>JARYZH020000003.1:11308859-12567047 GCA_030021035.2 Notholithocarpus densiflorus
TTTGTCATGGTGTGAAGCCCTGCCCGCATACAGGAGATATGTCTATATGAGACCAGATTTAATAGTCAAGTGACATTTATTTTAGCACTAAAAACTTTTTTTTTATAATGAAAGTAACGTATCTTAAGTAGATTATAACTTGATATTGCTAGTGGTATTTTGTGCAAATGGACGGTTGAGATGGCGAACCTTTCTTTGATTCTGTAGCAGCTCAGTACCCATTGTAATTGGTTGTGGAGAATAATCATTGCCCTAGTGGGAGCTGAGCTCCGATGCTGTTAATATTATATCGTGTAGATTTCTTCGGGTAAGAATGACATGTAGAGCTGATCTTCCAATGGTGAGAAATTTCTGAGATCATTATCAAGATTTCAAAATCAGATTCTAGATTAACAACTTGCAATTACCTAAAACCAAGCAGAAAGCCGGACTCCATGAGTAGCATGGCTTCACATTTGGAGCTGCCAATCACTTAACCACTAGTCTGACGAACCTTGCATGGTGGTATTTAGTATTCGTCACTCCCGCAGCCCATAAATTAGAGCTTGCACGAAAAATGTGCCTTCTAGTCAAGGTTAGGCAAATTCAGAATGGCGCTGAGTGCCCGGGCAATGGTTTCATTTCACGTTTGCACAGGAAAACACTGGCAGCTAACTTGTGTCGTGCATGCTTAGTAAGCATGCACAAAGCATGGAAAACATTGTTACGTTGCAATTTGTTTCAACTTGCTTTAAGTTCATTTGTCTTCTTGTGATTTTTTTTTTCCTTGATAATATATATATAAAAGGAAGCGGTGTTCAAGTTTTTGGTTAGATTATTTCACTTATTGGATACTTTATAGATTATTTTGTGGTAAGTGAAATTTGAGATTTCCGGATTTAAGACTTGCTAGTCTGTTGAGCTTGAGCCCACCAGCCCGATGTGATCAAATGTAAGGTTTTAGGTAAAAGAGTAGAGATATTAAAAAAAAGATTTGGCTTGGATTCAATGTATTCAACCCATTGAGTTGATTTGTGATTAAAAATAAACACGTGTTATTGTTTTAACAGGTCTAGTACAACTGAATAATACTAGACCTAAGCTTTAACTAAGATAAAAAGGGTAAAAGAATAGGAAACATGCACGTGTAGAATACGGTGGTTGTAGCAAGTAGCAAGTAGCAAGTTGCAAGGTCAGAGAGTTCAGTGATCAGTCCCACCGCCCGTTCCGTCCAGTGGCTCGTGACAAGAGTAAGCCGTATATTGAGATGGCACGTGCTCTGTCACGTGTCCACATCTAGTGTTTACCAGCTTATTTACCGCAACTTCTAGTTTTATTATAATAACCCACTTATTATTAAATATGAAGATGAGCAAATCTTGAATCCAAATACTCATACCAAAAAGTGCGGACGACCAGTCGTAGATCACATCCACGTGTGTTAGTATATAATATTTCTGTGAGTATATAACACTTTACTTGAAGTAACTTAAAATTAAAGCCAAAATAATGAATTCTTTAAACAAAGTGACTGTCGAATCAGTTAACACTAATTACCAACTTGTGCAATTGTTCAATAAAAAATATTTATATATGATATTTATTTATTAATCATGACTACTCAAAAAAATTTCATTTGCTCCTTTAAAAGAAACAGCTTTAATTTACAAATTTTTTATGAGATAAACTTGGACATTTTAGTTTGAAGAATCTGCTAAAATATGAAATATAAATCCAGTCAAGATTAGAAAATTTTGACTTTAATTGATTTTTGTTTTGTCTTGCCAACTGGAATATTAATTCAGTTAAAATTGCAAATAATTTCCATTGATTTATTGAATATATAAGCAATAATTTCTTGTAAGACTTTCTTACATGGCACCTTCTTGTTATAGACCTAAAATAAAAGTGAAAAAATAGAATGACATTTTTTAGGACATAGAAAATAAAACATTTCACACGTTAAGTTTAACTAATGTGCAAAAGCAGCTCAAAAAGTTCTATTTCAAAGGTTTTTTTTTTTTTTTTGGGTTATAAATGTTGTTTTAGATACATGGTACCTTTCTTTTTCTTTTTCTTAAATAAAAACAAATAATTAGAGCGACAGGTTATATATAGTGATTTGTGATCGTATTAACTTCTTACTCATTGTTGATGGCCATTTTTTGAATCCGTACCCAAAAGCTCATACAAAGGAAAGCCTAATGAAAAGCAAGGCTCAAACATCAAGAAGACCGAAGAGCAAGAAAGGTCCAAAGAAAAAGTGCAATGGAAAGCGATTTACAGCAAAACGCAGATCTACAGCAGATTACAAATCTGCAGCAGAATATAGATTTGTTGCAGAATACAGTTCTTCAACAGAATGACTTTGATAGAACAAGGCAAATTGGGCCCAAGACTCTTTTGATCCAGTTAACATTATTTGGCCCATAAAGGCCCAAATCCTTTTGTATAAAAGATAGGTGTGAAAACTAATATGAAGAAGCATGATGAAAAGAAATAAGGAACAACAGGAAGTGTGAGTAGCAGGAATTGCGTGAAGGAAAGAAAAGCCAAACTAAAGGAAATGACAAACACAGCAGGAAACGCATGAAGAATTAAGACAGAGACATGCAGCAAAACAAAACAAAGCTAATCTGCTACAGCAGAAACGGCGTGAGAACGAAAGAAGACAAAAACAGAAGATAGTGGAGCAAGCACATAAGCGCCGGAGCACTGCCAACCTGTACTCAGCCAATACAAAGGAGGTGGGCCCACAGTCAAGGGGATTCAGAGGGTGTGGTTTGGTGGTGGGGGGAAAAGGGAGTCTATATTTGATTTTCAGCCGTGACTTCTTTTGGGAATATACCTTACTGGGATGGTATCTTACCCAAAAGAAGTAATAGATGGTTGGGACCATCTGATGTATGCCAAAAAGCTAGATGGTGAGGTAGCCCAATCCTTATCCATTTGAACCTAGAGGTAGAGGTATACAGCAAGAACAAACAATAGGGAATTTTGTCATGAAATGAGTAGTGGTGCAGCAAATGTATTTTGAGCAGAAGTAATGGCCGGGCAACCAATGGGTTGGTGGGCAGTACTGAAGGAATGCCCACAACAAGCCAAAAACAGTTAGTGAAGCCCAAGGGGTAAAAGGGAGAAATCTCATTGAATCAGTTCGCTATAAAAGGAAGAGGTAGCCATGGATGAAAAGAGGGAGGGGGGGGGGGGGAGAAGCACCTAAGGGGAGGAACCCATGGTAAGAGAGCAGTAAGAACCTAGGGGAGGCACTTAGAGAGAAAGGCATCTAGGGAGAGGGGGATTCAAAAGGTAAAATACCCAAGAGAGAAAAATAACCCACAGTAAGAAAGTAGTAAGCAACTAAGAGTAAAAAGAACAGAGAGAAAGAAAGAAAGAAAGTGGTAAAACGAAGAGAGAAAACATGGCAAGAATAAGGGCATGCATCAATAGACCATCTTTTCCCCCCTCTTAGCAAACCCACTCTTTGAAGTCCCCAAAAGTAATAGCTAGTAACCATTTAGGCCTATTATCTAAAATGCACAACTTTGATGGCAAAAGCCTATGATAAGGTTATTCAAGTTGGGGTTTGGGTTCTTCTTTGGTTTACTTATCCTATGGGAAGATTCAATATTTGATTTTGATTGCAAATATATTTGATTTCACTCATTAGAACTTATATTTGCTGTATTTAGTCATTCTGCTGTAGCACGTTTTATTCACGTTTGCTGTATCAGTTGTCCTGCTTTGGTATCTTTACTTGCTGTACTAGTTATTCTGCTGTAACATCTTTTTATTATATTTACCGTGTTAGCTATTATACTACTAAACCTTTTCTGCTGAAGCTTTCTTATTTCTTTGTTATTACGTGTTTTACTTTTGACACAAACTAATCATTATGCTGCCATAAGTATATATACATATACATTGTATCTCATGTCCTGCAAAATATATTTCATATATGTATATGTGAATACGTATAAGTATATATATGCATATATGTATGTATATATATTTGAGAATATGCTAACCCATTTAAACTAACATTTATTTGATAGATATTTTCTTTGGGTTTTAGATTTGTTTATGTGCAGGAAGTAGAAAAATATTTTTGCAGTAAAAAAAATGAAGAGTAGTCATTCACGTTGCAGAAAAGTGAAGAAAGCTTTACTGCACAGCAGAAGGTGTTACTGCACAGCAGAAAGTTTTACTGCACAACAGAAGATTTTATTGCACAGCAGAAAGTTTTACCGCACAGCAGAAAAGTCAGTCCTGTGGTAGAAATTGGAGAAAAGTTCATTATGCGGCAGAAACAGAGGATAAGCCCAATTTGTAGCGTCTTCCCTTGGACTTGGACTCAACGTTTGTGCACAAACTGGCAGCGGCATAATGGTACTTTGGAGCCCATTCCGCAGAGTGCCAGGCCCGACTTCTTTCTTAGAAAAAGCCTAGACTAAGCGTTGTCCAATAATATCAAGACGCGTGTCTAAAGTACAAGAAACGTAAAAAGAACCTCGACACTCATTAAAGATTCAACGTTTGAGAGACCTAAAATCTTAAATACTAAAGAGTTTGAAAATTGCAAGCGCTCTCTCAAGTAGTTGTAGTGAGAGTGAGAGACAATAATTTTGGAGTCGAACAAGCTAATGTCAAATAAAATATATTTTAAAGTGAAGACTTTATTTTAAAAAAAACTTTAAAAATGAATGACTATGTTTAGAAATCAGAATTTCAGCAAATAATTTTAAACTTTAGCTACCACACAAGAAAAAATCCTCCAATATTATAATTAAACTAAGTTGAAGAAGTTTCAAAATTATTTAATCAGCAGCAACTTTTTTGTTTTTTGGGGATATACCAAATTTGCTACAGTGGAATTCCAATTAGTAGCAGCTGGATCAGTGGATCACCATAAACATATTTATTTATTTATATAAACATAAATTCAAAAGACAACAGCGTTCTTCCGATATTATTGACTCGTCCTGTAGCCAAAAAAAATCAATCCATCGCACGAATGAGAATCATATCAACATTTTGGACCCACATGTCCACACTAAAAGACACACGTCCCAAATCATATATAAGTAAAGTTCAGACAATTAATAGACCTTTCCCATACACAGAATGTAAAATATAATATTAAAAAAAATAATTGTTGAACAATAAGAATAAAAATTAGTCTATCTGCCAATAAATAAATAAATTTAATATAAAAAAAAAGGGTCATGTGAGCGGTGATCATGAAGTAATAATAAAATATTTTAGAACGTGAGGAATGATTCGTTTCACTGACCACAAAAACCCACTCCATTACTTTGAACATAGTTTGACCGTGGAAAATTTTTGGCCTTGAATTACGATAGCCAGCCAATTTATCACT
The DNA here is from genome assembly GCA_030021035.2 of Notholithocarpus densiflorus. NCBI lineage: Eukaryota > Viridiplantae > Streptophyta > Magnoliopsida > Fagales > Fagaceae > Notholithocarpus > Notholithocarpus densiflorus. The sequence continues at coordinate 11,314,219 of JARYZH020000003.1, forward strand.
TTATTTTAAGTGTTTTTAAGCTTACATTATTACCTTTTACTGTAAAGAAAAGAATCAAAATCAAATGCAAACACACTCCCGCCGAACTCTCTGCCAATCTGCTTTCACTTCCTTTTTTTTTTTTTTTTTTGTTAATTTTTTCCTCAACACTTTCACTTCACTTCCAACTTTTGTATTCTTATGTGTTTTTTGCTTTATGGTTGCTTAGTCTAAAAGCATTTTTAACTTCTTATCCGGGTTTTGAGGTCCTGCCTGCTGTCCACTACTTGATTAATACCTAATCTACTACTAATCTCTCATCATATTATTACTATATATTTTCATGTGCCCTTTGCTTGTCCTACATTTTGGGTTCTGTCTGGTTATTGGTCCTGTTTCTAGTCCACCATATATTAGACACCAGCTATTAATACTTGCAACTTGGGATTAGTGGTGGTCGCAAGATATGTGTATCATTCTTCTCACAGTTTGTGATAAATATTATATTTTTGTGATTACATTTTAACTTTTTCTGGGACCATGGCTCCAGCTTTGACCCCATAATTTATGATTGCTAGATGTTCCTCAACAAGAGGAATAGATGGTCCGAATGGATGGTCCGTCTACATCAAATTTACCGTGAAGCTAATGTAGTTGCAAATTGACTCAGGAATGGAGATGTATTCCTATTGTCCATCTTTTGTTCTATGTAGATATACCTAGCATGGATCTCTGCTAAAGTAGTAAGGCATTAAACCGACCATTGTAGTCTCACTCTCACCACCTCACCTCACAGAAAAAGGGGGAAAACATAAAATAGTTTTTTTCAACTGTTATATATTCCAAATGGCACCTTGCCCCAACCAACTGACCACGTTAGTTTCAGCTGGAATACTCAACCATACTCAAGACGAATCACTTTTTTTCTATAAATACCAAAACCCAGTTCTTGGAATTAAAATGGTCAAATAAAACAGTATTCCAATAAACAAGATATAACAAGAGGAAGGCAAAATAAAAGAGCATATCAATATATGATAAAATGAAAAAAAAAGGTTCAAACTAAGGAAAGAAATTACATAAACATATACATAATTCCCTCTGCACCTAGATAACATCCTCGTCTTTCAAAAATAAAATATGGGGCTTCCTAGATTACCTTAATGTAAACATTTTCTGCAGCTCTTTCCTCCTCGCTAAGCACTTTGCCACCACTGGAAAACCTTCGAGACACAAATCTTGTAGCTATCCTTGTCGCCATTGCAATTGGATTATTTTCCCTGTAAATGAGATAATGGACAATAAAATAATACCATAAACCCAACACAACTTTACTCACACGATCAAATAATAAAACTAAACCAGACTCTTGTGGACATTATTGTATGATTGTGCTTCGAATGCACGTTTAAATTTTATAACTCGTCGATAGTTCCTTGTATATTTGGTACATCCCACAGTAGATGGTCATTAACAAACAGAAAGACCCACCTGCCTAAATGCAACCCATGATTCATTGTCACCTCACTCTCCACCTTACTCTTACAAGGGAAAGCAGTGCCATTTGAAATAAAAACCCATTTGCCATTCTCAAACCACTTCTTAATTCAAGTGGGTCGATTAGCGAACTTCGCTTTCATATATAGCATTATGATTACAAGTTCACAACCACAGTCAATATAAGAAATGCAACCTTTTACTGTTATACCAATAAGTTCCTTATTCATTTCACAGGACACATTCCATTGAATCACACACAGACATATAAATACCCATTTCCATGGAATATGATTGTTCAAAGAATCTTTAGAAATTTCATGTGCATAAAAGTAATTTTTTTCCCAACGGTTAAAAAATAAAAACCCTAACAATTAATTTCAGAAATTACAACACCGGTCACTTCTCCACAATCAAATTTCGAAAACCTGAACATATACAAGTCCATCTGAGTACTATATATACAATGGAAGAGACTAGAAATGCTAAGTATGAATCGGATAGTCAATGCAATTTCCAGCTAAAGATGTATATAAGGAGATAACTGTGAAAACAAAAATTAGGACCAAACCAATTTACATAATAGGGAAAAATATTACAGCAAAATGTGAAAAAGAGAGAGAGAGAGAAAAATGGCTCACCAAGCAATTCGCAGAATGTGTGTGTGTGTGAGAGAGAGAGAGAGAGAGGTGTAGAAGAGTGTGGTTTCGGTTTTTGTGGTTTTAATTTTATAAATGGAATGGACCCGGTTTGTAGTTTGTACCTGAGAGTTGCTGGAATTTATTCGCCGTCTGATTTAAGATAAGGATTGATTCGTTGGAAGTTCGAACCGGTGCTAATTTACATTTTAGCCTAATTTTTATGCATAATAAAATAAAAAATAAATTTGAGAGTTTTAACATTTAGCATCCGTTTTTTATGATAGCTCTTTATTAACAGATCAAAACACCAATCGATTTTTGATATAGACAAAGATTGAATCTCAAATCTCTTATTCAAGATCGAAGACTTTACTAATTGAGCTAATTAACTGGAATCTATCTTACTCCAATTCAGTTGGTATTTCACAACAAAAATTTTAATAAGTCATCTGGCTTTTTTAAATAACGACTCGTTAGGTTGAAGATTCAGCATGCTAAACTACAATCTGTATGTTAATATCTTAAGATTATGTTTTTATTACGGTTGTAATTTGTTAAAGTTCTTTAATTTGAATGGTTGTAAATTGTATTTTAATATTGTGATAATTTGTTAGTATTGGGTTTAAGTTGTTAATTTTTAAAACCTCACTATCTATCTAAGTTATTACTTTTTATATTATATGGTTTAAAATATAATTTTCTTAAATTTTAAGGAGTATTCATGATAATATATAATATATTAAAGTGGAAGCTCAATCAATAATCTAATTTTGGTTCTAATTGCACTCAAAATTTGTGCCAAGTGTTCACTTAACTACCATATAATTTTATGCCAAGTGTCTTTAGTTTTTTTTTTTTTATATATATATAATTACTTCAATTTCATACCAAGTGTCATTTCCCTTATACTATAATTTTGTGTCAATTATATTTAAATGCAAATTCATGTATTTAAATTATAAATTATGTAAGGACTCAATTTGAATTTATCATACTTTAATTTAATGTGTAAGTATGTACGTACGTACGTATGTATTTTGATTGTTTTCAATTACACTCATGCAGATATAAGGATTAAAATAAGCTAGTAAAAAATTATTTCACAATATACTTCATGTTTTGACAACTCACAACTATGGTTTATAAATATTTAGTATTTTTTCACATTTTGGTTGTAATTTGTGGGTATTAATTATTTTGTGTAATGACAAATTATATGAATCTTGTGAAAGACATCCAGTTAATTAGGATATTTGATAATTTATCATTTATATGTTACTAATTAACCAAATAATCTATTTTTAATATTTAGGGGAAAAAATATAGAAGAGTTGCTATTTGACTTGAACATGTGCAAACCACTTTTAGGAATAAAAAATAGTAGGGTTCTACGCAGGCTACATTGGGAGAAATTATAAGATCCACATGGTGGACAAGTGATGTGGTCCACCATTCCACTAAAAAACTTTCACTTGTTTAAAATTGTTAGTTAGAAAAAAAATTTTAAACAGAAATTAATTACTGACTCAGCAATTTTAAACAAATTAAAGTTTTTTAGTGGAATGGTGGACAAGTGACGTGGTCCACCAGATGACTCTATAATTTCTCCTAGATTGGACAGGTTGAGGGCCAAAATTTAAACCAATCCATCATGGGCCAAATCCTCGTCGACTCACCAAACTCCATAAACGGCAGGTCGGTTGGAAATTTGGGTTATTCAATTTGGTGGATTGGGCCTGTTGTAAGTTAGCTTTTGTTATATGTTATAAATTAAACATATAAAATTATTTTATTATTGATGGATAAACTTAAGAAGTTGTTTTTCTATAAATCCCTTAAGCCATTGAATAAAATTATAAAAAGTAACCCACTTTCATGTAGATCAAAAAACACATGTCTTAAGCTATGGGTACTTTGTTTTTCAATAAATTAAAAAAAAAAAAAAAAACTGAGTACTTTGTCAATTTCTTAAAAAAAAATAAAAAAATAGAGTATGAGTACCAATTTTTACCATATTCATATCCTTAAGTCAGCTTACAAATACGTTAGGAAAGCATCATTTATTTTCCATACTATCATCAAATCATCGGGTTAACAAAAAAAAAAAAACATAAAATTGATAAGAGTCAAGAGATATTGGTGGTTAAAAATAAAAAAAAAAAAACACTAAACTTGCCACCCAATCCAATCCGTTGCTTTAATAGTTGAACCTATCCAATCCGCTTAAATATTAATATTATATCCTTGTGGGTTGGTATGGGGCGAAAAAAGTTGGACAATTTAAGTGAATTAAGTGGATTGATGCACATGTCTAAAAAATGGTCATCTATTTAAATCGAGTGATTTTGACTTCAACCCGATCATAAACAATAAGTCTATAGCCACAAATTGCCAAGGTGGCAAGTTATGAATGGTAAATGATAAAATAATAGGCTTAATTGAGAATTTATAAAAATTTGTTAACTCAGCTATTGTGAAAAATATAGTGAAAATTGTTATGTTTGTAATGTTACTTAGGGTGCGTTTGTTTTGGGTGAAAATGGTTTTCGGAAATGGTTTTCTGTAAATGTGGGTGTTTGGTTGCGCATGGAAAATACATTTTCTGGAAATGCTTTTCAGTTTGACCGTGATTTGGGTGTAAAATCATTTTCGTTTTTATTTTACCTTCAAATCTCATTTTCCGAAAAACAGAGAGAGAGAGAGAGTGAGAGTGAGAGTGAGATCGCGCAGAGAGGAAGAAGAGAGAGCCCATCGCCGGTGACCCACAAGCCTTCGACTTCGCCGGCGACCCAGAGCCTTCGCACCACGAACCCTCGTCGAACCCAGTCATCAATCATCGAGATCGTCTCGCCATTTCCGGACCATGCGCAAAGAGAGAGAGACAGAGAGAGAAAGAAGAGAGAGTAGAGAGATCGTCACACCACCGGCGAGATCGTCTCGCCATCGTTCTCGAACCCACTCGCACTAGATCACCGACAAACCCACTCGCACCGAGCTGATCGCACCGTGCCAACGAACCCACCACTCTAACGAACCTTTCAACTTCGCCGATCTCTCTCTCTGTGTGATTTTGATTTTTGTTGTTGTTGTGGTGGTGTGGGTGGTGGTGTTTTGGTGGTTTTTCTGTTGTGTAGTGGTCGGTTTTGTGTGGGTGGTGGTGGAAAATAGCATTTTCAGAATATTACCAAACACATTAAAATATTTTCTAGAACAATTTTCATAATGCAACCAAATACTTGAAAATATTTTCCTTTCCCGAAAATAGCATTTCCGGAAAATATTTTACGGGAACCAAACACAGCCTTAGGGTGCGTTTGTTTCGCCTTAAACTGGTTTCAAGAAATTATTTTACACCCTTGTGGGTGTTTGGTACCTACAGAAAATATGGTATATGGTCAACGGAAAATAACCCCTAAGAGTAAATGCAAATAGAGACAGTGGACCATATTTGACCCGGCCCGACGCCCAAAAGTCCAAGAGAACAAGACCAGAAAATTTCACAAATTGCCGTATTTCCGTAACAAGAACATAAACCCATCCATAACAAGTTTTGGATAAATCTGTTGTCCAAACAATCAAAAACCGAATCGCGTGGAAACGACCGTAGGAGATAGTAGCCCTAAGAGCTTCGATTCTCAAAACCCTAGTATTTCTTTCCTTGCTTTAGGCTTTTTCCTAGCAAGCTCTGAGCCTCACACCTTCTTCTTCACCAAACGGTAGCCTCTGCTCCACTCTGACCCTCGAGCAACATGGTAAGCTCACACAACGCTTCTTCAACTCCTTCCTTTCGTTACTCTCTTATTGCATTTGTTTGGTTTCTGAGAAAGTTTGAGGAAAAACAATAGAAATTAATGGAAGATCCGTGATGTGAATATCTCAACATTTTGTTGCATATGGCTTTCTGGGTTTTGCTTTTCTTCTTTATTCTTGCTAGATCTGATATTAGTGAACTTAAGTTGAAATCCAGAGTTTATGCTCTGTTTTCTTTTTGTACGTTTTCTCAAGAGCCAAACACAGATTTATCTAATGTGATATTTAATGAAGCTGAATAGTCTTATTAGGCTCTGTCTCAATTTCAAGATTGAAAGTATTGGGTTTTTTTTTTTTGTTGCACCAATTTATTTGTTTAGATTCCAAACAAGGGATAATACATGTAGTATTTAGTGCAGAGTTAATATGATTTTTGTGCTATGAAGATTTATTTTGTTTTTTTTTTGGTTATTCTAATAGGCACCTAAGAAGGAAAAGGCTCCTCCTCCGTCCTCGAAGCCAGCCAAATCCGGCGGAGGAAAGCAGAAGAAGAAGGTTTGATAATGTCTTTGGATTCAGAATTTGATTTTTTTCAATTTTAAACTTTGTATGGTGGTTCAAATTATAGATTGTAGGAATAGGTAATGTGGGTTTGGCTTTGAATACTAATACTATTTGGTGATGTATACAGAAATGGAGCAAGGGAAAGCAAAAGGAGAAGGTGAACAACATGGTTTTGTTTGATCAGGGAACCTATGACAAGCTCCTTGTGGAAGCTCCAAAGTACAAGCTTATCACACCTTCCATCTTGTCCGACAGATTGAGGGTATAGTCTGAACTTGACTCTTTCTGTATCAGTTTCTTCCTATTTTATGTGGTTACACCCTTAATGTTATGCAAATGAGAAATGCTTGTGTAGTTGGTCTTGAAAGTGAAGTTAGTTGGATTACAATAATTATCATTGACATTTTCCAATTGCAAATTATTACTTGGAGGACAAAAATCATTGCTTCTCAAGATGACCCACACTTTTACTGATCGAGCTATTAGGACATGTTTGATGGGAACCCGACGTGGGTATACTATATAGAGAACCCATTTCACTTCCAAGTGTCTGCTTGCTCCTAGTACCTTGCTGAGCAAATCATGTTCCTCCTTTATGATATAATATGTTTTGACAATTTGGTATCAGTTATGAGTAATGGGATCATTCTTGTTTACCCTAAAAAGTGCTCATAAAATAAAGAAAGAAAATGGAAGTAATAAGAATATTTTATTGATGCTTAGTTGAGTACAGGATGAATAAGAGGAGTACATAGAGCATCAAAATATACATTTATTTGCTTTTGAAAGTTGTCTCTCTTTTTACCTAATGTCTGGCTGTCACTTAGATTTGTGTTGACCAACACCAACACATTTGCTAGTTTGAAATTTAACTTAATACACAGTGAATTATATTTTATCATTAATACTACCCTCTGTTAATGCTGAACTCAATTTGTAACTAAGGGCTGGCATAGAGGGCATAGTGATTAGTAAAATATATAAAACTGGGAATGAAATAAACTAGAAAATGCAGTGATTCTCCCCTCATGTTCAGATGTTCAAGGTAGACAGGAAACAGAACGAAGAAACTTCATTATAGCATGACCAGTCACATTTCAAAGAATTTAAGCTAATCTATTGGCTATCGGCTATCGCCTTATTGGACATTCTTCTTGGCAATATTACAGACATCACTCTTGTAACAATTTAAATAAAGATGTATTTTATCTGTTGTTTAATACTTGCGAATTGTGTGTCCCTCTACTCTTTATCCAAGAAGTTGTTCTTTTGTTTGATTGAATATCTTTTGACATGCTAATGAAGTTTATTTCCTTTTCTTGACCATTATCAGATCAATGGATCATTGGCACGCCGTGCAATTAAGGATCTGATGGCAAGAGGTTCCATTAGGCTGGTATCTGCTCATGCAAGCCAGCAGATCTACACTAGGTCCACCAATACTTGAACATGAAGAGTGAGCGACATACCAGTTTTCTGTGTTCAAGGAACCAGCGTCTCTTATTATGTTCTGGTAGCTACATTTTGCTCGTTTTGTGCCTGTATGAGCACAGATTTTTTGTTTATGATTAAAATCCGTACTGCACCATTAGTCATGTTAAGTAGTTTAAGTTATTGTAGGGTTTGCCTCTTCTCCCACAAGAGAAGAATCTCTTTGTCCCCTCCCCCGCCTTTTGTGGGGATAATATTGATGAGTTTGGCCTGGTATTTGTTATCACCTTATACCAATTTAAATATCATTTATGTTTTTATTTTTCGTGATTTGGGATTTTGCGTTCACTTGAACATTTAGAGCAGTGGTTGGAACTTGGAATCAATGTTTATCTTGGCAAGCTGACTTATTGCTAAACCCAGATAATTAAATAACTAATAATCAACATTAAAACACAAAAACTTGTGTGAGGTGCTGATGGGGTGTGCGTGCTCAGCTGCACACGCATGCCCCATCAGCAGCAGCCGCACCCCACATCAGTAGAGCACGCACACCCCATCAGCACCTCACCATGTAGCAACCACACATCAGCAGAGCAAGCATACCCCAGCCGCACCTCACCTGAAAATTCTTCTTTCTTTCTCATTCTTTATATTTCTAAAATACCCAAATCAGATGCTAAAATAACCAAATTAGATATCGCATAACTTAAAAACAGAGCATCAACAAAATAAAATAAAATTACGAAGCTTGTACCCACAAAGCTTTTTCAGTACCCGGCAAGAGAACAAAGAGATCTTTAGCAAGAACAAAGCATGCAAGATCTGAATTTTTTTTTTATAGGTAAAAAAAAAAAAATTTCAGAATTAGTGTTGGTACCTGGTGGTTTTTGGTAGCAGATCGGTGTTGATTCGTGTTTTGTTGATCAAAACTCTACCTTCAAAATGTATTTCTCAGATCAAATTAGACAAATAAAAAAAAAAAAAAAAATTTACACAGGAAGGCCCGTTGAAGAAGACGAAGAAAGAAGAAGAAGAGGAAGAAGATTTTCAATGGATGAGAAAAGAAAAGAGAGACTTACGTTTGAAGGGCAAGGACGGGCTTGGAGCAGCACGGATATGAGAGGAATGAAGGAGCTTGCGCAGAGCAGAGAGATGACCCAAAGTGGAATGAAGTGCTTGTGCGTTCTCTGAAGACAAGAGCATTTGAAGGGCAATTTGGTATTTGCACACTCACTTCCAACGGATACCCCAAAATGCCCAAGCACTTTTAGAAAATGGACCTGCTGAGGTCCATAACAAATCTGCGCGTTCAGAGTGCATATTTAAAACGCAACTTTTGACCCAAAGTTGCGTTTTGTAATTACCAAACGGGTTTTTTGGGCCAACTTTTTGCAAAAGGCAACTTTTTGGGTCTAAAAGCTGAACCAAACGGGTACTTAGAACTAATACAACTAACAAACAAAGTTTACTGCCAAAATTTTGGGGTCGGCTATGGATACTCAATAGATTAATTAGGTTTTTCCATATATATTCTTTTCTTCTATTCTACTCTATCTAAACTCATAATCTCAATTACTTCCATAATTGACGTGTCTTTTTTTATTACTTTTAATGCTGCTTTGTGTCTCTAGTTTATCAGGATAATTGTTTCGCACATTGATCGCATTTTCCCCGTGACTACCAGCCCCCCACTCTGGCTCCATTGCCATTGGAGGATTTATGAGTCATGAGTTGGTGGTCTCTTGGGGGAGAGTCCAAACAATCAGGCGGCTTGGGAATTTTGCTAGAGTTGTCTTCAGATGAGAGGGCGGGCCAATAATGTATTTTAGAGCCTCGGCTCTGCACAGCGATGCAAAGATGGTCTGTATTCTATTTGTTAGACTGTAGGCTTTAAAATGCTTGTTGGTTTCAAGCCCAGATTTGAAGATTTTTTGAAGAAATTTGGGTCTCTACTAGGTATTAATTATAATTGAGATGGTTGTGGGCATTCTCAAATTAAATGAGTGGTTTCCCCCACTGGATAACCAAGGATAAAGCGGTCACTATGGAACGTGTGACATGAGGGAACTAGTGGATAATTTTTTTATGATTACTAGGCCAAGAGAATTTTTGGTCCTAGGTCTTAGACCAAGTATCAATTCCAAGTTTGTGTGGTTGCTGTAACAAAAAGTCTACTATCCAATATGATGAATTAAATGAAGATTGATCAAATACGATGGTATAAACAACACAAATAGTCAATAAGAAAACCAATAATAATAGGCCAAAAGTGCAATTCAGAGTAAAAGTTTAAGTTAAATTTCAAAGTGAAAGCTATTACCACCTTTAACGACATATTTGGTTTATTACAACCTTTAACGACATATTTGGTTCATAAACTGCCGTCATTAATACAGATTCATATGAAATTTGATATAACCTTTCATTGTTTTATAAAATTCTCTTCTATTGTGAATGTTATGTTACATACCTAATTTATTATAATTAGATCATAATAGAAAATAGAGACATTATAGAATTGCAAAACAAGAAATTCAAAATCTCATTATTTTTTGATTGATTAACAATGCATGTGTCTAAGGATGTAACAAATTCCCACCTTGTCCCATGTGGGTTTCCCCTACCCAAAAGAAGCGATGGGATGGGAATTGGTTTTCCTTTCCCTATCTTGCTCTAAATAATAAATATGTGTATATATATAAAAATTAATATATTTTAATTATTAATATATATATTTTTTATATTTTTATATATATCCCATTTATAATTTTTTGTGCATATTCCATTTCTCCAAAATCTCTCTCTCTCTCACTCTCTCTCTCTTTAATCTTTGCAATTAAATTATTAATGTTGAAATCATTTCATTAGGGATGACAAAATACCTCAAACGAGGATTTTCTTACCCTAAAGAGGGAACATGACACCCTTTATATGATCTTATCCTTTCTTATTGCCATCTTGATGTGCCTTATTCAATATTGGTAAATTCATTATCCATACAAGAGCAATGCTAGGAATATAATATTTTCCAAGGTGTTGAAGTGACAAGTTGTAATTAGTGGGAACATAGACCCACCACTAGTATTTTTTTCATCTGTTAGGGAAGTCAATGTATAAGAGATTATGCACTTATTTGTTCTATTTATATAAATCTTAAGGGAAAAAATCATATTTTAAAATGATTAGAAGAGTGTCATTTTGTGAAACTTTAAAAAAATATAAGTATAATTAAACATTTAAAAAAAAAAACTTAAATCCCTTTAAGTCTGGCTCCAATGTCTATAAATTACACGACGCTTAAAAATGGCAAAAATTTCTTAAATATTCTCAAATTAATCAATTAAGTCATAAAAAAAAAGTTTTTTTTTTTTTTTTGGGAGAAGATAAAAGTAAATTACAGATTTTGATGGGTCAACGCGTTGTGAACTAAGATTGTGTACTTATCTTTTTACATCCATAAAAATCTCTAAGTAATTATTATCGCAAATTAAAAAGAAAAAAAGGAAAAAGAAAATGCAGCTCAGGTGGGGAGTTGGGGACTGGTATTTCTGACGTGGCAAGTTATTCCATCCCTGAATTTTTGCATTAATGACGTGGCGCAACGCCACTGGTCCTTCCTATGTGGCGCTTTTCGGTCAGCGACTCTGCTAAGTGCTAACGTACGCAGCAGCACCACACGGCCACTGCATCTGATCTAACACTACACTCCTCTCTGCATCTCTCCGTTTGTTTCCCGAGAAAATACCAAAAGAAAAGAAGCGCAGGCATGGCGGTGAGAGCGACGGTGTCGCGGTTCCCGATAGATCCGGGCGCGCAGGACGGGTCGGGTCTTCCTTGGGGCGTGACGGTGACGCCATTCGCGGAGAAGGACGAGAACGGACAGGGTCCCGAGTACGGATCGGAGGGAGACCTGTTGCCGAGGTGCGAGAATTGCTGGGGCTACTTCAACACCTACTGCGAGCTCGAGCAATGGTCGTGGAATTGCTCCCTCTGTGGAACCCTCAATGGCCTCTCTTCCAAGGCCATCGCTCGCTACTCTCGCCCCGATTCTTGCCCCGAGATGATGTCCTCCTTCGTCGATCTCGAGCTCCCTGGCGAGTCACTCACTCACTCCTTCACTCGCTCACTGACTCAGCCTTTGCTTAGCGATTAACAATTTGGTTTTTGTTTCCGTTTTTTTTTTTGTTTGCAGAGGAAGAAAATGAGGAAGAAGCCACGCAAGCTCGTCCTGTCTATGTTGCAGCGGTGGATTTGTCATGTATGATCGCAATGCTTTTCGACTTAAATTTAATTTTTAATTTTTTTTCGTGTTCTTGATTTAATGCGTGAATACTGGGTTAAATGTTTGGTTTAGGACTTAGGAATTTAAAAATGTGATGCTTTTTTGGCTTTTAAGTTTAATGTGATAAAAAGTTAGTGCTTGAACTAATTTGGTTAAACTGCTTAGTCCGTCAGGGGTGAATATGCCTATGGATTACCCGACAACTGGTTCTGGCGAGGGGGTCAATTGTGATCACTTGCTAAATGCACGCGGCTTTCCATACTATAAGTGGCATTTGTTATCACTTGTTGAACTAGAATATATTAACTTAATTCCTGCCAAAACTGAGAATTCGTATGCAATATGTAATTTATGGGATGATGGATACTAAGCCTGTTTCTGAAGCCTTCAGTGACTCTTACATAAATTTTGAAGCATCTAGCTCAAGCTGGAGGTTTTCACATTATGTGTATTTGTATGTTATAGTAGCTTATGATTAGTTTGTATAGGCATTTCAAGCTAAGATTAAGCTTTATGTGCTCAAAACTTCTGTTAAGGTTTGGTGAGGAAGAAAGATTTAATTAAAATTGTTATACTGCTAAGCAACAACTGACAGTGGTTGCTTTCGAATTTTATGTTGTTACAATATTTAAGGTCTATGAGTGCTTATAAAGGACAGAATAATAAAGCATCAATACTAATTTGATTGATCTATGATTAGATGAATGTTATATCAATTGAAATATACTTTGACTAGGTCTTCTTGTAAAATTTTCATCTGCGTATCTTCTTTGCCCTCTCTTTCAATGCTAACACATAAAGCCAAACAACCAGTCATCGAACAACATACCACCAAGTTATAATGAATTTGTCACTGTGGTACATGGAATGGATGTAGGAATACCGTGCTTTAAAACAAATAAAAAAAGGGAATACCATATCTGAAACTAGACAAGCTGCATGTGTCACATGTCCATACTTGATGTATTTGCACTATATATTTAAATAAATTCTCCCCTTTCTACCAAAAAAGAAAAATCATACAGTTGTGGAACTCATTTGTTATAAATGAGATAATACGTATCTTGGATGTGTATAAAGTAATTATAATCTGAGGGGAGGTGCTAATTGAGTCTTTCATTTTAGCTAACTCTAATCCATTTTTTGATCCTTGGGTTTGCGTTAAGTTTGATCTCATTTAACGATTGAGAAATTATTCAGCACACATCCAAAGTTGACGTAACCTAAGAATAAATATATATATATATAACCATTGGAAAATTTTAATTGTAGTGGTTGAGTAATATCACCTGGTGGGTGCATGCATGGGGTTGTGTCGGATTCGAATCTAGGTTCAACTTTCAAGTGACAATTAGTGATGGAATAGTCTCAGGTCATTATCATCGTTATTTTGTTTTTGAGCTGTTCCATCTTATATTCTGCTCCTTTTTAATTAGAGGATATAAATTTATAGTTATTTATAATTATTTTGACAATCTTGAGGTGATCATATATATATATACATACAAGATTTTTTTTTTTTTTAATAAAAAAAATGGTGGAAAATAATAAGAGCTTAGTTTATAAGGACAATGATCAACCTTTGAGATATCAGAGAATTTAGAGTTGAGGGTTGTGCCAATCAAAAAAAGGGATGGAGGAAGGGTTTTTTAATTAATTTCCCTTTATATACCGACAAAGAATATAAAGTAGGTGCTATTTCACCTAATGAACCTTAAGATTTAAAAACAAAAAGTTATAGTGTTATATTATCACTCATTTAAAGGTCTAATATGTCATTTAGTCACATTTTAATTATTCTTTTGTGCCATATGTACATCACTCAGATATGATGCATATTTATAAAACATATTCCTCCACAAATAGATTTGCATTTAAAAAAGAAAAAAAAGAAGAAAAACCCTCTTCTAAAGTGTCCAACAACCAAACAGCAGGGTCGACAATTTGGCTTTATGCATGATTAGAAGAAAAAAAAAAGGTAGTCTTCTGGGATTTCTTGGTTAGGAACTTGAGACCTATTATGTTTGTCATCCATAAACCCAAAAAAAAAAAAAAATGTTATTCATTTTATATATATATGAGATGAGTTCAAGTTACACATTTTTTAAAGTATTAGATTTAAGTAGATCTAACGGTCAAAAAAATATCCTCATTTATGCTAATATTTTAGTTAGGATCTCATTAATTATCACTCATTTATTATATTTTATATCTATTTCTAAACCCAAAAAAAATGTTATATTTGACTCTCTCTCTACGTTTCTCTCACTGTTTATCATAGCAAACATTGAAGCCTGTTCATCCACAGATTCTTCAATACCCTGTGAAATTTCAGATAGAGATGTAGAGCTCTTGTCACTCACAGGACCACTGACATAGCTTGTAGTCACTCCAAAATCAGCACCAAAACTTCCAAAACTCAACTTGGTCCTTTCAGACTCTCCATGGATGCTAAAGTTGGTTGTTGCTGCCTGTATTCCTTGAATTGTTAAGTCAGTTCGTATGTAGTCCAGGGCAAATGATTTTTATTCTTATATGGGGCATGTGTACTTTTGAATAAGAGTTTGTTGATTTGATTATCCCATCAATTTAATAATAAATAAATAAAAAAAACAAAGAGTTTGCTGATTTGTAAGCTAAGTTATGGTTGTAATAATTATCTGATGTTTTCTGTACATTGTACATGTGTTTTGCTACTTGAAAACTATAGATTTTGTCATTTTCTGTCTCAATTGCCTAGTTGATTCTCTTTTGAATGAATTATTGCCATTGTAGGCATGTGTTTTTGTCAATCTTCTTGCTGGAGGAGTTACATCTTCCACAACGTCAGCTTGTTATTCTTCCAAACCATATCCATGTCCCTGAGTCTGAAAGAACCAAGTTGAGTTTTGGAAGTTTTGGTGTTGCTTTTGGAGTGACTACAAGCTATGTCAGTGGTCTTGTGAGTGACAAGAGCTTTACATCTCTATTTGAAATTCATAGGGTATTGAAGAATTTGTGGATGAATAGGCTTCAAGGTTTGCTATGATAGACAGTGAGAGAAACGTAGAGAGAGAGTCAGAAGTAACACTTTTTTTGGTTTTAAAGATTGGTATAAAATATAATAAATGAGGGATAATTAATGAGATCTTAATCAAAATATTAGCATTAATGAGAGACTTTTTTGACCGTTGAATCTACTTAAATTTAATGGCTTAAAAAATGTGTAACTTGAACCCATCTCTCTCTCTCTCTCTCTCTCTCTCTCTCTCTCTCTCTCTCTCTATATATATATATATATATAGGCATGTAAAAATGATATTTATTGTATTTAAATTATTTTAAATTAGTTGACTTTTTATATGTTTTATAATTCTTAATTAACACCATTAATATTTGGTAATTGGGCAATCACTCATTCATTTAACAAAAAGCTTGGATTTGAGACATTTGAAGAACATTAATTATGATAAAAGAAATTTAAAAGTAGATTATTATTCTTAATAATTAATGTTTTAAGCTATCTATATAATTAATTTATAAAGATTATACTAGTATTTAAGTTTCAGGGTACAAGTTAATCATGGAGAAGTCATCACCTATTAATACATATTTAAAGAAAAAACGTGCTCAAGAAGTAAAAGTTACTAGAGTCAATCATATAAAAAATGTGTTGGAACTTTATATTCAAATCTCTAGAAATTCTCAAAGATTTGAATCTAAGAAATAGATATAGCTTTCTCATAATGTGATCTTAGATTGCGACCATATATTTTTAGCCATTAAGCTTGTCTAAACAAAGCTTCGACATAAGATGAAAAATAAATTATTGTGTGATTGTTTGATTGTCTATACAGAAAGAGAGATTGCAAATAAATTGAGTGTAAAGTCAATTACAAATTATTTTAGTGGTATAAAAGAATGTTAAACACAAACTTTATTAAGTTAGAGCTAATTAAAAAAAATGTTTTAAGTCATGAAAAAATTATTTTGATGTTAATTTTATTATATATAAAACAATAACATATGTGGAATCAAGTTATATATGTATATATAGTCAATAACATTTAAAAAAAAAAAATTTGCTTAGAGGTTTTGGCCATATCAAAGTTTTGGTAAAATGTGATTTGATTGAACTAGACCTTAATTTGGTATAGAATTAGGATACAGGTTTTGGAACGATATGAGATACTTAAGCCTACCTAATTGAATGGATTAGACTCCACCCACGATATCATGCAATTTTCAATCATCGGCTCTTGTAATGTAGGTCCACAATACATACAATAAAAATAATTTGAAAAATAACTTAAACAACTATAGATGGGAAGTAAAACCTCAAGTTAGATGCCATAGAATTATGGTTCATGATGTTGTTGTGTCATGTGTGTGACTACATGGTTACGTACACATATTATGATGTGATTTAAATATTAAAATAACCTAACATAAATATAATTTTTAGATTTACAATATTTAATTTGGACCATTAAATGGATAGAGATGATTCTTTTCCAATAATTAAAAAAGCTCCAAAGTTTCCAATTATGTAGGGCAATAGTTGGACTATCCTCTCTTTCCTTCTTCTCTCCTTGGCTATTATTATTATTTTTTTCTTTGGATAAGTACTCCATTACTCTCCCATGTGCAAATCCGCAATTATCTTTACATTTAGAATAACAAAGAAAAAAGCAAAGATTCATACTACTATAATAGTCTCTCTTTTTGGTCATTGAGCTAGATATTAGTCTAGTATAAGTTTAAAAGCATAAATATTATTCTGCATGGATATATGGCCCATGTAGTAGTGTAAAAATTTAAGTACTTTAAAAGCAAAATCTTGAAGAGCAACCATGACCAGCTAGCTCCCTCTGGCATACTCTAGGTACCACATAAATAATACTCTTTTACAATCAGAGATTGCATGCAACATGGCATCTTCAGGTTCAGGGTCCATCTGACACGTGTGGTAGACATTTTTAAATAAAATATTAATGTTGATGCACACGTGTCCTGTGCATGACATGCAGGCATGTGGATGCCATTAGCAAATCTATCCTCTCGCAGAATGCGGAACCCTCCCTCCATGCCTCCTAATTCACTCGTGTTGGTGCTTTGGATGCTATGAATGTCACCACCCCTACTCGTCACTTCTCCACTCGCTCCTTCCTTTCACCTTTACCACGCTCTGTTTTTCACGTTGAAGGGAAAAAGAAGAGGCCTTTTTCTTTTGCTACGTTGTTAATTTTCTATTCCTCAACTTATAAAATGGGCAAAGCCATGGTTAAAAATGAAGACATGTCAGCGTTTTAATAGGTGCAATGTTTTAGAGTGCCGGATCCAAACCAAAGTCTAAAGGAAAAGAGATCATTTCTCTCATATTCTCTCCATCCAAACAAAAAAAGAAGAAGAATGTAGAATTAGAGAGATAAAGATCTTCTAAAGTACAAAGAAAAATAAAGGCTTATCAGACAATATTATGAGTCAAAGAATTAACTTAATCTAGTTCGGATATCTTCAATAATTAAGATAATCGACGACAGAAGAAGAAAAAGAGAAGCATGATTAATAATGTTTAAAGTATATACATCATGTACTAAAATAAAGCTAATGAGTCTCTCTTCAATGTATTTTCAAAACAAAATAAAAGTATATTATACTTTACATAACATTAAAATGATGCTTAAAATCTTCATTGGGATGGATCAATGATCCTTAAATTTTTAGCTTTTGAAAAGAAAAGAAAAGAAAAAACTACTTTATTCAAACAAATCCATTCAAGGTTTAAAACATGTTTTCACTTTTTGTTCATCATGGTTAATTTGAGCTAGAATTTCCATGGGATTCAGCAGGTGAAACACACGCACTTGTTGTGAAGTTGGAGTACTTGTTAATTATATATATATATATATATTATAGGTTTGAATACAATAGTACAATACCCTGTATGGACTGTGGGATCATCGTGGGTATTGCAGGCAAAAGTTACATACACACAAGAGGTCACCAAAATTTAGACCTACAAATACAAACTCTACTAGAACAAAACGAGGCAAGAGAGGCGCGAGTTGTCTTTTAGTCAAAATGAGGAGGAGCTGGAACTTTATTTTATTGGGACATAACAAAATTGACACGCGGCAATGTGTAGGGACCAATTGAAATGATTTTTTTTTTTTTTTTCACACAAAAATGAAAAACCCTTCTCTCTTAAGGGTCACCGTGTCCCCTTTCTTACCCTCTTGCTTCCCCAGAATCATACACATATTCTTCAATATGACACATTAATAGTTTCATATACACAATAAAATGAAACCCACAAATCTCTCTCTCTGTGGAATTTTTTTTTTTTTTTTTTTTTTTGTGAATAAAAAATCGGGTCTCTAATGTGGGTTCATCAATTTCACATCATATAATAATAATGAGTAATATCATGTGTACCATACGAATTTTGTTAAAACTATCACTTAAATCGCTCCTCCTTAAATGCTAAGACAATAACTCTTACCATTAAGTCACATCCGTTAAAATTATTACTTTCTTTTGGTCAATAGGGGAAGAGTAAGACAGAGAAAGATAGAAAGAGCTAGAGATAGAAAAAAAGAAAGAGAGAGAGAGGACACCGTTTTGTCATCCCATGAAAAGCTTCCACTTGCTTAGCTACATCACAATTCCCCTCTAAGTTAAAATAGTATTAAAATTACTTACATTTGTCTACTATTATATGAACCTCTATATTTTCCTTCAGTGTAATAACCTCGTTTCTTGTGCAACCCCTTAGAGAGACTCTCTCTCTTTCTCTTTCTTGTTTTTCCTTCCTCTATATCTGTGTCATCCTCACCCTCCTCTCTTCTTCATTACCCCCATTTTACCTTCCTTCACTCTACCACTCTAGAAGAAGTTTTTAAAACAAAAAAACTCAAATTTCTTTTTTTGCTCTATTTCCAAAGACACAGAAAAATCAGCAAACCCCAACTCCAAGTAGAGTCCCCCCTCTCTCTCTTTCACGCTCATCGACGACGACAACAACAACAACAACATGGATTCTTCTCCTCATCAGAACTGGCTCGGCTTCTCTCTTTCCAACCACTCCAACTTGCCCTCTCACTCCTCTCCCCTCTCTCTCTTTCACTCCTTTACCTCTTCCTCCTCAGGTACACATCACACTTTTTTCTATACATGCATATTCTTGCTCAAACATAGATAGATAATAGGTTTAGTTAGCTCAACTGTAAATCAAATTCTGTTTATACTAAAAATTAATTAGTAGTTAGTTTAACTAGAAATATCTCTCGTTAAACTGATAAAGTTTCTTATCGTGATGTGACGTAAGTTCAAATCTTTACCTAAAAGCCAATGAGTGTATTATCCTAAGCGATAAGATCAAATAATATCATCATATAAAATTTATTTTTGAGTTTACTTTTACAGGCAGTGTAGTTGATGCAGCTGCTACAGAAAAAGATGCAACCGACTTATCAATATTCACCGGTGGCCCCAAGCTGGAGGACTTCTTGGGCGGCGGCTCCACCGCCACTGCACCGCTAGCTCAGTTTTCTAACGACACTTCTGTGACGACTATCAATCATGTCTCATCAACTCATCCTCATACAGAGACTGAACATGATAATATGTATGAGTCTGAGCTCAAAACCATAGCCGCTAGTTTCCTCCGCGGTTTCTCCACCGAACAACAGCAGCAACAGCAACAAACCCAAACCCAACCCCAAAATCTCCATGTTGCTACTACCGAACCACCGCCTAAGAAAACTGTTGACACCTTTGGCCAACGCACTTCCATCTACCGCGGCGTTACCCGGTAAATAAAAATCATCTGTCTCACTCTCAATGTTCCACTTTGTATAGTTCTATATAGTTTCTTTTTGTTTTTTTGAAACACCCACATAAAATTACAATTTTTTTTTTTTTTTTTTAAATTTGTTGAAATATGTGTATGTGAAAATATCAGACATAGGTGGACAGGCAGATATGAAGCACATCTTTGGGACAACAGTTGCAGAAGAGAAGGGCAAAGTAGGAAAGGAAGACAAGGTAAAAATTTGTTTTTTTATTTTTTCCATTTTAAGGTTTTTAGGGTTTCGGGATTGTTTATGTATATGTTTAAGTTTCTAACGTGCGCCTAGGGTGCGTACCATTGAGTCCTTGGTCCACGAGATCTGGGTCTGAGACTGTGGACTCAGAGAGAATTGTCCTGATCACTGAATGAAGGTGGTGTGGGTGTGTGAATGTGAACCGGGATTAATGGGAGTAAAAGAATGTATATAACTCTGTGTGTGTGTGTGAATGTGAAATGTGAATCCCAAGAATTTATTTTACATGCTAATAATAATAACAATGAAGGGTTCAGATTTGATTGTGGTATAGTATAAGTACGCATTGATGAAGATTCTGACGTGGCTCTTATTGTTTTTGTTTGTTTGTTTTGATTGGCAATGGCATGGATGCTCTCGTATTATCATCATCATCATTATTTTCTGATCAGTTTATTTGGGTGAGTTTTCTATGTCTCTCTTCTCTCTTGTCTCTTCCATGAGTAAATAATTGTTGTACTACGGTTACTTCCTAGTACATAATCAATGGTCATCATTTTATTTTTTTTACTTTCCATTACTATGTGACATTATGTTGTTCTCTATTCTTCTTTCATGATAAAAAATGTGTCACCTAGTCCGATCGAAGTGACATTAGATTTCGTTTTTTACTGTAACAAAGATTCGCTTTTGCATGAATGTGTAAATCCAATTTATAGATTCCCCCCTATGGATTCTCATTTTGACATGATTTCGTTTTTATTTTAATGTATTTTTTAGGTGGTTATGATAAAGAAGAGAAAGCAGCAAGAGCTTATGATCTGGCTGCTCTTAAATACTGGGGGCCGACCACCACTACAAATTTTCCGGTGAGTCTGTGCAAAATTTGTTAAAGGAGAAAATTTTTATTGTTATTATTATTATTATTTTTTCTACATTGAAGTTTGGATCTGACCCTATGAATTGTTTATTTTTGGGTTTCTAAAGGTTTGTAACTATGAGAAAGAACTGGAAGAGATGAAAAACATGACCAGGCAGGAGTTTGTTGCTTCACTTCGAAGGTAGTAATAATCATTAATTGAATATTTGATTTGCTTTTAGCCACAGTTTTCCATTTTTGTTGTTGTTCCTCCATCTTTTGGAAAATCCTTTTATGTATGAATGTAGTGGATTTAAAAAGGTGTGGCTGATACATTTTTTTTTCTCCTTTGTTAATTATATATGTTTAGGAAAAGTAGTGGGTTTTCGAGAGGAGCATCTATCTACAGAGGCGTTACGAGGTATACATCTTCATTTGCATATATTTAGTACATGAGATAATCATTATTTTAAGTGATATAAAATATACTTGGTCTGTACTAATAATATTATAAATAATGTGCACTATTTATTCAGGCACCACCAACATGGTAGATGGCAAGCAAGAATTGGAAGAGTTGCTGGCAACAAAGATCTCTACCTTGGCACCTTCAGTGAGCTTCCTTTACTGATTCTTCTTACAACAATTTACTAGAATACATTGTTAGATGAAAATGCAGGGTCTTGTTTGTAACACCTTTGTGGTTTAGCTTTTTAATTTATTTGTTTATGTACAACTTTTTAAACCGTAGCTTTTTTATAAATTACTATATTTTAAGTAACTTTCAGCAATAAGTAAGTGCACTTTAGGAAAAAAGCTACATCAAATTATCCAAACACACTGCACATTGTTTACTTGAATAATTAAGTTCGAATATTTTTTTTTTCAAACAGGCACCCAAGAAGAAGCTGCTGAGGCCTATGACATTGCTGCCATCAAGTTCAGAGGCCTAAATGCTGTAACCAACTTTGACATGAGCCGCTACGATGTAAAGAGCATTGCCAACAGCAACCTTCCCATCGGAGGAATGTCTAGCAAATCAAAGAATTCATCTGATTCTGCAGCTTCTGATAGCAAGAGCATTGATGGGGGAAGCCGATCAGACGAGCGCGATCTTTCCTCAGCATCCTCCATTACCTTTGCATCACAGCCATCGAGCTCTTCCTTAAGCTTTGCAATACCCATCAAACAAGACCCATCAGATTACTGGTCCATCCTTGGATACCAAAACAGTGCTACTACTTCTTTTGGCAATGCCAAGAACCCTAGCGTTGAACCACACTTAATTCCATCTACCACAAATGTGTCTGCCTATCATAACACCACAACTTTACCCTTTAACATGGACTATTGTGCAAGTTCTAACTCTGCCAGTGAAAGCAACAATGGGTATTTCAATGCAGGCTATAATGTTCATCAACAGAATAATGGTACGTCACATATCCCATTTGCCACACCCATTGCCTTAAGTGGTAACAATAGTTATAATGAGGGTTCCTCTGGTTATGGAAGCAGCTGGATTGGCCCAGCTCTACACACATTCCAAACTCATGCAAAGCCCAATCTTTTTCAGACACCAATTTTTGGAATGGAATGAGCTCACACACTAGGGGAATGAGAATCTGTGCAAAATTATGAAAAAGTGAGGTGGGTATTGTTGTTGTTGTTGGTGTTAACAAAAGCACAAGGGGGGTCAACTTTAGTTGAATAGATGATGAGTTGGGACTGACATATCATAATTCACAGGTGCAGCAGAGCTGACATGTGTACTAACTGAAGTTCTTTGTTAAGGTCTTGGGTTCTCCTTTTTTTGGCTTTTGTCCATTTTTCTTTTGCTTTTCTCTTTTTCTTTTACTGACATGATTTACGTGGGTATAATGGGAGAGAATCCTTTTGTAATGCTTCCATCTTGTTAGTATTTTCCTTTTTCTTTTTGCTGAACATCTTGTTAGTACTTATTAAACTATCAATGTGAAAATTTTCCATACACACATTTTGTCTAAAGCTTCTCTCCCTTGCATTTAATATAATCATAATGGCACTCTAGCCAAGACAGCCAAGACCGCAAGAGTCCTGTAGTTCAATTGGTATCTTAATGAAAATGTTCAAATTCAAATCATTATCGATTTATCAAAAGAAGAATAATAGCAATCTTATTTAATAATGGGATTCTTAATACAGCTAACTAAAGCTCTCTCCAATTAATTAAAGATCCTTAATGATAGTGTGACGTTGCATATGAACAAAGTTTAAATAATTCCATGGTGTTGATCATATAATGACAATGGCAGTGGGAGTAGCACGAGCTAAATGCATGTAAGTTAAAGAGTGGGAGTGGGAGACACTTATATATGAGATGTGTTTTTAGAACAATAAAGAATATTTTGACGTGACCACATTAATGTTTGCTTTAATTAAAAATTTGTCACGTTTGTGCCACTTTAAAAAGGTTCTGAAATATTTTTTATGAGATTTTGAATTCCCAGCAGCATTGCTCTTTACGAAATGATTGCGTTTTGACTAGAAATCCAACTCGCATACTAAATTGTGGTCATAGAATTATTCATGTTAATGACGATATGTTGATATGATGCTCTCATACAATCATAGACTACTGTTCATGTTAATGGCGAAGAGTTGATATGATGCTCTAATCAAACTTCAAAGAGAGAGATGTCGGTACATTCTAGTGCATTTTTCATAGACAAGGCCTGTTCTCTTTTTAATTGGCTGAGAATGTTCAAGTCTATCTTGAAAGGAATGAATCATCCTAATTGCATTCGCATTTATCAATTCTACGTAAAATAAAGTTTCTTATATATCATCTATATTAAAAAGAATATCTTATGTATCATCTATATGTAATATATCTATTACATTATATAGGATTCAACAACGTATAGAACCTATATAATGTGAGAGAGATATTATATGTAATTGATACATGAGATCTGCAATATTAATCCAAATTTTCATCTGTCTTGATACTTAATTTTCTATTAACTGTGGAAGAGTTTATTTTTATCAGTTTATTCAACTTAAAAACTAAGTTAGATCAAAGTAAACTTCTAAAAAATTGTTGCAACAAACAAGCACTAAAGTTTGTTCCATAATATCAAACTCAGCAATATTTCCTTCAAAATGTCTCACATAATTTTGCATGGGTAAATCATAGTTGGGACCAAAGAATTTATGTCAGGCATCCTAGGCAAAGAAAAGAAAATCAGTATGGAACCTTTTAAGTCCCAAAAACACACTAGCAAGTACAAAGGAATGGGACTTTAAATAAAGATAAAAAAAAACTGACTGTATTTAGCTTTACCAAACAAAAATGAAGTAGTCTTAAATTCTCAATTGTCCCACACAAAAAGGCATTTTTATTACTAGACACTTAATTAAGAGGGTCACAACCTTGACCAAAAAAAAGAAGTGAAGTTAAGCATACAAAAAAATTGAGATAACAGACAGACTTTAACTAGAGTAGATAGATAACAATAACAATATAGAATAATAATAATATAGAATAGGGCAGAAACAAAAAACCCATATTGCTGTGTTCTTGTTTGTGAGCTTTTTTTCATTAAGAGGGAGTCCCTTTCCCTTTCAGACCTGAAAGAGTTTCAATTCAAAAAAAAAAAACCCTGTCCTTTCTTGTCTCTTACTAACACTATTAGATCATGGCTGTCCTTTGTACCTTTCGGCGCTTGATATCTTCACCCCACCACTGCTGCCCTCTTCTTTGACCGCTGTTTTGACCGTTTTTATCTAAATAGCAAACCTAAACTACAGGGCTATACCACCCCCCTATGTCATCAGGACCAAGTTTCCTTATTTAATTAGCCCCACTCTCAGCCTTTGATCCTAGCTAGTAGTATTTTTAGGGATTCGTGTTCTAAATGAAAATGGAATATTTCAATGCTCTTTTTTTTTAAAGGAATATTTCAATGCTCTAAAGTCTAGATTCTAGAGACAACTTGTATCATTCCATAAAAAAAAAAGAGACAACTTATATCAATGAGAAGAAACTTAATTCTCATGTAAAATTCTAGATTACAATTTTTATTTATTTATTACATTTTGCTCATATGATAAGTTGTAAGTAGTAGATTCATGTGGGTTCACAACTCAACTACTTACGATGACTTGTCACGTGAACAAATTGTGACAAAAGTTAAAATAAAAGTAGTTGTCCTAGCATTATTCAATTTTGATCTAATTGATTTTGTGTTATGGAAAAAAAAAATTCTAGAATGTGTGAAAATGATTGTACCCCCACTGTTGTGGGATGTGGCTTGGTGGTAAAAATGTTCGTATCTCTTTATAAGATATTTGATAGAAATTTAGTGGTTCAAGCAGTGGTATTTCAACGAATATATGATCAAAACTCCGAATTTCGATGTGTAATACACATAATTATCTGCCACTTATCATTCATTATTTCAATAAACTGTAGCAAATAGTATAATACAAGAACCGTATAAAGGGAGATTTTATGGTTGGGCTAATTTCTATCTATTTTTAATTTAATCAGGTAACTCAGATTACGTGGTCCTCTTTTTCAACTATCATGTTCGGATCTATCCAAAACAAAAATCCAAAAACTATCATGTTATTTTAAGCGAGTACATATTGGCTCATGTGAGTAGAGTATTGATCACGTACTTTTGTGCAAAGTAAAGAGCACTCTTTTTTATAGGGTGGATTTGGGCGTTTAGTCAAATGGGCTTTATATATTTTTATCATTTCGATTATTATTTACCAAAGAAAAGGAGAGAAAGAGGAAGGGAATATATGTATAATAATGTGTTAGTGTTACGTATAGTTCAAGAGGGGAATAATGTAAAGGTTTTTTTAATCGATGGTATTTTATTCAAGTTTTCTTGATGTGGAAAAAACGTTTGTTCATTGTAAATAAAACATTTATTATATTTTTTGTCCATAAAGTAATATTACTGTATAATCCGCCTATATGTACGATGCAATTAAAAACAATCACAATTACACACACGTATATATATATATATTTACATATATATATATATATATATTTGAGTTCAAATTATGACCAATGTAAGATTACATAGTTTTTAAGTTATAGATATATACAAGAGTTTTACTCATTTTTTTGTTTTTTGTTTTATATACACATGAGTTTATCTCTCTCTCTTTTTTTTTTTCTCCTGTTTATTGGTTTTTTTATGGTTTAATTTATTTATATTAGACTTTTCATCTTTTTACACAACATTAACTCACTTTAAACAAAAATTAAAAAAACATAGATAAAACACATGGCACAAATTAGATACAATTGGAATCTAATTAAATTTTCTCTCAGTTTTGACTTTAATTATATATATATATATGTGTGTGTGTGTATTAAAAATTGACGCATAGATAGCAATGCAAAGGCTCTATGGTGTAGTTTTGGTGTGGTGTGAGTTAGAATACAAAACTTTTTTCTTATTAAAGAGTCAAAGACTAATCCTTTGGATGTATTAGGGATTTAGGTTAATTTGTTAATGTGATAATAACTTTGGGTGTATTGGGGTTTTAGATTAATTTAAATTTGTTAGATTTATGAGAGTTTGTAAGTTTTTTTTTTTTGAGAAACAAACACACACACATAAGAGAGATGGAAATGGGTTCTAACACAGAGAGTTTGTAAGTATGATTGTAGTCATTATTATTGATAGTAAATTGTTTTGTTAGTGTTGAACATAAAAATAGGTGTAAAATTTATCAAACCACGTTAAATTCCTTGTTTTGTGTTGGTTAACTGTTTTTTTTTTTTTTTTTTTTTTTTTGCATGTGTGTGTGTTTGCTTTTTTGTTTTTGGTATAAGAGCTTCCATTATCATAACAATATGGGTCGGTGACTTGTATTGCTTTGGAAGTATATGTTCATATATAGCTTGTCTAGGGGCCCTTATATACAAATTATGTAATCGTTAGACCTAGCAATGAATTGGGTTTAGGTTTGAGACTTTGAGTTTGACCCTATCAAGTATGGTTCAAAGTTATCTGAATTTAAGCAAGACATTACTTTTAGACCCGTATGTAATGGGTTGGCATGGGTTCAGATCAACCCACAAGTTCTCTCTCTTGATGATTGATTAATATCATTAAAAATAATAAGACATCACATAACTCAATTAGTATGTAGCCTATCATAATACTTGGGAAACAAAAATAGCCTATCATCAGATTAATTCAATTTTGGAAAATTTAAATCAAACAACTTAAACAAATTACAAACAAAATAAGAGAAATTTTTAAATATTCACTAAAAAATATTCCAATTAATAGATGGTCAACCATAATATATATATATATATCAATGCAACTAAAACGACAAGATATATGGTTCTAAATGTACATGAGAGAGAGAGAGAGAGAGAGAGAGAGAACTTTTGCATAGTAGAAATTCATACATGTCTACATACAACCAAGAAAGCAGCATCATCAACAAATTAAAAACAACAATACAAAATGTAGGACTTATTTCATTGGAGAAATGGGTCAAAAGCAACAATATAAAATGAGGTGGAAGAATAGTGTACTCAGAGTTTAGGACAATAGCTTTTTAGAATAATAATGGTAATAAGTTACCCCTTTTATTCAAGATGAAGGATAATCTTATCAAAAGAAAAAGATCATCTTCATTTACTTTATAAATCAGATAATCTTCAATGGGAAGGGTTAAAATTAATCAAACCCGCTACAGAGAAAACATGTGGAAGAAGATATCAATGCTCATGCTTCTGGTGGAATGTGTTATATAGTATGATGATGAGCATCACAACACTAAAATTCATTTAAAAATATATATGTTTGAGTGCATTATTGGACCTGCGGTTGTGCTCCGGGAGTAGTAAATCCAGTTCCATGTGATGCACAACTGATGTAGTTTGAGATTGGTGCATTATAAAAATAATATCATTGTAATAGATTTATATTAAAATGATTTTATTTTAATCATAATTTATCATATTAACAGATTATAAAAAGATTATGAAAAATGGAGTAATTTTAAGAGCATTTGCATTAGCTCGGGCAAATTTTTTTTGTTTATTTTAGCATAAGAACTTATTTTTTTCTATTTTACTTACTCACTTTTTAAGATATCCTACATCAGATTATCTATTTTATATTACATTTTATTAAAATATCAAACATTTTTAAAATTATTTTTCTTTTTCACGCACAACAACCATCGTCTACTCTCTTCCTCTACCCTTGGGACACATAAAGAAAGAATAAAAAACTAAATGCAAAATGAATAGTGCCAGTGTAAATTTACACAATTACTATAGCAATAATGTATTTTTATACAATTTTGCATGGATTAATATGGGTGAATTTTGCACTTAATTATCTAAAATGGAGTTAAAATTGTTCTTTACCTAGTTGTTCCAAGGAATATTCATGTCTAGTCAAAGCTTGTTGGTTCAAGTAAAGGGAGGGTGAAGAATAAATACAGATCAATTATAAGCTACTACTAGGATTCTTCCCTATCTTGTTCTTTCTCTTTTGCGCTTTTCAGGCTTAGGTTGCATGCCAAAGTTGTTTCCTTTTTAAGGCCTCAGTTAATATGATAAAGAAAAGGTAAATAAAAAGCTGAAATTAAGAAGAAACAATGAATGTATAAAGAAAAATGTTTTAAAAATTACAAATTTTACAACAAAAAGTGGATAAATTGATGTGACAATAAATATAATGGTGACATATGAATAAGATAAAATATGGTTATTTTAATTCCTTCCTATATTATATTTGATATATCAATTTGTAAGACTTATGTTGTAAAATTTATAATATTTTTAACATCAACTTAGTTTGTATGAACTATAAAAAAGTAGCATAATTTGAGTTTTTTTGTTTTTTAATCTAATTATTATAGTATGATATGATCAATAAGTCATGGTACACACTCAATTTTATACCTAATTAATGTGTCAAGTTGTGATTGGTGCATAATAAAAATAATATCAGTAATGAACCTATGTGAGAGTGATATTCAACCGGGTGTGAAACTGAATATATCCATAGAATTGTTATAATATGATACTTAACAGATAATTACTTCCAAAAGAGGAGATAAAACATCTTTGTATAAACTAATAAAAAGAGGACAACTTTAATATTATCATCCACTTAGAACAATATTGTACTCATATATGATATATCCACTTCATAATTTTATTAATTTTTTAAAACTGGGATTTGGTTTATGGACTATCATAGGCACTCGCATCTCGTGGATCTTACATACCAACAAGTCTAGCTTTGGAGTTCATAGGATTCATGTTCGTTACTAATAATTGTGGAAAGATGTTGTGGATTTTGTGTCAAAACTAAGTTCTCATTTCTATACGTGTATTGAATTCCTTCTCTTTTCTTCAGCAAGCGACGTAGTTTACTAGGTCGGAATTTTGAACATTATGGACCTGGAGTGGTTCTAGGTTTATTAAAACTAAGGGGAACAAAACCAAAATCCTTTGTAATTCAGACCTAATTAAAAAAATTCCTTCAAAATAATGTCATCAGGTCATGTGATATCCGGAAAAGGCTACGTTTTAGAATGAATTTACTACTACTTTTATATACTCCTACTAAAAGTGAAGATTCTTTCAGTATTACTCAAATGTAATATACTATAAAAGTATAAATCGATTTGCTCGTACTTCACTTATTATAGTGCCAGAAATTTTAGTGAATAGTGGAGGCCCTAGAGGGACATATGTACGTTGAAATCATAGTTCTTTAAGTAGTGAGATTAGAATGAAACTGACCCATATTTGTTTTACTAATAATAATACATTTTTTCATGCAATCACCCGTAAATCAAGTGCATAATATAAACAATGTAAGAGAGAGAGCTATATAAGCATTTGAAATATTTGATATCCTTAAGCAATTATTCTATACATGCAAGTTGATCCCACTAAAAAATTATTAATAATAATGATAACTTGTCATTAAACTAATGGAAGAGTACCAAACACTGATAATTTATTGTACCATATAATGTCTATATGTAATAGTAAAATTGTTCTTCAAAACAAGGTCACCAAGCAAGCACATGGCAAATCCTGAAAAGGCTACGTTTAAAATGAAACTGTAGGTATAGTCAAATGTAATACTGCAAAAGATCAACCCTTTTTCCTTTTCTTTATTCCCTTTAAACCTTATAGGGGACCCTTTCTTTATCTTTTGAGTTTAGTCTCAATCCATGTTTCCCTTTTGTTTTGCCTACAAACAAGTAATGTCGGCCACATTTTCTCTTAGCTTTTCTTTCTTTCTTTGTTTTATTTTTGGGTTCTTGATGTGTGTTGTTGGCTTTGACTGAAGGGCCTATAAAAATCAGTATCTTAGCGACCAAAGCACTGTTTGTTTTTCTTATTTAATGATGGATGGATTTGGCTTTTGCCTAGTTGAATGAGAACAAGAAATCGTGGATCATAAGGACACATTAATACTTATCTTCTACTTATTGGCTTTTTTTGCTATTTATGCCCTGAGTTGTAATTATTATAATCATTGGTACACATAGTTGCAATTACAATAATCATGCAGTAATGAGGCCACACGTGCTGGCTGACCATGGATGCTCAGCGAAGCATGCGGTTGAATGTTGGATTTGGAATCCTTTGGAGCTTCCTTTGATTTGATATGACTGGTGTGGTGTGAACTAGAATTAGCTTCATTCAAAGTAGAAGCATATTGAAGCTAATCTAATGTGAACAAAGACAAAAAAACAAAAAAGTGTATCGAGTGGAAAAGAGTAGCTTTACAACTTGGGCCTTGGCAAGTATAGCAGGCCAGCCCATCAATAGAGTATTGGGGCTTTTTAGATGACATCTTCCACCCTAGATACATAAACCATTTTTTATTAGTTCAACCATCGTCAAAAATAGTGTTCTCTCTGGCTAATTGACTACTTAATCCATGTGGGATATGATCACCAACCCACAGCTCATTTGATCCCATACTCAATAAGTTATATTAAATGTTACAAACCCATGACCATGGGTAGAACTCACCCTTAAAAACTAGCTTGTAATGGAAGAATGCCCAAGAGTTTATAAATATATGGTTAAGCTTATACTTAATCCATGTGGAATACTAGGATCATAACAATATCATATCTAGAAGGAAAAATATTAAAGTTTGTGTTATTAATTATTATCCATGTCACCTTATGTCTTCTCTTTGCTTTTCCAAGTTATTCTTTCACGTTATTGTATAGGAAAGTTATTCTTTTAAAGATAAATTACTTTTAAATCCTATATCCTAGGGATTGTTTCAAATTAAACCCCATAGTTCTAAAAGTTTCAAACTAAAGCTAAATGCTAAAGACTATAATAAATTAACCCTTATAGTTTCACTACTTTTAAATCAAACCTCAGATTTTTAAAACCACACCAATTTAAACACTGGACTTTTTGGGCTTGATTTGGAATTTTTTTTCTTTGCTTTCATTGGAGCTTTGAATTGATATGGTTTTAAAAGCTTTGGGTTTCGTTGAAACCTAACGAAACTACATGGATTAATTTGAAACTTTCGAAGTTAAACGGTGTAACAGAGTTTAAAATATATATATATATTTTTGTTTAAATGGAAGAAAAAAAAAAATCTTTCTCAAATGGAAGATCTCTTCTCAAGACTCTTGCAACACTTGGTACTACAAATACCTAAGAAAACTGCAAAACAAGCAAAACCCAGATAATTTAAGCCAACTAGTTTTGGGCCCAAAAGCAAAATCAACCATTTCATATGTAGTTTCTTCCTTGTTCCAAGCCCATAGCTTAGGGTCGATGATTCCAAAATTGAGAAAATAGGTTGGGCCTGATAATGAATTGAGGGCATGTGTTTAGCGATGGCATTTATAATGTGAATGGGCTTTGCACTTTTTAAGTGATAATTTTTTTTTTTTTTGGTGCTGAAAAAACATCTTTATTTCACAAAAGAAAGCCACCAAGCGTACATCACAGAACTTTTGGCTAAGATCAAGTATAGCATCTGTTCTTATCAATTTAAGTGATAAATGATAGCCAAAATTTTTGATGATTTATAAACTATTAGACCTCGTTGACTCATTGATTGATATCACATTAAACAATTAATGTTGAAAATTTGAAATGATTGAGCACATCATTTGGTAAGAAATGGTCAGCTAATCATGGTGTGAGAGGATTTATGCCTAACTCGGCATGACTTTTTTTTGGGTTTGAAACTTTGAATTTGGTTGAACTTTGAACAAAGAATATAAATCCATCTTTAGAGTGCAAGAAGGGTTGGATAAACAGAGTAAGTTCTTATTAGAAATTTGATTCCAATCTCATGAGAAACGTGTTTTACTCTCTGTGCATTGAAGCATGCTTCATTCCTTTGGACTATAGTGCATTTGTCCCGGTCAATGTGTTATACCCACGCGTTTGATAATTAGAATCTAAGAGATTCAATACTAGTTTACCATAGATAAATTTGAATCACCTTCTAGAAATTGTTTTTCTTTCTTCCAAGCCATAATTAGCCTACATAATTTGAAACGCAAAATCCACATAATTTGACTAGTTCTTAGAGCATTCTCATTAAGGGTTTTAAATGCTAAAAGATGCTTTTTTTTAACATTTTTGACCTAAAAGCTTGCTCCATCAAGAGTTCTAAATGCCAAAAATTTTGGCATTGATGAACAGTGCGGTTTCATATTTGAAACCGCACTGTTCACCAATTGCAAATTTTACTATTATTTTTTTATTCAATTGGGGCCCACGGTTGAGAAAGAGAAAGAGACAAAGGAGAGAGAAGAAAAAATAAAAAAATGATAAAGAAAGAATATTTAAATAGAATGTTAAAAAAATAGAAGTTTTGATGTAAAGGATGTTATAAAGTGGAGTGTTATATGTTATAAAATTGGGTTTTGAGATAGTAAATGCTAAATTTTTTGCATTCCTTGATAAGAATGCTCTTATGGGCTTGAGAACAACTTTTTTTTTTTTTTTTTTATAATGTTTATTAGAAATTAATATGAATTTTGTTTTCGCACCAAAGTAGTGACATGTGTCGGACTGTGAGCGATGTCACTTTACCTCAAAACCAATTGGTAATGAGTAAACCACACTAAAATATTTTATGATATTCGACATCACACCTTGTGGGCATATTTTTTAAGCAGTTGTAGAGAGTTGAATTATGATCTTCCAACAACATGACATAAATGATATTAAAACATATTATAACAAATTTTTAAGGAGATGAGAAATGGATGAAATAGAAGAGAATGGATTAAAATGAATAAAATAAATAGGAGGGAATACTCGGTCAATTCATTTTCCTCCTAAGAAACGATGCTAACCCTCATATTTTTAAATGAAATTGAGGTAAAACAACGATTTAATCCATATTTTGAGTATAGACAAATAAAAGGTGAAGTATTTAATAGCAAAATTATATATTTATCTTTCATTTCCTTTTTTTTTTTTTTACACACTATAGAAACTAGAGATTGAGCCTCCTATCTCATCCTAGATCAATCATCGAGTACATTATTTGGAGTGGGAAAAGGATAAGAGAAAATGTGACAAGTATCAATAGAAAGCAAAAGTTAGATTTGTGAATTCCACAAACTTGAAAGGAAAAGGCAGATGAGGTTGACTCGATTATGAAATAATGAAATTGACAGATTAAGTAACCAAAACCCTATCCAAGGCTCCAAAATTCGTGATATCGCAGTTGGAAGTTGGAAATTAAAAGAACACTTTCTACTTTCTAATTAGTGCCATGGTGTTGTTGACAACTTGACAATGAACTTGTCTAGCACTTGGGCTTGGTTAGGTTAGGTCATCGCCAATGGCTTTCATGGAAGGATATATATAGCCTACTATTATCACTAACGTAGGCCCTTTGTAGTGGACTGTGTGAATAATTGTAATCATTGAATCAAGAAATTAGATATATATATATATATATAAATATATATTTATATATTGGGTAATAAAGTATGCTTATATATATGAGTTTGAACATAGTCTCTCAAGGACATACCAAGAGAGTCATAATGCAAAATCTTGCTGCTGTAGAGTTCCTTTCTTCGCGAATTTATCTGCATATTGATTAGCTTCCCGGAAACAATGGCTAATCTTCACCCTAAGTTTTTGCCCTAGTAGATTATTGTAGTCCGAAATAAGAACAGAGTGAGCAATAGTGGTGAGAGATTGGATATAGGGCATTAGAGACTTGGCTTTTGGGTGCATTTAAAGGGGTCTTGCAGTCACTATCCCATGCCATTTAATATAGGTTCAACACGATAAGATAGCATTTTTGTGTTACACAGAAAGTAGGAATGCATCATTCCCACAAACTAAACTGATATATGTTGTTTGCTTGCTTATTTTCACTTGTTCAGTTTGTTTTAATAGAAAATCTATAATCCATAAGTGAAAATTTTTTAATCTTCAATAAATATAAAATCAAAGTGTTTGACTTTTAGATGATATTTTCTAATATTGTGCCATATAAGTTTTTATAACTTAACAATTTTACACATCGTTATATTTTTTTAATTGATTTTAAATTATAGCCTATATTACTGTTCATATTTTCTTTAAATAGTATAACAAATGGTTTAATATACATATACAATCAATAATAATTATTCCCAATGTAATCAATAATAATTAGGGTAAATTGCAAATTACACCCCTAAAATTTGGGGGTGTTTGGATTTTACACTCTGAAATTTTAGAATTTAGATTTTATCCCCTGAAGTTTGCAGGTGTTTAGACTTTAGACTCTAATGTTTCAGAATTTGGATTATACCCTCTAAATTTTAGGGGTGTTTGGATTTGAAATTTTAGGATATAAAATACAAACACTCTTAAACTTTACGAGGCAAAATTCAAATTCTGAAACGGTAAGGTGTAAAATCCAAACATCACAATTTTCAGGAGGTAAATTCCAAATTCTAAAACTTTAGGATGTAAAGTCTAAATACCCCCAAACTTTAAGGGTGTAATTTACAATTTACCCTAATAATTATTATTCCCAGTGTAATGTACATTTTGGCAAATATCAGTCATTAATTACAAATAGTTAATGTAATAATTTTGGCCAATGTCTTATCGTTTGACGAATTATAGTTTACAAATCTCTCTCTCTCTCTCTCTCTCTCTTTTTCTGTGTGTGTATGTCTTTTCTTTTTCTTTTTTGATGGGGTGTGTTTGTCTTTAGGGTCAAGTGACAAGTAATTTCTTGTAAAAAAAAGACAGGTAATTTGTGTACTCAGTAATCAACGTAAAGAAAGCAAAAAAAAAAAAAAAAACAGTTGCCTTCTTATTGGATGACATGAAGTCAAAAGAGAGAATCTTCCAACAAATTCGAGAGACCATAGTGGCCAACCTATTCTCCGAATTCATAGCCAAGTGAATTCAATTTTGCACCAAGTGTCTAATATAATTTTTAATTTTGTGTCAAGTGAATTATTGCGTGTAAAAATCAAAAAGTCTAAATTCAATTAGATGAGTTCAATTTTCCACCACGTGTCCATCTAAATTTTTAATTTTTGTGAAAACCATTATATATTTTAGAAATATATGATTTAAAAAAAGTGTAAGCTAATAGCCTAATAGCATGTATAATTCAAACCTCTTTTAAAAAAATGTATAATTTGAATCATATGATTGTGATTTTTTAAAATTGTATCCATACATATACACGGGGCTACACATTAGTTTATATAACTTTTGAATATTATTTACTAGAGAAGTCAAATATATATGGTCCTTCATTCATGTCACATAATACTCGTCAACAAAGAATCTTCTAATAAATTAAAAATAATGCTCAACTAATTGATGGCCTTGTAGCCAAGTGGCACCCGGGTTCCTTTGTAACCTCTTGCTCTGGGGTTCTATCCCCCGCACTTACCTAGCAAAAAAAAAAAAATCTAATAATAAAGAGTAATCATCATTCATCATAGAATGGACGTTGTATGTTATAATAATCATAATCTATTTATCAAGTAAAAAAAGAAGGTCATTCTCAAAAAAAAAAAAAAAAGTAAAAAAAAAAGGTGAGGTGTCTTGACTCTTGTGATCTTACTATTTGCCATAATTTGAATTTGATTTGCCATTCTACAAAGAAATTACGCTTTAATTCGAAGAACCGCTCCACCAATCATTTGTTCTATCAAATTCCCCTTTACTTCGGCTACTTTTTTTTTTTTTTTTTTTTTGAAGAAGTCTTCGGCTACTTTTTAGTTATGAACATTAGCTTGTTCAAACTCAAATACATAAAAATCAACCACAAATGAAATTTCCACGGCCATCTTTCTTTGAACATGCCCAATGTCATTTTTTTTTTGTACGTTTGCCTACTTTTGGTCTCTGTTGGTTCTTTGAGAGTACTAAGTACTAATTACAACATAAACTTTCTTCTCAAAATAATTAAAAGCGAGAAAAAATACTGACTACTAAGACCCAAAACACAACACACTATGCACTACGCAGATCACTTCCAAATAAAGTTATATCATATATTTATTTTAAGTAGAGAGAGGGATTCAAAATCTGGATATCTTCGTTTAAAAAATCATAGAGTACCAATTAATCTGACAACAAATGGACCCTAAACTCTTTCCTTATTATTATTATTTCCACAAAATTGCTCATTTGCTTTTAAAAATCTTAGGTACCTGATTCTCAACCCAAAAGAAGAAGAAGAAGAAAAAAAAAAAAAAAAAAACCCTTAGGTACCTTTACTGCTTTCACCGGTAAAGATAAAAAGTACAACTTTGGTAAGTTACTTCAATTATTATTATTGTTTTTCTGCATATGGAAAAGAATGATTTTAATCAGCACCTTCCTAAAGAAGCTTACAATACTTCAAAGCTCACACATTTATAAACTTTATAATCTTTTTGAAAAAGCTGCCGTGTCTTGCACTCATAAAATTGTTTGCTTGCTACGAGCTATAGCTCTCTCATGGTGCACTTTTTGCCAAAAATCAAATTTCATCCATTCGTTGTGCTTCTTTACACACTCTAGCAGATAAATATATGATTTTTTTTTTTTTTTGAGCTTATATAGTATTATCTCAATTTACCCATTTAAAATGAGAAGCTTCCTCAAGCGGCCACTACGTGATTGCCATTCATCACTTTCTTTCCTCATTGTGGATTTGTCATTTGTGGCACATCCCAATAATGACATCTGCATGCTTCTTTTTCTTTTTCTTTTTCTTTTTTTTTACCTTTTAATTTTAGAAATATCCTCATTCTCTTTATGTCTCAGAAATTATAAAATATTCTAAATTTGACATGCGTAAAATCTTAAACCTCTTCTTTGGTAAAATATGAGTACAAAGTGTTAGGCTCAAATGTTGGAAAACTATATCCAAAAGTAACTTAAGAGTGGGTTTTTTGCGTTGCTATCCGCGTTTGCGTTTCCTTGGGTAGGTCTCATGCATTGTTCACGGGACCCACAAGTACCTCTTTCAGCAAATATAACTTCTAACTTGGGTCCCACGACACTATTCACATATTTAAAAATTATTTTGCTATAGTGTTTTCAGTTTTCAGTTTTCAGCAATAAGCAGTATCCAAATAAACCCTAAGTTTGAAAGTTTAGAGTTGTGAATTGTAATTAAATATCAAGTAGAAGACTACAAAAGACTATTCAAGAATGGATCAAGAACTGTATTGAATCTACAAGACCCAACTGCAAATCGATAATTGATCAAGATTCACTTAATCTGAATATCAACTTTGATATCACTCTACGATCGATCGAGACACTCTAGAACAATAAATTCTAATTACCTAGCTTGACCAAAGGCCTTGGGATTTATGCGCTACTTACTCATAAAGTATATAAGGCATACTTAGTTCATTGTGAACATAAGAGAGGTGAGTATTTGCTGCCTTGATGTGTGCTCAAGGTTTTGTGCCAAGCAAGAACTTTAACACCAACGATTGAAGATCCAAGATTGGTGTTGCTGTAGAAGTTAATGCATACCATTAACTTCTTGTTGTGGTGAAAACCTTCAAGTAAGTACTTGAAGTTATGGACAAGAGATAGGGTATTCATGTTGAAAAGATCAACGTTGAAAGAGTTCAACCAGGTTGAAGCTCTGTGTGCATCTCTCCTGTCCATAACTTCAAGTACCGACTTGAAGGTTTTCATAACATATTGTCACGCTTCGTAGCCGACGTCCATGGTTAAGCTTATAAACACCATTAACCATGTGTTTATAAGCTCTTGAGCACTCTTCCCTTACAAGCTGATTTTCAAGGATAACTTCTACCCATTGGTTTGCAACATTTGGTATCAGAGTCAACCATCATCCCGAGTAATCAGGTGTAACTCATTAAGTATAAGATCAAATGAGTTATGGTTTTGTGGTTGGATCTCGGAGGAGGCGACCTAGAGACTAGATTAAAATAACTGATAGGTGAGTGAAGACACCAAAAGAGAAAGGGTTACTATTGGATCAGTGTCGCTAAAGTGAGCCGTCGTGGACGTCAGCTACGGAGCGTGACGGTATGTTATGATCCTAGTGTCCCACATAGATTAAGTATAAGTTTAACCATGTGTTTATAAGCTCTTGAACACCCTTCTCTTGCAAGTCGGTTTTCAAGGGTGAGTTCTACCCATGAGTTTGTAACAAATTCTAGTGATAAAATTATTTTTTTCGTTTTGACTCTCTCTATATACATAAATATAAAATAATTTTGAAGATAAGAGGGTAGGTGGTGGTTAGGGACACTACCAATTGGTAATTTTAATAGTAATTAATTTGAGGAAAATATTGCTGGAACAATGTCTTTTGGTACTCTCGCTTGACTAAAGAGAGATTAGGGAAAATAGCTCACGCATTCCCAGCTGAAAGTTAGTTGGACAGGCTGAAGATCTATATAAAACCTCTCTCTCTCTCTCTCGCAGCTTTTGCAAATTACCAACTATTAAACATGGCTTTTTGGACAAACTTGCCCTAGCATTTGAAAGGTCTGAAGGAATCCAAGCATATAATGATCTTAACGTCATGATTGACAACAAGAAGGACCACAAAGATGATAATATTTTTATCTTTCGGTTGGGCAACCACTAGTAAACCTTTTTTTTTTCTTCTTTTTTTTTTGTTGGGTTATTTGAGAGGAACCACTAGTAAACTTAAATAATATAATTGTATACGATCATAGATGCGTCCACATCCATAAATATTGCCATGCCTCACTATTGTCCTGTCTACACATGTTGAAGTGGGTTCTTACTTCTCATTTATATATCTACTTCTGCAGCCAATTTATTTGCTTTTACCTGCTTTTATTGCAGGGTTGCTGCAAAAGAACAATAATATAGCTCAAGAAGTAAGTAATTTTGCATAATTCGTCTGAAACGTACAACTTTCACAACTGGAGGCCCTATAGCTAGCGTGATGAATTTAACTTTGAAGGTGGTTGTGACTTGTGAGGAAGAGCTTTGTAAGTTGTAACCTACCTCGATCTCCTAGCTAAGTTCTAGGTTTGCATCTTTGAAATGTACTGAAACTGCAGGTTGAAGTATTTTGACAATGGCATGCTCTCACAGAAAAAGTTCTCTCCATTATTTGAAATGAATACATTTCAATGATTTTATGATTCTCATTATGTACACTATTGAATTTTAAAAATAAAATCAAAACTGTAAAATAAACTATTCCTTTTAATTTAAAAGTCAAATAGTCAAAAGTTTAACTGGCACCTTCTGTCTTTTAGTAATTTTAATAAAAGACGTTTAGGGTTTAAATTCTCTCTTTCCTAACTATTAAATTATAAAAAATAAAAATAAAAAAAATTTCAAACTCAAATATAGCATAAAAAATTAAGTACTTGTTTGGGTACTGATGAAAAGGCAGCGTCTTGCGTCTGCGGTTTTTTTTTTTTTTTTAGATGCGCGTTCTGTGGCTGTGGTGTGTTTCCAGTGGATCCCGTGCACTGTTCATGGGACCCAAAAACCTCTTTTTTAACAAAATTTTTATTAAAAATAGGTCCCACGGCATTATTCACACATTTAAAAATTATTTTATTACAGTATTTTTAATTTTCAGCAAAATAAGCGGTATCCAAACACACCGTAAGTAAGAGTGAGACAATTAGGGGGTGTTTGGTACATGTTTTTAAACAACAATTTTCAGTTTTTAAACAACATTATACGTATTTTCACACACTTTTTCACTCACACGTATTTTCACACATATTTTTAAACAATAATTTTCAATTTTTAAGTGCATGTACCAAACACTCCCTTAATCTACCATATTTATGTGTCAAGTTGACCTACCTATTTACTATAAACGTGTTAAAGCCTTTGAAGCCACAGTAGCTTTTTTTTTTTTTTTGGTGACATGTTGAAGCCAGCTATATATGATGGATTAGGTTTGAATGGGGGCTCCAAAACCCAAGTATTTAATGATAATTAGTCCAATTAAATCAAGATCTTAAAAATATTTTATTACTAATAAATAAATAAAGACAATGTCAGTTGCTTTCCTTATCCTATACTACAACTTAATTACCGTTGACCTTTACTGCCTCACATGCATTGCTGAGTACAGATTCGAGTTGAACCATTTTGGACCAATCTTGACATTATTTGCTGTTACCATATTTTCATTTCAACTTTTTTTTCTTTCTAAAATCTTTGGTTTTTTTTTTTTTTTTTTTTTTAATTATTAAAATTTTGGGGAGGTGGATATATTGGAACTTGGAAGTATGTGCCGCCCGCATGGATATGATCATGGCAATTATTGAGTTCCACTTTAAGAACTAGGAAGTACCCGATTCAAGCTTTCAACAAAGTTTTTTACCTACCATGAATTATCTGTGACGCACCGTTAGTAAAAATGCATGTCTTTATCATATAACATAGGTATGTATCATAACCAAACATCAACCTCGCGAAACAACAATAAATGAACAAAATATTTAACAAAAAACTTATTAAAAAAAATCTAATAATTTAGATTTGTAACACGTTCAACTCATTGTATAAAAATAATCCATAATTTCATTTTTACTAAAAAAATAGTACCAAGAGAAATATTATAGGTGTAAGTTCTTCTTGGCAGAATTGTTAGCTCAGCTCTTCTTGAGTTTGCAGACGCAACAACTCGGCTCTCCTCTGTGGCTTGGCTCTTAATTGTAGCATGTATTATTTGTTG
Organism: Notholithocarpus densiflorus; assembly: GCA_030021035.2. Classification (NCBI taxonomy): domain Eukaryota; kingdom Viridiplantae; phylum Streptophyta; class Magnoliopsida; order Fagales; family Fagaceae; genus Notholithocarpus; species Notholithocarpus densiflorus. Next base: position 11,355,450 of record JARYZH020000003.1, read on the forward strand.
TGCTCTCTCTCTCTCTCATCAGTTCAAACTCTTTCTCACATTATTACTCATATATCATTATTCTCAATTCTCGCTTTATCTTTCATTAGTCTCTTTTTGCTTTTTAATTTTGTTAGTAGAAAGAAATTGTAAAATTTCATATATATACGTTTTTTTGGTGATGTCAATATATTCAAGTTATTTTTTTTTTTAGTTTTTATTAGATTTTGTATAATTTAATTTTATTAATGACTACCTTCAAAAAATAATCATAGAACCACCATTGACTTGATATTTTTTAGTATTTCCAATGAAAACGTTCAAAGTTCAAGTCCTCCTAGCTAGTGAATCATCAAAAAAAAAAAAAAAAAAAAAAAAAAAAAAAAAAGAGACCTAAACATTAATTCCTCTTGGGCATGATGGTAGATGGGAAAATCATAACCTTCAATATCAGTATCTTATACATGAAAAGACATCAAATAGGTTTAAAATCCATGCACGCGGACCACAACTATGCCAAACTGTCCGATCATATATACAGCATAGAAGCTTGCAGAGATCAAATTATGCATATATTGTAAGGCAGGTAGCAAAAGACTGAAAACAGTATTGTGTCACTCATTCGTATCACCCACAAGAGAACAATATGCTTCTGCTTCTTCTCCTATCCATTCATTCATCATGTGAAAATTTCTCACAAATTTTTATTTTGTCGGCGCCCAATTATAGTACTACCTCCTTATCTCTACCTCTAGCTGATCACTTTTTGGCCTGCTAGGCATGCATATGTCACTTTCTCTCTATCATATATATATATATATATATATATTTTGGTTCAACAATAAACCATTCACATTAATTTTTCTAACACTCCAATTAACCTTCTCCACGTAGGTTTTTTGAATCAAATTAAACTTTGCAGTGAGGCCGTATATGTCATCTTAGATGAGCTATGTGACTACGAAAGCTTTAAGAGCTTTTTTTAATTCTTTTACATTTTCTATATATATACTTTTGTTTATGTAGAATGATTACTGATTAGCTTCTTGAAAAGTTTAATGAGCACAGTCCATATCTCTTTTTTTAATTCTTTGGGTGATATGGTAAGTAATTTGATTTGGATTACTGAGTTTCTTTGGCCATATTTAAGCAGATTAAGTGATTAACATCTTTGCAAGACGTGACAGGGAGACCTTAATTAATTAGTTTTTAAGTGATTTTTCAAGAAGATTTATTATATTATTAGAAATTTTATAGTATTACATGCACGAAACGTAGTTTGATACTGAGGTCTAAGTCTTTGATTAAATAATGATAAAATATTAATAATAATGTCATAAAATCGGTGCTAACTAGTGTGGGAAAGGAAGCAAAGTGACCTTTTCAATGCCGACTAATGTGGTTGAACTATGACCCACTTGGTCTTAATTTATGGTTTAGAAAATATATACGTACAATAGTTGTAAAGATTGAAAGTTCTTTTCATCTTTTTTAGAGACATTTGGATCAGCAACAACATGCAGCTTCAAAGTTGGATACAAATTTTGATAAAGTTGGCAAACTTCAAGAAATTTTGACCTTCTTTTCAGCAAGTCTCATCCATTTAAAACTATTTGGCATGTAATGTAACCCCACCGTTCCCCTATTCGGAATAGAGAAAATCTAATCCGAATGGTATAGGTTGGAGTAAGGTGGGGGTGGAGGTTTTTCACTATTGCTAATGAGATGGTTTTGACATTAATAGTAGGGAAAAGGAAAAGGAGGGACGAAGAGAGTACTTAGAAACAAAGAAATTAGTGTTTTAAAAAACTGAAATAATATATATAATTATATATACACACTCAAGATGAGTCCAGATGGGGTACACTTTGTCACATTTTCGAGATTAAAAAAATCACATACACACTTGAGATGAGATGAAATGAGACACACTCAAGGTGAGGCGAAATAGGGCACGCTTTGTCCCATTTTTGAGATTAGAAAAACCACATACACACTCAAGATGAGGTGAAATGGGACATATACTTAAAGTGAGGAGAAATAGGGCACACTTTGTCCTATTTTCGAGATTAGAAAAACCACACACACACTCGAGATGAGGTGAAATGAAACACATACTCGAGGTGAATCGAAATAGGGCACATTTTATCCCCTTTTCGAGATTAGAAAAGCCACACGCATACTCAAGATAAGGTAAAATGGAACATACTCACTTGAGGTGAGGCGAAATATAGCACACTTTGTCCCCTTTTACAAGACTAGAAAAGAATTACATGCATTTAAGATGAAATGAAATGGGACACACACCCTCAAGGTAAGGCGAAATGAGGCACGCTTTGTCGCTTGTTCGAAACCCAAAAAAAACCCATCTAGGATGGAATAAGACAAAATGGGTCTACATTACCATCCCTCATTAATTGACTAGTAGGATGGTGATGTTAAATCCGAAGTTTGAAAACATGGATGAGTAGATTGAAAATCATGATCCTAGAGGAGAATTTTGCAAAATAGAATCACTTAATTCTATCTTAATATTGTTTGGGAACTGTTTAATTCTTCGAATTGGTCAGCCCTAATTGTATAGGAGTGGCTAATTAACCACTAATATATATGTTGTTAATATTGTGGGCGGGGAATCACTGAAACATAGAAAAAGTCATAGCAGTAGCGTCGTTATTCGCAAAAGTAGAAGATATACGTGTTAAGCATGTATTTGCCAGAAGAAAACGACGAGCCAATCTTTTCCATAGGCATAGATATATATATATAGCAGTTGAAACACCTTCAAAAAATAAAAATATAGGAAACAGTAGAACTGGTACAACGTTGTAATTAAACTGTAGTATGTAATTGCATGTAGTCTGTCTATTTGGCTAGAAAAAATTTACTGCGCGAAAATCCCGTGTCATGCACATTGCACATTCATCTATTCATTGTCTTCTTATAAGCTTTAATTGCGCACATGAGACAACTACGGCACCGAAAACCTTGTCAACTACATATAGGTTTGTAGGTCATGTTTTTATTTTCTTTTAATTTTTTTTAAAAGTAAATATACTACAATAACAATTTTCACAATTTTCACAATTTTTACTACTACTACTTGTCTACGTGATGAGTTAAAAGTTGTGGAAATAAAATAGTAGGTCCATAAATCCACCACTCATGAATCGTCACGTGGTAAAGTTATGAAACTAGTTATGCTACTAGACTTATTTATTTATTTATTTATTAATATATTTTTTCTGAAAGTTCTGGAAATTGTGACAAGCTAAAGATCCATGACTTCAATGGTTATTTCCTGATGTTTTTAACGAGATATTCGGGATAATTATTGAATATAAAAAAAAAATGCAATTGTTAAAATTATCTTTTTTATTAAAAAAAGTAAACAAAGGAAGTTTTTATTTTATCTTATACTTTGCTCAAACAATTTTTCTCCGTTTTCTTTTTCAGAATGTTTTTTTTCCATGACTTTTTTAGAATGTTGAATTAACGAATTATAATGTTTTGCATTAATGATATACCTATAATTAATCAAGATTGCCAATAGAGTCGGGATATTATCTAGAGTTTTCAGTTTTAGGAACTCTATGTTGAACTTATCTTAACAACTCTAGAAGATCTTAATTTGAATTAATTAACTCTATAAAGTTTGGTCAACTAATGAGAAAAGAAGAAATTTAAACTTGCACATATTTAGGTTACTCTAAAGAAGGAAACCATTTTAATTGGCAATCAATAATAACCTTAAATCTTATTAAAAAAAAAAAAAAACCTTTGGAGAACACTTTTTTTTTTAAGATAGAATAAAATTTCAACCGTAAACTTTCTAACTAATTGATTTTTTGGTGTGAGAGATGATTGAATTCAAGATCTTTTATTCGTTAACAATAGACTTTATCGATTGAGTTAACTGAAATCTATTATAAGAGAACACTTGATTACGGAGACCCACCGCTAACTAACTCTGGCCAACAACTTCTCGAATGCCCTTCTATCTTTCCCTTTATTTTGTAGGTGTTTGTGACTTAAAACCAGCCGTTCAATAATTTTGTATGAACACTATCATATTGATTAAAATAAGACCTTTTTGGAAATGGAAAGAAGAAAAAGCAAGAAAAAAAAGATTATTATATTTCAGTAACAAGGCAAGCAAACCACCAACCGCAGCAAGCAAAGCAATAAATAATTGTAAGGTACAGTAAGATAACACACTTCTAACTTCTAAGGCAATGGTTGGCATGGGGAGCACTATCATTGTACAAATAAGAGGTGAACAGAGACCTTCAAAGAAATCATGCATATGAACGATACCTTTTTGCCCTTTGACAGTTATTTGTGGGCGCTACGTGTGGATTGACCATTTTACCCCTCCCTTCTACTTTTTGTTCTCATTGGTGCAACCAACAAAATAACCCTGAATAATTTGCAAGTGCTACTTGTGAATAGACACTCATATCCCTTTGCTCCCATTGGTGCAAAGAAAAATAAAAAATATATATACCCTTTGAATTATGAAAAGCTTCCCCATCTAACACCATAAAGTGCCCATCTAATAATATAAAAATAGGAAAAGAACTTTGCTTTTTGCTTGGCCAATTTTATTAGCATTATCTTCTTCAAAATTATGTAGAAATATATGATAGGGAGAGGAATGTAATAGGAGTTATTCTTTCAATTATTATGGATTTTATTCACCACCCCACCTTATTATTAACATTATTAAGGTAAGGGGTTACTATTTTTTCATGTGATGACATTAACAATTGACATGATAATAGGAAAGCTTCTATAAAGTTATTACAAGACATTTTTAACACTCATTATTGATCTAACGTTAAAAGTTAAACTTGTATGGAATCGTAAAAGTGTGATAAGAAACGTGCATTACACTCATAAAATAGAATAGAACCAAGAAACAAATGGATGTTAAAAAGAGAATACTTCTTAAAAAAAATTACATGTACACATTGGAGGACCAATTAACCCATTCACGATTTACAAATTTTCACTAACTTCTTCATGAAAAATGAAGTCCATGAGGGTTGCTTAGTCATTTGACATGTGGGACCCTCACTCCATAATGGATATACGTGAAATTATATTTTTAAAAAAGGCTAATGGTAAAAACCGATCTTAACTATAGGATACTTCTTCTCAAAAAAAAAAAAGATTATTAATTACTTGCAAAACATGTGACCATAACAAAATTTAATACATTATTTAATTGCAAGAGCAAAATGAAAATTTTAATTTTGATGGTCAAATGACTTGCATGTGATAATTAATTTTGATAATCATATTATAAGATGTAATTTTCAAGTATGTTTTTTTTTAAAAATATAAAAAGGTGGTATCTCAATCATTATTTTATTCTTATAATCCATGAGACATATTAAAAACCTCATGAACAAGATAGTTTACCAAATTTAACTTGAGACTTTCGGATTTACGTTCCGTTACAAACTAATGGACCTATCACCCGAGTACGCGAAGAAGAATGGGTGTAAAGTATAACTACCCTGTAAGTTAAGGTGGTTTAAAAAAGAAAAAAGGAAAAAGAAAAGAAAAAGAAAAAGACATGCAGGCACTTTGGGCTTGTGTTGTGTGTAGTTATAGATTAGATTCATATAGATAGGGGTAGTAAGTTGTTGCAGTAGTATATTTATGTTGTTGGCAAACTCTCTCTCTCTCTTTTCTCTCTCTAAAATTCTCTATTTTTATTTTAATTTTATCTCGTAAAAAATTAAGAAGAAGTTGTCCTCCTCGAATCTCTGCCTGTCACTACTGCTTCGGGTCCTGAAAAAACAAAAGCTTTAACCAAAGCCCACGAAGAGGAAGAGGACCCAGAAGAGAGAGAGTTGTTTTATGATGTTGTTGTAATAAGAAGTCATGGATGCGATTGTTGTGGCAGAATTCCAGGCGTCCTTTCTTGGTATTTGTTATTCCATTCCCTTTCAATCTCTTTCGTACTTTTTCTGGGTCAAATTTCAATATATATATTTTTTTTTTACCATTTTTGGTTCTTCTATGGATTTCCATCTCTCTTTTTCAGGTTCACAAAAGTTGGGTTTTTGGTGGTAATGTGTTTGGCTGATTGGTTTTTTCGTTCTCAACACCTATGGCCATGGATTCTTCTTTTGAGGGTACCCATCTTTTCTCTTATATTTCTCTGTTTTATATTTGTATTTTTTTTTTGTTTCAATAAATTCTGGGTTCTGATTCTTAAAAAGTTTGGAATTTTGGAAGTTTTAAACATCTGAATTTCTGGGTTATTTTTAATTTTTTTAATGGTTATGAAGGTGGTAAAAATTTTATATTTTGCAGGATTTGAAACCTGCATGGTTGTCAGATTTCAGGAACATTGTTGTTTTCTGTGATTTTTGATGTTCTGGTTTGATTAGTGTTTCTGGGTTTTCAATAAATTTGGTCATGGTTCTATTTGTGTGTGAATTTGATGTATGTATGTAGATCACTTTTCTCTATGATGTTATCTAGCATTTTGATATTTCTTTGGAAACTGTTTTGTTGGTGGATGAATTTTTGCTATTTTCTACTAATATAATGCCGGTGGTGTCTTTTCTTTGCGTGTTATTTGGTCTCTGCATTATGTGGGAGGCATGTATTTATATCAAAGAGTCTAGCTTTTATATTTTATGGTTGTTATAATAGCATGCTATCACATCGAATAATTCATGTGGCAGCGCTTAGGAAAGTCTAGAGCCAGATGCATTCCAAAGTCAAATGAAGTTTTTCTTAATCACATCACTGGTGTGATGCCGCTTTGATGGGCTCAAACCCAATTATACGGAGGCGGTGACCCTTGAAATTCCTAGTCCATGTGGTGGTGTAGTTGGGTTGTCTCTGTTAATTGTTAACGTGAGTCAACCATTTGTTTGTTTATTATTGTGATACAACCTGCAGCTTGATTTTTTAAAATATAATTTAGTTAAGAGTTTTCTGGAGAACAAAAAGGATAATTTACACTTACTTCTCAAATCAGACCTGTAATAATCTGGTAATAAATTTTAGTAGACTTCAATTCAGGTGCATGTGAGATAGTTGATTATGTATTTTTGTACACCTGTTTGGTTTCCTCTTGTGACATGTGAAGTGGTTGGGTCAAATAGAAAAGGCGTGGTGGGAAGGCCGTTACTTCCAGATCAGTAACGGGTATAATGCTTCCCCCCCCCCCCCTCTCCCCGATATAGATGTGTGTATGTTTTTAATTAGGGACTTGTTTAAATTATTGTCTTTCTTGATTTGTTTGACTCTTCTGTTCAAGTTTCTATGTACTGATATTTGTTTTACTATTACTTGATGTAAGGAGTTACGCTTGATCCAACAAAATGCAGCAAGTTGAGTATGGAGGAAAAGAGAGAACTAGTCTATGAAATATCAAAGTGGTCACATGGTGCCTCTGAAATGCTGCAGTCATGGAGCCGACAGGAGATTTTACAAGTCTTGTGTGCAGAGATGGGAAAAGAAAGGAAATATACTGGCCTGACGAAGTTAAAAATTATAGAGAACCTTCTGAAAATCGTATCTGAAAAGAAATCTGGAGGGCATGAGGCTGTAATTGACCTTGAACAACCGTCTTCCCCTCTTGGCCAAAGAACTACCAAAAGGCAGAGGAAAACCGACTACCCATCTCGACTAACTTCTCCAGCAAACAATCTTTCAAACAATAATGGTGGCAGTGATTCGGCTAATACAAGATACTGTGAGAACTCAGCTTGCAGAGCTACCTTAGGCCGAGGAGATACATTCTGCAAGAGATGTTCCTGTTGCATCTGTTATAAGTATGATGACAACAAGGATCCGAGCCTATGGTTGATTTGCAGTTCGGAGCCTCCATTTCAAGGTAATTCATGTGGCATGTCCTGCCATCTGGAGTGTGCTCTAAAACACGAAAGATCTGGCATTGCAAAAGATGGACGACGTGCTGGACTTGATGGGAGCTTTAATTGTGTATCATGTGGGAAAGTGAATGATTTGCTTGGGTAAATAATTCCACTTGCTGTTTCTATTTTTATATTCATGTTTTTGAATTTAATAAAGTTGTGCTTCGGTTTAAAAAAATTCCATTTTCATTTGTTGAAGTTTTCCTATACATCTTTAACAATATTGACCATGGATATAACGCTATTTTTTTAAAGCGTTTGTTATTTCACACGTGATATATTTAAAATTAAAAATTTTATTTTGAGTAAATGGTTGTTGTCTGAGCTGTTGTGATCTTATGAGTATTAGGGGGCTGTAAATGTACAAGTACATTTAGTTTTTATGAAATCAATTTGTTATGATCTCTCTTGTTTAAGGTAGAAGCATTGTTTTTGTTATAATTTACACTTGGAGTATGAGTTGTGCATAACATTGTGGTTTAGTCCTCTTTTGCTCTTTTTATTCTCCATTGCAAAAGAATGATCTTTTAGTAACCTTTTTGGCTATGACATTGACTTTGATCTGTTATTAATTAGAGGATTTCATACTTCTCAAAAAAAAAAAAAAAAATTAGAGGATTTCATGTGCTCTGTCCAAATTATTTTGAATTATGTAATGGATTCTAGGTTTAAATATCATTTAGTTAAGTAGGATGATACCAAGAGCCTTGTAACTCAGTGACATTGTTAAGTTTGGAACTTTTAATCAGGTGTTGAGGGATAAATGGTGAGGTTTTCAGATGAGAGCTACTGTCTTTGGAGAGTGAATTATGGGGAGAGATTACTAAGTAGTAAGTGTTACTTTTTGAGTGGGACTGTGGAAAGTTATTAGAGATGGTTGTGGGTAGTCTCAGGATGCTGGGCGAAAGAAACTCTTCTGGAGGGATTTTGTGTAGCAAGGTGCCTCTGCAGAATCTCTTTCCGGTTCTATTTTCCATTTCTGTGAATAAGAGAACTACTGTGGCAGATTTTATGGATGATCAGGGGGATGTTGCATTGGAGTCAAAGATTTAGAAGGTTAGTTAATGTTATAAATCGAAGTTATTAAATACTTAGTTCCAAATACTTTATGCAAATCAAGGTGTAGAGTGGGTGATGATAAATTGTGTTGGATTGCCTGTAGGTTAAGTCCTACCATTATTGGTTTTTCTAAGCCATTTTATTGGATTTACATCTCCTTTTGCTTGCTTGTCTTCCTTTATGGACTTATTTGATTTTATATATATATTTATCCTTTCTCTTGGAAGAGTATTTGGTGTGTAAAGTCACCTAAAGGGTGTTCTTTTTATGGACAACAGCAAGGGGTAAGATTCTTACCATTGATAATCTTGTTAAGAAAGGTTTGCCCCTAGTTAATTGGTGTTGCTTGTGTCGTTGAGATGGGGAATCTGTGGATCACCTTTTGCTCCATTGTAGGTTTGCTCATGCTTTGTGGGGTGAAGTTTTTTTTATGTTTGGGATCTAGTGGGTGATGCCAAAGACAATTGCTTCTCTTCTTTTTGCACGGAGGAATTGGTTGGGGAAACATCTTTCAAATATTTGGAATTTGGGATCTAATGTGGTTAGTTTGGCAGGAACACAACCCCCGTACTTTTGAAGATACTGAGAGACCATTAGATCTTCTGAAGTCTGCTAGTTGGGACTTTGTTTGAGTGGTCTCGTATTTGGGGTTTTAGGCAATGTTTTTCCATTTCTGATTTTCTACAATCTGCAGGTTTTACTTCTTGATTCTTCTGTATTTTTCTCAAGTACAGAGTGTTCATCATCCTGAACACGATGTACTTTTTTTTTTTTTCCCCAATAAAACTTCTATTACCTATCCAATATAGAGTTGGTTCTTTTATTTTTCATGTCCTCTCTTGTGATCTTCCTATGTCCTTGGGTGACACCCCATTTTGGGCATCTTGTTTGTGAACTTCTTTTCCCTATGTTTGGATAGAAGGAGGTAGAGGGAGAGGAGAGAGAGGTGTCTGAAATATACTCCATCGAGTGCCATATGCGGAGCTACAATTATAAAAGAACAATTGCTAGAATTTCAATGCAATTCTAGGAATGCATGTAGAGTCAAAAATTAATTTAATTATTTTTAATATATAGTTTTTATTAGGAGGATCTTGATTGTTAATTTTCAAGGTGATGAGTTCCTTCATGCTTGCTATAGGTCATTGGGTTTTTCTGATGACCAGTTTGTGATCGTGGTTTGATATGTGTGATGCTTTGGAATCTTCTTATGCTTTAATAATTTTAAACAAATATATATTAATACAATGTATCCACATGGCTCAAATTTGGTTTTGAAGGGGTTTATAGTTCTCTTCTCAAGGCGGTGGATGAGCCTCAATGCTGAGTTCTCCTCAAGGCCCTCTCCTAATCCACTAAGCATTTTTGTTGTTGTTGTGTATTGTCCTTTCTTGGCTGAGATTTGGTCCTACTTCATCTGAAGTTTCAAAATTTTAAATGATGGGAAGCCACATTGTTTAGGTTCTCTCTTTGCATATAATATTCCATTTGGAAAGATAGGAATAGAAGCAGTTTGAGGCTTTTGGAAGTAGAGAGTGATATGGGCACTGTTAATTTTCAATCTGGTGGCTCTGGCATTCATGCATAGATAGGTCATTTTAGACTTTGATGAACTATGGCCTTCTGTTCTTTTGTAGGCATGTGTACTTTTTATGCATATGTGATCTTGTTTTGTTTACCCTTTTTTTTTTTTTTTTTTTTTTTTTATTTTTTTTTTATTTTAAGTAATAAGAAATATATTAACATGAAGAAAAGAAGCGTTGCCTGAATATACAGGAAGTAAACATCAGGGACAAAATAAAATCAGTTTTGTTTACCCCGATTCAACGAATCAACATGTACCTACTCCTTTTTCCCTTAAAATTTAACTTAGTTTGGAAGGCAGGACCTTCTTACTTGTTCTGTCTCTCCTTTGGGTTGGAGCCTTGGAGGATCAAGGCTAATTTCTCCAAAATAATTATGGTTGGAGATTTTAGATGGAAATGTTTGATATCATTAGCTAAATGTGAATGGTGCATCCTTAACATAGAACAGGAATTTCTTTGAATGGTCAATCAGACCAGCTCTAGACTATGGATTTCTTTTTGGAGGAATAAATACGTGCATGTAAAAGTGGAAGTACTAAGGAAATGGATAATTGCACGGTTGACAAGTCATCTTGGACTTCTTGAATGCCTGCTTAAATAATTAAGAAATCAGAAATGTCTGAGGACTGGGAACCTGATTTTTGGCGTCTCCTTACTTTTGATTTTATTTGCTGAGTCAGGATGCACTAGATATACTTACAAGGGATAGTGATATCTATCTTTTGGGTTGGAGATTGAGGTTCATTTCTCCAATAGGATTATGAATTATGACAGGAGATTTTAGGTGATGATGTTTGATGTCATTATCTGACTATGAATGGTGCATCCCTAACATAAAATATGAATCTTCTTTAATTGTTAATAAAACCAGCTCTACTGTATGGATTACTTTTTTGAGGTAAAAATAAATATTAACAAGTGCATGTAAAAGCAGAAGTAGTACTAAGGAAATGGATAATTGCATGGTAGACAAATCATATGCCTACTTAGATAATAAGAGACTAGAAATGTCCGAGGAGTGGGGAACCTTATTTTTAGTGAGTCCTCTTCCCTTGGATTTTAAATTTCTGAGTCAGGACATACTTGATGAATTGTTGCTCATTTATCTTTCAATAAATGAGGTTGAATTTATTTGAATATCTCCTTGCTTTTCACAAGTGTTGTAGAATATTTCTGAGTATCTACAGGTTATGGCCGACAATCTTGTATGCAACTTTCTGTTCTTAAGTGACTTTTCACCGATGGAATATCTTCAGGCAGAATGTTAAGCCATTGAACTGTCCATTATGTGTACATCTGACTAATTGATTTCCATGTTTTGTTGAGCTCTTTGGCTGGGTTTATATGCTCAAGGTCACGACACACAGATGTATCATCTCATTTTTCTTCTTAACAACATCTTATATCTTGCATGTGATTGAGTGGCATTTGCATGCTAGTTTTTGAAGGTTCTAGACAGAAAATTATATTGATAAATACATTGCGACTCCAAATTGGGTGGTGGTCTTCACTTTAATGTAATTTTTCTCTTAGGAAGTAATGCTTCTGTAAAATACCCTCGTAAGGATGAAATTCAGATGGTTATATACTTAATAAAGTAAATTTGGAAACAACATTGTTCAGTGTATGCTTAATGGGGCATTCTATGTTGATTGCACAAAGCACAATTTATTTAGCACTCTATTTAATAATAAAAATAATGTGTAATAACAATTCAATTGAGCATTATATAGTGATGAGTAGTTAAGGCAATTACACACACACACACACGCACTCCCATCACAATCACCACATTCTTTGTTGAATTACCAATTGTGTGATGTTGACGATTGGAAGATAATCTTTTTTTGGTTTTATATTTTGGGACTTTCTTACCCTCTTGGGAAGTATCAGTGTGCTTCCATCCCTTATCTACATTGTGCCAATTTGTAATATCTGTTATTTGAGTTCATGTAGAACATGAATTGAGCCATTCAATGTTTTCTAAACTGTATTTACTTTCTAATGTATACTCCCTCCATCCCAAATTCTTGGCCCTGTATTCCATTTTAGGATGTCCTGAAATTTTGTCCTGTTTCTAAAATTCAAAACTATTAATTTACCAAGTTTCCTATTATACCCCTACCTAACAAAAGCACTTTAAACAATAATTTTTTTTGAGAACTTTGTTTAGGGGTAATTTTGGAAACTTCTATCTTTTTAATTAAGAGACAAAACAATAAATGATGTTCCCTTTAAAAGTTGAGTTTTTAAAATGCAGTGCTCACCATGTGTCTAGATTAAACAAATGACGGCATGCACATTATTTGAAACTACACTACTCTTGTAATACTGATTGCCTTGACTGATACTTTTATTCATAAATATAGGACTTAAATTATGATCTGATTAGGATTGATTGTGTAAATATATTTAGATGCTGGAGAAAGCAACTGATGACAGCAAAGGATACCAGACGAGTAGACATACTGTGCTATCGTGTGTCCTTAAGCCAAAAGCTTTTAAAGGGGACCGAAAAGTATCGAAAGCTCTATGAATTCGTGCATGAAGCTATTGAGAAGCTTGAAGCTGAAGTGGGTCCTTTAACTGGTTTACCTGTAAAAATGGGTAGGGGTATAGTCAACAGGCTTTCTACAGGACCAGAGGTTCAGAAACTGTGTGCTTTGGCTGTGGAGTCACTGGACTCAATGCTTTCCAGTACATTTTTGCATCCATTGCCCATTCCTGTGATTAAAGGTAATCTTTTGCTATGTGAGCTGTATCACCAAAATTGATGCAAATTGGTTTTTATGATTTAGTAACGTGGTTGTGATCCTGTGTAACAAGCAGATAATTACATACTCCCAGTAACATTGGAGTTTTATCTAGTTTCTTTAATTATTTAAAAATATGAGTTAAGGTTATTTTTCTTTGTTAATACTGATTTTGACTTAACTGCAGGAAATATTATGTTTCATGATATTGTTTTGGTGCCTTGAATTGTTGAGAATTGAGTAAAGTAGTAACGATTCTTCTGTTTTATGCCCTTCAAAATTTACAGATTCAATTTTGATTGCTCCGAATATTGTCAGATTTGTAGATGTCCATGCAACATCTCTCACTGTGATTTTGGGGTCAGAAGATCCTTCACTAGAAGATATTGTTGGTTATTCCTTATGGCATCGTAAGGCTCATGATGTGGATTATCCAGGAGAACCTACTTGTAAACTACTTGCTCCAAAAACAAGGTTTGTTGTCACAGGACTAAGTCCAGCTACAGAGTATAGTTTCAAAGTTGTTTCACTTAATGGTTCAAGTGAGTTGGGTATGTGTGAAGTTCATTTCTCAACAGGCAGTGCTGATGATGATGTCCTAAACAGCTTTGTAAAAGAAAGAAGTCAAAGCCCGGCTACCAACTGTAGTAGCCTTTCCAATCCTTCCTCTGTGGAAGATGAAACTAATAACATTACTCCATACAGCGACCAGGCTGATAATCGAGCAGACAATTATCTTGCTTATAGCAAGGAATCCGATAAATTTATTTCTGCAAAATTATGTGATGATGCTATGAACTGCACTGGTATGGGTAAAGAAGGAAACCCGGCAGATGTGGTATCATTGTTGGATGAGGAATGTGTCATGGGAACAGTTGGCTCTGCTCCCAAGTCTGACGTCTTGAAGCATGAGAACAAGAACTCTCAGGATGGCCAAATTATTGAGGACATTAGCAATGATGATGTGTCAACTTCCCCTGTTCGGACAGGGATGGAATGTGTGCCGTATGTCAGCAATTCAGAAGCTAGCTTGCCCATAACTCCATGCAAGTTGGAAGTACTTAAGGACGGATCAGGAAGGAATGCGAGATCCAAATCTTGCAGCATGGATCTGGATAATGTGAATGTGAGATCGAAATCCTGCAGTAAGGATCTGGAAAATGGGATTGGGAAAGGAGAGGATCCCCAAGATGGCAGCACATCAAAACAGAGAACTACAGAAAGGCAGGATGAGGAATGTGCAGCAAATGGTACTTCAGATAGGGATTTTGAGTATTATGTGAAAATAATCAGATATTTAGAGTGTGAGGGACATATAGAGAAGAATTTCAGGCAGAAATTCCTTACTTGGTATAGCTTGAGGGCAACCCCACAAGAAGTAAGGATTGTGAAGGTTTTTGTGGATACTTTTTTAGAAGATCCTGCATCTCTTGCAGAGCAGCTTGTGGACACCTTTTCAGAAAGCATTTCAAGCAAGAGATCAACTGTAGTGCCTGCTGGATTTTGCATGAAGCTTTGGCATTGACCATCTTGTAATGGGTCCTGCCTGCTATTAAGATGCAACACCTTTTGAATACAAGCCCCCTCAGGGTTTGTGTAGCAGTAATTCTTTATACCCTCTAACATTCATAATTTAGACCTTCATTATTTATATTTATCATCTCACCATCATGCCATTCTTATGATGATGTAAGAATCTTAGAGCTCATTTCATTTTTCGATACAGATTCTGTCTCATACATTGATATATTCCATTTAGTTATCTAATTTCCTAATTGCTTTTGAATGTGGTGTTCTTTGTACTTATTGATTGAATGACTTGAACAACAATGAGGAGTACCAGAATAAATAAAGTCTGGATTGGATTGGCAAGGAGAGGATTTAATTTCTTTTTGATGACTTGGCATAGTCAAACCGCAGAATCAGACCCTGAAAATAGTGGAACACAAATATTCCAGCAATCTGGTTTTCTTCAGTTGGATGTGTTGAGTAAACTAAAATCTATGACAGTTGAAAATCTCGACAGTCTGATGGCTGCTTGCATAAAATCTTAACGTGGGAAATCCTATTAAGAGAAGAATAATCGTGGACTTACATATGCGTGAAAATTGATTAATTGGTCTATTGTCTTTTACTCCCAGTGTTTTATGGTAGCAAAGATACTGCTAGTGTTCCATTTTTGGGGCTCAATGGGCAATGCCAGAAAAGGACCCACAAAAGTAAAGACATAACAACTTGGTGTGCTATTGGCCTATGAACTTGGGGTTTGGCTAACCATGGCAACTGACAAGGATAAAATGGACCTGAACTCATGTAAATATGGAAAAGAAATGGAGTAGTAAAAAATATTTTTTTGGTTAGATTTAGGGTGTGTTTAGATACCGTTTATTTTGCTGAAACTGAAAACATATTACTGAAAATACTGTAGATAATGGTAAAAGTTAGTTGAAATAGTACAATAGGGTCCATGAATAATACAAAAAAGTGCATGAACAGTACCGTGAGACCCACAATTTTTTCAGCAAAACGCAAATTTTTTTTATCCCAACGCAATCCAAATGCATGCTTAATCACAATATCTCTTGAATTAATCAAAATAGTTATTGGTTATTTGCGTGTATAAGCAAAGTTTATGGCATTTCTCCATAATTTGAGCACCATGAGTGAATTGGTAGATCTCCTGGGCCGATCTGGACTGTTTAAATTGTCCTAGGAAAATTGTGGCATGGAAGTACGTAATGACTTCAAGAAAATTTTTGAAACAGAGGATATGGCTACAAGTTTTGTTTGGATCTTGATTATTGATGGAATTTTCCATAAGTTGCGTGTTGACAATACTTCTCAGTGTCTCAAACTCTGAGAACGTGAATAAAGCAAGGATTTACTTAGTTCGGTTTGATGACATACATCCATAATGAAAAGTCTTTAGTAACTATATTTTTACTATTCTCAATTGTATTTTACAGTGAAACATGATTGGGGTATATATATAAATTTAAGTTGACTTAAGAGAATCCTTCTATTGGACTAAAATCAAGGACAATTATTTGATTTTAGTCAATTAAAAAGAGGCAAAGAAATCATTTTGGTCCTTACATTTTGGAGTCACAGTCAATTTGGTCCCTACATTTTTGTAACAGTTAATTTAGTCCATGTTATTTTCAACTTAAAGTCAATTTGGTCCTTACCATTAACTAATTAACAGAAAATGCCTATGTGGCTAACGGTGTGCTTTGTCGACATACATGTGGCAATATATATATATATATATATTTATATAATCAGATATTTAACATTTAAAAGACCACATAAGCATTTCAATAACAAAGAAAAAGCCAAGTCAAACCAAAAACTAAACTGGAAAAATTAATTTTTTAAAAAAAGAAAACGTTTTTTAAAAAAAATCCTCAATTTCTTTAATTTTCTTGTGTATTCTTGCACTTTCTTAGCTACCAAACACAGCCAAACAATACACCAATCTGAAAATCCCAACCAAAATCTACCAGCAGAGAATCTTCTAGTTTCACTTCTTCTTTCTTTTAACAAATCTCTTTGCTACACTGCTCTTTTCTGGTGAAATTTCAGTAGAGTTTCAGCCTTTACTTTTTCATAGGATTCGCTCTCGTTTATTGAAGTGTTGCCCTCCAATTATGGGGCATGAGCTGGTAGAGGCCAATATGAAATTAAGCCAATTAGATTGTGTTTTAAGTAATTTTGATTGTTTATGATGAGTTTCTCATCCATTAGGACTTCATTTTCTGATCAACTAGCTACTGCAGCTATGGTTTATGTCATCCAGAACAGCACTCTCAAGTCCTACGTGATCTGGGAATCTATGAGGAATCTCTTTTGATCCCAGAACATATATGGAGCTTGTGGGACCTAAAATGGGCTTATTGTAGCTGCTAGAAAATCTCCATTTATGGGCTTTGAACCATGTCCATATTTTATTTTGGTTGGGATTTTCAGATTGGTGTATTGTTTGGCTGTGTTTGGTAGCTAAGAAAGTGCAAGAATTCACAAGAAAATTAAAAAATGGAGGATTTAAAAAAATATACGTTTTTTTTTTTTTTTTTTAAATTTATTTTTCCAAATTAGTTTTTGGTTTGACATGGCTTTTTCTGTTGTTATTGAAATGCTTGTGGCATTTTAAATGTTAAATATTTTGATTTTATATATCTATATATTTTGCCACGTGTATGCCAACAAAGCACACCGCTAGCCACTTAGACATTTTCCGTTAGTAAGTTAACAGTAGGGACCAAATTGACTTTAAGTTGAAAATAACAGGAACCAAATTGACTGCTACAAATATGTAGGGACCAAATTGACTATGACTCCAAAATGTAGAGACCAAAATGGTGTTTTCGCCTTAAAAATATCAATATGTGCTAAATGCCATATGGATGATACACTAACGTTCCCCTTCAAACTCAAGATACAAGCTTGATGGTGCCTTGAGTTTGGAATGAATGCCCTTGATGATGTCTTGAAGATGGCAATGAGTGACCAAATTAGATGTAGAATCGGCCAAGCACAATGGAATCTTGCAAAATGCTAGCAATGGCAACGAACAACAACGATAGACGAATAACTGCAGACTAGTGACAAAAGAGTGGCTACTTTGGTAGGAGGATCGCTACACTAGTGGCCAGAAGAATATTGGCAAAGAATAAGGGCGTGTTGAAACATTTGAGTGAGTTAACAAATTTCTCATAGATTGAGCCCAAGAAGAATGAGTTATGGGCCAAGTTGTGTGACTTAAAGACCACCGAATAGGAAAGATATATATCTGAAAATGGCTTGACAATGGCAATCGAGAGATATAAAAAGGCAATCAACATCTGAGTTGAGCATTAGTTGGTAGCAGGCTGCTTGAAATTGAGTGAGGTCGGCTCTAATACAATGTAAAATAAAATGAAGAAGAAAAAAATGTAGAGAGTGAAAGCAAGAATTCATTTGGTTTGACTTGATGGCTTTTTTTTTTTTTTTTTTTTTTTTTTTTTTTTTTTTTTTTTTTTTTTTAAGAGAGTTTTAACCTATAGTGTCTGCTCCTAATGATACCTCTTTATCATTAGACCAAGACACTAATCGGTTTTTGGTGTAGGCGGAGATTGAACCCTAAATCTCTTATTCAATCATTAGAGATTTTACCAGTTAAACTAATTAGAACCCACTTGATGACTTTATGTTCACAATGGAAAGATTGTTGTGGCTACACTTTTACCATTATTAATTACTATGTTACAGTTAATCTTAAGTAGGGTATGTAAAGGAACTAAATTTGACTTAGGAGAATCTCTTGATTAGACTAAAATCATGGACAAATAATATTTCTTAATTTTAGTCAATCAAGAGTATTAACAGGTGCTAAATGTGACATGCATAGTTCTAACAGAATAAATTTCCCTTTGTAAAATATCATTGTTTTAATTAATAGAATATGACCTTTTATTTGGCGATTTAAGGCTTGAAATGCAAGACGATAAAGCTATGCTTATTTGTTTGTAAAACATAAGCACCCACATCAATTGTTGTAGAGATGAGCCTGCTGCTGCCTATTGTTTTTCGCCTACAGAAACTACGTTTATGGGCCGTCTCTAAGTTTAGGCCTGCCAAAGAGTTTGTTATGTTATGTGCTTCAATGAGGTTTGCTTGCTGATTATCATCACTACGTCTGTATCTGTATAGTGTATGTTGAATTACTCCACTCGGCTTTTGAATATTAAAGAAGACACGCCTGTTCAAGTTGGTCTGTGAAAGGGTGTTGAGACACGCATGACGACATCCACCCATATTAAATTTTCAAGCACCACAAAAAGCCAAATTAGTAGAAAAATGATTCTTCTCTACTGTTTAATTGAAAGGGTAATGCTTACGTCAACAACTTGGTGTACAGAATTGTATGGTATTGAGGATTGCATAAATATATCTTATGTATTAAATATATGCATAATCATTCTTATAATTTGTGAATTTTACGCAATTATGAGATTTATATATTATTAGAGGAAGAATACATATATTCAATACATGAGATTAGAGTTGTCCAACCTGATTTGGTACCCGAAAAAACTGAGTTATTTGATCGGGCCTAATCCTAAATTCGGTGGATCTGCTTAATATGATAGTCGATAACAAATCTCTTTCTACAAAATTCGTCGAGAATCGAGATTGCTGATCTCTACCGTTCTTCACGTGTGTCACCCATAAATCGAAGTTCTAATGAGATCTCAACCAAATTTGGCAAGATCCATCAAAACGATACCAAAAGTAATAACTCTATTTAGCCCAAGTGTTTCGACTGATTTGACAGCTAGACCCATTAAGACATGGTGGGTCGAAGATTCGAAGACTCACGGGTGGTGCGATTCCAGATTTGAGTTGATTGGGTCGAATAGCGGTTTTACCCCAAACCTGATCCGGACCGGCTCAAGGACACTCTTACGTGAGATAATTGTTAAGATAATTGTTGCATGATTTGGGGTCCTAAGAGCATCAGCATCAGGAAATGCTACTTTATTCTATTTTACCATCTCAAAAAGCTACTTTATCAATTATACCATACCATTTTACAATACACCCAACATCCGAAAATTTTATTTTACTATACTACACATTAAAATAATATAAAGTAAAATAAAAATAATATAAAAATATTCTCACTACAATCACAACTCAGCAAACCCACAACTCAGCAAGCATGTTCATTCAACCACAACTCAACTGATCAACCATAACTCACAGCAACAATCCCCATCGGAACCACCACGCATGACCTCGCCATGATCCATGCCGACCACCACGCACGACCTCGTCACAACCCACGCCGATCTCCACCGCTGCATGAACCCCATCGGAACCCATAACCACCGATCCCAAAACCCATTAAACTTGAAACCCATCAACAAACCCATCAACCACTGTGAGAGACCTATCAGCAAGCCCATCACTGTGAGAGAACAGAACCATCGTCGTAGAGACCCATCAATAGACCCATCGCTGTGAGAGAGAGACCCACACCACGCCAAGCCACCACCAGACCCACGCTAGACCCACGACCCACGCTAGACAAAACCATCACCGTGAGAGAGATATGTGAGAGAGGGGTTTGGAATGTCAGGATGGTGTATGATGTTGATGTTGACGTTGGGAGGAGGATGGTGTGTGATGTTGATGTTGATGTTGAGAGGAGGATGATGTTTGGGTTTGAAGAGAGGAGAGAGCAGATGGAGAAACAGAGAAGGAAGAGAGAGAAGAGAACAGAAATGATAAGGGAGAGGAAAGAGAAATTTCGGGGGAAAAAGTGGAATAAAAAATATATATATTTTTTACAATACTGCTACAGTGCAATTCTAAAGGTAGAATTGCACTGTAACAGTATTGCAAAAAAAATTACAATACTTGAATTTTGCATTCTCTGATGCTGAGCATTTTGGGCCTTGATATGCTAAATTCTCCTTAAATTTGGCATTTGCATGCCTAGTGCTAATGCTCGAAGTAACATACCTTGATTCACGTGCCATACGTAGATAAGTAGTAATTAATTGCCTTAATACATAAAAAAGGTGTAGTTGGTGATACACTACACCACATCGTGCCCCCCGCCTTTTTTATTATTACCTCTCTCCCCAAACAAAACCATACATCACACAATTCATAAACAGCCAGGCCGACTCTTTATCCTTTACTTCATCCCAACCAATTATACCACCTTCAAACACAAACACTTGTAATACTAATACCACACTCTGTGCTACCTGTTCTGCTTTCTTTTTATTCAATCTTCTTTGTTAGTACCACCTCCACCACCAGGACCACCACCGTCTGAAGATGTATGCTGGGATCTTTACATCTCCGGTTGCTGCTGTATCAGGCTTTGTTGGCTTGAAATCAAACTCCACAAAGCTGCCTGCAGTGAGAGAATCTATTGGATGGAGCCAGAAAACTATCTCCAATGGTTCTAAAACTTACTGCATGAAGGTAAATATTGTTGATATAAAACTAAAAACTCACTGATCATTGATTATTATTACTAGTTTTTCTCCTTCTAACTTGTTCTGTTTAATTGATAATTTTTAACAGACATGGAATCCCATTAACAATAAAAAGTTTGAGACACTCTCCTACCTCCCTCCCCTCTCTGAGGATTCAATTGCAAAGGAGGTTGACTACATGATGAAAATGGGATGGATTCCTTGCCTTGAGTTTGATGAGGTTAGATGAGATTAATTAAGATTTATAGTTAATTAATATGTTCCATGTTTCAACAAATGGAATCTTTATTCATCAACTTGTTTGTATTAAATTAAAAAAAGGGCATGTAAATCATTTGTTTATGTACACCAGTCATATTCCAAGTCAATAAGCCAAAATAACCGGCACACATGAATCTATGCTCATCTTTTCAGAGAATTCCTTTTGCATAATTTGGACTCCCAAGTGGTATTAAGACAATACAAATTTTATTGTTTAATCTTTACAAACTAATGTGTCGATGATCACAAAAGAGTAATTCAAACACTTAGTTATTATGTTGTTGATGAGTTAAAGTTACGCGGATCACATTCATTATCATGTCAGTTTGTATAATTTGATGTTTTTGTTTTATTTCTATGGAAGGTGGGGAGTGTTCGTAGAGAGCATAGCCGAATGCCAGGATACTATGATGGGAGGTATTGGACACTGTGGAAGCTACCCATGTTTGGGTGCAGTGATGCCTCTCAAGTCCTCAATGAAATCCAAGAGTGCAGAAAGACTTACCCAAATGCTTATATTCGCTGCTTGGCTTTTGACAACAAGAAACAAGCTCAGTGCATGGCCTTTGTCATTCAGAAACCCACCACCAAGAACATAGCTATAACAAATGTCAAATTATTTAACATTTGACACATTTTATTGAGGTGAGTTGTTTTGTTTGATGCACTAAATGCTAAAATTTTTTCATTTAGCACATTTACTTGTGCTCTCATTATTTGAAACTAATTATATTTTCACCTGAAGCCCAATCGAATTCTTGATTCCTTCGAAGGTGGGGGTCTTCATTCATTTTTCACCCGAACCTATTTCTTTGTTTTATTTTTGTCGCTCGTGGGCAAAACGACACAACTTCTTTGTTGGGTTGTGGGTAAACGAGGTTGCTTATAAATCTAGATTTGCTTTTTGTTTAATTTTTACTTCCTTTGAGGTCGGGATGGTGGCAATAATTGTGACGTTTTGTTGGATTGCTAAGATCTATTAATTTGGGTTCCACTTCGTTTGAGAGAGAGAGAGAGAGAAAGAGATTGAGAATGGAAGCAAAAGAAGCTGATATATGGAAATATATGTTGAGCTTTGCAGACTCCATGGCAGTGAAATGTGCTGTGGAGCTCCGCATAGCTGACATTATAAACATGCATGGTGGCCCAATGACTTGTCCCACAAAGTAGCTGGTATTCCTGATCCTGAAGATGCACTCTCCCCAGATATCAGCTACCTCACACGCATCATGAGGTTGCTAGTCCGCAGAAAGATCTTCACCGCTCAACAAACATCCGAAGGTGACGAAACTCTGTACGGCCTAACCCACTCATCGAAATGGTTATTGCATGATTCCAATATGAGCCTAGCTCCTATGCTACTCTTGGAGGCCCATCCTTGGCTAGTGGGTCCATGACCATGGCACACTCTTAGCCAATGTGTCAAAGTCGGTGGCTTAGCCTTTGAGAAGGCTAATGGCCGTGAGATTTGGGACTTTGCTTCTGAAAATCCTGGATTCAACAAGTTGTTCAACGATGGCATGGCTTGTAGGGCCAGGATTACTATGAATGCTATTCTTTGTGAGTATAAAGATGGGTTTGGTTCTGTGCATTCATTGGTTGATGTGGGAGATGGGACCGGTAGTGGGCTAGCTGAGATTGTGAAATCCTATCCACACATCAAAGGTATCAACTTTGATCTACCACATGTTGTTGCTACGGCACCCATTTATGATGGAATCACACATGTTGGAGGAGACATGTTTCAAGCCATTCCAAATGCTGATGCAGTTTTCATGAAGGTACGTATATAAGGTTATTGTTTAGAGATGAATGTTTTTTCTTCTTTTTGATAATAAGACCTTATTTTTTTCATCAAATATAACCTTGCGATTGCATGATTTGCTTTACAAATTCACGCATGATCTAATATTGTTCATGGGTATTAGTTTATTTTTTAATTCACAATGAGTTTAGCTGCTCTAGCATCTAGCATAATCTGCTCGAAACATGCATATATGGTTGGATAATTTGACGCAATAATAAAAAGAGCCAATACTTCTTGTAATTGAATTCTGTGTTAGACTTTGATGTTTTGATTATTAAATCAACTCATTTGCTGTTACTAATAATAAGAAAGATGAAAGAGTTCAAAAGCAAATATTTGCGGGCAAAACCTTCAAGTTCTTCTAACTGGCACAAATTTGAAACAGACTTGACGCAATGCAATGTATAACTGGATCCAGTAGGTAAGCCGATGACCAAAGGTCATTCTTGCACATTTCTTTCATTATCAACACTGTTCTTTTTGTCTCGCAGAGAAGGTTTTATTAGAATAATGATTAAATTCTCCAATTTCTTAACTTCTTAAATTTTGGAATCCAGTGATAGTTTTTACGTTTTAGAGATAAGTTTATCATAAATAAGTTAATTAAAATGATTAATATGTAAATTAAGTTTCTTTGTCTGTATTCTAAACCCACTAACACTAATATGCACAGATAAGTCATAATCAAAAGTTTAATGACATTACTACTTCTCAATAATGCAGTGGATTATGCATGATTGGAGAGATGAAAGTTGTGTCAAGATTTTTAAAAATTGCTGAAAAGCAATATCGAAAGAGACTGGAAAAGTTATTATTGTAGATGTTGTGCTAGAACTAGAGGATAATGGTCTATTTGATGACACAGGCTTAGTATTCTATTTGGTTATGATTGCACGCACCTCAAATGGCAAGGAAAGGGTTGAACTCGAGTGAAAGAAATTATTGGAAGGATTCCTTGCTACAATATCATCAAAATTCTAGCTTTACAATCCATTATTGAGGCGTACCCTAAGTGATATGGTTATGATGTAATCCTTGTTATTATAAAGTCAATAGTCGTTAACTCGTGATATGCATGAGAAACTTCAACAAAAATAAGTATTAATGAATAAAAAGTTTTAAATTAAAAAAAAATAGAAAATAATATACCAAATTTAATTAGATTTTATTTACAAAAGATCAAGCCTAATTTAATTAGAATTTGTTTAGTATTGTGTTATGTTGCTTAGAATAACAAGGTTGTAAGTTCTAACATTATTTTCAGGAAATTAATTAGTTTAAACGTAACTAACATAGTTTATTACTATTTTTAACTCTAAAAACTAAATTAAGAAATATATATTAGAATGACAATGTGGAAAATTGAGCTTTGATAAACTTGTGTGTCAACATTAGAAGAAGTACACAAAAAGTTAAAGGGTTTCATATTTTATTATTATAATATTAAGTGTGTGTGTATATATGTATATATATTAGAATGGGAGACATACAAACCTCTGGAAACCATAAATTCCCTGACCAAGCTTTCCTGGCCCAATTCTCTCCTTCAAAAGAACTCTCCTTTCCAGTGCAATGCTCACTCACACAAGGGTAAATTGAATTAAGGCTCAAATCCTCAGTCAGAGAATTAAATGACATTCTTTGATCTATAGACAATCACATAACCCTCTATAGGGATAGCTTTTAAAACCTCCAGAAGCTCATCTATAATAGAGGACGCCTTACTAACATCAACCCGTCTATTGCCAAAAAATAGATCCTTGACTAATAATGAT
Source organism: Notholithocarpus densiflorus (assembly GCA_030021035.2). Taxonomy (NCBI): domain Eukaryota; kingdom Viridiplantae; phylum Streptophyta; class Magnoliopsida; order Fagales; family Fagaceae; genus Notholithocarpus; species Notholithocarpus densiflorus. The sequence continues at coordinate 11,380,574 of JARYZH020000003.1, forward strand.
CCAAAAAGAAAACCCCTAAGAAAATCCTTATCAATCCAGTTATCCTTCTAGATGTAAATGTCGCGATGTGTGATCTGTGCATCCCAGTATGCACCCTTCCTAGACATAGGCTCAGCCTCTCAGGTATACGCCACTAACTAAAAGTTAAGGGAGAGAATCGGAGTCATCATCGGGTTTGGGTCCATAAATCATTGGAGCCCTATGCAAAGATCTAAAGAACGAAAGTATGAGTTCAAAGTTATGGTATGGGTTTGGAAAGGTTTTACGCACCCAAGTCCTCCTAAACGAGAAATTATAAGGTCTTCATGGTGGACCACGTCATTTATCCACCATTCCAGTAAAAGACTCTCACTTGTTTAAAATTGTGCAGTTTTAAATAAAAACTAAATACTGAGTGAGTAATTTTAAATAAGTGGGAGTATTTTACTGGAATGGTGGACAAATGATGTGGTCCACCATGAGAACCTTATAATTTCTCCTCCTAAACTAGTAGGTCAACCTCTATTAGTGTTGTAAAGTCATTTATAAATTAGGAGAATATTAAGATGAGCCCTGTACAAATCTTGTGCTTATTAGTTATTACATTAAATGGAATTCCAACAATTGCATATTTTCAAAGATTACATCAAGCAAAGAAGGAAACATATCTGAAGTTCAAATGAAATCAGATATTGGTAAAAGGAAATTTCAACAAATTAGGTATGCATTAATAAGAAAATATTTTATTTTGAAAATAATATCTAAACATATTCGAATCTATCCTATTACAAAGAACCAACTAAGATAATCATGGAAAATAATCCAGTATTACTAATTTTAGGCATTAAGAGTCAAATCGAATCACAAAAATGTGAAAAATGAAACAAATTAATCAAAACATATGCCTATCCTGGGTGTGAGATACATATGCAAACACACCTAAAAATCTCTAAAATGACTAAAATATTCTTAAAAACCTTTAAAATGTTGAAATCCCCACCGCAGAAGAAAAGTTCTAAAATGACCAAAATGCCTTCAATACGTCCAATATGATTGAAATTCGCCTAAACCACCAAAATGACAAAAATACCACCCCAAAATCATTAAAAAAAAATTACCTCTTAAAACCTCCTAAATGAGTACAATATGTCTCAAACTTTAAAAATCACTCTCAAACTTTTAAAAATCACACAAAAACTATTTTAAGAGTTTGTAACTATGCATGTGAATGTCTAACTTTACTCTGATAGTTTATGTTAATTTTTAATTTTACTTTTTGTTTGTTTTATTAGGTTTTTTTTACTGTTTAAGTTTTGTTTTGATTGTGTTTAGGTTGATATTAGCTAAGTGTATTAATATATTAAAGTGAATTAAAGTTGTGTTTAATAGTATGTAAAAAGAGGGAAATTTGTGTTTTTCATAGGAGCCAAACGCTAGAAAATGTTTGATAAATAGTGGCGGCTCCACGTTCAAGTTAAGGTGTTCAAAAAATGTATAAATATTTGTAAAAAAAAGTTTAATGTACTAAACTAACTTATTTTGAACCGACTAAAAAAATTATTGAATTCCATGTCTTGAGAATCACAAGAATTTGGGTTCAACAAATATAAAAGTAATGCTATATTCACAACAATTGTATAATAATTTTACAACAAATCTTAATTAATAAGTTTTTACAAATTCTAATTTGGGCCCAATACTAGCATCACCTTTTTTACTCACCAATAATAGCTTGTCACGTAAGTTTTGTTGTAAAAATGTTGTAGATGTAGCATTAATGTAAAAATAATTCTGGCCCCCAAACATATTCTTTAACCCCAAACAAATAAAAGAAAATATATATTAAAAAAAAAGTAAATAGAGGATTCAAGAGGCCTGTAACCAAAAAAAAAAAAAAAAACTCAAATAATAACAATAAAAATTAGGTAACAGGAAAAATAACCTAAACAAAACAAGACTAGGCTAAACAACAATAAGTGAACAAATTATTCAACAAAAAGCCTATTCAAAAGCAAAAAAAATTAAAATCCCTTAATAATTCAAATTTGTAATTCTTTTAACCCATTAAATAAAAATAATCTCTAATTTCTTTTTTTTTTTTCTAAAAAACAGTATCATAAGAAATATTTTGGTCATGAGTTCTCCTTGGCGACGTCGGTAGCTCTGCTTTCTTCAGTTTTATAGTCACAACAATTTTGCTTTCCTTGGCAACTCAGCTCTCAGTTTTAGCAAATATCATCTGTTGCTCTCTCTCTCTCTCTCTCTCTCTCTCTCTCTCTCTCTCTCTCTCTCTCTCTCTCTCTCTCTCATTTTATTACTCTCATGCATGACTCATATTAGCATTTTCAGTTCATACTTTATCTCTTATCAGTTCTTTTTTTTTTTTTCTTCTTGTTAGTAAAATGATATTGTAATCCTTCATGTATTTGAGTGTTTTTTTTTTATGAGATTGATATATTCAATTTCTCTCTCTATTGAATTTTATTATATAATTTAATTCTCACCGTTGACAAAACCATTAACCAAACGCCAATAAAACATTTTACGTCAAAAGAAACTGAGTCCAAAGTGCTGACCCAAATCCATGTATTAATTTTTTTTAGTTAGGGTTTAAATTTGCAGGAGTAAATCCCTAGGTTTGCTACCAGGGGCGACTGCACTTGTAAGTCAGGGGGTTCAAATGAACCCCTTGACTTGAAAAAAAAAATTATATAAAAAAAACATTCATTTTATTAATTTAATTGCTCTTAAAAATATTTTTGCACAACTTGGCTTAAATCTTGCACACCTTGATCACAAATCAATTTAATACAAAAATCAAACAACATAGATCAGTTTATCCCAAAACTAATCAACAACACAAATCACTCTCCCTTTCTCTCATGAATCTCATCTTATCTCTATTCTCTATCTAACTTTCTATATATCTTTGACTCTAAGAGTAAAATGTGAGTGTTTGTGAGTTCTGAATGTCTCTCTTTATTATAAATTTATATTATATATATGTGAGAAAGTGTGTGTGTGTGTGTGTGTGTGTTTGATACTAATTTTGTGCATTATTTTTTTATTTTTTGATATAATGTTATTTGTGTGACTTGTGATGCGTGTGAAGGTGTACATGTATAGTATAAATATACTATAACTTTATATAATTTAATAACCAAGAAATACAGAGAATTTGTTACATGTGTATATTATTATGATGTTATAATAACTTTTTGTTATAAAACTAGTGATTCAAGAAAAAAAATAGTAAAGTTAGTGATTTTTTTTTTTTTTTTAGAATACTAAATATTTTTAACACACACACATGGGGAGATGAGAGAAGGTTTTTAAAAAAACTTACAATGGTGTATATCCAAAATAGCCTAACTCTTGGATACACAAAAATAATGCTATACAAACTTAACAAAATAAAATGGTTACATCTACATTGACAATAGATAATGATAATTAATAATAAATTATCATGTGACGATTTCAAAATATGAAATCTCATAAAAAGAAATTGTAAAATTTCATATATGTGTTTTTTTTTTTTTTTTTCAATATCACAGTATATTCAAGTTATCTTTTTATTAAAATTTGTTTAATTTAAGTTTCTTAATAACCCCCTCAAGAAAATTCTTGGAGCCGTACTGTTTGCTACCTAACTATGTTAAGAGTATACTACTATAATGGGATTATGGGAACCGACCCAAAATTTTCACGAGTGGTAGATCCAAACGAACTAAGATTTTAGCTTTACTATCCAATATCGAGGCCTATCCAGCATGGAACAGAAATGTTTTTATGGCGCCCACCAATATTGGGCCATATAAGTCCCATTGGTTAAAAATAAAGCCCATAAAGTGGCTGCTCTTGGTCACAGACAAGTATAAACCCCACGGAGATTGGGCCAAAGTCTTGTAGCTTGAATATAATTGAAACATTCTTCAGCCCCAAAACACAAAGCAGTTTCGTAATTTTTATTACAGTATAAATTTCTTTCTTTTTTTTTTTTTTATGAACTCAGTATAAATTTCTTATATAACCCCATGTTTGGTCCTCTCTCCGTTCCAAACATACCATTTTTTTTTTTTTTTTTTTTTTTGGAGATCTTAAATCAAATCTTATCTTTGTCAACAGAGAAATTCATCTATCAAAAAAATACAAAAACAAAAAGATTCAATAAAAAATTAGAATGTTTACCGTTTCTTGTATAATTTAAAAGACTTAAATTTTTTTTTTTTTTTTTTTTTGCCACTGAGAGGTTGGTCATGCTAATCAGGCCTTGGGTTAGACATGGTAAAATAGATCAAGATTCGCAAACCTAACCCGAACCCGAACCTAAATTTTTTCAACCTGAATTAAAAATAAGTTGACCCGTGACCCAACCCCTTTTTTGATGGTTAACCCGACCCGACCCATTTTTTAAGACCTTTTATTTTAGGTAAAAATAATAAAATTAAGACATTATTGGTTTAATTGTTTGTTGTGAGTTTTAAAGTGTACAACTCAAACTTAGTTGACAAATATAATGCACGTTTTTTTTTTTTTTTAAATATCAAATTTTTAATATTTTTTGGATAACGTCATTTAAATACAATTGAGTCCATTATCTAGCTGTATACAAAAAAATTGAAAGATGAATAATTTGAGACATTCTCTTACTTGAATAATACGATAAGTAAAGTTTTTAAATATCAAATAATAAAGTATATGCCAAGATAATCTGATTGCAACAGAGTTAAAAACCTATATTTGAAATTATAAACATGTATGAGAAGCGTTTATAAGTGTAAAAATAGTGAAGCCGAAGTATATCGATGAAATTTAGCATAAATTATGGATGCTTAGGCCTATTTTTTAACAATTCATGATCAAAATAAATTGTTTTTCAAAATAAAACATAATATTTCCTATAGTGTGTGTTACTTAATAATGACATGATATTTATAAAAGATACCATGTATAAATAAGTAACAATTAAAATTTGATGTATATTCTCAAATTGAAACAAAATATCAACCATAATTGATATTAGATTATAAAATTAGTTTTCTAGATTGTAAATTGCTTATATCTTTTTTATTATTTGTTAAATTAGCTATCCAATAAGGCATTTGTAATTTTGTATTATGTTTTGGGATGTTGATATTGTGTAGAAATAAAACTTGCGTGTTTGTTTTAATTAGATGTTCAAAGGGTAGACTAAACTCCTTTATGCTTTTTTGGTTAGCAATATTGGCATTTGTATAATTATTGAACAAGTATTAATTTGTTGAGTTAATCTCATTCTTGATATGAGTGGTGAATTCAAAGTAATGTATTTTATACCAAGTAATTCGCTACTTGATTTTCCAATTGCCAAATGCATTTTTTTAAAAAAAAAATTCATGTGAAAAAATACAAGTTGACTTGTCCTAACCCAAATAAGCCTACCATTTTCTAATTCGTTTAAAATGACCTATTTTGACCTGAACCTAATTGACCCGACCTGAACCGCTCATTTTACCACGTCTACCATGGGTATACTTCCTAGAGATCACCAATTCAACTCGCCATAAGTCATAACTATTATTGTTTGTATAGGTATCGAACGTGCTACACAGGCCCGTCAGGGGATTGTTCTAAAGCCAAATATCTAAACTACCCCTAATAATAAAAAACCTAATTTTTTTTATTTTATAAATTAACTCATATATACCCGCTCCAAAATTTTGTGGAAGAGAAAAGATATACCATTCTTTCGCCCATAGTTTTTTTTTTTTTCACTCATAGTTTTGGTTTTTTTTTTTTTTTTTTTTTTCACCCATAGTTTTGGTTGTTTGGTCATGTTGTGACAGAAAATCCAAAATATAAGTCTAAGTCCATATGTAAAATGCTCGGTATTTTTGTGGAAGTAGAAGTTACATAATCTTTTTGCCCAAAACATGACTATAATTATTTTATTTTTTAATTATAGATAACTGGTAAGGGAGGGTAAGTTGCGATTCAAACCTCGCACATGAAAGCACTACAAAAGATGTCATTATCAATGGATTATCACATGAATCTTTTGACTATAATTGATTTATCCAAAATATCGGATCTATACAAAATATCAGTCAAAGTTTAATATACCATGCATGTCCTTTTTTTTTCCCCCTTTTTTAACTACCATTTGAGTAATGATAGCGCAAATGGTAACTTAATAGTCCTCACTTCTCAACGCAGTGGATAATGCACGATTGAAGTGACAAGCACGACGACATTTCAAAATCCTAAAAAAATTTCCACAATGATCATGATTGAATTGATTGTGTCCTAAAAAGTGAAGAGCTATTGGTTGTATACATATATTGTCTTAAAAAGCTTATGTATACATATATGGAAGATGCGTACAAAAATGAAAAATCACCACCCCAATGTTAATCCCTCACTTAACTTTCTCTCAAGTCTCAACCCCAATTACTGGATGAAAGGAGCCAAAGTTTTGCAGAAATCATGTCTATTTGCATAGCATGGGAACATTGGGAAGCGTTTTGAAACCAATTAACCTTATAAAAACTAAAAAAGTTCCTCAAAAGGTGGTGAAATTATTCAATTATTTGAATAATAAATGTATGTATCACATTTAATTATACATAAGAGAAATTAGTTACAGGATTATAGAGGATTTACAATTACAAATACATGAGATGAAGTTTGAGAACCTAAGTAGAAACAAAAGATAATTACCAATATTATGCTTGTTTCTAAAATTCTAAATTACCTCCGTATTTCACTAAAAAAATTCAGGTTGAATTTTCACTTTTGAATTTCATGAGCATGAAAAAGACAATCCAATCTACGGTAACTATTTCTATATTTTTCAAGAAAATTAACCCATATATGGATTAGTTTGCTTTTAAGTGATCATCCACAAGAAACATCCAAATTGCTTTTAGTCCCTTAGATAATATGATCAAACTAAAAATTGACACATCATCACTCTATTAAATATATTAAGATATAAAAAATTGACACATCATCACCTGTGTACTAAATCTTAAGCATTAACAGTGTATTTTTGTCTCTCTGAAAAAAAAAAAAAAAGGTGTATTTTTGCCTTAATGATTCTGTTAATTGTGACATAAAGCCACTAGAGTAGTGATATGAGTGAGGTTTAGAAGCCCATGACAGGCTAAGCGAGCTATTCTCAAGGCTCCTCGCCTCACCAGCAAGACCAACTGACCAACTACAAAAACCCAAAATATCATGCCCACCAAGTGGCCCGTTTGGTACATGTGTTTAAAAACTGAAAATTGTTATTTAAAAACTTTTGTGGAAATACGTGTAAGTGAAAAAGTGTGTGAAAATATGTAAAATGTTGTTTAAAAACTGACTTTTCTCCATCGACAAACCCCTCCACAACCTTAGTACCATGTAACCAAATGTTATTTTCACCATATTTTTCCCCTTAAAACTAACACATAGGCTCTCTGTTTGTAGCAATCATTCACCCCAATTTCGTAGCATTGCCTTGTTGATATCCAAATTCCTAAAACTGAGAGCCCCTGAATTGTTGGTTAACGCAACAAATCATATGTCCTCAGTGACAAGTATTTACCTTCCCCCAGCTTATGTTTCCACCATAAACGACTAGACATACAATAAAGTTCATCACATAACTGATTCGGGAGCTTGAATGTGGAGATTACATAGGTTGCAATATCTTGGACCAACGACTTAATCATAGAACATCTACCTGCCCAAAAAAATCATTTATTCCAACATCCACACAATTTTTTTCTCCACTCATCTTTCAAGTACCTAGAATCCTCAACTTTCCTATTGGATAAAATCACGGGTGAGCCTAGGTACCTTGAATGTTTACTTATTTCTCCCGTATCAAGCAAACTCCTAAGCTGCTTTGTCCTGGATCAATGAACATTACAGGAAAAAAAACCCCATTTATTATGAAAAGGTAAAGAAAGCTGCTTTGTCCTGGATCGATGAACATTTACAGGAAAAAAATAACCCACATTTATTATGAAAAGGTAAAGAGAGATCGTGTCTCTTTGCCTTAATCCTTAACTTGGATGAACAAATCTCTAAAGCTAAAACATTCTGTTACTTGACAAAAAATCCAACTCAATTTGATTATACGCAGGACATGTCTAGCTTAATTCCAATTCGGCCATACATTTTTTTTTTTTGGGCCTAAAACTATGTAATAGCTGAATATCTCAAATAAATAAATAAACTAAACTATGTAATAGCTCTTGATAAATAATAATCCTTTTCAGCAATCCATCTGTTAGAGACATAAGCCAGTAGATGGGGGAAATCAATTTGGCTGGCAAGGGTCCAATTCGTGTAGTAAAATCTTTTGCAATAAGCATATAACTTAACATTACATAAGTTAATAGGTGTAAATTTAGAGGAAAAATGAGCATTGGGAGCCTTGGGGATTAAAAAGATAAAAGGATGGATTTTACCTCTTGAGATAGCCAATCAGTTCTAAAGAAAGGATTGGACAGCATCAACTAATTGATTGCCAACAGTTTCCTAATAATGTGCATAAAATAGACCTGACATGCCATCTGGCCCAGAGGCATTCCATGGGTTTATACTCCATACCTGATACCACCAGCTTAACTTCCACATATAAGGGGATTCCATGAAAGGCGTCACTTTCATGCTCCATAAAACATTGTTGGATAATGTTATCTAACCCCCCTAGGGAAGGATGGTAAAGTTGAGGAGAAAAGCTTTTCAAATTTATCTATAAAATAGTCTCTAATTCTATTATCTAATACAAAAGATGGTGGATAGGTGAAAAAATTTAGAGTTTTAATCTCCTTCATGCAACCACAGTTCTCTAGATTTTGTCTCCAAACCATCTCATCCCTTTATAACCATTATTCCAATTCAGTATTCAAACAAGCCTAACTGCAGATTATCCTTTGTAGGATCATGCTTCTTCAATTTTACTAATCTTTCTTCTATTTGTTTAATCATGACCCTGCATAATCCAAAGTGATTTTTGTTACACTTCTTTAAACCTTCTCCCTATTCAATTGAAGCTTCTTATTGAGTTTATATAGCTCAGGGAGCCTATAGCTTCTTTCTCCCAATCCTATTGGACCACTTCAAAGCTTGCACTATACCTTGTCCAAGCGGCATAATCTAAATGGATGCAGATAAGTAGTGTGCTAAATAACTGTTTAAAAAAGAATACGACTATTATTTGAAGTTGGTGCCACTAGATGGGTTGCATCTTAGAGAATAACAACCTCTAGTATTCATTGCAGACACATCTATCCAGCCTCTCTTCTTAAAAATGTGTAAAATAAATTAGTCAAGGGAGGAGGAGGAGAGGATAGAGCATAAAATAAGATTAACTAAAAGAGACAACCATCCAAGAAACCTCCTCTTCTATCAAGCATTAAGCAAAGAGAGAGAGAGAGAGAGAAGAAAAAGAAATATACATAAACTACATACTAAACCGAAGTTATAGAAATACCAAGTGGAGCAAAACAGAGACATATACCCATGATATTCTATAGATGTGCAGGGTTATCCATTTGTGACAGTGTTGCCTTGCTGTAGCAATAGAAGATTAAAAGAAAGCATTAAATGCATGTCTTGTCAAGATAACACACATGGTCCTTCAAACAATGTACAATGTACTCTCACAAGCTATGACAAGTGGCCAAGGAGTTGAAAGAATTGAAGCATACAAATTATTAGATGCTTGAATCATCTCCTTGCATACAACACATCACATCTCAGAGGGACCATACAAGTAATAACAGATACTAAATATAAATCCCGAAATTTTAAAACTAATAACAATATCTAGAAAAATCAGATACAATACACTAATAAAAAAATCTGAGTCTCAAGATAGCAGTCATCAGATGCTCAATACAATAAAGAAAGTCTTACATGGCCTCATTCATTTTCATCCTACTAAAGGGTTTCAAGCATCCAAGTCTGCATCTGATCAAGTCTTGCCGGAAGAAGAATACACCCATCTGGAAAGAGAACAAAATTGATTATTGGAATTTAAGACCAATATATTGCATAAATGATTCTCAGCTTTTCTCAATTCTAGAATTAATAACTTCATCAAACAACAAAAATCAACCTTAAAACTTTGAGAAACACATACTGACATACATACCCACACCAATTTTAAAACAGACAGCAACATTGCTTCGTTGCCAAATCACAAGGACAACAAATAAAAGTCATATGCATCAGTTATCATCCAAAATCTCATAAGCTGAAATTACTTTGCTACCATCATTTCATTTAATATTAAAATCCAATTTTACCTACACAAATTCCTTTCCCACTTCATTCAATTCAACATTTAAACTAAGAGCTAAATTCCTTTCATCCCACAGCTTTCATTAATGATTCTATTTCATTGATTTGTGAGGAAAATCAATTTAGCCATCAGTCATTAATCTTATCCAGTAACATCTTATCTATATATAATATAACTAAAGGGGAAGCTGAAGCTCAATAAAGGATTAAGCCAATCCACTCTAATTTTGTGCAAACTGCCAAGCGTCCTAAATTAGATTTCAAACTTATTCTAATTTTGTGCTGAATATCTCTCCAATTTAAAACTACTTCAAAACTCATTCAAATTAATTTTTATGGTACTATTCATACTACTCCTGAACAACCTAAAATCCTCTATTTTCCCTCTTCCTTACAATCTCAAATCAAGCCCTTTCTTTTACCTATAAAACCCTGAAACCCCACATACTTTCTTCTAATAATTAGCCATCAAATAACTCATCAAACCATCTTTTAATTCCTATCACAATCCCATAACGCTTTCTTCAACAATTCTAAACCCTAGATCCACAAATTCTCCTAACCTTAGACCCAACACAAGCATTGGTAAACAAATTCCCCAATATGTCCTATGTCTATTGCCAAGGCAATGGCAGCTTGTAGGCTAATATTTATCTCAAAACACCGAAAATCAGCCACATGTTTTCTTTTGATAGGTAAAAAGGGGAAAAAAAAAATCAGCCACATGTATAAACCAAAATAATTAGTGGACACGGATTTGCAATGTCAAACAACTGGTAGCTTGGTAATGGTTTGAATTCTGAAATACCCAAAACCAACAACATATAATGAGCCAAAACATTTGCCAAAAATGCATCAGATGAATATTGAATGTGTTCAATAACTACAATAACTTATTTATCTCTTTGACCCTAAGTTCAATAGCATGTTTGTTCTATTAACCTCGGATGACCCAAACATAAATGAGCTTCAATACCCCAAAAGGAAACTTATACAGTTACACCTGTGCTCCTCAAGTACAAAAACATGGTTATTCCTTTCATCGTAGATTAAAGCTTATGAAAACACAACCCAAGCATCCCTAGCCCTAAACCCAAAAATACCATTGAAAGAGTCTATACCTCAGGGGACCATAATTAATCCAATCATTTAAAAAAAAAAAAAATCCAAGCTTTATTTCTGAAAAATGTAAGAATAAAGCAAAAACAAACAATGCAGAGTTTCAAAAGTCCAATCACACACCAAACAGAGATTCAGAAATAGCACCCCAACTTAAATCTGCAGCTGAACATGTCTCCTTTTTCTACCTCATCATGGATACAGTAAAGCATCAAATTATGTAACAATGTTACTAAATGAAGTTCACAAGAAAATCATTTATGGTGCGTTTGAATGACATGATTTGGACATTTGGATTTGGATTTGGATGATTAAAATCCAAATATATTGTTTAGACAGTTTAGAAAAGGTCAAGGATTTGGATTTGACAAATCCTCCAAGGATTTTAAACCTTTAAAATGCTTGAATTTGAAATCAAGGAATTTCAAATCTATTAATTTAAAATCTAAATCCAAATCCAAATCTAAGTTTCCAAACACAACTTTAAGGTATCTCTCATGACACCAACTAGAACAATTGAAATGCTACACATCATCAGCAACAAAAGTAAGGAGCAATATCATTTACATATAATGTCCATACTTACGCTAAGCATTTAGCTTAAAAACAGCAAAATACACTATTGATTCCTAAACTTTATCCTACGAGCAATATCAGTCCTTGAAGTTACTTATTTTAGTTCTTGACTAGTCCCTGAAGTTTAAAGTGATTGCTTTTGGTCCCTAACATACAAGTTACTGATTTTCGTCCTTAACTATTCCCTAAAGTTTAAAGTGACTGGCTTTAACCCTAAACTTAAGATGATTGCTTTTAGTCCCTAACAAACAAAACTTAAAACTAATCACTTAGTCCTTAATGTGTCTAACAGAGTGATGATGCGTCTGCCTTTAGTTCGGCCATAAGCACAAATTAACTTCAAAGACTAAAATCGCGCAAAATTCAGCTTTTAGTTCAATCACAAGTGACTAATTAAACTTCAAGGACTAAAATCGCGCACGTGACAGCTCTTAGTTCAGCCATTAGTGACTAATTAAACTTCAGGGACTAAAATCGCGCATAGGCTAATGTTAAGTTCAGTATTCGCAGTGTATTTGAAACCATAAATCACTGTTTAATTCAACAGGTGAAGCAAATTCATAGAGCACTAAATCAATCAATCAAATTCAAACATAATTCAAAGAGCTTCGAAAGCACAATGCTAACCTAATCTGGAATCGAAATCAGCGGTTGCGTTCGGCAGGCAAGGGTCGATTGAAGCCACCGCGGCGGTTCATATACTGCCTTGGCATTCGCTTCGTTACGGCTCTAACGCCGCTGACGTCAGCTCCGGTGACAGGCTTTCCCTTTGTGGAGTCGAAGCCTACCGGAATCCCTAATTTCTTCATCATCTCAATCTCGTCTTCGTCCACACCTTCCGCCATAACCTGATCTTCGTCTTTCTTGCCGTTGCCGTTGTCTTTGTCTTTGTCCTTGAGCTTTTGGTGTTCTTTGGCGATTCCGTCGACGAATTCCGACACGGCGGCCTTTTGACGGTCCCTCTCGTCGGTGGACTCGCTGCGCTGACGGCGGCGCTTGCGGTCCGGGGAGCGAGTGTGGGACCGCGTGTGGCGCGAGGGTCGCGTGCGGTCCGGTGTACGGGACCTCTTGCTGCGGCCAACTCGGTCTCTGTCTCTGTCTCGGTCTCGGTCTCTGTCGCGGTCCTCCTTGTCTCTCCGCCTCTCTCTGTCTCTGTCTCGATCACGATCGCGGTCACGGTCGCGGTCGCGTTCGCGTTCTCGGTCGCGATCGCGAGCTCTGTCGCGGTCGCTCATGGTGGTCTGCGTGTGGAGGAGTTGTGAGAGTGAATGAGTCCATGGGTTTTGAGTTGTTTTGGGGCTTTATGGATTTCAAAGTTGCGCTTGGTTTAAGAAGCGTCATAATAAGGCAAGAGTACCAAAACGACGTCGCTCCCTTAAGAAGACTTTTTTTTTGATAGAGAACTTGAAAACTTTCGTTAAACTGAAGAAAACATTACATTGTGATGGAGAGCTTGTTCCAAGAAATAAGGATTCTCTTCCATCCAAATCATAAAGTCAACAATACTAATAGCATGTTTTGCTAAGAGATGGGCATGTTTATTTCCTTGTCTACATACATGAGAAAACAACACTTTCCTAACATCATGACAAGAGCTTTGAATCCCATAAATTATAGGCATCACCGAAACTGACGGAGGCAATAAACCTTGAAGGGCACAAACCACATTGAGAGAATTGCAAACCAGAGGATGATTCAAATGCTTTGGCTTCCACCTCTAAAGGACCTAAAGGAACATGGAATTTTTTGCTCAACGCAGCCACAACCAAACCATTAGCATCACGAATTATCACTCCCACCCCAGATTCTTTTCTTGCTTTGAAAACAGCCCCATCCACATTCACTTTATACAACTGATTTGAGGGAGGTAGCCAACATTGTTGGACCACGGGTTCAGTCTGCAATGGTACAACATCAGTAGTGGCTTCCTGAAATTCCATCAGCCAGAGTGAAGCATCACGACACAACTCCAATTCATCAAGCCTCTTTCCACCATTATGAATTTCATTTCGGTTACCCCACATCCTCTAAGCAATCGTTCCCACCAAAGCAATTGCACTGTCATCACACTAATCAACCATTATCATTTTCCATGCTAACTCCATAAAGCTATTGAACTAAACTGCACAATTCGAAGTAAAAATCCCTGAACAGCGCCACACACTTTTAACTCTCGGACATGACCAAAATAAATGGCCAGAAGTTTTGAGCTCTAGCATACATTCCTCACAAAGATCTTTGGATAAGACCTTTCGTCGCTTAAGATTTGCTTTTGTTGGAAGAATATCACGGCAAGCATGCCATAAAAAATGTCTTACTTTATGAGGAGTTGGTAACCGCCACAATTTCTTCCAAAAGCAACGCAAGTTACTATCATCCGAAGAAGATGCACCAACAGAATCACCAGAGCTTTCCATAGCAAGTTTATAGGCACTCCGAACAGTAAACAATCCATTAGAGGTCCCTGTCCAGATTAGCTTATCAGGGGGAAAGAGAATTACTAAGTGGAATGCTGCTAATTTCCTCCACTTCAAACGGTAGGAACAATTGCTGCAACAAATGGAGATTCCAGCACCTATTATCCGAATCAATGAGCTTAGAAACTCAGAGATCCGCTAGGGAATTCAGCCTTAAGAAGACTTGATACATTAATTTAATTACTACTCCATTTGTTTTGGACATAGTTTTTGGAAAATAAGTTTTTTTTTTTCTCAAAATAAAATTACGGAAAACCTTTTTTATTTTTCTGTATTTGATAACGACCTTCAAAATGAGCAAAAAAATATTTTGGTGTTTGGTATGTGCAGAAAATTAATAATATATTATTGTATGATTCAAAACATGAGAGGGCAACAACAAAATGAGATTGTTTCCCGAAAATTAAATGCATAAAACTCTTGAAAATAAAATACTAAATTTTTATTAGGGTTTTTTGTTTACTAAATTTTAATTTTCCTTTAACTCATATTTTTTAAAAAGGTTTTTCGTTGACACAAACAAAATATCTTTTGCTTGCTTCAATTTAAACCCTATAAGCAAAACAATTATACTCATTTGGTTTGGTTGTGCACAATTTAGTTTACCTTAATTTTAAATTATATTATACTAATTTAAACTAGTCGTAAACTTGTGTATAAAGTAAAAAATAAATATATTGTGTGGGGGATTTTTCCGCACAAGCTATTTGTCCGCTTTGGGGAGCCAAGCCAGCACGGTTTTGTTCTCAAGCGACATGGGAGGTGAAGATTTTGAGATTGATACCCCAGTCCCACATCGGCAAGAAATGCGCCCCATGCATGCCTTATAAGCTCTTGGGCGAAGGCATGGTGTACCACTAACACACATGTGGTACACCATGCCTTCGGCCAAGAGCTTATAAGGCATGCGTGGGGCGCATTTCTTGCCGATGCGGGACTGGAGTGTCAATCTCAAAATTCTCACCTCCCATATCGCTTGAGAACAAAATTGTGCGGGCTTGGCTCCCCAAAGCGGACAAATAGCTTGTGCGGGAAAATCCCCCACACATATATAAATGTGTATGATCAAGATATTCTTAATATTTATTTACTACAAAAATAAAAGCTCCATTTTTTTGAGCATTTTCTATATGGTGTTTTTTTATTTATAAATTTTAAATATCATTCAGTCCCAAAAAAAAAAAAAAAAAGACTCAAGATTTGGTTTCGATGTGCTTATATAGTTATATTCCTTATTATTATTAGTATTTGCATCCGTAGGAGAACTAACTATTAACTAAAGCATTACTTAAAGCATCACAAAAATCTAAAAACCCTATATAGCATTGGAGCTAAATTTATTCAAAAATAAGTATGCAGAACCACAAAATGTTAGATCCAAGAGCATTAGATTTATACAATAGTGACAGTAAACTATACAAAAAGTTAACCATTCTTCCAAATATCAAAAAACAATTTTATATTTACGAAAGAAATTTTGTACAGTTAAATGAAATATACCAGTAATTCTTCTCACAAATTTTGGAATGAAAGCTTCCGGGTTAGGAGTTTGATACTCTTCCTAGTACTTTTTTTTTTTGCTGAATGATACTCTTCCTAGTACTTGGGCTACATACTTGACCAAAGTGCATTGTTGTCTTGAGTCTTGACTCTCCTTTAGAAAGAAGATCTTGAGCTAGACATTTTTGTTTTAAATAAAAAGGGCCAGGTTTTGTTTGGACTTAGAAAGGACCATGGGTTTGAACTTTCTCTACTTGTGAGTCTAAACCCACATGGGTATTATGTCAAGAGTTATCAAGCCCAAGGATCTAAAAGGATTGTGGGCCTTTTAGCCTGAATGCACCAGGTTGTTTAAGCTCAAAGAATTATTGATCATTTAGCCCAATTTGATTTTGCAAGACATTTAGTTCGGCTTATTGAGCAGGTCATCTTTGTGGAGTTTTTGGATCCAAACTCCGAACCCCAATATGATTTTTTCTTTTTACTTATTCAAATGAATTTTTTTTTAAATTTTTTTTATGGTAAATAAAAAATGGTTCAGAAGGATAACTAGTATAGCTTTTCTATCTGAACGTAACTATAGAATAACTCATAAACGCTCTTAAGTTAAAACCTCATTTTAATGAAGTATAAGGAACATCAACATGTGGCTAATTAGAGAGGGTGACTTGAACCCAAGATGCTTCACGTAGCAGAACTTATTCAAATGATAGGTACTTCTATTATGTGTGATTCATAATTGTTATATCCTTAAATTATATATGTTTTCCCTAGATAAGATATTTTTGTATTTTCTTATATGGTTTTGGCAAGGTGCTAACTACTAAAGGGCTGTTCAAATAGTCATGGGATTTGAACTCTTTTGATCAAACATTTTCTGAAAAAAATCCAAAACCTCAAATTGAGAAGTCACACAACCAATCTTCATAAAGGGCATAAAAAGCACCCCCAGTCATTGTCGTCAAAATATTTATCATACTTTTTTTCACTCCTATCCTATCATGATGGCAATAAAGAATCAATCAGATACTACAAATTGTTTAATGTTTTATACAAAAGTGTTTCGTTTTGACTAACTTCCCAACGACTTTGTCCTAATTCATTGATTTTCTTGCACGCGTATACCGGTAACCGGAAAAGCAGTTCAACTTCAACCCTCCCATTTCCAAATGCAGACAAATCTTTCTGACTTGTTTGCTAAACTCAACATTTCCGAGTCACGATAAATTATACTGTCTTTATTATAGGTAGTAGACTATGTTACTTAATCACAATTTTACTAAAAGATTTTTATTTGTTTAAAATTATTGAGTCAACTTATGATAAAAAAAATTAGTTAATTACAACTATTTGAGTATATAATATATATAATTATCATATTTTGAATGCGTGTTTTTGTACACAATTATAAGCTATTTTATAGCATTTTTTCGCATATTATGTGAGCCTCTCTTTGTTGCAATTTGAGCTTGAATTTTGTTTTGTTTTTTTTTATTATTTATTTTTTATAATTGTAATGCCATATATACATGATTATATATTTTGAAAATCTAATTGTTGGATTGCATGTTCTCTATGTTCTTAAAATGCATGTCAAATTTTGTTCAAATTGGATATGAATTATTATTCGATTCACAAATGTACTTTTTATGCATAAGACTACAAAATCTTGAAATTTTAACATTTGATTAATGATATAGCTATTAATTTTTTATTTTCTTGAAATTTTGCAAGTATCGATGATATAATAAGAAAATGCAATCTAACAGTGAATTTTTCAAAATTCACATTCAATGAAAAGATACTCCCTTCGTCCTAAATTGTTTGGCCTAGTTAGAAAAACCCAATTATTTAGGGAAACACCATTAACTACCTTATCTCTTTGAAAAAAGTTAGAAATTTCCTAAATTACCCTTAAACAAATTTGTTTTTCTTTGTTGAAGGTTTTTTTTTTTTTTTTTTTTTTTTTTTTATAAATTTTTTAATTTGAATAAAGATAGCATGTATAATGCATTTCAAAATTTAGGTTTTTAATTTAAAAAAAAATGCTCCCACAAATAAATTAAGGGCATAAAGAGAATGTTAGTAAATTAATGATGTTTGACTTTTCAAACAGAACATAATTTTAAGACATCTCAAAATAGAATACAGGCCAAACAATTTGAGACGAAGAAAGTATAAGGGAAGTTTAAAGGGTTTCTCTTCAAACTAGTTTGGAGATAAATTTTGTTCTTAAGTTAAACGAGAATCAATGAATGAGACTACAATCGTTCTTTCATCACCATTTTGCATTATATAAGCTTTCCTTTGACCGATAGAAATATGCGGCTTATTAGTTTTTTTGTGTATGTAGTTCTACAAGATATAGATGCTACAAGATCAAACATATCCTGAAACTAAGAAACTAAGATAAAAAATGACTTGAAAAACTAGCATATGATTAGAATCCAGCAAAGCCAACAAGTTTGGTTAAGCCATAAGTAACTCCTATAGCCATCCAGCTCCCCATCAACACCCTTAACGAGTACTTCACAATTGGTGCCTTCCCAAGAAAAAAACCTAACCCTCCGAACATTAACAAGGCAAAGCTTACAACCGCTATTATCAACCCTATCCACACTGCATAATCCTTTACAAATATTGCCCCTATTAGCAGTACCCAAGCTCCCACTGAAAATGAAAGTGCTGAGTCTACTGACGCTCCATACCAAGAGTTTGGCAATTTCTCCTTCTCAGCGTCTAGCTCCTCGACTCCCATGTTCTCAATGCTACACTCTCTCTTCATTTGTGCCTTTTCTATGTAATATTGTGAGTGAACTGAAACGAACTCTCCTACAGCCATACTACAAGCTCCTGCAACTAACCCTGAAACTCCATTAAAGATCATAGTCTTTTCTTTTATGACAGCTCCAATTAAAATCACTAGACCAACCTATTAAAATAATTCCATAGACACCAAGTAGACATGGCAAACAAATAAAGTATTCTTATGTTTAGATCTAATGGTACCATACCACAATCACAGGTACCAAACAACAGCCTGAGCAACCAGACTTAACATAAATATAACAACTGGAACTATTAAGAATGGTCAAATAAGCACTATTTGATAAAGCAGGTTTTATATATACACAAACAATCTTTTTTTTCTTTTTTTGAGAAGCATATACACACACAATCTAATTCATTACAACAAAAACCTATGTATCTCCCAACATAGAATTTTGCTAAAAGTAAACCAATACACCAAAATATAATCTTACTATACAAGAATACTAAAATCCCATGTTCCCGATTATTCATAACTTTATTACAAAACCTAATACATGCAACACATATACTCCTCTAATGTAAACTACTTAAAAGTGTGCAATTGAAAGTACCACTACTTCACTGAATACAAAAATCAATCCAATTTTTGTTTGAGAAAATGGTGACACTCTCAAAAGTCAAAACACCATCCTCGTCACCTTTATTTGGGAGTTTGATGGCCAAGATCAGTACTCTTTGAGCCCACCATCACAAAATTGCTACAACACATCGTCACACAAGATTTCTTTGTATTATTCTCCAAATACGAAAGGACTTGCTCTTTCTCCTCCTCGGTCTCAAGCTCCATGTTTGAGCAGCACATCAATACATTCTTCTTCTTATGCTTAAAACCAACTTTCTTCTCTTTCTCTCTCTCTTTCTCTTGATGAGCCCCTTTGACAAACTCCACGTTTGAGCAACAAATCCAAAACGACTTCTTGGAGAATAACCTACATCTTTTCTTTTTCTTTTCGTTGAACAGTAATGATTCATAGGATGGCATGTTAGCACTGGGTGCTTCAGTTGGAACAACGTCGTAACCCATCTTCTTTGTTGTCATAGAGAATGAATAAATCTCTAACCATGGATTGCTTTATAAATTCAATGATTTTTACTTGCTTGCTAGTTAAGCAAATAGTCAATACACGAATTATTCAAACTTTGAGATTTGAGGATACATTGCATTTGGTGTATTTCTAATCTTGAAATCCCAATTGAATTAAAGAATTTGATTAATTGTAAGGGGACCGCGTTAAGCAAGTACTTAACTATAATAAAGAAAAAGAAAATGACATAATCAGCATAAGTAGAGAGAGAGGATCATTTCTAGAGATTGACCAAGTAATGGTGACAACAACTTATGCTAACAATTTTCTAAACTGAACATACACAATTATTAAGGTTCGATTATATATATATATATACACACTAACGATGACATTTTGTGGGTACTAGCTCATAGATTAATAATCGATAACTTAAGTGTATATGTATATAATAATAAATAAGTACAAAGGTCAACTTTGTAATAAAAATGGAAAAAATAGCATTTGAGTCTGCCATTGAGTTGAGCTGCAGTTGTGAATGCATTAGGTTCCAACATATAGTCTCTATCTTCACTATTATTTTCTTAACTAGTAAAAAAAGGAAAAAAATAAAATAATTGTGTCAATATTTTTGTTGGATTATTATTATTATTTTATTCTTGAAATAGTATTGATTAATAATAATAATAATAATAATAATAGTGTTGTTGTTGTTGTTAATATTTGTATAACAACTATGACACTTGACTTATATTGCATTAATTTTGGGCATCCTAGTAGCTAGCTAGGCTAGTCATGAAGATTGCATGGCGTATTGTGGTTATCTAAAGATCATATATTTTAATCAATCTTCTGCTACTATATAGATCTATGTTATACGAAAATAAAAGAAACACAAATTCATCGATCTTCATCAAAAAAAATTATACGAAAATAAAAGAAACACAAATTCACTACCATACGGATCTATTTATTCCAAAATAAAAGAAATACACAAAAAATCAAAGCCGATGGATCTTACTCCATAGACTTCTTCACTCCAAGAAGATTAGGAACGATATACTTTTTCTGCTTCTTTTAATTGGGTTTGTTTTTGGAGTCTCAAATAAAAATGTTAATGCAACAGAGATTGTGAATAAACACATTCTTTAAATATACAAAGAATTCTACCACTTCTTCAGCGATAAATTGAAAATTTTTTGTCAACCTATTATAAAAATATATTTGTGGGGGGGGAGGAATATAACCACCTCGTGGATTTCGGATCGAAGAAGGAATGCCATAGAGACACTCCCAAAATAAGAAATTGGCCCAAGCCTTAACATCCAAAAGCCCAAACCCATGGAAGTAGTAGGATGATTTGCACCGGCTGTTGAGGTAATCCAAGGAACACCCAACCGAGAAGAGATCTAATGGATTCACCGAGGGAGCAATCTCGATCCCTTTTTCCCGAGAAACACAAAGAAGATGATGCAGAACCCAAAGTAACAGTCACCTCTGCATTAATTAGGTATTTTTACCTAATGTCAGCCTTATTAATTGATGAATGATTGACTTAAACAGTAGAGATACCCTAAAAGTCAATTTTCATGCTTAAAGAATGGCAAGAGATGTGTCTGATGGGATAAGCATCTTCTGTCATCCAACCAAGAAATGCACAGTTGGAAAGAAGGAAGAAGGAGGGGGGGGGATAAAAGGAGGAGTTAGCCCACAAAGGAGGGAATCCAGAAAAATTGAGAGAGAGAGAGAGAGAGAGAGAGAGAGAGAGAATCTGTATTTACTTTTATTTCATACATTGTACCCGAGAAGTATATTTCTCAATCAAAGTGTCTTATTCAACCGTCATTGTCCTTTAGGAATGGCAATGGGTCGGGTTCAGGTCGGATTTTTTCATACTCGGACCCAACTCGCGGGCCAAGACCTGCGGCCCGAACCCGGCCCATTTATTAAACGGATTTTTTTCCTGGGGCCCAGACCCGCCCAGTCGGAGCCCGCGGGGCCCGGCCCAAAATCACAAACAAAGAAATCGCTACAAACCTAAAATCACAAATCATCACAGAACAACAAATCCAACAAAACCCAGAAATTTTGCAAATCTAGAAATAGAATTAGCAAATATGAAAATCCCACCAAAAAAAAAAAAAAACAAAAAAAAAAACCCAACAAATTTGGCTCACAAAAACAAAACCCAAACCCAAATTTTGCTCACAAAAACACGAAAAGAAAAATACCCAAACTCATCCGGTTGTGGGTCTGTAACGAGTGAGGGGTAGTTCACGGTGGTTGAGAGTTTCGTGATGGTGGTTGGGCTTGTCGGTGAGGTGCTTGATGCTTGATTGTGACTGGGCTTGTTGGTGAGGATTTTCTTGGTCGCTTGAGGGAGGGCTTGCGTAGGGCTTGAATGCTTGAGTTGAGATTGAGAGTGGAAACTGGAAACTGAGTAAGGTTGAGGCATGAGAGGGTGAGCTGAAGAGATGAGAGGCGGCTGAAGAAATGAGAGTGTGAGGTGAGGCTGTGAAAATTTTAGGGTTATAACTATATATACATGAGGGTATTTTAGTAACTATGCATGTATATATAATCGGGTCGGGCCGGGTCCGGGTTCGAATTGGGTTTTTGTAAAAACCCGGACCCGACCCGAACCTGCTTCGGGTTTTTTTAAAACCCAAACCCGTCCCTATTTTTTATCGGACCGGGTAAAATCCAGCCCATTAGGGTTGGATCGGGTCGGGCAGAAATTGCCATCCCTATTGTCCTTCAATTACTTGTCTAATCTTCCCGTTGTGGATTTTTTCACCTTTTCTTAGAAATTAGTTGTGTTGATCAAGAACTTTTTGTTTTGAGCCCCACAATATTTATTTGAAATGTAACAAAGGAAATTGGTCTAGAGCTGCAACATTATTTTTGATGAATTGCAAACTGAGTCAACCTCACAGTCGATATCCCAAGTATGAAAGGAACATATATACATAAGAACTTTTATCTCAGCAAAAATATGTCCCACATCATCATTTACGAAAAGAGCAAATTGCTATAAGAAGTTCATGTACAGTGCCTTCCGATCATATCAAAAAAGCCAATCTCAGGAGCAAAAGCACAAACATGAAGTACCTCTATATATCTTTTGGTCCAGGAAAAAAAAAGGTATAGTTGTTACTCTCTTAATCGACAAAGCATATAACAACTGTTTCTTTCTTAATTGCAAAATAGTTTGATGTCTCTATCTCTAGCTTCAATCAGAGAACTACCTACTCTAAAGTTAAATTTGTTATAAGACTTTATAAGCTTAGCTTTATTTGCTACTCATTACTTGCCCACACACCCGTACATAAATACATACATACCACACATTGTTTATATTATTATGAAAAACAAAATACAATAAAATAAAATAAATGAGTTATATGATGCAGTTATAAATAATTATTAGCGAAACTACATTATTGGTCCTTAATGTTTACCTTGTGAGCGCTATTGTTTCCTTAACAGTTTCTAATGAGTGCTATTGGTCCTTCAAGTATAAAAAATAAGAATTTTTTTTTTTTTGGTTGAATAAAAAAAAAAAATAAGAATAAGAACTATTAATTCTTTGGTTAATTGCTATTAGTATTATTGTCTATGTAGCTAATGGAAAAATAATCCGGCATGTTTTTAAAAACTTTCATATAAGTCTATATGGCAATAGCCACGTTGGTGAATTTGCTAGGCTAGCAACTTAGCATGTGAGTCATTATTTAAAAAAAAATTATTTTGTTAAAAAAAGTTCCACATATTTTCCTGTGACTTCCCCCTACGCTTTATCTTCCTCCTCTCCCAACGGGTGGCCCTATAACTGTTGGCAGTTGCTACCGTTGCTGTTGCTTCAGCCACTCCCACCACCGTTCGCCACTGGCAATTTACAAACTGTCGTCGTTGTCACCGCATTAGCAGAACAAAACATCTCTATGTCCTTCGCCAATCACCATGGATCTTCCCCGATGGCTAATCTTGAAGGATCTTTATGTATCTTTGTTCTTAAAATTTGTTTCCAATGGATCTATAAATAACATAAAGAGGTTTAAATATTTTTCAATAGTCTTCAAACATTTGAATGATTTTAAGTATCATATTTAGATTTATTTTCTTTTGCAAAATGTTGAAGATTTTTTATTTTTTTTCCAGCCCAACCAATCTTTGCAAGGATCAATGGTTGCCTTTTAACAAGGTTGTATGCATTGAATCCTTTTGTTGGGTTTCTTGCCCCCAATCAATAAATATGTGTCCAATGAATCTTGATTTGAGAGAGAGAGAGTTTAATAAGACTTTGTATGGTCAAAGGTGAATCTACTTACTTTGCCAGCAGATTTGGTTTGCCTTTGATGTGATTTGGTAATAGGATTGGAGGTTTGGAAGACAGAGAAGCAGAGAAAGAAGAGGAAGAGAGAGGCTGAAGCCAATCTTCTTTTTTAATTTTTTAAAAATATATAAATATTAATTAAAGGTTATGTGGCAAAATTAAATAGCTGACATATCGTTACATCCCTAAGTTGTCACATTAGTTTGTGTTTCATTAACTACAAAGACAAAAATACTAACAAAGTTAATAAGTCAGTTTGTGTTTCGTTAACCACAGAGACAATAATAATAACAGAGTTAACAAAAAGACTAATAGTGTTTATTTTTTAAACTTAAGAATAACACTCACTTTAAACTTAAGAATCTAATTACACTCATAAAATAAACTTTAAGGACTAATAATGTAGTTTCGCCATAATAATTCTTTGCTAGTCAATGTTGGCGCTTTTAATATTTGTGTTAGCGTTTAATTTAATTTTTAAAAAACTTTTGCTCTCCAAAAGCAATGAAAAAGTCTTCGAGAAAACAATGATGCAAAAAGGGGAAGGTTTTTGCAAATTAAGATTACCCAATAACATTTATAAATAGAAAAAGGAAAAAAAAAAAACCCAATACCACTACCTTTTTAATTACAAACATTAAAGTTATGTGTTCATACAAATTGATATATGTCATTTAAAAAAAAAAAAAACCAGAAAGATTGAAACGCAGAAAGGTAAAACCTTGGAAGAGAACTCAAACCCTGTAAAGGGTTTTGCACTGTTGTTCCTCCGGCAAGAAGAAGCTTATTCATGGTGAGGAATGATATCTAGAATAGGTTTAAATGGAAAATTGAGAGAGAGAGAGAGAGAGAGAGAGATTTGGTTATATATATATATATATAGATATATATATATATATATATATATATAAATCTCAAAATCAAGTAAAGAATACCCTAAAAGAAGATTTCTTGAAGAGAGAACTCCAATAAGAGTCTTATTTCTGTAATAAATCCTGCATGTTGATGTTGGGTAAGCCTTTCCCTCTGTGTTTTTTTTTTACTAAGAAAATGATTACTAATTAAGTGATTTGCTACCTTTTTAGGAATATAATTATCTGCTCTCTGCTGTGTAGGCTAATGATAAATTTGTTAGAGAAGCCCAAAATATAATATGAACTTTTTCTTTATTTTTTTTTTTATGAGAGTAGACCACAAACTGAGAAGTCCTTTTCTATTCAAAATGTATTATCAACTTTTTTTCCCCAATGTATAAACATTTCACACGACTTTCATTGAGATAAACCTGTGCATCGCACCGACTAGTGATTAGTAATTGTTATATGTTGGATGCGTGTTGGTGTATACAATACAAGCCATTTAATAGCATTTTTTTTTTCATGCATTATTTGTTGTGATTTGAGCTTGAATTTCAATAAATTTTTTTTATTGCAATGATAGGTACACATAGTTATATATTTTAAAAATCTAATCGTTAGTTTGCATATTTTTTATATTCTTAACATGCATTTCAAATTTCATTCAAATCGGATGTTAATTATTATTTTATTCACAAATGTATTTTTTATGCATAAGACTATAAAATTAAACTTGAAGTTTTAACATTTGATTAATGATATGATTATTGATTTTTAATTTTCTTAAAATTTTGTAAATATAGAGAATATAATAAGAAAATGCAATCTAATGATGAATTTTTTCAAAATTCACATTCAATAAAAAAAAATAAGGGAATAAATTTAAAGGGTTTCACTTTGGAGAGAAATTTTATCCTTAAGTTAAATGAGAATCAATGAATGCCATTATGATTGTTCTTTCACCATTTTGCATTATTCTCTAAGCTTTCATTTGACCGATAGAAATATGAGACTTTTTAGTTTATTTGTGTATGTAGTTTCTACAAGATAGGAATGCTACAAGATCAAACATATGTTGAAAGCAAGAAACTAAGATAAAAAGACTTGAAAAACTAGCATACGGTTACAATCCAGCGGAATCAACAAGTTTGGTAAAGCCATAACTAACTCCCATGGCCACTAAACCTCCAAGTAACACCCTTAACGAGGACTTCACAGCCGTCCCAGCTGGAATAGAACCTAACCCTCCAAACAATAACAAGGCAAAGCTTACAACCGCTATTATCAACCCTACCCTCACACAATTCTTTACAAACTTTACCCCTAATAATAGCCATACACAAGCTCCCACGAGAAATGAAATTGCTGAGTCTATTGACAATCCATGCCAAGGGTTTGACAATTTCTCCTTCTCAGCGTCTAGCTCCTCGACTCCCATGTTCTCAATGCTACACTCTCTCTTCATTTGTGCCTTATCTATGTAATATTGTGAGCAAGCTGAGATGAACTCTCCTATAGCCATACTACAAGCTCCTGCAACCAACCATGAAACTCCACTAAAGATCGCAGTCTTATCTTTTAAGACAGCTCCAATTAAAATCATATAGGATGGAAAGTAAAGCAACGCATCACTGTAACCCAAGATGGTGGTTCTTAGCCATTGTCCCCTTTTGGTGTGGTCTAGGTCTTGAGCTTGATTGGCTGCCATTGAAGAAATGTTGTGGAAAAGTAAAGAAGCTTTGATTATATGGAAGAAGGTTATGATAATGAGTCGATGGAGGACACGTTCTCTGGTTATTTATAACGCAAAATCTAGAGTAGGGATTTAACGTAATCTTTTTGATAACCGGGATTTAACATAATCTAATGTGCGTTCATACTCATGTATATTATTAGGCTACATGATTTTTATTTTGCTTGATTGCGAGAGATAGCTTTTTTATTATCTACAGATGACCATCTCTAGCACTGTTTGTAATATTAAAATTAACATATTGAGCAACTCGTTCTCTTTGAAAGCTTCTAAAAAGAATTGGTCAAAGTCCACAATGATTTTTTTATATCTAATCCTAGTATCGACGACTTTTTGTGGGTACGAGCATAGATTAAAAATCGATAACTTAAGTGATACACTATGTATTTGATGATAAATAAGTACAAAAGTCAACTTTGCAATAAAAAAAAAAAAAAAAAGGAAAAAACAACATTTAGTCTGCCATTGAGTTTTTTATTTTTTAATTTTCATAGATTGATTTTGTAATCAAACTTGTTATTCCTAGAGTTTTCTTTTACTTTTCCTTTTTCTTTATGTGTGCATGAGAGAGAATGAGAGTAAGTCAAATCGGTTATTAACGGTGACAGGGGTGGCACCATGCCTTACTCAGGGTGGTCACTTGACCACCCTAACTTGATTTTATTTATTTATTAGTATTATTTATATATACCTTAAAAAAATTGAATTTTAAACTAATATGGGTTGATGACCACCCTAGAAAACAAACTTAACCACCCTAAAAAAAACCTTGAACACCCTAACCTCTTCAAATTTTTGGTCCATTGAAGGTCAAATAAAAAAAAATTGTAAAAAATGCTATGTTCACAATATTTTTACAACTTTTTTACATTATTGTTACAGGTAGACAAAAAGTAATTTCAGTGGTAGGATTAAATTAGAATCAATAACAACTTATCATTTAGACTTCATTGTGAAAATGTTACTAAAATGTTATAGACATAGCACTCATCAAAAATTGCCCAAAGAAACAAATTAGCCTAAAAGCCCAAATTAAATGTTTAATTTTGATTTTTTAAATTGTGTTTTCTAAAGGCATATTTTAAAATCACTATTTTTTTCAAACGCACATTTTCAAATAGCTAGTTTATTAATTCTTGCTTTAATCTTTAGTTGAGTTTGTTAGATTTATGTGATACATTTTGTACATATGCATATACACTAAAATAATGCTTGGATACGATATTGAACAATATAATGGTTGAATGCCTAAGTTGAATATGTTGATTGAATTTATAGTTTATCTTTTATTCTTTTGCTAGTACCATGGACAAATTTCTTATAAAGAAATCACTTATATTACCAGATTCATCTTGTAAGCAAATTTGTATTTATTTGAATAATTTTCTTTTACATCTTAGGCTATAAGAAAATGTCTCATATTTTCATATTAATGATGATGAAATAAAAATAATATATTTACAAAGAGGCTTTTTTCAACCTTTTGACCATAATTTTCCTAAAAAAGAAATTAGTGGAGTATTGCATCGATTTAATCCTAACATTTATGTATTTGCACTTTTTTTGTGAAGTCAATATATTCAAGTTTTATTTTATTAAATTTTGTTTAATTTAAGACTTTTAATGATCACCTTGAAAAAAATTCCTAGAGCCACCCCTGAATAGTGAAGAAAGAAAGATAAAAATGATGGGTCGGTAGAGTTTTCTTTTCCTTTTCCTGTGTGTGCACGAGAACTAGCTTCCTTTTCATTGGTCACCTAGTTTGTAAGAGTTGAAGAGGTTAGAGAGAATGAGAGTTAGTCGGTGTCAGAGCAATGTGATTCTAAGAAAGAAACAAGAAACAAGGTTTTTTTTGTTGTTGCTGAGAATAAAAAACTCTTATTAACAAAAACAGGATACAAAATGAACATACTCCTTAATTACATCCACAACAGTATAAAAAGAAAAAAAAAGAAAAAAGGAGGAGCTGAATTGGGATCAAATAAGCTAAAAAAATATATTTGAAAGTGATGATGCCGAAAATCGTTAGTAAGTCACACAGTCCTCACGTGTTCGAGACAACATCTGCGCAACACAGAAAAAGAAGACCTTAAGAGAGTACCGGTGTAGTACCGGCCAAATATTCTCCGAAAGTCAAGTTAGAGAACTTTCATAACTCTAGAGTGCTAGAGCTAAGAGAAATTATGCATATCTTGGTTTGTGAGGGCTTTGGGGTTTTTATAGTAGTATAGAGTTGACATTCGTTTCTTGGCGGAGAGGGTCTTTCCTTGTGGGGAAGATCCTTGTTAATGCACGTATTTTGCGGGATCTTTTCCTTATAGGGACTCCTTTGATTAGGGTTAACCGTGGGGCATAAGATATTTCCTTATATACCTATTCGTGGAGCTCAAGCAAAAAGCCATGCTGGTTCTGTCAAGAGCTTTTTCACCCCCGTCAGCTTCCTTCCGTCAGCTTTCCTATCACGTCAAGGCGGTCTGGTCATCCAACTGAAAGCCGTCGGCTCAGGGGCAGGGGCGGAGTCGTCGTCTTTTGCACAGTAAAGCTGACGGGTTCTTTGAGCCCGACGGTTTTATCTTATGTGGACAAGACTAATATCTCTCTCAAAATTACCCTTATCAGAAAGGGACCAATGATAGCTAAGAACATAAGCGGCCTGAACCAAGGGTTTTCTCTATAAAGCTTTAGTATCAACTTTGTCTTCTGTTCTACCCATGATTAGCCCTTTAGTTAATCCCAAGCACTTTGTGTACATGGGTGCTAATTCAGCTACAAAACTCTTGACATTAAGTTAAGCTGTAGCGTTTTCTCATCTTCCTACTTCTCTACAATTGAAAATCCTCCAACAAATCAAACTAGACACCACCACATCTGAAGGAGGTTGGAGACAATCACCGCGAACAGTTGCATTACGCTATACCAAATATTGTAAGCAATAACAAAAAAACCCTAAAAAAACATGGCGATCAAATTTACCAGACAAATTAAAATAACTGAAAAATCCACCAATTCTCTCTATCTCATTTCCGGACATTATTGCTCCTCCATGCAATCCAAACACTATTTGGCACCGCGACAAGTGTAAATCCAGAGCACATGCACAGTTTGCATACAAAATGACAGGAAGACCACAATTAGCATGACTGTGAATGGTTGGAAGAGAGTTAAATAGTTCTCTCCATTCAAAGATTTTAGCTTTATAAGGTATCCAGAATGACCAAACCTTCTTCCATAAAATTTCAAATTTGGCTTTTATTCTTGGCCATCCAAATGGAAAATTATTGAATACTCCGAGAGTACCATAAATGTGTACTCCCCTCTCTTACATGAACTGTGGGTCTCATCATAAATTTAATTAGTGGGACCCATAGTTATGTGAAAGGGGGGAGTACGCATTTATAGTACTCCGAGAGTATCCAATAATTACCCCATCCAAATATGGTCACAGAGAATTGAAGCATATAGCTGGAAACTTCCGGCATCCCTAGCTATCCTCTAGTCTTCGGATCTAAAAGGATTTTAACCCACTCTTCCTAGTTCTAAATGCCTTGGTTCATGAGCTACATACTTGTCTTGACTCTCCTTTAGAAACAAGATCTTGAGCTAGACATTTTTGTTTTAAATAAAAAGGGCTGGGTTTTTTTTTTGTTGTTCACCCATTAATTAGCCCGTTGAACTTGCAAAAGCATAGGAGTATCTTTGTTTGGACTTAGAAAGGACCATGGGTTTGAAATTTCTCCACTTGTGAGTTACTCATTTTGTAAAAAAGGGCTCTTGTAGGGTCCAACTCGCATGGTATTCTGTCAAGACTTATCAAGCCCAAGGATCTAAAAGTGTTGTGGATCTTTTAGCTAGCCTGAATACACACAGGTTGTTTAGCTCAAAGAGTTATTGGTAATTTAGCCCAGTTTGATTTTGCAAGGCATTTAGTTCGGCTTAATGTGCGGGTCTTCTTTGTGGAGTTAAGTTTTTGGGTCCAAAGCCCAATATGATTTTTTTTCTTTTTACTTATTCAAATGATTTTTTTCCTATTTCGCTTTGTGGGATTGGTTTACAAGTACAACCTTTATATATAATTTCATGGTATACACATGGAGATTGTATCCCACCGATTTTGCACTTCTCGACAAATATGATTTGTTTCATTATTTCTTTTGATAAACAAAAAATGGTTAGGAATGAGTGATTAGTGTGGCTTTTCTACTTGGGTTTAACCATACTAAACGCTTTTAGGCTAAAACCTCATTTTGATGAAGTAAAAGGAGCACCAACATGTCACTCGCTAGTTGGAGAGGGATGACTCGAACTCAAGAGGCCCCGCATAGCGAAGTTTATCAAATGATAAGTACTTTATACTCTTATTACGTGTGATTCATAATTTTTATATCCCTACAACTAAATCAGAGACATGTTTCCCCTAGATAAGATATTTTTGTGTTTTCTTATATGCTTTTGGCTAGGTACTAACTACTAAAGGGCTGTTCAAATAGTCATGGGATTGGAACTCTTTCGATCAAACATTTTCTGAAAAAACTAAAACCTTACACTGAGAAGTCACAACTCACAACCAATCTTTATAAATTAAAGGGCATATAAGGCATCACTAGTCACATGTCCCCCAACTCCTCAACATTTATCGTACTTTTTTTTCACTCTTATCCTATCATGGCAATAAAAGAATCAGAGATACTATAAACTGTTTAATGTTTTTATACAAAAGCGTTTCGTTTTGATTAACGTCCCAACTACTTTGTCCTAATTCATTGAATTTCTAGCATGCGTACACCGGTAACCGGAAAAGCAGTTCAACCCTCCCATTTCCAAATGCCGACAACTTTTTGGACCGGCTACTAAACTCAACATCCCCAAGTTTTCTCACACACCCATTTGAGTATATAATTCTCATATATTTTGGATGCGTGTTGGTGTACACAATTACAAATTTACAAGTCATTTTATAGCATTTTTTTACATATTATGTGAGCCACACTTTGTTGCAATTTGAGCTTGAATTTTTGTTATTTTTATTGTAATGACAGATTGACAGGTACACATTGATGAGAGAGATCGATTAAGATACTGGGGTCAAATAGAAATAGGAGAATATGTTGCCTTTGTCTCATGCTATATATCATATTTTAAGACTAAATTTCATGTACTATAATAATTGGTGTCAAATTCTTTGGCCTGTGACTGTGATCTCTCGTGTGTCTCAAAACATGTGCAAGAAAATATATAGTCCAAACTCAGAAGAACTAGCTCGTGAATGAATAGATGAGTAATTGAGCACAGCTTCCGATCCTAGCTTTCGCTCATTTGGTAAAGCTCCAAAAGCAAGCATGACCATTGCCTTTTTTCTCACCCTAAATTCATGGAGTAGTTTATTAATGGATTACTCACCCCTAAACAATGCCTCGTTTATGGTGCAAAGTCTAATGTGTTTTTCTTCCCATGTCTGTTTTTTTACTGCTATACAAGTCTACAACTACGATACTCTAAATCTATAGACTCAACTGATGAAAATTAAAAAAAAAAAAAAAAAGAGCTGAAAATAGTTTGTGGAGCTCGTGAAAAACAGTAAAACATCATAGTCTTGCTTTTTAGAACAGGATATTTGGTGGGAAAAATTAAGTGACAACATTTTATTGTCCTTGGTAGCCGGGAAAACAATAACATCCCTATGACTCAACTTCTAAAGTGCTTGACTTGCACAAGACTAGAAGTGTTCACATGTTATTGGCTAGAAAACTGCCATATGGCATAAAAAAGATGGGTTGATGAGAACCATAGGTATTGTATTAATATCTTGGAATGAAAAGAAATTGAGTCCTAATGTAGTGTTTTGATCTTTGTGCACTACATGACAAGAGCATAACCATAACAGGCTTTATAAGTCATGCTCCATTTTTAATTGAAATCTTC
This sequence comes from Notholithocarpus densiflorus, assembly GCA_030021035.2. Lineage (NCBI taxonomy): Eukaryota > Viridiplantae > Streptophyta > Magnoliopsida > Fagales > Fagaceae > Notholithocarpus > Notholithocarpus densiflorus. Next base: position 11,413,231 of record JARYZH020000003.1, read on the forward strand.
ATTGAACATGTAGAGATTGTGCTGGGCCTGGGAGTAATGGATATTGTTGTCTCTTGGAGATTGGTCCTCTCTTCATGCGAAAATTCCAATCACACAATTCGATTGAAGCAGATTAGGGGCTACTAGAGTCTAGGGGAGCCAATTGATAGCACCAGCTGATGTCATGAGTGATGCACGGGGTACACTATAAATTTATTTTAAAATATTTTATAAAAAAAAAAATTCTATATGAAATTCTATATAATAATGCTTATTCTTAATATTGCTATCTCTACCATAGTTCCTAGTCATGAATTCTCTTTCTCCTTAGATCGAGGCTTGTCAATAACATATGCCAAATCTCACTCTAAGATGATATCTCTTACACCAATCTCAATTGCAAAATTAATAGCTTGGACAGCCTCTACTTGTTTTGCCTCCTTCGAATCCGAATTGCTCTCTCTTTGCAATTCAATGCTACAATGAGCGACTCATTATCATCTCGAATCAAAACCCCTGTTTCTGCTTTGTTCTTTAAAAATCACTCCATCAAAGTTTATCTTGAATGACAACTCTTAAGGAGGTTACTATTTTTTTTTTTTTTTGAAATATTAAGGAGGTTACTATTTATGCTTGATTGGACAAATGTGTAGATACTGCGGTGGGCCTTTTTGTGATGTTGGGCTGGGCTGCTTCCTGCTGTACTGGGCCCAAGTGTTCTGGATGAGGGAGTTGGGACCGGCCCAATTGTAACCCACCTTGGTCTGGCTTGTGCACAAATTACGCCCCATTTGCCAAAAACTTTGGTCACGTGCTCATGGTAGGCGGAGCTGATATGGGAGAGTTATGGTAGACAGATATAATAAAAACAACAAAAGAAATATGTTCGCTATTTAGACAGAATAAATAGATAAAGGGCAGCGGCAAGAAGTGCCCTGTACATGCAATGACAGAAATAAGTGGGGAAGAAATAGTAATGAATTGCTGAATTAAAAAGGGAAATGTTAGTCTGCCATTCCAAGTTATGCTACAAGGCTGAAACCAAGAAGGAAAACCATTTCCTCAATGCGAATAATCTCCCCAGAAAGAAATTAATCGCTTTAAGGGGACGAGCCTAAATGGCCTATGCCCAAAAGAATCCTTTGCCTTTGACAGAGGGCAGGGCTTTAGAGGGAGAGAGGGGGTTAATCTATTGGTGCATGCCTACCATCCTATACTTTTGGTTTTTTTCGTTATTTCTAATTCTTCTTATTCTTTCTCTTTCTCTTTTCCTTTCTCAGTGCTTGCTCATATGTTGTGATTCTCTCCTAAAGGTTCCTATTACCGTAATGGTGATCCCCCTTTGCTGTGCACGGCAAGAGTCCTTTATATAATGCCTGCCGTGGTTGGCTTTTACCATTTTAGCCTTTAATTACCTTTGTCTGGTCTGGGTGTCTTTGCCGACCATCACTGGTTTGTCAGATGTCTAGCCACCACCATTACCAGACAAAGAAAGTTATTTTGTTTGCTTGCTCACCGTGGCATTCTTACCTGTCACGGTGTGGGTATTCTCACTTGCTATTCCTCATGGCATGCACCTAGTGGTTCCAACTCATCTTTACTTCTTTTGGGCGGTATGTCATCCCAGCGGAACATTTCCTCCCAAAAGAGCCTGAGCAGGAACCCTAGAATAGGTTTTCCCCTCTCCCCACTGCCAGACCATGCCCTCTCTTACCTCTGACCTATGACCCACCACCTCCTGTATTGGTTGAGTACAGGCTGGTGATGTCTGGGCTTTGCGCGTGCTTTACTTTTGTGTATGTCCAAAACTTTTCATCTTTCCTCTTTCCCATTTTTTATGTTTTATTTTATGCTTCACCAATCATAATTTGCCATATTCGTTTGAATTTTCTTATGAAATAACCAAATTTTAAAATGGAAAAAAATTAAACACATAGAAAGTTGTGATTGGTGAAGCATTTAGGACATAAGATTTGTTTTCAATACTACGTGCTCCCTTTTAAATAAATAAGTTTCCTCAGTTAAAAAAAAGAAAAAAAATACTGTTATTAAAATTTATGAGCAATACTAGATACATATGTTTCATAACTTATAAAAGGTGATAAGTTGTAATGGTAAAAACATCACTTTCACACTGCCCATCATTGACATTGTTTTATTATGCACCAGTTAAAACAAGTCACCTCAATAATAAAATTGAACCTTTAAAAAATGAACTTCTCCATAGGCACTCTCTCTTAATTTCAAACTATTTTTTTTATATGACATCATGATATTGAATTTAGACTTTAATAGTTTATTGCTCATTAAAAAATTTATTAGTTTCTTCTTCTTTTATTATGATAATAGAGATATTAGTTTTGAACAAAGTATAATAATATTAATTCTAAAATTATTCAATTATCCAATTGCTCTATGATCTAACTACTTTTATAAAAAGGGAAACATAACGGTAGTAGTCAATGGGTGATCTATTGGTACGAATTTCGGGCTCAATACCCCCTTCAAACTTGATTCTAACCATTAACATATTAAAGCACAACATATGTTATAGCAACAATTTTTTTTTTTTAATAAAAAGTCTTGAACAATAAGTTCCAAGCAAAGGCTCAAATTTTTAATAAGAATATCTCTAACTTGTTACATTTATGAGTTGTTTATATATATATATATTTGAAAAATTACACAATTTATTTACAATACTAAATGAGGATTCAACTTCCTTGCACAATCCACTTGTTTAATGCATAAGTTAGGAAGGTTTTTAGTATTAAGTGTCTTCTATAAGGAGTTCAAGTGATGATCCCGTGTAGAGACGGAGCTAGGACTTGAAGTTAGGAGGGGCAGTTTTGCTGTTGGTTGCGTGTGGCGGCTCTAGCCTCTAGCTCGGTTGGTTAACAGCTAATGGGTTTTTTTTTTTTTTTTTTTTTTATATATTTTTTATGTGTGCATCCAAGTATGGATAAAATTATTTTGTTTAAAATTTTTTAAAGGGTCAGGTTGTTAGTTTTGGGTAAAATTGGTTGATTGAGTTTAATTGTTTTTAGCTTTACTATTGGTAATTTTTGTTGTTAAATAATTTTTTTGGGCTTGTTTATTTTGCTTTAGATTTTAGATTTGGTCTTTAAAAGGAGGAAAATGCTAAAATTACAAATTATTAATGTGATGAGTGGTTATTAGTAAGTATAAATGTGATGTAAGTGATGAGCCCAAATGCAAACTAATAAAATTTTACTATCACAACAGTTTGTAAAAATGTTATAGAAAAGTTTGTGGCAAGAGTAGTACTCTTAAAAGAATCAATGATAATGTTAAGAGGGGCAAAGTGTGATTTTATAGATCAAAATTGCTAAAATTGGTGCCTATGTATATATTAATTAAAAAAAAAAAAAATTAGGGGGCCAATCCAAGTCTCCCTCCGTACCTGACCCCGTGGTAATAGTTTTTTTTTTTTTTTTTTTTTTTTGGTGGTGCTCCATAGCTAAGGTTCGAATATCACCTTTGCCTCCCCATTATCTAACTATCTAAAAAGATAAAATAAAATAAAAAACGAATTCTTCTATGAGATAATACTGTATTTCAAATATTTTTAAAGTTATTTGGGCTAAACAAAAACTATTCTACGTGGTTCAAGCCTAACCCTACCATAATTATATCCATTTGGGCAAATTTTAGAATGTTAGTTACTATCTAAAATATATATATATATATATATATATATATATATATATATATAAAACGAATTCTTCTATGAGATAATACTGTATTTCAAATATTTTTAAAGTTATTTGGGCTAAACAAAAGCTATTCTACGTGGTTCAAGCCTAACCCTACCATAATTATATCTATTAGGGCAAATTTTAGAATGTTAGTTATTATTGTATTGACTTTATTTCATATTTTATTTACTACAAGTTTACAACAAGCGCAATTAAGGTTGATATTTGATAATGACATTCCATTTTTCTTTTATTCTTTTATGAAATTATTAGACTAATAAACTTTGAACTAAAACTTAATAATTTATGTATTATTTAACTTTTATGTTGGATTGTTATTCTTTTTGTTTTGTTTTTTGTTTTTTTGTTTTTTTTAATTCTCTTATTTGTATTAATTAGAAGGACATGCCGAATTGATCTGGCTTGTTAAATATTGTGTAAGGGTTATAAGTTTTACAAGACAACTAATTTTTATCCGACAAATTTTTTGACTCAAATCCGACTGGATTGAACCCAAATTCACTTGAACCAACCCGTTTGCCAGGTCTTCGAGGATTGGAACCTTGGAAGACAGTGTTATAGACACATGTTTCACCCCAATAGAGTGATAGAGTATATCATGTTTCGGGTTTATACACCCAACTCTCTCACAACACGTGTGTGAATCTCACGTGTTGTGAGAAAGCTAAATGTATACGCTCGAAACATAGTATCTTTTTGCCACCAGAGCGCAACACATAGAGCGCTCCCAGTCTTTTCCATCTCTCAGATCAAATTTCTCGTCTGTCCATGTCAGTTTTGTTGTTGCACTTTTAAGTGAAACAGCATAAATACACCACCATGTACAGGTTGGGTCATCCTCTTGGTGAATTGTACAAAGCATTTAAGTCCCTCTAACGGGCCCTTCTATATGCAATTATCATTCACAACACACACACAACCTTAATTCCTCTCCAACTCCTACGCACAAACAAGCACACCCACTTACTCAAACCAATAACAGTACTACAAAAAAAATAATAATCAAACATCCTTTTGACTCCTATCTCTGCCTCTAAAGTCTAAAGCCTATACGTGTGTTTTTTTGTCCAAGAGAGATAAGAGTCGAGAGGTTTCAGTTTTTGTTGCGTCTTAGCTGGACATATTTCCTTGTTCTTTCTTTTCTTTGTGCTCTGCATGAAACAGAGTTTTCAGTACAACAATGAAATATATTCGGACCAACAGCTTGAAGCGCCTCTTCTCATTGAAGCGTCGCAGTTTAGAAGGAGAAATTCCAAACCCAGATGGCTCTATTGTAGAACAAAACAAAGATATCCTCAAGATTAATGCTTTAGTACCAGAACCAGCTCATAGACCCACTTGGAAATGCTTCTCCTTTGAAGAAATCTTTGATGCCACCAATGGTTTTGGCTCAGGTTTTGTTTTGTTTTGTTTTTCTAAATAATTTTATGGTCATAACTAAGTATTAATTATTTCATAAAACTTATATGTTTATATTTTTATGTGGGTGTCAGAGAATTTAGTTGGCAGAGGAGGCTATGCAGAGGTATACAGGGGAACTCTGAGAGATGGTGAAGTAATTGCAGTGAAGAGGCTGACAAAAGCTTCTAATGATGAAAGGAAAGAGAAGGAATTTTTGACAGAAATTGGAACCATTGGTCATGTGTGTCACCCAAATGTACTATCTCTCTTAGGCTGTTGCATTGAGAATGGGCTTTACCTCATTTTCTACTTCTCCTCAAAAGGCTCAGTTGCTTCTATTCTGCATGGTATATAAGACTATAATCAGTTGATTTGTTTCGTTTTGGTGTTTATTTCTGTATCTTATACTTAGAAAATATACATTGTAGATGAAAATTTGCCACCGGTTGATTGGAAAACAAGGTATAAGATAGTCATTGGGACGGCTAGAGGTCTCCATTACTTGCACAAGGGCTGCCAAAGAAGGATAATTCACAGGGACATCAAGGCCTCAAACATTTTATTGACCACAGAGTTTGAACCACAGGTACACATTTTATTAGAATAATGGTTAAATGATTAATATCACAATTACTTATCAGATTAAACTGTTATGATAATTGGCAATTTATCATATTTAAGCATAGTCCAGTTTGCCTTTTCTTGATCAATCTAGTGGTTTTTTTTTTTTTGATATTTATTCTTCTGTATGTTACAGATATCTGATTTTGGTCTAGCAAAATGGCTTCCATCTCAGTGGACTCATCATTCAATAGCTCCTATAGAAGGAACATTTGGGTATTTTTTTTTTTTTATTTTTTTTTGTGGATAAACCATACACAGTTTTGCAATCTAAGATATAAGTTAGTAATTGTAGGAAATGATCTTACATGTATAATAATGTTGTATATTATGCAGGCACTTAGCTCCTGAGTACTATTTACATGGAATTGTGGATGAGAAGACAGATGTGTTTGCATTTGGAGTTTTCCTTTTGGAGATTATCTCAGGCAGGAGGCCAGTAGATAGTTCTCACCAAAGCTTACACAGCTGGGTAATAACAACCTTTAGAAAATTGTCACCATGTTTTTTTTATTAGAAAAAATCGCCATCTTTCATAGGGAAAATCACATATTTGGGTTTCTTCTGGAGTCATATTTCTTAGACTAAGTATAAGAGATTTAGTAATATTTAGTTTATGTGTTTTTTTTTTTTTTTTTGAGAAAGAATATTTAGTTTATGTTGATTGTTTTTTTTATTTATTGATTGTTGATTTTGAATTTAATAGGCCAAGCCAATTTTGAACCAAGGGGATGTTGAAAAGCTAATAGATCCAAGGCTTGGAGGGGCCTTTGATGTAACACAGCTAAAAAGACTTGCCTTTGCAGCCTCTCTTTGCATTCGCTCATCTTCAATGTGGCGCCCAACCATGAGTGAGGTAGCTATAAAAAACCATGATGTACTTCAATTACTTACCATATATTGATCAGTTTTAATAAATGCATTGAAGAGGTACTTCGATGCTTGGTAGTTGGTAAATTACTAAATTTACCATTACTTCACTATAAGTCAAGATTGCCTTTTTTTTAACAAAATAGTTATATCATACTATCACCACAACGGTGATAATTATTTTATGCGTTGGATATATGCATTATCTCTTTCACAATGTGTAAACCCTACAATTGTATGAGATTTACAGGCTGTGAGAGGAAAGATGCACATATCAAATGCATAAGATATCTTTTTGCACAATTGTAATAGGCTAAATCTTGTTACACACGCCTTATTGCACACACCTGTACGCATAAAAATCGATTTCAGTTATAATTGTAAAATTGTATTTTCAAAACATGATTTTTAACTGATGCGGCATTGTTTGTCCTGTACACAATATTTAACTACCAACACTAATTGTAATATTTTTAAGGAGACAATTTCAAGACTTTAGAAAAAGGTTCATACATGTGCATACGACATACATGGCAGAACATGTTCCATATGCTTATGAAAGCCCTGCAATTTTTGTCCTTGTACTTGCTGGAGCATATGCTATATAGTTTACCTGCCTACAAGTTTTTGAAATTAATTAATTTTTCCTGATAGTGATCTCCCTTAAGGGTCCAACATTTTCTTCAAATGATATCATCTTGTACATTTCATTAGGGCGTTTACCCTCAACACCAATACCCCTAATTTCCTCACTGAACTAATTTCTTAATAGAGGATCCTTAGGTCATGCATCTCTTTCTTAATAAACTTTGTTCCTAAATCTAATAGTGACCTTTTAGTTGACTGGCCAAGTGACTTATCAATTAATTATATTAAAGTCATAAAATGCCTTAATTTTATATAATATTTAGCTGTCATTTATCAAATTGTGGTGATTTTCCTGTGATGACATTGCACATCCTTGTCACCAGCCAGGAATGCAAAGTGAACTTAGATATGTTTCTTTTTCCTAATTTAAATTTAGTTGTTGGTGGAGAGGCATTGGGGTTTTTGATACAATCTCAATTATTAATCAAATTTTCTATCATACCTAACCTAAGTGTTAATTCTAGAACCTAAAGCAGACAATATATATATATTATTATGGCACTCCCATGTGATTAGAGGACTATGTTAAATTGCAAATGATTTTGAAAGTGGGTCCTGTTTTGATTCATTATTGGAATAAATGATTTCTGATTTTAAGTTATGTCAACTGAAATGGTCTTTTTCCTATATATATTTTTTAAATATGGTTGGGAAAATGCTTTCATCTTATACAAATGTGCACATCATGTCAAACCCAATAAAACTAGGAGCCAGGTGACATGCAGAAACATACATTTTACCCAACAAAATGCTGAAAGAAACCTAAAATTGATTGAGCTAGTGGGCACATAAAGCAATTATTAAACATTTGCCGCTCCAAAAGTTTGTATTTTTGTGTTTTAATCAAAAGTTGATGATAGTTATAATTTAAAAAAGAAAAGAAAAGAAGAGCTCTTATATTTTGTGAAGTACTACCAGCCTCCAGCCTCCATTTTTTGTTTGTTTGTTTATAGTTTTAAATTGAACTATTAGAGTCCCAACTAATATCAATAGTATTGAAGCATTGACAAACAACTTTTATAATTCTTCTTACAAACTGATGTGACAGATTATGAGCGGAGTAATATCACTTTCACATATATTTACCATTAATATAACTTTTATTTGCTCCAATCACAACTTATCAACTTAATAATCGTATAAAAGATTGTGAAAATTGTTGTTTCTAGACTTGTTAAACTGATATTATACTGAATTTTGCAGTGATGTTTATGATTTTGACCCTAATTGACAGGTATTGGAGGTAATGGAGGATGCAGGTGAGGTGGACACAGAGAGGTGGAAGATAGATGAGGAAGAACAGGAAGAGTTCTGGGGATTTGAGGATCTAGAATATGAATGTGACAGTTCCTTCTCTTCTCCACATGACACTGGGTCAACAGGAATTTCTTAGAGCTAAAGAACTAGGAACTTGATGAAAATGTATTTGCCACTTTCATTTAACATATTAGTATGTTACATTGTAAATGTATAAATGTAAAGGCATATAGATATATATATATATATATGTAGCAAACCCACCCCTAAATCAATCTCTATATGAGAATGTTTTTTTGTGGATATACATGCCTTCAATTGCCATTTCTGATTAGACTCTACATTGATGCTATACACATATCGTTACACTTAACAACTCTTTGATTGAGAAAGGACAGGGAAAGGTCAAGCAACTGGAAAAGTCAATTGTATATGGAGAATAAAAAAAAGTTCCTTTTTCTTGTAATAATCATTCACTGAACAATCATTATGATTTGTCATTTGGTACAATGTGAGGTTTAGATTTTAAGAGCCATTTAAATCAATCACTCTTCTATTACGGATACCTTAATGACAATACAGAGCTAAAAGGTACTTATGAAAGCAAGATGCTATTTTATTTTTTTTTTGTTGTTGAGAAACTTAATAGAAAGATGCTTAATTAGGCTTTAATATGTAAAATGACACATTGAATATGACCACGGGCACGAGTTTTTTTTTTTTTGTATATATATATATATGCCAATGTCGGCATATACTATTCTGCAAATGCTATTCCTTTTTCTTTTGGATAATTTGAATTTTCTTTGGCTAATATGCCTAATAAATCAGTAGAATGATAGGTATCTAGAGAACTTTCCTAAGATTCAAGACTCTGCATGGCAACAAATTTTTTTCTTTTTTAACTTTTTAACTTAATTGCCTATATAATTTTTTCAATTTTTATTTTTCTTTAGGTACGACCATACATTTACCAACTTATAACAAATAAGCAAATAAACTTCGATTAGAAAGCTATATCGAAACGCACTCTAAATCATGTTCTAAAAAGAGTAGCTTATTTTTTGGAAGATCAAGAACCTCGTTATTATCTCAATCATTTTGTTTACAATCGAATTTAGCCAGTAATTTTACTTTTGTATACCATCATTTTCTTAGTCTCAAATGGAGCAAGCGTTACAATGTGTTAATTATTTTATACAAACCAAGGAATGCTACATCTATCCTCTAGTCCAAGTCCAACACTACTGAAACCTAATCAATAGTATATATTTTGGGCACACCATGGAATAAATTCCTCATTATTGCATGAAATTATATATATATATATATATATATATATGTATATTGATACTGATAGAGTGACAATGACATGAAAATGATTTGATCAAAGCACATGGTATCAAGCCAGTGGTCACATACAATTTTAGCTCTTATCTGAAAGGCCAAGTACAGAGCTGTCTTAGTTTTTTTTTTTTTTTTGAGAATCCAGAGCTGTCTTAGTTGTTTTTTGTTTTTGGCTTTTTCTTTTTTTTTTTTTTTCTTTTTTTTTGGGGGGGGGGTAACGTACGCAAACCAAATAGTTACATGAATTACTTAATTATGGCAATAGTTGGGTTCAGAATATAATTGGAATCGCCTACATTATTTTCATCATGAGTCTCACTGCCAACGTTAAAATTTAATAAAATTCATTAAATTTTGCAAACTGTGGTCCTTCTCATTTTTGGCCACTATAATTTATATTATTTCACTTAGGAATTTATGTTATGCATATCTAATTTAAGGAAAATAAAATTTTAACTAGTAGCTTAACTGGTAATATCTCTGATGGTTGAATAAGAGATTTAGGGTTCAATTTCTGCTTGCACTAAAAACAAATTGGTGTCTTGGTCTGATGATAAATAGTTATCATCAGAAGTGAACGTCATAGACTCACTCATTAAAAAGTGATCAAAATATAAAATGAAGAAAAATAAAATCAGACATGATATATTATAGTTAATTAGTGGAATATAAAGTTGAAAACTACTTGTGACAAAAAATTTTCGTTATTTATTTGAGACTCTTTACTCTTATATATGGGTGAGCATGTGGTGAGGGAAAAGCCACAACTAGAAGGGTGACAAGCCTGTGGATGCTTTAAAGACATTAGTTTAAAAAAAATTTAAAAAACTTTTTATAAGAAAAGAAAAAAAAACAATTGATTGTTTTGACAACATTTTATATTTCTCGTTGTATCAAAACTTTTTAAAATAATTAGTTAACAAATATCTTAAAGGTACTCGCTAATCCGAACTCATGATATATAATATATTATGTCTTAGATTTTGATATATAAATTGGTGGCAGGTGATGAACAGGTAGACAGTTTTTTGGACGGTAAATATGTATGCTACAGAGATCATTATTATAAGGGCACATAATATGTGTTAGTTCATTCAGAGCTCCAGAGAAATCTTTATTAATAACTAGGAGAATCTAAACTTTGTTAAAAAAAAAACATAAAATGTAACTTCAAGTTTTTTGATATAGGATTGAAGGTTGTTCAACTTAAAAAGACTTTGAGAATAAGTGGTGCAACAACAATAACAAATAATGGACCAAAAGATGCGTGGCGTTTTAAGGGAATTCGAGTAGGTATAATTTAAAAATGAGCTTAATCCAGTGTGATAAGTTTAGTATTATGAATGATTAGAATATGAGGGTCTTGGTGAGCAGATAGAGCTAGCTTTTTTCAGCAATTCTTTTTATACTATATTACTTTGTGCTTCCATTAACATGGAGCTAAAGGCTTTAAAGAAATTTAAGAGGTTCAATAAGACAGACAATAAATGTTAGAGCAACATGCGCCCAACTTAAAGTGAGTGAAAGGGGTAGGTACTTCATTATCATTACCAACTTCCCAATTTGCGTTGTACTCGGCTGGCGAATTTAATACAGTTTGCATGGCTTTTCATGATGAGTAATATACACCCAAAAAAAAAAAAAAAATCGGAGAAATTATACTTTGCCGACTAAACTATATATTATGTTATACTTATCCTCCAAAACTACGAGAATGCACACTTACTTTATTAAATTATTATCTATGAGATGAGATGTAAATTAGTGTTACATGGGTAATAATTTAGGGAAGTAAGTTTGCACTTTCATTGTTTAGGGGGCAAGAATTATGCGGGTAATAATTTAGAGAGTAAGTATAAAATAGAGTATAGTTTAGGGGGTAAAGTGTAATTAATTTCTCAAAAAAATTCACAATATTTTTTCATAACAGTTGAGTTAGTAAAATTTTACTGATTCTCATTTGAGCCTACTATTGATATCATTTTTCTACTTATCTCTAACAATCTACTATATCAGTAGTTGTGAAAAAATTTGTCAAATATTTTGTGTTTATAAACTTTCTCTTTCATGAGAGGTATTGCATTGCATATGTGTCACTCTAAGCGTTCCATTTTATATTTCATCAATAGTAGTTTGGTACATTTTTTTCTCTTTTAAAGATATTCCAAGTTTGAAATGAAAAAAAATTAATTTAGACACATGATATAGAGTAGTTGGTGGGATAGAAGATTTTTATTTGCTATAATTTTTCTATATTTGCTTCACAACATGAACAGCATTTTTTTTTGTGTGTTCTCTTTATCCTTTGTTATTCCTTTTTTTTTTCTTCTAAAAACAAATAAATAAAAACTCTTTTTCTTTCCTAATCAGGATATGTACAATGTTTCTATAACCATACTTTGGGTTAATAAATAATAAATTGCTTATGTAATGCTCTTTGTAGTTGGTAGCTTAATTATGGTTGACTTGAGAGACGGTGCCAATTTACAATATCTGATCCCCAGCAGCACAAAGCCTTTTACATGAATAAAAGAACCATGACGTCTAAGGAAGTGGAGTCAAATCTCAAATGCCCAACTTTTGTCTATTTTTTCTTTTTACCAAATCATCAAAAGCCCTTTCATAAAAAAAATCATCAAAAAGCCGCATGAATGAGACAGTATCATTTTGATACAGGGAAAAACATGTACGGCCCAGTATGTAGGTACTAGATAATATTGCCAATTTCACTTTCCAGTGGTTAATGAGTTATTGATGAGTACATTAGCATTGTGTCAAAGACTTGGTAATAAGATGGTGATATGACACCCCAACAATATGATGATATATGGCTCTATAGTATGAGTTCACTCATTAGAAGTAGACAAGCAAACAAAAACCTTAGCTTTGGAGAAACTCGTTACAAGAAAAAACCCTAGCTTTATAAGTCACATGCCGTATTAGAGAGTCAATAGGAGTGAGTCATGTGTGGCCAATTGCATTGAAAACTCCCTCTTTTAATTAATAACTTTTATAAAAATATTGCAAGCATAAAGATATAAGAAAAAAAATGTAATCCAATGGTTTATTTGTCAAAATTTGCATCCCAGTAAAAAATATTGAGTGAAGTTGTAACTAAACTTTGTCATTTCCTTTATAGCAATAAAAAAAAATTAACCAATTTAACCAAATTGCCTTGTTTAGCACAAAACAAATGCAACTGGATCTCCCATGAATTTCACTGTCCAAAGCCTCCAATTCTACTAATACAGTAAGGATTTTGTTAACGAATGTCCTAAGAGCAATGACTAAGATTGCATAAAACTTTAACCTTAACTCATCCCTACCAAACTCTCTGTTTCAGTTAATTTTGCACATAAAAAAACTTTCATTTTTTATCATCAGCAAGTCCAACACTGATTCTTCCCTCATTCAGTAGCACAAACAAAATGTCCTTTTTTTTTCGCTCTTCATCTAATTCCTGAGTAAGAGCATCTCCAATGGTGTAGCTAAAAACAAAATACTCTCTATAATAGAGAGTGAGACCAAAAAAAGGGGCTCCAACAGGCTCTCTATCCCTTGAATTTTTTTTTGCTAATGAACAGTAGCTCATCAGGTTTGATGAGCTACTGTTCATTTTTCAAATTCTTTTTTTATATTATAATAATTAGGTGTTGAATAAAAAAATGTTGGAAGATGTGTAGTTGTTAAAAAAATAATAAATAATGAATGAAAAAATAATATTTAAATGGGATAGAAAATGAGATAGAGAGTCTGTTGAAAAGTGTATTTGAAAAAGTAGGTAGATAAAGGTAAAAGTCACTGTTCTTTCTCCAAACAGTACAAAAATTTGCTGATTCTGCTGGAGATGCTCTAATTCTAGTACTACGAATAAAACTACAACTTTTACCATAACAATCTTACATGGTAGATTATGACAGGTTGTCGGTCACTTTTACATAGATTCACAACTTTTTCTCCACTAATCACAGTTACACACATGAATATTTGTGGTAAAAACTGTGGCTTAGTTTGTGGTACAAGAAAGTTTTGAATTCCTATCCTCTCTCATTATTCATTCATTAATGTAAGTTATTAATTATGATTAGTTCCTCTCACCCTCTCTCTGTTATCACATTGATATGGCAGGAATAAAAGAGCACTTGTAACTTGTAACCATCACATATCTTGCTTGTGAGAAATTTGGGCTCCACGATCTTACGGGCACGAATATTCATTTGGTACGGAGCATCAGAAATAAATCGTTGCTGTGGAACTTTTCTCTCATTTATTAGTTCTTAAAATAATCACTGGTATGATTTCAAAAAAAAAAAAAAAAAAATCATCACACGTATAATGTTCAATAGAGTAAAATTTTCATATTTGACAAAAAAATTGTCACTTCAAAATTCGTAGTAGTTTAAGAGATATTGACAAAAGAGTAAGCAAAGATCATTTCTTGAAAGTAAGTTTCAGCATGGTTTTGAACAATTTTTTAGTTGCTTCCACTTAAGCTCTCAAGCGAGGTCCTAGAGGGTTATTTAGAGTCTTTAAAAATACTTCAAGTTATCTTGCATGACTAAGAACTCTCAGAAATTGGTCCTTGGGTGTTGTCTTTGGGGAACGAGGTCTCAATAAGTCTTCAGGGATACAAATTTGGGTGTCTACATGAGGTTAAATGTAAGTTGCGGAACAAGGGTCTACAAGTTAATTGATAACTTTGAGAAATAAATTAAAGGCTGGATGGTTTCATGAAGGTTAGAAGGGAAAGACCCCATGACAGTGAAAGGACTTGCATAAAATTGACCTGCCTTTCACACAACAAATCTTGGGGTGTCCACTTCCACCCAAGTTCAAGATGCCAAGTTATGGGCTGAATTACCACAAGCCCTTTGCTCTAGTTGCCAAGTTAGTCATTATCAGGTATGTTTCGGCCGTTGTTGCCATTAAAGATTGGGCTTTGCATCAACTCCATTGTAAGTTTACAAGAAATCGTCACCAACCTTTCACACTCAGGGGTAGCACTTGATTTATTGCTTTCAAAAGTCCTTACATGGCCTTAAACAAGGCTCACAGAATCGGTTTGATAAAATTTCCTTTACTCTTTGCCTTACAGGTTTTCAATAGTCTCTCTGTGACTATTCTTCTATTACTGTTTTATTAGTGTGTTGATGATATTATTAATTTCATCACTAATGATGCTCGTGCAATCAGACTTTTGAAGCTCTTCTACAATTGTTTTGATCACATTAAAGACCTTGGCCCTGAAAATAATTCTTTGGCACCAAAAAGTTGCTATAAATAGGGATTTATTTATCTCAACGCAAATGTCTTTGAAAGTGTACATGATGATGGTGTTATTGGTGCTAATTAAGCCCATTGACTTTCCAATAATGCAAAATTTTAGGCTTACTCCTAATGATGTTGTTGGATGATCTTAGTCAATACTATTGTCTGGTGGGATGCCTTATATCATATGTCTCACCATCATTAGACCCAATATTGTTTATATAGTTCAGATTCTTAGTCAATTTATGTCTCAACCATTCTCAAAAAAAAAAAAAAAAAATTATGTCTCAACCTCGCAAGCCTATTTTGATCATACTCATTGAGGTTTAGTATTTAAAATCTACTCTTGGTAATGGCAATCATATGTGTCCTCCACTCATCTTGCAGCCTATTGTGTTTTCCTTGGTAATAGCCAAACATTTAAAAGAGCAAGAAGTAAACTACAGTCCCTCGCTCCTCTGCTAAAGCAGAATTTCGTGCCATGGTCTCTACTGCATGTAAATTCATTTGGGTTTGATAGTTTCTTATGGACCTTGGCATAGAAATAAGACCTCTGTTTTACTGAAAATTGAGAGTATTCATTTCATAGTTAAATTTTTTTTTGTTTCTTAGTTCTAATAGTTTATGGACTGCCATATCATTTAAAATTTAAATGATGTGACAATTTGTACATTTTTAGATTTGTAATATTTAATTTTAACCATGAAATGAATTCATTTTAAATGGAGAAGACCCTTTTCCCTTGGCATCATCCACAAAGGTCCTATGTGACTTTACTTTGAAAAAAAAACAACACTCCACATTACTGCTAATTTCATCTTTTATGAGCACATCGAACATATTGAGTTGGATTGCAACCTCATTTGCGAAAAGATTCAAGAGGAACAATAAAAACTTCTCATGTTGCTTCAGCTCATCAGATTGCTAAAATTTTCACTAAGACTCTTGGCAAAGATCAATTTTGTCACCTCAACGACAAGTTAGGCATTCATGACATTCATGTTCCAACTTGAGGGGGAGTAATGGGATACCAAAATAGTATCCGAGTCTCACCAACAAATATATCAAATATTTCCTTATTAATTTTGTTGACTAGTTAAAATCAAAACTTTGAAATCTCCCAGTTCTTTAATAAAATCAGATTTCTAATCTCTAACATCAAATCTATAAGATATCTCTCATTTTTCTCGTCATTATTGTATATTACAAACAGACCTAAAAGGCAGAATTGGAACTATGAAAAAAATGGTGAAGTGAAGAAAAGAAAATGAGCTATTGAGTGCTCTTCTCTATGAATGTAGGCATGCTGTCGAATCAAGTTAAATATTGCTTTCTTCCTTCTCACAATATTTTACATCTAGAACTTGACCAGATATTTAAATATTGCACATGTATTCTTAATTTCTTTAGTCCCTTTTTTTTTAATATTATCGAAACTGTTCAATTAAGATGATGGTTAGAAAGATTCTAAAAAAAAAAAAGAAAATTTGGCTAGAAAAATCATTTGGCCCTTACATTTAAAAGTGAACAAGCAACAGGGTTCTCAACGGTAAATCCACTCAACCAATATCTTATATATCTGTAGTATAGAGTGGTCTAGGGGCAGAATAAGAAAACTGGTTTCAATGCACCAGTTCTAAAAAACGATGGCAAACCTAACCTTGGTTCTTGAATTATTTTATCTGATGTGGTTTTTTTCAAGTTAGGAATTTTCAGTATTTTCGCCTCAATGACATACAACATAATACTAACAAAATTATGCTCAAGAAACCCCTGTTACAACTGTGAACAAATTTCAAGTGGCAATTGTTGATCAGAGAGGGAAATAAGCGAGCCACCTATCCATCATGGCATAGCATTCCTTAGCCCTGTATTCAGGGGCAACATGACCCGCACCCTGTGAGAACCACAAGAGTTAGTGAATTTCCTTTAATATTAGAGTAATGCTAATCACGCAACATTTTTTCACAACTATTGACATGGTCTATTGTGACTGGAGTAGCACTATTTTCATCTGGGTCTGTAATTGACACCATTTTTATTATACACCAATCAAAATAGGTATGTCAGCAATTGTGAAGAACTAGAATATTAAATGAAATTCCTCAAAAAAAAAAAATATATATATATATATGTTTATCCCACATTGGTTGTGTGTGTTAGAGTTTTAGTCCTTATAATCCCAGACTACTACTAAAAAGGTTAGGCCCCTCTGTAGTGGTACTCTGGTTATGTAATATATTATAAGTTTTTTTTAAAAACTCTATATACGAATATTAAATGAAATGATCTTTCCTACCAGCACAGTTGTATATGTCAGGACAAAGTCATCATTTGTAAACTTTTGTGTGTATCTGCAGAAAACATATATAATATATCAGTCAACGAGTCATGGAACTCTAAGCTTTGGTTGAAGCAATTCTGAGGGACGAAAAAGAAGAACAAATTGCAAGAAATTAAAAGAGTTAAACCTACCCAGCAACTTGACCATCCACATACCACGTTCGCCAAATCTCATATTGGGTTAGATTCAGTAAACTGATCCAATATTGAGTACCAAGGTGTGTGACAGACAGGTCATGATCACCACTGTAGCAAAAAAAGTTACACACTTTCATTTAATGAACAGATTATTTAACTAAAAGATTAATTTCAACTGTGTTGTATTAGAACTTAGAAGCAATTTTTGGATTTATATTGATTTGTGAGAAAACAATTCAAAATACATAATGTTCACCAATGCTCTATTATGCTATAAATTCTGACCTGTATATAAGAGCTCGAAGGTTTGTGTTACTAAGATTACGATGATAATCAACAGAACTTGAGACAGTCTTTGTGTAAGCTATGCTGCTGTTGCACCTCTTCCAAACACCAATGGTTCCCTGTTTAAAATCATTAAATTCTTTTTATTAATTTTAATTTGATCAAATTTTGGGGTCATATTTAGATGTTCATGGTTGGCATAATAAACTTTGTATCATTATGTGATTATTAGTAGGATATACATACATTTCTAACATTAAGGGCTGCTCGAACAGACTTATCATTAGCCCATACACCAGCGAGCACATAATTATATTCCTGAAAAGGTAGCACATCACTTAATTATTACTCATCTATCTTATTAAAACAAAACCCTCACACATAAACAAAAAGAGAAAAGGCTTACCCGACACCAATATGCAGGATTTGTTTGAACAAGAAGACTCTCATCGATGTCCTCCTCGAGATATCTTCTGTTAAGGTATTCCTTACCCGATCTTGGAGATGCAGTTTGACAGTTAGGTTCCAGAACTTGCATGAGGTTTATTTGAAGAAGCAACTGTAATAGCAAAACTTCAAAATGGTTAAATGCTTATACAACTTAATAACAGTAATGATATATTTAAATGCTTATATGCTTGATTGGTATGGCTCACTTAAGCTTTTTGGAAATAGGGTTATTTGAAAAAACTGTACTTAACAAAAGCAAAGTTTAAAAAAACTGTACTTTGAAAAAGTGTAGTTTGAAATTGTGTTACCAAACAGGCACATAGCTTAATAACAAGAAGGAAAGGATATATCTAAGCATATCAGGAAAAGGAAGTGGTAGACCCTCTAACCTCATCAATTTCTTGAATATCTGATACACATTGTGTATTGTTCTCATTTACATTCACATAATCGCCGTTGCAGCTTTCTTTGGCAGACTACAAAGGCAAGAAGCATTACTTTGATTTAGAATGATTTAATACAAATTAAAAGATGATGTATATGTTAGCTTAGGGATGTGCAGTAGAATGAACAGAAAACTGCAGCAAGATGAGACATGGCATACCTCATAGAGTTCATCTGATATTAATGTCAACCGGTGAGCAAATGGGACTCTTGAATTATCATCAAGAAAATCATCTGTCTTTGGGTTCCCAAGCACATATCCCTGATAAATTTTGATTGAATATCTTTAATTTGAATACAAATCGAAAACACATGACATCAAGATTAGAAAATTTCATCTTCCTTTGCTCCCTCAAATACTAAGCAGATCATTAGGCATTATTATCCTTGTATTAAAAAAAATTGCTGACAGAGTAATTCAAGCTCATTGGACAAATTAAGTTGAAGTTCTTGAATAAGAAATTATACCCTCAGATTCATATACGGATATGTTCCAGCTTGGTTACCTGCATCAAAACCAAGCTTAAGCCTACTTGAGTTTCACACATACACACACACAAAGAAAAGAGGCAAGCCTCATTTTGAAGTACTGAACATCAAGAATATACTTTACCATTAAATATCTCTTGAACTATCATAGGAAGAGGTATGCCTGAATATGAATCTCCACCAACGTAGAGTATATTCTCAAAATATTGAGGGTGTGCTAGCAACCACTGCAAATCAATTTAAAAGCAAACAATTCTTAAAAAATATAGTTGGCACTTATTTAATTTTGGTTTGTTTTCTTTCTGCATATGTTTTCAAATTAGACTTCTTTTTTCTCAATGAAAACGGAAACATATTTTTGTTTTCAATTTCAACCAATATGTGCATCTTTGCATTAGTTGATTTTCTTATCTTTTTTTTTCAAAAATGAAAAACAGAAAAAAGAGTATTTTTTCTGTTGTCTAACATGTAGTATATGTTACTCAACCTATACTTGAAAGTTGAAAGTACTTGATGCAGTGCAGTAACTCATCACTGGTGTTTACAGACTATAACGTTTTGTTAGTTGTTTTACTAAAACACCAGAGTGATTTCTCTATTTATCATACCTTACTTAGAAACTGGTAAATTTGTGACACAGCTTCATAGTCATCTATATAGTAACCTTCTTGGGTTGTTGAATAAGAAAATCCAGTGCCCACTGGTGCGTCTACATATATTATGTTGAGGCCCTGCAAAAATAATTTTATCATCTCAAGTAATATGGCTAGATAATATTTTACTAATTAAGCAACCATAAAATTCACAACAAGATTCTAGTCACTATGTGAGATTTGGGTACCTGTGTCCATGCATATGGATTGTAATGAAGTGATGGCAAGCTCCCGTTGTAATCTACATAAGTGAAAGCTAATGGACCTACAAAATTTTGAAAAGATATCCAAGTTAATTATGTTAAAATAGGAGTTAAATAACTAAATTCACAATTTTTTTAATAGTTTAAGCTTTTGATGTAGCTGATAAATATAATAGAATTTTAACTTATGGTGTTCATTCTATGATGATTGCTTTTTATTATCAGGCCAATACACTAAATAGTTTTTGATTTAAGCGAGGTTAAAAATTCAGATATTTTATACGACAATAATAAATTTTACTAATTAAAGTAATTGGAATTCACGGATAATTTTGTCATGATATCAAAACTCAAAATCTCTTCTCCATTCTATCTACTTTTTAAAAATTAAAAAATCAATCGTGCTCATTTTTAAATTTATCCCTTGTACATTTTGCTAAAATGGGAACTGGGTTCTGATCCACCATGGTACAGGTGCATAACCCAATCTCCCCTAATGGTAGTCCCGAACCTAACTGTTAAGCCTCACAGCTAGTTTAGGCTCCAGCCCACTCCTTCAGACACTAGAGGCTTGTAAAACTTGAGCCCAAGAAACTACTGGGCTTGGAGGCCTGTCGTTGAGAATGAATATGAACCTTGTACAATTGTAGGTTTGGGCCTTTATGGGTAAACTTTACAACCCAAACTCCAGTTCAACCGAACCCGACACATTCTAATTCTAGTTTAGTGACCAAAAAGGCTTTTTTTTTTTTTTTTTTTTAATGACCCAAAAAAAAAAACAAATTTATGTATTTTTTTCTAATAACTTAAACTTTTAAAACAATTGGTAAATTATCATAATATCAGAATTAGAGATTCTGAGTTCAAACTCTATCTCCATTCTACTCCCCATTTAAAATGTTAAAAATTTTAACTAACAATTTTTAATTCCAACTTAGACCTTGGAGGGTTGAAAATCTTGAGATTTTTTTTGAGAAAAAGTTTCAACTTATGACATCCGCTCCTGATAATAGCTCTTTATTATCAGACTAAGACACCAATCAGTTTTTGGTGTAAGCGGAGATTGAACCCCAGATCTCTTATACAACCATCAGAGACTTTACCAGTTGAACTAACTGAAACCCACAAAATCTTGAGATTTTAAACCTTACCATGAGTTGAACAATAGAGTCAGATACCATATAGGTCCAAAAAAAAAATAAAAAGTACTTTTATCGAGTGAATATATATATATATATTTATATATATAAACACAAGTGATGTCAACATTGTTATGCGGAAAAAAGGACTTTCACAACATGTGGATCCCGCAATATATTTTCACCCAGAAAAATCAGATTTATTTAAAATGGAACTAATATTCCTGTTCTTACTGCATTTTCAACGCTCTAGAGTAACTAAATAATTGACCAAACACACTCAACCGTAGGTCCTATTGGAATTTTGGTTAGAAAGTATAGTAAGAACAATATTTAGCATCCACCTTAAAAGAAAGAAAGAAAGAAAGAAAGAAAGAAAGATACCGCTTTCATAAAAGAATGCAGAGAGAACAGAACAGCCAGGGCCACCGGTGAGCCAAATCATAACAGGGTCTTCTGAAGGGCTCCTCTGAGACTCTACAAAATAGTAAAATAGTTGCGACTGGTTCGAGTCACCTACACCAATGTATCTGATACACACAAAAACAAATCCCCCTGTCACCATTGTTGTTTGCATCATTCATTACAAGATAAAGAAAAATAAACACAATTAATTAGGCCATGTGTCTAAAAGTACACGTATATGGTTTTATCAATTCGGATATTTTTCAAAGAAAAACAAACGTATGTGACAGACTGTGATTGGTAGAGCATACAGTGGAAGTGTAAAACACACACATTGAGACTGAAGATTCTATGAGGCATCTTGCTATAGAAATGCATACTATTTCCTCAGTTTGTTTTGCCTTGGGCAATGAAGCATAGTTGCAGCATTGCTCACATATATTTTGAGGGGGAAAAAAATGAAGTTGAAATTACTTACCCAGTTTCAAGTGAGAAAGGAAGTTCACCATCAAAACCAGGTAGCTCTTTGATAATGGTCTGTGAGGCAACAATGCCTGGGAAAACCAATAGAACAAGGACAATCAAGCACATTGAGCTAACAAAGCCACTGCATTGGAACAAATTTCTTGCAATATTAGCCTTTTGTGGTGCCATAACTAGAAGAAATTGACACACCAAGTGAACTAGAAGTCACTTTTGCTGTAATATTGTTCACTTCAATACCATGTTACCTTAAATAACTAGATAAAGTGGACAATGTTTATTTTTAAGTACAGGGACTAGCAAGGGAGTTAGGACCCTCCAGTCCAATTTTAAGAAGGTTAGTTATGGACCTATACATCCGATGGATCATACACAAAAAGAATTAAAATTAGGTACGGGCACGTGGTAAAATCAACCAATATATACTTTTTTTTTGGTGAACTCCAACAATATATCTTAGAATATGGTTTCTCTGTATTTCGTTGCTTCGTATGAAGATTGCATTTCAGTTTAAAATATGTATATATGAAGATTTTAATTTTTGTTTTTTCAATTGACTATTACTGTTTTGACCAGACATGCATAAGATCTCCAAGAACATTGCATAAAAACATATTGGATAAAGTGACAATAATAAGCACTTCTTTTTTCTTTGGTCCGAACTCCATGGACAATATGTCGTTTGACATGTATGGTGACATGAAAATTAAGGATGCATTTGTTTCAATGTAAAATATTTTTCAATAGAAATATTTTTTGAAAAATCAGTACTTGTTTTTTAATGTCTAATTTCGTTCCTAAAAATACTCCAAAAATATTTTGTTGTTGTTTGGCTCGTATAAAAAAAACACTAACAGGGGTCACTCTTATGGCTTGCCACCTAACTTTGTTTTCAGCAAGTGATAGAGTTTGCAGCAAATCCTTCCCCAAAATTATTTAATAAACTATTAATTGTGAATATTTAAAGGATAAAGCTTAGTTACAAAATTCGTTGTAACCGAAGGCTACAACTTTACTTAATAAAATAAACGTTACTACATATTTTAAAAATCTAACCGTTGAATTGCATGTTCTACATGCTCTTGTTACACATGCAAAATTTTGTATCAATCGGATATTATTTACTATATGATCTATAAGTGTATATATTATGCATAATTTTAAACTACAAAAGCTTGCAATTTAAACAATTTATTGATTACATAACTATTGATCTTTAATTTTTTTTAAATTTTGCAAGCATGGAGGATATTAGAAGAAAATGTAATCTAATGGTGGATTTCTCAAAATTCACTTTCAATAAAAAGATATTGAGTAAGTTTATAATCTTAGGCTACAACTAATTTTGTAACTAAACTTTGTCTATATTCAAAACTTTGCCTCTTTTACTTTACTAGAAAAGTCAACCATAATTTTAAAAGTTGTGTTTGCTAAATCGTAGAACTAACTAGCTATGAATGGCCAAAGGCCTTGTATCTCAAAAAAAAAAAAAAAAAAAAAAAAAACTAGCTATGAATGAATAATATAATTACTTTTAAAATATCTATTCTTTTCAAAATTTTAAGAATATAGAAATTTATCATAATTTGTTAATTAGCATCCAATTTTTATTAAAATTTTTTTTTGAGGTGATACCTGTTTTCATAAAATGATTAAAATGTAGTAAAATATTAACCGAATACTTTAAGGGTATTGGTTTAGGAAATATTTTATGGGAAAAGAAAAAAAAAAATTCGACAGTTTTATATATTTTCCTTACATAAAAACTTTCATAAATTAATTTATTAACAAATGCTCTAAGAGTACCTCGTTAATATGACCCTAAAATGTAAGCAAACCCATAAAGATAAAAATTAGATGTGAGTTGGTCTTAAAAATAAGAGAGATGAAAGTTAAACGAATTTTTAATTTATAAGTTATAACTGAGTTTGGAACCACAATGAGCAGAGTTTTAAGTTTGCTATACACTTTCATTACGTTTGATCAAGAATAATGTCATTTGCACTTTTTCACAAAAGTTGCTGGCAATTTCAACTTCTGCAATAAAATTTTGCATTTACATAGAATAAAACAAATTTGATAATTGGATGTGATGTCAATAATCAACAATGAGAAGAAAAAGGCTAGTAATTGAATTAACTCACGAGGTTGGTAAGTTGGGGAATTTATATAGGTTGGTATATAGCTATTGGCTTATTGCAACATGTCTCAAGTCTCAACATAGTCAAAGGATTTGCTAGCTAGTCATTGTCAAATGGCCTAGTAATACATTATGTGGGGAAGTGAGGACGTTCTCCTGTGCATACTTTTATAAAATTGATAAATTTTAATTTAGGAACGCAATATTTTTTACAATTGTTGATAATTGTAGTTACATCATTTTCATAAAGATTGATCACGGTTAACTTCATTTTTTTATGTACTAATCATAATAAATCATGTAAGTATTTATGAAAAATATTGTATTCTAATACTTATTATTACAAGTTTATTGGATAATAATTAGTTCTACTAATAGGGTTTTCTACTACTTTTCATAGTAATTTTTTTTTAACAAGGTTAATAGTAGTTGAGTACGCCCAATTACAGAAAAAAAAAAAAAAAAAAAAAAAAAAACCCAAGGTAATAATAATATACCAAATTACTTAAAAATAATATAGCACGTGGAAAATTTGACATATAGGAGTAACATATATGGCACCTAAAAATCAACAAAAGAAAATTGAGCACTTTTGATCCACGTGTTTGGGTACTCCACTTTTGTTGCAGCCGAGGCCACGAGATCGTACGCTGTCCAAATGTCTTTATATGAAACCAGCGAACGCTTTCTTTAACACATTATAAAAATCCAACAAACTTTCCTAGACGCTGGAGCTAAACTTGCATTGGATCTGGGGCAGCAGTGAATACTGTTAGGCAACCCCAAAAAAAAAAAAAAAAAGCACCAAATTTGTGTATCAGATTCAATGATTCATCCCATCTTTAGGTCATTGCATTTGTAATTTTTTTTTCCTACTAAAATATTGGTTCCATCCATAAAATTTATACTAAGTTCGTTTTTTTTTTTTTTTTTTTTGAACTTTAAAAAGTTCGTCCTTTTGTTTTTAACATTTTTAAAAAGAATTTCCTAGTAATTTAGTAGCGAAAATAAAGGGGGATTTTTTTTTTTTTACTAAAATATTGATTCCATAAATAAAGTTTATATTAATTTCGTTTTTCGTTCCTAATTAAAAAAAAAAAATGCTCAGCTTTTGTCCCTAACATTTTTAAAGAGCTTTTCCCAATAATTTAGTAGTGAAAATAAGGGATTTTTTTGGGGGGGAAACTCATTCTTTAAAGAGGATAAAAGTCATAAAACAAACACATCTAATTTTAGATTTAATAATAGGGTTAGGCTTAGGTCCAGTGTCCAGTGGTACTGAACCCGTTAAGATGATAACATGTGTCTACTTTTGAACATGTGTCACTATCTGACCGGGTCCAGTGCACTGGACCTAAACCAAATCCAATAGCCTCATGCATTGCATGGGGTTTTAAGTTTATCTAGTCAGATTAAAGTTTTATTTGCCCAAATTAATGTGTGTGAGTGTGACTTTGTAAGGATTCTGATAAACGTAGAACTATCTAACGTTCCAAGAGTGCAGCGAAACTTTCAAGGGAGAGGTCAGAGGACTGAGAAGCTAATTTTGAGCCAACAAAAAGTACCCATCTAGAACAACGTGAGAATTTTTTATTTGGTGTTTGATTAATTTTTGTTGTTCTTACATATGATTTAAGCAGAACACCAAGAACCCTTTTCTTTAAGAAGTAGGGAGGATTTGGATCTGCCCAAAGTTATTGGGCAGTGCAATCCTTCAATATGGAGAAAAGTTCAAATATTAAAAAATAAATTTGCAATGGCTAAGATTAAAAATAAACTTTTTAACTTTTAATTGTAGTTCTTAAAAGGCAATTTCACTATGGGTTATAGGGATTTGGGGTTCAAATCCCATCTACACAAAAAAAACTAATTAATATCTTGATTTAATGATAAACGATGATTATTATTATGGAGCTACGGTATTTGTTAAAATTGTATCCTATTAAAAAAAAAACCAAAGCAAGTGCATTGTGCAATTAATAGTCACTCCAAGAAAAGTATATCTTTTTGCTCTCTGGTCTAATACAATATTTAAAAAATTAATGGGTATTAATATAACATGGAAAATTAGTCTTTGTTAATTTTAATTAGTTTAACAAAACCAGCTGCTCTATAAAATAAAATAAAATAAAAATAAAAAGCTGCTACCTTTGTACTAGAAGATTTCATTTTACTTTTTCTTTACAAAGAAATTTGGAGGATGGGAATGTTCTAAGATATTATGCCATAAATACGATAGCTTTTTAGATATTATATATGATTTATGAGTTTTAACTCAAAATAGAAGTATAGTTGCATGCTCTAGAGAACACAAAGATTATATGGTTCAACGGAGCTCTTAGCAGCTATATCTTTACTATAATCTCAATTTATCAATTACAATAAATCCAATATCCAAGAAACTAACCATATAATAAATCATAAACTAACCGTATAATAAACCATAATTATTTGACTTGTAGTACAATTATTAGTATTATTGGTTTGCACTTGATTGGACTTGAGTTTTGACTATTGATGATGTCGAAAATCGTCAGTGAGTCACACGGTCCTCACGTGCTCAAGACAACACCTGCACAACACAGAAAAAGAAGACCTCAAGAGAGTACCGGTGTGATACCGGCCAAATATCCTCCTAAGGTCAAGTTAGAAAACTTTTACAACTCTAGAGTGCCAGAGCTGAGGTAAATTATGTGTACCTTAGTTTGTGAGGGCTTTGAGGTTTTTATAGTGGTGTAGAGTTTACATTCATTTCTTGGTGGAGAGGGTCTTTCCTTGTGGGAAAAATCCTCATTAATGCACGTATCTTGTGAGATCCTTTCCTTATAGGGACCCTCTTGATTAGGGTTAACCGTGGGGCATAAGATGTTTCCTTATATACTTATTTGTGGAGTCCAAGCAAAGCCATGTTGGATCCGTCAAGAGCTTCTTTATCCCCGTAAGTTTCCTACTGCGTCTAGGCGATCTGGTCATCCCACCAAAAGCCATCGTCTTAGAGGTGGAGTCGTCGGCTTTGAAAAGGACTCGTCGGCCTCGCAATGCCGTCGTTTTTTTCTTTGGATGCATAGTATGGCTGACGGGTTCTTTGGGACCGACAATTTTATCTCATGTGAACGAGTTTAACACCTTTTTCAAAATTACCCTTATCAACTATGAATGGTTTTGACACCTTTAACATAAACAAAAACAAAATAATATGAGATTAAAAGAGTGTGATTTATTTATATAATCTAAATGTTAAAGGTGTCTTTAGGGCATTTATTAATAGACTATTTTAAGAAATTTTTAATACCACTTTCATAAGAAATATAAAAAACTAAAAAAAAAAGTTTCTAAAAATATTTCATAAATTAATTCCCTTAGAATATACGATTAACTTTTCCCATAATCTAATAATTAAATAACCTAAAATAGAAAATATAAATTCTCCCGATCTTTTATCTAATAAGTTATTCATTTATTTTACCAAAGAAAGGGAAAAGAAAAAAGAAAAAAAAAAAGAAAGATGAAATTATACACTCATGCTCATAAATGGTAAAAAATTGATTGCGTTGAAAGTTGAAACACGGGTACGTAGAAAGGGAGAGGAGGCAACGGCATGTCAATCCAAGCTTCAAGCATGGCGTATAACTATATAATAAAGAATCAGACAGGACCTAATCCAAAATAAAACGTGGGAGCAAATGAATGCCATGCTTCTTTCCTATTTAAAACCAGTGCAGTTCTTTTTTGTTGTAAAGAAAGAATAGGGAAATTAATTGCAATGTCAAATGTTTGATAAATCATCAAACTTTTTGGTGTCACCAACCTTTCAAACTTGAGAGTCAGAGCACCATTTATACTTGGAAGGTTTTTGCATTATTTATGGAGTTT
Organism: Notholithocarpus densiflorus; assembly: GCA_030021035.2. Classification (NCBI taxonomy): domain Eukaryota; kingdom Viridiplantae; phylum Streptophyta; class Magnoliopsida; order Fagales; family Fagaceae; genus Notholithocarpus; species Notholithocarpus densiflorus. The sequence goes on from JARYZH020000003.1 coordinate 11,441,407, forward strand.
GGACTTTCGACTTGGAGTACCCTACCAAGTACCAACCATTGTTATTAATTGGACCAGAAACTTGAGCAGTAGATAAGTTGGACTGGTTTTTTCTTTCAATCGGATTGGAATTTGGTTGTGACCAAAACTTTGTCAAACCCATTTGGTCTGTTTGTCCAAGTCTATTTTTTTGACAAAGTTTGCCCAATGACCCACTTGTTCAACTAGTCACCAAATAACCCAATCACTTGTGTGGATCAATACTAGAGCTCTGTTAGTAGCAGTTGTAGCAGCAATTCATAATTTGTCATCAATTTTTATACTAAATTCTACTTTGTTAAAGGCAATGGAAGTTTTTACCTTAATTCTACTTTATTTACCTCTGGGTTTTTGAGTTTGTCCGATTTTGCTTTTAAAGGAGTTGAAAAGTGCTTTGAGAGAGATAAAGCTCTTTAGTTGAAATTGTTAAACATTTGACAATTTCGTCAAAGATGCTTGAATCATCTCAATTTGTAGTTTATAGTTCTATTGAATCAACTTTGAAGTCGTCCCAGGTCCATCTGATATTGCTTCTGGAGGAGTTTAAAAGTGCTTTAAGAGGGTTAAAGCCCACTTAGGTTAAATTGTCAAGCGTCTGGCAATTTCACTAAAGAGTTTTAAAGGGATTCTTAACACTGGAGTTTGAAGTTTTTAGGAAAAAAAACCTCTACAACTCATAATTCATGTTTTATAAATCTGTAACTTTAAATCACTATTCAGTGTAATTTGCCAAAAACTTAGAACGCTAAAAAGCTTTTTGTTAAAATTTTATATCACAAAAACTCAATAATTATAGCTCTTTAGTTAAAACTTTACTTCTTATAACAATGCTAAATGAGTCTTTAATTGAAATTATTATTACTCCTTCTCAGCAAAAAAAGAAAAAGAAAAAGAAAAAGAAATTATTATTACTCCTAAACTCATGAGAGCATTCTTGAGCTCTCTCTCTTTCTCTTTTGTTAGAGTCATATTTTCTATGTAATTAGCTAATCCTTCAACAAAACACACTTTACTTATAATTTGGTAGATCTAGGTTGGGTTTAATGTATAAAGAAGTATGTTGTTCACACATATGAAGTGGTATCATTAAAGACATGAAGTTTGATCCAAGAAACAAGTGAAGATAAGCTGATTCATTAAAGCTCAACACAAGCTCGACACTAGCTACTATCAAGGATTAATGGAAAAGCTCGACAGAAGCTTGATCTATCGAGAACTACGAAGTAAGAATTCTCAGATCTGAATTTCGGCCCATGATGACTTGAATGATTAGGGTTTCTCTCTCTACAACCTTAGTCATATATATGGCTTATTTTAAAAGTCATCAAGTACGGAAATAGAGACCTAGAACTCATATATTCTGTGTGAAGCTACTGCGTTTGTACGTTTGAGGGTTTTGTAACCAAGTGCTTCTAATCTTCATCATTTATGAAGTTAAGAACTTTGTAGCCAACAACAATCAATCAAATTGCTGGAGTTAGTCACGTACTGGGATCTATGCAAAGGAGTTAGTCACAGATTGGAGATTTGTGCAAAGCAAAGAAGTCTACTACAAGATCAAGTTCAATTGGGTATTGGAGCAAATTTTCAACTGTAGGTTGGTATTTTGGGATAATCTAGAGTAGTGGTAAGATTCTTCATACTTGTAACCACTTGATTATTGATTAGTGAATTCTTGGGAGTGGTGACCTTAAATTCACTCGGTAGGGTTTTTGCCTTGCGAGAGGTTTTTCCCATTTGTCAACAGATCACCGTGTTAATTTATTTTTCACTGCACTTAGTTTATTTGGTAATTTGTTGGTGCCTCCACGATTTGCATGTAATTTGACCTAATTAATTAACTTGGGTAATTAAATTAATTAATCGGGGTCATTCTATAACCCAATAAGTGGTATCAAAGCGGACACACTCTGATTAGGTTTTTAATCTATATTTTGTTATCCATTGACCCATGTTGTCATGGATACAAATTACATGAACAAATATTTTTCTAATAATATCTCTTGTGATACTAACATTGATGTTCTTCAGTTTCTCAGGACATGTAAGTCTGACAATTATATACATAGAGTTGAGTTTAAGTTATATTTAGTGTAACTCTAAGCAATGTTACACCACCCAATAACTTGTTATTAAATTCATATTTTGGAAATCTTACTATTGGATTACATGTTCTGTATGTTCTTAACATGCATGCTAATTTTCATGCTAATCGGATATTATTTACCATTTCATATACATACATACATATATATATATATATATATGAGATGAGTTCCAGTTAAACCTAGTGTAACTCTTGTAAAGTTACACCTTTTTTTACACCGTAGATTTTAAAAAAATCAAATGGTTGAAAAAACTTCATTAAATGTTATTCCTTTTTCCCACGTTACCTAATTAATATTATAATTTTTTTTATCTCTCTCCTTATTAATTTCTCTCCTCTTATTCTTTTCCCATCTTTCTCCGCTTCTCTACCTAAGTTATTTTCTAGCCGTCGATCAAATCATCGGACCACTGCAAAGCCAACAAAAAACGTCACCAACAAACAACCAAGCTAAATCTCAAAATTCCAAAAATACTGTGTTGGACCAACATGTGGTAATTTCTAAAATATGTTGCAATGAAACACCTTTGTTGGCTTCTTTCTCTCTTATTGAACTCGATCCCAGAGAAGAAGACAAATTTATAAGATCTTTTTTGCATCTAATTCATAGGAACAAGAAAAGGCAACTATTTACACAACACAGTAAGGAAAAGATGAACTTTTTATATATATATATATATATATATATATATATAGATAAATGTTTAGAAAGGTAAAAGGGAGGGATGAGTTTAGTTATTAAGGAACTAAACCCATCCCAAAACCTTACCCACAAAATATACAATGTAAAAGAAAGGAAGAGGCTTTTTGTGTAGGGTTTCCTAGAGAGAGAAAGAGAGATTTAAAAAAAAAAAAATTCTAAGGGATTTTTTTTGACTTCTCTCTCTCTCTCTCTCTCTCTCTCTCTCTGACTTTGCTCTCTTTTTTTTCACTTTTTCTTATTTCTTACACAAATTCTACATAAATTTTCTACCTCACTTTCTCATCAATTTTTATATAAAACTCTACATGATCTTTCCAAAAAAAAGGGGGAGGGGGGTTATTTATAGGAAAAGTGAGGGAAAGGGGAGGCTAGCATTAGTGTACCATGGTACACTAGCGCTAGCCACCCCTTTCAAGGGGCAGCTGGATTCTTATCTGCTACGTCATTTGCCTAGGGATGGCAATGGGGTGGGGCAAGTCTGAAGGATGGGGTCTTCGCCCCCGCCTTGCATGGTTTTGTCTTACCCCATCCCCACCCCACCCCGCCCCGCCCTGCATGATAGGGAAAATTTTCTTGCCCCATCCCTGCCCCTTGGGGCCCCGCAAAACTCCGCGCCACCCTATAAAACTCTACTTTTTGTTAATTTGCCCACAACTATTGCAATTTTTTTCAATAAAACCTGTTTCATTAACAAAAATATACTTGAAATTAAAAATAAATTTATCCCATCAAATCAAATTAATTCTTAGCAAAAATTGAATAATATTATTAAAGTGTTTAACAAGACAATATCACAACAAAAACAAAAATCTCATAATAGAAAATCAATGATTTAATAGTATATAAATTTGTTTATAATAAAGAGAAAAGAAAATGTTAAAATTGGTACCTTTTTTCCAACCTTGCTAGAGAAAAAAAGAGAGGTAGAAATCCTTGTTGGGTAAAATAAAATAAGTTGATGATATGTTTGTTTAAATATTAGGGTTTTAGGGTATGAAAAATTTACAATTTAACCCTTACCAATGCGGGGTGGGACGGGTTGTGTCTAAAAATTCTAAACCCATCCCTGCCCTACCCCGTGGTGTGGGGCAAAAATCTCTCCCCACCCTTACCCACGACCTTTGTGGGGCGGGAAAAACCCATGTGGGGCTAAGCGGGGAGGGGCGGGTCAAGCGGAGCGAAGCAAAATTACCATCCCTACATCCGCCTTATTAGCATTTTTCATTTTTTTTTTCTAATTTCTGGCCTGATTATTGCGTGACTGTTTGGAGGCCTTTCGAAGCTCCATTTTCTTCAAATTTTATATGAACGGAAAGATCTGGATGTCTAGTTTCCAATGGTTCTGACCTAATTCAATTTGGACCTACGGTTGTTGAGATATCAGGCTCGGAAGGAAGGTGACGCAAAGCTGAAAAATTCTGAACGTCTTCCCTTGAAAAATTCATATCTTTTAATCTGGAGTCGATTTCGTTGAGCCCTTTTGGTGAAAATTAGCTAAGACCTTGTTCTTGAAGATGGTCTAGCCTGTTCGTTCCAGTTCTTGCCCAATCGATACGGTTTTTTGCGTGAAGCCAGGTAAAAAACCATCAGTTTTCTTGAAAAATACAATGAAGACTTTATTAGGATTTCGGTATTTTTGTGATATCTCATCCGTTTTAACTCTGATTTTGGCCTGTAAACTATCATTTCGAAGGGAAAAATATGCCCTACAAGACGGTCCAAAATTCAATACGATCCAATGGTAAGATCAAAAAGTCAACTTTTTGACCATACCCGGTTAAGGTTTTGGTTAGATTTTATGTAAAATGGGTTTTTCAAATGTTGTGACTTTTTGATTCACCATTCAAGTATGTTGTATTTATTTTTACCCTTTTTGGATTTGAAATTCATGATTTGGCACATTTTTTTTTTTGGTCTTTGTTTCGATGCGTGAATCAAGGTTGGACAAAATACGGTATCGACATTTGGGACCTCGCTCTTCATTCTCGTAAAACTCCAAACGCTCCTAGAGTTGCTGAAGTTGTCTCCTTAAATCATCCATTTCAAAATCTCGATGATACCTCTCAGGTATCTCACCATTGTTTCCACGTTGATGATGTCCAGCCATTGAACCAAAGCTCTGATACCAATTGATACCGAATTCGTATGGGGCAACCCAAACTTAACCAATTGTGAGAGACCGGGAAAGTGCCTCTCAAGAAAGAGAGATTTTTGAGTGCTTTTTAGGGCACTTCTCTTTTTAGGTAAGTGGTGTGGAGTCGCCACTTATTTTTTATACAAAAAATAAGAAAAAATAAATACAATTATACATGACTAAATTGTTCCTTTATTGATTGAATAAAAATACATGTTTGAAAAAAAAATTGAAATTACATGGCTTTGAGTCCTAGTTACAAACTACCCAAAATAAAAATAAAAGACAAGGCCTAAATCTACCTATCCAAAGACCTAAATTTGGAGGCTAGGTTACGGAATGGGAAGGTGTTAGGCATCCATTCCGCCCAGACAAAGTCTGATCTTCTAGACTCTTGTGACCTATATACCCCTTTTATGCATACTATGAATGATATGTTGAACATGTGAAACAAAAATTAAATCACATAAGTTTATTTATGAATTCATCCTCTTCTTTGTTAAAAATTTAGATCTGTTTTATGATTAAAAAAAATGATTTGGTTTATAAAAAAAAAATCAGATCTGTTTTTGAGAACTCAGGAAAAAAAAAAAAAAATTAGATCTGTTTTTGTTGTGATAAAAAAAAATGAAAAAGATTGTTTGAGAGGAGGATTTCATTCATGAAATAAATTTATGCTTCATGAATAAAACAAACACAACCAACACAATCATGTATGATCTTTTCCTTTATTTCAAAATCCGCATATGTTGAAAAATTAGATCTATATCTAATGAAGATACAAATAAGTTTTTAAGAAAAATTCAGATCTGTATCTAAGGAAGATGTAGATCCGTTTTTATTTTGAAGAAGAATTCAGTTCTACATCTAATGAAGATGCAGATCTATAAAATTTAGATCTACATCTAAGGAAGATGTAGATCTGTTTTATTTTGAAGAAAAATTTAGATCTACATCTAAAGAAGATGTAGATCCGTTTTATTTTGAAAAAAAATTCAGATCTACATCTAAGGAAGATGCAGATCCATTTTATTTTGAAGAAAAATTCAGATCTACATCTAATGAAGATGCAGATCTGTTTTATTTTGAAGAAAAATTCAGATCTACATCTAACGAAGATGTAGATCCGTTTTATTTTGAAGAAAAATTCAGATCTAAGGAAGATGTAGATCCGTTTTATTTTGAAGAAAAATTTAGATCTACATTTAAGGAAGATGCAAATCTGTTTTTATTTTGAGAAAAATTCAGATCTACATCTAAGGAAGATGCAGATCCATTTTATTTTAAGAAAATGAATTGATTACATGCAAATCTTTGAAATTAAGAAAGAGATCATAAAAATTATAAAAAATTCAAGATCATGCTTTAAACAAAACAATAATTAACAATTCATGTTATGGATTAAAAAAAATACATGCATCATCACAAAAGAGAAGCATAAAAAAAGGGTTATCAGAAACAACCTCTTGCATGGAGCACTTCTTGTTCTTGAGAGGATATTTTAGGGTTCAAAGAAAGTTATGCAATTATCTTTGAAACCTAAAAACCCTAGTTTAAGAGAGAATACTAGAAAAAGGGAGTAGGAAATTTGAGTGTGTGAAAAGGTGTCTCTCCTTAAGCGTAAAAGAATGTGCTGAATTTTGAGATCCAGTCCCTATTTATAGAGACTGGAGTGCTTAAAAAATAAGCAACCACGGGTAGAATGCGAATCGGGACGCGTCTTTCTGCAAAAAAGTCAAAAAGAGTGTACCTTATCGGCACTCAAAGAGAATTGGGCCAAAGCCCAAAAGAGTGCAATTCGGCACTCCAAAAGTGCCGAATGGTACTCTTGGACACCAAATGTACTTTCATGTTCGGATGCGTTTTGGACTCCCTTTTTAGGTTTTCTTGAGCCAGTCCTTGCACTTAGACACGTTTTCAATCTGTATTCTAAGATTTTTATCTCTTTTCTGAATAATTTAGGTATTTTCAGGAACAATTATCTTGTAGATAAATACCGTAAAATAAATTTTGATAAAGTTTAGATTATCCACAATTTTATTGTTATCCAATTATCCCTTTTATTCCTATGCAAGCAATCTTATTTTAGACACTAATTATCAACCAATCACAAAATTATTTAATTAATTTTAATTGTTTAACCAATCAGAATTAATTTAAATTAATCACGCGTAGTCGACTCTACCTAGACACAATGCATGCTGACCGTGCAAACTTGATCATGCGATATCTTTCGATCCGATGGTCCGATTTGGAAACCGGACTCACTGTTGTGACCGTTAGAATCCCAAGATCATTTTTATGATATGCAATGAATGAATTAATGCATGTAATGAAATCATGATTTTTGGGGTACATGGATGTTCATTTCAGTCATCTTCCTTGATTAAATCATGGGTGCAAAATCGAGTGTCTACACCAATATGATAAATGAGGATATGCTGGATAAATATATTTTATATTTTTTTGGTTTTATGGGATAAGAAAAACACTCAATAATTTAAAGGATAAATAAGCTCACCACCAAAGTAAAGCCAAAGGCATACAAATAACACCACCCAAAGGAATTTAACTAATGATACATAATTATTTTGGCTCACCACCAGGGACGGAACCAGGATTCATACCTGAGGGGGGCCAAAGCTTAAAACCAAAAAAAAATTTATGAAAATAAAAACTAACATCTATTTCATATTCAACAAAATACTACATACAAAATAAGTATTTCTTAAACATTTCATATTATAAAACACATCAACAAAGTATAACATACAAAATAAGTGTTTCTTATTTTGTGCGTGATTTTTGTTTAGTCCATATTTATTTATTTATTTTGTTTTTGTAGTTAAAGGGGCATGAATTTTATTTATTTATTTATTTTCTTGTAGGTCAATATCTAAATATTTTAGAGGATGAGAGACAAATATATATATAAATAAGGGTAAATCTTAATCTTTTTATACAAGTTTTTTTTTTTTTTTTTAATGTGGGGGGGGGGGGGGTATTAATTTACTAATGTTCTTATTATACCCCTATTTTATTTTCAAAACTCTTTGAAAAGAAAACTAACAAATATTTAAAAAATCAATCTAATTCGGACACCTTTTTAGTTGTCTCAGTAAGAATAACTCTTTAAAAAAACAAAAGTTGATAAATTTATTTAATGGTAGTTTTGTAAACTTATATATTTTTATAAGACAGACAAGACAATAAATAATGTTCTCTTAAAAAGTTTGACTTTTCAAACAGAACAAATAAATTGGGACGGAGGGAGTATTTGTTATGGAGCATGTGAACATTTTGATGTGTGACTTCAAATTGGATTTATCTATAGAAAGCATTTTTCCTTTCTCTTCAACCTTATTCTTCTGAATTGATCAATCAATAAAAATATGAAGGATTTGAAAATTATACGTTCATTGGATCCTAGCAGGATGGAAGTTTAGATAATACTCTTTATGAGCAATATCAACAAGCAGAAGCAGAGGCTGACAAAGAGACACAAAGGCGTCGGAAAGCTGAAAGGGATTTGGTAGAGGCTATACACAGGGTAAGTTGTTTTAGAAAATCTTGAACCTTTGCATTTATGGACATATTCTTTTACACTCTTTCAACTTGCATTTGCATGTAATATTAGTGGATTTTTTTATTATTTTCATGTTAAATTTGCAATCTTGGCCAAAATAATGTAGATAAATATCAATTCGTCAAAGAAAAAACTCTGCTTGCTGCAGAATAAACTGTTTCAGCACACTGCAAACTGGTACTTGTCTATCATATGCACTACTATTCTTGAAAAACATACCGATGTAAACATTAAGAGTTGAAAAATCTTACACAAATTTCCAATAATCCAATTAATAGGCCCAAGAAGAATCGATTCAGAGAAAAGAAATTGCGGAAGAGTTAGCGAAAGAGAGAGAAGAAGTTGCAGAGGTGAAGAATCAGAGAGACCAAGTCATGGAAGAACTCTGGATTGCCAAACAAGAGATAACATTGTTAAAGAACCATATTGTAGAGTTACAAAAGGAGAGAGATAAGTTTCAGATTGAGCGTGACAGTGCACTGAAAGATGCTGAAGTATTGAGAAGAAAACAAGCAGAGGCCTCTAGGCACATGCCTCAGTTCTTCTCTGAGTACTTACTCTCTGACATCGAAGAAGCTACTCATGGTTTTGATGAATCACTCAAAATTGGACAAGGAGGATATGGGAGCATTTATAAAGGTCGCCTGCATGAAACTGAAGTTGCTATAAAGAGGCTACAATCTCAAGGCTCACAAGGCCCCTCAGAATTTCGAATGGAGGTTTGTGTATTAGTATTTACAATTTGGTTAATACTAAAATCTTTCTCACAACATAACGGACTTGGTTTAGTTGGGCCAAAAGTTTGGCATTCTCTATCTCATTAACTAGTTGATTGTACGTATGTCAGGTTCGTGTATTGAGTCAATTGAGGCATCCTAATCTTGTCAGACTTGTAGGATCTTGCCCAAAAGTTTTTGCTCTAATTTATGAGTATCTCCCCTGCGGAAGCCTTGAAGATCGACTCATTTGCAAGGACAACAGTCCTCCATTATCATGGCAAACTCGAATACGCATTGCCATGGAGTTGTGCTCAGTCCTCGTGTATCTTCATTTCATTAAACCTCACAGCATCGTTCATGGTGATTTAAAACCCTCCAATATCCTCCTTGATTCCAACTTTGTTAGTAAACTTAGTGACTTAGGAATCTGCCGCATGATATGCCAAGATAAAAGTTCAAGTAACAACATAACACTGTGTCATCTAACTGTCCCAAAGGGTACCTTGGCCTACATAGATCCCGAGTTCCTTCAAACAGGAGAGCTTACAACGAAGTCAGATGTTTACTCGTTTGGAATCATATTGTTACAATTGTTGACTGGGAGATCAGCCTTCAAAATAGCAAATGCAGTGCAAAATGCCTTGGATGCCAGAAATTTTGAAGCCCTCTTGGATCCTTTGGCTGGAGACTGGCCATTTGAGCTTGCTCAAGAGTTGGCTTGCTAGGCCTTGAGGTGTTGTGACAAGAACCGAAAGAACCAGCCAGACACTACAAGAAAATTTGCTATTTTCAACGGTTGAAAACGTTGAAAAAAGTATTAGAAACCGTCGAAAAAAGTATTTTCGACGGTTTAAGTGACTGTTGAGAACCGCCACTAAAAACTATGTCGAAACTTTTTTTCTACACCCTATGTGACCGTCGAAAAATGTGATTCACCTTTATCAACAATTATTAAACGTTGAAATATTATTGAAAACTGTTGAAATATATGTTGTTTTGAGATAAATTTCAACAGTTTGAAACCGTTGAAATAAGTATTTAAAAAAAAAAGAAAAAAAAAAAAAAACTAAAGCAATACCCTTTGCTATGAGTGTCTTTCTAGTACCAGGAGGCCCATATAGCAAAATTCCCTTGGGAGGCTTCACTCCAATATTTTCAAAAAGTTGTGGATGCCTTAAAGGCAATTCCACCAACTCACGATTCTGATTTATGTTTAAGAAATCAACATAAATCAGTGAAAAATGGAAGACGATGGCTGTGTAACACCAAAGTACTTAACCCAACTTATTTATCCACCATAAAGCAAAAGTATTAGTATTAGTAGTTAGTACTGAAAAAGATGGCAATAACACTACGATCACAATGTGGGAACTCTAAATTTGTAAACTTTAATACATTGGTGGTGGTGAATATAGATACTCCTGCATAGTTTAGGCCTATGATTCAAAACCATCATTGCAGTCCAACATACATAGCTTAGAGAACAAGAATTGTATAAAAAAAGAAAGACAACCAAGAGGGTAACAGATTCACAGTTTAATATGTGTAGATGTAGAGCAAGACAAAAGTAATTTTCCTGGAAATTCTATCACCTGTACATTCTAATCATTACATATAGCAGTAATTTCATTCATATGACATCATAGTGAACCAAAGAATATTTAGAAAAGTAAAGAAGAAGTCACATGTTTACTTTGCACAAACCAAGAATTTTGGAAATCATCATCATGAGATCTGTTCTGCACTTGAAGCAAAGGGTGAATCAAAACTTGCAAGACATAGCATTTGACAGACTGCTGATAGCTCAAACTGTATCTACAAGAAGATGTATCCAGCCAAAATAGAATGAAAGTTCATACTTTCTCTACAAAACAGACTGATTTTTCTCTTCTATACACTTCCAACAACAACCTGCAATGGAAAATTAACCAAAGATTCAATAATTAACTGTGAATTATTTCCATAACTTGTAGAAGAGTTTCATCTCAAATATCAACATTGTACAGGCATAAGATTGAGCATAAAAAAATATATAAATTACCATATAGCAATAATACAAATACAGTAGTGAGTTCCCTAATGATCATCCCCATCCCCCCCAGAAAAAAGAAAAGAAAAGCCTGCCCTCCCCTCATCTCATAAATAAAGAAGGAAAAGGTGTTGCAGGGGAGATTTTGCCATGCCTATTGCAAGACATAACACATTTTCAACCATGACATTTTGTATTCAAAACATAGCTAGTAGCTGGAAAATTTATTGAACCATCACATATCCCCAAAACCATTTCTCTTTACCCTTTCTTAACAAAAAAATGGCAGCTTGAAATGTAAATAAAAAAGTGTCAAACAAACCTAACCATCCAAATATTACACACAAAAAAAAAAAAAAAAGGTAACAAACCCTTTACTTAAAAGAACAAGTAAAGTTAACAAACTAACCTAATTGGTAAAGTTCAGAAGAACAATCAGATTGAGCTAGCTCAAATGGGGCCATGTTTTTGAGTACTTGTGCTAGCAAACTCTCAACTCGATTAACTTGTGCCTTCAAGAGTTGTACATTAGCGTCCCTCTCCTTGCAGTGTCCTCAGATTCTTTCAATTTCCTTAGAAGGTTAGCATCATTCTCCTTACTTCTTTCTTCAGATTCTTTCAATTGCCTCAAAAGGTTTGCATCATTCTCCTTACGTCTTTCCTCAAATTCTTTCAATTGCATTTGGAGGTCACAAATAGTAGATGAAGAGGAACCCCATAACTCTGTAGGACTAATACCATCACCATAGCCATGAACACGACCATGATGTTCAGGTCCAAATACCTCTACAAACATTTCATCGCTGGACATTTGCAATACATGAAAAACAAGAATTCTTAATTAAATTATTAAAAGCAAGCAAGAATGACAGTTCTATTCATAAATTGACATACATATAGATATTTTACATATTTGAATAAATGTTTTACATATTTGTTCACTAACTATTGTCCATTAATCTATTTTTACTTTGCCCAAAATATTTGTCCAGTTTTAAAAGTCAATGGTTATTAATTTACTAATTTCCAAGCATACCCCTTCCATTTTGAAAAACGTTTATATGTTTCTTTAAAAAAAACAAAACACAAAATGATGTTCCCTTTAAAAGTGAAAGTTTATAAACTAGACATCACCACAAAATGAAGCAAATTTTGCTTGAAAAGTAATAAAAAGACTTGAGATACCGACACTACTGCTTCAAATTTGACATACCCACCACAGTTTAAGCTTTTTAAATTCAACTTTGAACATTAACTCAATACCGTATAACTAAAAGAAAAATAAAATAAAATAAAATAAAGACCCACACTAGTAATAACTTAAAACTAAGATTCGAAGACCCACACTTCCCATGGCATCTTACTTCAAAATTTGAACGGAGACCCACACTAGAAATATCAAATCAATGTCGAGATGATCTTTTCATGGAGAAATTCGATAGCATCCTGGGACTTTTGGAGGACCTCCATCTTGACGGGCATAGTGGCGCCATGGGTGGCTGGGCAAAGTACAGAGACGGTGGATGGCAGGGCAAGAGAGGACTTATTGGGACTCTTTTAGGGGACTGGTCAATTTGGCTAAAGTTGGCTTTTTTTTTTTTTTTTTGATAAAACGACAGAACTTTCTTAATAAATGTAAACAAGGTACAAGTATAAAGGAGAAACATCCAGCTGAGTTTACTCCATAAAGACAAAAAAACACACCAAACCAAACAGAGGAATACAAAAACTAACAAGAAAAGGCCATCCCCATTTTAATTTTTTAATATTAAAATACTACCACATCACTTAAAAATGTTACTCCATTTTTTTGTTAGCCATGTTAGCAAAAATGTTAATAAAAGTCCAAAAAAATTAATAATACTCATTTTTCAAACTTTAGAGACTAATAATGCTCATATGAAACTTTAGAGGCCAAAAATACTTATTATAAACCTCGAAGACCAACATCGTATTTTCGCTTATTATATAAAGGCCTTTCTAAAGCTGCGCGCAAGATTCTGCTGTAGTATAAAGAAAAATACCACTCTCATAAAAGAATGCCAAGAGAGTAGAACAGCCAGGGCCTCCGGTAAGCCAAAGCACAACAGGGTCTTGTGCTGGACTCCTCTGAGACTCAACAAAATAGTAAAATAGCTGCACATCTTCGGTGTTCCCAACCCCAATATATCTGCCACCAAAAACCAATGTCAATGGTTTCTTTTTAATACCACTCGAACCCCCAGAGCTCAATGTTGTTACCAACAGATTGCATTGAACTTTTATGAAGTTAAAAAGCAACATTACGTATATTTTACTTGTTAAAAAAGAAGCTCACCCAGTTTCGAGTGTAAATGGGAGATCACCGGAATAACCCGGTAGAGTCTTGACAACTGAGCCTGACATTGCAATGCCAGCTGAAAGCAATAGAACAAAAAGTTGCAAATATTGCCTAGGTAGGAAACCATTTGAGTTCAACATCGTCTCTGGTGAATGAAAATATGGGGGAAATTAAAGGGAAAGGAAAAGGGTAAGACCAGCTAGCTTTAGTTCTATTGTGAATAGGAACAAGCAACTTACTTTTTCGACTAAAATCTATGTTTACAAATACCTGCCATCTGTACCTATTATAGGACTTGGGAAAAACTTAGGTGTTCCGAGTGCAATGCTCCCTCCTCTCACATGAGGGGTGGACCCAGCGTCGAGCCCACCCCTCATGTGAGGACGGGGCTTCACTTTACTTTTTCATGATGTTGAAATCATTCACAACGTGGATAGGTACAACTGAGGTTCCCTCTACTTGCCATTCAAACTTATGAACTATCAATCTGAATAAATACTAAATTAGATAGGTACAACCAACTTTTTTACATGCAGGTTCCATGCATTTATGGAAATGGAATGCACATTATTAATTAATTAGGTCCAGATGTTTTGAGTAAATGCGGTACGAATTCTGTTAAGTTCTTGGCTAATCAGAATTTAGAAGAGAGAAGAAAGACAGCTACTTAACTAGCCTCCTGAGTTGAGAGAATTGAGAGAGAAGAGATAAGAGCAATTGGGTTAATAGTTAACTTTTCTGGATATTTCTCATTATGATCCTTATCAGTTTTATATACAAGAGTACCCCTTCTCTCCAAAACTGACAAACTAACTGACATTCTAACTAACATACCACTATACCAGCACATGCCAGCAATCCTAACAGATTCTCTGGCAATCTCTTTTGGGTTATGTTAATAGACGTCGTAAGGTGCCCTGTCTGTTAAGATACTCGTTAACAGTAGCTTTTTGTCTCTTTTTTGTAATTTTGTCTTCTTCTTTTTTTGTCTTTTTTGTGTGTGTGTGTGCAGTTTTATAGGCTGTGGGACCAGCTTAATAGAAAGGGAAAAAAAAATTTAAAATAGACTGTATGGTTAGTTTTATGCATTTTTATTCTATTTATCCAATTTTTTTATTAAGCGAGACACATATTAGTTCAACTTTAACAAGCACTGCACGGTGCTTGTTAACATTTGCCATTTTTTTTTTTTTTCCAGATTGCTTTGTTAGGCATCATGGTTCTTGTAGGTGTCTTGTGCTCTTATTTTAACACCATTGTGAGTGCTCTTATAATTAATTTTGTTGATTGATTCTTTGAAGTTGGGGTGTATCTTTTTCAAATCCAAAGTTTACACATGATAAATAAATTGGAAGGAATAGAAATTTGATGCGGAAGTGGAAGCATAGAAGAGTAACACAAGAACACATGAAGAATTTTGTGGTTCAGCCTAACGGCCTACTCCACAAAAGAAAACCTTAAGGGCTACATCTTTACCATAAACTCAATTCTTGTGTTACAATGAACCCAATATGAGTATTTTTAAGAGGTTAAACCGTAGACTAATCATACATTAACTATGGTTAATAGACTTGGGAAAAAATTTGTTATTTAGCCTTAATTTTTTAAATATATAGCCAAACAAACCCCCTTTTCAAAATATGTAGCAAAATACCCTTATTTTAGATTAGCAATGTCGAGTTTTATATGTACTTCACCGCTTAAATTTTTTTGCAAATTTTGCGCAGAACTAGACATTAGGAATGTCGAGTTCCACTTAAAAATACACATAGGACTCGACATTGCTAATGTCAAGTTCCAAACAGAACTCGATATTAGCAATGTCAAGTTCAAAAAGAGTGGTATTTGCTAGATATTTTGAAAAGAAGGTTGTTTGTGTTGGGTTATAGATTGACCCTAAATAATTAATTCAATTATCCAAGTTAATTAATTAGGTCAAATTATATGCAAATCGTGAAGGCACACACAAATCACCAAATAAACTAAAGTGTAGTGGAAAATAAATTGACACGGTAATTCGTTGACTAATGGGAAAAACTTCTCACAGGGCAAAAACTCCACCAAGTGATTTTCTTCAAGTCACCACTCCCAAGAATCACTAATCAAGAATCAAGCGATTACAGATACAAGGAATCTTACCACTACTCTGGACTATCCCAAAGTACCAACCTAAAGTTGAACCTTCACTCCAATCTCCAATTAAACTTGATCTTGGAGAGATTTCTTTCCTTTGCATGGATCCCAGTACGTGACTAACTTCCCAGCAACTGATGTTTGTTGTTGGGTGCAAAGTTTTTCACTTCAATACAAGTTGAAGATCTAAAAGCACTTTGATACAAAACCCTAAGGCATACAAGAACGCAGTGGCCTCTCCAAAAGTATATGAGTTTTCTAATTGAGTCTCTATGTTTCTAATGACTTTAAAAATAAAGCTTTTATACCTAGGAGTTTAGTGAATCAAACCTTAGTAATCCAAGTCATCATGGGCTGGAAGTTTGATCTGAGAATTTTGGATCAGCGTAGCTCAATAGATTGAGAGGTGTCAAGCTATTGTCGAGGTCCTTCATTTAATCTTGATAGATGCTAGTATTGAGCTTGTGTTGAGACTAGTGTGGAGGTTCACTTTTTCAGATTTTCTTCACTCTTTTCTTGATGCAATCTTCATGTCTTCAATAATATCACTTGTCTTGATTACTCAACATACTTCATGATATTCTAAAAACATCTTAGATCTATCTAATTACAAGTAAAGTGACTTTTGTCAAAAGATATGCCAACAAATGAAAAATGTGACCTTAACAGTTTGGCTACATAGTTTAAAATTAAGGCTTTTTAACCCTTTTTCCCATAGACCTGTAATACAAGTATAAGATTTAGCTTGCATGCTAGGCTTGGGCCTTGGGGCTTGATATATCTCTAATCCGACTGGGTTAACCGCAAGCTGGCTCAAGCACTGGTTTTTTAGTCACTAGGAATGGGATGTTACACCAAATTCTATGACCCGTTCAAACCACAGTTGAACTGACTGGTCATGGTTCAGACCACCTTATTTATTCTTTAAAAAAATGCATTAAAATTCAAATGGCAGAATTAGAACCTGCGCACAAACGGCAATAACTTTGTATAAACCCTTTTTTTTATTTTATTTTTTATTTTTTATTTTTTATTTTTATGAATACAACTTTGTATAAACATATTGTTACTTTAAGAGGAAAAATAATGGTTTCATAGTATAAAAACTTATATACATTAAAGAATCAATTGGTCCCATTAGAAAATATATAATATTTTAACATATAATAAATATTATATATATATATGGGTTGGGTTCAAGTTATGCCTAGTGTAACTCTAAGCAATGTTACACCATCCAATAACTTGTTATAGAATTCATATTTTGAAAATTCCACCGTTGAATTACATGTTCTATATGTTCTTAACAATCATGCCAATTTTCATGTCAATTGGATGTTATTTACCATTTGAACCATAAACTCATCTTTTATATATTATTTTAAACTACAAAAATTTGAATTTAAAAAATTGATTGATGACATGGCTATCAATTTTTGATCAACTTGAAATTTTGCAAGTATGGAGAATATACTAAGATAATGTAATTTAATGGTAGATTTTTCAAAATTTGCATCAAATTAAAAAATATTGAGTGGTGTAACATTGCTTAAAGTTACACCAGGTGTAACTTGAATCCAACCCTATATATATATAAATATATATATATATTCTTAAAAAAAAAAAATCAAGACTTCTCATTGTATGACATTCTTCTCATTTAGGCTTCCACCTCATCTAAATTTAATCTTCGTTTTCGAGAGGGATAATCAACTCCGCAAATATCGATCGAAACTTGAACCCTGCATTTATGTCAAACTATTATGTAATGGCAAATGCATTTATTTCAATTGATTAATAAAATTCAAAGAATTTGTATACATTTATGACTTTGCATGCTTTGAATTGATACGGATGGATTTAAAAAGTCATGGAAAATGTAGGAATAAAATTCAAAGAATTTGTATACATTTATAACTTTACATGCTTTGAATTGAAACGAATGGATCTAAAAAGTCATGGGAAATGTAGGAATCAAAAAAACTTTTCAATTTTCTACATAAGACTAACTTCAATGCATAATTGCAAGAGTCGAATTCAATGAAATGGACAAATATTATTATATTGATGTGAGACCTCATGTGGGAAAGTATGAGGTTTTGCCAAGTGACACATTGTAGACATCCTTCTCATTTAGGCTTCCACCTCATCTAAATTTAGCATTTATGTCAAACTATTAATTAATGGCAAATGCATTTATTTCAATGTATTAATAAAATTTAAAGAATTTGTATACATTTATAACTTTACATGTTTTGAATTGATACAGATGAATTTAAAAAGTCATGGGAAATGTAGGAATAAAATTCAAGGAATTTGTATACCTTTATAACTTTACCTGCTTTGAATTGATACGGATGACTCTAAAAAGTCATAGGAAATGTAGGAATCAAAAAAACTTTTCAATTTTCTGCATAAGACTAACTTCAATACAGAATTGCAAAAGACAAATTCAATGAATTGGGTAAATATTATTTCTCTCCACATTTTTCCAATATAAATCCCCATTTCCATTGGACTTAAAAATTAAACTTCCATAATTTTCTCACAATATCTTTGTTTTTCTTTCTGAGAGGTATGCCAATTTTCAAAATATTATGTTTGTCTTAAATATTTTGTTTAGATTTTATGTATACATTTTTACTTATGTAGCATTGTAATTTATTTAGGCTTATATTTTTCATATTATGTGCCAATTTATATTTTTGGGTTTCTGTATGATGCGTATACTTGGTAAGGATCTATTTTTGGCTAGTTTTAGTTCAATTAAAATTTAGATGTTAAATTGTGATGTTATTGCATCACTATGGCATTAATATTTTCTATTGTTGTATCATGAAATTCTAGAAATTTTATAGCCAATTAATAGATTAAACATAAATAATACAAGAAAAACACCTAGGAACCAACAGGTTTGTAGGTGACAATTTCACTATGATCTAGTGACCTTTCTTGGTTGCATGAATTAGAAGAATTTTTCCCCTACTGTATTTAGTTTGAATTTAGTTTTAGTAGAAAACCTCACAGATTAAGTATGACTAACAATAATAGTATTCATGAAATCAATGGGTCAAAAATAATTTCTTACAAAGTTTATCAAATTGCACCGTACATCACACGGGATATCAGCTAGTTTTTACAAATTGTTCTATTTTTTGTATTTATTGAAGTATTAGATCACTTATGATGTCATCATGGTTTGACCTTGGTTGGATCTCAATCCGACTTCAAAAATCTTGAACCTTTCATTTTTTGGATTTTTATGAACAGTCCAAGTTTCAAAATCATACTCTCCATTACTCACTATCTTACCTTTGCATGTAAAATATTGGTATTAGAATCAGGCATGAAAGAGTTATGGTTGGAACTTGGAACATAGCAGATGTTCTCCACATTGAATGCACAGTTCAACCAACTCACAAAATAACTAAGTTATTTTTTTGGTAAGGAGTGAGCCTCAATAATCAAAAGCACAATGATGGAGGTGAAGAAGCAAATGCTAATGGTGGAAAGGCTCAAGACTACTTGACAATCTTTCTACCTCCTTATGATGTCGAATTGGACTCCCTCGTTTAAAGGGGATGGAAAGTGGATTTCAAGGGTTGATTAAAGTTTTAGACTTCACCAGAATCCAAAGAAGGAGAAAGTACTATTGACACTATTTAATTTGGAGGAAGATGCCAACTATATAGTTTCAATCGCAAGGATCCTAGGCGTACGAATCAATCTCTGTTGTTATTTTGTGATATAGTTTTGGATGCTCAATGGTTTAGGATTTTTTCAAATCACTAATTAAGTTTGCTCAAGAGTTTAGTGGCGTTGTATAATTCTTTCCCAATTATTGTAATAAGGAAAAAATCATCAATGATGTTCAGTATTGCTTGAAAATTAATATATTATTCCAACATGTTTAATTATCCCAAATGATAAGATTGTGGATTTAAAGAATTTAAAAAGAAGAAAGGACCTTGAGGACAATGGTGTTCATATAGGGGAAGATTGCTATGTCCTACTTTGATTTAAATAATGTTTAAAAAAATGTTGTGTTGACTGCAATAATGAATTAATTAAGAGTTTGGTGTTTATCTTTGTTTAGTTAGAAGACAATAAATAAAGATATTCATGATTTTAAAGTACAACTTATGCTGTGTTTGGTTCATGTAAAATATTTTCCGGAAAATAAATATTTTCCGGAAATGCTATTTTCGGGAAAGGAAAATATTTTCAAGTGTTTGGTTGCATTCCAAAAAATGCTTTGGAAAATATTTTCTAGTGTTTGGTTGTGTTGCTGAAAATGCTCTACAAAAACCCATTTTTATCATGTTTCTCACATTTTCTTAGGATCCAAACATATATTATTACAGAGAATCAAAATATATAAACAATCAAAGACACAAAAATCAAAACAAAAAAAAATCAGAAAAGCAACGAAGCGTGAGAGAGGGACTTAAGTGAGAGAGAGAGAGAGAGATCGGCGGCGGCCAGTGGGGGTTTGAGAAATGGGTTTGTTGAATGGGTTCGTCGGAGTGGTGGGTTTGACGAATGGGTTTGTCAGAGTGGGTTTGAGGAATGGGTTTTCTGGGTTTCTGGGTTTCGAGAATGGAGGGGACGACGAAGCTGGAGGGGACGACTCGCCGGTGCTTTGGGCATTGCTCGACGAACGAGCTTGGTCTTGGGTGGGTCAAGGACGAGATCGATTTTGGGTGGATCGGTCTTGGGTGGTGACGATCTAGATGGCGGCGCCGATGAGCTTCCAACGGCGACAATGGGTGCGATCTCGCCGGTGCTGGGTGCGACTCGCCGGTGCTTCTGGTGGATCGGTCTTGCTCTCTCTCTCTCTCTCTCTCTCTCTCTCTTTGCGCGTCTGAAGCTCAGTTCAGAAGTAATTTGAAGTGAAAATATGAACGGAAATGATTTTACGGGTGTTTTGGGTTATTTTACGGTCAAAGGAGAAAAGCATTTCAGTTGACTGAATTTACTGGTCCAACCAAACATTCAAGTTTTAGGGAAAAACATTTCCGGAAGTAATTTGAAGCCAAAAAAAACACAGCCTAAGAGGTTCGAAGTTTCTTGAAATAATCAGAGTAAAAAGAGTTTATCGCAAAAAAATTAACTCCCCACCACGTGCGGACCCATGTACTCAATCAATTATATTAGCACATAACACATATGTAACTCATGGGAAAAAAAAAGCTTTTATTATTTAATTTATTTTGCTAGATTTGAACTTTATTAAAAAATGAAAATTAGTCTCTTATCGTCAAATAATTAATTTGAAATTCAAATTCTACTTATGCAAAAAACTAATTGATGTTATAACCTAATGATAAATAACAATTATCATGAAAAAGACACTATAAATTAAAATTATATCATATCTACAATAAATAAATAAAAAGTAAAAAATTCAATCCCTGACTTTGCAACACCGAAGCCTGATATTCGGTTGAACAACCAGTCCAAGTTAAAGTTAGTAAGGAACAAAATTTTTGGTTAGACATGAACCAAAATCCTTGTCCCATTAACCGTACTGTGAGTCTGGGACTATTATTTTATTATTATTAATATTATTTTTTCAACTAAAATATAGAACATACCTATATTAATGCTAAACTTTGGCATACATTTTACCACAACAGTCTTACATGACAGACTGAGATAATGACAAACAGCCACTCACAATTTACCACATAGGATAATAGTAGCAAAGTGTGTAAAATGTGTGGTACAAAGCATTAGTGACATTCATACTTGTCTAACGTTGAGTGGGTTGGTGGGTGCTAAATTATTGCTCAGAGAGAGATGCTACGTCTACAACATTTTTACAACAAATCACAGGTGGTTAGTTGTTATTGGTTCAAATTTGAAACTAACACTAAGATTACTTTTTTGCCCCAACAATAATAACCAGTAACAACCTGTCACTTATGATTTGTTGTAAAAATGTTGTAGACATATCATTTCTCTTTAAATTAATACTCAATAATTGGTATATCTTTAGAGAAATGATATGTCCACAACAATTTTACAACATTTTTATAACAAATCCTAAGTGGTAGGTTGTTACTGTTTGTTATTGTTGGGTTAAAAAAGTAATCTCAGTGCTAAATTCAAATTTGAACCAATAATAACTAACTACCTATAATTTGTTGTAAAAATGTTGTAAAAATATTGTAAACGTAGCACCTCTCATATCTTTATATCTCTATTACAATAAATCAATCTGTATACAAATCAATGGTGTATTCACATGTTCTAATGAATCTCTAGGCTACGTTACAGGGTCATGGCCAACTGTACTCTACTTCTCCTTTCACTCCTTCAATCTAAACTGGTTATAATACTTCCTCCCATAAAAATTAGACGACCATTGATTTGAAACCTCTCATTTCATACAAGGGAAAAAAATTCAATTGAATCATTTGAGATTCTACATAATTCTTGCTTTTACATGAGTTTTGCAAATTACAAAATGAGAAATTATCAAATTTGTATTTGAGGTGTTTGGGAATGTTGAATTGAGGTTCAATACTTTAATAAGAAAGGAATTTTACAATTCCATTGTATGATTGTTATGTATTTTTCTTAACTTCATATACATTCCTTGTGCACGTCTTTAATCTAAATCATTAATATCACATTAGTTGTTAGTTGTTACATCTATTAATTTAAATTTAAAAAGTTTAGGAGTATATATATATATATATATAATTACATATAATCTATTAATAGTTAGATTACATATTCTCTATATTTTTAATAAGCATTCTCAATTTGGTATCAAATATTAAATATTATTAATTACTATTTGATCCACAAAGCTATCTTTTACTCAAAATTTTAAAATACAAAAACTTTAAAGTTAAATATTTGATAGATGAGATAGTTATTTATCTTTGATTATCTTGAAATTTGCAAATAGATATATAAAAAAGAAAAAGAAAAAGAAAGATATAATCTAACAAGGGATTTGTCAAACACTTCAATAAAAATAAAAAATAAAAAATTTGAGTGTTATAAAGTCAACTCTCTCTCTCTCTTTATATATATATATATGAGATAGTTACACTAGGTGTAACTCCATAAGAGTTACACCTTTTTTAAACCATTGATTTCCATTAGATCTAATGATTAAAAAAAAACTAGTATCATGTCATTAAATCATTAAATTCTCTTACTAAAAATAAACAAAAAGTCATTAAACTCTCTTCTCTCTCTCTCTCTCTCATCTGCCTAGACCTCCATGAACTCCACCAATGGACGCACATAACTCCTCTCATAACCCAAAATAAAAAAAGGTGTTTCAAGGTTCCATATATAAATTGTAAATTTGTAATGGTGTTCCTGTGAGAACCAGATAACACCTTAACCTTTTCAGCCTAAAACCTGAACACCAGTACCTAATTCCTTGTTTCTTAAATTTACTCTAATCTATATATATAATAATAGGTGAAGCATAGAAAAACTCAAATTGCAATTTTAAATTAGAACTCTAATTTTGTGCCATGTGTCTACATCTATGTGGAGATCAGTTCATAATTATCCTTCCAATTGTTCAATTAGAATCTGAAATTGAAGTTGAATTTTGCTCCATGTGGCTAAATGCATGTGGGTCCATTCTCATTAAAACCACTTTTATGTATCGGGTCAAGCGAGTTACTGTGCTAATTAAGTTTTTTCTTGATTTTGCAATCAAACGTGAAAACCAAAGAGGCTATTTTTATACCCAATGAAATCACTGGTTTCACAAGAGACAGGGGGAGGGAGAGAGTCGTAGAGATTTCTTTGGAAACTTTCATGTAATTCTTTTAATAATGATTGTTTACTCCTTTGGTTCAGACCTGCCAGGTCCAAGTACTGCAGCATTTGTGATCGCTGTGTTGCTCGCTTTGACCATCATTGTGAATGGATGGTAAAATATCAAACTATTTTGTTTATTATTTTTTAATCTTTTGTAGTGAGATGGTTTGTTTTTTAAATTGTTAAATATTACTTTCAATTTCTACTTAGCTCTTCATTGGTGCAGAATAATTGTATAGGGGAGAGAAACACTGGCTACTTTATGGCTTTTCTTTTGTGGTGAGTAATATCTGATTTGCAACAGAGTTTATACTTTCTAGATTTATGCTATGGTAAATAGCCTTCTCTGGCTACATAAAATAGTTCATTATTTTAGTTAGTGCCTCCTTCTAGAAGATGTTGAAAATGAGGGGTAGCAAATCTATCTCTACAGCCAATGTTATAAGATGGGCCTTTGAACAAAGCTTTAATTTTCTTCTGTTTATCCTCATGTCCAAGATTGTGAGGTGATTAGGAAAAAGAAGACATACTTTCTATGCTATATAAAACTTTTGAAACTCATGGCACAGTAGTGGAGAAGTTCCAAACTATTTTCTTAACTTTCGTTCCAAGTTTTAAATAGCGTCAATCAGTGAGAAGTTTCCTTGATGTTTCTTCTATATTTTTGTATCAATTATTGTAACTTTATTTGAGATGTAAGGCAATATGTTGTATCTGTTTGTTCTTCTCTGATTTTTATTTTAAGATTGTTTTTCAGGTTCTATTTATTTTACATGCTTCTTTAACGATTTGCAGGCATTTCCTTCTCTGCATATATGGAGCAGTTACCATTGGGCTGAAACTTGCTGGACGATTAAAAGAATTAAGAGTTATATATATTCTAACTGGTAACATTCTGATTTGCATTATATAATTTCAAGTTTATGGCTCAGTTGCATCTGAGCCTAAATGTGACATCTTTTTCCCCGTTTATTTGTTGCAGTTTATTATGGTGTAGAAAATTCTTTTCTAAGTTTAGCTCCACATGTTGTACAGGTGAGTGCTCTATTTCCCTACTTTTTCTGTCATGATTTGATATCTCTAGATTCCTCCTCAACTAAAGGTCCGCTATGAAGAAACTTAAAGGAAGAATAATCTTTAACTGCTTTAAGGGCATATTTGAATTCTTCTCTAGCCACCTAGCACCTCCTCCTTATAAGTTCTTAGTGGAGGGTGAGGTCATGGGTTCAAGACCCACTGGGTGCAATAAAAAAAAAAAAAAAAAAAAAAAAAGGTTTCAGTAAAGGTTTACTGTTGTCATGCTGATGATTGATGATTAATGGCATTGAAAATTCTTTTCATAGTTTAGCTCCACATGTTGTATAGATAAGTAAGTTTTTTCTTGATTTTGCAGTCAAACGTGAAAACCAAAGAGGCTATTTTTATATCCAATGAAATCACTGATTTCACAAGAGACAGGGGGAGGGAGAGAGTCGTAAGGCACTGTGAAGGAGAGATTAAGGATCACCACCATGTTAGACCATCTCCCACCTTCAACCCAGCCTCTTCCCACCAATATATACTGCCTAAACCACTATTGATACAGGTATCTTTAAACAATAAAAATTGGTATCAAATATGATTTAGGTTTTTTTATTTTGGGTTGATTTTTATTAATTTAGGTATTTGGGTTATTGGTTTTGATTAAGCTTGAATGACGAAGAAATAAAGGGCATGATCAAAGACGTTTGAAACCCATTTAGCTTAGGGTTGACAGCCATTGAAGGTATTGCCGAGAAACAAGGAATTTTCTTTGCTTAAACGTGGTTTTGTTGTCATCCTATGTGATGTTCTTTTCTTCTTCTTCTTCTTATTTCAATTCATTCTCTGAATTTTATTTAGTTTTTTTTTTATCATTTGTTTTTTAATTCCTTTTGATTTTGGTGTCTTTTTTTTTTTTCTTCAAATTTTAATATCTACTGGTTTGGGTGTCAATGCTAACTTTCTAATTTAATGAATACTCCAAACTGGATTGAGTATTGCACGCCAACTATTTGATTTGTATTACCCTTTTCTTATTATAATCAATTTGTTTGGAATGTAAAATTGTATTATTTTATTTTTCTATTTGTCTACACGGGACAAGAACGAGGCACTCCATACATATAGCAAAACTCTTGCAAAGGTCTATTTCTACCCTCTTTTGTGAAACTTTATTTCTTCTACCGTCGCACCGCCAGGGCCATTATTGGGTAGGTTCCTTTGACTCTATGTTGATTCGATTTTAATATCATTTATCATTGATTTATTTCAAGTATAGATTCCCTATGAGATCTTGACTGCACTCTTTGTTAATGTTTCTTTATTTATTTCTAGGTTTGTAGGTGGAAAGGCCAAGCCTTTGAGGCAACCCAAAGTCCAAGAAGAATGGGTACGGTTAGGTCTATTTTTCCCTTTATTGAAATCCTAATTTAGACTTAACTGAGCCTTTTAAACATGAATAAACTCATAATTAATAATATATCCATTCATGTGCGGTAACACGGGTTACATACTAGTTTTCCTATAAAGCGGCGTTTATTGAAGACCCAAAAGAGCATGTAAAGGAACAGTCAATTTCTTAAAGGCAGTCTATCTGGAAATATGAAGGATGGAATTTAGACATACAAGATGGTCCACAATGGTTATAACCATCATGATGAAGAGGCTAATTGCGTTCTAACTGGTTACATGTACAATGATTATTCAGAATCATTTGGCAAAAATTTGAAGGCCAATTGTTTATTTGCGAACCACCTGATGGATTACAAGATTGAAGAAGGTTAGGAAAAGTAGAGTAAATTTAAGAAATTAAAAAAACCAATTCCATGTCTTTTTTTTTTCTTTTTTTATTTGGGTTATGGGAGGAGCTTCTATTTGGGACTGAGTCATGTTTGTCCATTGGAGGAGTTCATAGGGTCCAGGCAGATGAGAGAGAGAGAGAGAGAAAAGACAAAGGTTGAGGGTGAAAGAATTTATGACTTTTTGTTTATTTTTGGAAGAGAATCTAATGACTTAATGACATGACACTAGTCTTTTTTTTAACCATTAGATCTAATGAAAATTAATGGTTTAAAAAATGTGTAACTTGAACCCATCTCATTTTTTATATCATATTTCAATTTAATCCTTAATCTTTTAATTGTGTTAATTTGGACTTTAACTTTTTAGAGTTGTGTCAATGTTATCCTTGGATGAAAAAATCTAATGTGTTAAATGAAATAATAAAAAATTATTTTTCCTGTCACATTAATTGCCAACTGTGCAACTACGTTAGATTAAAAAAAAAAAACAAATTTTATGTTCACACGTGAGTCATATTACATCTCCTTAAAAATTTCAAAATTTCAAAAATCCCTAAAACCCAGCCCCACTGACTGAAAAAATCGTAATGCAACTGGCAAATCTTAAAGCTAATGGTAGGAACAACAACATTATCCTCGTCAATCAACCTCAACGCACGTCGCACCCCTTCTCTCCTCATTCTCACCGTCTGCACATTTCTCATTTCTCGTTGAAATCATGATGCATCAAAGAAGGAAAACAAGCCGAAAAAAGGTTTTTACTTACAAAGTGGATTTAGCTCATCCTTTGTGACCTTGTTAGATACTTAGATCAGCTTAGAAAATCATCAACGAATAATATTAGAATATATTATAAGAGCATCCACAGCAATAGATCTATAATTTTAACTATTTAGCACCAATAAAAGTTACTTTATCTATTTTACCTACACACATGCTACAGCAGTGGATCTATTTTAGCTTTCAACACAATAAAATAATATAAACATCACAATAAAATAATATAACCACTACAATAAAATAATATATTCCACTAACCAAAAAATACATACACAGTACCAACCACCTCTACATCAGCCATAGCCGCCACCACGACCACCACCACCACCACCAGCCACAACCACTGGCAACCACAACACAGCATAGAAAAAAAACAAAAACAAAAACAAAACCACTACCACAATCACAACCCCATCGCCACCAGTCACCACAACCAAAATCCACAAACCCACTGTCAAAATCATCCACCACCACTACCATAGCCAAAATCAACCACCACCACCATAGCCACCAAACTCATATGAAAATACATTAAAAACAAAAAACAAAAAAACAAGCAAACTCAATCACAGCGGAGGACTGGGCGTGGATCGGCAGAGTGGGGAGGACTGGGCGGCGTGGGTCTGATCGGAGGACTGGGCGGAGGCGTGGATCGGCGGCTTGGGGCTTGGGTCGGTGACGTTGAGGCCGGCGGAGGGGCACGGACTGGGCGATCTTTTTTCTTGGGGAGATCGGCGATGGGGCTTGGCGTGGGTCAGCGAGTTGGGTCGGCGGAACGGGTCGGCAATGAGGGAGCTGGCCGGCAAGCTGAGGGATGAGGGAGATGGTCGGCGAGCTAAAGAGAAAAAAAAAATTGAGGAAGAAAGAAGAAAGAAGAGAGAAGAGAAGCCGGAGAGAGAGAGAAAAGGAGTTTATTTTAATGAGAGAGGAGAGAGAGTGTAATAATTTTTTTTTTTTTTTTAGTTTTGAGCTACAGTGCACATCTAAAGATAGATGTGCACTATAGCTGTGGAGCTAAATCTTTTAGATTTAGCTCCACTGCTGCATCATGGTTTTTTGGTGTTTGAGAGCTAAAAAATACCATTATACCTATATAGCACTACTGCTGTGAATGCTCTAACACCGATGAGAATCAATACCAATATTAGCTGGATTTTTAGCCTTTTAGGGATTTTAGAAATTTTAGGAACTTTTAGGGAGATGTAATCTGAATCACGTGTGAACATAAAATTTGGATTTTTTATTTTTATTTTTTTAACCTAACATGGCTGCACAGTTGGAAATTAATATGACAAAAAAAAAAAAATTTATTATTCCATTTGACACATCAGATTTTTTCAGGAATAACTGCATGGACCAAATTCACACAACATTAAAAAGTTAGGAACCAAATTGACATAATTGAAAGGTTAAAGACCAAATTGAGATATGGTGTAAAGGATAGAGATCAACTATGGAATTTACCCTAATTTTTTATTAGATTAATATTTTAAGAGCTCAACCATTTGGAGTACATATTCTCTTTGTTCTTAGTAATTATTCTGCATGCTAAATTTTGTATTAATTAGATGTTATCTACTATTGATCCATAAACTCATATTTTACATATAATTTTAGAAGTAAAATTTTTGAATTTATATATTTTGTGATGAGATAATCACTAATCTCCATTTTGATATATATTTTTTAAAGGGTAAATTACAAATTACACCCCTAAAGTTTGGAGTATCTGAATTATACACCCTAGAGTTTCAGAATTTGGATTTTACACCCTGGAGTTTGAGAGTGTTTGGATATTACACTCTAATGTTTCAAAATTTGGAATTTACCCCCTAAATTTTAGGGATGTTTGGATTTTACTCCCCAAAGTTTGGGAGTATTTGGATTTTACATCCTAAAGTTTTAGAATTTAAGGGTGTTAAATCCAAACACTTCCAAACTTTAAGGGATGAGTCTTATTTAGTTATTTATAGTAATATTCAGGTAAATTAAAATTTTAATCGATTTTTTTTTTTTATATAATATGGAAATAACTTACTATGGATAAAGGAGATCACTTGCCCATCACACTGAAAATCACTCGTTTCTTTGGCCCGTAGGCCCACTACAAATCTCTTAATAAAGGCCTAAAATTTTGAGGTTTTTTTTTTTACCCTCGTTTTGTTGGGATTAATTAACCATATTTGTTATTGGCCATTTAGTATTTTTCCATCTTCCAAATAGAACTAAATCTTCTTTCTTTTTTCTCAAATTAAAAAAGAGAAAAAAAGAAAAGAAAAAGATAGATCTCCCTTTCTTAATTACATTCCAAACCCGTCTTGGACTTGGAAAGTGTAAACACATGCAAACTCAATTTGCAAACCGACTTCAAGCAGAACTCTGATAGTATCAACATATAAATAAACATATCTGGCTTCTCTTCTTTTAGATTTTTCACAAGTTTAACATACAGATTCTCCTTTAATTCATTGGTTTTAATTTCCATGGCCAAGTTCTCCTTTCTTTTCTTTCTTTTTCTTCTCCTTCTTCTTCCAACTCTCTCACAAGCCTCTAAAACAACCAACAATGAACCCCTTCACGTTTCTGCTATCTCAAACGCTCTCTCTAGCAAGGGCTACAACGAGATGTCACTGACATTATTAGACATGACTTTCAAAGCTATACTATCAAGTCAACAAAGCCTCAACACTATAGTCACTGTATTCTGCCCCACTGACAAAGCCTTCTACTCTTTGAACTACCCACATGATCCATTCACTTTGCTTCAATATCAAATTGCACCATCAAACCTTGACAAGGAGGCTCTAGAGAATTCTATTCCTTATGGGTCCAAAATTGATACCCTTTTGCATGGCCATCCCCTAGTGGTCACAAAATTACCTGGTGACACAAACACATCAATCAATGGTGTAAACATAGTAGACTGGGATATATACCATGATGGGCAAGTGATTCTACATGGGGTTGATGATTTCTTTGATCCTGCTTTTCAAATTCTCAAGTATCCATGGTATGATGGTGTGGGCGTCACAAATAATCAAGAAGACAAGGATTTGGAAAGTGAAGCTGTTTATCTTATATTTTCTGTGTATTCAGCCCTTGTTGTGTTGACATTTGGACTTGTTTATCTTCTGTATGTCTATTATGATGAGTGTAGAGAGGATACAGATGATTATATAGAATACGTTTAGGGTTCATTACTTAGCATGGAAGGTCTTGTTTATTGTCGAGGACAAAGTTCTCAGAGTGGAGATATTTGCAATTAGGGTTTTTTATTTGTCAAATTCTAGCGTATTTCTTGTTTTGCTTGGAAAGCTTTGTATAATGAATTTTTATCTTGCAATTCATTAATTATCGACATAGTACTTGGATGAAACTCCATTATCACATCAAGTAGGTTTATTATTATTAATTGTTAAAACAATTGACTTTAGTTAAAAGTCTAATTCCTAAGTTTACTGATCCAACTAAAATTCTATCCCAAAAAGTTTCAATAAAATTAACAAATTTTTTTATTAAAAAAAAAATTATTTTGACCATATAACATAAATTTATACCTTTAAAAAAAAAATGGAACATATACTAAGAGTTCCATTATGTATCATGTTATGTGCTTTGTGCCAAGTGACTTAATGCAGCACATATGCTACACGTGGTAGAATTAATGTGATTTCACCATTTGGGTCATTAAATATTAATATAATCAACTTTATTTTAGGTGAAACTATATTAGAGTTTTAATTGAATCACTAATTAATAAATATTAGATACACTGAAAAATTTGACAATTTTTTTTTTTTGTTAAGTGAAAAATTAAAATAGTAGACGAGACTTAATAAGTATTAGTCTCAAATTATTCTCAAAATGATGTGATTACTTTCTAATAAAGTATATTTGATAAAATATATTAGATTTTCTAAATTACGCTATCTATTTTGTAAATAATGTAACGTGTGGCTGAAATATATTTCTAGTGCTTTTTACAACCGGTTCATCCTCGGTGCATCTTAATGACCTAAAGATGAAATAGATATAAGTAAATTCATCACTTATATAAATAAATAAAAGACTTTAATAAAATAAGAAAATATTACTTTATGAAGAACCTACAAATATTACTATGAGAATATGACATAATTAGACTGAAATGGACCGAAGTGGACCAAAATGGACTGAATTAACCGAAATGATTCGCTGATATGGCTCAACAATAGCATAGCAACAATAAATGTTAGGCTTCAGCGTTTAGATATTAGATATTATATAGATTAAGATAGTTTTAATGATATTAATTAAAAAAATTAATTACACATGTTTTAAATATTCAGACTATTTTCTAGTTTATTTAAATTTTTTGTGAGTTCCAATTAGCTCAACCGATAAAGTCTCTGATGGTAGAATAGGAGATTTGGGGTTCAATTCCCGCCTACACCAAAAAACCGATTTTATGTCTTGATCTGATGATAAAGAGCTATCATCAGAAGCAGATGCCATAGGTTAAAACTCTCTAAAAAAAAATTCTTTATTGCCTTCCTTATATCATGCAGTTGTCTCATATTCCTATCAAATCTTTAAATTGTCAAAAAAAGAAAAAAAAGAAAAAAAAAAGAAAAAGAAGTAACTGACACTAAAAGGTGAGACCTTACACAATGACAATGTAAGTGTCATTTGCCCAAACGATGTATGGTAAATTCAACTAAAATTAAAAATATGAAATGCAAACAACCAAGTCTTAATCCCAAATCATTCTAAAAAAAAAGTCTTAATTCCAAAATTTTGAAATCACAAACACTTTAAATACTTTAGCCAGCAAACCTTATAGAATAAATTTTTTGAGGTTTTTTAGTACTCTTGACACCAAGCTCATCACAAATGCAAAATTTACCTTACCAAAAACATAAAATTTCGAAATTTTCACAGCATCCTTCCTTTTACGGTTATGTGATGACCCACTGAATATGGTCTCCCAAGGCCACTCTGATGGAACAGATGGGACCAATGAAGTCTGGTTCCTCTTTTAACTCCGGTAACTTTCCATAAATAGATTTATATCCAAATTGCCCTGTTATGAAAATATCAAATAAGGACCAAAATAATTAAGAGAGAGATAGAGAGCAAGAACTAAACAGAGTAAACAGACTGTAAGCACGACAAAATTACAGAGAGGGACCAACAAGGTCAGGTTTCTCATTAAATTTCGGTACACAGTTTATAAAAACCCAACTACTCTTCTGTTGGTTCATAAACAATATTAGCACTAATATTTTGTCATGGAGTAAGCTCAGGAGTCGAGTTCCAACCTCAGTTTCAACATAAAAACAAATGGAATAGGTGTGCAATAATTGGCACCAAATAAATTCTTTCCTTTTCTGATACTTTCATCACATGCATATCTTTAATATTTAATTTCTCAGTACTTTTTTTTTTTTTTTTGATACCAGATAAACATTAGATAATAAAGGAGACAGTACAAAAGTAGGCCACCTGACTTATACATGGTCCGGATTAAGTCTACAGTGGCTAACAGGAAAGCAAGTAGTTATAGCAGCTAAGTCTATTACATGTGAGATAATATCCTTGGGCACAAACAAGTAATGAGTGGTCAAACCCTGTTGTTGGAAATGATTCAAGTCTGCAAACAAATTCTGCTCCGTCCAAGTTGGGTCTTTTCCTTGGTTGCAAAGTTGCACAAGCCTGTTGTTGTTGCTGAGTATTAAAATTTTGTTGTATCCCATCTGCATAGCCTTCAAAATTGCTTCTCCCACTGCATCTTGGATTGCAAGTTGCTGATTCTTTCTTCCACAACTAGCTCCTCCAGAGAAAAGCTCAATTCCATCCAAAGTCTTTGCTTCATAAGCATATCCACTTCTCTTTGACTTTCTGTTTTTGTGAGCTGCTACCTTCAAAATAATCTGCCATTCCTGGTTGAAGGGGACAATATGAGGTTGTTGTTGTTGTTCTTGGTACCTACAAGTAAGTGATTGAGATGTTAGTATAACTTCCATCGGGTTGGGCAAAATTCCTTGGTGAAGGACCCTGTTTCTATGATTCCAAATGGACCACAGAATGGTGAAAAAGGATTGTATGAATCCTGTTCCACCATTTTCCTCAAAATCATTTTGTAGAATAATGTCCTCTACCCATTGCTTGACTGAGCTGTATTGAAGTTCAGAGGATCTTATTGCCAAGTTAGATCCATGCCAAATGGCCCTTGTAAAAGGGCACTTCATGAAGAGATGATTCAAAGATTCCTTTTCCTCATTGCACATAAGGCAGTTATTAGAGACTAAAATTCCCCTGTTGTTCAGGATAGGACTTCAAAGACAGGAAGGCTTTCATGTAAGAGTTTCCATATGAAGGTAAGGATCTTTTGGGGTAGCTTCACTTTCCAAATCCTGTTCCAAACAATTGGAGAAACCCCATATGGCCTCTGATCTTGATTATATGGGTGTTGATTTAGATGGAGCAAGTGGTATGCCTTGTTCACCTTATAATTTCCAGAACTTGAGTGTTTCCATAGGAGTTTATCTTCAATCCCAGATGTCCTAGGAAGAGGCAAATTTAAAATCTCCTCACCATCATGAACTAGGTAAAGCTTTCTAACTAGAGCAACTCTCCAAGTTTTTGTTTCCTGGTCAATGAGGTCTGCCACAGTGCCATTAAGAAGATTGTTCTCTAATAATGTGGTGTTTGGACAGTGAAACCAATCAGGATGTGTGAGTGGGATTTTTTCTCCACTTCCAATTATCCAACGTCCCTGTTTTAGGGGAGGCAAGGTGGGAGAAGCAATGCTTTTCCATGTCCAGGAGTGGTGGGGTTTTGGTTTGTATTCTTGCAAAGAGGTTGTTGGGAAATATTTGGCTTTAAAAGTACGAGCCATTAGTGAGTTTGGAAAATGTTGAATTCTCCAATATTGTTTGGAAATCATAGCTTGGTTTACTAGGTTGAACTGTTTCAGACCAAGACCACCTCTGCTTTTTGGTTGACAATTTTTTTCCCAATTGACTAAATGAAGTTTCCTAGTTCCAACCTCATGACCCCACCAGAAGGCCCTAGTAACAGCATCTAATTTCTTACAAACAGTGTCTGGGATTCTGAAGCATGAAAAGGTGTACAAGGGCATGGCTTGAAGCACTGATGATATCAAAATGGTTTTCCCAGCATAGGAAAGCAACTTAGCTTTCCATCCTTGAAGTTTTTTCTGAATCCTATCAATGATGTCTTCAAAATCAGCAACTCTTCTTCCTCTAAGTTTGTAATTAATCCCTAGGTATTTGCTAGGATTTTAGACAAGATTACCCTGAAGGAAATTTGCTAGAGAAACTTGGATTTCCTGAGGAATATTTGGAGAACAAAAAAGGTCAGATTTGTTGAGGTTAATGCCTTGACCAGAAATTGAGCAATACCAAAGGGTAGCTTTTCTAAGATTTCGGAGGGAAGCATTATCATTTTGGAAAAAAAGAAGGGAATCATCAGCAAAGAAAAGGTGAGTGAAGGAAATACCATTTCTTCCTACCTTGATACCCTTGATTCTTTTTTGGTTTTCTTCCTTTGTCAAGGCCAAGGATAGAATGTCGGCACAAAACAAAAACAGGTAAGGAGAGATGGGATCACCCTGTCTTAAGCCTCTAGAAGGGTTAAAGAGTTTAGATGGGCTGCCATTGATCAATAAAGAGAATTGCACACTGGTGACACATTGCATAACCCAATTAACCCATT
Organism: Notholithocarpus densiflorus; assembly: GCA_030021035.2. Taxonomy (NCBI): domain Eukaryota; kingdom Viridiplantae; phylum Streptophyta; class Magnoliopsida; order Fagales; family Fagaceae; genus Notholithocarpus; species Notholithocarpus densiflorus. Next base: position 11,476,277 of record JARYZH020000003.1, read on the forward strand.
TGTAGCTAAAGTTCATAAAGAGTAAGACTGCCTTAAAGAAATTCCAGTTAACCCTATCATAAGCCTTGCACATATCTATTTTCAAAGCCCCAAATCCTTTCTTCCCACCCTTCTTCTTTATAAGAATATCAAAGATCTCATGAGCTAACAGGATGTTATCAGCAATGTTTCTGCCCTGAACAAAAGCATTCTAATAAGGAGTTATGAGCAAGTCCATCAGAGGTTTAAGTCTAGAGACCAAGATTTTGGAGATAATTTTATAAGAGACACTGCAAAGACTAATGGGTCTAAAGTGAGTTACCTCCTTTGGAATATTGATTTTGGGGATGAGAGTAAGGTAAGTTTTGTTGAGGGATTTAAGGATAGAACCTGAGTGAAAGAAAGCATGCACATACTGGAAGATATATTGTTTAACAATGCTCCAAAACTCCTGGTAAAAGAATGCTGGGATTCCATCTAGTCCAGGAGCTTTGTGAGGCCCAATTTGATGAACAGCCCATTCAATTTCTTCATCAGTAACAGGTTTGTCCAGCATTTGTTGCTGGTGTTGATCAAGCTTTGGAATTGGTATGTGATCCAGCTCCTCCATCGAAGTATGAACATTCTTTGAATCTATCTCCTCATATTGGTTTTTGAAATGTTCCACCAGGTAATTCTCTATATAAGACAGGTTCTCTATTTGACTTCCATCATCTTTCCTAATTTGAAGAATTCTATTTCTAGCTCTTCTTTGTTTCACAACAATTTGGAAGTATCTGGTATTTCTATCACCCTAAATGATCCACGAACTTCGAGCCTTCTGAGCCCACATAATTTCTCAGTACTGTTGCATCTTTGCATATAGGACATAATACAACACTGCCGCAAATCCATGTGTGCATATGATCTGAGGCCAACATTTTGCACACAATTACGAGGCCTAATTCAATCACAAGTCATTGATCAATCATACATCTTTTATTCCAGACATTTCTCTGATTCTAGCAAACACCAATTTTGTGTTAACGGAGGAGTGTTAGCATCAAGGAAGCACGAACACAGACACTGGTATGCGTACAGGTACAAGTACGAAACTGCAATACGAGCAATTTTTGAAAAATTATAATATAACATGGTGGATATGACATCGGTACATCACCTCCAAATGAAATGTCTATGTTTCCTAGTTAGCACCAGTTGGACACTAATGTGAACTAAGTGCAGTTTGAGGCAAGGGATGACATATGTGAGGTTTTGGAAGGACAACTGGAGCAGGAATCATTCTTTGAATGAGATGTCACAGACTTTAAACGTGACTCTCAAAGCTCTTTTATCAATTAAACAAAGTCTCAACACTATAGTCACTATATTCTGCCCCACTGACGAAGCTTTCTACTCTTTGAAGCACCCACAGGTTCCATTCACTTTGCTTCAATACCAAATTGCACCATCAAACCATGACAAAGAGACTTTAGAGAATTCTCTTACTTATGGTTCCAAAGGCTCAACCTTTTTGCTTGGCCATCCCCTAGTGGTCACAACATTACCTGGTGACACAAACACATCAATCAATGGTGTAAAAATAGTAGACTGGGATATATACCATGATGGGCATGTGATTGTACATGGGTTGAGGATTTCTTTGATCCTGCTTTCAAAATTCTGAGTATCCACGGTATGATGGTGAGGATTTCATGGTTTTTAAATTTGGATCATTTAATGAACCGTTAAAGGAAGAGGTTCAAGATTTTGAAGGTTAAACCGAGATTGAACCGTGATGACATCATAATTAATTTAATAATTACTTAAAATATAAATAAATATATTAAATTAGTTAAAATATAAAAATTGGTTAAAATAATCCAATTAAATGTATTTTTCATATTATATATAATTATTTGGTTATTTATAACTATATATAAATTTATGAAATGAAATACTAAATTGCTAATGTTTTTTTTTTTAAAAATGAAAATACCAATGACTATTGTTTATATATTCAAAAGGGCAATGGGTATAATTGTATAAATAGTTATATACAACTTGTATTGCATACAAACAACATGGCACAATAAGGACAACACACACTGAATGGAAAGAATATTTAAAAATTTATCAACCAATGAAAAAGTGAAACATGACGCTTCATTAAATATCCCCAGTCCCCACTTATCCCCCACTTCTTTCTTTGCCTCTATTTCGGCATTTTAGTTTCATACTACCATCTTTCTCAAAAAAAAAAAAAAAAAAAAGGGTTTCATATCACCGCTTCATTCCCCTTTTATTTCGTATTTTCTCATCCACACCGCTTTTATTCTCTGACTCTTCTATTCTCTAACTCTTCGATTTTTAAAATTTTCACTTTTAAAAGTCTTCTCATCTTTATCTTCACTTTTCTCATTTTATGTTGTCTTCCTCTTTGTTATTCTTTTTGTCCAAGTCCGGTGCTTCTTCTCCACTTTTTACTCTCAGTTTTCTCAACATGACTTTTTATTTTGTTTTTGTTTTTGTTGATGATGTACAGGTAAGTTCATTCTTTCTTATTTTGAGGTTTTTCCTTTTTGGTTTTCCTTCTTGTTGTTCGCACACAGGGCAATTCTTATCATCATCAACAACAACAACAACAAACCATGGAGTACAATTAGGGTTCATAATTACTTTTCATTAAGGGTTATGCGAGGTTGTTACCAAGTGGGTTTATTAATTGTTAAAACTCTAATACCTAAGTTTTAAATTATAATGTTACTGATCGATCCAACTAAAATTCTATCCCAAAAAGTTTCAATAAATTTAACATAATTTTTTTATTGATTTATTTTAATTATTTTGACCATATATCATAAATTTCTACTTTCATACATTTCACAATGTGGGTCATTGGTGATTAAGATAGTTAAATTTATTTTGGGTGAAATTATAAATTTGAAAATCAACATATCAAGAAACTTGGTAAGTTTCTAAAGAGTTTTAACCTATGGAGTCCGCTTCTGATGATACTCTTTATCATCAGACCAAGACACCAATCGATTTTTGGTATAGGCGAAAATTGAACCCCAGATCTCTTATTCAACCATCAGAAACTTTACCATAAATTCACATGGCGAGCTTCGAAGTTCGAACCTATCAAATAAAACCAGATTGCAACATAAACAATGGGCATTGAAATGAATCCACATTATACATTTTATATTACGTGAAATAGCATTTGGGTTGCATATTGAAGAGTCAACTTCAACTGAATTTGACTATAAACAAGAAGAAAAAGGAAAAATGCAAACAATCAGAAATTTTGGAATCACAAACACATACTTTTGGTTGAGGTTTTTTAGTACTTCTGAGTTCTGACCACCAAGCTCATCTCAAATGCAAAATTTACCTTAACCAAAAAAATAAAATTACAAAATTTTCACAGCATCCTTCCTATTACAATTACAAAATTTTCTGAGCCAAGAAAACTTGGACATCTTCAGTTTAATATAGAATCTCTCCCTAAATGGCCTTTTAAAGTATACATCAAACTCCACCAATCTTAAAAGTTGAGATCGCGGCCCCATCATGGCTTCATTAATCTCTCTTCCCAGGAGCTAATGTACAAAGCTGATAGATTTTCTGTTCCACCCTACTGGTGACCAAACATGTCATATTCCTAATATCATGTCTGCATATCAGCTATACAGCTTCTTTATCTTTATGCATACTCTCTCCGTCTTGTCAAAATATATTTGCGGTGGAGGTAAAAAGGGAATAATGAAATCAAATGTATAACATCCTACCCATCATCTTACCCTCAAAAAGAGCTGAACCAGAGGAAGTTAAGAATCACTCAACAGCAGTCCTCTTTTCCATCAATGATTCTAGAAATGCCGCACACAATTTGGTGAGGGGTGGAAGATTATGTGATGACCCACTGAATATCGTCTCCCAAGGCCTCTCTGATGGAACAGATGGGACCAATGAAGTCTGGTTTCTCTTAAACTCTGGTAGCTCTCCATAAATAGACGCATATCCAACTTGCCCTGTTATAAAAATATATAGTAAGGACCAAAATAATTGAGAGAGAGAGAGAGAGAGCAAGAACTACACAGATTGTCACCATGACAAAATTCCAGACAGGGACCAATAAGGTCAAGTTTCTCATTAACTTTGGTACACAGACTATAAAAACCCAACTACTTTCTATAGGTTCATATACAATGATAGCTCAAATATTTTGTGATGGAGTAAGCTCAGGAGTCATCCACAAGTTTCAACCTCAGTTTCAACATAAAATCAAGGAGACATACATGTTTGCATTGGTACCATATAAATACTTTCATAGACATGCATATCTTTAAAATTTAATTTCTCAGTACTGTTGCACCTTTGCATACAGGATATATCACGTTACTGGCATAAATTCACGTGTGCGTATGATCTGAGGCCTACATTGTGCATACCATTACGAGGCCAAATTCAAGAATCAATAGCAAGTCATTAATTCCTCACACATCTTTTATTGTAGACATATAGCAAACACCAATTTTGTGCTAACACAACAAGGGTTCGAATGCTGAGTAAACAAGTACCAAAGGATGTACTTTATGGTGGAGTATTAGGACCAGTTGGGATACTTATCTGAACTAAGTGCAGTTTGAGGTAAGGGATGGCAACCATGTGAGGTATTGAAGGACAAGTGGAACAGGAACCATTCTTTGAATGAGATGTTCCCAAATTTGTATGAAATTGTAACTGATAAAAAAGATGCTTCTATTCACTCAAATTTATGGTGTCAAAATAAAAGGAATTTCAAGTTTATAAAAGATTTTAATGCCTGGGAAATGGAGTCAGTAGATTTCTTCTTTGATACCTTGCTTTCCAAAATCCCAAGGAGAGAGGGCCTGGATCAAATGAGGTGGAGTTTGAATGGAAATGGTAGTTTTCATCTTCACTCACAGTGTAGGGCATTGAAAGCTCAGGTGATGCATAATTCCCTTGAAAAAGTGTTTGGTGTTCCAAGGCTCTGAAAGTGTCAAGTGTCACTTTATTTGAGTGGACAGTAGCTTGGAAAAAGATTCAAAAATGTGATAATCTCATGAAGAGAGAAATCACTTTAGAAGATTGGAAATGCATGTGTAGGTGCAGTGGCGAGTTACTGTAAATCACTTGCTGTGGCATTGTGATATTGCATATGCTTTGGAAACATACATTTTCTCTATGTTTAGAATTCAGTGGGTCTTGCAAAGAAGTGTTGTTGATCGTTTATCTGGTTAGAGGAATTTTTTTGTAATGAACTTTTTTTTGTTTGGAATCTAGACCATTTATGCTTGTTGTGGACATTGTCGGGAGAGGAATCATCGTACTGAAGATGCGGAAAACTTGGTGGTTCAACTGAAGATGCATTTCATGATATCATTGTTTGAATGGTCATGTTTTGGGTCCTAGTGATACTCATTCTTTTGTAGATTTTATTGGTTCCCTCTCATTTTGATTGAAATTCACATTTGTTGTAATTCTTTAGGCTATCTTATCTATACAATCTGTGTAAACATGAGGCACTTCCTCATTTCCAATAAAGTTTTTTTACCTCAAAAAAAATCAACATAATGGGGGGTACAATACAATGGGGCTTGAAATGAGCTCTAACTTAAATGACACCTTCAATTCTTCTAACAAGGTGAAGGGTACTGTCCTAGATTCAGGATCCAACATGTTAATGCGTAACTTACCAATAACCAAAAAAAGGAGGGAAGGGGGGCATTTCAATAAGTGTGACATGACAACTACCGTCAAATTATTTTTCAAGAATATCAGAAGCAATCATGTGCATCTATTAAAACTTCCATAAGATAGTATACTCTTAACTAAAACAATGAAAGTTCTAGTAAAGGAAACCCCACCTGTTTCTTCAAGCTCAACTAAACCCTTCCGCCTGGCCGTGCTAACCTCATTTACTTCATTGCTATATGGGTCAAAGAGTACGTACTCATGATCACCATTGACATACACAAGCAATTCTTTTGGTGCATTCCCATCTGAAATATTCTCTTCCAAAAAAGATGGATTTCCTTGAAGAAACGAAAGCCCCCCTCCCTTTGCCTGCCCCAAAAATTAAAAGGGAATAAGAAGTGGAGCAGGAATGAGGGCAATTATAATGTAACAGAACATTATGGATGCAAATTACCTTACTACTTACACTTGACATGCTAAAGTATATATAGCAACAACAATTTTAGGCATTTCTTGAATACAATACATTCAAACTATATCTGTTGATATTTTTTTTCATTTTGTTCTGTGGTATATGATACTTAATTCTTAAGCAAAGGACGGAGAGAGTAAAGAAAAGGGTGGGGTTGATACTTCTTACAAGATTCATTTGAGAATAAGTTGATAATGAAGAAAAAAAGTGAGCCTTTTCTTGTATCTTCTTATCATTAGCAATCAATTCGTTTGTCTCTTACTGTTCTTTTAATTTACTAAGGAATAGATCTCTACCATCTTTTTTTTTTCTTTTATAAGTAATGGAAATTTCATTCAGATCATAAAAGGAGTCACCCAAGTATACAGGAAGAGATCTCTACCATCCTCTTCTTTGCAACCAACAATTGTTCCAAATTTTTTTTTTTTAATTTATAAATTTTATATTAAAAAAAAAAAAATCCTGTTAGTAGCCTGACTTGGTTTTGGCTGATATGTTGTCATATATGTAAAAAATAGATGAAATATATATGTTCATACGTGTAAAAGATTCATTAGAGCAGCTGAAGCATATACATGTTGCAATCAGAAATTTCATCACCCACATGGCTGCATGATTTAATTTACCTTATTGCATAAGATTTTGTAGCATACCCATCAATATTCTAAAAGCATCTGCCAGTATAATATGATCACCATCATCATTTAGCCAATGATTCAACCCAGTTACATGAGCTCTCAAGTTGACAAATAACTCATTTTATTGATTTCTAAATCTTACCACTAATTTGTCTTCTTCATTTTCTTTTTATAGGGTTAAAGGGTAAAGATCACACATAAATTCATGCATTCAAAAGTCCTTTAAAAACTATAAATAAACAGCTTTTAATGCAACATAGAGGTCTATCACATTGTCAATGAAACTAAAATATATAGCTGAGCCAAATAGTTTTAATGTATTTTGAGAAAGCCTCAATGCAAACATTTTGATTTTTTACACTGGTTTGATAGTAGACTCTACCAGATTGTGAAAAATCAATAAGATTCTCACGAAACAGATGGAAGGGGCCATAGCAAACAGAATGTACCTTTCTTACGGACCAGGTAGCGATAGGAACAGGATCCATTACATTGAATAATAGGATTGCCCCATCTCTTCCTTGAGACATTGATTCATTCGATTCCGTACACATAGATGATTCAGGAAGAAGGGCAAGAACTGCAAAAGACAACAAATCCACTGCACATGCTACAGCTGCATAAAATATACATAGCAACATCACAACAGTGGGGTGACCTTTCTCACAACTAAAAGGAACATCCAGTAAATGGAGAAATAAGCAATGGGCCACATTATAAATTAAGATGGCCAAAAAAAAAAAAAAGGATCAGAATCTCAGACTTAGCAGGTCCGCAATTACGATAGCCAATAGTTAAGCTACAGCTTATTAGAAAAGTAGAACAATTAAAACTAATAACCAAAAATACTTCCCTTTCTAGTTAAGGGCCACATCATAAATTAAGATTTTTTTTTTTGCTGATAATTTTTGGCCCCAAGGGGAGGAAGAAGGGTAGAGTAAAACTAGTGATCTCTGCTCCATGAGGCATTGTCCCTAGCCAACTGTGCTTAACAAAATTAGTAATCAATCTATAGCGGTCCAACTACCATTCCAAATATGACCGGAATTTGTAAATAACCACTTATTAATGCAAGGTATTGCCCGGTTCCTAATTTCTGTCATCTGCTAATCAACAGAAGCCTCTTAGGGTTCTCCTTTATCCATTTCCATCCTCCCTTCAGGCTTCAAAAATGCCACCAACCTCCCATCACGTTATATGTCAAGAAAATTCATCTTTCCACAAAAGCATTTCTAAAATTCACAGATGACAACTTTGTCCTGTAATTTTAGACATTATACAAAATCTACACTTACAGTGAAACTAGCATCTCAATTCCCAAATGATTCAAGTAATGGGGTTCTAATACATGGGTATTGGCCCTGTTGGGTGGTAATGTTGAACTCTGCAGTAGTCTTAAAATCACATGGAGAATCATACCATGAAACTGCTCTCAACATGAAAATAAAAGAGGATTTCAAACCTTCAATGTGAAGCCTGTATGACCAAGATAGAGACAATTTTGACATATTCCACACACAGAGTTGCGGCTTTGGATCTCGCGACACAGATACTAGATACTCTGACTTTCCAGCAAAGGACAGGGTCACAATTGGCTGAAAGAAAAAAATAATATGAAAAGATTAATGACAGGGAGAGGCAATTCATAATAGAAAAAATAATAATAATAAATCATGCTGGCAAAAGATGCCTCAACAAGGCAATCCTCTTCCAAATATTGATCTTTTCTTCTCTATTTTGGCTTGGCACTTCATTATTATAATTTTCTTTATTTGGTATGGTTTTCACCTATTAGTTGTGTAAGGTGAAAAAGGCGTTCAAGCTCCAATATGAGACTTAGGCAGTGAGGCCCAGTTAGGTGGCACAGTAATGAGGAAACTCCAACCAAATAATGTTGGAGTCTACAACTCTAAACTATAGTCAACTGCTTAGCCTAAAACTGCATATGTCCACTTTTAGGTCTTAATCAAATTTTTAAAAACAATTATGATCAAATATGAGCTTCACGGAGGTGAAAACTTTGCCATGAATGTGAAGTTTATAGTCAGGTGGAGCTGTAGAAAAGCCACATTTGGGGCTTTTTTGGGAGAGGCTCCCGCTTTTTAAAATTATGAGAAGCTCAGCTGAGTTGAGGGGCTGCTTATCCAAAGCCACAGAAAATGAACAAGCTGCTTTACAAAACTGGAGATAAGTCAAAGCCCCTTTGTTTTACCAAATAAGATGCCAGTAGCTTCTGATCTTTAAAAGCTGAAGCAATTCTGGTAAAGGCACTATTACGTACATGCATAACAAAAAATTACGCATATAAACAATGAACTCTCTGAAGAAACACAGAGGCAAAGATTGTCATGTTTTTAACAAATTACCGAGAGAGTCTCTCCAATTACAGCCAAAAGGACATTCTTGTCAGGATCCCACAATGTGATAACAGTTTCCGCTGCAACAGCCAGAACAGACCCATCCAAAGAAAATGCAGCCGCTGTCATTGGCTTTTTTCTGCATTGGAAACAATAATCTATCACAAAGACAGCGAATTAAGAGTTTCTATCACCAGATTATGCTGCAAAAACATGCTCATATGTATATGTATTTTTTTTTCTTTTGCTATTTACCCAAGGATCCATATCAATATATTTGACACCATGTTTGGCAAAACAGAGGGTGAGGGAAGAGAAAGGGAAAGGAGAGCACTTTTTCTTCCAGGTGCTTGGTTTGCAAAGGAGAAAGGAAATGAAAAAAATACTCACATGGATTCCCTTATCTACTCTCCCATTTCCTTCCAATTTCGGAGGAAAGACAAATGTGGGCCAATGGAAAACAAATCCCAACATTTTTCTTTCCCTCAAATTATCTCTCCAACCAAACAAAGGATTTATTTTATCCACCTTGTGTTTTACCTCCCTTTCTTGCCTTTCCCTCCATCTTCCCCCAAACCAAACATAGTCTTAACTATTTACACAATCAAGTTTCACCCTACCTCTACAAGATCAAATGCAGTGCCCCCCCCCCCCCCCCCAAAAAAAAACAAATATGTATATACACACACAAAAGGAATCAAAAGTTATTGAAATATAGACAGAGCCGGGGGTTGAGCTTGTTTCATTACCAACTGGTGAAGCTGATTGGGCACAAATAAGGACAGTGATGAGGCCTTGGGTGGGTTAAGGCACTGGTCCATGATGGGTGGAAAATGGTGGCGTGGTGGTGGTAGCAGCAGATTTCATTGGTAGGGGAGTGCTGGTTTTTGATCTGATTCAGGTGGATTTTGTGGCTGATTTGGGTTTGATAATGGTCTTATCAAAGAAGGCTTTGGAAAATATTGTATAAATGGTTTTCTGGTGAGTTTATGTTGGATGTTTGCCAATGATTGACAGCAGAGAAGCAGTGGTAGGTTATGGCTTATAAAGTTGGTGGTGATGGGGATTGAGGTGAGATTGTTGGTGGAGCATTTGGGTGAAAACTAGGCTTTAAAGGTGTGAAAGATGGGTAAAGCATTTGGGCAATATTTTTCTTTTGACAGTAACAAGGATGGTGGGATGGTTACAATGGGCAGATTGTAGTGGTTTTGGGAGCAAAGAGGTTGTGGTGATGATGAAAGTGGCATTGTGCAGAATTCTAGGGGCAAGAAACCAAAGTTCTGTTAGGAAGAAGGAATTGGAGGTTTCTTCAAAATCCTTCAAAATATTTTTTTTTCCCTTTTTCCTCTCTTTTTCTTCTTTTCTTTTCTTTTCTTTTCTTTTGTGTGTGTGTGTGTGTGTGTGTGTGTGTGTGGCCGCGTGACAGGCACATATAATGAAATTAATGGCAGGGAGTTATTTTCCACAATGCCTAAAATTTGGGAACCGATTGCTCTAGTGTTAGATTTGAGGGGGGAGCAAAAAACCTAACCCTAAAGCTTAATGAAAAAATGCAATTTACCTAGAAATCATGAAAGTAAGAACTGACAAGAGGCAGGTCATATATAAAATTCTATTTGTTGGCCAACCAATTCTCAGAACATCACAATTGAGACCTGATTCAAAAGCGTAACTGAATAGCATTCTTGTGAACTGGAACGATTTTGAATCATTTATGAGCAATCTTTGGGATGTTTGTGAATCAAGTGTTTTCTCTTCTGTAAACAGACTTATCTCTATCAAGTCAAAAAATTTAAATCTACAGAAAGGAAAATAGAGAAAATCCCCTAAAAGAAAACTATGGTCCTGTAAAATAAAGTGTATGACCATACTTGTATGCTCCAACTGCAAAGCATGCCCAACCAGAATTCTGAAGTGTCTGACCTTTCTGCTGGATCTCATCATTGCAAACCCATACCTGAAATATCATATTAAAATTGTAAGTTTTACAGCAAAGAGGATCCTCAGAATACAACTGCCACTCAACCAAGGTTACCTTGAAGTCCCCACCATACGATGAGCTAACCACCATATGACGGGTAGGATGAAAAGCAACAGCAGAAATACCAGCATCCCTACATGACAAGTAACGCAATATTCATCTCTGCCACGTATTATAAACACAAAAGGAGTACATTCTAATAAACAAATTCAGGTTCAAAAAATTGAAGCATAAAAGAAACTGCCACATCCACAAAACAATGACATTTCATTCTTGGTGCTTAAAATATTGAAAACAGCAAAAGGGGCTCTTAATAGCACCATCGGACCATATAAAATTTTTCAGAATTTCCCAGGTAATTAAGTCAAGGCCAAACCTGTGAGGTTCATAAATAACAGTGGACAAGGTGAACTTTTTGTTCTCTGAACCCAATGCCCAAAACTTAAGACAAACAAGACCTCCTATTCCCTCTTCAGGAAGCCTAACTTCTACAGTACTCATCATAGAGCCATCTTGGGAGAGGGCCACTAAAATCACTACAACCTGTACCAATAATAATCCAAGATTTAAAATAAAATTGACACAAGTCGGTGATCATATGTATAACAAGTATGTATGACCAAGAGGATATCATTTCCACAATGAAGGTAATTACAAATGAGCAACTTCATACCGAGATTTCATCACCTGGCTGATGGTTTCTTTCACAGACTTGAACCTGAAAAGCATTAAATTTTAGAACAATTAAACTTGCAACTCATCACTTGTAATGGGCAGTGAACATTCCTACACAAATATTTGTCATTTCCTGAAACGAACAATGTGTGTGATGCACGTGCAGCAGGGCTGGCACCAGTATATGATGTGTCCCACCTAGTATGAGCCCATATCACCTGTAAGCTATTGCATGTATTCATGCATGCGAGTGGGTCCCATATAGGACCCATGTGATTGTCCCAGATTAATAATCAGTGTAAATCCATGCATATCAGGAAACCAATTATAAAGTGATCTAAGAAAAAAAACTTCAATCGAAGCAACAGGGACTCAATCCTTTCAAAAGACCTCAAATTAAGCTCCTTCCAAATACACAACATAAACCAAGGAAGAATGGCATTCCATACATCAACACTTTGATGGACCTTAAAACCACCTCCCCAACAAGTTAGGAGGCCTTTGACCAAATAATGCATGACCCATAGAGAAAGCAAATAAAGAAAAAAAACATACACCAAATATCACTTGCAATAATATCACATCACAATGAAGGAGAAGATGGTAGATCCATTGGGCCCAAAACTAATAAAAGATAAAAGCAATACAAACATTGAACAAAGTAGAAAAGCAAATGATTTCATCAAAAAAGTTAAAGACAGAAAATGAAATCAGTTTATATATAGAATGATTTCCAAGTATTTGACAGGGGAATCAATATCTACACAAGGGGAAAAAAGGGCAGTAAACAGTAAGTCTTGATCTTCTTTTCACTGACCCCAACCCTTATTTCTTCAATTCCCCAGCGAAAAACACACATGCAAAATAGTATTGCAGACGCTTATTATGGAGATTGTGTCATGTCTCTACTACACAAACAAACTAAAGGTGGCGGAAAAAAATCAACAGCTTTTTAAGCTATACAGACAAAACCGCATATGTCAAGACAAAAAAAAAAAAACTAAATAACCATAGAAAGCTCAGTGTAGGAAATTCAAACTAAATTTAAAATTGAACCATTAAACTAAAACATCCTAACCTCATACATTCCATGGTCATCAAATAAGCTGTAGAATTGGATGCCATAGCTCTCTGTACGTAGGGCAACTAACCCAGAAGTGTAATCAAATGCAAACCCACTGCTTAGACCTTCATATCTCCCTGGAAATGAATGAGGAAGCTGGGGGGTGGGAATGAAGCTTAAATATTAGCACATAAAACTGCAAATAATATAGTCAATTATTTATAATACAAAAGGGGTAAAAAGTAAATAGCCATTAAACACACAAGTGTTCCAATCACACAACATAAACTTCAGCAATTATGTATATAGCAGCCTTGGCAGGTAACCACAAGGTCAGTAATAGTAATATAAGTCCATAACTTATAAGGTAAAAGCAAAGCTTTCTGAAGCATTTTGAAGGCTCTTCCCTACACAAACCAATTCTAGAATGTTTCAAGCCATCATGTAAAGACATCATTTCTTGTAATATGTCCTAAGTTGACTCTTCCAGTACACATCTTGTGTACTGGAAGATGTCTTTTGCTCCTTTAATAAAACTAATTTATCTATCAAAAAGAATGTAGAGATATCACTATATCATCATGAGCATACTATATATTCAATGACGCACATTTTGTGTGCTTTGAAACACCAGCCACAAGAACTACACCCCATGTGGCCAAATTCTAAGGGTTACGTCCAAGGAGGTTGACTGAAATATCTCATGATTTTAAAATTTATATGCCTTACAAGGAAGTGCATAGGCAAAAGATGAGTTTTTTTTAAAGGTCTGCCACATATTGAATTGACATTTTAGTAGTGTACTTATTTATGTGAAACTTAATTATAGGAATTTCCAGACAGTCAAATTCCAGTCAATCAAACACGTATAAAATACACATCATAACTTCGTTAGAATAAATGTAGATAATTAGGTATTCAAGATTTCACGCAGATTCTTTAGAACAAACCTTGATCCCTGAGATGGTCTTTAAGATATCCATAGAAGGCATTTCCAGCATATGAATTAGATTATCTGCACAAGATATCTGAATAACCTTATTTCAGTAAAATCAGTGAAATTAACTGGTTCTGTTTCAGCAGAGACAATAATACTTTAATACAGAATAATTCTGAGTTCCAGTACAACGAAATTTTCCTTACAGATGAAAGTGTAGGATCTGGAGAATCTGTAAAACACAGAAGTGGAGATCCAATTCGTGGTAAAAATTTCTTTTTCCCTGTGTCTAGCTGCCAGACCACTAGAACTCCCTCCTTTCCACCTGGACACCAACAGAAAAATCAGAATAAACAACTATCTAGAGGTAACCACGACAGAAACTGGATTTGAAAAAGCATCCTAGCCCTTTTTCATCTTCAACTACAAGGAGTCCTGGTACTAAGAGGTCCACATGGACCCTCAAACTATTCACAAAGTAGATCAACAGAGAATGTCTAACAGCTAAAAAGTTTTTCAAGCATCACTCATGCTAGGAATCACCCATTTAACAGCATAAGACTTGACATTCTAAAGACAGGGTACACATATGACATGCATTAGTGTACCCAGTTTTTTTTTTATGAATCATTAGTATACCCAGCTGGTTGACCGCTGTAATTCCTTTCACATGCAGACTAATCATCATTTTTACATTAAACTTAAATGTAGAGAAATACAATGTACCACACATCCAACTTTATCATGTAAACTCTACAAACTATATGAAGCAGTCCTCCCCATCCTCAAATGCTAGCTACAACGCATTTTTGACATACATACAACGAGACAAACAGCATACAACAACAAAAAAACAGAACCCTAGTCCCAAAATTGGGATCAGCTACGGATCCTTGACAAATTTGTTAGGGTCGGCCTTATGTATTTGACTCCATTCTACTCTATCTAAAGTCATACTATTTGTTACTCACTTAATTGACATGTCCTTTTTATTACTTCTACTAATATGATTTTTAGTCTTTGTTCCGTCAACTTGGATCAACTCCACTCCTTACTAGTGCATTAGTCACTCTCCTTTGAAAATGACCAAACCATCTTAAGCGATTCTCCCTCATCTTTTCATCAATAGGGTGTACCACTATCTTTAGGCGAATTTTCTCATTTCAAATCCTATCCTATTTTTCATGAAAAGGCTAGGCTTTAGCACATTATGGAATTCTGAATTTACCTGAATATAAATAGGCACCATCAGAAGAGAAAGAGAGGACTTTCACTTCGGCAGAGTGCCAATGCCACGTGGAGCAAGAATCAGCATCATCATTCCCCCTCACACCAGGATGTTCTTCCTCTTTATTCACTAGTTCATCACCAGTAGAAAATGTTCGATAACCAAATCCCCTCCAAACTAAAATTCTCCCAGTTACATCACCTGCAGCCACAATCCTCTCAGTTGGATGAAATGCAAGAACTGACAAAGTCTTTGAATGATGCAGGGTAATTTTCTTTGCCAATGATCGCCCAGAATCTATAGCAGGAACCGACCACACATGAAGCTTGCGTTTGTTTCTGATGCCAAAAAATTTGCCAGAGGAACTTACAGTAATGAATTCTGGCTGTGGAGTCTGTCAAAAAGTGACAACAATCATCATACATCTCAAATTGCAAAAACAATTGGCAATCAGCATACAAGTTAAAAAGCTGAAGACACGAAAATTATGAGATGATATGGTACTTTAAAAACCAACATTTACTAGACTCTTCCACTCATTTATACCAGATATGTTAAATTGTCTGTGTCTCTAGTAGATATTCAAAGATTCAGAAACACTTCATGAAATCAGATTTATCTTGTGAGACTGTAAAGATGTCCCTGCCTCTTTATTTCATTTGGATATGCTCTTTGGGGTAAGAGGATCTAATAACCTACTAGATTGAGCTTATGATAACTTTATAGATCAACCTGCTAAAAAAAATTAAGAAAGAAAATATATAGATATCACCATTCAATAACCTTGAACATATTATTTCCCTATCATCTAAATTTCGTCCAAGCACTCCATATCAACAACAACAACTAAACCTTAGGCCCAAAACTATGGAATTGCCTATGAATCCTCAACAGACTAATCAACTCTGTCCAAATCTCCACCATTCTATCCTATCCATATCAGGTAACATTTAAATTGCTAGAGTAAGACTGTGTAACCGAATGAAGATAAATAAAGTAAAAGTTTGATGAAGTCCTCTTCATTTCTCTTGTAAGGCAAGCTTCATCTTTTATAAAAGAAATAATACTATCTCTTTGTCAGTTATAAAGTCAAATAAATAAATATCACTATTCCAATAAACTCTATCAATATATGATAACTTTTGTGTGTGTGTGCGCGCGTGTGTGCTTCTTTAAAATTTCAATTTACTGCATGTCAATTGAATCCTCAAATGAACTACATATTTTAATCTTCCTTGTTTTGGGGGAAATCACACACACACCTAATGGATCTAAAATCCAT
This sequence comes from Notholithocarpus densiflorus, assembly GCA_030021035.2. Classification (NCBI taxonomy): domain Eukaryota; kingdom Viridiplantae; phylum Streptophyta; class Magnoliopsida; order Fagales; family Fagaceae; genus Notholithocarpus; species Notholithocarpus densiflorus. The sequence goes on from JARYZH020000003.1 coordinate 11,492,595, forward strand.
GAATTCACCTTTTACCCTGTTCTTACAATGCGAAAAGGTAACATTTAAGCTAGAGTTCATAGGCATAAGTAGACTATTAAGAATTACAAAAAAAAAAAAAAAACTAATAGCACAGGGGGGGGGAGTAATTATTGCTCCAACAAATTGTACCTCTTTCAAAATTAATCCGCCAACCATACGAGACGCAGTCAAGTTACACTTCCGAATCTGTCCATGCATAGCTTTGGGCCTGTTTTCTCGCACTTTTTTATCTTCAATGGACAGATAAGCAAAAACATCGGTTGGCTTTTCATTGCTCTCAGCTGGTTGACCTACTATAGATGGAATCACCTAAAAATTAAAATAAAAGTCAGCCCTAACTTTTTGTTTATCATTCATACAGCACTAATAACAAAATGTATATGAAAGACGAGACAAAATTATAATTTAAAGCCAACTTTGGGCAACCAAGATTCTTATTCTTAACTAAAGAGCTGCAATCAACAATACATGGCAAAGTATAAATATGTGAGTCAACCTCAAGATTTTTACTCATAAATCATTGAATGGCTTCAACACTCTTAATTCTCACTAGTACCACCCAAAATGAAAACCTATAAAAATTTTCATATGAAAAACCGAATTAAATAAATAAATTAAAAAAAAAAAAAAAAAACTATTGGCTTAAATTTCCTACACAACATACAAAAGTATAACTTCTCCAAAATTTTAACTTAAAATTCCAATTTAAGTGTCACTTTTTAAAGGGAAAAATATACAAAATCCCCCGTGGTTTCCTTTAAAAACACAAACCCCCAAAATTTTTTGAATGTAAGACCTAACCCTAGAGGTTTTCCGGCTTTTTAAGTGAACCAGAAACCAATACTGTTATTAGTCCCAAAATTTTGGGGTCGGCTCCTTGAGATGCTGTTTTATTGTCATCACAAAAACCATTTGTGTTTTTGTGTATTTTTTCCCCCATTTTTTAAGTAACATTAGCATTTTTAAGTAACATTAGCATATATGTGTACTTAAATGTGACATTTTAAAAAAAGTTCAGATATTTTGTTCTCTATAGAGTGAAGCAAAACAGAGACGCCCAAGGTTCAAATCCCCGCTCCCCCAACTATCAGAATTATCAAAAGGCAAACATAATAGTGTAAAAAAAATTCATAAGCATCCAAATTCAATCATTTAGCTTCATCCAACATACCATAGAGAAAATAGGCATTTTAACATCGAGCGTTTTGAGCAACTCCGGAACGGAGAAATCCCAATACCGAATGGTGCCATCAAGCGAGGCAGTCCAGCAGTAGCACAAAACCTTAGTGCCCGGCACAACTATCACCGACGTCACCGCCGCCGTGTGACCTTCCAACGACGCAACCTAGCACCCAAAAAAAAAAAATTTGGTGAGTTATATTTTGAAAAAAAGGGGAGAGAGAGAGAGAGAGAGGCAGTTGAAAAGTTAGTTAGCGGTTGCGTAAGGGGGGAAAGAACCTTACCTGTAAGGCGGTGGAGGTGCTGAAGATGGAGACGGTGTTGGCAGTGCAAACGAGGAGGCGCTTGGCGTCGTTTGAGAAGGCCGGTGGCGAAGATATGTAGCTACTGCCTCCCCTAATCATCTTTGAGAGATTTCACAATTTGAAAGTACCAACGCAAAGCCCTAAAACCGGCTTAAACCTTATATATGCTAAAACCCTGTTTCTGCTACCTCTATAAAAGACATGAATAAATAAATAAAACATTTAATCAGATTTTAGTATAAAAAAAAAAAAAAAAAAAAGTAATGGGTATTACTTATTACTTGTTACATACACATGCTTACTTGTGTGTGTTTAATAGTTTGTTTGTTATTAAAAATAAAAATTTACTTGTGTTTTTAAAATGAAATCGTGACTTTCCTTCTAGTAAAATTAAGAACCATTTCAGTCAAATTAGCTTGGCTCAACTTGACTCGGGTCACAACTCACGAGTGCTCTCTTTTTTCTCGTTAGTAAAATCAACAATCCATTTGGTCTATTTAGTATTTAGCTTGGCTCAACTTCACTCGAGAGCCACAGGTGCTTTTTCTTCCGCTCTTTTCTTTTTTTAATTTTCTAAAATGCAAAAAAATACCCCTAAAGTCATCTCCTAGTGTTTCATTTGTTCTTTTTAACTCCCTAAAATTTTTCATATCCACCAAATTAACCTCTAAACTAACTTTTATTAGCTCTTACGGACAAAAGAATCATTTAAGCGTAATAAGACCACGTTAGGAAGACTCAACAATTGATTCAAGATACCGATCATGTGATTTTTCTATCTATTAGACTTAACGAAAGTTAGTCCCATGGGTTGATTTGGCAAATATAGAAATCTCAGTGAGTTATAAAGAATGAAATAAAACCTAGGGGTGTTTTTGCAACTAACCCAAACCCTTGTGGCTGTTTATTTATTTATTTATTTTTATTTTTTCACTTAGGCCTTTTTCTTTCTTTTTAAATAAAGGATAAAACTTATGCGCAATATATTAAGCTCTCCAATTTAGTTTCAAGCGCATAGTTGTATTGCCATGATATAGAAACAATGTTTTTTTTAAGACAATTAAATTCAATACAAGCATATATTTAAATTTAATTGGGAAATCTAATATATTATACCTAACGTACTTTACCAAAATGTTGCATATAAATAAAATGTATCACACAAAAGAACGGTATGACTTAGGCACATTTTGTTAGCTCTAGACTTTAGTATCTTAGGTTCCCCAGTTAAAGTTTGAGTTTGATTTCCTTTTAGAAAAAAAATGTATAAAAATATGGTTTTATTTCTCAGTCTCTTACAGGAAATGCTTCCTGATATTCAATGAGGATTCTTCTATTGATGCTATTGAGACCTTTCAACCTTGGGCCTATGATGGAGATTCCATGTAGAAGTTCCAGTTCGAAATGTTAATCTATTTGGGTCAAGCCCACCTCCACCTCTCACTTTAACCAGGGCCGGCCTAAGCCCTAGGCAACTTAGGCCCAACTTAGGCTTAGGCATAAGGCCCCCACCACAAATTTTTTTTACCTCTATAAAAAAAGACCAATTCTCATTATAAAAGACCCAAAAATTTATATAATATATATATATATATATATATGAATTTTTTCAAATGGTTGTGCACTTTTTTTATTAGTGATGTTAGGAATACTACAAATTTTATTATATGCTTATAAACTGACATATCACCAATCACAAAAAAGTAATTCAAGCATTAATTAATTATGTTATTGAAGTTCATCAATCACAATTATTGTCATATCATACTGTGTACATTTTGTAGTAGCTTTAGCATATTTTTTATTTATAATTTTCTAACAAAACTTTCAAAATATGAGAATGGTAGAAACCTAACCCAAATAAAACCCTAAAATACTTCCAAAAAATAGTTGCAAAGGTGTTAGATCATCAATGATGATTAATTTCCCATAAATATTTTGAGACTTCAAATTTTGTAAACTAATTTCCTACAAAGCTACATACTAAATAATATCTATCTTTTTCGGTTAAAGATTAAATTACAAATTTACCTAACTATGTATAGTCATGTATCCAAGACAAAGTAATTTTCTGTTTAAAAATATAATACTTTTTTTTCTTTTTGTTAAAATTTATGTTTCAGCTATCACATTCAATTCTCTATATGATTCTTTTGCCAAAAAGAAATCTCTATATGAAATTAACCTTAGTTTTAGTCAATATTATTCATTAAATTATGTATTTAATGCATCAAATTAATCTCGATTTGATTAGTATTACATAATTTTATTTAATTAATATTTATATCTAAAAAGCTTTACATAAATCTTTCATCTTAAGCCCCAAATTAAGTTGAGTGGGCCATGACTCTAATACCTACCTAATAACTAAAAGGAGTTTTAAAACTCCTTTTAGTTATTCTAAATTGTTTTCCTTTGCTCCGTCAAAAATACTTTGCAACTTTCTCAGATGCATGCGTAATAAGCTTCTGACACTGTCATGCATGGCATCTAATTAGTTTTTCTTCATAATTATCACGTTTTGGTCATAACCACTAATACACATGTTACGAACAATATTATACTTACCTTTTGAAGAATGTAAGCTGCTCAATGAAAGCATGAAATTAACATTAGCTTTGTTGTTGCCATAGTCGGTGGTAAACTATAGATTATAATACGTTCACAGCCACTGGTTTTCCTTCCACAAATAGGCTTTGCTATTTCCCATGAAATTAAGGTAGAATTTTTGTGTAGGTGAATGAAAGGTCTAAAGTAATTTGGTAAGCTTCATCATAGGCTGAAAGTTCTCTTAAGCATGCTTTTGATTCCATTGCCATGCAAATTTCACAAAATATTTTATGGACTTGTTTTGCTTTGGCCCTATAATGTCGGATAGAGTTTCTCTTCAAACTACTTTGGAAAAAAACCCTTCAAACTCCTATATTTTTTTATTAGATATGAATTTTGAAAATCTAAACCGTTATATTACATGTTTTTTTATGTTTTTAACACGCATACCAAATTCTATTCAAATTAGATATGTTATTAACTGTTCGATCAATACACTTTTTTATGCATAAATTTATACCACAAAAACTTGAAATTTAAATATTTAATTGATGATATAGTTATTGATTTTTTATCCTCTTGAAACTTTGTAAGCATGAAGGATATAATAAAAACATACAATCTAATAGTTAGATTTTCAAAATTCGCATCCATTAAGAAAATAGAGAAGGAATTTGAAGGGTATGGAGAGAGAAACTTTTTCCAAAGAGGATTTATCACTTGGGTTTTTTGCCACCTTTTTTGTTGGTTTTGGGTGGGAACATTATTGGTGTGGAGTGGACCACAGGTGGAACCAACACGAGCTTGATAGAGACAATCTTGAAGTGAAATGTAGGAGTCTGCATCTAGGCCTATTAGTTTGCTTCATTGGAGTGGGAAAGGGAGGACATGGTTGAGGCTAGATTTTACCTATCAAATGGTTGAGGCTAGATTTAAGCAAGCCCTACACTGTGGATCATATTTGGGCCAACTATGACCTACCCACATTAATAATAAATTATGACAACTGATAATGAACTATCATGTAACGATTTCAAAATATGAAAACTAGTAGAAGTAAATTGTAAAACTTCATGTATTTGTGTGTATTTTTTTTTGTGTTGATAACTCGATATATTCAAGTTTTCTTTTTATTAAATTTTGTTTAATTTAAATTTTAATGACTCACTTAAAAAAAATTTGTAGAGCCGCCACTGCCATGCATATGATGAAGGAAATAATGAAAAATTACTTGTAAATAAGATAAATAGTAATTATAAGTAAAATAAAAAAGAAAATATTTCATTATATCATTGAAATGATCACTAATAATTAGTGAGCCACTTGAAATTTAAATAAAGCTTCATCCTAGAGTAAATTAACAATCTTAATAATTGATGAGACGCATAACAAAAATGCATTAATTTTAACTATAGTGCATATATTATCATATTAAAACAAAAAATTATGATATATATTGAAATAAATAATAATATACTTATTTTTAATTTCATGATTATTTGGTATGTAGGGTTTTGGATAGCAAGCCTATAGCTCCAAAAAGGCAGATAAGGCCCTTGACATAGTTTTTGTTATTTGAAGTTGCTGACATTTTTTTTTTCCTTCTTAACAAGTAATGAAGACCAGACAATCTACTGCTAGGAAAGTTCACCAATTGGTTTTGGCAATATATTCTTTTTAGATGGAGGGGAAGAAAAAACTTTTAATACTGAATTTAGTTATTTTTATGATAAGTTTGGGTTGATATTATGTTTCTGAAACATTTGTTAAAATTGGAGCTTATTTGCATTTAAAGCGTAACTTTGGGTGCAAACTGCACAATTTTAAAACAATGGTGAGTGATTGAGAGTCTTGAGACAATTTATAATTGAGTTCACAAAGAATGAAAATAGAAAGACAATTTGTTGTTGCCATAACCAGTGGTTAACTATATGTTATAATACATTCACGGCCACTGGTTTCCTTTCCACAAATAGGCTTTGCTATTTCCCATGAAATTAAGGTAGAATTTCTGTGTGGGTGAATGAAAGGTCTAAAGTGATTTGTGTAAGCTTCATCATAGGCTAAAAGTTCTCTTACGCATGCTTTTGACTCCATTGCCATGCAAATTTCACAAAATATTTCATGAACTTGTTTTACTATGGCCCTATAATGTCAGACAAGGTTCCTCTTCAAACTAATTTGGAAAAAAAAAAAAAAAAAAAACCCTTCAAACATCTTTTATATTTTTTTTTTATAAGATGTGAATTTTGAAAATCTCAACCGTTATATTACATGTTCTTTATCTACTACCTTTTTTGGGGCCCAAAAAATCTGGCGAAATAAGTTAGAATACAAGTTAGCTTCTCTCCTTTACTTTGGGTAGTATATAAATACCAGTAAAATACTTTAGTTGCTCTAAAAATACTAGAATAGTAGTTGATCAGGACAGTAGTATTATAAGTATTAGAAATTTGGAATAGATTTGCTATACTTATTTTTTGGTTAAGTAATGTCTAACCGCTCCACCGCATTGTCATTTCTACTTGTTCTCTTTTTATTCAACTCAGGTGAAATCTTTTATCATAAGCCTCTTTGATTAATTATTTGATCATTTTTTTTTCAATAGCTTATGTTGCTATACGTACATGCATTTCACTCTTTAGGTGTACAAAATATAAATTCTAGAAAGCACAGAAAATGAGAGAGAGAAAGGGTGGTTTAGCTAAATGTTAATATCTTATTCATAAATTAATCATTTAGATGAGTGTTGTTGAGAAGATTGTCATTTAGATTCTGTCATAAAGGGTGGTTTAATCTATTTTTATTAAATGAGTGTTGTTGAGAAGATTGTCATTTAGATTTTGTCATAAATAAATATTGTGGCAGGAGTCAAAAGTTTAGGACATGGTAAAAAATGATAATATCACAGAAAATCTTTTTTTTTTTTCCACTCAAAAGTAAGACGGGCAGTAATCAAATTTATTTATAAAAAATAAAAAAATAATAAAAAAGGGAAAGGACAAAGAATCAAGAAAATTTTTATTCTTTAACAGAGTAGGTATGCAAGTGGTCATCTCTCTCTTTCTAGTATCTTCTAGGAAAAACCACTGAAAATGAAAGCTATTAAAAAATAACATTCATATAAAGCCTCTTTTTGAAATCAATTGTACAATGTTTTTACCAATTCAAACTAACAACTAAGCCTCTTTAACTGTAGCAATCGGATGAAGCAAAATGGGATCGGTCTCCAAACACCCTTTTGTTCTTAAAAAATTTGAACAAGCCAACTTATGCGTGTCCAGCATATAGACTAGCCTTTGCAATTCCAACTTAATTGGTACCTTAAGAAGTAATAAGTTTATGATTCCAAATCTTCCAATTCTTCACCCGTGATCATTAGTTGATTTCTCAATCTTTAGAGCTAAACTTCTAGATTTTTTATGAATTAAAAAGTGAACAGATAGGATTGTATTGGATTTGGTTCTTTTCAAAGTATGTACATAACTGCATTTATCTTTGACCTTTTGTACAAATGCCAAACCAGGTATGTACCCAGCAAATAGACTCTTGACTTTGCTTTTTTGGTTTCTTTAAACGTGTTACATGGGAAGAACTTAATTGGTGCTATATTAACAAAATAAAAGAGAAGAAAGAGAAAGTTTTGTAGAAAACAGTATGCCCTTTCAAAATAACTACTATGCCTCTTAAACATTAATAAATATCCATCAAGCCAATGTTTAACCAATAATCTTCCATTGTGAAGTTGAACACTCACTTGGGAGTAATGACCAGAAACCATTCCCTTGGGGGTGGTAATAGCCCTTCTTGATTAAAAAAAAAAGGCTCTTGTTAACTTGAATGGATTGTCATTTTTCCACGTCATTTAAAATGTTCATTTTAATTTTTGATTTGGTGGTATAATTTCACCGGTCAAAATAGGTCACAGATTTCGTAGTTCTGGGATGGCCCAAGGCCTGAAAACTTTCTATTAGACCTACAGATTTACAGTGTTGGGCTTCCGCCGAAAATTATTCTCAAGGTTCAGGCTAGACTAAGCCCATCTTTTCTTTTTCTTTTTCATATGAGTGGGTTTGAAATGGGGTGTGTGATCACAGATGATTCTAGTTTTCATCCAGTATTATTCTAAGCCCATTTTTTGATAATAAAAGTCGACCTTTGCTTCAGTGAGAAATGCTAGGCAACGAGATTCTATGCACAAGAGCTAAATTATGGGCCATGCATCCTGGTTAATTGGGAACTAGCTTACCAAGTATACAAGAGCAATGATATTTGTATAAACTACACGTGTACAAATTCTATTAAGCTAAATTCTATTAACATATTCTGAAATTTGAGCTAATACCAATTAGGTTCAAGACTTTTTAAAATAGCCAATTTAGTCTCTAAAGTCAACTTAGTTCCTAACTAAGTTAGCTTTAGGGACCAAATTAGTTAATTTAAAAAAGTTTTGGACCTTATTGGTATAAGCCTAGACCTAATAGTATGTTAATGAAATTTACCCATTTTATTAATTTTTTTGTGGATTTGGGTTTGATATGAAAATCATAGACAAATCAGAAGTCGGGCTTTATCAAATTCTTGAGCCCGTATAAATCTCTGAACACCAGCTCAAATTTAATATAGTGATCAGACTACAAAATCACTTCGATTATTTTTGCATCTTTAAAACTCTGTAGTTATGACTTATTGGGGAGTCTTTTGGCTAAATATTGTTGAATTTGGAGTTCTTTTGCTTTATGGGCACTATTCCAACTTAATTAGGGAATTGAGGAGAGAGAGTGAATTTCGGCAACACCATTGCTGAAATTCCAACAAAAGTATGAGAGAGAAAGAGAAAAAGTAGGAGAGAGAAAATTTGGAATTTCGGCAATGGCATTACCGAAATTCCTGTTGCCCAAAAAACTGACCGAAACTAATTGTGGCAATGGCATTGCCGAAATAGGGGAAAAAAAATTTGTGGCAATTGTGGCAATGCCATTGCCGAAAATGGGAGAGGAAAAAAAAAAAAGTGGTTGCCGAAATCTGGGAGGAATTAAAATAAAAAAAAGTGCTACGTACACAATATTTTTATAATATTTTCACAACAAATCACATGTGATTAGTTGTTATTAGTTCAAATTTGAATTTAACACTGAGATTACTTTTTTAATTCAACAATAACAATCAATAACAACCTGCCACTTAGAATTTGTTGTAAAAATTGTGTGCACTTATCATTTCTCAAAAAAAAAAAAAAAGGTGTAATGGATTTATGGCAATGCATTGCCGAAATAGGGAAAAAAAAATTTTGTGGCAATGCCATTGCCGAAAATAGGAGGAAAAAAAAAATGTTGTAATCGGTAGTCACTACTATAACTACGTGATCCATGTACTGGATGAAAATCCTTTACTTGACCAGACAGGCAGTTAAAAGAAAGTAAGACCATTATCTCTAAGAGGTTAGAATTGACCATTTATTAAAAAGTTAAGGACAAAACGTGATATAAACTAAACTGAACAAAAGCCTCCACTTTTAAAAGAAAAAAAATTTGTGGCAATTGTGGCAATGACATTGCCGAAAATGGGAAGAAAAAAAAATGTTGTAATTGGTTTGTGGCAATGGCATTGCCACAATTGCCACAATATTTTTTTTTTCCCTATCTCGGTAATGCCATTGCCACAAATCCATTACACTTTTTTTTTTTTGGAGAAATGATAAGTGCACAATTTTTACAACATTTTTCAACAAATTCTAAGTGGCAGGTTGTTACTGATTGTTATTGTTGGATTAAAAAAGTAATCTCAGTGTTAAATTCAAATTTGAACTAATAATAACTAATTACCTGTGATTTGTTGTGAAAATATTGTGTACGTAACACATTATTTTTTTTTTAATTTCTCCCTGAGCCACTTGAAATTTAAATAAAGCTTCATCCTAGAGTAAATTAACAGTCTTTTTCTTTGTGGAAAGCCAAACCAGCATAATTTCATTCATTCAAGTTCATAATATCAAAATACAAATCATCCACCACTGGTGGCGGAGAGTCTTCCAGGCATTACATATCGTCAGAAACGTTTTTAGCATACCTCGCAAGGGCATGGGCCACCTTATTTCCTTCCCTCCTAATACTGTTGACATAGACATTTTGCATACCATTCATAAGACACTTAACATCATCTATGATTATGCCCAGCGAAGACTGGTTTGGGAGTGATGTACAAATATTCTTCATAACATGCGCATTATCACCTTCAATGAACAGCTCCAGAAAACCCGCATCGATGGAGGATTCGAGGGCCTTCCTACAAGCTACTGCTTCTGCTTTATCACTAGTTGTCACAGGCAGTCCCTTGGCTGACATGGCAACCATCACCTCTCCTCTGTAGTTTCGGATTATTGCACCAAATCTAGTACAGTTTTGCTCAGCAAAAATAGCCGCATCAAAGTTGAGTTTGAAGCTTGATTGTCGTAGTGGCTGCGAGGTGGTTCTCCCTGTTGTTGTTGCAGGAATAGCAAGTTGCCTTTGTGCTTGTTGAAAATCCTTGAGGTAGTCACTAGCTCTTTTGTTTAGCCATTTCGATTCCTTAAAGCTTCCTCCATATAAAACCGTATTTCTTTGGTTCCATATGAACCAAGCTTGGACTAGAAACAACTCAAATTCTGAGTTCTCAAGTCTGTCTAATAGATTCTCAAAAAGCTAAATGACATTGCCGTGGCTGTTTGGCCTCTTCTGGAGCCGAGGTACACATCATGCCCAGACAGCTTGCGTAGCCTCACATTCCCACAACACATTGCTTCAGTTTCAGGTTCTCTCCCACAGCACTGACATAGATTATCAGAAGTGATTTTCCTTTTTGCCAAGTTCACACGGGTTGGTAAAATTTCCTGACAAGCACGCCAACCAAATACCTTGATTTTATTCGGCACTCCAAGCTTCCAAATCTTCTGCCATACCTGTTGGACTCGTGGAACATTCAGTCCAATTTGACTCTCTTGCAATCTGTCTGGCAACTTGATACCCAAACTTGCATGAGTATACCCCATCCTTGCTATGTAGCCAAAAAATGGCGTCCGGAGTAGACCTACGGCTCAATGGTATTCTGCAAATTGCATCAGCATCAACTTTCTGAAATTTGGCATAAATGAGCTCACGGTTCCACCAATTAAGGTCTGGATCTATCAGGTTCGCCCCGTGCTAGTCCTTATCCTCCATCACGACTGGAAATAGGATTTTGTTGGTTGGGTGGTTTGGTATCCATTTGTCCTCTGCACCTCTAATAGTTGATCCATCATCGACCCTCCAACAACACCCCGATTTTAGGATAGGCACTGCTACCATTATACTTTTCCATGTATATGAGCAGTTTGGTGATACAACCGCATCAAGGAAATTGCATCGAGGGAAGTATCTAGCCTTAAGGCATTGGAATAAAATTGAGTCTTGATCTTGTATAAGTCTCCACCCTTGCTTAGCAAGCATAGCAAGATTAAAGCTTCTCAAATCTCTAAACCTCATACCACCATCCTTCTTATGCTTTGATAAAAAATCCCAACTCCGCCAATGTATTTTCCTCTCATTGCCAACTTGTCCCCACCAGAATTTTGCACACAAGGCATTGAGATCATCACAAAGCGTCGAAGGTAAGAGAAACACCCCCATAGTGTATGTGGGTATTGATTGAGCCACTGCCTTGATTAGCACTTCCTTGCCCGCTCTAGATAACATCGTCCCTTTCCACCCTTGCAATTTTTTCCAAACTCTATCCTTGAGGAAGGAAAAGGTTTGGTATTTTGCACATCCAATCAAGGTTGGTAAGCCCAAGTAAGTGTCAAACCTCTCCACCACCTTCACTTCCAAAGCAGAGGCAATTTCTTGTCTTTGGTCATAAGGTGTGTTCTTGCTAAAGAATACCGAAGATTTCTGTAAATTAATGGATTGGCCCGATGCACCTGCATACTTTTGGAGGATTTCAGTAATGGCTGCAACTTCGGGTTGAGTGGCCTGGCAAAACAATAGAGAATCATCTGCAAATAATAAGTTGGTGAATTTGGTGCACTTCTACAGATAGATACACCACTAATTCGCCTCTCCATTTTTGCTATTTCCAAAAGAGATGTAAACCCTTCTGCACACAAAAGAAATAAATATGGTGAAAGAGGTTTGCCTTGGCGAATCCCCCTTGAAGGTTGCAAGTGACCATACGGTTTCCCATTAATAATAATGGAATAGGAGGGTGAACTCACACATCCCATCACCCACTTAATCCACTTCTCTGGAAAACCCAATTTCACCATCATGCCATGGAGGAAAGGCCATTCCACACTATCATATGCCTTACTAATATCGAGCTTCAACGCCAATGAACCTTTTTTTTCCTTTTTTCCGAGTATTCATAGCATGGAGAGTCTCATAGGCAAGTAATACATTATCTGTGATGAGTCTGCTAGGGACAAAAGCACTTTGTGTGGGAGAGATAATATAAGGGAGGATCTGTTTCAAATGGTTAGCCAAAATCTTGGATATGATTTTATAGATAACATTGCATAAGCTAATTGGTCTAAAATCAGACATTTTGATAGGATTTTTCACTTTTGGAATTAACACAATATTGGTATGGTTAATGCCAGGAGTCATGCAACTAGATTTGAAAAAATTCAAAACAGTAGTAACAACATTATCACCCATAACATGCCAATTTTTTTGGTAAAACAGGGGATTCATATCATCCGGTCCAAGAGCCTTTGTCGGTCCCATCTGGAACAAAGCCGCCTTTATTTCATCAGCACTGAAATCACTAGACAGGATCTGCTGCATATCAGGAGTGACTTTGCTTGTCACCGTGCTTAGGCATTCATCAATCTGGTCATATGTTCCTGTAGTAAATAGGTTATTAAAGTAATCAATTGCCACATTTGCAATGTCTTCTACTTCCTCCACCCAACCATCTTCAGAGTTTTTAATCCTTTGAATATGATTTCTTCACCTCCGATGTGAGGCTTTGGCATGGAAAAATTTTGTGTTCCTATCCCCATGCTTAAGCCAAGAAATTCTAGATCTCTGAGCCCAAAAAATTTCTTGCCTGCGTAATAGTTCATCCAATTTTTTGGAGACATCAAGGATTTCTGCTCTAGACTCCTCGGTGACTTCCTCCACAATCATAGTGTCTATTTTCTTTTGAAGCTTTTTTATTTCCTCAGTATCCGGGTTTAGCTTACCAGCACCCCAAGCCTTCAATTCCACCCCAACAAGCCTTAATTCTATGTTGTATATTGGCTAACCCGGTCCCATTAGTCCCACCTATATTCCATGCCCCCTCAACCACTGCTTCACACTCTTCCCACAACAGCCATGTTTCTTCAAATTTGAACCCTTTATTCCCCCTTGGTCATTGATGCCTATAAGTTTGGGTTTGAAGGAGAATGGGCAAGTGATCCGAGGCATGTGAAGGAAGATGGATCAGTTTGCTCATTTGGAACTTGTCAACCCAATCTTTTGTGGCGATGGCATGGTTTAGACGTTGCTTCGTATTAGCATCACCTGGCTTTTTGTTGTTCCAGGTATATAGGTAGCCATGGTATCCTAAGTCCTAAAGCTGACAAGAGTCAAGTGTGTCTCCAAAAGCATTCACCTGACTCCTCTGGCATGGACATTTGCTGAGTTTCTCCGTTGCATGAAGGATTGCATTAAAATCTCCAATGCACATCCAGGGGCCATCCACCAACGTTCTGATATGTTTAAGCAGCGCCCATGATTTATTGCGTTGAGTTGCGTCTGGCCATTCGTAAAACCCCATCAAGTGCCTCACAAACCTGTCCTCTTCCTTCACAGTGACAAGAATATGGTTAGGTGAGAAGTTCACGAGGTCGATACTCACATTTGATTTCCACAACAACGCCAATCCACCCCCCTCATCAGGTTGTTTCACGATAATACGATTCTGAAACAGTAAATCTTTGTAAAGCTTTTCAAATCCTTCTTTTTCCAGTCTAGTCTCCATTAGAAAACACACCATAGGATCTTGTTCCCTCACAATTTTGCTAAGGCTTCGACCTATCCAAGGGTTCCCAAGCCCTTGGCAGTTCCAACTTAGGATCCTCATTGCTCCCAACAAGTGTGGTTTTCCACCCCCGTCGATATTTCATCATGGTTTGCTTCACCAATCTCAACCGTCCTCTTTTCCAGTGGTGTTCTTCGTGCTTTGCAAACAGAGTACTCGTTGCTCTTCTTTTCCTAAGGTTGGCGTGCAAATATCCCTAGCAAACTCACTTAACCCACACTCCATTCTGTTGAGCCTAACCCACGTTGCTTTAGGCTTAAAATTCAGCCCATCAGGCCCATTTGTTTGTGTAATTGCTACGCCCAAAACTATTTGACCCAAGTCTGGTCCAACGTTTGAATTAGTGCAGTCAACGGTTTTCCCATCAGTCTGTGTAACACTTCCCATTAATATGCCTTTATCACCAGGATTCTCAATCATTGTTTTCTGCCATTTCATACTGCAATCATGATTGCTACCGTTTCCAACCTTTTTGTGACGCTTTCCACCAGGCTGTTCTCAGGTATTGAATTTATTATGGCTGTCTCCGCCACTGCGGGGTGTTGCTCCTTCACTGTGGCACTATTCGAACCATCGTGAAACTACGATTCATGGTTTCGAGTGGATTTTGAACGACTCCCCACTGCCTTGAGCTAGTCACCATATTGGTATAGTGGCGCAAATCATGGCCCAACAAGCCACAAAAGTGACAAAAGACAGGCAGTCTCTCATACTTGAATTGTATCCATGTACATTCTCCGTCAGGTCCTGCAATATAACTCCCATGACGTAGTGGTTTTGCAATAGGTAGCGAAACCCGGACCCGCATAAAAATATTCTATGCATCCTGTTGTCTTCGCTTCTCAACTTCCCCCACAACCCCCAGTCTGCTTCTGGCCTTCGATGCAACAATAGGAGATACCATGTCAAAAGGGGCTCCCCAGATTTGTACCCAAAGAGATGCGTGTTCCCACTTCATGTTCCCAGCAGTCATACCCTTGTGCCACCTCTTTAGCATGAGGAGTTGGTTGTCAAACGTCCACGGTCCTCCTCGTAGTATGCGCATCATATCAAATTCAGAGTTAAATTTGAACTGAAACAGGTTTGGTCCTACATCAAGTATTTGGAGCTTTGTATCCATTCCCCATGCTCTTTGAATTGTGTTCTTAGCCACCATTTTGTTGAAGGATTTGCAAGTTAAAAATTTGCCAATGAGGCTGAGGTAACAACTCTCTAGTTCATCCGCTCTATCTTCGTCTGGTATCTCAATTACTTCCTCCTCTTCCAATGTTAGTTTCATTTTTTCCAGTTCGTTGATAACGTCGTCTGCCATGAGTTCGAGATAAAGAGTAGATGGGTAGGTAGGTAAGTGATCTAGGTAAAGAGAAAATCTAATACCCTTAGGTTTACCTAAGGGAGGGAGAACTCGTTATGGAATGAGAGGGAAGGCACCTACAGTGAGGAGAGAAAAAAAAATGCATAACAAAAATGCATTAATTTTAACTATAGTGCATATGTTATCATATTATAGCACAAAATTATGATATATTGAAATAAATAATAATAAATATTTTTAATTTCATGATTATTTGGTATGTAGGGTTTTGGATAGCAAGTTTATAGCTCCAAAAAGGAAAATAAGGCCCTTGACATAGTTTTTGTTGTTTGAAGTTGCTGACTTTTTTTTTTTCTTCTTAACAAGTAATGAAGACCAGACAATCTACTGCTAGGAAAGTCCACCAATTGGTTGTGGCAATATATTCTTTTTAGATAGAAGGGAAGAAAAAACTTTTAATACTAAATTTTAGTTATTTTTATGATGTGTTTGGGTTGATATTATGTTTCTGAAACATTTGTTAAAATTGGAGCTTATTTGCATTTAAAGCGTGACTTTGGTTGCTAACTGCTCAATTTTAAAACAATGGTGAGTGATTGAAAATCTCGAGACAATTTATAATTGAGTTAAAAAATAATGAAAATAGGAAGACAATTTGTTGTTGCCATAGTCAGTGGTTAACTATATGTTATAATATATACATTCACAACCACTAGTTTCCCTTCCACATTACGCTTTGCTATTTCCCATGAAATTAAGGTAGAATTTCTATGTGGATGAATGAAAGGTCTTAAGTGATTTGGTAAGCTTCATCATAGGCTAAAAGTTCTCCTAAGCATGCTTTTGACTCCATTGCCATGCAAATTTCACAAAATATGGACAAGGTTTCTCTTCAAACTAATTTGGAGAAAAACTCTTCAAACTCCTTCTATATCTTTTTATTGGATGTGAATTTTGAAAATTTAAACCGTTAGATTACATGTTCAAATTGGATGTTATTAACTATTCGATCAATAAATTTATTTTTTATGCATAAATTTAGACCTCAAAAACTTGAAATTTAAACATTTAATTGGTGATATAGTTACTGATCTTTGATCCTCTTGAAACTTTTTAAGAATTGAGGATATAATAAAAACATGCAACCCATCGGTTAGATTTTCAAAATTTACATCCAATAAGAAAATAGAGGAGGAATTTGAAGGGTTTCTCTCCAAACTAGAGAGATATTTTCCAAAGTGGAGGAGATTTATCGCTTAGGATTTTTTGCCACATTTTTTGTTGGTTGTGGGTGGGAATATTATTGGTGTGGACCTATTAGGTGGAACCAACATGAGCTTGATGGAGACAGTCTTGAAGGGAAATGTAGGAGTTTGCATCCTAGGCCTATTAGTTTGCTTCATTGGAGTAGGAAAGGGAGGACATGGTTGAGGCTAGATTTAAGGAAGCCCTACACTGTGGATCATATTTAGGCCTCTTATGATCCCTACCGTTCATCAACTCACTTATTGGAAGCATGAGAGAGATTAAAAAAAGGGGAACTTTTAGTTTTAGCGTTGTGTTAACGAGCACCTCAAGGTGCCCATTAACAACTTTTTTTACTTTTTTTTGACAACTTTTTGTCTTTTTTGCAGCTTTATGTCATATTTTTTTTTAGCTTTATAAGTATTTTTATGTATTTTTCTTTCTTTTATCTAATTTTTTAATACGTATGACCCACATTAGGGAAACCTTAACAAGCACCGCACGGTGCTTATTAATATTTTCCTTAGTTTTATGCATCAGGTGGAGCTTTTTAATTAGGGCAAAACTTAGGTACAGCTCCTTAGGTTCTCTCTTTAAATTTAAGCCACGTGTCCAATAAAGTTAACTCAACAAATGCCGTTTAAACTTTAAAGTTATTACTCAACCAAGCTTTTACTACTACCACACCTCAAAAGAAGAGAAAGTGCAATAAACTCATTCAGAAGAAGGAAATATCAAGAAAGTAAATAGACCCATCAATATCATTCACGTGAGCCATGAGTCATGAGCTCAATCTCTAAGGTAACTCAACTTGCCAGAAACACCAGATGGCTTCAAATGCTTTCACCTTCATTTTCCCAAGAAACAAACAAGTTCCAAATTAAAATTTTGGCTGAAATTCAACAAATTTTCGACAAGATCCCTTCACAACCACACCTTGCATTCATTTTGGCCACCATGTGAGGAGGCAGATTGGTTTTCACCCACATGAAAACCCCATAATAGAAGTTTTAAGAGAGAACTAGCCTAAGAGAGAGATGAAGAAGATAGCGAGGCATGGCGGTTGCGTAGGGATTCACGGTGGACCTTGATTTCCTTAAATCTAGTAAGAATTTTTGGTCCATGGCCTTGCCCCTTATTTCTTTCGATTTGTTGCTGGGTAAGCCATAAAAAGAGGAGAGGATTTGAAAAAAAAAAAAAAAAAGAAATATTAAAAAGAACATAAAAGAAACCTAATGTCTTTGGAGGAGGAGACTTTAGTAGAAGAAATCTGAAGGAGGAGACGTAGTGGAAGAAGTCAATTGGGGAAAGATCTTATATCTGAAACTAAAATCATCAATTGCGGGCCAGTGAGAAAAAACACAAAAACCAAAGCAAGGAGAGGACGTAGTTATCTTTTAACGCCTGTTTGTTAAGTTAACTTTATTGGACACGTGGCTTAAATTTAAAGAGGAAATCTAGGAACTGTACCTAAGGTATTGTACCTAAGTTTTGCCCTTTTAATTAATAGGGATTAAGGGAGTGACTAAGTAGAAGAGCAAATATCTCGAGTTGCTATGAGAGTTGTAAGAAGACTATAGGGGGAATCCCAAATTCCCTTTGATTGTTGTAAGTTTTAAGTTGTTTGTATTATTCTTAGTTTATCAACTAGTAGTATGCTCCTAGGAATTAATTAAAAAATACTTGTAAATAAAATAAATAGTAATTATAAGTAAAATAAAAAAATAAAATATTTTATAATATCATTGAAATTATCGTAATAATTAGTGAGCCACTTGAAACTTTAATAAAGCTTCATCCTAGAATAAATTAATTAACTATCTTAATAATTGACGAGACACATAACAAAAATGCATTAATTTTAACTATAGTGCGTATTTTATTATATTAAACACAAAATTATGATATATTGAAATAAATATTTTTTTTTCAATTTGATGATTATTTGGTACGTAGGGTTGTGAATGGCAAGCCTATAGCTCCAAAAAGGCATATATGGCCCTTGACATAGTTTTTGTTGTTTGAAGTTGCTGACAATTTTTTTCTTAAACCAGACAATCTACTACTAAGGAAGTTCACCAAAGTTGTGGCAATATTTTCTTTTAGCCTAATGAGGGGAAGAAAAAACTTTTAATACTGAATTTAGTTATTTTTATGATATGTTTGGGCAGATATTATGTTTCTGAAACATTTGTTAAAATTGGAGCCTATCTGCATTTAAAGCGTAACTTTGGATGCAAATTGCTCTATTTTAAAGCAATATAAAGAGTGATTGAAAGTCTCGAGACAATTTATAATTGAGTTCGCAAAGAATGAAAGTAAGAAGATCCAATTAAGTATTTAAAAGAGATGTGTTTATTTATATATAGCGAAAAACCCAATTTTATCATCCCTTGGACTTGGATGATACAAATATACAATGGCTCACAATCTTAGAGCCATAGATCAGGAATGCCCTTGGAGTAGTCCCTCCTATGGACTCGAAAGGGAATGTCGATTTTGCTTGGCTCTTGGAAGAGTTTGGAGATAGTTACACATTGAACTTGCACAATATCGATAAATGTGCTTGTGCACTATTTTTATTATTTTTTAATTGGGATTTGCTTTAATAAAAAATTTAAATGATATTTGAGAGCATCATTGTTAAATGTTAAACGTTGGTATGTTTTAGCATCAAAACCACCTGTTACCTGGTCTCTCAATTCTAAAAGTTTTTACAATTGTGCTGCAGTATAATTATATTTCCTAAAAATTAATATTTTTTAAATTTGAAAAAAATATTAGTTATTTTTATGATTTTTTATTTTCATAATTGTTATGTGCATATAGAAAGTTTGTTTATTTATAAATATATTAATTGTAGAAATTAATACATCAACTAAGGAATAGCTATTACATCTTTTTTAGAGATGAATAGTTATTCCTCATTTTAAAGAATAACTATTCATAAGGAATGACTATTTCCTGTAATAAAAATATAACCAAACTACTAAATAACTAAACCATAAGAATAACTATTACATTACAGTACCTATTACAGTCTACCAAACATACCATAAAAGTTTTTACAATTGTGCTATAGTAACCTCATAAATTTATGATGATACTGTAGCAAGATTATAAAAATTATAATATATTTTAATCCAAAATATCAGCCTCTTTTCACTCTTCACAGTCTCTCATCCTCTCTCTCTCTCTCTCTCTCTCTCTCTCTCTCTCTCTTCATTGCTCATCTCACCAAGCCTCTCTCTTTCTCTCCCATGCCTCCGCCGAGCACTCTTTCTCACCTCATGGGTCAACTGGGTTAATTTTCTCAGATTCATCACGATGGTCCCTCCCTCTAAACCCAAACCCAACTCTCCCCTCTCTCTTTCTGATCTCGCCCAACTCATTGAGCTGAAGCTCCATGGCCAGAGCTTCGAGCTCCACAACATCCATGGTTAGAGCTTCAAGATCCACAAAGTTTTTGGTCTTTGTTTTGGCCATGGGTAGCTGAATTTGTGGTGGCTAAATTTGTGGTGGCTGGGTTTTTTTATCTTTGAATTTTTATGGTTGCTGATTTTTTTTGTTTGGGATTTATTGCTGAGATTTTATTGCTAGTTTTTTGTTTAGGGTTCATTGATGAGATTTTATTGCAATGGTGGCTAAATTTTTTTGGTGTGGTTCGTGGGTCGGCGTGTGGGTGGTGGCTGGGTTGCTAGCCGGTGGGTATGTATAAATTTTTCTTTGCTCTTTCTTTCTTTCTACATATGGCTAAATGCACAGATCTATGGCGTTAAATCCTCATTGTTTTAAGGCTTGATTGTGAGTATTAATTGGCATTGGAGAGGAAAAAAAATCAAGGCTTTTTTCAAAGTTGCAGCAAGGCATGTTTTGGTGGGTGGTTGTTCTGGGTTTGGGTTGGTAGTGGGTGGATGAGAAAGAGAGGAAAACAGAAAGACAAATTAGACGGAGAACAGAGATGAAGAGAGAAGAGAGATAGATTTTTTATATTATTTTATTGTGTAATTTATATTATTTTAATGTATTGGATGTAAAAATAAAATATGAGATGTTGGGTATTGTAAAATGGTATGATATAATAGATAAAATAGTTTTACATACAGAATGTGAATGCTCTAAAGTCATCTACTTTTGTGCTGGGTTTGTTCCATGGGATACATACGTGAACAATTTCCTTGTTCACCACATTAATATCACCTATCCCCATATGATTTGGCATAAAGGTTATTGTTCATTGCTTGGCAAGTCGTGGATGAAACCTACAAATACAACCCGTACGCAAGGACAGAGCAAACTTGTACGTACGTCCTAATTTTGGTAATTTTGTTTTATAAAATTAAGTTTTGTCCCTTGTTAATTTATACTATTATTTAAGGGGTTTTCTCTATTTGGACTAGATTTTTTTATTCCAAAATACTCCTACACCCCTAGGTTTAAGTCGAGACTGTTAGTTATTAGACCCCTTAACACAATATGTTTAACCTAATATTAAGCCAAGTTGATTAACAAGTTTGTTAATTAGATCTAGGTTAAACCAATATGTGTAAAACAGATATAATGTGGATAATAAAGAACACGCAGATCTGATGACTCAGGAAAACCTAACCGGTAAAAAACCTAGGGAGGATTTAACCTAGTTATCCTCAAGGTAAAAACAAATCTACTATGAAAGAATTGAAGTTTATACAATAAGACTTATACCACTAACATCCTATTGCTATCTCGTGTAGAAAACTTACTACCACGACCACGTGACAGCTCCGAGTCTACGGACTACTTATTTCCTTGATTTGCAGCAACCACAAGTTCTCCTACTTGTGACTTGACATCTCTCAAAGGTTTTAGATCTTCTTGAAAGTTCTTTATGCAGCAACTGAAACAATAATCAAGTTCTTGACGTGAATCTTGACCTTGAAAACTCTATGTGTGTGTATGAAGGTAAACACCTCTCAGATCTCATAAAAGATTCAACACACAACTCAACAAAGACTTATAAGATATTGCTAGGGTTTTTCCTTTTATACTTGGAGTGAAACACTTAACCCTACACGTCATATGAGCTTGGGCTAGTTTGAGAATTCTGTAGAAAATTATTGATGCACGACTTTCGATCGGTCAAGTCTAACTTTCGATTGATCGAGCCTTGCAGATTTTGAATATTAATTCCTGTAATTACTCGATTCCAACTTTACATGAGCAAGCCTAAACCTAGACTCTATGTTTTGATCATGGTTTGCCAACAAATACAAAGTGAAGTTCTAATACATTAATTCCTAAAGTCTTAGAACCTAACAGATACAAAATTA
The DNA here is from genome assembly GCA_030021035.2 of Notholithocarpus densiflorus. Lineage (NCBI taxonomy): Eukaryota > Viridiplantae > Streptophyta > Magnoliopsida > Fagales > Fagaceae > Notholithocarpus > Notholithocarpus densiflorus. The sequence goes on from JARYZH020000003.1 coordinate 11,514,560, forward strand.
AAAGATAGTCTGGTAAAAATACATGTCTAACTTGCACTAAAACATTGTCTACAAAATAAGAACACTCTTCCACTCACGTTGCTACTGTTTTTTTCCTTAAAAAAAAAAACACCCCATGTCTATCCAAAAACAAAACTAAATATTAAAAAAAAAAAAAAAAACCTAATAGTTATCAAAAAAAAAAAACTAAATAGATGTATACACTTTTTTATTTATTTTTTTGATAAGTAGAAACATCTTTAACTTCCACTAAAATGTTGCCTACAAAACAGGACTACTCTCCTGAGTGTTCTACGTTTTGGATGAAATAATTTACTCATTACACCCCTAGGATTTTTTGTGATTGAAAAATGTAGTAATCTCAAATTATAATGGATTCAAGTTATTAACTTTTACCCAAAAAAAAAAAAAAAAAAGCCTCTGAGCACGCGCGTGAGCGTGTGCTTAGAGGCTAGTATCATTAATTCTTTTTAAAAGTAATGTTATAGTCATAAACTTTTTTACAATATTTTAATAAACTATTAAAATAGTAAATTCTTATTAATTTGTAGTTGGGCCCACCACATGCACTTACATCATTTTTTACTTACTAATAATCGCTCACCACATCATCAACCATTGTCACTGTGATTAATTCTAACCTACCTCTTAATTCGGGACGGATCCAAGATTTCAAACTAGAGGGGACGTAGTATAAGAAAAAAAAAACTCTAAATAAGTATCTATATAGTATTAAAAAATTATAAATACACAAAATCGTTGTTTTTTAATACATTAAGATGCAATCATCTAGCAACAAAGACAAAAAAAAAACAAAAAACAAAACAAATTTTTTTTTTTTAATACTAGACTGGCTAAAATTTTTAATTTTTTTTAAAGTTAAAACATTCACAGCAGTGGTGCTAAAACTCATCATTACAAGAACCCATCAATTTTTTCACTACTTATAATTTGCTAGGGAGAAAATCTTATATGAAACAAGCGCACGTGGGACCCACATGTTCAGTGAGACATGTGGTCTGTAACACCTATTTAAGAATAGCAGCATAGCACACCTCATCTCATGCATGAGACCCACATGTCAGTGAGACATGTGGCCTGTAACACCTATTTAAGAATAGTAGTATAGCACACCCCTTCTCAAAGCCAAAGTTTCTGTCACTCGAGAGAGTTCAGAGTTGGTGTTGCAAAGGTTGAGGCAAACTCTTTAGCAAAAAATATAAATCAAAAGAGACTACAGATCAGAGGCAAAGTAATTCGTGTGGCAAAATGGTGAAGGTTGAGGTCTCTATCATTTCAAAAGAAACAATCAAACCATCTTCACCAACACTGCACCATCTGAAACCCTACAAACTCACCCTCTTTGATCAGGTCACTCCCTTAACTTACTTTCCCATTGTCTTCTTCTACCCCATGAGTACTGATCTTAATCTCAGCATTTCCCAAATCATTGAGCAGCTTAAAAATTCCCTTTCAGATACCCTTAGTATCTTTTACCCATTTTCTGGGAGCATCAAAGACAACCTTTTCGTCCATAATTTTGACACGGGTGTTCCCTTCCTGGAAGCTCGTGTTAATTGTTGCATGTCTGACTTCCTTAAGCACCAAGACACAGACTTACTGGGTCTATTCATTCCACGTCGTGCCTTTTACAAGGAATCAGATACTGGTGTAGGTCAATTAGCTATACAACTAAACCTCTTTGTTTGTGGTGGAATAGCAATTGGGTTGAGTTGCTCACATAAGCTTGGAGATGCAGCAACATTGAGTGCTTTCCTTCATTCTTGGGCTGCCACCTTTAGTAGGTCTCCTGAAAAAGCTGTACATCCAAATTTCTCTGAGGGATCATCTATGTTTCCACCGAGAGATTCACTTCCACAAAAGTATTTAGCTACAATGGATAGCCTGTGGTTCAAAGAAGGTCATTTTGTTACGAGAAGGTTTGTGTTCCATGACAAAGCTATAGCCACCCTAAGGGCCAAAGCGAAAAGTGAACGAGTTCCTAAACCAACACGCATTGAGGCACTAACATGTTTCATTTGGAAACACTGCATGGCAGCTTCTTATAAAGCCAAATCATCAGGTTCAAAAACGACACCCATGATGGTTCAAGCAGTGAACTTGAGAACACGAATGAAGCCACACTTGTCAGATGCTTCTACTGGAAATATATTTTGGTGGGCACCCGCAGGCGCAGCAGCTGATTTGGCTATGGAAGATCAAAGAGAGTTGCATGAATTGGTGGACCAAGTAAACGAAGCCATAGCAGGGTTTGATGATAGCGATTGTGCGGAAAGTTTGCAAGGGGATGAAGGACTTTTGGCTTTCTCCGATTACTTTGACCAGTTGGAAGATATGTTTTCTGCAGAAATAAAACCAGATGTTTGTGCATTTACAAGTTGGCTTAGATTTTTTAACAATATTGGTTTTGGTTGGGGGAAGCCACTTTGGGTTGGTATCATGGGAAAAGTTGGCCCTGCATTTAGGAATTTAATAATATTCATTGAAACCCCTTGGGGTATTGGGATTGAGGCATGGGTGACTATGGATGAGAAAGAAATGGCTATATTGGAGAATGACCCTGAATTTCTCCAGTTTACTTCCCTTAATCCTAGCATTTCAATCTCTCTTTAAAATCTTTGGATGTGTTTTGTTAGATACCATATTCAAATATAATAGAAATGGTCGCTGCAGGTACGCACGTTGTAAGTTTATGTGTGCCAGTCAATGAATAATAAATTGGTCTATCAATGTCCTTGTCTTGATAGACTACGTGTAAGGCATAGTGTTGTAGCATTCTGTAAGTTTAAGGAATGCTCACATGGTTGAAATTCCTTTTTTTTCCCTGAATGAAATGTAATGAAGTTCTTAAGTTGTGATAAAAAATTATATAAGTGGAGAGAACCAATATAATTTTCATGTATATATATTTTTTGAAGTAGATCTTTTTCAATGTTTCGAAATGATATATAAAATATTATTCTATCTAACTAACTCAAAAAATATATAATTACAACTATTTTAATTTAATTATTAATATAACAATACAAGCTTGAAAGTTGGTCAATGAACTCAAACTCGGCTTATGTTTGAAATAAAATTAAATGAATGATTAAAACTTTTAATACTAATTTTAGTTCAACTCATTTATAACCCTAATAAGAAGTGCATTGGTACAAATCAAGCACTAACTCAGTGAAAGAAAACTTAAATGAAAGTGGCTAGGAAAAAGAAAAATGGAAGTGGACAGTCATACCAGGTTTGAAGGAAAAAGAACAATATATGTTACAAACCCTATATGCACATGGATAATAATTGTTGCATTTAGTTAGTAGTTGGTTAGTTACAATTCCAAGCATGTTAATTACATTTAACATATGTTGTAATTGTTAATCATATGGGGAATAATTGAACCAATAGGATAAGGTCATATGGGTCAATAGAATAGCTCTATAGTTCTATAAATACCTAATTGTAATCACATTTCTATTCATTGAATAATATTGCAACTTATTGCATTTTCTCTTTTTTTCTTATTCTTTATAATGAATGGTTACTACCTAGAATCTAGTCAAATACCACACACTTCCCACCCATTTCAATACACTCTTTATCCATCCCTTTTAGAACCAGTGGGTTCCTAATAACAAACCCTCAATGTATAGGTTTGAAACTCAAATGTATAAATTTATAGATTTAGATCATTATAATTAAAGGTATTGGACATGTATAGACTTACAACATCCAGGACAGTAGTAGGCCTAGGCACCTTTACAGAGAAAGGCTCCTAAATGCGGAGATAATAGTGATTTTTAGTTATTTAATAAAAAATATATGAATTGTAGATTTTTTTTCCTCCACTCTTAAGAAAATCCAAAAAATTGAATGATGTTAGAAATACTACAAAGTAAGTAATGTTAGAGATACTATAAATTGAGTGATGTTAGAGAATAATATATGAAAAGGTTTCTTACTATTAACAAAGTCCACAATTCTAGTTGATTGAAAAACTCCTTACAAGGCCATTTTATGAAAAGAAATGGTAATGTCATTTAAGAACAACGCTCTTGGTGAACAGTGAACACTCTTTTTAAGGCATCAACCACTTTCGACAAAAATGTCATATGATCCAATTTTATTTCAAGCAGGAAGTTTATTAATCTTAGTGACAAAAACTTGACATTCCTACCACATATTTGTCCCTTTTTCAATAAGTGTGATTACACCTAACTCCTCCAAGTATCAAATCAAATTAAAAAAAAAAGTAATTTTTTTCCTTGGTGTAGGCAACAGTATTTTCTTCTGAGTTGTCACTGTCATTGTCCTCGTCCACATTGGTGGTTTTATTGCTGTTTGTTGTAATCATTGGGCAGTACTGAATTTCTTTTGGCAGTCCGGGTGTTGCATCATTTTAATGGTTTTATGCTAAAATATTGCAAGATATGGCGTATACAAGACCGGTACGAATGCTCTAAGACTACTACAAATAGATATTGAATTTTAGCATAATAAATTTTGACATGATGAACTTGAGCATAATAATATATTTTTTTGAGAAATATTGTATGGTATTATGCTAAAATTCTTACCCAAAAAAAAAAAAAATTATGATGAATGAAATTACGTTTAATATGTCACTGGAAATGGCAACAGGTTTACTTGAACATACATCTGCGAAGCTATGCTTGATTTTTTATTAGATTTAATTATATATCTAGGCCTTAGCCTTTGCCTCATGTTTCAAACTAATCCGATTATCAAAAAACATTTCAAACTAATCTTTATCCTTTGAAATGTTTTATTTTAGTCCTTATACTTTAAGTTTGTGTAAAAAAGGTCTTTACTGTTAATTATTGCTTTGATTTTGAGTTAAGATTGTTCTAACAAAATATTAGAGATTTTGATAGCAGCAAATGAAGAAATGAGCTTTTGGATACAAATTTTAAAGTATAATGATTAAAATGAAACATTTCATCAAAGTATGAAAATCATTTTAAAACATAGGGTAGATGAAAATCATATAGTACAGACGAACACACTGCCGAAGAAATAATGGACTTCCCTTGAAAATGTTGTCATTGCCACGTGATAGGACATTGGGATTTATTGCTTCACAACAAGATTTCTATCACTGGCATTCAATTCATTGCTTCCCAACTAGATTTGGTACAATTATGGATTCTTCTTTATTGTGAAACAAACACAAACACACGCACGACACAAGGTTGAAAATTTAATCATTACTCCACGGGTGACGGGATGATCATGTACTATTTGATTCATTGGTTCACAAGCCAACTAGATTTGGCTCTCTGTATTAGGACAAAGTTTAGTTACAAAATTGGTTGTATTTTAAAGTTACAATTTTATTCAATATCATTCACATTACTACATATTTTGAAAATCTAACCGTTGAATTACATGTTCTTTATGATCTTAATACGCATATCAAATTTTGTGCCAATTGAATATTATTTACTATATGATCTATACGTTTACATTTTATGTATAATTTAAAACTACAAAAACCAAATGCTCTCAATTTGGGAAATTTAAAAATAGGTGTTTGTCCTTTAAATATAAAAGAGGGGTTTAGAGGGGGTAAAGACATAGTTGTCAGTATTTGTACGATACGTAATATGTATCTTATCATGCACAAAAAGTTCAGTATCGTGAAGATATATACAAATTTCTTATAAATTATAAGATACATAATGCATATCTTATGTATCGTTGTATTAGACAATACATGAACATATTATTTTAAATTAGAAGTTTTTGGGACTTGAGCCCAAATGCTTTTCTGCTTATTTTTACATCAAATTATTGAGCTACTAATACTTTAGCCTAATACAAAAACTAAAAAAATTTTCTTGATCTTTTTTCCTAAAATTTTTTACAACACATTTGCCCACTTTCATATTTTCTTTTCCTTAGGCTCTCTCTCTCTCTTTCTCTCTTTGGATTTTAGGTTCAGGTCTCTTATTCCTTCTCAAGTATAACTCTTTTCTTTCTTTTTTTTTACTTAGTTGCAACTTTCAATCCACGAAACCACAAAGTGATAATTAAAGTATAATTAAAAATTTATTTTGCCTTATATTATGTATTAACACTTTTACTTTTGATGGCTAATTTTGTCAAATATTATAGCACAAGTTGTCATTAGTTGTTTATGTTCTAATTTTATAATAAATATACTATTTATTCTATATTTATAATATTTTTCATAAATTGTAGTATACAGTATTTATGTATCTTACGATACATAAAAATAAAAATAAAAAACAATTTATGATACGATTAATGTTTTGACAACTATGAATTATGAATTAAGAAATCTCCAAACCCCTCAAAAGTCAAACCCCTTCCCCCTCCACCTAAAACTAAAAAATAAAAATAAACAAGCAAGATTAATTTAACACACCCATCCAGTTTGCATATCGTGTACTCAGCATATACGTTGGGTTTCTCACACAGAAGCGGGCCTCACAGCATATATGCCAGGTACTCGGTATAATTTTTCCTACTTCAGGGGCGAAGCCAGCATTCTGAATGGATTTGACACTTTGACCCTCTGACAAAAAAAAAAAAAAAAAAAAAGCAGGCCCATTCCCACCTTAAAGAAACAGACCAAAACATAAGGGAAAAAGCTCACCCTGTCCCTGACACACCAAACAAATAAACTGACAAAAGCAGGCCCACGACATTTTCTTTTTTTTGCTTATCTCATAAACTTATCCCTTAAATAAATAGTGAAATGCCGTTTAAATTGTTTTAGTCTTTTTAACCCCCCAAAAAAAAAAGATATATAGGATTTTATTTAAGAAACGTTAGCATGAAGCCTTTTATTTTTATTTTTTGAAATGATTTTAGAGAAGTGCAGTGAAAAATTCAAGATAATCTTTCTTTTATCATACAATTTAATTAGTGGGTCCTCTATATTAAAAAGCCTACCTAATCTTCTTATATTATACCAAAACCATAAATCCTCCGATATATTTTTTTCTCCTTTATATCATGACTCTTTTTACGGTTGCAAAATTTGGAAATTTTGCTATAAACTCAAATTTTAAATACTTAGAAAGATATAGAAATAAAAGTTGAGTTTTACATATTTTAAGAGGCAATTAAGGCTATGAGGCATATATATATTACAGGTATTTGCAATACTCTTAATACTTTTAGATAAATTTATCTACTTAATTTATTTTAAGGAATCAAATTAGATATCTAAATTTTATGTATTTACATTAATCTCTTCTTTCAATTGTTAGTAACTATGAATTGGTTTTTTTTTTTTTTTTTTGATAATATGAATTGGTTTTTTTTTTTTAACAAAATAAAACACATATTTGTAGTTTTATTTTTTTACAATTGTTTATTTATTTTGTTGCTGTTATCAATTAATGTATTTAGATTATTTTTTGTTTTTAAGATTGTCTTTTAATCTTGCCCCCTAGACAGAAATTCTAGCTCAGCCACTGCTCTACTTTCTTCTTCCCCTCTATCCAAACACTTTTTGATTTTAGCTTAGATTTTTGGTTTGAAGGATAGAGACAAATCCGTTTGACCCATAGTTGTTTTGTAAGTTTCTAACATGATATTTATTTAATGAAAAAAAAATTGTACAAACATTTCGTCAATAAAAACCTATGGAAGAGATGGTTGTTTGGCATAATTTTTGAGTTATGTTCTCATCATTTAAAACTCAAAAAATTTGAGTTTGAGTGATGAAAATCGGGAACCATTTTGGTGTTTCCAAATCATGAAATTTGAGTTTCAATGGCAAAAATATTATTATGGTGCATTGGTGGGGTTCAATGGCAGTGCGTTGTCACGTTAGAAGATATTACTATTGGGCTTTGTTTATCTATCTCTAACAATTTATTGGTTCTCACATGAGAACACTATTGACATTACTTTTTTTTACCTATCTCTAATAATTTGCCACAATAACAATTATGAAAAAAATGGTCAAATATTTTGTGTCTATAAACTTTCTCCACAACAAATAGGCTTTCCAACTGGTAAACTTTTCCTATTAAAAAAAATAAAAAAATAAAAAAACTGGTAAAACTTTTATTTTATCTTCTCTACAACAATGACAATAAAGCCTTATTCTCAAATTTTTGGGATCAGCTATGATCTCAACAATTGATGGAGAGTCTGAATCCTGGAGACATGCAACCATTGTTACTGAAAATAAATCCCCAACCACTTGATTCAGCAGTGATGTTGTTTCTTCTTCTGCCTGCAATTCCCAACAACATATATATGTATGGTAAGAAAAGAAATCAAGATACAATAAAAACTAGATTCAAGCTTTTGTTTCCCAATGGCCAATAAATCATTTATTTATATTTATTAATTTTTAAGAGTTTTCTCACCAAGAAAAGAACAGCAAAAGAAATATTGAACTAAGTAAAAAGATAAGGAGAAAAAAAATCATACATAAATGTTCAAAGAACAAATAAACTATATCCACAAACCTGAAAATGCTTAACTAAGATCAGAGGAGGAGAAAAAGAAGAGAAACAAAGGGTCAGAGATACTCCATGAAAATTTTTTCTAGTAACTCACTGATCCGATTTTTGAGGCTAATTGATGTCTCAACAACATAATTTTCATTTTCATGTCGTTTTATTCTGAGAATTCTCTTTTTCATCATTGCAAACAAAAAACCAGGGGTAGCACTTTGAAAATATCACCAAACCCAAGCTTTTATATAGATTGAATTGAAGACTGTCTTTTCATTTTTATTTTAGGTAAATTACACTAACACCCCCAAGTTATGATGAAATTAGACTCACTTTACATGTTTTTGAAGAAAGCACATTCCCTTTTTTCAAAATAATAATAATAATAATACTCAACTCCCAAATAATTAAAATAATTGAAACTTGATCCTTGAAAGAAAATTATTTAGGACTAGAGTGTCAAATATTTTGATATTTTGAGGAGGATAAAAGGGACTTGTGTCAAATATTTTGAGGAGGAAAAAAGGGTTGAAGAGTGTCAAATATTTTGATCTTTTAAGGACAAAGTGCTATTTCTTGAAAATTAGGTATAATAAATCAAATTTCACTATACTACGTGGGTGATGGTGTAATTTATCTTTCTATTTTTTATAATTAAAACTGGAGAAAGTTTGTAGTCACAAACATCTCAAAACATTTTCAAAACAAGTTTGTTTTGAGTTGTGATAGGTCCAATATAATTATTTTATTTTATTTTGGCACGCTTTAATTGTGAAAATATTATGAGATTTTGTTATTATTGTGTGTTGTTAAGTCAACAAAATTATCTATATATACCATATATAACAACAACAAAATATATGACATTAAATTTTATATTTTCTTTGTTAACCTACGGTAACCCTCTTCCTTTCCTGGACCTGGGACTAGTTGTGAACAAAATATATCACACCAAACACAAACACAAAGTTGAGAAACAGAATGAAAACTTTCACAAATTAAATAATGTCTTTAAGTATGCATGCAACTTCAAGAGGGCAAACTGCCAAACTCTATCAGAATTGAGAATATTCACAAGATCACCGAATGTATTTTCAGTAATAATTTAAGAATAATGCTAGGGATTTCTACCCAAAAATAAAATAAAATAAAAGAATAATGCTAGGGATACATAAAATTCAGTAAATTTTGTCACAACTTGTCATATAGTGAATTGTAAGTGGTGGAAGTGTGGACCCACCATTTGACATCCACTATTCACAACTTATCATGTGACGAGTTGTAGCAAAAGTTGTAAGACTTTTTGTGCCTCTAGCATTTTTTGCAATGTAATAACGTTGGTTGGTTGATTTTTATTTTTTTAAGGAAAATGGGGTTGGTCACTTGGTCTACTTCTCCCAACTCCAAGTATTTCTTTTCCCACTTTTTAAGAATTGTCCAAAGCACTTAATTATTATGCGTAATTGCTACCCCTTTAATTAATTTATTTTTTTCTTCTCAAAAAAAAAAATTATTTATTTTTTCTTCTCAAAAAAAATTTTATTTATTTTTTGAGAAACTTGCTACCCATTTAGTTACCAATTTTTTTTTTTTTCTAAAAAAAAAGTGTTTTGTTTTGGCATCAATTTCTTTTAAACTTATCAAAAAAAAATTTCTTTTGAAAATCTATTTATTTACGGTATTTGTTTATATACAGTTTATATACAGTTTTTTAAAGTTTTATTTTCCCCTATATACAACTATAGTTTAATCTTACTAGAAAAAGAATTAATTTTTTACCAACTTTTAGCAAATAAACGATTAACAATAAATTGCATACAAACACTCACCTCATATTCTTATATGTAAAGTGGAAATTTAAAAATGAAAAGTGTAGGGCAACAAATTGTGCACCCAAGTCCAAAGCATGCAGGACCTGGGCCCAATAAGTCCGCTGCAATAAATTTGTAGAGAGTGGGTTAAAGAATTAAGTCCGAATGGCGAGGACTACGTTCAACCTATTCTTAAACACGAACTAAAAATCTGATCAAAGGCCCAAAACATATCGAGATAATTTGGTATAAATAAGTTTTATTTTGGTCCGAAGAGATATCATGTTATGTAATTCACGTTATAGTTCTGTTTTTCTTTTCTTTTCTTTTCGATCTCCTTCTTTCAGCCCCAAAAAAATCCTCTCGCACAATGGAAGGGGAGTTACATTATATAATCATCTTCTAATCATCCTAACCCTACACTTGTCATTCATCTAAGACGTCCCTTGATAGTTGTCCCATCAGATCTTTTCTTTGGCTTCTCTGTGAGAGGTAAATAGTCTTGGTAGTACTGTTCAGAGGTCTTCTCCACATAAATGCGGCCAGAAAAGTAGTTGCAGGTATTCAATGTGGTGGTAGCAGCCTTTCTTCAGATATTTTGGGGATCTTTTCCTTCCCAGTAAGTTCACAAAGGTCATTTCTGTCATTGGGGATTCCAGGAGGATTACTTTAATCACTGGGATTCATCCTTGAACCGAACTCTTCTAATCCGAGGACTATACCCTCCTCGGACAGAATCGCCGCTTCCTATGTGCGAATCTTCTGAAAGTAGAATGTTTAATAAATGCCACACTGTTCGGCCCATGAGTCTTCCTCGGATTAAGCCCACAGCCCAAGATGCGTGACTCTTGGTTAATTGTCCCCACAAAAAGCAAAGACATTACACAATAAGAAGTAATTATTCAATAATTCTAGAGTAGTACTCAAATTATTTTTAAGCAAATACACCAAAGAAATGCACTCGCAAAAGTTTTATTTTCTTTTTTGTTTCCCTTTTCTAAAACAAAAATATTAATTGATGAACCAATCAAAATTTTCAAAGGGCACGTGAGTGTTTACAATTCGAAACTGATACTTCTTTTTTCGCCAAGTAATTCGTAACTAATACGAACTTTCCTGGATCATATTCCAAAACAAGAATGTCAACGAAAGTTTTATTTAATGCCTGTTAATTGGTGTTATTTAAGTTCTAACACGCAAACAATTGCCGAATAGGTGTCAAATAATATATATATATATATTTATATATATATTTTTTCTTTTTTAACAGGGTTATACGTCACTAATTTTATATCATATTTGTGGTAACTAACATAATATAATACTAGTTTTATCACACGTGCTTCGTGCGTGCGATGAGGCTCTATTTTTTTATTTTTTGTTGGGGTTTAGTATCTTAGTTTTTCCTTTTTGTTTGGTGGGTGTAATTATTATTATTATTATTTTGTTTGAACGTGGGTAGTGGGAAGTTATTTATTTATTTTGTGATCAACGTTGATTATCTAGTGGGGAGTTAATATCCAGTAGGTTTTTTTCTTTTGATTTTTGTCTATTTATGGTTTTAACCTCAATTCATATTTTTAAAAATAAGGATAAATTAATTAAATTAGGGGTATTTTTGAAAGTAAAAAGGATTATAACTAATTTTCTGAATTCTCTTAATATATAGAGATAATATAATAATGAGCACTAATTTTACCATATTTTTAGTATTTTTTATTTTTGTTTTTTCAAGTTAAATTGTGAAAGAGTAAACTTAGTAAAATAAGATAATGTTTATATCAAATCTGATTATTGGATTTTTTTAATATATATAAACTTTTAAATTTTTTTTATAGGTTCGATAGAATTTCAACCTATGACATCCGCTCCATAATCAGTGGTTGAGCCATATACAATTTTTTCTAAGGAGGGGGGAAGCTAAATATATATAAATATTTTTTTTGAGAATATTAAATATTTAACACACATACGGGGAGAGGGGAGAAGGGTCTTAAAGAAACTAACAGTGATGTATATTCAAGAGGACCTAACTTTTAGATACACAGTACATACTTTAAATCCAAAGAATAACACACGCGCGCGCGCACGTGCACACACACACATATATATATATATTATTTATTTATTTCTTATACATGAAATATTTGTAATTTTAATTTAACATAGGATATTTTCTTACCTAAACAAAAGTATTTACATCAAATAACATCTTTGCAAAAAAAAAAAAAAGAGTAAGTCTTGACATGTTTAAAAATATACAACTCAATTTAGTAAAAATAAAATTACATATGGTATATATTAAATACACTTTAATTTAATGAACTATGTATGAAATAAGAGTAATAAGTGGAAATAAAAAATACATTAACCAACTATATAAATGCATTACATGTTTTTAGTAAAAATTTAGGGAGCTATAATTGAAATTTATGTCTAAAATTATTATTCTTTTTGCCAAAAATACAAGAGAAAGAGAAGATTTTTGAAAAGTCAAAGCTCCTCCTTCCGCTCATGGACCATGATGATTATTAAAAATTGCAGTTGGAAGAGCATTCACAGCTGGGCTTGTAAATGCCAAATGTAAGCATATTTTAGCATTAAGGCTGCGTTTGTTTCTATGTAAAATGGTTTCCAAGTGTAAAATATTTTCAGGTGAAAATATTTTTCGGAAAAGAAAATATTTTCAAGTGTTTGGTGGCATTTTGAAAAATATTTTTTAGTGTTTGGTTGTGTTCTTGAAAATACATAAAAAAAACATTTTCTACTTGTTGCTTACATTTTCTCAGCTTCCAAACAAATATATAATATCATTTTTCAGTAGAGAAACACAAAAGAAACAAAACCCAAAAAAAAAAATCATCAAATCCGGTCAAATTGAGAGAAGAAGGAAGAGAGAGAGGCGACTGGGTTCGATCTAGAGGCGAGATCGCGCGGCGGAGGCAAAGGCGAGCACGATCAGACCGGGTTCATTGGAGATTGGTTTAAGGCGGCGCAATCAGATTGGCGATGGGTTTGAGCAGCGCGATCAGACCGGCAGGGCTGTGGGTCAAGGACTGGATCTGGGCTTCACCGGCGATAGCTCTCTCCGTCCTTGGGCTTGGGCTTGGTGTGAGTGAGGAGAGAAATTTTATGAGGATAGTGGAAATGGTTTGAAGGTAAAATGAAAGTGTAAAATGATTTACGGGTGTGGGGTGGGTATTTTACGGTCAACGGAAATGATTTTCCATTTCACCGTATTTTCCATACTCAACCAAACACACGGCAGGATGTAAATTGTTTTCCCGAATCCATTTTCAGCCGAAACAAACGCAGCCTAAGGTCCAATTTGTCTCAACATCCGAAAGGCTAAACATGAAAAATTGTACTCCCTCCGTCCCACTTTATTTATCCTGTTTGAAAAGTCAAATATTTTAAGGGAACATCATTTATTATCTTGTCTGCCTTATAAAAATGTATAAGTTTACAAAATTACCCTTAAATAAATTTATCAGCTTTTTTTAAAAAGAGTTATTCTTAATGAGGCTTAGGGGTATAACAGGAACATTAGTAAACTAATAACTTTTATTTTTAAAAACGGGACAATATTTTGAGACATCCCAAAATGGAATAGAGGACAAATAAAGTGGGACGGAGGGAGTAAATTTTTTCGGCATAGTGCTACAGTACCATCCTAAATGTATGATGGTACTGTAGCACTTTACCAAAAGATTATACTCCCTTCGTCCCACTTTGTTTGTCCTGTTTGAAAAGTCAAATATTTTAAGGGAACATCATTTATTGTCTTATCTACCTTATAAAAATGTATAAGTTTACAAAACTACTCTTAAATAAATTTATCAGCTTTTTTTAAAAAGAGTTATTCTTAATGAGGTTTAGGGGTATAATAGGAACATTAGTAAATTAATAACTTTTATTTTTAGAAACTGGACAATATTTTGGGACATCACAAAATAAAATAGAGGACAACCAAAGTGGGATGGAGGGAGTATTAATATTTTATTCCTGTTTTTCTCTCTCATCACACGGTCTCTCATCTCTCTGTCTTTCTCTGTCTCTCACTTACTTTCCTCTCTTTCTCCCTCTTCTCTACAATCAACGAAGCTCCACCGTAATCATCAACCTATGGGTAAGCACCAACGGAGCTCTACGGATCATCCACTGTGATCATTCATCGTGATCATCCACCGTGATCATCAACGGAGCTCCACCGTAACCATCAACAGTAGATCGGATCGGAGGGGAGGTGAAGAAGTACCAAGCCACAAACGGAGAGAGAGATGAGAAAGGGAGACTGAGAGTGAAAACGGTATGGGTAAAATTTTGAATTTGTGATCTGTGTATTCAGATTTGTAGCGATGGGTTTTGCAGCGATGTTGGCGGCGTGTTTTGCAGTGATGGATTGCTCAAGATCGCTACCGATTATGGGTTTTGTGTGTGTTTTGCAGTGAGGCATGTATCGGTGAGTTTGCATCTCATGGGTTTGTATCGGTGGTCTTTTTTTTTTTGGTAAGTCCAGCAGTGGTGGCTCTGGGTTTGGCCGTGGGTATGGGTATGGCCGTGGCTTCTTTTTTTTTTTTCTTTGTTTTTTCCTGGTGGTGGTGGGTTTGTGACTGATGTGGTGGTGGTTTTTGGTGGTGGGTGGATGAGAAAGAGAGAAAAATAGAGAGATGGAGAACAGAGATGAAGAGAGAGATTTTTTTTAATATTTTTTTATTCTGTAATTTATATTATTTTAATATATTGTAGGTAAAAATAAAAGTTGAGATGTTGGGCGTGTTGTAAAATGATATAGTATAAATGATAAAGTAGATTTTGAGATGGTAAAATAGAATAGTTGGAAGAGTCCGAATGCGAATGCTCTGATGCATATATATTAGAATCTTTAACGTACTGCATAAAAATTTATGTATTACATAAGTAATTTTTATTTTTGAGTATTTCTTCTTTTTTATTTTTCTCCATTTACGTGTATTTGAAAGGAAGATCATACCAATTAATCAAACTTGTTGAAAACTGGATAAGGATTAAAGATTTTGCAATCCATTTTACCTTACTCATTTTTAGCTTTATCCAACTTAATAGAATTGAAACCCATCCAGCTGAAGTTGCCATGAGCCATTTTAGAGAAAGTATATAGACAACAATTTTGAGACTTGATGATGTGGCAAATTGTTAGTGGTAAATAAAAAATTAATATTAATGGGGTCTAAATAAGAATCAGTAAAAATTTATCAACTCAACTATTATAAAAAATTTTCCTAAAAAAAAAAAAAAACTAGTATGAAGAAATAAGAATGTTATTGAATTTTTTTGAATACGTTAGTATCACTTGCCCTTTAACTTTGAGTCTTTGACCAAGTTATGGTTTTAGATTCCTATAAATTTTTTTTTTTTTTTTTTAAAGTCATGGTTTTAGACTTTATTATCACTCCAACCTGCCCAAGCGGGTTTCTCACCAGACCCACAGTTGAGTTTCCACTTCCCCCCACTTCTTCTTCTTCTTCTTATTATTTTTTAACCCACGTACAGTTGAGTTTTGAAACAATCTCTTTTACATGATAGAGGTCCAAATAACAATTTATTTTAAAAATATTAATTGATTTTTAATATGAATTAGAGATGGTGTTATTTATATATATTTTTGAAATAACTTCTTCTTCTTCTTCTTTTTCTTCGCGTTTACATGATAGAGGTCCAAATTAAAAAATATTAATTGATTTATAATATGTATTAGAGATGGTGCTATTTATATATTTTTTAGAATGATAATACTTATACATTGTACATACTGGACTTACAACTGAAATTATATTTTAAAAATAAAATTTTAATTATAATGAAAATGTATAACTTAGCATGTTTAATAATAATTAGTGTATTTTCTAAGCACGTAGTTCATCTATACCCTAAAGATAACATAAATTTAACATATATTTATTAATTTTAATAAGTTGTAATCCACGGTACGCAACTACACATAAACAGCGTATGTGTATCCATACATGAGGAATAATTTTTTGTTTTTGTTCTTTTTTTAATTTAATTTTTTAATTTTTAATTTTTGGTCTTTAAATGACAACTTTTGCGTGGAAGTTTCGCTTGTAGAGTTTTATTATTGAAAAAAGGACAATTATTGTCAAAGTCAATCCTAAAGTGTGGCGATTAAATCCATGATTTACTTACATAAATATACTTTATGTTTGCTTTTCTTCGGTAAATCATTATCATTATCATATTCATCTTCTTGAGAATTTGGTTGAAGCTTATACCTATAGAAAAGTGATGACTATGAGCTTTCCTCCAATTCAGCATGTTCTTGATAGAAATGGCCGTTTGGTCCAAGCCAAGGAGTCCCAAGTACACTCCTACAGGGGTTTCAGCTATCCTGGATTCGGCAGTATGGAAAATTGGAAATGGAAGAGGCCCAGAATGCATTCAAAAGTTTCAATGATGTGGTTAGTTCCACAATGAAATGGGCTACAATAGCTTCTCTTGGTAAGCCATTAGAAATGTTTTGAGTCCTGCATATATGTTTCCTTGGCTGCTGTCTGTTATACGAATCCTACAACTTGTTTCTTATCAAAACAGAGGTTGCTGTTTCTTATGTTTATTTATTTTTTTTTTTTGATGAATTAAAAATGGATAAGGAGGGCGATTTGAGTTAACGTCTTCCATCTGAGTTCGATCATAGTAGATTTCTTATATTTATTCAATTTTGGTCTCTCAATGATGTTTAAACATTTATAGTTTTTTTTTTTTTGGTGTGTTTTTATTTTTTATTTTAAAAACAACAAGTTACACAAGGAGGGAATCAAACTCCTCATCTAGAACCTTGTATGTGGTTGTTTTACGTTGTAATTTTGTCTTAGGGTTCCAAATATCTACTGCTCATGGTAGGGTTTACTATTAGAGCAAGACACAAAATTCACGGTCTAAAAACCTAGAAACCATGATAGAGAAAATCTAAGAGCATAAGAGAGAGGGAGAGTTTTATTCTACTTATATCTTTTGCATCAATTACACAAATCACACCCCTTTATAACCCACCCCCAAGTGACATGTATATATGTTACGTGTGGTTAATCCATTAAATAGGTCTTGCCCACTAATGGGTGACCTGGTTGGCCAAGCTTGACCAACTTCTAACAATCATAAATATGTATCCCCTAAAATATAGGATATTGTCACCATGGACTACTAGGGGTGTGCATGGGTCGGATTGGGTCGGGTTGAGAGGATTTTTTGACCCAACCCACCATGGTGGGTCAAAAAAAATTCAACCCAACCCAACTCATCACATAAATCCAACCCAACCCAACCCAACCCACATGGGTCGGGTTGGGTCGGGTTGAACCCATGGGTTTGACAAATTTATTTATTTATTATTATTAAATTGAGTAGAAAAAAAATATAAATATTAATATATTAAAAAAACCTAAAGATTAGTATCAATGTAATTCCTTAAAGGCAAACAACACTAATAACTAAACAATAATAGTAATTTATTAGGATTTGTGTGAACTAATTGGTTTTTATATAGGATAGAAAAAACTGGTTATTTTAAAAGATTTATTAATTATATAATATATATATTTATATTAAATTAGTATTAGTAGGAGGAACCGAGAAAGTGCTGCTCTACAGCTAGTTTTTTTTAAAAAAATTATTAAATATATATATAAGTGCCCTACAGCTGGTTTTAAAAAAAAATTATTAAATATATAATATATTTTAAATATATATTAAATATGGGTGGGTCGGGTCGGGTTTGGCGGGTTTGTAATTTTTTGACCCAAACCCAACCCGACCCGCTATTAAAAAAAATTTTGTAACCCAACCCAACCCACCAAGCCTTAAAAACCGACCCAACCCTGTGGGTCGGGTTGGGTCGAATTGGGTTTGGCGGGTCGGTGGGTTTTCTGCACACCCCTATGGACTACCATGGTTTTGTAATATCACAGGCTATCATGCACGGTTTTAGGTTACCATCCATACCAAACCTAAGTAATTTTATATGTACCATATATTGATCAATTTATTGTAACATACAATTCAATATAGCAAAATATAGTCGCTTTGGGTTTTTTGTTGTAAACATGGGCCACTATGTCAAACCACGTTTCCATTCTCTCCTTTTATATCTTTTTATTTTCTTATTTGTATTTTAACATGAAAAATAATTTTTTCCTAAATTTGAGTGTACAAATCTAGAACACGTCCCTCCATTGCTTAAGTTAAACAAACATTGTTCTATGCAATTCATTTGTAATCCTACCATGATTATGTTAAACTGGATATATTTGACATGCTACTTATTCCACATCCCATGCTTTGTTTTATTCTTAAAATTTTATATATTTAATAATTTTTGTATGTGATTTAAATTTGAAAAAAAAAAACTAAGATTAACTCAAGCATTCTACTTATTAGATTTTTTCCCTAATAATGATGTCCAAAACTCTTCGAATATATTACTATTCTCTTGGATGTGTGTAGTTCTACTGTCCCACACACACTAAATAATAACGCAGAGGAATCTTTTGAGGATGAACCTAATATATTAAATAGAGGTTTCAAACCTAGAATCTCATGTGGTTTTAGAAATCACTAGGCTAATCACTCGAGGTTCTAATAGATTAATTGTTTTTATTCCTAAAGTAAATAGTTTAACAAATAGCAAAGTCATAGTTTTTTTTTAGAAAAAAAAAAAAAAAAAAAAACCACAATTCAAAGCAATATAATTAAAGCAATAAAAAGAACACAATATCGCTCAAATGAGGGTTGAGTGAACTTTCTGTCTTGATCACTTTAATTAAGCGAGCCTTCTATGACTTGAAATCTTTAAGCAACTTAATTATTAATTTGGCATATTACAAAACAACCATGAATACACTGTCATTAACAATTGGTTTGACACAAAAATATGCCAACATAGAACATACACCTAAATCCCAACAAAAAGTATTTCATGTTTTATATATGGCAGGTTCACATGAGGTTCATATTTGGTCTACGGTATCCCGTATCCGGGTATTCTTCTATTTTTTGTGTAATTATTAGTTTAAGTAAACCTTTAATTGCAAACTTAAAAATTTATATATTATATATGTAACTTATATTTTTGAGTATTTTCTTCTTTTATTTGAAAGGAAGAAAAGAGGAATATACCAAAGTTTATTTATTTATTTAAATTTTTTTCGTATGTAAAAAAAGAAAAAGAAAAAAGAAAGATGAACTATACCGATTAATCCGACTCGTTAAAAATTGGATACGGATCAAAGATTTTAAAACCAATTTCGGCCCTACTCATTTTTAGGCTTTAGCCCATACCCCACCGAATCGAATCTAAACCCGTCCAAGTCTACTGGCTTGCCAAGACTGGCTGAAATTAACATGAGCCCTTTTAATTTGACCAAGTCATGGTTTTAGACTTTTGGACTTTATTATCACTCCTACCCGCCCACGCCCACGCGGGTTTCTCACCTGACCTACAATTGAGTTTGGAGACAATTTTTTCTAGGAAAAACCTAATGATCCACATACGGCCAAAATGAACTAAACTTGTGATTAAAGAAAAAAACGAAAATGTTAACAAATGTTATGAAAAAATGATAAAAAAATTAATTATATTGACAGCTTTTTTTATTTCCTATGAAAATTGTAGGGGCGTTAGGCCCAGCAATATACATCTCTGTATATATTAGGCTGGGGGCCCAATCCGAGGACATAAAGTAGTTCGAGGAGGGGTGAACATTATCGGGGAGTCTGTGTTAGCAAGTGAAGAAGTTAGTTTTAATTATAAGGGTCCATGAGGATGGTCCGAGGACGAATACCTCCTCGGCTGATCAAAGCCGAGGTCCGAAGGGGTGGTCTACCATCCAGGGCAGCGTTCCAGGAGATTCTAATGATATGGATAAGCATCACAGAAGCACAAGATAAAGGGAAGTCCTAAAATATCTAAAGAGAAAGCTACTACCACTGCATTGAATGGTCTACACCTAACCAACTGGCCGCATTAATGTGGAAGTGATACCTGAACAGTAATTTTCAGCCTTACAACTACTACCAGAGACTTCAGGAAGGCGCTGATGGGACAAGGGTCAATACCAGTAATCTGCCCTACACGTGGAGGGTAAGGAGGAAAGAAGGAAGATAATATAAAACAGAAAGAAGACCCTGAAAAGGGGGGATCGAAGAATTAAGAGAGAAGCACTGTAGTAATCAAGAGCTGAACTTGTAATCAAACCTGAGGAGAAATATATAAGAACTAATCTCCTCGGATTGTGCCGATGACGATTTTCTTTAGATTAGACCCATCTATATTCATTTTCTTATCATTTGGATCCACTTTACTTGTTGTCTAATTCATTAAGGCCCAGATTTCCAACTCACTCTCTACAAATTCATTGTACTGGGCTCTTTGGGCTTAAGTTCATCCATCCTTTGGGCTTGGGAGCCAATTGTGTCCTTACAAAAATAATGTTAAAACTTTCCTAATATAATTTATTAACAATTCATAACATGATTTATTAACAATTATCTTAAGAGTACCCGTTAACTTGATCTAAGAAAAAGCGTTTGTTACACAAGTGCGGATCCACACTCCGTCAAAATGAACTAAACTTGTGATGATTTCAAACACATGACCCTGAAAATCATGTAAATTTGTCATATATTTATTAGTTTTAAGTCAGAATCATAAACACTGTATCCAAACATAAGAAAGGAGGTTTTTTTTTGCTCTTTAAGACAACGTTTGCGAGGAAGTTTCGTTTGGAGACTTTTTTTAAGTTTTAGGATTGAAAACGCGTTATATAGTCAAAGTCAAGATCACAAGGGGTGGCAAATCCATGATTTACTTACATATATTTTATGCTTGCTTTTGTAACGTAATCATTATCATTATCATCATTATCATATTCATCTTCTTGAGAGAATTTGGTTGAAGCTTATACCTATAGAAAAGTGATGACTAGGAGCCTTCCTCCAATTCAGTTTGTTTTTGATAGTCATGGCCATTTGATTGGTGCCAAGGATTCCCAAGTGGACTCCTCTGGTGGATTCAGCAATATGGACGATGAGGCCCAGAATGTTTTCAAAAATTTCAATGATGGGGTTAGTTCCACAATGAAATGGGCCACAATAGCTTCTATTGGTAAGCTATTTGAAGTGTTTGAATCATCATGCATATATGTTCTGTTGTTGGTTACTGTTTCAGTTGTTGCGTCTAAGTCTAACCAAAAAAGAGTCTGCTGTTTTATGTTTATATTTATTCAGTTTCAGTCTCTCAATGATGTTTCAGCTTTCAGTTTTTTTTTTTTTTTTTTTTTTTTTTTAAAGTACTGTCAGTTCTAAAAATGTTAGTTGGCACTTAAATTGAAGTTACACAAGGAGGGAATCAAACCCTTCTCTGCTATCCTGAGATAGTATCATTGAAAGATGGAATACATGCATCTATTACCTTGTATATGGTTGTTTTACGTTGTAAATTTGCCTAAGTGTTCCAAATATCTACTGCTCATGGTGGGGTTTGCTATTAGAGAAGGCACACAAAATCCAGAGTCTAAAAACCATAATAGAGAGAATCTAAGAGCATAAGAGAGAGAGGGAGAGTTTTCTTCTGCCTTTTTCTTTTGCATCAACTACACAAATTACACCCCTTTATAACACACCCCCAAGTGATAGAGAGCATGTCCCTTTATATATGTTACATGGGGAGTTAATTAAATAAATAGGTCCTAACCAGTAATGGGCGACTTGGTTTGCCAAGTTCGACCAACTTCTAACAATCATAAATATGTTTTCCCCTAAAATATAGGATATTGCTAGCAAGGACTACCATGGTTTTGTAATACCATATGTTGTCGGGGTTTTAGCCTTTTAGTTTATCATACTAAACGTAATGTACTCTTATGCTAAACCTAAGGTTGTTGTGGCAAGTGACAACAACACCCATAGGGAAAGAATTAAGAAAAACTTATGTTTTGTGAACAAACAGAAAGCCAAACAATGATTGAAGAAGAAAGTGAGAGAACTAGAAATGTGAGGTAGAAAGGAGAAACATATTTTTCTTCAATTCTTTCTCAAGATGTGATTTGGCACTTGCTACATCATCAAATTCTGTTATAGTTAGAAGAAACGGCTCATTAAAAAATAAAAGAAAAATATAAGGAGATAAGTATCACAAAGTTAACTGCAATGGAGCTCAATGTTTAAGGGTATACTGTAATTTTCCCTTCATGAAAAAATACCATTACTTTTGGAAATGTTGTTACTTAGAAATTCTTACCCAAAATTAAGTTTTTCCTGAATTTGAGTGTACAAATATGTATGGCATAATTGAATTATAATTCTCCTCCAATTTTCAGTTTCAGGTGTGGTGGTGATGGTTGCAATTGTAGCCATAGTATATGCCATTATTGATTGTTTGAGGAAGGCAGGGACTGCAATTCCAACTTATGCCAGGTTAGCCACTGCAGACACTGATAAAGCTTCAAATCCACATTCATCATCCCAAAACATCGAAAAAGGAGAAACACCACTTTTCCCAGTACTTAGAGACTCACAAGTCGAGCATGCAACCATGGAGAGATTCCTCAGCAACATGGCAAGAGAAAAGCCCATCAGGTTCTCACCTAAACAACTTGCAGAATTCACAGAAAATTACTCCACCATATTGGGTTCAGGCGGTTTTGGTGTAGTCTTCAAAGGGCAATTCCCAAATGGAATGCAAGTGGCTGTCAAAGTGCTTAATGGTGAATTGAATAAGCGAGTTGAAGAGCAGTTTATGGCAGAAGTTAGCACCATGGGAAGAACCTACCATATCAACTTAGTTAGACTCTATGGTTTTTGCTTCGACCCCATGATGAGAGCACTTGTTTATGAGTGCATGGAAAATGGTAGCCTTGACAACTTCTTGTTCCGCGAGAACAGCCAAGAGATGTTGGAATGGGAGAAGCTTTATGACATTGCAGTTGGAACTGCAAAAGGGATTGCTTATTTGCATGAGGAATGTCAACAAAGAATTATTCACTATGATATAAAGCCAGGAAATGTACTTCTTGATAAAAATTTGAATCCAAAAGTTGCTGATTTTGGATTAGCAAAGCTTTGTAACAGAGGAAGTAGTCGCTTACTATTAACAAATGGCAGAGGAACACCAGGATACGCTGCTCCTGAGCTCTGGAAGCCTTATCCTGTGACTCACAAGTGTGATGTTTACAGCTTTGGAATGCTGCTCTTTGAAATTGTGGGGAGGAGAAGAAATTTTGATGAGAATCAAACTGAGTCACGACAATGGCTTCCACGATGGACATGGGACATGTTTGACAATACTGAATTAGCAGTTATGATGTCACTTTGTGGGATTGAAGAGAAGGACAAAGAAAAGGCAGAGAGGGTGATAATGGTGGCTCTGTGGTGTGTTCAGTATTCACCTGATGACAGACCTCTAATGAGCACTGTGGTGAAGATGTTGGAGGGAAGCATGGAAATTACTCCACCACCTTTTCCTTTTGAGCACATGGTATCTCCTAACCCAACTATGAACCTAGATAATGGAAGCAATGGGGGTTCGTATACCACATCAATATCATCATCAAGTGCAAACACTCTTGAGCAATCTAATTCCAAACCTGTGGATGGAACTTTTGAGATTGAATTAGCTACTTAGTCTATATTTACTCAGATTATGGTTGTATATCTTTCTCAAAAAAAAAAGAAAAAAAAAAAGAAAAAGATTATGGTTGTATATGTATCTATATGTATGCAGATATATAACATTCTTTAATAATGTTTACATACATGATACATGATTGCATTGTTCATGAATTGACATCAATGCCATGACATATATACAATAAAAAGTGCTTCAATGGTTTTTTACTTGAGAAGAGATTAAAATGATGATAATAAAAATTGTTGTTAGCAGGTTCAACCCTTCCAAACCAACCAACAATGGTTAAGGGTAGTCTAATGTGGGTTTTGATTCTTTCATCTTTTTCTTTTTCCTTTTGTTAACTCTATGATATGATGTTTAGATTCTATAATTTGACAAGAAAGAAAATTTCCGAAGTATACACAAATAGAAGATTGCCAAGTTGAAGAAGGTAAATCAGAGGTGAATCTTCTTTAGGAATAATAAGAATAACTCATAATACTGCTGGCCCTTTTGTGTGTGTGTGTTTATTTGTGATAAATAGAGAACTGTAAGAGGCAGATGACAGTGACACAGTTCAGATATCATACGCCAAATTTGAGAAGACTTTGAGGCAGGGATTGTACAAACAAAACCATGAAAGAATTTAAATTACTGATAAATTTCACAATGGATCTACTTAGGTACAAATCAATAAGAAAAATATAGTCCAAACAATTTTCCACTTCATATATAGCATTAGAAGACGGAAATTTTGGACACAGTTTGCTTAGCAGTCATGTTTTTTCAGAAAGGCACAGATTACTTCTAACTGAGTAGAGACACAAGTTTGCTAATCTTGCTCCAGTGTTAATCCTAGAGTAGAATAATGATCCGGTAATTGACAGGTGGCACATCCACGGTTGATCCTAATCCCAAACTCCATCAAGAAATTGAAGTTTACAAAAATACAACAACATTGAGTAGCAAGAATTTAATCAATATATTGGAGCACACTGGTTCATCTACTTCTTCAATATCATCATCAAGTGCAAATACTTGTGAACAATCTAATTCCAAACCCATGCATAGAACTTTAGAGATTGAATTAGCTACTTAGATATATTGATGCTGAGATGATGGTTGTGTATATATCTATATGTATATATGCAGATGTTTAACATTCTTTAATAATGTTTACATACATGATTGCATTGTTCATGAATTGACATGTAAGTCAATGCCATGACTTATGTACAATAAAAAGTGTTTTAAGGTTTTTTTACTAGAGAAGAGATCAAAATAATAATAATTGTTGTTTGCGGGTTCAACACTTCCAAAAACCAACCAACAATGGTTAAGGATGGTCTAATGTGGGTTTAGATTCTTTCTTCTTTTTCTTTTTCCTTTTGTGAAGTCTATGATATGATGTTTAGATTCCATAATTGGACGAGTAAAGAAAATTTCTAAAGCTTACAAAGAAAGAGGATTACCAAGTTGAAGAAGGTGAATCAGAGGTGAATCTTATATAAATAACTCATAATATATACTGCTGGCCTAATTTTTTATTTTTATTTTATTGTTTTTTGTATTTGTGATAAATAGAGAACTGTAAAAGGCAGATGACAGTGACATGGTTTAGATATCATACAATAAATTTGAGAAGATGTAACCATGAAAAAAATTTAAATTACTGAAAAATTCCATAATGGATTTTCTTAGTTACAGATAAAAAATAAGTTGTATAGTCCAAACAAATTTTCCACTTCATGGCATAGAAGACGGAAGTTTTGGACACAGTTTGATTAGTGGTCATATCATGTTCAGAAAGGCACATATTACTTCTAATCAAGTAGAGACACAAGTCTGCTAATGTTGTTCCAGTGTTAATCCTAGAGTAAATAATGATCCTGTAATTGCCTAATTGCACATCCATGGTTGATCCTAATCCCAAAACTACATCAGGAAATTCAAGTTTACAAAAATACAACAACATTGCGTAGCAAGAATTTAATCAACATATTGGATAATGCTGATTCTTTCCTATTTATTAACAAAAAGAGGTGGACCTAAGGTGCTTTCCATGCATGCATGAACTCTTAAAGAAAAAAAATTCTACACAGTGAGAATCAAGCACCAGTGGATAATGACAGCAACTCAAATCTGGATGTCGTGTATGGTTTTTAGTTAGCTTAATTAGTAAAGTCTCTTGTTGTCATATAATAGATACCTGGGTTTGAATCCCCCACCTACAAAAAAAAAAAAAAAAAAACTAATTGATGTCTTAACCTAATGTCACTTATACAAGTTGGCAATCGGGGCTACTACAGAAATAAGTGGTATCGATCAATTTGTTACAATTTATGACTTTGTAGACTAGACTCGATTCATAACCTTAGCAAGTGATTTGTTTGTAGGGTTTCTATAAATGAACTCGCTGGTAGAGGTTTTAGAATCTCTTTGGTTTTCTTCTAAAAAAAGAAAAAAAGAATCTCTTTGGTTGAAAGAAACTCACAACAAGACTCAAGGGTAAGCCTATGAGGACAAAAATCAAGGATAAACTCCTGGAAAACGGTTTTTCTTACCGTTTAGGCTCAAAAAATTAAGGTTTTCTCAATGGTATTGAAATGGCTGCCTCTCACCTAAAATTTGTGTAATAAGGATTGTGTTTATATAGGAACTAAACAGATTAAACACGCAGTTCAACAAAGTCAGTTTATTGTTTTTAGCAATATCGCTCCAATGAGGGTTGAGTAAACTTTTTGAAGGGAGTCTTCTGAAACTTGAGATCTTCAAGTATTTTATTATCTAGTCGCAGACTCATGCGATATATGGGAATAAATAATTATTTTATATTGTAATATAATGTATAATTTCTTCTTAAAAATTTTTTGAAGATAATTTGTTCTTCCTAAAACTTAAAAAATTTTTATTCAGTCCAATTAGGTTTATTTCAGTCAAATTTGGTCCATTCGGTCAATTTCAGTCCCCCTTCAATCCATTTTAGACTAACAGGGTCTTAACTTGATTTTTTTTTTGGGTTGAAAAGTATGAAATTTATTATATTTGGGCTAAAATCTTTAGTTTTGAGTTAAAAAAAAATCTAAAATAGACATTAGAAATTAAAAATATGAACCTAAAAATGCAATAAAAATGATAGATATTCAAAAGTTTAATTCGGTCCATATTGGTTCTATTTGGTCCATTCTTTCCTCTTCGGTCCAATTTGGTCCTATTCGGTCCATTCAGTCCTATTTAGTCCACTCTGTCCACTAAAGTTCTATTTGGTCCAATTTGTCCCATTCGGTCTTATTCAGTCCATTTCAGTCTAATTCGGTCCATTCAGTTCACATGGGCTCTATTCGGTCCACATTGGTCCTATTTTGTCCACTTCGGTCTACTTCAGTCCACTTAGTCCACATTGGCTCAATCGGTCCATATTGGTCCTATTCGGTCCATTTTGTCCACTTTGGTCCACATTACTCCTATTCCGTCCACTTTGGTCCAGTATGTCCACCTCGGTCCTATTCGGTCCAATTTGGTCCTATTCGGTCCATTCTGTCTACTTTAGTCTTATTCGATCCATTTGTTCTAATTTGGTCCATTAGGTTCTATTCGGTCCTATTTAGTCCATTATGTCCACTAAAGTTCGATTCGGTCCAATTCGGCCCTTCAGTCTTATTTAGTCCACTTCGGTCTAATTTGGTCAATTCTGTCCACATTGGCCCTATTCGGTCCACATTGGTCCTATTTTGTCCACTTCAGCCTAATTCGGTCCACTCAGTCCACATTGGCACTATTCGGTCCACATTGGTCCTATTTTGTCCATTCTATCCATTTTGATCCATGTCAGTCCTATTCGGGCCATTCGGTCTACTTTGGTTCGATTCGGTCCATTTTGTCAACTTTGGTTTTATTCGGTCCATTCTGTCCACTTCGGTCCTATTCAGTCTACATTACTCATATTCGGTCCACTTCAGTCCAATATGTCCACTCGGTCCTCTTCAGTCTAATTTGGTCCCGTTCGATCCATTCTATCTACTTTGGTCTTATTCGGTCCTATTTAGTCCATTCTGTCCACTAAAGTTCTATTCGGTCCAATTCGGCCCATTTGGTCTTATTCAATCCATTTCGGTCTAATTTAGTCTATTCAGTCCACATTGGCTCTATTCGGTCCACATTGGTCCTATTTTGTCCACTTCGGTCCACTCAGTCCACATTGGCTCTATTCGGTCCACGTTGGTCCTATTCAGTCCATTCTGTCCACTTTGATCCACTTCAGTCCAATTCGGGCCATTCAGTTCACTTTGGTCTGATTTGGTCCATTTTGTCCACTTTGGTTCTATTCGGTCCATTCTGTCCACTTCGGTTCTATTTAGTCCATATTACTCCTATTCGGTCCACTTTAGTCCAGTATGTCCACCTCGGTCCTATTCGGTCCAATTTGGTCCTGTTTGATCCGTTCTATCCACTTTGGTTCTATTTGGTCCATTCGTTCTAATTCGGTCCATTCAGTCCTATTCGGTTCACCTTGTTCCTATTGTTGATGTAACAGAAATTATATTTACTGTCACATTAAATTACTTTTATTTTGTTAATAAAATTAGTGGCTCTATAATATATATATATATATTTTTTGTAATGACTTTTGGGCCCTCAAATTTCACCATTGGCCCATTATATTGCAATGATACCTTGCATGGCCTGAAGGCTAGAATAGCCCTCCAATAAATGATAGACAAACAAAATAACAAATTATAAATTTATAATAATTCATGAATTCAACACTTTTATTTGCAACCTATAAATATCATGGTACTTACCCTGGTCCCTGTGGTTTATCAAATCTTAAACCACAGAGTTCATGGTAGCTAGAATTGTTGATTTGTTGTAAACGTTCTTTTAGTGCCTTTGCAGAACTATATATATTATCCAACGATTTGTTGTAACAATAAACACTGATTTGGTGTTTGATTGGGTTGGATCATTGGATGTTAGTGCCTCATCCTATCATTTTCTTTGACATATTGAACCAAAGATGCATATCTAACGTTGGTTTGAATAGGCTTATTTGTTGCATTTTTTTATTTGTTAAATTGGGTTTGGATTTAGGTCCAATGTTTCAATGTATTGGATTCAACACAAATAAGAAAAATTTTTATTTATTGAATTTAAATAAAATATTATATGTTTAATTTAAAAAAAAAAAAAATGAGACAAAGTGTTCGTTTGGGAATAGCTTACTTAGCTGAAATTGAAAATTTTTTGTTGAAAGTACCGTAGATAAAGGTAAAAGTTAAGTGAATAGTACAGTGAAACTCATGAATAGTACCAAAAAGTGCAGTGGAGCTCATGAATAATAGCAAAAATAAGCTGAAATTATAAATAAGTTGAAATTTTCAGCTTGTCCCAAATGGACACTAAGGGTCTATTTAGGATTCGCTTATTTTGCTGAAATTTGAAACTTTTTGCTAAAAGAACCGTAAATAAAAATAAAAGTTAGCTGAAATCGTACAGTGAGACACATGAATAGTACTAAAAAGTGCAGTGAGACCCATAAATAGTAGCAAAAATAAGTTAAATAATAAAATAAGTTGGCAAAATTAATCATGCCAAACATGGTTTGGTATCAATTTAAAATAATTGAATAAAACTTTCCTTTAAATAAATATTAATTTATTTATAATATATTAATATGCATTAAAGTTCGGGCTATTTTTTTTTATATTATATATATTTTTAGTCTTTAATGACACTTTTCGTGGAAGTTTCGCTGGGAGACTTTTAATTTTATAAAATTTTATTTAATTATTTAATATTTTTTAGATTGAAGACGCGTCTTTAAGGACAAACTTTTAGATAAAGTCAATCCTACAAAGGTAGGCAAAACCTTGATTCACTTTACATATATACTTTGGGTTAAAATTTAGGTACAGTATCTTAGGTGTTGTTTCTTAAGTTTCTCTCTTAAGATTTAGTCATGTGGCTATTTGACTAAGAAATATACTTCTATCCCATGAAAACAGATCTACATGGCAGAATCTTAAAAAGAGAACCTAAGGAACAGCACCTAAAGTTGTGTTTGGTAATCGTTTTTGTTTTCTATTTTTAAAAACTTGTTTTTGGGAATATAAAGAAAAAACAATTTTTTGTATTTTTGAAATCAAAAACATGTTTATTTAGTTGAAATTAAAAAAATAGTTTTTTGAAGAAAAAAATAAAAAATACTAAAACATGTTGTTATTAGGATTTGAACTATAATGCTAACTCATTAAATGAGACAAATTCATTAAATCAAATACGTGTTTTTTTTTTTACTTTTGAAAACTAGAAACTGAAAACAGCCTTTTGCATGTTTTCAGTTTCCTTCACAAATTGAGTTTTGAGCATAGTTTTTATTTTCTGTTCATTTTGAGTTGCCAAACAAGTTTTTTAGTTTCAAAATTAAAAAAATTGTCATTTAAAACAGAAAATAAGGAGAAAAAACAATTACCAAAAGTCTTGCTCTATACTTTATGCTTGCTTTGTTGGTAATCATATATTATCATAATATTCATCTTCTTGTGAATTTGATTGAAGCTTTATACCTATAGAGAAGTGATGAGTCTTGCTCCAACGCAGTTTTTTTATGGTAGTGATGACAAAGTGTTTGACTTCACGGAGTTCCAAGGCTACCCCTTTAGAAGATCCCACCGCGGTAGGGGAGGTGAGCTTCACGAGCAATTCGAAAGTTTCATTGACGATGTTAGTGCCTTAGTGAAATCGTATCCAATAGTTTATTTTGGTAAGCTATTAGAAACGTTTGAATTAATCCTGCACATATATGTTTTATTGGTTGCTTCAGTTTGTTGTTTCTAACCAAAAGAAAGGTTGATGTTTTATGTTTATTCAGATTCATGGCCTGTTTGGTACATGTGTTTAAACACATGTTTTCAGTTTTTAAACAACACTAGTCGCAGCGCGTTGTGCGTGATAATATTTTTAGAGTGGTCTCATTAATATATATATATATATATATATATATATATTTCAATTTGAACTAATTTAATAAATGATAATGTAATTCATACCCCCTCAAAAAAAAAAAAGATAATGTAATTCATAATCATAATTCATTTATTATAGCGACAATCACAAATGTAATATATATAATTTATGTCGTACCAATATCAAAACAATACAATTTTTCTCAAGAATTCAAAAAGTAAGTTAGTGAAAATATTAATTTTTTAATAAAATTTCTTTATATTATTTTGTGTATCATCAAAAAGTATATAAAATTTGGATATTATTATTTTAGTTTTAAATAAACTTTCTCAAACCCAATTTTTCTACCATACAATCAAAAATGCCGAGAAATGTAACTAAAAAAAATAGTAATAATAAAACTCATTAAAACTACAATTTAAAATAAAAAAGAAAGGGAAAAATAAAAGATTGTAACCATTTTTCCTTTTTTTTAAAAAAAAGAATACAATTCCAAAGGGGAAAAAAGTAGAGAGATTTTTTTGAAAAATGAAGAAGTATTATATTAATGCTGTCATAATCTAATCTAACTTCTAATCCAATATGTGAAAAATAAATAGATAAATAAATAATTTTAAACATAAAATTGAATTTGTTTTCTTAAAAATCTCAAAGAATACACTAATAAAATAAGGAAGATGAAGAATAACATAAAATATTTGTAAACACTTAAAACAATTACCCAAGCATCTAAGAACATCATATAAAAAATACATAACAATTTACTACTAATTTGTTAAACAAAATACTTTTAAATAGTGAAAGGAAATTACACAAAGACCATTGTCTTCAACTGAACTAACTGTTCTTCATCAGCTTGTTCAAACTATCTTGTAGTTTTCCAAATAAGCTAAAACCTGACAACAACACAAAATATAACATATTATAATATGAATTTTTTTCCAAATTAGATCAACAACAAACACCATTCATTAAAAGTATTTAGTGTTGTAAATAAAATGATAAAAAAAAAATATTTGCATTAAGAAACACATATGAATTAGTCAAAATAGGACAATGAGGGTACAAACCTCTAGTTGGAGATCTTTCTATGGGCAGCTATCAAGTTGTATCTTTTCTACCATCAATGATTAAGCAAGACCTGTGAATACATTTTTTATAGACAATTTTTTAAAAATATTTTTTATTCTTCATTGATTTCATTTTTCAATTATAAGCAATCAAAAGTAGAATTCTAAAAAACACAAACATTCATCAATCTAAGGTAGAAATGCAAGAAAAATAATAATAAAAATCCAAACAAAAACGAAAAAAAAAATTGAGAGAGAGAAAGATCGAGAGAGAGAGAGAGAGCCTTTTTTGCATAGGAAAAATATGCATAGAATGGAAGAGATCGAGTGGCAAATTTATAATAAGATGATGAGAATAAGAAGAGCCAAAATAAGGAAGATAAAAGGGTAAAATAATATTTAAATTTAAAACCGCCTAGGAGGAATATATGTAGACAACACTTTTGTTTTGATTTTCCATTGATTTGTAGGGACTGGGTTTGATCACTGTTCCTAAGGGATAAGTGAATTCAAGCCCAGCAAGCCCAATACAATAAATTTGTAGAGAGTGGGTAGAAGAACTAGGCCTTAATGAGTGTAACAACAGTTGAAGATGATTTAAAGAATGAATAAGTAAAACAAATACGGACTTGAGCAAGCAATTCAATCCTCGGCGCTAGTCCGAGGAGCTTCAACTTATTATTTCTTGAGTGACAGTGACAATGGTTGTAAGGTTAGTTCAGATTGCTACAGTGTTTTCTCTGGTAAAATCTCCCATCCCTTTTCTCAGAGCTCCTTCTTTCTTATATACTACTTTCCTCCTTCATCTCCACCATACACGTGTAGGTCAGATCTGTTGTTGTTGGTCTTTGTCACATCAACCTCCTCCCAAAGCTCTTAGGTAGTAGCTGTGAGTTTGAAAAGCCACTGCTCAGGTATCATTTCCACATTAATGCGGCTAGAGTGTTGGTTGTGGAGCATTTAATGTGGAGGCAGTAGCTTTTCCTGAAATTGCTTTACCGCCATGCTCTAGTGTGCTTACTTGTTGTACTTATCTTTTTCCTTGGAATGCTTTGGAAGATTGTCTTTACCGGTAAATCACTTTTCGTCTACCTCGGCTTTGTCTAGCCGAGGACAGAGTCGTCCTCGGCACGGTTTCCTGGGTTGTCATAATCACCCCTGTCTTCTTCATATGCTATTATGGGCCTCGGCATGGGCCTCAGGCCCAGTACAAAAGGTGGATGTATATCACTGGGCTCTATGACCCCACAATAGCCCCTCAAAATTCTGCTATCTGGAACTTCGGACAGAAAGGAGGATTTTGATGTCCTCAGGCGTACCTTAGGCTTATCACGTCTTATCTTCTGCCGGCGTCAGTGCCTTTTTAACTGCCCAAGGCATATTCCTGACACTTCGGCATCTAGAACGCGCCCTCATTAAATTCCTGCAGCTAGTTGCCTCCCACGTTCTACGGTGCAATGGCGATCCAACGGTGGAGATTTTTCCAACACATGAGCGGGAAAAACTCCCGCTGCTACTTCGATTTGGGTATAAATACCCATTTAAATCAATTTGCCCAAATTACCTTCGCATTCAAGAGCTCCTGCGCACATACGTTGAATCTGCCAATCTTTCTCACTCACTCGTGCCTCTTCAAA
This sequence comes from Notholithocarpus densiflorus, assembly GCA_030021035.2. Classification (NCBI taxonomy): domain Eukaryota; kingdom Viridiplantae; phylum Streptophyta; class Magnoliopsida; order Fagales; family Fagaceae; genus Notholithocarpus; species Notholithocarpus densiflorus. The sequence continues at coordinate 11,548,181 of JARYZH020000003.1, forward strand.
AGCCTGTCCGAGGACACTTTCCTCATCCTTGTAAGGTTTTTCCAAACTTTTCAAATTTTCTTTACTTTCCTTTCTTTGTGTCTTTCTTCCTTCGCCTCTTTTTCCCGATTTTCTTTAGCTTCTCTGAACTTTTCCTGGGGATGGGCAGATTTAAGAGTTTGGTAGAGTCCGAGGAAGGGATGGAAAAATTTATGGCTGACTACAGGATTCCACCCAACGTGGGCCTGAGATATTGTGAGGAGGGTGAATGGCATTTTCGAAGGCAAGAGGGTGAGGTGGTGATTCCCATGATCGCCTTCATAGAAGGTGGCGTGAGAATCCCTATGGGGTCGGTGATGAGGGATTACCTTAGGTTTGTTAGGCTAGCCCCCACTCAGTGCGTCCCAAACGTCTTTAGAATATTAGGGTGTGTAGATGCCTTAAACGAGAAAATGGGGCTACGGTTGACCCATCATGATGTGAATTGGGTCTACAATCTTCACCAACTGAAGGAGAAGGGGTACTATCTGAAAACAAGGCAGCCTGAAATTAGGCTCATACAGTGCCTTCCCGAGTCTAGTAAGGGGCTAAACAAAGATTTTCTGATCGTGTCCGGGGAATGGCATAATGGCGTCCCTTGCCCGACGAGAAAGGGGCAACCAGGTGGGGCTCTAGAGATAGGAGTAGGACTTGTTCGCTGCCTTATCGTGATTTGTGTTGTTTGGCTTCTAACCCTTTGCTTTTCATGGTTCTACAGACAGACGCGCCATTGAACCAAACTTCAGTTTGGTTAACAGGGAGAGCTTAGACAACATCCTCAAGGCCGAGGTGTTTGTGAACGAGGACGCCAATCAACTCAGGGCGGCTCACCTGATACTGGGATATACGCCAATCTCTCGCGCTTTCCAAGCACCAAAGTGCGTCATCAAGGCCTGCGATCCACGTCTCCATAGGATCAGCGTCGCAGTTGAGGGTTTCCTGCTCCCTGAGGGTGCTTCACTTCCGGAGGGCGTATCCTTGGTTGGTTCTTCTTCTTCTCGTCCTATGGTAAAGGAAGAGGAAGAAAGAATAGAGAAAGAAAAAGAAGTCGTTGAGTTAGGTTCGTTCGAGGACGAGTTTGAGGTGTTCAACCGAGCTTAGTCATCTGCGGACCCTTCTGGTGATCTCGGCGACCCAAACTATACTGAAGCGGACTTCCCCTCAGCAGAAATTCCCTTTGAAGAAGATATGGGTGTACAGAGGAGACAAAAAACAAGCTTGCTAGATTTGATAGAGTCCCAACCGGGGAGGGAGACGAAAGGGAGAGCAACTCATAACAAACCACCTTCCCCTTCTTAGAGCAAGCTCCCTCCTGCTTGCTTGAGCTTTCTCACCTCGTCCCTGACAGCGTCGGCGTGCTCCTTGGATGGGCGCCGAGGTGGTTGTTTTTTGGGAATGGCTGATAGATTTACATTTAAGTGGTGACATATGAAGTTCGGATAAATTCCTGGGGCATCATAAGTGTCCCATGCGAACACATCAACATTTTTTTTGAATAACCCTATTAATCCCTCCTTTTCCCAAGGGGGTAGCTGAGATCCCACCTGGAAGAACCTCTCTGGGTCATCGCCAATGATCACCTTTTCTAAATCCTCACATTTTGTTTACTCGGCTGGTGCATTAATAGGCGATGCCAGGGTCTTTAATTGCTATGAGTTTTCTTCAACACAGGCCGAGGACTCTGCTCCGGGCCGATGTGAGATGGCAGCCACTAGGCACTTTCTTGCCGTAGCTTGGCAACCTCAAATTTCCAGGACCTGGCCCTCGGAAGGGAACTTCACCTTCTGATGCAGGGTAGAGGTAATGACTCCTACGGTATGAAGCCAAGGTCTGGCCACGATAGCAATGTAAGGGGAGTAAATATCCACCACAATGAAGTCAACCTCCACTATTTCCAGGCCGGTTTACACAAGTAGTCTAATCTGGCCTTTAAGCATGACAATCTTCCCATCAAAACTCATCAAGGGGGAGCTGTAGGACGTCAAATCTTCTGGTCTCAGCTTCAGCCCCTTATAGAGATCGGGGTACATGATCTCGGCTCCACTACCATCATCTACCATTACCCTTTTCACGTCGTAACCCCCAATCCGAAGGGTGATTACCAACGCATTGTCGTGGGGTTGGATGGTTCCAATTTTGTCTTCCTCGGAGAAACTCAAGACCGGATGAGGATACACTTTGGGTCTTTTTGGCTCTGGGCCAGAGTCATCGGCGGGTAGTCGAGCTACAGACATCACCCTAGAAGGGCATGAGCCCGTCCTCCCCAGAGCAGCAAATATTATGTTTATCATTCCTATGGGTGGTCTTAAGAAAGTGTCTCTCCGGGGCTCTTGGTTTGCCTAGCCTTGATGACCACTGGAAGGATGCAAAAGGTGTCTCAGTTTCCCTTCTCGGACCAGCTGATCCAGGTGGTTCCAAAGGTTCCTGCAGTCTTCTGTAGTATGTCCGTGGTCCTGGTGGTACTGACAATACAGACTCTGATTGTGCTTCATGGAGTCTCCAGCCATCTTATTCGGCCATTTGAAGAATGGCTCATTCTTGATTTTCTCCAAAACCTGATGTACCGGCTCTCTGAATACGGCGTTAACCTTCTGCGTGTTGGTTGATCCGAATTGCCCTGCGAAATCTCTCCTCAGACGGTTATTGTTGTATCAGTCCGACCTGAAATCACTCCTCTTTTGAGGGATAACCTTCTCCTTTTCTTTCCTTTCCCTTGCAGCTGGTCCTCTTCCACTCTTTTGTATTTGTCAATCCGATCCATAAGTTGACGTACACTGGTGACGGGCTTGCCAGTCAAGGATTTCCTCAAGCCGTGCTCGGTTGGGAGACTGCTTTTAAAAGTGCTGATGGCGATGTCATCAAAGTTGCCGTTCATCTCATTATACATTTCCCAATATCTATCCGAGTATGCTTTTAGAGTTTCTCCCTTATGCATGGATAGTGACAACAACGAACTTAGAGGCCAAGGAACCCTGCTATTCGTAATGAAGCGAGAGCCAAAGGCTTGGGTGAGCTGCTTATAGGAATTTATGGAGTTCGTCTTCAAGCCATTGAACCACCTCATCGCTACAGGTCCTAAGCTGGACAGGAAAACCTTGCACATCAAAGCTTCGTTCTTAGAGTGGACGGCCATTCTTTGATTAAACTGGCTCACATGCTCTACGGGGTCCATTCGACCATTATAAACGGTGAACGTAGGCTGATGGAACTGCCGAGGTAGCCTAGCCCCTTCTATCTTGCACGTGAAGGGTGACTTAGAGATCTGATTCAGAACCTTACTCATGGCATCATTACCCAGGCCCCTACTAGATGGGCCCTTATGTTTTCGTCTATGATGGTGCTCGTCTTCATAAGAGAAGGTCTCGCTTGGAGGAGTTCTTGATCTCTGCCTGTAATTGCCGTCCTCTGCATCATTAGAGGATATGTCAGAACTGGAAGGAGACCGCCTCCGCTGTGCATGGCGCAGTTTCTTTTTCAAGTCATCTATCTCCTGCTGCATGGCTTGGTTGTTGTTTTGTCTCTGGGATACGCGGCTGCCCACTTGGGAATGGCTTTTGCTCGTCTGGGTGGTATGCACACTCTCCTCTCGATTCCTTTCATTCTCCTGAGTTTGTTCATGTTCAGGGCCAGGAAAATTACCCTGTCGCTGGGATCCTACGAGTTCTGTTCGTTGGGGACCTGCTTGGCGTGGGTTTTCTTGGTGTGGACCTGATCCTACCATGTCTAACTGTTGCACTCACTAACACACAAGTTTTTTTTTTCCCCCACAGACGGCACCAATTGTAGGGACTGGGTTTTATCACTGTTCCTAAGGGATAAGTGAATTCAAGCCTAGCGAGCCCAATACAATAAATTTGTAGAGAGTGGGTAGAAGAACTGGGCCTTAATGAGTGTAACAACAGTTGAAGATGATTTAAAGAATGAATAAGTAAAACAAATACGGACTTGAGCAAGCAATTCAATCCTCGGCGCTAGTCCGAGGAGCTTCAACTTATTATTTCTTGAGTGACAGTGACAATGGTTGCAAGGTTAGTTCAGATTGCTACAGTGTTTTCTCTGGTAAAATCTCCCATCCCTTTTCTCAGAGCTCCTTCTTTCTTATATACTACTTTTTTCCTTCATCTCCACCATACACGTGCAGGTCAGATCTGCTGTTGTTGGTCTTTGTCACATCAACCTCCTCCCAAAGCTCTTAGGTAGTAGCTGTGAGTCTGAAAAGCCACTGCTTAGGTATCGTTTCCACATTAATGCGGCCAGAGTGTTGGTTGTGGAGCATTTAATTTGGAAGCAGTAGCTTTTCCTGGAATTGCTCTACCGCCATGCTCTAGTGTGCTTACTTGCTATACTTATCTTTTTCCTTGGAGTGCTTTGGAAGATTGTCTTTACCGGTAAATCACTTTTCGTTTACCTCGACTTTGTCTAGCCGAGGACAGAGTCGTCCTCGGCACGGTTTCCTGGGTTGCCATAATCACCGCTGTCTTCTTCATATGCGATTATGGGCCTCGGCATGGGCCTCAGGCCCAGTACAAAAGGTGGATGTATATCACTGAGCTCTATGACCCCACAGATTTATTATTTAGTTATAACATCAAAATTAAAGTAAATGAATATGTAAAGTTAAAACCGCCTAAAATGAATTTGTAAAATCAATATATTTATATAGTTAATATTGTAAAAAAAATTAAATTTAAAAAATAAATGTGAAAAAGACTAATGATGTGACGAATGAGGTGGCTCAACAGGAGCGTAGCAACAATAATTGCTACGCTTCAGCTTTTAGATATATATAAATTACACGTATTTTCACACACTTTTTCACGCACACGTATTTCCAAAAAAACTGAAAACTGTTGTTTAAACACACGTATCAAACAGGCCAGTCTCTCAATGATGTTTCTGCTTTCAGACTTTTTTTTTTTTTCAAAAGTATTGGAGATATACCCACTTAGAATTTCTGATAGAATGTTAATATAGATATATATATTAACAAATCCACCGTTAGATTACGTGCGTTATCCATGCTTGTAAAATTTCAAGATAATCAAATATCAATAGTCATGTTATTAATCCATTATTTATATTCAAATTTTGTAATTTAAAATAATGAATAAAAAATGAGTTTATGGATCGAATAGTAAATAACAACTGATTGGCATGAATATTGGTAGGCGTGTTAAGAACATATAAAATATTTAATCCCACGGTTAAATTTTTAAAATATAAATTCAATAACAAGTTATTGAATAGTGTGACATTGTTTTGAGTTACACCAATTGTAATTTGATCATAGCCCACATATATATATATATATATAAATATATATATATATATATATATTTGGGTATACATGAATAATTCATTAAATAAATAACAGAAGAAACAAAAAAAAGTTACACAAAGAAGGAATCGAAAAACCCTTCTCTGCTATCATGTGATATTATCATCGAAAGATCCATTACATGCATCTATGAACAATTTTATGCGGTAGTTTTACTTCGTAAATTTGTCTTACTGTTCCAAATATTTACTGCTGCTAGTAGCTTGCTCTAGTATCGAAGAGCACAAAATCAACTGTCTAAAATCATGATAGAGAGAATCTAAGATCTAACATAGATTTTGGGTTTTCTGTTGTTATATATGTCGGCCATCTGATCAGCCTGAACCAGGTTTCAGGCTCTCCTTCTACATCTTTTTATTTTCTTATTTATATTTTAACACTAAAAAATAAGTTAGCTCTAAATTTGAGTTTACAAATTTTGAGGTTGTCGTTTCTTATTTATTCACTTCTAATCTCTCAATCATGTCTTTTATTTCATTTTAAAAAAAAGGAAAATCTCTTAAAACACGAAGCTATGCCGTGGTTTTTTTTTTTTGGTGACACTTGCCTTTGCTGTGGTTTGCTTTATGAGGCACTTTCTGCTAATTTAATGGAATTTGAAGATGTGGCAAGTGACAAAAACATTTATTGGGAAAGAATTAAAGAAAAAGATTGTTTTACCTTAAGACTTATGCTTTGTGAACAGAGCAAACCCATACGAGGATTGAAGGTGAAAGTTAGTGAGAGAACTAGAAATGTGGGGTAGAACAAGCTTTTTCTTCAATTTTTTCTAAATATGTAATGTTGACACTTGACACGTTATCAAATTCTGATAGCAAAAATGCCTCATAAAGCAAACTACAAGGAGATAAGTGTCACAAAATAAACCACAAGGTTGCTCAATGTTTTAAGGGTATATTGTAATTTTCCAATAAAAAAAATTCCATCACTTTAGCTTTGAAATTCTTGCCCAAAAATAAGTTTGTCCTGAATTTGAGTGTCCAAATTTGAATGGTATAATTAATAGTATTTTCCCTCCATTTTTCAGGTTTACGTTTGGTGATGTTGATTTTAATTGTAAACGTAGTATATGAAATTATTGTTAGATTGAAAAAGGCATGGACTGCAATTCATCCTTATAATAGGCTAGCCACTGCAGACACTGATGAAGCTTCAAATCCACATCAATCATCCCAAGACATCGAAAATGCAGCAACACCACCACATTTTGCAGTACTCAAAGATTCACAAGTTGAGCATGCAACTGTAGGGAGATTCCTCAGCAACATGGCAAGAGAGAAGCCTATCAGGTTCTCACCTAAACAACTTGCAACATTCACCGAAAACTACTCCACCAAATTGGGTTCAGGTGGTTTTGGTGTAGTCTACAAAGGGCAATTCCCAAATGGAGTGCAAATAGCTGTTAAAGCACTTAACGGTGAATTGAATAAGCGAGTTGAAGAGCAGTTATGGCTGAAGTTAGCACCATGGGAAGAACTTACCATATCAACTTAGTTAGACTCTATGGTTTTTGCTTCAACCCCATGATGAGAGCACTTGTTTACGAGTACATGGAAAATGGTAGCCTTGACAACTTCTTGTTCCGTGAGAACAGCCAAGAGATGTTGGAGTGGGAGAAGCTTTATGACATTGCAATTGGCACTGCAAAAGGGATTGCTTATTTGCATGAGGAATGTCAACAAAAAATTATTCACTATGATATAAAGCCAGGAAATGTACTTCTTGATACAAATCTGAATCCAAAAGTTGTGGATTTTGGACTAGCGAAGCTTTGTAATAGAGGAAGTAGTCGCTTACTATTGACAAATGGTAGAGGCACACCAGGATATGCTGCTCCCGAGCTTTGGAAGCCTTATCCTGTGACTTATAAGTGTGATGCTTACAGCTTTGGTATGTTGCTCTTTGAAATTGTGGGAAGGAGAAGAAATTTTGACGAGAATCAAAATGAGTCAAGACAATGGCTTCCAAGATGGACATGGGACATGTTTGACAATAAGGAATTAGCAGTTATGATGTCACTTTGTGGGATTGAAGAGAAGCACAAAGAAAAGGCAGAGAGGATGATAATGGTTGCTCTGTGGTGTGTTCAGTATTCACCTGATAGCAGACCTCTAATGAGCACTGTGGTGAAGATGTTGGAGGGAAGCATGGAAATTTCTCCACCACCTTTTCCTTTTAAGCATATGGTATCTCCTAACCCAACTATGAACCTAGATAATGGAAGCAACGGGGGTTCATATACTTCATCAATATCATCATCAAGTGCAAATACTCTTGAGCAATCTAATTCCAATCCTATGCATAGAACTTTTGAGATAGAATTAGCTTCTTAGTCTATAGTTACTCAGATTATGGTTGTATCTTTTTCTCAAAAAAAAAAAAAAAAAAGAAGAAAAAGATTATGGTTGTATATGTATCTATATGTACGCAGATGTTTACAAGATACATGATTGCATTGTTCATGAATTGACATCAATGCCATGACTTATATACAGTAAAAAGTGATTCAAAGGTTTTTACTTGAGAAGAGATTAAAATGATAATAATAATAATTGTTGTTTTAGGTTCAACACTTCCAAACCAACCAACAATGGTTAAGGTCTCTTGTTTTCAAATAAGGGACTTGGGTTTGAATCCCACCTACCAAAAAAAAAAAAAATTAACTGGTGTCTTGACCTAATATCATGTGTGCAAGTTGGCAATTGGGGCCACTACAGAAATCATTGCCATCACTCAATTTATGTGGAGTCACACGAATGAGAATGGACTCTTGCAGAATCTGGTGCTTTTGATTGTGCAGAAACTTTGGAAGCTCTTTGATCAAAGCAGCCAGTAGTGGATTTGTGGATGATGGTCTGGCATTCTTGTCCTATCCCAGGGCTTTTTTTTCATATGTTGCTTGGCACTTAGAAACAGATTAAAAAACCATGACTGTCTCATAAATTTGGGATATCAAGGTTATATATTGGGCGCTTTTTGTAGAGGCAGTGCTGGTCTGAAATCTTTAGCTGGGGTGTCAAATCTCTGAAGAGAAAGGGTCTCAAATTTTTTGTTTGCAAGATGACTTGGGGCAGCTGCTGTCTATTACATATGGTTGCAAAGAAATTTTAAAGAGACCATCATTCAAGCCACAGAATGGGATGTGAAATCCCGAGTTGGTTGATGCATGAAGTTTGAAGACTCTGCAGAACAGAATCCTCTGCAATCTATGGGGTATCTCTTGCTCGGTTTTAACTGGTGGAAAGAAGAACTAATTATTCAGTGGTCTGGAACTAATTCTTAATTGGGTGAAGCTCCAATTTTCTTATCAATCTCATTTTTAATATGATGGCTAGTAACTTAAAGTCACGATGAAATAAATATGGTTGGCATAGCCATTCGCGAAAGAGATGACTTATACTTCTATTTCCGTTTATGGTTCAACGCTTTATTTTGGGGGGTGTTATTGTAGAGATTACATAAGTAATCAAATTCAAATTGCACATTATGCATTTCTGTATAAACGGAAAAATAGTACACAGATCACACACACATAGATAGACAGACTGATGCCCTTCAGCCCACCTAAGTAGAGGCCGTTTCAATCTCATATTTCCAGATCACGGGAGTCATGAGTACAAAGCTCATTGAGAGGAATACTCCAAATAAAAAAGTTCCATCAGTCTGTGTTGGATGGGATGGTGCATTAGTGCAAGGAGTAACAATCAACATGTGCTGGAATGGGTTTAAAGGTGTAGGAATCTCTACAGCTCCTTCCAACATCTTCACCACAACACTCATCAAAGGCCTCAATTTGGGCCTATACTGAACACACCGGTAACCTACCTTCATAATTCTCTCTGCTGTCTCTCTATATTTCTCCTCTATCCCACAAAATATTCTCAACTCTCCCATTTCTTTTCCAAAAACTTATAAAATTTAAAACACTTTCAAATAACAAATATAGATAGCTTAATTTATAAAATATAATATATTCTATAAACTATATTTTGTTAAAAAATAATCACATCATTTCAAAAAGAGTTTGGGACTAACATTTATAAGTCTCATCTACTATTTTTATTTTTCACTTAATAAAAAAAAAAAAAAACAAATCATCAAAATTTTTCGCGCATTGTGTGGGTCTGCAACAACTTCTAATATACAAGTTAATGAATACTATTGTATAGATATTAATGGTTTAATGTCAACAACAATTGCCATTGACCTGTTTTGAAAATATAAATTTCAATAGTATAATTATAAACCCACACAATAAAAAAACCTAGCGGAGATTACATTGTTTGGAAATCAACTTGAGGCTGGGTTCTGTTTAATTCCCAACTGAGTCCCCAAGGAATGAAAATATGGTTCAGAGGATTTTGGCATTCTTAAACCCCGTACATCCCAAGGAATTACCAGCTTGATCAGATTGACAAGAATATTCACGGTATTGTGTGCAACAATGTGTGAAGAAGTAGACATAGTTTGCCCTACGTAATCCTGTAAATTTTTAAGAGAAAATATGTGTTGATGTGCACACAACTTTTGTTCCACAAAGTTTGCCAAAACTTTGATGTGGTTAACTGGTGAGTCCACATAAATAGGTAAATGCTAACACTTGGAAATATCAAAGTTGTGGCAATATTTGTAACTGAAATATTGTGGTCATAGCAAATGTAAACAAATGTGATTAGTAGCCTCATTTTTTAGAGACGACAAATGCAAAATAAGGATCTCAAACCTCTAACCATGAAATCCGCAATTGTCCTTTCTTCTAAAATAATAACATACGGTCCATATCTCTAATTCTCCAAATGCAACTTTGTTACTCAATTGGCACTTTTGGTGTTTCTAGCAGAGATGTTTAAAGTTCAAATCCACTGACTCTCATTATAACTATTGAATTATAAAAAAATAAATAAATAAAAAATGAAGAAGAACATAGGAAAATGCTAAAGCTATTTTAAATTTTACTTCATAATTTTTATAAACTAATGTGTCACCAATCACAAAAATTTAATTCAACATTCATTAATTTCGTTGTTAAAGTACACCGATCACATTCATTACCACACAAAAAAATTAATTCAAATATTCATTAATTAAGTTGTTAAAGTCCACCAATCACATTCATTGCTACATAGTTTGTAAATTTTATGTAATAAAATATGTAGTATCTAGGTTTATTGTACCACAATCTGTTTTACATGGATCCAGGTTTATTGTACTAGTATTTTTTATCCTCCACATACCAAAGTAATTAGAACCATTGAGAAGAAAATCAATAGGTTTTTATGGAAAGGAACTGGTGACACAGTAGTGGAGAATGTAGTTTGGGTTGAAGAGAGTTGGGAGAGTGGAACAAAGCTGCAACAATGAAGCACATATGAAATCTGTTGCTCCTAAGAGAGATAGAGCAAGATGATTTTCAAAGCATAGTGGGGCATAGAAGTGAAGAGTTTCATAGATAGGAGGAATCAGAAAGATGAAGAGCCCAAAAGTATAGATAGGAGTACCACATTATTTTTTTTAATTGCACAAATTCCAGGTCAGCAGCGCCATAGTGGAATGAAACTAGGAACTCGAGTTTACTAAACTCAAGTACCATTTAGAACTCGAGTTTAGTGAGCTCGAGTACATAAAAAGTGGTACATTCCCATTTAGTTCCGAAACAGTGCTTAATTGCTACTAATTTCTGAAAATGGTGGTATTTGGCCATTTTCACCTAGCAATTAGTGTGCTAGTAGTACAGTCCGTTTGTTATGTAAGCATTTTTTGTTAGTGAATGACGACAGGGACTAAAATGGAATGCGTTTTTCATTTTGGGGATTAAATGTGGTAAAATAAAAAAGTAGGGACCAAAATAGGAATAGGGTCAAAATGTAGGGATTAAAATAGTATTTCCGTCTAAAAATAATTTATGTAACTGATCCAATCTAATCTACATGGTATCGAGTTCAACTTGAAGAAAACCTTCAACATGACATAGAATTACAAATGCGTGCATAATAATTTAGTTTAAAACATTAATGTGATAAAAAAAATTTGACTGATATTACTTCAAGAACAAATCATTTCCATTACATTGAAATATATTACTTATCACAGAATATGGTTCTACCTCACTTTATTATTATAATTATTATTAACTAGTCAAAATCCCGCGCGATGCGCGGTGCATTTTGATAAATTTTGTCAAAAATTATTTATGTTTCATTGATTTCATGAATACTATTATTGTTAGTCACAGTTAATCTATAAAGTTTTCTACTAAAACTAAATTTAAACTAAATACATTGGAGAAAAATTTCTCTAACTCATGCAACCAAGAAATGTCACCAAATCACACAATTCACATTGTCACCTACAAACCTGTTGATTCTTACGTGTCTTTCTTGTATGATTTATGCTTTATATATCAAATTGCGATAAAAACTTCCAGAATTTCACGATACAACAGTAGAAAAATTAATGTCATAGTGATGCAATAATATCACAATTTAATCTCCAAATTTTAATTGAACTAAAAGCAGCCAAATACAAATTCTTACCAAGTATATGCATCATACAGAAAACCAAAAATATAAATCGGCACATAATATGAAAAAATAAGCCTAAATACATTACAATGCTACATAAGTAAAAACGTACATATAAAATCAAAATAAAATATTTAAGACGAACATAATATTTTGAAAATTAACATACCTCTCAGAAAGAAAACCAAATATATTGTGAGAAAAATTGTGGAAGTTTAATTTTTAAGTCCAATGGAAATGGGGATTTATATTGGACAAATGTGGAGACAAATAATATTTACATAATTCATTGAATCCAACTTTTGCAATTCTACATTGCAGTTAGTCTTATGCAGAAAATTGAAAAGTTTCTTAATTTCTACGTTTCTCATGACTTTTTAGATCCATCCGTATCTATTCAAAGCAATAAGTTATAAATGTATACAAATTTTTGCATTTTCCCATAAAAAAAATACATTGAAATTAATAAATGCATTTGTCATTACTTAATAGTTTGACATAAATGCTAAATGTAGATGAGGTGGAAGCTTAAATGAAAAGAATGTCATACAATGTGTCACTTGGTAAAATCTCATGCTTTCTCACATGAGATCTCTGCTTTTATATAAATATATATATATTGATTATTATTTTTTTGCTTTTTTTTTAATATTAAAAAGGTGGGTATGCTAAAAGACATGAAAAAGAAAGAAAGGTGTGATGTAAGCTTAGGCAATAAATGTGAGATTAATGAGATAACAATAAAATAAGTTAATGTAAACTTTTGAATAACAGTAAAAAAAAAACTTAATGAAAGAGGTAATAAAAATGCTAAATGCAAAATTAAAGCGTCACTTGGCAAGACCTCATTCACTCCCGCATGAGATTTCTGCTTTTATATATATATATATATATATTGATTTTTTTAGTTATGTTTACTAATTATAGTTTGGCATTTGGTCCATTAAGGTCCATTTGGTACAATTCAGTCCAATTTGGTTCACTTTAGTCCAATTCGATTCATTCAGTTCACTTTAGTCCATTTCGGTCCATTTTGATCCATTCAGTCTAATTTGGTCCATCGGTCCACTTAGGTCCAGTCCAATTTGGTTCATTCAGTCCATTTGGTCCCCTTCATTCCATTCGGTCTACTTTGACCTATTTGGTCTAATTTGGTTGATTCGATCTACTTAGGTCGATTCGGTCCACTTCGGTCCAATTCAATCCACTTCAATTCAATTTGGTTCATTCAATCCATTTAATCCACTTTAGTCCATTCGGTCTTCTTCGGTCAATTCAGTCAACTTTGGTCCATTCAACCCATTTTGGTCCACTTAAGAATGAGAAAAGACAAGTTTGAGTTTAGAATACTATCAATTATTTGAGTAATATCAATTTTAATTATATGATAACTTTTGTTGTTTATCATGATAATCTCCTTAAGAATGAGAGAAATTTGGAACTTAAAAATTTTTAGTTGTACAATAATAAATTAGAAAAATATAATGCATAATAACAATAGTTAGAAGAATATGGATCACTTCAAAAAAGAAAATTACTTTAAGAAATTGTTTAATTTTAAGGGAGAATAAATTATTTACAATAAAATTGAAAGAATATGCAAAAAAAAATCCAAAATCTATGTGGTGCTCGAATACAAGAATAAGTAGCATCGATGTTGCCAAAAAAATCCTTGCCTAGACTTTTGCTGGTGAACCTTTGTCGCATGCAGAAGAATGAAGATTCAACGAACACCTCCGCTTTTGATTCAAACTTATCAACAATTATTATAAGTCGTTAAGTCACAACTCACAGTCAATTCTTCCTTATAAAAATGGTCCAACGTCTCATCTTTTTGTTATTCACCATGTACAACAAACAGATCTAGCTGTGAACTGTACAAACAGTTAATTATGAAAACCGTGCTAACTTATCTTTAGCTTAGAAATCCTTATATACACAATATACAAATACTGTCTACAAGGGACTGGGTGCAAAATATTATGGCCCTAATTGTGCCTACCTATCACACAAATAAATTGTACTATTACAAACTAACACCCCCTCAAAATCATGAAATACATTATTATGTGTTATTTATTTGAATCGCGCTCTTGCTATCACTATCAACTGATGAGTGCGAAATTACAGTTTGTTTCTTACTCTTCCAAGATATCGGAGAATCGCCAAAAAATAAAAATACAAAATACAAAAAACCTGTTGTAGAGCAACGATCTGAAACATCATCAGCCCAGTCAAAATCAGAGTAAGCATTAATTAAGATTTGACTGTAGAGGATGGCAGATGTGAGGGAAACTGCATGTCCAACTAAACTTTGCATGTCACATGACAAGTGAATTGAATTATTAATTCCTATACGATTTTATAATAAAAATGTAGCATCATCAGTGAACCCATTACAGATATAAGTGCAATATAAAAATGATGATTAATGTAATAATTTGGCACCTCAATAAATCCTTAACCCTACTATCAGTTTTGGCAAAGCTCCAATTTTTCTTATGATCGAATCTCAATTTTAAGATTGTCTTATAACTTAAAAGGCACCACAAAATTATGGTGGAGCAACTCAACTTCTAAAAGACGATTACCAATCAAATTTGGGCTGGTAGTGGCAAAGGAGATTATTTGTACTTCTATTTACTTTCACAGAATAGCTGGTTGAATCAAGATCTGAATATATAATTAATTAGTGTTGGCTTAATTACCATTTACCCATGAGTTGTATTGAAATATATATAAATGCACAAAATAAAACTATTAGATTACAACAGAGAGTCGTAGATAGAAGCTATTTGATTACAAGTTACAACTGAAAGTCCTATACAGAAGCTATGGATAAAAGATATTGATGAAACTTCTAAATTTAATAGTTGGAACCAAATCCTCTGCAAGATACTGAAAGTTGTAAGAAGCATCTGAATAGGAATTTTGATTTGAAACGTGATCTGTAGGGGCAATGTGAGCTGTAGATGTAAGGCATTTATCTTAGAGATTAAATTCTATAAGATGTGTTATAAAACCCAAGTTTTATACATTTCAATCCCAACATGTCACATTATCATATTATGTATTAAAAAATAAGCACGACTACACCCAATCAATTCAAATACCTATCTGAAAATCTAACCCAATTAGGAGTTTATTGAGATGTTAAGTGTGGAAGGATATATTGAGAAGTAAATCGCTGATATGACAATCTCTTATTGGATGGTGTAAAACATGGGTTTTACACCCATTCTTATCAAATTCGGACTTTTTATCTTAACTGGGTCTAGAAATTACAAGTAAATAAATAATCAAATTCAAATGGCACATTATGCATTTCTATATAAATAGAGAAATGGTATCCTTGAATCGTGCACCTATGTAAAAAATTAGTACAATGATCACACTCTACCAATATCAATCTCATATTTCCTCATCATGGGAGTAACGGCTTCAAAGCTCGTTTCAGAGGAATATTCTGAATTAAAAGTGCTATCAGCCTGTGTTGAATGGGAAGTTGCATTATCCCATGTAGTATCAACCATCAAGTGCTGGAATGGGTTTAAAGGTGTAGGAATCGCTACCACTCCTTCCAACATCCTCAACACAACACTCATCAAAGGTCTTGATTCAGGCCTATATTGAACGCACCAGAAAGCTACCATCACCATTCTCTCTGCTGTCTCTCTATGTTTCTCCTCTATCCCACAAACTATCCACAACTCTCCCAGTTCTCCATGTTCGAACTTATTCCAAACAAACATTGGGAACCACTCTTGACTTTCTGGAAGACTATCATCGACGTTCTTTCTCTTCCCTATGATTTCAAATAAGAGCATCCCAAAGCTGTAAACATCACACTTTTCAGTTACAGGATATGGCATCCACATTTCTGGTGCAGCGTAACCAGGTGTCCCCCTTCCTCCTGTCATGGTGATGTGTCTATTTTCCCTGTTACAAAGTTTGGCCAAACCAAAATCAGTTACCTTAGGCAAGAAGTTTTCATCCAAAAGAATATTTCCTGGTTTAATATCGTAATGTATTATTCGTTGTTGACAGTCTTCATGCAAGTATGCAATCCCTTTGGCTGTCCCAACTGCAATCTCATGAAGCTTTTCAAATCCTAAGATCTTGTTTTCACGGAACAAATACCTGTCTAGCGAGCCATTTCTCATGTACGCATAAACAAGTGCTCTCAGGTTCTTCTCAAAACAAAAACCATAAAAACATACCAGATTAAAGTGATGAACTCTTCCAATTGTACTCACTTCTGCCTTGAACTGTTCCTCAATAATCTTATCAGAATTCCCATGTAGAACTTTCACTGCCATCATGGATCCATTACTAAAGATCCCCTTATAGACTGATCCAAATCCTCCTGAACCTAACAAATTAGTGAAGTTGTCTGTTGCAATCCTGAGCTGCTGAGAGGTAAATTTGATTGGCTTCTCAATTTCCATATCGTTTAGAAATTTATCCATTCTGAGTATCATAAAACGTGAGTCCGAATTAACATTGCCGCAACCCGTTTTAGCCCTTTTTCGGCTTTTTATAGCCACAAAAACAATCTTTATACTAAGGATGATTACTGCAGTGTAAAAATTTTAACTCAATAAGTACCTCATAGCTATTTAGAATTATTGATAAAGAACAAACTAATTTCGAAAAAGGCCCTTCAAACTTTCACTTAAAATTTAAAATACTTATATATTTTGAAAATCTAATTGTTAGATTATATGTTCTTTATGTTCGTAAAATGCATGTCAAATTTTGTTTAAATTGAATGTTAATTACTATTTAATCCATAAATGTATCTTTAATTTATGCATAATTTAAGATTATAATTTGAAATTTAAACATTTGATTGTTGACATAACTATTGATTTTTTATTTTCTTGAAATTTTACAAACATGGAGGATATGATAAGAAAATGCAATTTAACAATGAATTTGTCATAATTTACATTCAATAATAAGATATAAAGTGAGTTTGAAGGGTTCAACTTTGTCCTATTGTTGAAAATAATAATGAACAAGAGATAATGAGAAAACAAAGCTAGAAAGGAAACAAATAATAAAGATGGATTTAAAATCTTACCTAAGGTCACAACAATAGCAACTATTATTGGGGTTGTAGTTATTCCATTGTTTCCAGGTTTGGGTATTCTTTTTTTTAAGAGATAATTACAATTTGCTGCTAACTCCGCAGTTCGAATCATTTCATCCCTAGACCCCCAAGCACTTTGTGCATGGAGAGGTGCCAATTCAGCTACAAGGTCCTTGGTAGGTCTAGGCATTCTTTAGGAAATGAAAGAGACAAACTTATATATAAGAAAACAAAATGAGGAGAATCCAATCAAATTTTCAACAAAATCTTCTCAACAAAAAAACCAAAAAAAAAAAAAATTGCAATAGAATATTTTCTCCCAAAAAAAAAAGTTTGCAACAAAAGAGAGAGCAACACATCTTGATTTGTATTAAAAAACAAAAAACAAAAAAAACATTATGTCCATAACATTTTCACAACAAATCATATGTGGCAGGTTGTTAAAACTTCCAGAATGAGAGTTGTATTTTGACCAATAAGTGAAGTCCTATTCCAATGCATTGATCTTTTCCTCTTTGATTGAATATATTAGATTTTTTTTTTTTTTTTGAGAGAAGAATATATATATATATTTATATTACAAATGAGAATATCAAAACCTCTTCGAGCATTTGGCTATTCTCTTAGGTGTATACAATCCTCACGTCCTACGCGCACCAGGTTATTATATAGAGAAATTCCATGGAGGCGGCTCGAAAAAGAATATACTTGAATTTGAAAGTTGAAATCGTGTGGAGTTTGCTTAATGATATGATAAAATGACTAGCATGCGTGTGGACATGATCATAATATGAATATATAACTCAGAGGATTATGACATTCTTAAAAAAAATATATATATATATAAATATATAAAATCCCACCATGGGCCATAATATGAATATATAACTATGTTCCGACTAATCTATATCCATATTTGTTTGTTTCTCCAAATAAAAAATCAATTTTTATCAATCCATCTATCTTCCATTATCCATTATAAAAATTGGATCCCTCAATTAATAGATGCACAAAATGATGAAATGTGTCCCTTAGTTAATAAAAATCTTTTTAGTTATTGCAAATTAGTTCTCCTAAAAAGTGGGTTCCGGGTAGCTTAACTAGTAAAGTTTTTAATGGTTAAATAAGAAATTTGTGATTCAATTCTCACCTATACCAAAATCTAAAAAGCTACCATCCAGAGCAAACAACATAGTTGAAACTCTCTAAAAAAAATCTCCTAAAATAAAACTAATAGCATCTAATTATATAGCATAAAAAACAGTATACCCTGAAAACATTATATACACTATTGCCATTAGAATTAGTTATTGCCATTAGAATTAGTCTAAATTGATTCTTAAAAAAAAAAGTCTAAAATTAATTGTACGTTAGAGAAATACAGATAAATAACGTTATTTACAATACCTACACATTTGATCATTAGATAACCTAGTCACAAACCCACGCGATGCGTGGGAATATATAATTATTTTGTAATATGGTATAATATATAATTTATTCTCTAAAAATTATTGAAAATAATTTGTACTCCTTAAAAATTGTACTATTAAGTATTATCCATTTTCATTCTATTATTTTGGGTTTTTTTTAATAACTAAATCATGAAATCAATGAAGAATCTAAAACCAAAAACAATGTCTATACATATCTATACTATATATAATAATGGAAGTTTTGAAAAAAAAAAAAAAAAAAAAAAAAACTTTCTTTCTTCCCTTTATGGTCCTTAGAAATGTCTCTAACCACTTAAGAAACTTTCATTGTCAACTTCTCATGTATCTAGGTCAATGATCCTAAAACCCTGCAAGAACCAAATTCCACATTTAACATTATCAAAATCAGGTAAAAATTAAACCTCCAATCAAATTTTGAGATTTTCTATTTCCTCGTGACCAAACTTTTGAGGTAAATTTTTTATTGTCTATTGGATTGCAAGATCAAATTATTATGTGTTGCACATAATAAGAAAAAGTGTGCTAAACATAATATTTGTCGAAGCCAAACAGAAATTGAGAAAGGTCTCACAACAAAAAAGAACCATTGAGTTAAAAAATATGAAAGCAGTAATTGGAGTGTAATTACAATGTATACTCTATTATTGTTTCAAAACTAATAGAGGTAAATACATTAAACTCTGGTTTTCTTTTTTTCTTTTTCTTTTTCTACATAGAGTTGAACAAATTTCAAATGTAAGAAAACTAAAATGTCAAAGATAAACAAATTGAACCGGTAAAACAAAAATATAAAATAAAAATTGTACAACATGAATATGAAGTAAGAAGTTGTTCTAGAGATTTCTAACTCTTGAAAAGCCTTCTAATAACTGAAAAAGCAATCTTAGCCACTCATACCCCCAAAGTGATCACATTGTCGGCAACCCACAAAAAAGCATATCATCCACAAATTTTAGAAATCCAATGGAAAAACCGAAGTTGGGGGAAAAGAAAAAATAAAAAGGGAAAGAACACACCTCAAAGGGACTTTCCAAATTTGATGCCACTTTGACAACTTTTGCGGAGGTGGAGGTCGAGAGAGCAACTGGAAATTTATAGTGTTAAAAATAACATACTTAATCATAGGAGTGGCAATTGAAGGGTTTGAACTTCAAAAGAGCGAAACGGTTTTGAAGGAGAAAATGAAGAGTGGAGAATTGGAAGAAGGCAAAATTAATGGTGAGTTGGATTTAATGAGTTAAAAAGTGTGTAAGGTTGTTCATAGTGAGTTGGAATTAATGAGTTATAGAATGTGTAAAATTGCACTATTTATTTATATATTAATATTGTTTAAAAAATGAAGGGAAAAAAAAAAGTGACACGGTCGATGATGTGGCTCAACTAGAGCGTAGCAACAACAAATGTTATGCTTCAACTTTTAGATATATATAAATATAGATAACGCTATATCATAAAAACAATCTTTTTTTTCTTTTTCTTTTTTTTTTTTTTTTTTTTTTTTTGTAATCGTTATTTACGATCACATTTAACCAGAATGTGTGGAGGAAGACTTGGAGCTAACAGCTCAGAACAAGATTAAGAATTTGTTTTGGAAAGCTTGAAAAACTCTATACCTGTTAAGACTAACTTAGTCAGACGTAAGGTTCTTACAGACGATTTGTGTGATCATATAGTCTGCAGAAGATGTTGTCCATGTCTGTCCTGGTATGGGACATAGACCCAACATGGGACTTCCGGAGATCCATGGACTTCCCTCGTATTGGCGATTTGGTTTCATACGTGTTACGTTGTGATTTTCCATAGTGATTTTCTTGGCTTATTCTGTGCCAAATTTGTTGTAACTAGTAAGTTATCCGTACGATGCACGGATAATGTATCTTTTATGTAAAATATTTTTAGAGAATGTTATATATGTATTATGGTATAATTGTTATAGAGCTTTATTAGTAATGAGTTTATCATAAAAAATAACAATTATAAATTACACACACATAATCATTATAATTATTCAATTAAAGTAATGAGAAATTAATTTTTTTAAAAAAACTTTAGAGGAATATTATAGAATAAAAGTTGATATAAAATATGTTTTTCTCTTTCTCCTTAATTCTAAAACAAAATGCACATCTCAAACACCCACAGTTAATCACATCATTTACAAAACTCACAAATCCACAATGTCCAACCTTAATATCAAAATCGTAATTGCTGTTATCACTCAATATAAAATGCAAGCCCCCTCTTCCTTGGTTGTAGCCAACTCATACGGTTTAGAATTAGATGAAATAGCAATGTTAGAGCTAGGTAAGTATCGTCGAAGGTAAATGGCATCTTTTTTGGTCTGTGTGTATTTGACATGAGATAGCATAAAGGGTTATGGGTGGGTATATATAAAAGGGTAGAAGTGCAAGAGATGAAAATGATGAATTAAAATGCAAATAGTTTTGTGTGTATATGTGAGGGATGAAAAATCTTGAAACATTAAACCAAATGATAAAAAGAATATTTATTTTTTAATTAGAAAAGTCTTGAAACATTGAACCAAATGAAACAAAAAGTTAATATTTAATTTGTTCTTATTTCTAACGTGGCACTTGAGAATATTTATTTAATTATTTTTGCATAGAATGCGCCACATGGCAGAACCTCATGCTTTCTCACATGAGGTCTTTGCTTTTATAGAGGTGAAAATGATGAATTAAAATGCAAATAGTTTGGTGTGTATGTGTGAGGGATGAAAAGTCTTGAAACATTAAACCAAATGATACAAAGAATATTTATTTTTTAATTAGAAAAGTCTTGAAACATTGAACCAAATGAAACAAAAAGTCAATATTTAATTTGTTTTTATCTCTAACGTGGTACTTGAGAATATTTATTTAATTTTTTTTGCATAGAATGCACCACATGGCAGAACCTCAAGCTTTCTCATATGAGGTCTCTGCTTTTATATATATATAAATATATATATATATATATATATTGATGATTGATATATTTCATGCATTTATTTCCTCGTATTTGTGTCACATGGCAGAACCTCATGCTTTCTCACATGAGGTCTTTGCTTTTATATATAGAGGTGAAAATGATGAATTAAAATGCAAATAGTTTTGTGTGTATGTGTGAGGAATGAAAAGTCTTGAAACATTAAACCAAATGATACAAAGAATATTTATTTTTTAATTAGAAAAGTCTTGAAACATTGATACAAAGAATATTTAATTTGTGAGGGATGAAAAGTCTTGAAACATTAAACCAAATGATACAAAGAATATTTAATTTATTCTTATCTCTAACGTGGCACTTGAGAATATTTATTTAATTTTTTTTGCATAGAATGCACCACATGGCAGAACCTTATGCTTTCTCACATGAGGTCTCTACTTTTATATATATATATATATATAAATATATATATATTTTATGATTGATTGATTTCATGCATTTATTTCCTTGTATTTGTGCCAACCAAAAAAAAAAAAAAAAAAAGGGAAAGGCGTATTAGTGTAAGAAGTTACAACCAACAAGTGCTGGAATGGGTTTAAAGGTGTAGTAATCTCTACTGCTCCTTCCAACATCTTCACCACAACACTCATCAAGGGTCTCGATTCATGCCTATACTGCACACACCAGAAAGCTGCCTTCATCATTCTCTCTGCTGTCTCCCTATATTTCTACTCTATCCCACAAACTATGCTCAACTCTCCCAGTTCTCCACATATATTCAAACTTCTTCCAAACCCACCTTGGGAACCACTCATGGCTCTTTGGAAGACTATCATCACGGTTCTTTTTCTTCCGATTGTACTCACTTCTGCCTTAAATTGTTCCTCAATTCTCTTATCAGAATTCCCATTTAGATCAGCTTCACTGCCTGAGCTGCATGGAGGTAAATCTGATTGGCTTCTCTTTTTCCATATCGTTGAGGAATATATCCATGGTGGTGACTGTTAAACATCGTGAGTCTTGGACTAACATTGTTGCTAACAAACCGTTTTAGGCATGCCACAACGAAAGAAACAAATGTTATAAAGATGGCTGCAGAGTGTTACAGAACTCAATAAGAACCACATTGATGTTCAGAATTATTTTTAATAATAAATAATGAACACTGCCACTTTTTGTCAAAAATAATAATAATGAACAGAAGTTATGAGAAAAAAAAATGTTGAAAAAGAAATACATAAAAAGGATGGATTTAAAATCTTGGAGAAGCCCAGAAGAAGAACTTCTGTTGGGAACATTATTCAGGAGATGAAATACAAACATTGAAAAACACGCCCCCCCTCAAACTCTTGTCTATGGCATGCGAAAGAGATGAACTTATAAGTAAAAAAATGGCGAATAGATGATTGGTACAACATCAAGTTCGCAACAAAAGAGAGAACATCACATCTTGATTTCTATGAAACTTCAGTAATGAGAGCCATGTTTTGACCACTAATTCCTAGTTGTGTGAGGTTTAATTTGCTTACTGAAATGATAAAATGACAAGCCTGCCGGCCTGGCCATAACATGAATTTATAAGTCAAAAGTGATAAGCCTATGACATGCAAAGGAAGCAGACATATATTATTTGTCCTTTGTCAGGCAACAACAGTAATCCCATGAATTTTAAAAGTAAATGAATGAGACTAATTTATGTATGTATAATATCTATAGGATCTAAAAATTGAAGCGTAGCATTTATTATTGTTATGCTCCTATTGAGCTACTTTAGTATAGCATTTTGGTTCATTTAGGTTCATTTGGTCCAATTCAGTAATGCTCTGAGAGGAGAGATTTGTGTAGAAAGAGAAATTTCTTTATTGACAATTATGTCACATTCTCAGTGCAATGTTGGTAGATTCTTGATAAAATTACATTTTTCCTTATGTTATTAAAGTCTTGTATATTTCTCTAATATAAGTGAGGCTTCATATCTCTCAGCCAATCAAAGTGTATAGATGACGAAAAGTTTGTAATGAGCACTAGAAACAAATTCCTACCACAAATTAATATTATATTTGTACGTTTTTATACCCCTGTAAACTAGATTGTTTAACCTAATTAATTAACCAAGTGAATACTTAAGTTTATTATTCAGATCTAGGTTAAAACAATAAAGTCATATCATGTAAAGCAGAGGAAAATAAAGAACACAATGATATGATCACCCAGGAAAACCAAACTGGTAAAAAACTAGAGAGAATTTAACCTAGCTATCCTCAAGGTAAAAACAAATTCACTATGAAAGAATTGAAGCTTTTACAATAGAACTTAGACCACTAGCATCCTATTGCTACCTCGAATAGAAAACCTACTACCGCGACCATGTGACAGCTCCGAGTCCATGGACTACTTCTTTCCTTGATCTGCTGCAACCACAAATTCTCCTACTTGTGATTGTGAGACTCCACTCAAAGGTTTTAGATCTTCTTTAAGTTTTTTAAGCAACAACTGAAGAGATCATCAAGTTCTTGACGCGAATATTGATCTTGATAACTCTATGTGTGTGTATGAAGGTAAACACCTCTAAATCTCACAAAAGATTCAACACACAACACTCCAAAAGCTTCTAAAATGTAGCTAGTTTTTTTTTTTTTTTTACTTGGAGTAAAACACAAACCCTACACATCAAACCGAGCTTGGACTAAATTGGAATTTCTGCAGAAAAATAAATCTACATGTGGTTTGATCGATCGAGTCTATTTTTCGATTGATTGAGCCTTGCAAATTTTGTCCAATAAATTCTGCAATCACTCGATTCCAATTTTACAATTAAACACACTTTGAGCAAGTCTAAACCTAGACTCTATGTTTTGATCATAGTTTACCAACATAATACAAATTAAAGTTCTAATACATTAGTTCCTAAAGTCTTAGAACCTAACAATATTATTTACAAAATATCTCGTTTTATATAATAATTGAACATAAAATGTATTATATATGTTTCCTTGGGAAAAAAAAAAACTTACAAAATTTAAAACATTTTCAAATAACAAATATAAATAGTTTAATTTAGAAAATCTAATACTTTGTTAAAAAATAATCATATCATTTTAAAAAATGTTTGAACTAACAATTATAAATCCCATCTACTATTTTTTTTATTTTCACTTCACAAAAAAAATAAATTGTCACGCATCGCCCTCTGACTAGTGATTATAATATGAATGGAAAATCATCAAAATTAGTGAAAAAACAATGTCAAATGCATGGTGGGAAAAAAAATTCCAAATCTACATATATAGTGCTTGAATAGAAGGAATAAGCACCAAGTAGCCGCTATTTTGAAAACTAGACCGCTTGAGTCTTCTTCTTTTTTGGTAAATGGAGTCTCCTTTTTTTGCTGCTTTCAACTCAGCCACTAATATTTGCTTTACTGTCAACCACCACTGTCAAGCAATTCTAGCTTTTGTATTTAACCTATTTTTAAATAGGCGGGCATCCTATAGCCTATAGGATTCCTATAGTTTTTTTTTTAATTCATAAATGGTGGACTATTCAAATGGGCTTGGGCATAAATTTTTTTTTGATTGGCCATGGGCAGACAGACCAATTTCTCTCTTAACCATTTTATGGGTCTCATAAAATTAAAAAATGCTCATTTCTATAATTGAGACAGTCCACTTGACTTAGTACCAGTTGTGTATGACTTGATTGAATTAATCATTGAAGCTTCACTCTAGTCTAAGGAATATTCCACACTTGATACTCACCCACAACACACAAGACTTAGTTCAATTAATGCTTATCTCATTTGTGTGATTGTACATGTTCAAATGTGATGTGTATGCTCAATTGCTTGCCAATCAAACCCAAAAAGATTTTTGAGTATTTTATATGTTTTTAAAAGTGATTTTATACTTTTGTGCTTTAAGTTTTTGTTCAAAATGCATTTTTGTGTTGTTCTTCAAAAACTTGTTCAAAGGCATTTTCGCGAGAAGCTCGCGACTAAGAGCATCCCGCGAAAAGAGGTTAAGGGAAATCTGGAAATCTTAAAATTCATACAAAGAGTATCGCGACTGTCTCGCGACTATTTCGTGATTAATCCCTTCCCGTGAAAAGAATTTTAGGCAAAAATTGGAAAACACAAGTTTCATACAAAGACTATCGCGACTGTCTTGTGATTGTTTCGTGACTAGATGCTTCCTGCGAAAGTCTTTATGCTTCAGTGGTGTTTTTCGCGAGTAATTTCACAACTATCTAACCTACGAAAAACACGTGTTTTCAGTTTTATAGGGCTAATGTGACAGATTTTTAAAACACTCTCTATTTCCCTCTCATTGCCTCACTCAATCTTCTCTCAACCCAAATATGATTTTCTCACAAAACCCCATCATTTTCAAGCTTATTTTCTACAAAATCAACTTCAAGGTATGTTTTCTTAAACATTCTTTTCATTTTTGTCTTAGATTATGCAAAAATTAACCTAGGGTTTTAAAATTGGGGATTTTTCAAAAATGGGTTGGGAACTTTAATTTTAAGCAAAAAAATTTCAAAATTTTGATTGGACTGTGTCCCATTTGATCTGTGTGTATCTGTGTTGGCCCCTTGAGGCATTTTTCTATGTGTTCATGCATTGCCCATTCATGTAGTGCAGTGTTGCATGCCAAGTGTTTGTCAAAATGCTCAAGTGGCATTTTTGAGTGGTTTTGGACTCCTTTGAGTTCCAATTTTTGGGAATACCCTTGATTGAACTTGCTTGCCATGTTTTGATCATTGGGTGTGTGGTGTACACACTTTACCCAACTTGTGCGTCACCATGCCTTGCCATGCATCACCTAGGCACACACCATGCACACCTCATGCATAGTTGCTATTTTCTTGCATTTTGGTAATGTGTACATGTTTTAGCACATAAAGCATGCTGTTTTAACATTGTTTGTGTTTTGTTTTGAGTATTTTTGAAAGCTCAAAAATGTGTTGAAAACACAAGAGCTGTTTAGACCCCCAAATTAAAGTTACGGCTCGATAGATTTTACACTAACTTAATACTAAATGCGGAATAGTGTAAATGCGAGCGGATAAACAAACAAGCTACTCTAATCCATATTAAAAGCAACACAGCAGTAAAATGGAAATATAAAAGAGTAGGGAAGAAAGATGCAAACACAAGATAACACGTCGATGTGTTATCGAAGAGGAAACCAAAGTACTCAGCATAAAACCTCTCCGCCGCCCTCCAAGCGGTAATCAATCCACTAGACAATCAGTTGGGATACATGGGTTAGCAAGAGACCCTCCAAGCCTAATTTACCCACTGTACCTAAGTCCTCCAAGCTCCTACTCCAACAAGGCTTTTCGGAACCCTGTCTTGTCTAGCTCTCCGGATCCCGCAACAAGCTCCATATTGTATCTGCCATCTTTGGCTTCTTCCAATGCTTCCTAGCAACACCAAAAACACTCACTACACTCTGAAAAGGTGTGGATTGTGTTTGGATATAAATCTCCTCTCAATGTATGATAATGGGAGAGGGAAGGAGAAGAGGCTACAATTATTTCTCACTAAGGATGGGTAGCTCTCTCTCTAAAAGATGGGTGTGTGTTGTAGAGAACCTATCTAGGGTTTTTCTCTTTGAATGGCCTCAATTGCATTTGTGGGTAATGAGGGTATATATAGTATGGGTGAAGGGTATGAAAGTCTCACTTAAAAATCCTCCAGGCTGAATGTTTCGCGACTGTCTCACAGGAAGGCCTTACCCGCGAGACACTCGCGAAAACGACAGCCTGGCATGACTCTTCAGCTTCCAGTCATGTACTCCTCACATGCTCTTTCGTGGCTTAGCTTCTCGCGAGTTTCTCGCGAAATTTACTTATTCTTCATTTAAGCTTAAGTCTTCACCAACTTAATACTAAACCCAATACAATAAAATCCCACAAAATACAAGGAACAAAATTGAAGCAATTACAACACTTTTTGTCATGGAATAAAGCCAACATAAAACATAGTTGTAAATCATAACTTTACAATCTCCCCCTTTGGCTATTCCGTGACAAAACACCCTATAACAGACTCTAGACTTAAACGTGAGTTTGGGAACAATGGAAAAACTCACTCACACCTAAATCTAGAAGCTGTGTAGCACTTGGAACATATATACCCCTAAATCTAGACTTAAACGTCTCCCATCTTCTCCCAAACCCCTGTTTTAATGTTTCCACATCAAAATCCAACTAAATTCAAGTGTTTTTCATTCCATTAATATCTCTAAGGTAATCTTTAACTCTTTTAATTGATTTTGATCCTTAGATTTGGTTAATTTGGATTTGATTTTTGATGAAATGGTGTTTAGTTTAGAGCTGCATTGCGTTGATTGTGTTGAATTTTCTGATGTGTTGGTTCTGAAATGGTTTTTTTTTTTAGTGTCAGTTTTTTTTTTTAATTTTCTTTTAATTCTGAAATTTATAATAAAAAAAAAGAAAAAAAAAAGAGCCAAAACGACGACGTTTTGGCTCAATTAACGGTAGGACATAACTGGGGTTTAACGGAGTACCAAATTAACAACAATTGAAAGTTAGAGGACCGAAATGATAAAACTGAAAGTTAAAATATTGAAATGAAAAAGACTGAAAGTTAGAATGTCAGTTTTGCATTTTTGCCAAAATTTTATTTAACTAAAATTTTGAAAGAGATATAACTTACTACATTGATAATGAGATATAACTACATTTTATTATTAAATATTATATAATTTAAGTTTTTTAATGACCACCCTGAAAAAAATTCCTGAAGCCGCCACTGATTATGGTGGAGTAACTTAACTTCTAACAGATAATTAATAAAATAAAACCAACCAAATTTGGGCAGGTAGTGGCGAAGGAGATTATTTGTACTCCTATTTACTTTCACAGAACAGCTGGTTGAATCAAAATCTGAATAATTGGGGTTGGCTTAATTACCAACCCATGAGTTGTATTGAAATTATAGATAAACGTACAAAATAAAACTATTAGATTATTTGATTACAACTTACAAGTTACAACTGAAAATCCTAGACAGAAGCCAAGGATAAAAGATAATGATGAGACCTTTGAATTTAAAAAAAATACAATAGTTGGAACCAAATCCTCTGCAAGTTTATCTGAAAGTTGCAGAAGCATTTGAATTGGAATTTTGATTCGCAACCTGATCTGTAGAGGCAACATGAGCTGTAGATATAAGGCATTTATCTTAACAGGGTCTAGAGATTACGAGTAAATAAGTAATCAAATTCAAATGGCACATTATGCATTTCTGTATAGACAGAGAAATGGTATCCTTGAATCATGTACCTATGTAAAAATTAGTAACACTCAGACTCAGTAGTGATGCCCTTCAGCTCACCTAAATAGAGGCTATTTCAATCTCATATTTCCTCATCACGGGAGTAGCGCCTACAAAGGTGATTTGAGAGGAGTATTCTGAATTAAAAGTGCTATCAGTCTGTGTTGGATGGGAATTTGCATTATCCCAAGGATTAGCAACCAACAAGTGGTGGAATGGGTTTAAAGGTGTAGGAATCTCTACCGCTCCTTCCAACATCTTTACCACAACACTCATCAGAGGTCTTGATTCAGGCCTATACTGAACACACCAGAAAGCTACCTTCATCATTCTCTCTGCTGTCTCTCTATGTTCCTCCTCTATCCCACAAACTATGCTCAACTCTCCCGGTTCTCCATGTTCGAACTTTTTCCAAACTAACATTGGGAACCACTCTTGACTCTCTGGAAGACTACCATCGAGGTTCTTTCTCTTCCCTATGATTTCAAATAATAGCATCCCAAAGCTATAAACATCACACTTTTGGGTTATAGGATATGGCATCCACATTTCTGGTGCAGCATAACCAGGTGTCCCCCTTCCTCCTGTCATGGTGATATGTGTATTTTCCCTGTTAGATAGCTTTGCCAAACCGAAATCAGCTACCTTAGGCAAGAAGTTTGCATCCAAAAGAATATTTTCTGGTTTAATATCATAATGGATTATTCGTTGTTGACATTCTTCATGCAAGTAAGTAATTCCTTTAGCTGTCCCAACTGCAATCTCATGAAGCTTTTCAAATCCTAAGATCTTGTTTTCACGAAACAAGTACTTGTCAAGCGAGCCGTTTCCCATGTACTCATAAACAAGTGCTCTCAGGTTCTTCTCAAAACAGAAACCATAAAGACGTACCAGATTAAAGTGATGAACCCTTCCTATTGTACTCACTTCTGCCTTGAATTGATCCTCAATTCTCTTATCAGAATTCCCATATAGAACCTTCACTGCCACTATGGATCCGTTACTAAAGATTCCCTTATAGACTGATCCAAATCCTCCTGAACCCAAAAAATTAGTGAAGTTGTCTGTTGCAATTCTGAGCTGCTGAGAGGTAAATTTGATTGGCTTCTCTCTTTCCATATCGTTGAGAAATTTATCCATGGTGAGTGTCATAAATCGTGAGTCCGGTGAGTCCGGATTGACATTGCTGCTACCCCTTTTAGAAAATCTTTGGCATACCATAACCACAACAATAATCTTTATAACAATGACTACTGCAGAAATGTAAAAATTTTAACTCAATAAGAACCTCACAGCTTTTCAGAATTATTGGTACTAACTAATAATAATCAAAAAGTAATGAGAAAACAAAGCTGGAAAAGAAACAAATAATAAAGATGGATTTAAAATCTTACCCAAGCCCACAAGAATAGCAGCTGTTTCGGACATTATTCAGGAAATGAAATGCAGACAATGCACTCCCACAAACTCTATTAAAAGAGACGAACTTGTATGAGAAAAGAAATGATGAATTTACTTGAGTTTTATTTCAATGCATTAATCTTTGGGAAAGACCTGTTGCGCACACAACCAACTATAACTAAAAAGTTGAACACTGCCTTAATCTTTTACTCTATACTTTGAATATTCTGAAACTTGAAACCGTGTGGGGTTTGTTTACTGATATGAGAAAATGACAAGCCTGCCTGCCAGGCAGCCATAATATGAAGGAAAATGCTGGGATAGTGAGAGGATTGTGACATTCATATGGTGGCTTCCAATTGTAAAGTTTATTGTCTTCGTTGAATTTCGTTGAATAAAGGGGTTGTGTGTTCAAATTCCGTCTTGATTCAATCTTCTGACTTCTCAACTATTATTATAGGAAAATGCTATAGTTACCAAAAAAAAATTTACAAATTTTTTCACAAACTATGGTGAGTTGTTATTAATAAGTGAAAAAGTGATATTAGTTGTGGCCCAAATAAAAACTAGTATGAATTGGCCACAACAACAGTTTGTAAAAAATAGTTTGAGGAAACTATCATAATAGCAAAAGCTCTATTAATAAATTGTTGTAGGAAAATGCCTCCTTATAGTACTACCACACAAGATTGATTATGAAATAAATATTATGGTAGAAAGATCTTTTGATGATGCTTTGGGAGGAGAGATTTGTGTAGAAATATGAGTTTTTTCATTGATAATTATGTCACGTTGTCAGCGTAATGTTGGTAAGTTCATGATAAAATTACATTTTTCTGATATTATTAAAGTATTGTATTTTTTTTTCTAATATAAGTGATGAATTTACTTATATATGCTTCCTCTTTATACTATTCAGGACGTATAGAAGATGAACCATTTGTAAAAAATAATAAAACAAATTTCTTCCGCATTACATTATTTACAAAATATCTTGCCTTATATAATAATTTAATGTAAAATGTATTATGTTTCCTTGAAGAAAAAAAATACTTACAAAATTTAAAATACTTTCAAATAACAAATATAGATAGCTTAATTTTAAACATCTAATATATTGTATCAATCATACTTTGATAGAAAAGAATTCATAATTTTAAGAAATGTTTGGGACTAGCACTTATAAGTCTCGTCTACTATTTTCATTTTTCACTCAACAAAAAAACAAATCGTTAAGTTTTTCTGCGCATCATGCGGGTATGCAACTAGTAATTATTAAAGGAGCAAAATCACACCGGCTGAAATTTGAGTATCGACTGAAATTGGCCAAAATAGACTGGAATTTTTCCCAATGTGGAATTAAAGGCTTTCTCATTCTAGTATGCTAAACAATTTGATATTTTTCGGCCGGAATGAAATGGAATCCATAACAATGTTTTAATTCAATCACTGAAAGATTTAAAAATTGGCTTAAAACTTGTAATTATCCCCAAAATAATTATAAAATTGTTATAAAAGAATAAAAATTCAAAATAAAAAAACTAAAATTCAAAATTCAAAATTAGAGCCGAGCAATCAAACCTTCGTAGTGCCAACCAACACTTTATCACAGGGAGTAATTATGTGCCCGTTTGGATTCCACTGAATCACGCGTCTACGTTTTGCGTTTCAGATTTTTTTTTTTTTTTTTTTTCCCTGCGCGTGAACAGTAACCTCACATGGGTTCACTGTGTAGGGGGACAAAAATCACTGTTCACGCACTATTTATCACTGTTCATCACTATTCACGCACTAAAAAATATTAAAAATGAGTCCCACGGTACTATTCACACATTTAAAAATTATTTTGCTACAGTACTTTCAGTTTTCAGTTTTCAGTTTCAGCAACAATAAGTTCAATCCAAACGGACCCTATATGTATCTCTTTTAATTCGAACTTGCATGTTGGCAAGGGATCTAGCATATTGGATTGCATGTTAGAAAGTGGGTATAAAGTATGAAGTGGAGGCCAATCCATTCGATCAGGCAAGCTTAGGTGCTTAACTGTTTTCCACTTCTGTACGCTAAGTCTAAACTTATGGTTTGGTTATATTTTGACTTTTGAACATGGGTCAAAGTTGATTCTTTCAACCTATAACTAGGTGGCAACTTCATTTTCTGTCCTAACTCGAGCCAGTGGCGTATTGACATATCTAATGTGTTCAACAGATCCACATCGGTCAATCCCCAAGAAAGCTATTCTGTTGGTAGACATGATTCATGGGCTACGGGGCGCTCACACCAACTAGCTAGCCGCAGAGAGTAAGTAGCACCTGGAAGGGGCTCCCCATCAGCTGTAGTGAGCTTTGCATTATCCTTTAGAGGACTAGAACGGTTTTGCTATCAACCAAGCCAGCTTTGCAAAACTGTTCGATGCTTATTTAACCTGTGAGAGATAGTAGCCATAGGAGGAGGAGGTGATCTTACTGCCAAGGAAGTAGCTTAGGGTATTCAAATCTCTCGCCTCAAAGTTCTGGCTAAAATAGTGTTAAAGAGCTCGGATTTTTTCTTGTTCCCCATATAGGGAAACAAAGACAAGGTCAATGGATGATCCTCAAACTTTTGTGCCTGTGAAAAGAACAGCTGCTCCTCTCTTTGAATCTAGCTAACCAAGGATCTTCTCCTTGTTCCCCATATAGGGAATTGTACCTTTACCTCTTCTTGTTAAAGAATGAGAATGGTAGGATGTGTCCAATGATCTAGAGTTAAGTGTTTGATGAATAGGGAGAGTAAGAAGTGGTTTTTTTTTTTTTTTTTTTTTTTTTTTGGGTGAGGAAAATGAGTATTTTCTCCCAAAATTCTGTGGGTTTGAGAGTTACTTTCAGGAAATTGGAGCCCACTCTATAAAAAGGTGCCAGTTCTAATTTTATCTTAGGAGAAATGGTAAACAAAAATGACAAAATAACGAAATCCTTCCTCAACGATAACCGGAGCTGGAACCCAAATGTCACAATGAACAAGATTGAAAGGAGTATAAGAGAAGGAATCACTTTTATAAAAGGTGAATAAGTTTGTTTCCAAGATGAGAAGACATAAAATCGAACTTCTAAAAACTAACAAAAATAACAGAAAGACACGAGAAAGACGCATAACCTAGACTTGAATGCCACAGGTCAAGTGAGATGGTGGCAGCAACAGATGTGAAGGAACCTTCACGGAAGAGAGCTCAAACAGACGTCCAACTCTATGGTCCGTCCTAAACAGATGACTTGTCTGTAAATTATGCAGTTCAAATGGCAGATTATGCATTTCTGTATAAACAGAGAAAAAGTATCCTTGAATCATGCACATATGTGAAAAATTAATACACTGATCACACACACACACACAAACTGTTGCTCTTCAGCCCACCTAAGTAGAGAACATTTCAATCTCATATTTCTTCATCACAGGAGTAGTGCATACAAAGCTCATTTGAGAGGAATAGTCTGTAATAGAAGTGCTATCAGTCTGTGTTGGATGGGAAGGAGCCGCGGGAATAGCCAACATGTGCTGGAATGGGTTCAAAGGTCTAGGAATATCCACTGCTCCTTCCAACATCTTCACCACAACACTCATCAAAGGTCTAGATTCAGGCCTATACTGAACACACCAGAAAGCTACCTCCATCATTCTCTCTGCTGTCTTTCTATCTTTCTCCTCTATCCCACAAACTATGCTCAACTCTCCCATTTCTCCATGTTCGAACTTTTTCCAAACCCACATTGGGAACCACAATTGGCTATCTGAAAGACTCTCATCATGGTTCTTTCTTTTCCCAATGATTTCAAATAATAGCATCCCAAAGCTATAAACATCACACTTGTGGGTTATAGGATATGGCATCCACATTTCTGGGGCAGCATAACCAGGAGTTCCCCTTCCTCCTGTCATACTGATATGTGTATTTTCCCTGTTAGATAGCTTGGCCAAACCGAAATCAGCTACCTTAGGCAAGAAGTTTGCATCCAAAAGAATATTTCCTGGTTTAATATCGTAATGGATTATTCGTTGTTGACATTCTTCGTGCAAGTATGCGATCCCTCTGGCTGTCCCAACTGCAATCTCATGAAGCTTTTCAAATCCTAAGATGTTGTTTTCACGGAACAAATACTTGTCAAGCGAGCCATTTCCCATGTACTCATAAACAAGTGCTCTCAGGTTCTTCTCAAAACAGAAACCATAAAGACGTACCAGATTAAAGTGATGAACTCTTTCTATTGTACTCACTTCTGCCTTGAACTGATCCTCAATTCTCTTATCAGAATTCCCATAGAGAACCTTCACTGCCACTATGGATCCATTACTAAAGATCCACTTATAGACTGATCCAAATCCTCCTGAACCCAACAAATTAGTGAAGTTGTCTGTTGCAATCCTGAGCTGCTGAGAGGTAAATTTAATTGGCTTCTCTCTTTCCATATCGTTGAGAAATTTATTCATGGTAAGTGTCATAAATCGTGACTCCGGATTAACATTGCTGCTTCTCATTTTAGCCCTTTTTTGGCATACCATAACCACAATAACAATCTTTATAACGATGACTACTGCAGACTATAAAATTTTGAACTCAATAAGAACCTCATGGCTCTTCAGAATTATTGGTAATAATAATGAACAAAAAGTAATGAGAAAACA
The DNA here is from genome assembly GCA_030021035.2 of Notholithocarpus densiflorus. NCBI lineage: Eukaryota > Viridiplantae > Streptophyta > Magnoliopsida > Fagales > Fagaceae > Notholithocarpus > Notholithocarpus densiflorus. The sequence goes on from JARYZH020000003.1 coordinate 11,582,922, forward strand.
AAGCTGGGAAAGAAACAAATAATAAAGATGGATTTAAAATCTTACCCAAGGTCACAACAACAGCAATTGTTGTTGTTGTTGTATCTACGGACCCTCCATTGCTTGGAGGACTGGACATTATTCCGGAAATGAAATACAAACACTTAAAACACACAAAAGAGATGAACTTCTAAGAAAAAAAAATGGTAAATTCATGGTATGTACAACATCAAGTTTACAACAAAAGAGAGAACATCACATCCTGATTTCTACAAAACTTCCAAAATGAGAGCCGTGTTTTGACCAGTAAGTCTTATTCCAATGCATTAATCTTTTTTTCTTTACTATGAATATACTTGAAAGTTGAAACCGTTTGGGGTTTGCTTAATGATATGATAAAATGACAAGCCTGCCTGCCGGCCTGGCCATAATATGAATATATAACTCAGAGGATTATGACATTCTCAAAAGAATAATCCAACCAAGGGCCATAGTATGCACCGCTAATATTGAATTTTCTAGGACATTGTATGCAACGAGTTTGAAGAAGCAGACATAACTTGCCCTCTTTCAGGAAATAGCAGAAATCCTACAGATTTTAAATGTAAACGAATGCGACTAATGATTATAAAATGAAAGGGAAATCATCCAAATTAGTGATAAAATAATGTGGAATGTATGGTGAAACAAAATATTCCGAATCTACATAGTGCTTGAATACAAGGAACATGGTGGGTTCCAAACTTCCAATTAGTTGTAAAGTCTCTCATCATAACGTGGGTTCCAGTTGTAAAGTTTCTTGTTGTTAAATAAAAGAGAGGTGTTCAAATTCCATCTTGATTCAAACTTCTCAACAATTATTATTATAAGTCGTCAATGCTTCCTTAAAAGAATCACTGTCTTGATCTCATATTGTTTCTGGATGTCAGTCTTGACAAGGAACAAAGGAATATCCGTCCATAGGATAGGATCAATACAATTCGTCACTGTCAGGATTTCAACCTTGGCCTTAACATCACAGCATCATTCGTCCAAGGTCTCATCTCTGTGTTATTAGTTAGCAATTAAGTCTCTGCCACTTCTTTATGTTATTCACCTAGTACAAGCCAACAGATTAGTAATTTCCCCAGCTTAATTTTGTAGACCTAGCATTTCTCTTATTTCTTTCAATGGTATGTAGTTTGTCTCACTTATTAAACACTTTTTGAGTATGAAGCCAATTGCAATGAGCTATTCTACAAGCAAAACAATTTTCACAAAATTTTTCACAATAGTTACGTTGGCAGGTTCTTATTGGTTCTCATCTGGACCTACCACTAATATCACTTTATCATCTATCATTAACAACTTGCCACCTCAACAGTTTCCACTTGTGATTTTGAATGGGTTTGCTATTCAAAAGTGATACTTTCCGCCTATCTGCTTTTGTTTTGAAGTCAAGAAGTGCTATAGTTCTCTTAGTTGAAATTTCTAGAACTATAAGGGAGTCCTTAAATTTGAAAACAACTTAAAAACTAAAACTAAAATTTGGAGCTTGGTCTCTGTAAATCCAAAATTTAAAGCATTATTCGCTTTTAATTTGAGCTTTCAATTAAAACTCTATATTGCACAAACTTTACTGCTAAAGCTCTACTTGCTACAGTGGACACTTTGTCTACTTGTTGGCACTGCAATCCGCTTTTGAGAGATAATGCGACTGGTTTCTTAAACAAGTCTATAATCATAAACATCATTCATTTATATCCAACCAAAATTAGGTGACTCCATATAGTTTTATTGTCTTTTTCCCACCCTGCTCTCCGCACTTTTTTGGAATCAAGAGAAAGATTCTGAACAACCAATTACATTTACCGCTGCCTATATTGGTCAACCAGCTCAATAATAGCATGGCTACATGCTTGAAAGCATCTTCCACATCAGAAGTTACAAACGGTTGCTTTTACTAAAATACAATACAAATACAAACACATTAATACTTCCAAGGTACACAAGCCAAAACTTGATCCAAACTAGATTAGATAACAGCTCAATGCAGTATATGAACAAATAGTTTGGCTCGAAGGGAAAAAAATATGAAATGAGACTACATGCCTCATGGACTGTCACACAACCAAGTTCAGTTAGCTGCTGCACTAGGAGAGAATCACATTAACCAGACCCCAGATGTTTTTAGGATCCTTTACAAATTCAATGCACTTTGCTATTCCATACATAGGTATATTGATATAGTATACTCAACAGGAAAGTCTGCAGATACTTCCACTTCCAACAAATTCTGCATTACAAAAACATTTCCAAGTTCAAGAACCTCCAATAAACATTTCCAGTAAAACAGAAACTAAAATAAAATATTAAGTTACCATCCAACAAGGATTTTACACACTCTGTACTTTGCTTGATATATCTTTAGCTTTTGCATCCCTTTTTCCCTGAAGTATTGAAATTCAAAATGTTTTACAAGGGAATAGAATAATAGGAATTGAAAATACAAGAAATTGCAATAAAGACCATGTAAGTGAAATAATATCATGTTATTTAGGTTTACCTATAAAAAAAATTATCATGTTATTTAGGTTATACATTTTCCATTGCAGCTTGAAAGTTCACATGCATGATTTCAACAAGAAAACTGGTTGTTTCTTTGATACTAGCATAATTGCTTTTTAAAATGTTGAGGAACATGTGTCACCATCTATATTGAATCTGAGTTATGTTTTTTATCTGACCAGCTCAATGGAGATCAGAAAGTGTGTTAGAAATATGGATAAATTTTTATTATAGAAAAAAATTAGCATTGCAGGGCAATTTCCTTTTCTATTGGAAACTTATACACAGAGCTAGTGGGAACCAAGGACCTCGCGCTCCCTACTCTTACAAAGTAATCAAATTCAAATAGCACATTATGTATTTTTTTTAATTAAAAAAAAAGGTATCCTTGAATGTACATATGTAAAAGATTAGTACACTGATCAAACTCACACAACACACACACAGACTGATGCTCTTCACCCACCTAAGTAGAGGCCATTTCAATCTCATACTTTCTCATCACGGGAGTAGCGCATACAGAGCTCATTTGGGAGGAGTATTCTGAATTGTAATTGCTATCCGCCTGTGTTGGACAGAAAGGTGCATTAGTGCAAGAAGTAACAACCAACTTGTGCTGGAATGGATTAAAAGGTGTAGGAATCTCTACTGCTCCTTCCAACATCTTCACCACAACACTCATCAAAGGTCTCGATTCAGGCCTATACTGCACACACCAGAAAGCTGCCTTCATCATTCGCTCTGCTGTCTCCATATATTTCTCCTCTATCCCACAAACTATACTCAACTCTCCCAGTTCTCCACATTCAAACTTTTTCCAAACCCACCTTGGGAACCACTCTGGGCTCCTTGGAAGACTGTCATCATGGTTCTTTATCTTCCCAATGATTTCAAATAATAGCATCCCAAAGCTGTATACATCACACTTTTGGGTTATAGGATATGGCATCCACATTTCTGGTGCAGCATAACCAGGTGTCCCCCTTTCTTCTGTCATGGTGACATGTGAATTTTCCCCGTTACAGAGCTTGGCCAAACCGAAATCAGCTACCTTAGGAAAGAAGTTTGCATCCAAAAGAATATTTCCTGGCTTAATATCATAATGGATTATTTGTTGTTGACATTCTTCATGCAAGTAAGCAATCCCTCTGGCTGTCCCAATTGCAATCTCATGAAGCTTTTCAAATCCTAAGATGTTGTTTTCACAGAATAAGTACTTGTCAAGCGAGCCATTTTCCATGTACTCATAAACTAGCGCTCTCAGGTGCTTCTCAAAACAGAAACCATAAAGACGTACAAGATTAAAGTGATGAACTCCTCCAATTGTACTCACTTCTGCCTTGAACTGTTCCTCAATTCTTTTATCAGAATTCCCATTTAGAAGCTTCACTGCCACTATGTCTCCATTACTAAAGATCCCCTTATAGACTGCTCCAAATCCTCCTGAACCCAACAAATTAGTGAAGCTGTTTGTTGCAATTCTGAGCTGCAGAGAGGTAAATCTGATTGGCTTCTCTCTTTCCATATTGTTGAGAAATTTATCCATGGTGGTGAATGTTATAAATCGTGAGTCTGGACTAACATTGTTGCCAACAAACCATTTTTGGCATGCCACAACGAAAGAAACAAATGTTATAAAGATAGCTGCTGAGTGTTAAAGAACTTAATAAGAACCACACTGCTGTTCAGAATTATTGTTAATAATAATGAACTCTGCCACTTCTTGTCAAAAATAATAATAATGAACAAAAGTGAAGAACAAAAAAAAGTTGGAAAAGAAATAAATTTAAAGGATGGATTTAAAATCTTACCGAAGCCCAGAAGAAGAAGTTCTGTTGGGGACATTATTCAGGAAATGAAATACAGACTTAAAACTACCCCCACAAACTCTATAGTCTATGGCATGTGAAAGAGATGAACTTACAAGTAAAAAACGGCGAATAGATGATTGGTACAACATCAAGTTCGCAACAAAAAAGAGAATAGCACATCTTGAATTCAATGAAACTTCCAAAATGAGAGCCATGTTTTGACCAATATTCCTAGTTCAATTCATTTATCCTTCCCTTCCTACTATGAATATACTTGAATCCATGTGGGGCTTGCTTATTGAAATGGTAAAATGACAAGCCTGCCGACCTGGCCATAACATGAACAAATAAGTCATAAGACTATGACATGCAGAGGAAGCAGACATGTATAATTTGTCCTCTGTCAGGCACCAGCAGTAATCCTATAAGTTTTATAATGTAAACGAATGCGACTACTGATTATAAAATCATCAAAATTAGTGATAAAACAATGTCAAATGCATGGTGAAAAAAAAAAAACCGAATCTACATAGTTCTTGAATACAAGGAAGAAGCACTAAGTCGCGTCGATGTTGCCACAAAATCCTTGCCTAGCTTATGCTGGTGAATCTTTGTCGCATGTAGATTCATCAAACCCTCCGCTCTTGATTCAAACTTCTCAAAAATTATTATTAGTCATCAATTCTTCCTTAACAAGAGTCACTGTCTTGATCTCATATTCTTAACCTTATCTTTCGTCCAAGTTCTCATTTTTGTGTTATTATTTGGCCATTAATTCTCTGCCACTTATTTATGTTATTCACCAAGTACAACCAACAGATCTAGCAACTTCCCGAGCTTAATTTTGTAAGACCTTGAGTTTTTGGTCAAGCTTATTTGCTTAAAGACGAGACAAAACAGAAATTTTAGCAAATAAATTGGCTTATCTCAAATAAGCTAGCCAAATGCTTACCAAAATTCTTTGAGTGTCCATTTGGTTGGGGTGATTTAGGAGAGGATAGCAAATGGAGAGAGAGAGAGAGAAGGCTTTTGGTTGTTTGGTTGAGAGATGAAAATGGAGTGGATTTTGGTGGGGTTTAGGTGTTCTCTTCTTGGCCCGCCAAAAATCAATCTCTCTGATTTGAGAATAAAATGGAGGAAGGGGGTAGAAGGAAAATGACTCATTTACATCCTTTTCTTCTGTATTTTTTTTCTTTTTTCTTTTTGAATCAAACGATAGTTTTGGGACTTGAGAGTAAATTTATACCAATTACATTTTTCATTCTCTCATTTTTTTTTTCCCAACCAAACAAAGGAAATTTACATCTTTCTACTTTTCCATCCTCTCAACCAAACACACATGGTAGAAAAAAAATCTCTTCTATCCTACTAGTTTTTATCCTCCCAATTATAATTGTCATGTTATCCATATGTAGTTCAGGACAGATTTGTTTTGCCTACTTGTTTTAAAAGTGGGAGAAAATTGGGAGTCTATTAACTTTTGTAAATCCCTTATCAGCCAAATTTTAAAAAAATAAATATTTTGATTTTGTCTCTTAAAGTTTAAATTTTTAATTAAGACCCCTAACGTTTCATAGGGTTTGGAAACAAAGTCCTTCAATCCATGTCCAATGTTTGATGTGTTTGTTAAGTGCCAAATAAGCACCAATAGCGCACATTTTTTTAACAACCCACTTTCCTTGAGATGATGACATGTCAGAGGGAGATATCACCATTTGAAAAGGGCATGATCTCTCAAAATACCAAAATCACTCTGTGAAACGAGAAAACAATGCTGTGTTGATACACACGAAGCTTCTAGGTAAAAAATCAAGGCAAAAGAAAGAGGAGAATTGACAAAAGCTAAGGGAGAGGGAGGTGATGAAAAAGATTTAAAAAAATGAGGAAAAGACACCCTTCTACCCCTTGAAAGCTAAAGATTCGATCTTGGTTGACAAAATGCTATATTTGAAACCAGTCAAACCACACAGACAAAACAAATCCATCCCAAACCACTGGTGGAAAAACTGTAATTATCCCTAAATTAAACCATGTCTATTTTATTTTAAGTACAATGATCAATCACGTCTCCCATTCTTCCTAAAAACACGTCACATGGTCCAAAGGCAAACCTAAAAACTGCAATTCCCTATAGCCTTCACTTCAGCCAAAATCCAATCACTCTCGACATTCACAATTAGCCACAAGCATAAATTCCCTCTTGAACTGCTGTGAATTCACATGAACCAAACAATGTGACAACTTGTTGAATGCAATCCGGTATTTTGCAGATGAAAATGGCAATTGTTTTCTTAATCTAGTCTACAACCATTAACATCATTCATTTATGTATCCATCCATCATTTATGCCCACCCTGCTCTCCACACCTTTTTAAATTAAGAGAAATATTCTGATTCTGAGTAACCTAATTACATTAACCATCACCTATATCAGTTCAATAATAATATGGCTGCATGCTTAAAAGGCCATCCCACAATCGGAAGTTACAAATAATTGCTTTTACTAAAATACAATACAAATTCAAAACACATTAACAGTTCCAAGGTACACAAGCCAAAAACTTGACCCAAACTAAATTAGGTAACAGTTCAATGCAGTACATGAATAAAAAGTTTGGCTAAAAAAAAAAAAGAGATTACATGCCTCAGGCCATCACACAACCAAGTTCAGTTAGCTGCTGCACTAGGAGAGAGAATCGCATTAACCAAATCACAGATGTTGATCAAAGGATTGTTTACAAATTCGATGCAATTCTGCTATTCCATAGATAGGTATATAGATATAGTATACTCAAAAGGAGAGTCTGCAGACACTTCCATTTCCAATAAATTCTGCATAACAAAAACATTTCAGAGTTCAAGAACCTCCAATGAAAATTCCAGTTAAAGCAGAAATTAAAAATCAAATATTAAGTTACCAGCCAACAAGCATTTTACACACTCTGTATTTTGCTAGATAAATCTTTAGCTTTTGCATCCCCCTTTTCCTGCAGTAGTGAATTTCAAAATGTTTTACATGGTAAAGGAATGATAGGAGCTGAATATAAGAAACTGCAATAAAGACCATGTAATTGAAAATCTATCATGAAAGCTAGGTTAGGCAAAAATTTATTGCAGCATAAAAGTTCACATGCATTATTCCACACCCCAAAAAAAAAAACAAAAAACTACTTGGTTCTTTCTTATAGTTACAAGTACAACAACAGAGTTGGGCGGATTTGAAAAGGCTCTTGGCAAAATAGTTGTTTCTTTGATATTAGCATAGTTGCTTTAAATCAAGTTGAGGAACACATGCCACTGTCTACATTGAATCTCAGTCATGTTTTTATCTGACCAGCTCGATGGCAATCCCTTTTTTCGTTTTCTATTGGTAAGTTATACGGGGACCTATTTGGAACCAAGGACCTTACCCTCCTCATTCTTACAAGGGCAGGAAGTAGCTATACCAGGGCAATTCCTGTACCACAGGGAAGCAATTCACAGAGAAATGCCAAACAATTCCACTTGGGGTAGCATTTTCACTTTATTCGCAAGGTCTAACTCATCCAAACAGGCAAACCAGATTCAACAATAACAGTCCTACCTTAAACCAGAGAGAAACATGATGCAATGCTGTGACTGTGTCTGTCCTTAACCAGAGTTTACTAAATTTTAACCCAAAAAGCAGTTATGCACTGAATATTAAGGTCTTATATCAAGTTTATTTTATTTTAACCCAGTAACCAGTCATGCACTGAATATTATGGCCTTATCTAGGATGCACAGATACTCCATTTTTGCTCATGTACCCGTATCTGATACATATCGTAACGGTATCATACTGGATACCTCTAAGATATACGCCCAATCAAATTTTTTTTTTTAAAGTGCCAATACATCTAGGATGCATCTGTGACACGACTTAGATACCGTTGTAACCCAATCCCAATAGTGAGAGATAGCCCAAACTTGTAAGAATTTTTATTTATATGCTTCATATATTGGTTTCAATGTTGAATACTTATCTAGTTATCTTTTATTTACTCTTTTGGATCTTGATTTGTATTCTACACAGCATTTAATGGTATGGATTCATTTTATCATCCAGTATTGCTTTTAAATTGATATATGCTTAACAATATATAAAAAATATATTTAATAAGTAATTAATACACGCATCCCCAACGTATTGTACCCTAAGTTTTTCAAGAAATGTTGTATCCTCATACCAGTACTCATATTGTACTTATTCCCATATCTGTACCCATGCATCTTAGGGCCTTATATCAGAGTCCATACTAAGCAAAGGAAGATGACATCTCTGTTATTAAGCAAAGGAAGGAGCTGAAGACCCCTTCCTAATAATCTCATTATATCAATGGGAGTTGCATTCAGTGGGATCATATTTGTAGGTAGTACTGCAAGTAGAAACTGATAGACAGGAATATGAGGTCTATGATAGTAAGCAAAGGAAAGAGCCACAAACCCCTTCCTAATACACCACATGGAGGCTTTTAATACATCATGACGTCAGAAAACCTAGTTTCACCTAAGCTGCACAATTCAATCAGTAGGAGACATTCTTTGTTATCCCTCAACTCATGTTGCCGCTTAGCCAGGATTAGTGAAATTATTGCTAAATCAATGGAATTCTGCTGCTTAGACAGTATTGGTGAAAATATTGGTAAATTAATGGTATTCACACATAATGAAATCACATATCACTTATCAGGCAATAGAAACTTGCAAACAAGAAGATGAGGTCACTAATATTGGGGAAGAACAAGAATCAGGATATCCAAGTTCAACCACACAAGCAGAGCATAGTCCTACTAAATTCCTGAGCAGCATGCTAACCTATTAAAAGGATATTCCATATCTAAGATACACCTACTACAAGTAGTTTCATAAGCAACTTAGCCCTATGGCATGCTATATATTTTAAATGAACAGAAAACTTAATGAATCTAAATTGTTCAATTTATTAAGGAATCACAAAAATTAATTGTGTATGCTTGGTTACTACACCACCTACTAGCTTAAGTTTTTGAGTTGGATGCTTTAAGATGGTATCAGAGCATGGTTTATTTGTTCTTAGACTACATGCGCCAGGCCTATTAATCTTTGTTTGAAACTAAAAACCCCATATCCTTCTAATTTGAAACTAAGAACCCCTGTACTTTGAGAAATGTCCAAATTGACCCTTTGGTCATCATTCCATTAGTTTAATTGACAGAAATACTATCACATGCAGTGCACATGTCACATGACAATAATTTTCATAAAAATTTGAAATTTAATAATAGAGAAAAAGGTTCTAAAATCCATTTCAATTTTTTTCTTCTTCTACTCTCTCTCTCTCTCTCTCTCTCTCTCTCTCTCTCTCTCTCCTCAGCAGCCAGTAAATTACATAACAATGCACACACAAAATTCAAAATCCAATGGGCAGGGCGAGGTTGCTGAAAAAGGGCTTGCAAGTAATCATTGAGGTTTCTTTTTTTTTAAATGAAGGATTAAAATCCCAAGGTGGCAGTGGTATTGAATGGATCACTTGGCTGGCAATCATGGGCTTTGGGTGGACAATTCGGGATGGCGGATATGGCTTGGGGCGGTATGGGTTCTTGGTGTTGTCAAATTGCAGTAGTTTCATATCTAAGAATCAGGATATTCAAGTTCAACTAAACAAGCAAAGCATGGCTGTCCAATTAAATTTCTGAATGACAGCATGCTAGCCTGTTAAATGGATATTTCAGATCTAAGATACAGTTGGACCACTCCACCTACTGGCTTAAGTTTTTGAGTTGGATACTTTAAGATGGTATCAGATATTGGTTTATTTATTCTTGGAATCTGTGCACCAGGCCTGTTTGTCTTTGTTTTGGTTGGGTCATAGGACCCGTCTGTCTTCATTTTGGTTTATATTGGGCCTAGTCAACCTGGATGTAAGAAGGAGTTTTCGAGTTAAATGCTTTAAGCCTTTAACAGAACTAGCTTTCTAAAATCACAACAAAACAAATCAAAAAGAAAAATGAATACGTTCCTAAGTTTTTTTTTTTTTTTTTAAAGTTTAATCTTGATCAATGATGTAGCAAAGGCACAATGAAACAATATAATCATTGCAAAGCAATAATTGCTTATAAGCTACTCCCCATATACCTTCAACAGTCAATATCAACATATTGTACCCAACCAAACCATTCCACTAAAGCTGCAAAAATTCAGAGAACCAAAGTCATAAGAAATACTCAGCGCACATTTACTTCAAAATCAAGTGCTTACCAATCCCTTGCTCTCATAATAATCATCTAGCGCCCATTGATACTTGGACTGGTTCAACCCAAACCACCGCGCCAAATGGTCATCCAAACTTGAATGTGCTGCATAATACCCCAAATTGTCCGGTTACAAAGAAAACATAAATAACAATATCATTACTAACCAAAAAACACTAAATCGCATAATTTCATTACAAAGTATTTGAGAAAAAACAAAATCCTCCACCAAACCCAGCCCCCAACAACCAACTCCCACTTAGACTATCCTACCAACTTGAGCTTTCATAGATACAACAACAACAACCACCAAGCCTTAGTCCCAAACTTTTTATGTATCCTTTTCCGCCATTCCATTCTATCCGAAGTCATAAATGACATGTTCTTTTTTACTATTTCTATTAATCTTATTTCTCCTCCATTTTCTCAGTAAGTACTTGAAAAATTTTAGTTGAATTATATGTTTTTTCCATTAACAAATGAGCATAAAGCATAAAGCACACATTTTTGCACCTGGGTTTTTCATATTCCTTCTCATTTCACCCAAAAACCAAAGAATCATAAAAGAATTCCACGAAAACTGAGCCAAAACTCAAAAAACCCACATACCATTTTGGACCTTGGTGACAGCATTCTTGAAGAAACCAACAACAGAGTCATTGGAATTTGGGGACTGAAGAGACTTAGCGAACTGTTGCGGCGGAGGCTGCACCGGCGGAGGCTGCACCTGCGGCGGCGGAGGAACCACGATCTTCTTGGGTGAATCGAAGACAGGTTGCTGAAAAGGCTTTGGGGAAGGAGTGGATGGTGGGGTCATGAACACAGTGTACGGTCCAATTTTGCCGATCATTGGTGGAGGCGTTGAGTCTCTGTTGATAGCCATTGAGGAGTGAAGAGAAGAGGAACAAGAGTGAAGTGAAAGAGAGTGAAGAGTAAAGAGAGAGAGAGAGAGAGAGAGAGAGTGAAGCTCAAGAGTAAAGAATAAAGTTGGAGAGAGAGAGTGTGTGTGTTTGCACGCAACCCGGGTCATTTAGATCTTTGTCTTTGGAAGATGACTTTTTTTAAGGACTAGGATAGGTAATTTTTCAATCTAAAATATTAAGGAAAATCCTAAAAATATAAATATTTTTATTAAAAAAATTTACAAATTATTGTCATAGTAATATTATTAATAAATAAAAAATAACGTTAATGATGAATTTAAATGAAAATTAACAAAAATTTTACTCAAATATCAACATGAACAAAAATTTTAAGTGTTTATTTTAAAAATTAATATATATATATATATTCAGGGAAAATGATTATCTTCATTTTAAATTCTATCCATGTCATCCAAATTTTTTTTTTTTCTTTCTGATCTTACCATGTATAATAAGTTATAAATGATGTGAAAATTTAAAAACATTTTGTAACAATTTAATTTGAACCATAGCTGGACAAGACTTGAAATAGAGAAATCCATAATAAAGAGTAAAAGCAATTACTACTTTAAATTGTTTAGAGACTAAAAAGATCATTTTAAATTTTAGGAATTAAAATCAATCATGAACATAAATACCAACCTTGTATTTACTAAGGAAAAAAAAAAAAAGGCATGTATGTAGCATGCTATAGTTGGTTAAAAATAGAGGGGTGAAACAGAAGAATATGATTCATGTGATAACATGTGTGTCTGGCTTGGAATGTTGTGTGGGGACTAAAGATGTTTTGGCAGTTGGCAACTTTGGGCATTTGTTTTTTACTCGATTTATGTTGTACTTGAAAACATGGGTAAGTTTGGCCTGCACTTTGGAGTGTTGCGGTGGAATGGTAACCATTAACTAGTAGTACTGTACTAGTAACGACTAGGAAGTTCAAAACTTTTCAAAATGGAAACCAAAACAACAACATTCACTACCCTATTGCTATTTTCCAATATTTCATGTTTATGTTAACAAAGATCATGAAAATTCAGCCAAAAAATAAAAAGATAAAAAGTTAACATACAACCCTATTGCTATTTTACAATATTTCATGTTTGTGTTAACAAAGATCATGAAAATTCAGCCAAAAAATGATAATAAATACATAAAATTTTGTTGGTCCTGGAATTTGCCTCAAATAGAAGTTCACACAATCACACTACCAAATTTAATAGGATCTTAAGTGTAATTTTGAAGAAAATAAAGTTTGGAGAGAAACCCTTCAAACTCTTCCTATATTTTTTTTTATTAGATGTAAATTTTAAAAATGTAACCATTGAATTGCATATTTTTATTATATCCTTCATGCTTGCAAAATTTCAAAAAGATCAAAGATCAATATTTATGTCATCAATCAAATTTACTGCTTACTCAAAAAAAAAATTTAATTTCAAGTTTTTGTAGTCTAAAATTATGCATAAAAAATAAGTTTATTGATCGAATAGTAAATAACATCCGATTTGAACGAAATTTGAAATGCGTGTTAAAAACATAAAGGACATGCAATCTGACAGTTAGATTTTCAAAATTCATATCTTACAAAAAGATATAAGAACAGTTTGAAAGATTTCTCTAATTTAGAGAGAAATATTGTCCAAAAAAAATCTTCTTTACTTGATCTAGTAGCATGTCACTTACAATAAAATATTCCTAAAATAGATTGTAGAAGAGTATCATCAATGATCATATCAAAACCCTAAAATCCAATAAAATAATCCTAAAATAGATTGCAGAAGAGTATCATTAATGATCATATCAATCCCTAAAATCCGTGACATGCTCAATATAAGTCCAAAAGAAAGTCTTCTAAAAAAAATAAAAGTCCAAAAGTAAGTCTTCGCAAATTCTATCGTCAAAACTTTCGGTTAAGATGTATTTAGATCAACCATAGGACTAGTGAATTGAATATATGTCAATTTTTCTAGGATCAAGCCAAGAGTTGGTTTGTGACTAAAGAGATCATGTAACTCGAAGCTAATTCAATCATTCGAATGGTATAGATCTATAGAAACAAAAAGCCGCAGACTTTAGAACTTATTCTTTATTTTTTGTCTCACATCATTCATAAAACAAGATTTGAAATTTCCTAATATTTCATTATTAAAGAACTATTAAAATTTGAAGTTTATTTTTGTTGTTCAACGACTTTTACAACCTTCTTATGAGGAAAAAGTCTAATCTAAAACAAGTACCCTTTCAATTTGAATGAGAATTCAATGGTCTTTGTTTGACCGACTTTAAAGTCTCGATCATTCAAACAATTTCTTCAAGTGTTTTGATGGGAGTTTTTGCAAAAAAATTATTTTTTATAGCAATCTTGAGAACTATCTAATAACACAACAAAATTTCACAACATTTTCACAACAGTCTTATTTTGAGTTATGGTGGATTCAGATAATATATATATATATTTATATATATATTTTATCCCATTTTATTTGGACCTTTGATGGGCTAACAACTCATATTATTGTAAAAATGTTGTAAGATTTTGTTCTACCTAAAAAATAAGAAGGATAAAAAAACACATACACACACTCACAAGATTGCTCAGTGCCTTTATAGCTTAGAATTTTATTGTAAGCCCTCTTCCCTTCTCTCTAAAATTCTTTGTATCTTTCAAGCTTATTTTCTTGAGAGCTCTTGTTGTTCTTGCTTTGATTTTAATGTTTTAATATTCTCTTGATTCAAAGAACTTTTGAGATATTCAAACCATATCCAAAACACTATTTTCTATTTAAGTATGATGATCATACTTAAGATTTTTTATAGTGTGTGATTTTTTTCTCTACTTCTTTTTTCCGTTAATTTGATAGTTACCATATGAGAGAGAAGATTTGAACCTAAATGTCTTCGTTAAAAATATCAAGAAATGTCCACTAGTTGATACTAATATGGTTGTGTTTTCTTGGCATAAAGAGTTTGTGACACACACATAGATAGTAATTTTCATGGTGTTATTTGAAGAATGCACTTGTTGAAGACAAAGCTTGGGTTGCTTGAAGTTTCTGCTTTTAACATTATAGAAAATATTTTCTGCTTTTAAAAAGTAGAAAATGTTTTCTATCCTATTGAACTTTTTTTTTTTTTTTTTGTTAACCGTAATAGATTAAATGTTTTTTCCTCCATACCAAACACCATGGATGAGAGTGTGATCCTCTATGCTAAATAGAAACAATAGATTAAATTTTTCTTTCTTTTTTTTCTTTTTTTTTGTTAACCATAATAGATTAAATGTTTCTTTTTTTTTTTTTTTTCATAAAAAAGAAAAAGAAAAGAAGAAACAATAGAGTGCTAGTTGTGATCCTCTTTTATGCTAAATAGATTGAACTCAAGAGTATTTTCTATGGATAAACAGCCGTGGCTCTATCACCAATCCCTATCTTTTATGGGTTTTACTTTCGATATTGTCAAAGTTAGGGATGAGGGCATTCTTAAGTTCTATAATTGAACATGTTCGGCTAACCACATTGGATGGCTGGTCCCAATTTATAATGCCAAGGAGAAGACGTATGACAAGCCCAAGCTCAGGCAATAATTGACAAGAGAGGAATTCCAATTCGCAAAACAAGCATCTGGATATACTAGTGACAACCTTTGAAGACAATACCGGAGTCAAGAATTTTAACCTTCAATTGCCTACCGCGAATTATGAGACGATTAACAATGGAGGATGGTGAAACATTTTCCGAGTTCTATGCTACTTAGTGATATTATTAACTCTCTTTTTACACTAGGTGAGCCCATGCCTGAGCATAGGGTAGTGAGAAAGATTTGAGATCTCTTCCTCAGAGATTTAAACCTAAGATTATGACCATTAAGGGGTCCAAGAACTTAGATGAAATTGAATTGTCTAAACTTATAGTCCCTCTTCAAACATATGAACTCAACTTAGAGGAGTCTATGAAAGAGAAAGGCTTTGCCTTTAAATCCACTAAGATTGAGTTTAGTAAATCAGAGGAAAATGGAGAGGTGATGAGAAGCAACTTGGCTACTTTGTAAGAAGTTCAGAAAGATTACCTAAATCCAATGAAAAACTAGCAAAGATGGCAATGACTCCAAACAGGACGAAGTGCTCAATTGCTTTATACGCATTAAAAAAAAAGTTTATAAAAGATACTCCAGGAGCAAGATCTTACACAAAATTGTATTCTTCATGAAGCGCACATGGGATGGGATCCACCACTCGTATGGGAGGTGTGAACATTACTCCATGAGTGACTAATGATTTCGCGTAAAGAAGTGACATAAAATGAAAATCTCCACCCAAAAAAAAAAAAAAAAAACTCTTACAGAGGAAGGAAACAATTGTCAAAAATATTTCAAGTAATTAAAGACAAAATTTATATAGGAAAAAAAAAAAAAAAATGATGTAAGCTAAACAAGCAAAGATAAAGGCAGCAAATGAAGAAACCACGTCCCCCTTGGGGCTGGAAAAATATAAAGTTACTTATAAAAAGAGAACATTATCATAAACAGTGCACGGTCAGAAAAACTTGATCTGGTCACATTGTGCACCAACATGTACCGCAAAGATGGGGGGCGTGGCTTCTTCAGGGTCCTGCCTCATGACCTTGCTTCTCTTGTGTGTGTATATTTTGAACTGGAAGACATGTTTCAGTGAGCAGAGCAGAACAGAGTTTTCATTACATATAAGAGAGTCAAGCAGTACTGATACTATAAACATGCACCTTTCTCCTTTTTTTTGCACCAGATTACAGAACCCAAACTAAAGCAACACGTGGGTGGAACAAGATACTAAACCTACATATATATAACCTACCTGTCTACCAAATACTACTAATAACCTAAAAAGAAGAATAATTCATTGTGCATACTAAAGAGGAAAGTCTCACACAAACCTCACAAGAAGAAACACGTTCTCAAGTCACCATCGAAACTCATTAGTTTATCCCAAGCCAGAACAACCCCATACAAGAAAATGCATTATGAGCAACCACCTAAAGACGAGTCCTGACTAGAGCAACGTTTTTATCAAGAGTTATTAGCGACCAAAACAACATACTGTGCAGACTGATTCCTTGGAATGTTTTCACATCTTGCAGTTGAAGGCTCCTAGTGCCCCTTTTCAACAGCTTACTATTGTCCAGATCAGATGACAGAACTTGCCAGTGATAGCTCATGGAGCTCACTCAGCATCCACTCCTCTCCAGTTTGACCACCAAGAACAATAGCCCTTGTGCCCCCAACAACACAAGTACTATGACCCCAAGCAAATCTCGGAGGTCGCCCAGGTACGTTTAATATCCTCCATGTAGGCTTCTCATCTGTTGGGTCCAGGAGATAAAGCTGTGAGGCAGAGTGGAGACCAGCCACAGACCCACCAAAGATCAGGATTCTGCCACCTGGGAGACTCACAGCCACATGATCAAGTCTTGGTGGAGGAGCTATGCCCCCTGGATTTCCAGCCCCAGGCATTCCACTCCCAGTTACACATCTCCAACAAGGTTCCTCCTCACTTAGATCCATTGTAAACACATCACTGGAACGAAAACGAAGAGGCCCACTCTTGGCCAGACCCCCAAACATCAATATTTTCCGACCACCGTATACAGACAGTGTGTGACCTAACCGAGAAGGTGGGGTCCATGTTACTGGTATCTCCCGCCAAATAGGTTTCTCCATTGAAAGATCAAGCAGAAAAGTATCGCTAAGGAGCACTCCAGAATCAGCACAACCACCAGAAACAATCAACTTGGTGCCATCTAGGGTGCAGGAACTATGCCATGATCTTGGAAGCGGAGGGGCCAATCCAGATATTTCACGCCAGGTTGGAGGCTTGGCATCCAAATCCAGCACAAAAACATCATTGAGCAAACCCTGCCTTCCACAGCCTCCAAATACCACCAAATGAGACCCATTTACACAAGAAAGTGTATGACCCCAACGACCAGGAGGAGGGGAGCTCACTTGGACATGTTGCCATTCTGGATTACTGGCATTCAAATCCAATACGAATGTGTCATTCATCGGTTGCATGTTGACTCCTTCCCCACCAAAAAGGACAACACGATTACCAACTGCACAAGCACTGAAATTACAACGTGAGGGTTCAACAGCACCTCCAACAGTCAGTTTCCTCCATGCCGCTGCCTCAAGAGTGGTCAATTCCCTTGCCAGTCCACCCCAACCTAGTCTCTTTGCTCCGGGTACAGTCTCTAAAACACGAGTTGTTTCGCTGCCCCATGCATTTTGGCAGACCATTCTCCAAAGGTCCTCATTCTTTGTCAGCTCATACAGTCGCCTACAGACAGATCCAACAGATGCAATATCCCTAGGTGACAAACGTGAAAGAATCTTCAGAGACAGCACCTCATCACTCAACTGCAATATCCCACAAAACCCACGACAAACATTTCGGTCACTCACAGGAACAGGGCGGATAGCTGACAGAACAGAACGGAACCGATCAGAAGACTTAGTAGATTCCTTTATCAAAGAACCAGGAACAGGACCCAAATCAATATCTGCTTCGGTGAAGAACTGGATTCCAATAACGTGAGTAATTGTTTCATCATCTCCACATATAGGTGTCAGCCGTAATCTATTCATTAGTGGAGATCCATCTTTCCTGAAGTTCAACAACTCACCTTGGAATTCAATTCCCTCATCAATGCATCTCCTAATTTCTGAAACTACTGCAGAGTCCACCAATGGGTGTCTTCTTTTTGCAAACGGGCCTCTACATTGCAAGAAACGGCTGTAACACAACCACAAGATATCAGGACACAAGAAAACAAAAAACTCTCAACAAAGTAATTAATAATGAATAAAAAATTTCTAATGATCATAGCATTAGTTTACAAGCCCAGAGGGAGAGAGAGAGAGAGAGGCAGAACAAATATTCCTGAAACTAATCCACCAGGCTTCAGCAACTATTCTAAAAATGTAAACAACAAGCTTCAGCAAACAAATGTAATCCTTTATTTGCCAAGGCATAAACTGTAAAAACCACAGATCTGTACGTTGTTCATGATATAAAACAGTTCATAACAATTACTAGGAGGCACACATGCAAAGTCCAATGTTTTTTGGTTGCATGGTGATAGAATTTATTCACTTGACAGATTGACAAAAGGATAGAATCTTTTAAGTACCTCATACACATTAACAAACCATTATGTTGCACTAGCTGCTTTTGAGTAGCATTTATTTCAACCCTAGCAGGCACACATGCATTAGTGCAATGTTTTTTGGTTGCATGGTGATAATTAGAATTAATTCACATGACAGATTGACAAAAGGATAGAATCTTTTAAGTACTTCATAAACACTAACAAACCATTATGTTGTACTAGCTGCTTTCAAGCAGCATTTACTTCAACATGAGCATGCACACATGCAGATATGCATACACATCTGAAAGTAAACCATATGTAACAGGCAAACCACCACGGATAAATGGATGGTGGTAGGTATGGAAATATGGTGGCAATAACTATATGTGAAGTATACCATGTATGCCAGATAGAGAAATTTGAAAACATAAATAGATGGAGGTACCAATGGTGATATGATTGTGATAATGGCATGGTGGTGGTGGGGTGACTGGCCATGGTGACAACATGAGGATTAAGGTGAATGTATCCTACAGACATTTTTTTAGTTATCATCCACCTGCGTAGTACCATTTTAGTTAGAGCTCACTGGGTATCTTATTACCAAAAACACTACAACAGCAGCAGCAGTATAAAAGTCTCACTCTTACATGGAAATACTAATACAATGGATTAATTATCTAAATCTGAGTGGGCATAAAAACATTGGGAATGGATAAGTAGTTATGTACATCCTATCTCAGACCCTACTCTTGCCAACGATAACTTCCCTAAGTACCTCAATAAGCGAAGTACGAAGGTATTCATAATTGCAAAAACTTTGGCAGTGGGGTGAAAGAGACTCGAACTTTCGACCTCAGAAATACAACACTACATAGTTGCTAAACATAGATAGTGAACGCTGCCCAATGTCCACCAAAGCTTTGATTAGAAAAGGGAACATTGATCATGTGCTTCAAAAGGATTTAAGACCATCGAATGATACCCTAAAATGTTTCCTAGAGCTTGCCATATGAGCAACTGTATGGATCTTCAGTTTGACAGTGTAATACCAAATAAATTAGAGAGAAAAAATTATGCATCCCTTGTAATCAACCATTCAGTAACAACTTGATCTATTTGTACATCTGTATAGAGGTGAATTTTTTTTTTTGTAAATTTTATTCACACAAAAATCTCTACAAAGGTGAATGACTACACGAAAGTCATCATCATCCAACTAACATGCTTGACATGAACTAAGAAATGCTGGATTTAGTTTGTTCCAAGATCTTTGCAATGTCAGTCTGGAATATAGGAGTAATTTCCTGTAATTTACAATTACCATTTCCGGCCAGAGCAGCCAAACATTACTCTTCTGCTACTTCTCCCCTAATTCAAGGCAACAATGCTCATAACCACAACGATGATTTTAAATGGACAGAATAACACCAATTTTGAAGTCACATACACACAGCGACAAAGAAAAAGGACTAAAAATGAATGCATCCACAGTATCTTCAAAGTTCAAACCAAAGTTTTGTAATAGTATTGCTCTTCAAGTCCAAATCGACTGAAGTATAGTACTTTGAACACCAGTCCTCCAATAATGCTTGACATCACATATAAGCAAAAAAATTTGTGGAATCTTAATGTAAATTAACACGTTATTCAAGGGAAAGAATGATATTACCTTATTAAACAATTAAAATAAAAGCTGTAGGGCATTTGTGATGTGCACCCTAAAGTTTGAAATTCAGCAATGAACACCCTAATTCAAAATAGATTTGCAATGTTCACCCAATCATCCAAATCAATGTCTAAATTGACAGATTAGTGGGCAACTATTTTTTTTTTGATAAGTAATAATGATATATATTCAAGACCACTACCTTATGCAAAAAAACATAGGACAGAGAGAAAAATACAAAGGGAAAATAAATAGAAGAAGGAAAAAAGAAAAGAAAAGATACTAATTAAACAGGAGCGAGCTTAGGAACATAGGGAGAGAATCACTAGAGGTGAGTCCCCAAGCCCTAGACCAGTCAAATAGAGAGCCACTAAAAGAAGCCAATAGCTGGTCATCCGAGCTAACCAAGTCCTCAAAAGTCCTCCTGTTTCGCTCCCTCCAAAGACACCACATTAAGCACAAAGGAGCTAAATTCCAGATACTAGACAAATGCTTTCCATGCCAATTCCACCACCCAAAAAGA
Source organism: Notholithocarpus densiflorus (assembly GCA_030021035.2). Taxonomy (NCBI): domain Eukaryota; kingdom Viridiplantae; phylum Streptophyta; class Magnoliopsida; order Fagales; family Fagaceae; genus Notholithocarpus; species Notholithocarpus densiflorus. The sequence goes on from JARYZH020000003.1 coordinate 11,603,746, forward strand.
GTATCCGCAACCGATCTTGGCAAGACCCAAGAGACCCCAAAAGATCTAAACACCAAACTCCACAACGGATAAGTCTTTCCACAATGAAGTAACAAATGATCCACCGTCTCCCCATTGCAACGGCACATGATGCACCAGTCAACAAAATCCATCCTTCTACCTCTCAAATTGTCACCTGTAAGGATCCTATCCCATACAGCAGTCCACACAAAGAAGGAAACACGCCGAGGAACCTTAACCTTCCAAACACCTTTCCAAGGAAAAATAATGGGCAAGGGACTTCTCAACTTGTTGTAAAACGATCGAATATCAAAATCCCCATTCTTTGTCAACTTCCACCTCATACGATCCCCATTCTCAGTGGGAGGAAGATTTGAACCCAAGGTACGGAAAAAACCATCCACCCCACCCATTTCCCAATCATTAAGTCTCCGAATAAAATGAACATTCCAGATTAGTGGGCAACTATCCACCCTAAACTACAGAAATTCTGCAATTAACACTCTAATTTGAAATTAACCTACCCACTAATATGATAATTTAAACACTAACTTGGAAGGCAAGTGGACATTGCAAATTAAATTCGAATTAGGGTGTTGATTGCAAAATTTTGTAGTTTAGAGTATATATTGAAACTACCACCATAGTTTTAGGGTAGATACATCATTCTCCCGAAGAGAAGAAGTTTGGATGATCTACCATATTTTCTTACATAATCCAATGATGGTAAGGACAAGAAATGTCCCCGTCTTGACTAAATGTATAGAAGCAACAGTACTTATTAGTTTAAAGTTCTGATCAAGTTGATGTCTCTCTCACAAAATCCCATTTGATAACAAAATTTTTTTTTTTTTTTTTTAAATCAGATGTATTCAACCAAAATACCTTAAATCCAGGTACAATATCTTCAGCCAAAACCCCCCATAAAAAAAATTATTTAAAAAAAATCCAAAATACACTATTGGTCCCTAAATTTCAGCCAATGAGCGATTTTAGTTCACAAATTTTAAAGTAATTGCTTTAATCCCGATGGAGTGATAACATGAAATTAGGGATGAACATTGTATTTTAAGGTTGAAAAAAAAAAAAAAGATTCTACCACAGCTAATTACATCCAAATCAAACAATAGACCTAAACTAAAATTTAACTGAAAGCCAACTAACCTAAAAGTTCAAGCCCTAACAAAAGTCACCAAAAATCAACAAGCCATGATTATACTTAAGCACACAAATACCTTAAATTATCTAACTATAACCAAAGATTTAAAGACAAGGCAAACCCAAAACATAGCACAAACAGCTAAGCTGAAGCTATCCAAGAATCTATATATCTCTGTCACATTTCACTGCAAATTCTTAACTAACACTGAAACAAAAGGGACTAAATAAGGCTAACCAAAATCCAATACTGCCCTAATTGTGAGCAAATTGAAGTCTTAAAGAAAGCAAATAACAAAATTGAAATTCAAAAGACAAACCAATCACAACAGAGGACCTCTATCGGTAACTAACATGATACAATCATATCTATCTACTATATCACATTTCACTACAAATTGTTGACAAACAGTCAAACACTGAAGCTAATTAATTACGTTGTTTGATGCTACAGTATAAGAAGAAACAAAAAGGAGCTAAGTATAACCAAAATCCAATACTATCCTAATTGTGAGCAAATTCTAATGTTAAAGAAAGAGATTACTGAAATTGACATTCCAAAGCCTAAAAGAAAAGTAAACAAAACGCAAGCCAAACCCTAACAAATGGCGAAAAAAGCTCAGCTCAAGCTGTCCAAGGAATCTATATATCTATCTACATCATATTTCACTACAAATTCTTAACTAAGGCTACCCAAAATCCAATACTGCCTAAATTGTAAGCAAATTGAAGTCTTCAAAAGAGCAAAAACAAGAACTGAAATTCGAAAGAAAGGACTAACCAATTGTGACCGAGGACCTCTATTGGTAACTAACATGATACAATCATATCTATCTATGTTAAGAAACACTGAAGCTAGTTAATTACAATGTTTGATGCTACAGTACAAGAAGAAACAAAAAGGGGCTAAGCCTAACCAAATCCAAAACTACCCTAATATGAACAAATTCTAGACTTAAAGAAAGCAATTACCAAAATTGACATTCCAAACCCTAACAGATACCAAAATTAGCTCAGCTCAAGCTATACAGGGAATCTATATATCTATCTACATCACATTTTGCTACAAATTCCCAAACTAAGGCTACCCAAAATCCAATACTGACCCAATTGTAAACAAATTGAAGTCTTCAAAAAAGCAAAAACCAGAACTGAAATTCGAAAGAAAGGACTAACCCAATTGAGACCGAGGACCTCTATTGGTAACTAACATGATTCAATCATATCTACCTATCTACATCACATTTCACTGCAAATTGTTAACAAACACTGAAGCTAAATTTAAGTTCTTTGATGCTACAGTATAATAAGAAACAAAAAGGGGCAAAAGTATAACCAAAATCCAAAAGTACCCTAATTGTACGCAAATTCTAGTGTTGAAGAAAGCAATTACCAAAATTGACATTCCAAACCCTAACAATTAGCAAAAACAGAGTAGTTCAAGCTATCCAACCAATCTCTATATCTATCTACCACATCACATTTCACTACAAATTCTCAAATTAAGGCTACCCAAAATCCAATACTGCCCTAATTGTAAGCGAATTGAAATCTTCAAAAAGAGCAAAAACCAGAACTGAAACTCGAAAGAAAGGACTAACCCAATTGCGACCAAAGACCTCTATGGGTAACTAACATGATACAATCATATCTATCTACATCACATTTCACAACAAATTGTTAATTAACACTGAGGCTAATTCATTACATTGTTTGATGCTACAGTACAAGAAGAAACAAAAAGGGGCTAAGTTTAACCAAATCCAAAACCGAGGATGCACGGGCACGGAAATGGACACAGGTATGGGTACGATATGGCGACACGAGCAATTTTTGAAAAATTATAACATAATACAGCAAATAGGACACTGTTATGACACGGTTACAGCACCTCAAAATGAAGTGTCCGTGCTTCCTAGTCCAAAACTAACCTAATTGTGAGCGAAATGAAGTCTTAAAGAAAGCAAATAACAAAATTGAAATTGCTACCGAACCGAGGACCTCTTCAGCTCAATAACCAGTGACCAATTGCAAATACCTTAAATTATCTAAGCATGACCAAAAAATTTAAAGACAATTACAGCACAAACAGTTCAGCTCAAGCTATCCAGGAATCTATATATCTATCTATCCACTTCACATTCAAACACTGAAGCTAAATTTAAGTTCTTTGATACTACAGTACAAGAAAAAACCCAAAAATTTAAAACTAGCAAATTCTAGAATCAAACAAAAGCAATTACCAAAATTGACATTCCAAACCCTAACAATTACCAAAATCAGCTCAGCTCAAACTATCCAAAGCAATCTCACATTCCGCCCTAATTGCGATCGAAATTGAAAAAAAAAAAAAAAATTTGACTAACCAATTGCGGCCGAGGACCTCCTCGGCGCGATAGCCGGTGACCAATTCGAAGACGGTGTTGACGTAGATGATAGGGTGGTCGGGCTCGAGAGCGTCGGTGACGACGAACCCACACGGCGCCGTTTGGAGGAGGTTCCCAACCGGAAAAGGCAGTGGGCCCCCATCGTTAAGCTTGAAGAACCCGACCTCGTCTTCTTCGTCTCCGCTCAGATCCGATGAGTTGTTACTGCTATCCCACTCCATCGATTCTGATTCTTCTTCTTCTTCTTCTTCAACCCATTTATTTTCGCACGAAACAAACAAGCCCTAAGAGATCAGAGAGCGTTTTGGTTTTTGTTGAGAAATGAGTGGTGGGCAATGTTTTGTGTTTGGCGATGAGTTTTTTTTTTTTTTGATGAGTTGGGTTGGGTTTGACAGTGGTGTATAACTATAATAGTAATACCGTGCACCGCCTATTGATTCTTTTCTCTCTCTCTCTTTTTCAGTTTGAGAAAAAAATCCAGATTTTTTGCTACTTTTAATTAAAAAGCTACGGGTTGGTGGTTTTTTTTACTTATGGCGTAGAAACCCGTTACGTTACGCTTTGGAACTACGCGAACTACTAACCTCTCCTGCCTGTTAGTTGAGTAAGAGACGAAAAATATTTTTTTGACAACATTTTTATAAAAAATTATAAATGATATTTTGTTACTCGTGAATAAAAAAGTAATTTTAAAAGTAAGTTTAAATTAAAATCAGTAATTTTTTGTAAAAATGTTGTGCAGGTAACGCTTCTTCTAAGAGATTAATGTTCAAACTCGACTTATACCTAAAACCAAATAGAATCTTAGTATTAGTTTAATGATAAGAGCAATTATTATATTAGTGGATAGGTTGTAAATTCTATAATGTCGAACAGATTCAAGATATTTTAAAATTGACCAATTTAATTCCTAAGAGAGAATAAAATAATGACTAACAAGTCTAATAGTATTTAAGAACTAAATTGGTTAGTTTTGAAATTTCTTAATCCTTAACTAACACTAACCCAAACTTCAAAGTAAGTTAATGAAATTTTCTAATGTACCTATCAAAAATTATTATAGTGAGAGTGAAACGGTTGCCCTCAGGTTCCATTTGATGAATGGTTGTTGTTTTGTGTTGTATGTTCATGTGGGAAGCACGTGGGTCGTGGGTGGGGTGGGATGGGATGATGTACGTGTACTGCTTTCTTTAATTAAAATTAAAAACAAAACAGTCACACTCTCTTTTTGTTTCTTATTTTTCTTTTTCTTTGTTTTTGTGAGGTTTGAATTTTACATCTTGGTCACCTTCCATCCCCATCCCATCCCAACCCCCAAGAACAAATCTTCCCCTAGGTGCTTTTTTTTGTTTGAGGCTGTACCAATCATTTATGTTTTATTTTGTTGGTCTGGTTATGGCATATATTAATTATTTATTTTAGAAAAAATTTTATGAAAAATTGAAAAAATTATCAAAACAGTAAATTATTTTTTTGTTTTTTCGTAAAAAATTTCATAAAATAGTATATAACTTAATATATAACTTAAGGATACACGTTAATAAATCCCTATTTTGTTTTGTAAACTAGTATATCATTGTACCATATGTGAGTTAATGAAACTTTTATTAGAAACAAAATTTTATTTGTTTGTACTATTTGAATTTTTTTTTGAGAATCATACTATTTGATTTGTATGGTCATTGGTTTGACATGGGATACATGTGCGCTTGTGGTAGAGATAAAAAATGACACGATGGAAGTCAACAAGTCAACTTGATGGGATCTTTGATGTTTAAGTTAGTAAAGATCTCATTCACCAAAAAAAAAAAAAAAAAAAAAGCTAGTGAAAATATTTTTAAAATGTGGATTCTAACGGACTCAACTGAAAAAATTTCTTATTTTTGAATTAAAAGTTACCATGACTTTTGAGTGGAGTTGTGGTGTGTATTTGTGTTAAAACCTCTTTTCCTCTCCCTTGTGTGTGTGTATGTTTGTTTCTCAAAAAAAAAAAAAAAAAAAAAAAGGAAGGTTTGAAGTTTAATACCTGTATTCACTTAAAAACTAATTAGTATCTTGACCTGATAGTAAAAAACAATTATCATAGAACAAATGCTATAAGTTTGAAATAGTACCATATCTTTATCCTTGGGATTCAATCTATTGCTCTTGAGGTACCTGCCATGTCATTCCTCCATCCATTAGCTGCCAACCATTTCTAGGTCAGGCCGATGTGGTAGGCGTGGCTTTGGGAATTTTTTTTTCTTTTACTAAATAGTAATTAGACTGAATGAAATCATATTTGATTGTCATTAGAGAATGTATTTTTTTCCCATTAAATAATAATTGGGGTTATAATAGTAACATTCAACAATGGTGATGATGAGGTAGTTTTACCCAGGTGAGTGAGGTAGTCATCGTAGCTTTCGCATTAAGTGTTATGAATTAGTCACTTAGCACTCAAATTTAAAAAATAAATTCTATGCAGTATGCACAAATGAAATTATTAGCTTATTTTTAATCAAATAGCTTCAACAATTTCTTTATAATTATCTAAAATTGTCCAAAATTTCCATATCTATACAGGAACAAATTATAAAATAAAATAAAAATCAAGAAGCCAAGCCACCATGCATAGCCCCTATTCCTCAAAATCTCAGAATCTTTTTGAATCTATTCCCCCAATTTTCCAATTAAAAGAAAATTATTCCAAACCTATCAGCAACACTCCAATGCACCAAAGCCATCATGCACAACTCACCAGCCACTGTGTATATTCCTATCACACCCAAAACCCTTCCCCAAAAAAACAGAAAAAGAAGAGGTAGAAATTGCAACTGCAGAACCCACCATGCATAATGACTTCTTTCTAGGCCACCCAATTACAATGATACATTAAAAATCTCTCATTCTTCTCAATACCACTTTAACCATCTTATTTTTTAAACAAGATAAAGCCACCTTTTTAGATGCTTAACTCAAACCATTGGGCAGTAGCCCATCCAAAAAGTCCAAAGTCCAAGCCTTAAACATAAAAGACTTTTTGAACCGATGGTTAAACTAAGATACTGCTTATTTTGCTGAAAACTGAAAACTGAAAACAATAAAAAAATAATAATAAAGTTACTGTTTGAGCTTTGGTTACTGTTCATATGCCTAATTCAAATCCAAACAAACACTAACTGGGTCCTCCCTCCATTTCAAGTGGTCTACATCACTGCTTTCACTAGTGATTTAACAATGTGCACATACTATGTGCATGCGAGCCTTTGAGGGTCGCGAACGGTCCATTCTTGAGTTTAAGTCTTTTTTCTTTTTTACTCTTCTCGAATGGTGTTTTGTTTTACCAGCTTTTTCTTGTTTCTCCTTCCCTGTGTTGATTGATCATTGTACCTTGGTTTCTTGATGTTTTTGCCTTATTCGTACATTTCCTACGTACTGGGCTGTGTTTTAATAAAGTTTTTATGTTACTTATCAAAAAAAAAAAAAGTATTGAGCTCCAAATTATGTTCATTGCTTGAAAGATTTACCTATATCAATTGGGTTGCTGCCTATAGGGTTCAAAATTTTTAAGCACAAATCATTAATAAAATAATTTTGTGTATGCTAATTCCAAATTTTGTATGAAAAAAAAATCCATAAATTTATAATCATAAAGTGTAAGTTGAACCAGATTTTCTCAATCACCAGCTATTATTGGAAAATCATGTAGCTCATACTTCAAATAAATAAACTAAAAAGAAGCATCCAAAGTATTGAAAGGAAAGAAAAAAGGAGACTTCACTTTTTTTTGGCTGTATAATAACGATACCATATTCGTAAAATCAATTTGAAATTCATCAAATGCAGAGTCTAAATATAAGAAAAGAGAGAGAAACTGTAGTCTTTACAAAATCTGGTAGTGGGTTGAACAATGTTTTTGAACCAAATTGTATGAGAAGGATTCTTGCTTGACTACCATATAAAGATGATGGACAAACGAAATGAAAATCATCATCTTGAGTTGTGCCATGGGGAATTGAAAAATTATGCATCATGAGAGACAACCCTGGATCAAAGTTTCATGGAAGAAATGGTTAAAAATTTGAACCACACGGTGAGAAGTTGGAGAAGTGTTTCTCATAAAAGAAACTAGTATTTACAAATGGATAAAAAATGTTGTATCCAATGCATAAAACTTCCACCATAGCAGGGTCTAGGAGATGAGATTGGTAGGCAACTCGAAGCCATGACATGTTGCTTTGGGTGGAAGCATATAAGAACTTAAGAAGAGTAAGTTGATGGAAGCATATGCATAGGCTTCGAGTCAGATAAACCACTTTGTTAATAGAGGATACCATTTTCAGATGAAAATAAAAATGTAATCCTATATGTACAATATACCAATGAGGGCAGCTTTTCTTATTAATCAAGCAAAAGAACTTTACATTATGAAGCTCTCTGTACAGTTGATCCAATGGAATTCGTGGTTCCAAGGATCCAAATAGGTATGTGAACAAAATTTTAAAGAGAAAACGATCTTATACCATATATAATCAGATTGCTTGTAGCGAAGAAAGTCTCCATAGTCATTGCCTGAAAAACACCTATTTTATACATATATAGTTTTAGTCACAGCAAGAAAAACTTGATTCCGACCTGATTCTTGAACTCTAATCCATTGCCCCATTAATGACAAACATTCATAGACCTGATTTCTGATGCATGTACAACACCCAAGAACATTCACCAATCATAAGTCTTTAAATCAAATTTGATCTCATATAACAAGAACCATGTCCGGGAATTAACCTCTCCAAAATTGAGGTAACACTCCCTACCAACTACGGAATTACCTCTCCCAAATCCCATAGAAGTGGGAGGTTTGTGCACTGGATAGGACCTATACCGAGGAACAAGTGACTCACCCAAAGAAATATACATTCAAGCCAGTAATTATAAATTTTGTCACACTTGACCTGCACCTGCACCTGCACCTGCACCTGTATTCCCCAAGCAATAAACAAAAAGATGGCCATAGATATATGTGATGAAATCATGACTCCATATACTCCCTGATGCGTGAAGTAAGTCTTTGCACAGACGAATCATCAAAAGAATTATCCATCCCCTTAGTCTTTGACACAAAGTCCATGGCTTCTTGATACTTTCTTGCTTTACAATAACCATCCACCACTGTCTTGTAGGTTAGCTCATTTGGTTTGCAATTGTTCTGAATCATATAGCTAATCACTTCATCTACTTCTGTAAACATTCCCTGCCCAACATAGCCTGCTACAAAAGTATTGTAGGTAAAAATACATGGCCGGATACCTCTAGTCATCATCTCTGAGAGAGTTCTTATAGCCTCCTGCATGAGCCCTTGCCTGCAAAATCCTTTAATGACAGTGTTATAAGACACAAGGTCTGGTTTCCCACCGGATTTTTGTAATACCTTGAGGACTTCTTCTGCTTTCCAACATTCTCCCCCTCTGGCATACATGTCCATCAAGCTATTGTAGGTAACAAGATCTGGTAGAAGCCCGGTCTCACGAATCAAGTGCAGCATCTCTTGGGCCCTGTCATACATGTTTCTTTTGGCGAAAAGGGATAGCATAGAGTTAAACAAAACCAAATCAGGCTTGTATCCATTCTTCCGCAGTTCCAGAAACGCCCTCTCCATTCCCGTTAGTGCCCTACACTTGAAGTTTGCAAGTACAAGGGTTCTCAAAAGCATCCAACTAGGATAGATATGACCATCATAAATTTCTTTCTCAATCTTCTCTATCCCCTGGACATTTCCTCCCTTTGCATAACAATGAAGCATCAGTGAGTATGAAGTTTCATTTGGCTTGAAACCCTTATTCCTCATGTCTAGGATGACAGATTCTGCAGCTACAAAATCACCTCGCCGGGCCAGAGCATTTAGAAAAGCATTGTACGTTGTAACACAAGGAGAAAACCCTGCTTTAATCATCTCCTCGGACATTTTTGCAGCATCAATTTGAGACCCACACCGGCCATATGCACTAATCAAAGTATTAAAAGTGTCTCTATCTGGCTCAAAACCACAACTCTTCATTTCCTGTAAGATGCGGTTCAGATACTTCTCTTTACCCTTATCACCGCACATGGCAAGCATTGTATTCCATGTAATACGGTTTGGAGCACACCCATTCAATTTCATATCACAGACTATCTTTATCATGTCCTCTGATCGAGATCTTTTCCCTAGCATCCCAAGGATAGCATTGTATGTACATACATTAGGAACACAACCCAACTCCTTCATCTGGTTGAACAACCTCAAAGCCTTGCCTTCCTTTCCTGCTCTGCCATAGGCATTTATCACAGTAGTATACGTAACAGCATTTGGCATTACTCCTTTTCGGGTCATTGTGTCTATGACAGCTGCCCCTTCATCATAGAATCCTGCTTTCACATAAGCTGAGACCAGCTCATTGTAAGTAACAGAGTCAGGTGGGCAATTATTATCCTCCATTTCCTTCAAGATGCTCAAGGCCTCTGAGTATATCCCTGCCTTTCCAAAAACTTGCAGCAAAGAATTGTAAGTAACAGTTCCAGGTACATAGCCCTGTGATTTCAATCCGTTTAAGAATTCTTTTGCCTCGTCCAAAAGTCCCTCTCTCCCACATGCCGATATCACAGTACTGCAAGTAAACTCATCAAACTCAAGTTCTTTGCCTCTCATTTCATCTAATAGGCCTAGAATCTTATTCCAAGACCGACCCATCTTCCCGTAAACGTCAAGCATTACATTGTAAGTTACCAAAGTTGGAGAGACACCACTTTCCTTCATTTTCTCAAACAAAGTTATTGCCTTTCCATACTTGCCAGTGCGAGAATGTGCATGAAGAATAGTGGTATAAGCGCGGACATCAAGTGAGTATTCCACAACTGGAATTACATCAAACAGCTTAGATGCAAACGAATGCTGAGACTCTCTCCCTAGAATCCTAACCATTATCTCAATAACCTGATTGTCTAGTTTCTCATTTTGAGAACTTGAGTTCAAAAAAATCCATTCAAACAACAAAAGGGCTCTTTCCCAATTCCCTGAAATATCTAATGCTTTCAAGAGACTAATCAAATCAACATCAACTTCAAGCAACTCAAACTTGGCAGAATCAAAGAATGCATTCAAACTAGACAAAGGCTGTTCTAAAATTGAATTGAATATGATCTTACCCTTTCTTGACAAGAATTGAAGAACCCCATCTTCTGGTTGAAACTCCTCAAACTGTGGAGCTGAAAGTGAAGTGGGTTTTTTGTGATGGACTTGCTTGTGGTCTAACTGGGCTGAAATGTGAAAAGAAGGGATTTGGGTATTGGTGTTGTGGTTGGTGTAGCGAGGTGGGTGTAAAGGTTTGAGCTTTCTGTGAGTGGCGGTAGTGATGGGAGGTGAAGAGAGGTGAAAAAGGTGTTGGAGGAGAGTGTCTAAAGGAACTGAAGAAGGAGATGGGGATTGAGGAGGAAGGGGTGGCAGTGGGAGTGCTGTTGAAGTGAATTTCAAAGATGGGTTTGGCAATGGTTTTGTGGGTCTGTTTGTTGGGATGGGAGGCACTGGCCTGTTGGGAAAGAGAGCACCTTCCATTAGAGACTGAGAGAGAACTGGGTTCTGAATTCTTGGAGATTAGAGTTGGTAAAGTTGGAGACTTTTGAGAGGTAAGAGTAAGACACAGTGCCAGGTAGTTTGGATTGGTGTGTGTGTGTGTGAGAGAGAGAGAGAGAGAGAGAGAGAGAGAGAGAGAGAGGCAATCTAGTATGGTTGGTCTTTATTCAAGATGGCATAATCGTATTGCAGATTGGTTTTTGAAACGAACACAACTTGCACACCTGAAATTCTTCAAGTTTCCACAAGTTGTTGTCTGGTCATCGTTTTAGCGGATTGGAAGAATGGAACAAGTTTGCTCTGTTTGTTATGAAGTGTTTGGAACAAGTTTTTGCTGTACAGTTTTTTGGATGATGTTCTCAAACTAAAAATTGGCCCATAATCACTTCTTCTTTTTTAGAGAAGAGGCCCATGATCTTTTCTTTTTTTTGGGAAAGAGGCCCATAGTCACTTTTTAAACACGTTAGACTAAAACCATACTTTAATTTATTAGGGGCTGTGATTCTGTGAATCACTCAGATGCCTATTACTTTAATCCCGTGCACTAACCCCTTGTTCTGTTCCGGTAATCCGGTGTGTTCCGGACAAATTCCGGTTATTCCGGTCTCTAAATTCAGGCCTATTCCGGAATATTTCGGATTGTGTTAAATTTTTTTAAACATTGAAGCCCACAATTCATCATTTGACACATTTTGTTCCCATATCATATTTTAAATTTTGTTTTGGTTAATTGAATATAATGAAATATAAAGTTATAAATATATTATGTATATGTGTGTGTATATATATCCGGTGCGTAATTTTGAAACAGTGCACCAAAATACACTGGTACCGGAATATTCTATTCTAATTGTCAATCCAGAACGGTCTCTAGAACGGAATTCAAAACTTTGGCTGTGATTCCAACTAACTCAATGAGTGAAGTTTCTTCTTTTTTTTCTTTTTTTTTTTTATCTCTAGAGATTTGAAATTCAAACCCAAAAAAAAAAAAAAAAAACTTTGCAATAACATTTGATTTTCTTTTCGGAGGATCTATCTTTTAAACAAAATAACTTAGTAAAAATAAACGTGTTCAAGTACCTTTAGGGATGAAACATGATAGGACAAACCCTTCTTTCACCAATGATATGCCTTAGTTAATTTTTTTTGATAAACTATGCCTTAGATAATTTAATAAATTTAATAGATTATGTTTCTATACAAAAGCAATGACCTGTAAAATATGAGTTTGAATACTAGTTTTTTCTATTAAAAATTAAGTGTGCTTCGTATATAGCAATTTACACTCAAGTTTGGAGTCATTTTAAGAGTGTGAACACTTAAATCTATCAGACTAATTTGCAATTTACACTCTTAAAGTTTTGAGTCATTTTGATTTTGCCCATTAAAAGTTTTAAATCTTGGATTCGCACTCTTAACATTACATGGCATTTAGAAAAAGGACCTCCTATCCATATCCGTTAATGTGATGGCATAATAACTTGCCACTCCAATAAAGTATGCCCCTCGAAAAATTGAATGAGGTTGAGCATGAGAAATGAGAATGAGACATTACCAGTTAATTTGGATGAAGCCAAAAAGTTAGGTGAAATTTATAAAGATGGGAATGGTTTTCGATCGTTAAGGAGAAAATAAAAAAGCTAGAAAATGAACTTGATAGCTCAATTATGTTTTCCAATGAAACACTTGATCAAATGTTCAATATCCAAAAGTCTAGTTGTGATAAGAGAGGCTGAAGATACATAGGAATAGGATCTTTTTCCCATCTAGTTCAAAGTCACCTGCTGCTACTAAATGATGGACAATCTTTGTTCTCCCATGACCATGTCCAACAATGGCAAAGGGCCCTATAGATGAAATTCAAGTTACAAAGCTCAAGTCTTGACCTTCTTCTGTATCTAGTTTGTTCCTGTATGTTTCTATTGTGGTGGTATTGGACATACTCGATCAAGTTGCTTTTGATTAAATCTAAAGGAAATTAATTATATGTTGTTTATCAAGCTAAGACAACAAAAATTGAGACTTTCAAAGTTAAAGGACTATTACCGATCAAAAAATACTAATGTGACAAATGGTCACAATAAGAAACAAGTAATAAACTTTTCATACTCTCAAAAGAAATTTTAATTCCTTTCATAGACAACACTTTGATGATTCGAATTGTGTCACAACCCAAACCTGTACTTCAGAATTTAGAGTATGACCGGTATATTAATATCGAATTTACCTCAATACTAACATGAACCAACTTAAGCTGAAGGTGCTTATCAAAAATTCGTTTCTTGTATTCCTTTTTATTTCCTTGCATAAAAGTCATAATTTACAAAATTTGTAAAACTTTGAAACTTCATTTCATTTCGAACTTTGCAAGATTACAACTTGGTTGAAACTTAAGGTATTCGTGTAAATATTACATAGCTAAACTACTATACAACAAAAACTATACATTCTAACAAACAAGAATCATAGATTCTTTGCCACCTCTAATACTCTCGCTGCTTCCAAGAAAGAACTTGTGCACTGAAATATAATAGGGTGAGCTGCGAAGCCCAGTAAAGTTTTAAACCCCATGAGCATTTAATAAGAATGCATGTAAATCAAATATTTTATAGATACCTGTTTTGATAAAAAAAAAAAAAAAAAATCTTCATACAATTCTAAAAATATCTTATGAACTTAACTTTGTCTTTAAATAGACTATAAAATACTTTATCATAAACTTTTCATCATACTTATAACACATTCAACATACTTTTCTTATCATTATACTTTTTTTATAATTTCCAAATAGCTTAATAGCTCATTTATAATACATATTAGTTAGTCTAATTGTAAGTCTGTCACAACTTTGGGAGACTTCCAGCACATAGTGCCAAGCATCCAGCATTTCCCACAATGCTAGAAAATCTCAGGATCATATCAGAAAGTATCACCCTTTCGGTGTGATCATAGCATCAACCATGGGGGTCAATTGGCATCCTCCACAAGTTGGTTGTTCCCAACGAGGGCGGGTACAACAGAGTCCTCACCACTTATAATGGCCAATCAAAATCTCCATGGAAATATTAGTACTATAACTCTTACTAGCTGAGTTAAGATTATAACAATGGAATAACCGAAAATTATATTTTTCTGATAATTATGCTTTTACACAAATATTTCATAACAGTAGCATATCCATTTCATTCTTAAACATTATGTTCATGATATAAGTAAAAGCATCAATATGCTAAAATTATCATATATATAAGATTGAACAACTCACGAACATATATCTTTATTTAAATAATGCTTATATTTAATATCTCTAATTAAAAGGTTTTAATGCATAATAATTTTCTAAACAATTCTTATACTTATCAAACGCACACGTCACATATCCCTTACCTGAAAATAAAAGACACAAGAGATTTGTATAAAAGGAGCTTAAGTGTCCACGTTCTCGTTCTCATCACCTAATGAAAAGACCAAAACTTTTTACTACCAACTACTAACAACTCTTCTTAAATATATAAACTTATACATCAATCACAACTTAACTCTCAAACTCAATAAAATTAATAATGAAATTAGGTTGGGATGTTACAAATTGTGTGGATGACGATGAAATGAGTGTTTTTTTACGTTGTCCCTGTTTTTTCTTTTAATAAACTTGTCCCACAATTCAAAATTTTCAATCTTTTGAAGACAATTTTTTTTTTTCAATACTATATTTTTTGTTTGTTTTATTTTCAGTTTCTTTATTATTCAAAAACCTAAAGACATTGAAAAAGTTTTAAAAAGACATAATAACTTGTGAGAATTTGAGACTCATCCCATATGAGAGGGATGTTACATGCAACGGTTATGCATATCACTACCTTATATTTAAAAAATAAGTGGTAAAAATATAAAATGTAAAAAGTTGTTAGAAATTAATCGAGTTTAGTGTGAATGCTTCATGGTTTTATTGTTGACCGTGATGTTGTTTTTATAACAATAAATCTAGGGACACAATATATTTCACAAATGTGTTAAGTGACAACAGACAAGGTTTTTTTTTTTTTTTTGGATACATTAACACGTAGTTAATAGTGGATTATAAAATTGTGTAAATGGTAGGCTCATATGAAAATCAATAGAAAAATTGTTGTGAAAATTTTTGAATACGTAGCATTGCTTCTTCTTCTTTTTTTTTTTTTTCTTTTTTTTTAAACTATCAAAGTTATCTAAAGAAAAATGGTAGTATATATGATTCCTTATATAAATACAATCATAATAAATGTCCAATGAAAATATAGTTTTTCATACCATCACAATTATAATAATTGTATACTAATACCTACCATAATTAGTAAATTTTATATTTAGATAAAAAAAATTATATTATGTTAAACTTATTGGTGTTTCCAAGAAACCAAGAGTTCAAATCTCCTTTTTCCCATTGTAACTATTGAATTATCAACAGTGTCTTAAAAGACACATGCAAGTTATCTAAAATAAATAAATAAATTCCAAAAGTGTCTTAAAAAGATAATACACATGCAATCGTTACACATACCACTAACTTATACAAATTTCACAACAATAAGTTTAGAGTTACAATAAAATTGACAACAAATTTCAAAACCATTTGAGATAGCAAATTGTTAATGGTAAATAAAAGAGAAATGTTATGTTCACAATATTTTCACAACAAATTTTTAGTGGCATGTTGTTACAAGTTGTGATTGGTGGATAAAACGGTAACTCTAGTGGTAGGTTCAAATTAGAACCAATAACAACTTGCCACCTATGATTTGTTGTGAAAATATTGTGAATGTATCACTTCTCTTATATTTATCATTAACAATTTTCCATCTCAAATGGTTATGAAATTTGTTGTTAATAGTAAATATAATAAAGTAGTGTTAGTGGTAAGTTTGGTTGCCCAAAAAAAATTGTCAATAGTAAGTCATATAAGAATCAATAATATAACCTACCAACTCAACAATTATGAAATTTATTGTGTCTCTATTATTGCTCTTTTTATAACTAGCATCAACATACACAAAATCTATTATCCTAGTTATCTCAAAAAAAGAAAAAGAAACATTAAGTGAAAAATGCTAGAACTACAAATAATTTTGCAACATTTTTTTACAAATTTTTTATATGGTAATGGTAAATTAGTAGGTAAAAGAATGATGTTAGTAGTGTGCTCAGATTAAAACCGATAAAAATTGGTCACAACAACAATTTATAAAAATATTGTAAAATAATTTATAATTGCCTCGTTACTCAAATCCAATTGTCTTTTTCACCTAGCCTTATGGAGAAAGGAAAAAGAGAAAGAGAAACGTGGCCTTTTCAAGTTTTCTGGTTGGAAAAAGATCTTTTGAATTTTTTGACGTTTGCTAGATAAATAGTATTTTGAATGGTGACAAAAATAGTACTAGTAACGCAGACGCTATTCCTACCGCTACTTGCCAAAACCAATCTATTAAATCAACTTTCACAGATACACACACAGATTAGCAATTTAGCAGCCCCTCAAAAAAAAAAAAAGATTAGCAATTTAGCATACTTTTACCTTGGGTGTTCACCAAATCGCATAAACCGCATAAATAATAAAAATCACATCAAAACCGCTCGCAAAATAACATAACCGCACCACACCGCAAGTAATAGTGCACCGCACCGCACCACACCGCATGGTGCAGTGCGGTTTGAGGTTTTATAATAAGAAAACCGCACAAACCGCATCGCACCGCACTCTCTTTATATATTAATATATTTAATTATTTTTAATATTAAATATATTATTAATAGTTTAATAACCCAAGTTTTCCACACAAAAAAAAAAAGTTTGATAACCCTAGCAAGTGTTGATTAAGAAAGCCAACCCAAAATAAAGAAAAACTAGCTCAATAGTTTATAACTTGGACTTTAAATAAAGGGAAAAATTAGTTTTGGGTTGGGTAGAAAAAGCCCAAAATTTGAAATATATACCAATTTCAAATCATTCAAACCGCACCGCATATGTGACCGCAAAAATGAGATGCGGTGCAGTTATAGTTTTGGCTAAACTTTAAACCACACTGCACCACACCGTACCGCGTATGTGACCGAAAAAATAAGGTGCGGTGCAGTTATGGTTTTAGCTAAACCGCACCGCAAAGTGCAGTGCTAAAAATGACCCAAAACCGCACCGCACCGCACCACGAACACTCCTGGCAAAACTATACACACAAGATTTTTAAGTGCTATATATGCTTTAAATGACATCTTACGCTTTTTCTTTAAATAACATCTTTTATTCCAACCAGAAAAATAGATTTTGTGCTTCGTCCTTTCTCTTTCTTAAATAGCTATAGAAATGGACCAAAAAAAAAAGTCGGCACCATAATTTATGCAAATTTAGTAATTTAAAAAAAAAAAAAAAGACTAATGGTGCGTCACAACCACGGCGTACCCTTAACATGATAGTCACATCCACGACGTACTCTTAGCTTTTTTCACACACGTATATACTTAGATTAGGTAAGAGAAAACTTTTATCTTGTATAAAAAAAATGGTGTGTCACAATATTTTCATAACAAATTTTAGTTTTTTTTTTGAGGAAATAATAATACTTATTAGAACACACAAACACGATAATAGTATATAGAGTTTTTTAAACAGGCTTATAATATATTACATAACTAATTGTATTAGTAGTTTGATATTATAAGGATTGAAACTCTAACACACATAACCAATGTGAGATAAACATCTCTATTTTTTTCTTTTTTTTAAGAAAACAGTAATACTTATTAGATTGTTAACTCTAACACAACAAATTTTAGTTGATAGACCGTTAATAGTTATGATTTGAACTCACTAATGATATCATTTTTTTTTATCTATTAATAATAATTTCCTAGATAAAATTTGTTGTAAAATTTCTATAAAAATATTGTGAACTTAATATCTTTCTTTAAGAAAATATTTTATATTTTATTGAATTGGATTTTTTATATTAAATACTCTGGACAAATCGAATTTGAGCTGAGAGATGCATTAAAGAAAAAAAAAAGTTGAGTTCATTTGACAACTGAAATAAATGTGTTCCAGCAAACACAAATTCAACGCATCTGATTAGTCAACATCGTCGTGGCCCGTGAGAGCGTGGAGCAAAGAGGATTATAGAGAACCAACCTAGGTCCATCATTAGTCATTTCTTATTTTTGTTTTTGCTTTTTTGCGGAGTCATATGTCATTTCCAATCAAATGATTGGTTTGAAAGCCTATTTCTGTAACATTAAAAAGAGTGTTATGGGTTTTTATAGCATTAAAATACATTGACATGAATAGCATTTTTTTTTAAAGATTAGAATTTTAATAATAATTCTCAGCAAAAAAAAAAAAGAATTTTAATATATGATATTGGTTTCATAATGATTGATCTTTATAATCAAGTTAAGACATTAATCGATTCTCAAAAAAAAAAAAAAAAGTTAAGACATTAATATCTTCTGAAAAAAAAAAGTTCAAATATTAATAATTGGTTTTTAGTGTAAATGTGGTTTGAATTTCAAACATCTTATTCCATTAATTAAATTCAAACACTTGACTAATAAAAAAAAAGAAAAAGAAAAATGGTATCTTCTGTAAGAATAATCTAATGTAATGCATCTAAGATAATTTACATAAGTTTCACCCTATGTAACTTGTCATTAACTCGTGCAACATGCCAAAAAGTTTGACAATAAATATTTATAGATAATACATGTTTAATTAATAAATAAAAAATTTCCCATAAAAATAAAAAAATTATTTATTTATAACTTTAAAAACCAAATTAAATGATATAACTATAATGATGATTTGAAAAAAATATGGACTTTCAAAAACTTAGGTGACAATATTAAAAGAAGTCAACAAAAATAAATAAATAAAATTTGGTTTGTTATAATAATAATAATAATAATAATAATAATAATGATAATGATAATAAAAAAATAATAATAATAATAATAAGTGACATGCATAGTGTGTGGACTGTATGTCTACAAGTATATAAAGACATATTTATGGATCTAGTTAGCTTAATTTAGGAGTGTCCACGGGTCGGTCTGGGTTGGGTTTGTGCCCAACCCAAAACTGACCCACTTACATCGGGTGGAAGGTTGTACAACCCACCCACGAACAACCTTGGGTCGAGTTGGATTGGTCTCCGATGGACAATGGTCGGGTCGGTCGATGTCAGATCTAAGTTACAACCACCAAATTTTCGTCGGATTTATGTTACAACTACCAGATCTTTGCCAAATTGAAGCAAAAACCACCACATCAAGCCTAGATTTGAGTGAAAACTTCCATCTCATCGCCAGATCTAACCAAAAACTACCAAATCTTCATCGGAATATCGTTGGATCTAAACAGATCTAGGTAAATTCAGCATTTTTTCATGGGTTTTGTCGGACGAATCGGGTTCATCAGGTTTTGGAGAAGAAAACCCGCCATCCGACCCGCCTAAGTCGGTTTTTGGTGGCGAAGACCCATCACCAACAGTCATCGGTGTCGGGTCGGCTCGGGCAGTTTGGGTGGGTGGGTCGGTTTCCGACTTCCGGTGGACACCCCTAACTCAATTAGTAAAGTTTATTATTGCCAAATAAGAGATTTGAGACATATGTATTTCTGTTGATTTTGCCACTAGAATCAAGATTATGGAAATTTGGATAAGGATCTTCCATCTCTCTCTTTTTTCTTTTTCCTTTTTTAAAATTTTTTTATTATGGTGATCCTCCATATTTTACTTACGGATGTATATCATTCTCAAAAATGATACCAAAATTTTTTTTTTCTGTACATGAACTTACTTATCTTTTTCTTTTGGGAAAAAAAAAACTGTACATGAGGCAAACAAGCTAAAAAGGGGAAAAAAAACTTTGTTAAACCAAGTAATTAGCCAATAGCTTTTTATTAAATACAATTATATGTCAACCAATTTTAGCAAATAAACAAATAAGTTTTGAGCAAAAAGCACTATCTAAATGGACACAACAAATAGGCTTCAATTAAAAAAAAAAAAATTTATTATTATTATTTTTACATCCGTTTTTTCTTTAAATTATTTTTATAGATTTTATTATTATTTAAAAATATTGTTTTTAGAGTTAGTATTTTGTGTAATGTTTGTGTACGAATTGAACATTCATGTCCAACTCTATATGATAGTGGTGCCGTGTAGAGTAGAACCCCAACAAAATATTATTTGTCTTGTACGAGGACAAACAATTTATTTGGTTTGGTTGGAGTTGTGCCTTTCATGATTTGAGGTTTACTGGTGTAGTGGTCCACAGACTCCAGATTCTGCTAATTTTTCAGCTTCTGTTCAAACTTCAACCAATTTATTTGGTTTGGTTGGAGTTGTAATGTGACTTTCATGATTTGAGGTTTAGTGGTGTAGTGGTCCGCAGACTCCAGATTCTGCTTATTTTTCAGCTTCTGTTCAAACGTCAACCTTCAATTTATTTATTTTTTTATTTTTTGGCTTCTGTCCTTTTCCTTTGCAAAGACAGACAAGTTGTTTTTGTTCACCTGGAATTATACATTTCTACCTAAAAAAGAGAAAAAAGAAAAAAAGAAAAGAAAAAAAGAGGGCCGCACATCTTAAATTTGTCAATCTGGAATGAAAGTTGTAAAATCCAAATTTTGGGGTAAAATCTAAATTTTGATACGTTAGAGTGTAAAATCCAAACATCCCAAAACTTCAAGAAATAAACTCTAAATTCTGAAATGTTAGGGTGTAAAATTCAAACACTCCAAACTTTAGGAGCGTAGTTTGCAATTTAACCTATTTTTTATATATAAGAGTAATTTGAATAATTTACATGAGTCTATTACTCACATTATATATGGTTTGATAGAGACAATAGAATTTGAATACTTCAATTGATTTATTAACCCAAATCCCTTTTAAAAGATATCACATCTTTAGTATATAGCAATCACATTAATTAATGTTAGCAAACAATAAGATTTGAATAGCTTAATATATTTTTTTCCCAACAAAAAATCTAGGATATCAAAATAAGAAATTTATCAATTATGCTAAATTGCAACCACATAATTGATAAAATTTTTATTACATACCAATCACATTAATGTTAATTAAGAATTATATAAGAAAATTAGTTTATTGGTATAAAATGTAGGGAAATGTTAACAAGTACCGTGTGGTGCTTGTTAAGGTTTCCCTAATGTGGGTTCTATGTAATAAAAAAATGAGATAAGTAAACGAAAAAGATATAAAAATATTTATAAAACTGAAAAAATGACATAAAACTACAACAACAAAAAAAAACTTGTCAAAAAAAGTCAAAAAAATTGTTATTAATGGGCACCTTGTGGTGCCAGTTAACACAACCTTAAAATTTATGGTCCCCATGACATTACTTACTTTTCACCAAAGCTAACTAAAATAGAGAATTTTATTATACACTCTCTACTTTATATTATGTGTGCGTTTGGCACCAGATTAAAAAGCCAGTTTTTTTTTACTATTTAGCTTATTTTTGCTACTATTTATGATCCGATTATATTTTTTGATACTATTCATAGGTTACACTGTACTATTTTAGCTACCTTTTAACTTTATTTACAGTACTTTCAGTAAAAAGTTTTCAATTTCAACTAAATAAGCTGTTCCCAAACAGAGCCTATTTGTATATTTTTTTCAAAAATTATATATTTTTAAAACACGATTTTAGTTATATTTTGAAACCATGATTTCAGTTAAAATCGAAACATGATTTCCCATTTTTAACATAATTTCAGTTCACCTTTCGAACATGTGAGTGAGTGTGTCACCAAAATTGTCCCTTGCCATTAGAACGCACTAAAAACTCGTTCTTTAATTCTTTACCCCAATAGGGTTGCCTAAGTTGACTATAGCTTTACCATCAATTTGTCATTAAGCTTCACTCAACAAAAATTTGTCATTAAGCTCTGAGAGAGAGAGAGAGAGAGGTCTGAACTTTCATCAAAAAAAAAAAAAAAAAAAAGGTCTGAACTGTGAAGGCTTCAGTGTTTGCATGACAGTTTCTTGGTTGAAGAAAGGAGCATGTATTCTATGATTGTTGGGTCCTTCCCCAGACCATCTTCACTTATTACCAGTGGTATGTTGTACTATCATGTACTCATTTCATTTCAGTTCAGTTCTTATAGAGTTTATATTAATTTCTGCTTTCTTCACTTCTATATTAATTTTTGGGGTCTTTGGGTTTCTGGGTTTTAATTCAGATTGCTTAATCTGTATTGCTGCATTCAGTTTTCTCTTGCATCTTCAGCTCTGACACATTTTGGTTCTGTTTTGCCGAAAAAAAAAGTACTTTGAACTTGTGCTCTGTTCATTATATCTGGGTTTTTTTTAACCTTTCATAAAGAAGCTTTTTTTTTTGGGGGGGGGGGGGGTTGTTCTGAGTCTCCTGACTGAAAAAAAAATTTATTTTTTATTTTTTGCTGAGTGAGGAGTTGCATCTGTCAACATTTGTGTGTGTGTGTGTTTGAGATATAATATATAGTTTCTTTTTTGAATTGGTTGTGTTCTAGTGGTGTATTTGACTCAACTGAATTGACTCTCTACCTGTTCCATTTCTAGAATTTAGTATTTTCTGTGTTTATTTATATATTTTTGTATAATTAATGTATTATAATAATTGGTAGGTGGGAATGACTGGAAGAGTGACAGAGTCAAGAAGGTTTGCTTTCCAAGTATGATCACCAATCTCTAGAATTTTATTTTGTACACCTTTTGTATAGTTTGATTCTTTGATCCTTTCCAATTCAAAATTTCACTTTTTGTTTTGCTTTTTTATAGTTATCCCCCCTGTTAGAAAAGGGGAGACATAACTTTGATACCATGTTAGAATTGATGTTGGGAACTTGGGATTATATGAGAGAGAGAGAGTGGAAGCAGAATTAAAAATGGTCAAGTGTGACGGGCTACATCCATAGGAGAAAGCTTTGAGGGTCTACTTCTTTACTATTAAGCTCTGTATGTTACAATGGATTCAATATGGGGTATATATATTAGTAGCTAACCATAGGATTACTTGAAGTT
Source organism: Notholithocarpus densiflorus (assembly GCA_030021035.2). Taxonomy (NCBI): domain Eukaryota; kingdom Viridiplantae; phylum Streptophyta; class Magnoliopsida; order Fagales; family Fagaceae; genus Notholithocarpus; species Notholithocarpus densiflorus. The sequence continues at coordinate 11,626,950 of JARYZH020000003.1, forward strand.
ATTAAGAGTAAGAATACTTTCCTTGGAACTTCAAGTAGGTCCTAATACAATGAAGCTAGACTAACAAAGCCAGGGGATATTTGTTTTTGATCATATGTTAATTTTTCTAGCAGCTTTCATTTTTTTGGCCTTCATTTTGTCTTTGTAGCACTTTCAATTTAAACAATTGCATATATCATTTTATTTTCTTTGTGCACTACCATGCCATCTTAGCCAGCTTTATTTTTATTTTACCCTTTTTGAGACTATCTTTTACTCAAGTCATGAAAGCATTTATTTCTAATCTTGTCCAAGGTGGCCACTTATGCATCTACAACAACAACCAAGTCTTAGTCCCAAAATTTGGGGGTCGGCTATGGATCCTCAATAGACTAATCAGGGCCAGCCACATGTATTCTAATCTGTCATTGTATTCTACTCGAATTTCATACTTTTTGTTACCTCTTTAATTGAAATTTTCTTTCTTATTACTTCAATCAATCTTATTTAAGTTTTCCTGTAGCTTTTTTTGTTCCCTTGACTTGAATTAACTCACTTTTCCTCATTGGTGCATTCATTGCTCTTCTCTCCATGTGATCAAACCATCTCAAGTGATGTGACCACTTATGCATCTGATTATCTTAATTTTTTCATTTTAGCTATGCTTCATCTTATCAGCATATTTCATTCAATACAATTATTCTTGGCAGGCTTAGTGGTGGTGGTGGTGTTGTTCTAAAACTGTCCTTATATGATAGTAATTTTTGGATCTGATAATGATTACAATGCACTTCCCCACTTCATCCATTATGCTACTAGTCTATGAGCAGTGTATTCTATAATATTTCTTTCTTATTAATGACTAATCAAAGTTACCATATGATAACTTTTAGGCACACCTTTGTCATTGTTGACTAAAGCTTTACCCAATTGTAACTTGTGATAAAGGGGCATTGAAGATTTCAATTTAATTTGTTCTGCTGCAGCAACTCATGTTTCTAAACTTTTATTATCAAGACCTTTTCACCTACACCCCAATTTTTTAAGAAATTACTTTAAACTAAAAGGGTTGGTCATTTATTTATTTATGTGATTTGTCTATAGCAATAAGGAATCTGTTGATAGAAAAGTTAAATGGTGGGAAGTTCAGGAGATTGGACATGCATGTGGCAGTGTGCTCTTGTAGAATCTCTTTTTGCTTCTTTATTTTATACTTAATCTATAATTTATCTTTTTTAGTCTCTGTCAGGAAGTCATTACCATTCCAGTTCTGTAATTGTAGATTCTTATGTAACAGTCAAACTTTCAAGATTTGGAGCATGGAACAGCCTGGATAGATGCTTGCTGGTCAGGTCTCAGCATCATCTTTTGAAGCCTCCTATCAAAGGCTTTGAGGAAAGAACTACCTTCTACAAGAGACATAATAGAAAGTTCCTAGTGAATGCAGCCTCTGGACAGTCTCTTGAATCTGAGCCTGGAGCCTATAAACCAAAAAGCGTCTGGGACTCTTTCAAAAATGCCTTAGATGCTTTCTACAGATTTTCACGGCCACATACAGTTATAGGCACAGTTAAGTTTAAAGTTGATGGTATAAATTGCAACAAATTGTGCTTGTAATTGTTTAGTGAATCAATTTCATTTGATTTTTTTCCTTCATTTTTCTTTTCCATTTATGGCAAGACCTCACCTTACTTTTTGGTAAGCAGGTATTAAGCATAGTCTCAGTGTCTCTCCTTGCAGTCGAGAAGCTGTCAGATATATCTCCATTGTTTTTCACTGGGGTGTTGGAGGTGATGCCTCAAGAATCTTTTTCAACTTGAACAGTCCATTGAAACTGTTTATAATCTTTTTAACTTTGCCTTGCTTTCAGGCTGTGGTTGCTGCACTCTTTATGAATATTTACATTGTTGGTCTGAATCAGTTGTCTGACATTGATATAGACAAGGTAAGCTTTGTGAATGAATCTTACTGGCAGAGCATTGCAATGAATATAGTAATAAATAAATAAAACAAAATTATGCTGTCTAAGGACATAGAAAGGTATTATTGTCTCAGTCTGAAACTGCTTGGCAGGGTCTGATCATATGGTGTAACTAGGATGGAGTTCTCTCCTATCTTCACTTTATATTTGTGGATTTCAAATTGAAATTTTATACGGCATGTTTCATTGCAGGTTAACAAACCATATCTTCCATTAGCATCAGGAGAATATTCAGTTGGAACTGGTGTCATGCTTGTGACGTCTTTCTCCATTCTGGTATTAATAATTTGAATCAGTCCTCTTAGCTGTTTAAGATGCAATAATATACTTGAATTTATACTTAATTTAGTGAGATATAGCTTTGATTTTGTGTGTTTTGCATGCAGAAGATGAAATTGGACTTGATTAATCAACATTTATTTATTTTGGATGGATTAGTCAACATTTATTTAGTTATACTAATTACTAGTGCATCATTTGAATAAGACAGCAAGCTATTAGATAAAATATTTCAAGGAAATAGGTTCGATAATATATATATTTTTAAATCTAATACTCCATTTGCTAGAATACTCGTATGCTTTTTCATTTTTTTGGTAAGTAAAACTCTGCTTTTTCTGATAATTCAATTATTCATTGACTGAAACTGAATGTATTTACTCCTTTCTTTTTCAACAGAGTTTTTGGCTTGGATGGATTGTTGGTTCATGGCCATTGTTTTGGGCTCTTTTCATCAGTTTTTTACTTGGAACTGCCTATTCAATCAATGTGAGTTGGTTTTTCTCACAAATAAATCATTGGGAACCCACATAGGCTCATGTAGCTGTATAATTAAGTATGTATTACTCATATTGTTGTTAAGTTATAGCAGTAGTTGTATTTGGAAAGTTAAGATGATAGTTTGATATGATGGTATATTAAATAAAATTTGATTCTGAGATGATGATATTTGAATTTCTTTCTATATTAGCCCCATTTTTTCAGTTGTTGCATATTGGAAAAATTGATATAGATGGTAATATATTAGACAACGTTCCTTTTCTGACCTGATGTTCTTGTGGAAATCTTCGATCACTGTAGTTGCCACTATTGAGATGGAAGAGATTTGCAGTGGTTGCTGCAATGTGCATCCTAGCTGTGCGGGCGGTGATTGTTCAACTTGCATTCTTTCTGCACATTCAGGTGAATTATTATTCTTTCAATTCTGTGTATCTTTCCGCTGTTTCAAATCAGGATATATGTGGTTCATTACTCAAAACAATAACATCCGAGTGTAATGAACTTCAGCTCTCTGACATGGGTGTCAGGGCCAAAAAATGGTGTCCGACATGTATGTGTCAACTTACAAAAAAATTGGTAAAACTGGATCATCTTCTGTACATTGTCTGATGCGCTTCTGTGTTTGAGTACTAATGCATGTCACCATTTCCAGACCCATGTGTACAAAAGACCTGTTGTCTTTTCAAGGCCGCTGATTTTTGCAACCGCATTCATGAGCTTTTTTTCAGTTGTGATCGCATTATTTAAGGTAAACTCTGTAGCTTGCCATTTTAAGAATGGTGGACTAGTGGAACATAGTTCATTCTTGTGAGTTTGTGATTTTTTTTTTTTTTTCTTTTTTTTTTTTGGTGGGATACGATATATGCAGTTCTTGTAAAATTGAAGAATTATATTCAGTTTTAACTTTTAACCTTATGCTGGATTTTGTGTAGGACATACCTGATATTGATGGAGATAAGATATATGGCATCCGCTCCTTTTCAGTACGTTTGGGTCAACAGCGGGTTAGTTTTTGACATCAAAATGTTCCTAAAGTTCAGAATCATGTACAGGATTATAAGTGCTAATTTATATGGTTTGGTTGTGCCTACTTTACCTTGGCCAGGTATTTTGGATTTGTATTTCACTACTTGAAATGGCTTATACTGTTGCCCTTTTAGTGGGAGTAGCATCTTCCAGCCTCTGGAGTAAACTCCTCACGGTAATTTGTTCATTTTCTATCTCTTTTTTTTTGGGTGGGGGGTTTAAGTTTCTTGATGTACAGAATACATAATGGGCATGCACAATCTTCATTCCTCTAGAGTCTATTGCATGACTCAAATTCTCTTTTATCTTTTCTTTTAAAAGATAAATAGGATGCAAGCGTTAAGAAAATATGGCTAAACTGCAGTCGCTCATGTAAATACAATGTAACTGAAAAGATTAATGGTGATAAGTATGCTGCATGATTAATTTTTTTTTTTTTTTTGGCTTGCGTAGTATGTTTTCATTATGTAAACTATGGATCTTTTTTGGTTGTATTTCTTCTTAACCCATTGTAAACATACAACCACTTAATTGCCCTGTTTGGTTACTAGTCCAAAGAGCTCAGTTTGTATGATACTAGGTTACACACTTACACATTAAAACAAGTACCTGCTAGGCAGCTACTATACCATGAATTTTTTTTATTTAATTTTTAATATATATTTATATATATATATATTAGGGAGTACTGTCCTCCTTTGAAGTTCTGAATGGATATCATTGGAAAATGACACTTCAAAGCATTCAGAAAAACTATTACTCCAGTTTGGACGGGTATTAACTTCACTATTAGACAGTAGAATGGCTTTCTTAATTTTTTTGCCATTGGTTTTACATGGAGAGTGAGTAACAATATGTTGTGTGTGTATTCAAATGAGATTTACTTTTGTTATGATTTGCTTTGTTGATAAATTTTAGGAAGTTGAAGTTTTTATTTTTTTGGGATAAGTATTTATTTAGAAATAAAACTATCCAAAGGCAAATCGAGCTTATGATTTAGTGATATTCAAGTGATAGATTGGTTTGTTATGTTTTTAAGTGATATTCATTTCTGGTGGTTTCTATCATTACTTAGATTGATTCATTTTCAAGTAAGATTCACTTTTGTTTTTTCGATCCTCAATTGATTGAACTATATGCTAAGATCCAAAATGTTGGTATTTTCTCTCTTTTCATTGATTTAGGTTGTGGGACATACAATATTGGCTTCAGTACTCTGGAATCGTGCCAAATCTGTTGATCTGAAAAGCAAAGATGCAATCACTTCTTTTTACATGTTTATTTGGAAGGTAACTCAGGCTTTTATTTTATCAAAGATTCAGACACTTCTATTCATTCTTGTGGAGAAGGCCCTTTGTATGCTTGACTACAGAAATAGAATAATCCTAATTTTATGTACGTTTGCTATACACTTAGAAATGTTGTCAAACATAATTTTGGGGTACTAGCATTTTCTCTCAAGACCTCATTTTTCAATCATGAATTCAACAGGCGTAGGGCTGGCAAAAGGTGAAAATTATCGAAACCTGGTTGCTACTTGCTATATCCATAAGACTAAATGCTACCCAAACTATATAGTGATTAACTGAACCTAATTTAAAAAATTTTGATGTTTTATTATTACATATCATTGTAAGACATTTTGCTTGAAGTAAATCTGATATTGACTATTGGTGCACTTGGTCCATTATTGAGTGGGCATGTGTCCATCCAAATTTGACTTTGCTCAGACCTGCTGGAACTTGGACACATTGCCAACTTTATATAGTCGACAGTTTTGGTTTCATGTGTTTAGTTATCTGTCGGAAATTGTTCCAAGTTTTTATTTGGACTTGATTACGTGTTTGACTTTCCTTGGTGCGGAAGAAATGTTGACTTGGTTACTTTTTTGGGGTTGTTTCTTTGTGTGGAAGGAAAGTCTATTTCTTGTCAAAGAACTAACTGGAATTTCTTATCCAACGAGGAATAGAATTTGTCAACATAGTAAACGGTTTAATGGCCATGGGCCTAGGGTCCTTGTATATCAGAAGAAGAGAAAACTCTTAGAGGAGGTCTCTGAGGAGAAGAGAAGACTCTTACAAGAGGAGTTTCTCTTGATAGAGGAGAAAATTCTAGAAGAAGAGTAATTTGATAATTCTTTTGAGGTTGAAAGAATAACCATGAGTGATCTATGAAACAGAGCTTGAGTGTAATCAATTTGATCCCTCTCTGTGGAGATAGATTGTTTGTCAAACCATGTAAATTCCTGTGTTCTTTGTGTGTATGCTTGCTGTTTTATTTTTGTCTTTACTGTTATTTGTTCAAATCCTTTAGTGCTATTCAACAAGTGGTATTAGAGCTTCCATTATCACACGTGGTATCACAGCCTATGGGGATAGTGGTACAAGAGCTTCTGACATTGCACAACATAATCACTTAGAATTTACCTTAGAGATGATTCAATTTCTCTTTGTTACATATTCAAACTTGACATTTTGATACTTGTCTGATAGCTATTTTCTACTTGCAGCTCTTCTATGTTGAGTACTTACTAATACCGCTTGTGAGGTGAGGATGTGGAACAGAGTTGAGAAAGGTTTAATTGAAGTGATTTGTGCTTTCAAACTTTTATTACGGATGTATATTCCTTGGACTCAAATCTGTTTTAGTGGATATCATGTTCAAGAATTTGTCAAATGCATTTGTAAAAAAAGTTCATTACCATTCTGTGATCGCATTATCTATTCATTTTGTTAAACTGGTGTAGTAGTTTGAGACTACCCTTTACAGGCTGCCCTTAACAAAATGCAAGCAAGCATTGTACATGACTTTTGCCGCATCAGGGTAACTTCTATGGTGGCAACAGTTAGGTGGGGATCCCACTATATTACAAGATTATTTTGTTTTAGAAAAATTCATCTAGAATAGCTAAATTTTAAAAAGGGTTGGCCTTAAATTCTATGAAAATCTAGACAACATTTATTTTCACTATGAGTGATACTGAATCTTTCTGATATGGGGCAATGCTTAGACACCTAGTTTACTTGATAAGGTGAACTGATGGTCTCCTGTTCCAAAATACTTCTCTTGCAAACTACTTGTATTTGCAGTCAAGAAAAATAGAAGCCGAGACCTCTTACTTAGGAGGCTTTTATTTTTATGAATAACCTTAATAAAGGTTTTTTAGTTTATGGAATTTTGCAGGAGAGAATCACAAGAAATTTTCAGATGAAGCTAGGCATGAAAGTGTTTTAATTAATAGCTTTATGCTTTGTGTAAGGCCTCAGTTCCCTGCATGGTCTATCAAGCAAAAAGTTCCCTTCATGTTCTTAATCCCATGCAAAAAATTGGTGGCTTTAGAGATGGGGGGTATTTTAGAGGATATTCTGTATAGTTCCTTCTTCTTCTTTTTTTTTTTTTTTTTTGATGACAGAATAACTCTGTATGGTTCCCTCTGTCCATTAGTTGGTACTTGCCTTTGATTTAGTCTCTTTCCCAACTTGAGAGAAATTTCTTTTTTTATTTTTTTTAAAGCATTATTTATCCCAAGAAAGGTAGATCTTTAGAGTGTCCCAACTGGCAACCAATCCTGTTGGAGACAAGCTGAAAGGGTAGAAGGAAATACAGGGGATCCAAGCTTCTTTTGAATAGAGAAGGTGCATGTCCATGAATGGTTGTTTCAACTGAGCTTTTTCTTCCTTTTTAATCTTTTTGTGGATATTCACAAATTTAACATGAAACTTCCACTAGTAGATATTGCCACAGATTTTCAGGAAATAAATTCCATTAATTGTATGTGCATGCAAGCAAGCCAAATACATATTATACATGGATTGATAGGCATCACACCTAGAAGTGATCCCTATAGCTATAATATCAAAATAGGATCGTAAATGACATAAAAATAAATAATTAAATAAAATGAAAATTTTTAGCAAAAGAATCTATTATTGATCTAGAAGCTCCAGGAAATTCTCCTTGACATACCATCCATTCTCTAACTTCAAACTATTTGAATGTTTGAAATGACAGCCTCCCCTTAATAAAATGTGAATGTCTTTGTATTTAATAAATCAATTTTTTTTTAAAAGGAAAAATTAGAAATGGGGATCATGAAAATGGCACATATCAACTAAATGACAAAAATATATATTCCAGCTTTCAGGATGTTCCCTATTAGATGTTACATAGCATCTTCTAGTTTTTCCAACTCTTCATTCATAGCATCTTCAAGCTTTGAGATTTCACTCTGTTAGTATCTTAGAATTAACAAACAGGTGGCAGAGTTGGCCAATAGAGAGGCTGGGGTGAAGGACATTAATCAGTTTACAAATGTTTGGGTTTGAAAGGTGGATGGATGTCCTGACAGAGCCTTGATTCCTAGCAACCCTTGCCCCTAAGTTCTTTATGAAGATTAGCTTGGATAACAGGCAGGGCACTTTGAATCTTGTACTCTTTTCTTGTGCTGTTTTGGTTCCTTCGTTTCAATGTACGAAAAAAGAATGGCAAGACAAAGCTTTTTTTGTTGGTGTTTTAAAAGCAGTAGAAATCATGTTCTAGAAATTATGTTCTGTAGTATCATTTGAGCCATTCATTATAAAATGAAGAGTTAAGATTAAAAGAAATTCATGTGGTAGAGTACCCCTAAGAACTCTAGACAATCTTAATCTTTGTTAGTCACCATTAGGTTAATCTGTGTTGGTGTGTCCTATTTTCCTCTTTTCAAAAGCGTGGAAAGTGGGGCATGGTTAAATACTAAAGTAAAAAATAACATAGAAAGTGGAGCATGGTTAAACACTATAAGGTCAAGAGTGAAAGTAGAAAGCCGATAGAATTTTCAGCAAAAGTTACTACATGCATTATTGATCATATATTTCCTCCAAAACAATTATGCAGTCCAGTCCGCACTATAATTTGAAGAAAGCAAAGCAATATCAAACAAAACTTCAAGGCAGGAGTTATGTCCTACTGTACTCTTTCCAAGAACATGAAAAGTGGGCTAGGCTTGAAAATTAACGCCGCAGGTGGCTTATTGGTTAGGGCTTTGGCTAACAAGACCTCGCTTACTAAGTGTCTTGGATTCGAGTCACTCTTTTCCCGCTAATGAGAGCATTGGTGTCAATCTCCATTTCGGTTGCCTTGGGCATGCATGGATTGCCCTATTCCTTACGCATTTTCTTTTTACCCAAAAAAATAAAATCTTCATTTAAGATACTGAGCAAATAACTACTTAACTTTAAATTATTTATGTTGCAACTTTTTTATCATAAAATGTATAAATAATAAAATTCAGAAATAATTATATGATAAAATTAAAGAAATGATATTGTTTTCTTTAAAGCTTTAGACGCACAAATTGTTACTATATGGTTTAAAATTGTAATAATTTAATAATTTTATGTGTCTATCAAAAACTGATATAAATTGTACTTGAGTCTTATTGAATTATTAAAATTTTTTATTGAAAATAATAAGTGGAATTTTGACTATGAAAAAAAAAATACAATACAACTTATTCAGATATTATAAAATCTAGCAAATAAATACAATATAATATTTATAAATATACTATATTTTATGGGTTTTCACAAGTGGTGTTTTATTATACAAATTCGCCTTAAGTATTATATATAAAGATTATAATGTATGTGTTGTTCTTGTCCATATGCTCGTATAAATCTACATATGTTTGTGAGAAAATAAAAATGTATGTCTAATAGTTATAAATTTCGCCGTTGTGAACTTTAGTCCTGGCTCCTCTACTTGTTCTGGGGTACGTGTCTCATATATGGACAGAAGATGAAATAATTTGATGATAATCCTTTTATCTGAACCTAATTTAAAATATTTTTATTTTTACATATCATTGTAAGACATTTTGCTTAAAGTAAATCTGATATGGACTGTTAGTGCACTTGGTCCATTATTGAGCGGGTGGGTCCATCCAAATTTGACCTTGCTCTTGCTCAGACCTGCTAGAACTAGGACACATCGCCAACTTTACCTAGTCGACAGTCTTGCTAGGATGCACGGACACAAAGACGGGTACAAGTACAATATGGCGACTCGAGTAATTTTGAAAAATTATAATATGATAAGGTAGATAGGATACTGTTATGACATAGATACAACACGGGTACAACACCTCAAATGAAGTATCCGTGCTTCCTAATAATCTTGGTTACATGTGTTTAGTTATCTGTTGGAAATTGTTTCAAGTTTCTATTTGGATTTGATTACCTATTTGGCTTTCCTTGGTATGGAAGAAATGTTGACTTGGTTACTTTTTTTTTGGAGGGGGGGTTTCTTTGTGTGGAATGAAAGTCTATTTCTTGTTAAAGAACTAACCGGAGTTTCTTATCCAACAAGGAATTGGATTTGTCAACACAGTAAAGGGTTTAATGGCCATGGGCCTATGGTCTTCGTATATGGGAAGAAGAGAAAACTCTTAAGAGGAGGTCTCTTAGGAAAAGAGAAGACTCTTACAAGAGGAGTTTCTCTTGATAGAGAGAAAATTCTAGAAGAAGAGTAATTTGATAATTCTTTTGAGGTTGAAAGGATAACCATGAGTGACCTATGAAACAAAGCTTTAGTGTAATCAATTTGATCTTTTTTCGTGGAGATAGATTGTTTGTCAAACCATGTAAATTCCTATGTTCTTTGTGTGTATGCTTGTTGATTTATTTTTGTCTTTTTACTGTTATTTGTTCAAATCCTTTAGTGCTATTCAACAAGAAGTAGTGTTAGTGGTACAAGAGCTTCCGACATTGCACAACATTATCACTTAAGAATTTACCTTAGAGATGATTCAGTTTCTCTGTTACATATTCAAACTTTACATTTTGACTACTTGTCTGATATCTATTTTCTTCTTGCAGCTTTCTATGTTGAGTACTTACTGATACCGCTTGTGGGGTAAGGATGCGGAACAGAGTTGAGAAAGGGTTAATTGAAATGATTAGTGCTTTCAAACTTTTATGGTTGTATATTCCTAAGACTCAAATCTGTTTTAGTGGATTAAAAAGGGTTGGCCTTAAATTCTATGAAAATCTAGATAACATTTATTTTCATTATGCGTGATATAGAATCTTTCTGACATGGGTCAATGCATAGAAACACAACAAAATTTTCAGAGTAAAAAGTGTTTTAATTAATAATGTGTAGTGTGTGCACTCTAAGTGTTTGATAAAATGCCCAAATGGCATTTTGTTGTTGTTTTGGACTCCAATGAGTACCAAACTTTGGGGATCACCATAATTATTCATGTTTATCATGTTTTGATCATTGATGGTGTGTGGATTTTAGAGGATATTCTGTATAGTCCCCTTTGTCCATTAGTTGGCGCAGACAAGCCTTTGATTTAGTGTCTCCCAATTTGAGAGATTATTTATTTATTTTTTTTAAAGCATTATTTGTTCCACTCCCAAGAAAGGTCTTAATAAAGCTAACGATATTTTGGGAAGAATAATAATTCTTCTGAATAACCAAATCTGGAGACCTCACATTTTCTATAAATGTCATTTCCTAATAAAATCAAAGGTACATAGTTGTAAAATAGTTTTCCTCATTTTCTTATGTTTCGAGTATCCAAATTCATCTTGATGATCAAACTTATGGATCAAAATAAAAACAACTCCAAGTCAAAAGTAATTTAGTCAATTGTAAGTGGTTGATGTAATGGTTCCCAAGACTTCGTAAGATACACTAGATCTTTGGTTCAAAACTCTTAACCATCATCTTGGGGTAACCCCAAGGTTCCAAGGGATATTCATTCCCAATCCGCATATGGACCAGGATCATTTCCACATCCAATTTTACAATTTGTTGACTTGTGTGATTGTGAGTAATCTAAGTAAAGTGTTAGATCACACAAGGCAGAAAATGATAAATTATTGACAACTCACGGTCGCACAAGTCAACAAATTGTAAAATTGAGTGTGTAATTGATTGTATCTCTAGAATTATTCATTCTAGAGAGATTACACAATAAAAAAATAATCACATGCACGAAGAACTCCTTAGAAAAAAAAGAAAAAGAAAGAAAAAGTGTTACGTAGTTCAAAATTAAATTAGAAAAAAGAAAAACCATAGTATGATGACTGGCAAGTGGCAACCATTGATTCCATGGATGTGTAAATTCAACTGCTTCTCATTTCTCAACCGACACAACCAACTTCTAAAAGCCAATCCAATTTCTGAACCGACTTCTAAAAGCCAATCCATATTATCATTAAACAATAACACATGCACAGCCACTCTCAACTCTATGCACTGTAAAGACCATATCCATGGCCTTATCTTTTCATTCTCAATCAATATTCCTCACCACCACTCAGTCTCAAACCTCTTCAAATCCCAACTTCCTCTCCTTTCATCATCAACATGCTCCTACTACTACCTTTCACTACTTCCCAGCTTCCAAACCGACCACCCACAAGCTCTCAGCCCCCACTGACACTGAGAAATGGAGAGCCAAAGTTTCATTCTTTCCTGCTTTCTTGAACAAACGCAAAGATGCTAAGACCCTCAAGGAGGAGCTTCTCGAGGCTATTGCCCCTCTTGATCGAGGTGCAGATGCCACTGCCGAAGACCAGCAAGTGGTTGATCAGGTCTGCTTTGTTATGCTCTAATTCTCTCTCAAAATTCAATCTTTATGATGACCCAGATAATGGTTCTACCTTGTTTGAGATTATATGTGCACAGCTAACTGAGAGTTTGTAGGTTGCTAACATTTGTGCTATTTCAATTTCATATCTGTGAATATATGTGTAATTTAGTGTACAAGATTTTGAAGTTTGGAAATCAAAGCATATGTCACTTTCATGCCTGCCTGATATGATATCCTAAAGCATTTATGTAGTTTGATGGATTTACTTCTTATAGAAAATGGGTGGCAACTTAAGGTTATAGTTAAAACAGGGAAAAAACTTTAGATACAGTTCCTTAGGAACTATACCTTAAGTTCCCTAATTGAATTCAACCACATGGGTGTGTTGCTATGACCAATACAACAAAAACAATATTATCTTTTTCAAGGATGATTAAAACAATATTAGTAGATGGACCAACCTAGGGTTGTTATTCTACATAATGTTCTTTAGCGATAGAATTCCAGTAGGAAAATGCACAAACTTTCATTGGTGTATTTTATAAGCTATGAATATATTATGATTAGTCTTTAATCCCAAAACATATGGGCTAACTTTTTTATTTTATTTTTTATTATCAGTAAATGGACTAACCTTAATTACTGATGTCTATGCAGTATCTGCATCATTTTGTTTGATTCTTGGAAATTATTTTTAAATAGATTGCACGGAATCTTGAAAAAGTTAGCCCAATAAAGGAAACACTCAAATCTAATTTACTCAACGGCAAATGGGAGCTTATATACACTACTTCAAGCTCGATTTTGCAAACCCAGGTAAACTTTATTTTCTATCTCCATAGCTATTATGTGTCTTTCCTGAGGCATCAACAGTCTTTTATAAAAAATTTCCATAATTGTGATGTCATGCATATGTGTAGTACTTTTAATGTAAGGGCGGCAACTTATCGACATACATTCATTTCATAGTTGGCTTGCTTAATCATAAAACTCCTTGTTATTACATGAGGTGATTACAACTGCCTTTCTTAAATGAGGGGACAAATTGGTTAGATAAAGTTATTCAAATAGAAAATCACCCAAAAATTGGCTTAAAGACTTTCCCTTTGTAGTGTATTTTTGTTTGCTTAATCAAGCATGATTTACCAAAGATTTTTCTACAATCCCTACAGAACTAAACAAATTGTCTTAATCTTAACAACCTGTCATGACATATGAAGCACTACAGATCAGACATTACTTATACTACCATAGTCAAAAATACTTTTCTTGGAACTCTTGCCTTTGAGAGTGTTAAAACCCACCTGTAGTATAGAAGAAAAAAGAAAAGTACTCTAAAAATGCCTCCTCATTTAAGGCTTTGTAACTAGCAATTTAAGTATCAGTCTCAGTATTAGTTTGACTAACTTACAGGGAGATTTTCTTGAGAAAACTTTTTAAAACCAAAAGCTGTCTTCCCTACATCCCTCACTTCCCACAGATGCAACCAAACTTTCAAGCTCTTTCTTATGAATAATCTCAAAATGTGATATAGTTTAGTTCTGTAATAATTTCTTGGTGTGTGAATTTAAAAGAAAACAAAAAGTTCCAAGCACAAACGAATGCATTCAAATTCACAAAAAAAGAAGAACAAGAACAAGAAACAAAAGCCAAACTGATTGGGTTTGTTTTGTCTTAACTCTTAACTGTTCTATATGGGGGTCTTAGTTAAATCTAGTTCTGCATTCCTAATCATTTCTTGGTCCTATTATATGTTTTGAATTGCTAGAAAATCACTATGCTTACTCTTTTTTTATTTATATGCTCTGTTTTCTTTTGAGATAAAAAGACAGAATTTAAAATTGGAACTCTTCACTTTTACATTTTGGTCCTGTAAATTACAATCACTTGAAAAATCAATGTCATGACAGAGACCCAAATTTCTGAGATCAAGTGCAAACTACCAAGCAATTAGTTTGGATACACTTAGGGCCCAGAATATGGAGTCATGGCCATTCTTCAACCAGGTATATTCAACTTGTTTTGTAATTGTATTTGACTTCTGATTTCTTTTCCTTCCTTTTGTGTGTGGACCATGATAATTACTAGAAGCATAAAAAATGTGTTTTATTATTCTCAGTTGCTGTGACTAAAATCTTTTTGCTGACCTTATACCCTGTAAACTATGATCCTTCTTCTTATATTAAGAAATCACTAGCATAAGGCAAGAGAATTTACGACCAGTGAGATATCAAATGCAAAGCCTTGCATAATATTTGATGATTGATTACCTAGATCTAAGATTAAATATGTGATATTGACCCTCTTTATTTCACATGGATTCTTCAGTCCTTTTGCTGAAGTTCTTTTTCTATTATTATTGCTTCTTTTCTCTAACATATGTTGTTATATACCTAAAAATACCTATAGTTAATAATGGAATGAGAAGGTGAAAATGTTAATGTTATCTGTATTTAGAGGCTTTAAAGTTTCTCCTAATTGATTGCTCTTGGCTTGAATAGCAGGCTATTGTTGTCATAATGGTTTAGTTAGTCTCATACTTGATGGTTTTGCGTGAACTTTGACCTAACTATCATTGGCAGTGTGTCAGTTGCATGTTTTGCTGATTTGGCTTCTAGAAGTTCCCAGTGCCATGCTTAGACTTTGTTTTTTTTAATCCTGCAATACTGACAAGATGATGTTGAACCAAGCATTTCTACACTCACTTTTGCAGATGCTAACATATCAAATTAATACCTAAATAGTTCTATACTCTTCAGTTTGTGGGAGAATTTAAAGACTCTGAATTTTTGCATTTACCCACTGCCTGCCAAATTTTATTGATGTTTTGTAGGTAACAGCTGATTTAACACCTCTTAATGCAAGAAAAGTGGCTGTAAAGTTTGATTATTTCAAAATCGCAGGTCTGGTAAGTATTCTTGTTACATTTTCTTGATTTTATGAGAGGCCACTTGGACCTCTCACCATTCAATGGGTGGTAGTCCTCCCCCTAAATCTCTTGTGACAGCAGGGAAAAATCTAGAATTTCTTCTGGAGAAAAAAGAAAAAAGAAATCTCATGTTTCTAGCACAACAATCTAGAGATTTATTGTAATATTAAAATGGTACATATCTTTCATGTGCTAATTTTTTTCTGGTAAGTGCCTTTTGTAGAATAGGCCAAAACTTAATTGTTGGATAGTGTCAAACAATCTACTGCATTCAAAATCTCTCTTTTGAAGTACTTGTGAATTTAAATGACATATATATGTTAATTATTTTATTGGAGGATGTTCGCCTTTTCAATGAAGGTTTATTCTAGTCTTATATTTTCTCAAACTAAGTGTACTCTTTCATTTTAAAGTGTGAATTAGTACCTGTATCAATACATAGAAATCACAGAATAGGCAGAGCTTATTTCAAAAGTTTTTAGCCCTACATGCAGCGATGTATTCATTGTCCATACAAAAAGGATGGAGTTAAAATTTTTATATTTCACACAGAGTAATATTGAAAAAGATTGAGATAGTTTGGTCATGTGCAACAAGAACCTATAATTATCCTATTGAAGTATTGTGGGAACCAATGGTGGCTTATCACTTGTGATTTAATAATAGGTATCTGTTAGGCAGGACAAAATGTGGAAACACTCACACACACATTAAGCTTCATTTGCTCCATAATGACACGTCTGCCTAAATAAAGCACGTGCACACATCTCTGAATTTCAATTGAGTACTTAGTTACATATAATGATTTATTTCATCTTGGTATACAGATACCAGTTAAGGCACCTGACAGTGCTCGTGGTGAATTGGAAATTACGTATTTGGATGAAGAAATGAGGTGAGTTAATGTTTTGTGATATGCTATTCATATAAATTCCATATCCTAAGAATGTGCTTAGAGGATATTGCAACTAACTTCACAGATTAGAGTGCAAGAATTCAATATTCTAAAAGAAGAGAAACGTGTAAGGTTTAATGAGTTATGATTATATCAATGACAAAGGTTTAATGCCTCTTCGTTCTTTTGAATATCATTTGCTTCTTTCCAAAAGAGTAAGAAAAAATCCAATACCCTATATTAGTTTGTCCTTGCACCAGATAAACTAAAATTATGTTTTTCTTATATTGCCAGAGTTTCAAGAGGAGACAAAGGAAACTTGTTCATCCTGAAAATGGTTGATCCATCTTACCAAGTTCCCGCTTGATGTACAAATCACACTGCAGTGTCTATAATCATTTGGCCATCATGCTTTCTTGGTCACGGGATTGGACTGAATTGTACTAGTTCTGCTTAAACACAATTTTGGTCATATTTTCTTGTTATATAAATGTTACAGAAAAATTTTGGGCCTTTATGAGTTTTACTTAAAGGTCCTGGCACATTTCTTTGCTGTACAGAACTTATGGATAGTTCATGGACAGTCAAATCAATATATATATATATATATTTATATATATATATATAAAAGTAGAGACCTCATGTGGGAAAGCATGAGATTTTGCCAAGTGGCACATTGTATGATATTCTTCTCATTTAGATTTCCACCCCATCTAAATTTAGCATTTATATCAAACTATTATGTAATGGCAAATGCATTTATTTTAATGTATTAATAAAATTCAAAGAATTTGTATACATTTATGACTTTACATGCTTTGAATTGATACGGATGGATTTAAAAAGTCATGGGAAATGTAGGAATAGAATTCAAAGAATTTGTATACATTTATAACTTTACATGCTTTGAATTGAAACGAATGAATCTAAAAAGTCATGGGAAAGGTAGGAATCAAAAACTTTTCAATTTTTTACATAAGACTAACTTCAATGCATAATTAATTGCAAGAGTCAAATTCAATGAATTGGACAAATATTATTTGTCTCCACATCAATACACACACACACACACACACATACATATTGATGCGAGACCTCATGTGGGAAAGTATGAGGTTCTGCCAAGTAACACATTGGATGACATCCTTCTCATTTAGACTTCCCCCTCATCTAAATTTAGCATTTATGTCAAACTATTAAGTAATGGCAAATGCATTTATTTCAATGTATTAATAAAATTCAAAGAATTTGTATACATTTATAACTTTATATGTTTTGAATTGATACGGATGGATTTAAAAAGTCATGGGAAATGTAGGAATAAAATTCAAAGAATTTGTATATATTTATAACTTTACATGCTTTGAATTGAAACGGATGGATCTAAAAAGTCATAGGAAATGTAGGAATCAAAAAAACTTTTCAATTTTCTGCATAAGACTAACTTCAATGCAGAATTGCAAGAGACAACAAATTCAATGAATTGGACAAATATTATTTGTCTCCACATTTGTCCAATATAAATCCCCATTTCCATTGGACTTAAAAATTAAACTTCCATAATTTTCTCACAGTATCCTTGTTTTTTTCTTTGAGTGGTATGTTAATTTTCAAAATATTACGTTCGTCTTAAATATTTTGTTTAGATTTTATGTATACGGTTTTACTTATGTAGCATTGTAATTTATTTAGGCTTATTTTTTCATATTATGTGCCAATTTATATTTTTGGTTTTCTGTATGATGCGTATACTTGGTAAGGATCTATTTTTGGCTACTTTTTTTTTTGGCTACTTTTAGTTCAATTAAAATTTGGAGGTTAAATTATGATATCATTGCATCACTATGGCATTAATATTTTCTATTGTTGTATCATGAAATTCTAGAAGTTTTTATAGCCAATTGATATATAAAACATAAATAATACAAGAAAGACACCTAGGAACCAACAGGTTTGTAGGTGACAATTTCACTATGATCTAGTGACATTTCTTGGTTGCATGAATTAGAGGAATTTTCTCCCAATGTATTTAATTTGAATTTAGTTTTAGTAGAAAACCTCATAGATTAAATATGACTAACAATAATAGTATTCATAAAATCAATGGGTCAAAAATAATTTCTTACAAAATTTATCAAATTGCATCACGCATCGTGGGGAATATCAGCTAGTATTGATAAATGATCATTGTGTGTAGTTTATTTAAATAGCTAGAGGAAAGCCAATTTTTAGATGATAAAAGGGTTAGAAATCTTGCCATGTAAGTATGCATTTTTTTTAATAGTAGGTAGCCTAAACAGTTTATCTATGATCAAGATCTACTAGTGGAGAGAAACATTAATTTTTTTTTTTTACTAGATTACAGTTTTGACATCTAAGTGTGGATATTTTCATTTTGGTCCCTTAAATTTGAGATTTTCCATTTTAGACTACAAAGTTTGATTCTGTTTTGAAAAATGAAAATAATCATTCCCTTAGCAAAGATTAAAATTTAAAATTCAAAATGAGAGAGGAAATCAGTCTTCCAAATTGAAGTGGAAAATAAACGTTCAGGATAGCTAATGTTGAGGATGAGGGGGGTCTTGGCTTGTTTCCGACGTGCCGCCTCATTAACTTGTTTAGGTGCCACATAAACTGCATAAATACATATCTTATGTTAATTGCATAAACTTTTTTTTTTTTTTTGAGAATACTAAGTATTTTTAATACACACGGAGAGAATTGCATAAACTTATTCAGGGGTAAAAATAAAAAATAAAAAATAAAAAAACCTGCATAAACTACATTATGTTACACATGGTAGAACCATCAGCCATGGTTAATGTTAGATTTTTTTTTTTTTTTTTTTTTTTATAGCAAGCATTCCTGATTTATATGTAATAGTTATAGACCCGCGCAATGCTAAAAAAATTTGACAATTTGTTTTTTCGTTAAGTGAAAAATGAAACATAATAGATGAGACTAATAAGTATTAGTTCCAAACCCTTCTTAAAATAATGTGATTATTTTCTAGTTGATACAATATATTTGTTAAGCTATCTATATTGTTATTTGAAAGTGTTTTAAAATTTGTAAGTTAAAAAAAGAAAAGAAAATATAACACATTTTACATTTAATTATATATAAGGTGATATATTTTGTAAATAATATAATGTGTAATTGAATTTTGTTTCTAGTACTTTTTATAAACGATTCATCCTCTATACTTCTTGAATGATCCAAAGAAGATACTCATATAAGTAAATCTATTACTTATGTTAAAAAAAATACAACACTTTAATAATATAAGAAAAATGTAATTTTATCAAGAATTAGTAGGCCGAAATAGTCAGAATGGATGGAATGGATCAAAGTGGACCGAAATGAACTGAAGTGAATCAAATTAGAACGAAATGCTACGCTTTGTGGCTGGGAAACAATGACCACGCAATACCCAATCTTATCAAAAAAAAGAAAAACCAACGTTAATGAGCCCAAAGAGTTAAGGAAAGAGCATTATGGCTGTCTCTCCTTCATTTGCTTCTGCCACTCTGCCACACAACCTTCAACCCTGCAAAAACTTCCTTCCTTTTCACACTGCACCCATTATTTTTCATGCAAAATACCTACTCTCCTCTCCAAAACCCAACACCACAACAACCAGCACCCACATCATATTAAGCCCCAACAAGCTCTTTGACCTTGCTGATTCTTGGAAATGGAGGACCCAAGTTTCCTTCTTTACTGGTTTTTTGACAAAAGGTAGGAATGCTGAAAGCCTCAAGGAGGAACTTTATGCAGCAATAGCCCCTCTTGATAGAGGTGCTGAGGCTATCCCTGAGGACCAACAACTTGTAGAACAGGTGGGAGCTTCATTTCAACCCCTATGTGATTTTGCATTATTTCACTCTTCTATTCCACAGTTTTGTTTTTTAGTGTGAAGTTTTATCTTTTATGGTACAAAAACTGAAGATTCATGCCCTATAGTCATGCCTGGTTGTGATGCCCTTTGGGATTTTGAGTTTATTATTTACGGCATTCATAGCTGAATGTAGGATGAGTTAAAAAGTAAAATAGTTTGTCTTTTTTGCTTAAATACATGGTTGGTCCCAAAATTTTAGTCTCTGATATGACATATGAGCAATCAAAAGTGATCAATTTTAGTCCTTAGATGACGTGATCAAACTAAAAATTGACACGTCATCACTCTGTTAGACACATTAGTGACCAAATTTGATCATAAGGTTGTTAGAGACTAAAAGCGATCACTTTAATTTTGTTAGGGACTAAAAGCGATCACTTTAAATTTCAATTAAAATCGCTCATAGGATCAAGTATAGGGACCAACCGTGCATATTGACCTCTGAGTTTTTAAAGCTGACATCCAGTATCATAGAGATTACTCTGTTTGATTATATAGCACATGCCAATGCCACATTTAAAATAGAATTCAATATTTTTTTAAAATTATATTATTAATTTTTAAAATTTTGCCATGGCCGAATTCCATATGAAACGCAACTACTATATGATTTTCCTGGTTTCTCATTGGCGTTTTTAGGTCTTGATACCTATTTTTCTCGAGTGCACAGTCCATGTTTTTCTCTAGTACACAACTATAGACTAAAACATTTGCAAGTTCAATATGTAACAAATCAAGAATATTTAATCACCATGTCTGGGTTTAGTATTTGAAGATTTCTTTTATGACATTTATGGATTTTTTTTTTTTTCGATCAGATTGCTCGTAAACTTGAGGCAGTGAATGAAGTAAAGGAGCCTCTCAAGTCTAATTTGCTCAATGGAAAATGGGAACTTCTATATACAACATCCCAATCTGTTTTGCAATCGCAGGTGATTCTTTGTTAATGTCTCTTTCAGTTTTTTGAAACTTGTTCTCTGTAAGAAAGGCATAATTTTTCTAATACAACATTATGGATTATGACCTACTTTCAAAGACTATTTATTCTCATGCTGACTACTTGGTTTTGATGCTTTGTTCCTTAATAGATGCATATTTACATATGAACACACACACAAAAATAGAGAATAACACCTATTGGTGTATTTTTGTTCTTTCTTGGAGAGGAAAAATTGGGGACTCCTAGACCCCTGCAAAAGTGAGAGCTTTGTGAATTGGGTACTACATTTATATTTTCTATGTTATAAATTGGTCATGTATGAACCTTTTGTCCAAGTAACTGAGGAGAATCTTGTCTTGTCAGGTATATAGGTCTCTTAAAATCTAGGATTGATAATTATAGCTGATTGCGCTTTAAGTTGTATAATTTTACTTTCATTTCTGCTTTTAGTGGTTCTCTTATATTATGTTTTGTTTTGTTACATCTAAATTTGTTATGTTTGAATTCTTTTTATACAATGAGTTATCATGTCTGTGGGGAATATGTGTAAATTTGGATTTGAAAACTTATTCTTAATTCGTATTTTTTCTTCTTTTATTCTCTTCTTATATATCATTCATCTCTATAGAATTATAACTCATTACTTATGAATTTATATGACAGAGACCAAAATATTTAAGGCCAAATGGGAAAATCTACCAGGCGATCAATGTGGATACTCTAAGGGCTCAAAATATGGAAACTTGGCCATTCTTTAATCAGTTATTGCTTCTTAGTAACATCTGATTTACGTTGTTTGTTTGCATCTATATTTTTTTCAGTTTTCACTTTTCAGCTAATATTTAAGCAGTTTTGTTGAGTGCTCAACTACCAGTGGAAGTTGGAACCTTATAGTTAGATGATAATTGATAAATTTTTTAAAGAATGTAGTATGTGGCCCTGAATGGGCTGCCATTTTTTTTCTTAGTTTAGGCTGAAAATACAAAAAACAAAAAATATAACAAAAAAGGAACCCAAGCTACTAAGAGGCATTGGAAACAAGGCAAGAAACTAAATCTGATGGAGTACCCAGTTAAAAAGTCTGTGTTGCTTTGCTTTTGAAGCAACTATATGAGCTTCAATAACTACAAACTTGCTTCCTTTATAACATTAGAAAGCAGTAGCTCTGATGTCCTGAAGCAGAGAAGAGATTACCCATGAAGTATGGTGACCTTAGAGATTACCCATTGATTACCCACCAGTAGCTTTGGTGTTCTTTTTTGGGATCTAACTTTTAGAAGATACAGCGAAGATTGGGATTTGGAATTTTTCTACAGTTTAATGTCTAGGATTTATGGAGCTTCTTTGAAAGGAGTTGGGGACGATAAGATGTGTTGAAAACCTGCTAGGGGTAAAGGTTTTACTGTTCGTTCCTATTACCAGGTGCTGACTAATAGTTTCGATCAGTCTTTCCTTTGGAAGACTGTTTGGAAGTCTAAGGTCCCCTCTAGAGTTGCTTTTTTTGTGTGGACTGCAGCTTTAGGGAATATTTTGACTATCGATAATCTTAGGAAACGGCAGATTTTGATTTTGGATTGGTGTTGTATGTGTAAAAGAAATGGGGAATCTGTTGACCACCTCCTTATCCATTGCTCTATTGCTTTTGATTTATGGTCTATGGTGTTTACTTTGTTTGGCATTCATTGGGTTATGCCGAAAATAGTGGTGGATCTGTTGGCTTGTTGGCAAGGAAAATTGGGGAGGCATCGGAATTTGGCTATGTGGATGGCTGTGCCCCATTGTTTGATGTGGTGCATTTGGAGGGAGAGGAATAACCAGCATTTTGAGGATTTAGAGAGATCAATTGCAGATCTTAAACTCTTCTTCCTTAAGACTCTTCTGGATTGGGTTACAGTGTTTGGCTTTCGTTCTTTTTCTTCAGTCCATGGTTTCACAGACTTTTGTACTTTATGCACTTGATTTGTATTTGTCCTTGATGTATACTTCCTGTATACTCAGGTGACACCCCTCTTCTTTTTAATATATTCTTATTACTTATAAAAAAAAAAGTATGGTGTCCATTGATAGAATTTATTGGATCTTTTCTATCAGTTTCAAGGATCACTTTAGACAGTCATATAGCCTTGACTAGCACCTCTTTTTGTCTAGTGAAATGAGCTTGTGTTTGCAACAATCCATTTTTCTGAATACTCTCTTTAACCCAAAGAAGTGTTGTTTCTCCTATCTTCTCAATTCAGATGGAAGTCCCTAAGCATATACTGCATGACAAGCAAAGGTCCTTATATAATCTGGTAGCTGAGTTCTGATGCTCTGTAGTGTACTCTGCCTAATACTATTCCGGGTTTGATAAGATTAATAACTTGATCCATAGCACAACAACATCTGATTAAGCATGGCTCTCTTGCTTGTATTTTTGGTAGATTGTGTGAACAGTAAACCTACTTTTCTAATTCTGGAAGTGATGATTGATACACAGGAATTTAGGTGGATCCATTTTTACATTGAAACTGAACTATTCTAGAAATCTTGCTTGGCAATCCTGTTCTATTTTGTCAAAGTCATGTCAAGATTGTGAGCTAACAGATTATTGATACTTCTCTTGAATTGGTCGATCAGTCATGAGGGCTCTTTTTTTCAAAAAATAAAATTGTTAAGCAGGAGTACCGAGCCTGTTAACCATCACTTTTGGTATGATTTTGCACACAAAATTTCATAGGCTGATGAGCTGAAATTGACTGAATTCTGAAGGGAGTTGCACTTTGAAATTCCCTTGCTTGTTCTCCCCCATTTGGAAAAGGTCTAGTACAACACTGGTAATGTCTTATGAACTTGTAAAAGTGTGATTGAACGTACACAAGCAGCCATCTGGGTCATGGTGCTTTTATAGCTCCTAATTAAAAGACTCAGCTTTTGACTTCATCCTGCATAGGATGACTCTTCAAGGGATTTGTAATAAAATTGGGTTAGAAAGTAGAAACTCTGGTTCCTTCTTTTCTTTACCAAGTTTGAAGAATTATGAGAGTCACAAGCCAAGTCAAGAAAAGGACTTACTTTTCTTTCATTGTAGTCTTAATGACTAGTAGTATGAAGCATTAAGAAAATAAATTAGTTTTTTTTTGGCATTCGGTTCTTTTGTCTTAAGTCAAGTTCTGTTAATCTTTCTATATGGTTAGGTTTAGGTTTTAGAATGTTGACTACCTATGTAAAAAAAAGTGTTGTAAGATTCAGTCTTTGACATAATAGTTTGCTACAATAGGGACATGTTCACTTGGAAGCAAGTTTGACTGCTCCACAAAGCTCCCCTGAAGCTATTCTATCATGGGCAGAAGCTAAAAATGTCACAAAAAGAATAAGAGCTATGGCAGCATGATTGAAAATATTGGTAGCTAAAATCTGAAATGGCTTAAATTGGATGATAAAAATTTGATCCAACCATGATTCAAAGAAGGCAGTC
Organism: Notholithocarpus densiflorus; assembly: GCA_030021035.2. NCBI lineage: Eukaryota > Viridiplantae > Streptophyta > Magnoliopsida > Fagales > Fagaceae > Notholithocarpus > Notholithocarpus densiflorus. The sequence continues at coordinate 11,651,422 of JARYZH020000003.1, forward strand.
AAAAGTCTGATGGCAGTTGTTGGGTAGTGAAAAAAATCTGATTTAGACCCCAAATGGATAAGCAGCAGATTAATTTAGCCACAAATCACCGTGTGCATTTAAAAAAAATTTGTATATGAGATTTCTTAAACATAGATGTCAACATGTGCACAGCTACAACAGCACAACCTGTCCGGTACAAGACATCCAAAACAATGCGACTAGTGGTACATGCCATCATGCCAACGTGCATAAATGTCAATACTTTTGATGCATCAATATTTTCTAAAATAGGAGTGTGCTTAAAAATAGGTTCTATGACTTCTCATACTGCATTCTAGCCTAATAAACACCTCCCCCATTAAGCGTGCTCCGAGCAAATCATAGATCTCTAGGCAGAGGTTGTAATGTTAGGAATTATTATAATACTCACCTTAATTTTATGAGGAAGAGCTCCTGAAGTATCCTAAGAACCTAACTATATCAAGTTTTTTTAGATTTGCCAACTAAGTTAACTGTGCAGTGTGCAGTAGCAAGTCAAAATATGCTGACTTTTGAGAGGAATCTATATAAATGAATGGTAATCATATTTTCTCTTGTGCTTTAGACAAATCTTTTATTATCATTTACAATTTATTCATATGCATATATGATCTTGTTTTTGAAAATTTTCATCTTCCAATCAAGAAATCTAGATGATTCTGTAGCCCTTTTTTGGTGAATTGGGTTTACACTGGATTACAGCAGCTTTATAATGGAGGCCTTCTGTAGCATAAGACTTGGTTTTGATAATTGTTTTGATGCTGTTTGGTCTTTGTCTTGACCTTTTAGTGCTGATTTTTCCCACATGCAGTATAGTTTTATCATTCTTCATAGCTCATGAGCTTAAGGTTAATCTGTTAATGTTTACGCAGGTCACGGCTAATTTAGTCCCCTTAAACTCAAGAAGGGTGGCTGTTAAATTTGATTTCTTCAGAATTGCTGGTTTGATACCTATTAAGTCACCTGGAAGTGGTCGTGGTCAGTTGGAAATAACTTACTTGGACGAGGAGTTAAGGTAAGCAACACAAAACTATTGATTCTACGGTCTATGAGTGTCTAACTAATTCTTTTTCCAAGAATGTTAGTATAATGGTAACAATAAAACTAAAAATTGTAATAAAAGTCTCACATTATCCAAGCCTCCCTTCCCCTCTCCTCTCCCCCCATCTATCTCCATCCAAACATAACCCTAGGCCCTAGGCTTTGGCTCAAGATGTAAGGGGCATGTCTATACTTTAGATCTTGCAAAGAGCTTCTGTTTTTGCAAATATCTTCAATGCTGTAAAAAATTCTGAATTAGTTACAAATAATTATGTAATGACAATGCATTTTTTGTAGTTCTTTACATTTTTATAATTCACACGGACTATTTCCTCATGTGATTCCAGATAATTACTAAAGGTTAAAACATTCTTGGCAATAATTACTAAAGGTTAAAGAATGTTACTATCAACCTCTATTTGCTTCAGAAAATCATATAAATTAAATTCCTAATGATTTCATGAATTTGAAATTCTGTTCAGCCCTTTACTTTTGCTAAATTCTAGTTTCTGTTTTTGCAGAGTATCAAGAGGTGATAAAGGTAATTTGTTCATTTTGAAAATGGTGGATCCATCTTATAGAGTTCCTCTTTGATACAGCTTTTGCAAAAGAATGATTGTTGAGTCACCTCAGGAGAGAGGGAATTGTAGGACTTAGAAGTTAGAGGTGTTGTGTGTTCATTTATATAGACGTGTAGCTAAGCTTAGTAAAAGTTGCTCATTCAGCATGTGAGAAAAGTAGCCAAGGGTCGTTGGAATCCATTCAATTCTAGTGTTTGATAACCTGGCTTCATGTACAAGTCTCTAGTGTATGCTGTATTTATTGTCAACATCACCAAAAACAAAACAAAAAAAAGGAAGAATCAAATGTATACAGTAACAAATAGTTGAAAGTTGATACTGTTAATATTATTATATTCCAAATATAGAACAAATAATCATAAATTTATGGTAAATACCAACCTCTCTTGAGGTTTCATTTGTGCACGTCAGCCATTTCCATTTAAGAGATAACGACAATGATTAAATTGACATGACATTGAAAGGTTAAGGATCAAATTGACACAATTGAGTAGCTAAGGATCAAATTGAAATATGATATAAAGTATAGGGACCAAATATATGGTTTACCCTAAAAAGAAATATGATTTACCAAAATTCTAATGGAGGATTTAAATATAACATAGAATTTTAATTCAATTATAAATTAGAATAATAACGTGTTAAATTGTAAGATTTCAAAAGTTTATGTGATACAATATTATGAGGTCAACTAAAAGTTAAACAACTTCTGTTCTATTTGTTTTGCATAGCGAATAAAGGATTAAAATTTAAATGTGTTGTTTAACCTTAGTTTTTTTTTTTTTTTTTGATAATCTGTTCAACCTTAGTTATACTTTGGCAAAGTTTGAGATGTGATTTTTAAGCAATAATTTATGTGAGGGATATTGTACTAAATAAGCTCAAACCCTAGTTATTTTCTCTCTTTATTTATCTCCTTTCATATTTCCCCGAATCACATTCCTTTGTAGTTTACCACCACCTTCCCTCTCTCACTTGACCAACCATACCTCTAGTTTCTCTTTAATTTTATTTTTATAGATTTGAGTTTGAAGGTTTTGATTAGGCATATACAAAGTCTCACTTTGGTTATTTACTAGATCTTTAGATTACATAAGCAATTATAGAGATCCTAATTATAACTTCACTAATAATTTCAAAGTAATGATAGAGTAGATGTGGCTAGTATTTCCTAAATCACAATAATTGGTAGTAATGCCAACCTAGTAACCCAAAGTGTTGCATTACCTATATTATAGATCAATTTGAACTATATAAAAAAGTGTGAAGCCCAAATTGTATTAGTAATAATTTTTTTTTTGATACAATATAGAAATTTTACTATAATATAATCTAAGTGTATATGTGTATAAAATTCTCTTTTGAAAACTTGAATTTCGACCCTTGTCCCTTCACACTTTACAAGTACTTATACTTATAGAGTAACTATTGTGCCAAGGGTGTGCAGTATATTGTGATATCTCAAATTATGTGGATCAAATACTAAGTCCCACACAATGTCTTTATTAGGTCAGTTTGGGCTATATAAACAATTAAGAACACTAATTATAACTTGATTAGTCTTTGTAAAGTATGACCTATATATGACCAGTACTTCCTTCGAGAATCGGGTCATAACAATGCTAACCTTGTGTTCATCTCAATCACAAAACTCACTCTCACCCATCATGTGTTACCACAGCTGAAATCTACCCCCACCGGACCACCTTCAAAATTAGAGGATTTGCACTCAAATAAATTGAATCCTGGACAAATAAAAAGTTCAATCCTTCTATTTATGATTAATTATGAAATAAATTTGATTTATTGCTTGATTATATAGACCGTGTAAATATGCTTTAAAGCTTGGGTATATTGTCCTTAAAATCCCATTGATTGAGCTTAGTGGTTGGTCCTTTATCTTCCTCGCAGGCCCAAAAGCTACATTAATAGTTGGCTTGAAATGGGTTGGTGGCCATGGAAGTTGAATTTCAATGGCTGAATCTAGTGAAGCTTTTAGTGTAATGGGAGGGGTAACTTGTGATAAAAGTAAACTTCCCCAATAAAGCCAATGATCATTGATTCCATCAAGCACATATTAGCAATGCCACCAGTCAAGGATTCTGATCAGCAAATAAAAGGGTCCAGCATCAATCTACATTTTATTTGTATATTTTCATTCAAATCATTGTATGATATACTTTCATGTATAGCTTGACAAACCGTGAATAAAATGCAAGTGAAATGTCCCTACACATGGTGTGGCAGCAATATTTTCTTCACTTTGACCAAATCCTGTTTCCTTTCAGTTTCTACTTTCTACTATGGTTTTTCTCACCTTCAAGCTCCTAGACCATAATTAACCATCTGCCAACACACTTTTCTCCCTATTTACTACAATTCATAGGCAAAGGAGGTCAAGGAAAGGTTTTTACTTTGGGATTGGAATTTCTCTTTTAATCTTGAGTTTCTCTATGGTATTTTTGGATCATAGGAAGAAAACAGACCATTTATCTCACAAAGAAAAGAGAGAGAAAGAAGAAACAGATATTGCCAGAGGATTTTCTAGTTCTCATTGCCTAGAAAATGGGGATTTATCAACTTGTTATCTATATTATTTTTCCATTCACAAAATTTAAAAATAAAATGTTATCATTAGAATAGCAAAATGCATAAATTCACATTCAACTAACATGAACCATAAGAACGAAAGTCTACATGGGTCTCTAGTACATGAAAAGGTGAGAGATCTACATGGACATGTACATGATATATCCGAAGACAAATCCCCCTTCTCATTCTTAGTGTTCCATTTTAATTTCCATGAACTACAAACAAAGGATGTGTGGTAGACTGCAATTGGTGGAGCAGAAAGTGGAACATTGAGAGTGGACAGAAATTTTTTATTCGATATATCTCATTACTTTCTTCACTAAATCAGCGAGCTGTAATTGGACTGATAGCATGAGTTATTTCTTCTCCTTCTATTCCAGCAGTCCAAGACCCTTCTGAAGCTTCAGGAGATGACTGAGTAAGAACAGATAGACTAAAAACGATTTCTGCCATGCTTGGTCTTGCCGAAGACTTATCCAGTGTGCATGCCCTTGCCAAAGCTGCCAAGCTGAGAACACCTTCAATGGGATAAAATCTCTCCAAGTGTGGATCTATCCATTTTCTTAACCTCTCCTCTTTGTTCTCTTCTACTTCCAAGATCAACCTTATATCCTTCCATAACATAGCAACCTCACTATTTTCTTTTGTTTCCATGGCCTTCTTTCCTGAAAGCAACTCCAGTAGCACAACCCCAAAAGCAAAAACATCAACTGTTGGCATGAGAGAATTTGTAGCAGACCTAGCCATTGAGAAATTTGCTATCTTTGCCTTAAACTTGGAGTCAAGAAGTATATTAGCTGCTCTGATATCTCTGTGAACAATTGTTGGTTGAGTGTGTTCATGCATGTAATGCAAGCCATTGGCTACATCTAGTGCAATGTTTAATCTCTGATTCCATGTTAGGAAGGACAAAGATTTTGAAGACTTGGCGGGCACGTGCAACCACTTATCAAGTGACCCTCTTTCAACATATTCATAGACCAGGAAATGATTCCCTTCTGTGTCAGACGCGGTGCCCATCAACTTCACTAGATTCGCATGATTTACCTTCTGTAAAATTTTTAGTTCCTCTGTGACATCTTCCTTGCTTTTCTTTACTGCTAAGACCTGCTCATTGATGGTGGCTTTGTACACTGATCCCCCAATCTTACATTGTTCACTGAGGTTCATCGTTGCCTCCAAAATCGTTTTAGTCTCATACATGATTGGCTTGCTGAGATAGCCTGAAACTCCAGCAAGTAGTTTACTTTGTATGCTCTTATGCTCAAAGTCATCACCTTTCGATTTTTCTTTCATTTGAATCAGCTCACTAGTCTCCAGAGAGGAACCTGTGCGATCTATAGTCTTCTTTCTCTTACTTAAACAGTGAGCATAGACCAAAAAAGTACTTAAAAGTAAGATCAAAATAGCACCCACCAAACTTATAATAACAATGAGGATCCAAAGATGTTTGGAATGATTTTTAGGAGGGTATTGTTGAAAGGGGTAAGGTTGAGAGAGTGCTGGCAATTGTGACACGGGGATCAATACCGGAAGCCCCACTGCAGTACTAAAGTTCTGATAGTAATTTTGATCTTCAATGTTAGCTGCAGTGGCATTGAATTTAGCACTTACTTGCAAGACATCATCAGCGGGTTGCCATACATAGGTAATGAGGTTTTGAATGCCATTTGCCACTTCTTGTTTTGAGGGACACTTACAAAACAAAGGAAAGATAACTTCCACACCAATATGCAACAGGCTTGGGTCCAGAGTGGGATTCATGTCTTCCACTACATGCCAGTTGGCGAGATTCTCAAATGAATTGGTTGAGACCACGTAGTAGCTATCACCCTTCTTGATCTGGTAAGTGATATTGGCAAAATATTGGGTTCCATTACAGCCACAAGTAACAGGCACAGCACTAGTAAGAGTTGGCCTGGAAATAACTGGTTAACTCCGGAAGCTAAGTTACTGGCTTTCTCAATTAAAGAGACCTTCACGTCAAATAGATCAGATATGTTTGCCAAATCCAAATATTCAGGAGGCTTGGCAAAGTACGCGACATATGTTTCACAAGAGGGGACTGAATCCACTGAGCACAAAAAGTTTGTGCCCGGGTTGCGTGGCGATTGAGCTGTGATATTTGTGATGGAAAAGAACAAAGTTAGGAGAAGGAGAAGCTGAGAGGCCATGAAAGAGATTGCCATTGTTTTGAGCTTGAATACCTAAGCTTTAGAAGTAGTTATGTGACATGTACTCGTTGAAAGAAAGATGTTTACAAAATCACACACAACTTGACAAAGAATCTGGACAAAGTTATTATAATTGAGCTTTCCATAGGAATAAAATAGATTTTGTTTACAATAAAATCCTAGAGACTTTGTCTCAAGTTTTGACTTGAATGAGTCCCAAAACATCGTATGCTATCATTTCATAAATTACTTACTATATTCAATATGAGAGTGATGTTCACAAGCGGGAAACAATCATGACAAAACTATAGATTTTAAAAAGTACTAAAAATCAGAGGGAGCTTTGATTTTGAATGATTCTCTCTTAGTTTCTTATCCTTGATAGACATATAATATTGTGCTAAAGTACGAATATATCATTATTTGAGGCAACTTTAAAGAGAAAATAAGGTCCAATCAAGACAAAACGTAATGAACTTTGTTAACTTTCTGGATTATAGTTCCCTTTCTACTAAGAATATTAAATAAGCATTGGATTAGTTTTGTACAAAAATTCCAAAGGAAGACGGCAACAAGTTGTCTGTCCTACCATTTTTATATACAAATACAGCAAACCTTCGTCTGAAACTGATTATTCTGTTGGCCACGCCAAGATTTAAATAGAACAAGAATATGTTTCATGAGTGACGCTAGGGTTACTACAAATTTTATTATATATGTCTTACAAACTATCATCAATAACAAAAAAAAAAAACTTAATATTTATTTATTATGTTGTTAATAATATATCAATCATATTCATGTCACATTAATTTGTAAACATTTTGCAAATTAGCACACATTATTAAATTTAAGACTCATGTCACCCAAAAGGTTAACAGGTCACATTGGTGGAGCAATCGGTTCAATCCTTCTTCTTCTTCTTCTTCTTCTTTTTATTAATTTTTATTATATATATATATATATATATATATATGGCAATCGGGTCAATCCTAATCCTTCATGTCACCACTATCAGCCAAATAAAATCTAGAAGTAGGTAAATTAAGTAATTCTTTTTTGGTATAGAGTAAACCTCAATAGACAAATGAAGTTGATCATTAGTCCATATGGGAGGGATCCAAAATTGGATCTTTTCGTTGGACCAACCAGGTAATCACATAGCTGCCAATTAGTGTGTGTGAGAGTGAGATATAGAGGGAGACAAAGACAAAGAGAGTTTACACCGAGCCCCAAAGTACTTCAGGGAAAGCAGATTGTAAGGACAAGAAAAACTGGTCGTAGGGACGGCACGGAATATTCCTAAAAAAATTCTAAAATTATTACCAATTTGACTATAATAGGTTTATAAACTTATGTGATAATAAATTTGATGGGTGTCATTTCAGGAACATAATAAATAAATGTATGAATTGCTACTTGCGTTGTCAATCTAATATTAATGAAGGAAAAAAAAATCTGATGTACCTAGAAGAGCAATGGAAAGGGCAGTGGACATGTATAGTTTTTTCAATATACTGTGGAGTGTGATTTTATGGGGAAATTATTGTGTACTCCCGGAGTATTATAAATGCGTACCCCCTCCTCTCACATGAATGGTGAGTCTCACTAATTAAATTCATGGTGAGACCCACCATTTATGTGAGAGGGAGGAGTACGCATTTATGATACTCAGAGAGTACCTAATAATTTTCCGATTTTATGCACGTCTAAAGACAAGGATGATTAAATCTTGGCCTCTTGGGAGTAATTGCTCCCAAAACAATTATAGAACCCTCAATAGTCAATACTCAATAGTAAAGCAGGTGTAGAAAAGAAACACATATTTCATAATTTTAATGTTAAGGTTCAAATCACCTCCCCCAACTATTGAGTTATCAAAATCTATATTTATATTAATATTTAAAAGTTGAAGTCTAGCATTTCGGTCCCTTAAGTCCACTACGGTTCATTTTGGTCCACTTCTATCCATTTCGGTCCACTTTAGTCCATTTGGTCAATTTCGGTCCACTTTGGTTTATTTGGTCCAGTTTGGTCTGTTCCGTCCATTCGTTCCATTTTAGTCCACTTCGGTCCTTTTTAGTTTAATTTGGTCCATTTAGTTCACTTAGGTCTATTCGGTCCACTACAGTCAATTCGGTCTATTTAGGTCCTCTTCAGTCCCTTTTGGTCCACTTTGATCTAATTCCGTCCATTTAGGTCCACTTTAGTCTATTCAGTCCAGTTCGGTCCATTTGGTCCATTCGGTCAATTTTTCCCACTTTGGTCCATTTTACTCCACTATGGTCCATTCGGTCCACTTCGATGATGCATTGTGAGGAGATATTTGTGTAGAAAGACTAAGAGGAGTTATTTCATTAACAATTATGTCACATCCTCAACGTAATGTTGGTAGGTTCTTGATTCAGTCTACTTCAGTCCATTTGGTTTATTTCAGTTCATTCAGTCTACTTCGGTGATACATTGTTAGGAAATGTTTGTGTAAAAAGAGGAGTTGTTTCATTGACAATTATGTTGCAGTCTCAGTGTAATGTTGGTAGGTTCTTAATAAAATTATATTTTTCTTATGTTTTTAAAGTATTGTATTTTTTTTCTAATATAAATGATGGTTTTACTTATATTTGCTTCATCTTTAAGTCATTCAAGACTTATAGAGAATGAATTGTTTGTAAGGAATGTTAGAAACAAATTCCAACCACAAATTATATTATCCACAAAATATCTCATCTTATATAATAATTGGATGTAATATGTTTCCTTGAAAAAAAAACTTTATAAAATTTAAAACACTTTCAAAAAACAAGTATAGATAACTTAATTACTTTATTCAATTAATTTATTCAAAAAAGCCCGAGCAAAATATCATATATTCAATTACTTTATTGTTTTCTTAAAAGTGAAAACAGATTCACAGTTTCACACCTTTCCCGTTGCAAATAAAATAACCAAACAAAACAAAATTCACACAAACGGCCTTGACCACCCTCCCAGCAAAAGCCATACAAACACAACAATAAAATATTTCCAAAAAACATGTCCAAACATAAACAAAACCGTAAACCTGAAAAAAAGTTTAAAAAAAAGAAAGAAAAAAAAAAAAAAATTTCTTGGATTGGGAAGAATCGGAAGAAATAGAAAATTCCTGAAATTAATTTATTAGGTAACAAGTCAGATAATGACAAAAGGACCGGCCTGGCTCACATTTTTTTCCACATAATCCACAATATTAAATAAATTTTGATTCTAGCTTTACTCTTCTCCAAATAAGTTCTAAACTACTAATTATATTAAACAAGTTCTTGTCTACAAAATCATTAATTTTATTTTTATTTTATTTATATTTATTAAATAATCATATATAGTATATAAATATTTTCTGTCGAACTTTACTGTACATTGCTGGGTTTAAGTCATATATATATATAGTTGGGTTCAAGTTACACCTAGTGTAACTGTAAGTAATGTTACACCACTTAATATTTTTTAATTGGATGTAAATGTTGACAAATCTACCATTAGATTATATTATCTTTGTATATTCTCCATACTTGCACAATTTCAAGATGATCAAAGATTAATAGCCATGTCATCAATGAATTTTTTAAATTCACATTTTTGTAGTTTAAAATAATGCATAAAAGATGAGTTTATAGATCGAATGGTAAATAACATCCAATTGACATAAAAATTGCCAAGAATGTTAAGAACATATAGAGGATTAGATTCAAGTTACACTAGGTATAACTCTAAGCAATATTACCCAATAACTTGATATAGAATTTGTATTTTAAAAATCCCATCGTTGAATTACATATTCTAAATGTTCTTAACATTCTTGCCAATTTCCATGTCAATTGGATGTTATTTACTATTCGACCATAAACTCATTTTTTATGTATTGATGTTAAGTTATTGGCATAAAAATTGGCATGAATGTTAATAACATATAAAACATATAATTCAACGATGAGATTTTCAATGAATTCTATATTAAGTTATTGGGTGGTGTAATATTGCTTAAAATTACACCAGGTATAACTTTTTTTTTAGAATGACCAAGTGTAACTTGAATTCAACCTTTATATATATATATATATATATATATATATATATAGACACCCACCTAACTAGATACGGATAGTTTTGAAAGTTTGGTAGTTGCAATTATGGATAGAACTTTTAGTATGTACTTTTTCAAATTGACTGTTTGTATCCTCAGTTTTAGGACTTTGGAAATACTGCAAGCTATAAATAAAGAGGGGTTCTTCTATATAAAATACTATAATTTTTGTTACAATTTTTACCATAACTATCTTACGTGTCAGATTGTAACTAGTTATTTGTCACTTTCATATGAACCCACTACTTTTTCTCCACCACTCACAGTCTACCATGTGGATAGTTATGATATTTTATGTGGTCTTAGAATTTTTGATAAATAAACACTCCTAAGTTGAAATTCCTACACCCTCAAAAAAAAAAAAGTTGAAATTCCTTATTTGGAGTGATTGTTTCAAAACCTTGACAGGGAATGAAAAATTGAAATAAAATAAAATTATACCATCTAAATTGATTAATTATTATTTTACTCCTATAAATTTATTTTTGTCGTTTTGGTCTTATAAATCTTTTAGAAAAAAAAAAAATTTGGGGGAAGGAGTGGGTTCAAACTTGAGCATGATAATAAATACTTTAAGCCATACACCTACCCACTAAGGTGGTTTTTTTTTTTTTTTTTTAGTATAAAAAATACTAAATATTTTGTTTTTGAAAACTATTTTTGTTAAAAAGCGTCTGTACTAAACTTATTTAGTAATGTAGCCTCTTTTTGGAACTTGACTTTCTCAAAATTAAGTTCAAAGTTAGTTTCACTAAAGTGGAGTTCTATGAAATTCAGTTATATGTGGCAAACGCGAAACTCAATTTTCTTAAAACTTGAGTTAAACGTTCTGCTAGCAGAGAACTTGATTTTGGTGAAATCAAGTTTCATGTTGGAAATCAACTTTTCAGAAAATTGAGTTCCAAAATGAGGTTATATAACTAAGGACAAAACTTAGATACAATACCTTAGGTGTTGTTCCTTAGGTTCCCCTCTTAAGATTCAGCCATGTGGTTACTTATCTAAAAAAAACACTTTCATCCTATGAGAAAAAATCCACATGGCATAATTTCAAAAAGGAAACCTAAAGAACAGTATCTAAATACTGTACCTAAGTCTTGCCCTATAACTAAATAAGTTGCGATAAAGGTTTTATAACAAAATAATTTTAAAAACTCAAATGTTTAGCAAAAAAAGGCCAACTAAGATACTGAAAATGATTATTTTCATTTTAAATAAGTAAGTTGGGGTAGCATTTGCTATTAGTATGTTACCCCCATAAGTCCTTCTATCCATAATTCTTGTTAATTAATAAAATTTTCTTTTTAAATATTAAAAACAATTAAAGCTTCTTTAAAAAATATAGCAAATTACATTTTTTAAATTTAGTCAATTATCACTTTGATTATTTTCAATTAGCAAATTACACTGCACTAGCACCTTGGCATGCAAATGGCTACTAAATGGCTAGTAGGTAGTCCACTTCAGCTCTTGCCGCACAAGAAACTGTAGCCTTAAGCAATCTCGAGTCTTTGAGACTCAAGATGCTAGTTCACATATATGTTTAAATAATATGCCAACTAATAAAATTGTTTCGAAAATTATGCCAAATGCCAAAAAAACCCCACAAACAAAGGATACGAAAAAAAAAACAAAACCTAGCTGATGAAAATACACAGTGATGAAAACCCCAGAACCCACAAGAACCACTACCAGCACAGTTCTTGGGTTCTGAAACCACCGCTGAGAATCCAAGAATCCAATAACAAGCAAAAGAAAACAAATTTAGTGTTAAAAAAAATAAAACATACCCAGTAGTATCATAGATATTCCTAGAGATCCTCATCTTCTTCTTTGAACCTTTATAAAGCTCCTCCAAGCTACAAGGCAACACGCTCTCAAGCGGAGCTGCTTTCCTCAAACTCGAAGAAGAAGAAGGCGACCCACCAAAATCCGACCTGTTTTCACCCCTAAAGAACCCATCTTTACCAAAACCCCTCACCCCAGCTCCACCGCTTCCTCCATCGCCAGCTCCACCATTGCTCTCGGATCCAAAAATCTCAGCATAAATATCCTTCGCATCACGCGGGTTGAACCGAAACGACGTCGGATTGTAGTGGTGGTGCTGTGCTGGCGATTGTAGAAATGGTGGTGATGGACACGCAAAGAGGAAGAAGAAGACGCAGAAGAAGAAGGCTGGGGTGGTGGGATTTGACCGGACTTGGAATTTTGGGTTGGACTTGGGAAGAAGAAGAAGAAGAACTTAGCTGGGTTTTTTTTTTTTTTTCTTCGTATCCTCTGTTTGTGGCTTCTGGGTTTTTTTTTTTTTTTTTCGTATCAAAGTCTGTTTGTGGCGTGCAGGTGTGAACATAAATCGAGGATCTAACTGTCGAGATGTAAATCGAGTCTTAGAGACTCAATTTTCAGGTGTTCGCCACGTGGAAAAAATGCCAACTCAGACTCGATCAGAACATAAAACCCGACCCTCAAAGACTCGATTTATAGCCCAAAAATCAAGCCTCTTAGACTCGAGATGCTAGTAAAAAATATAGTTTGAAAACAGTGCCTACTAATTATATTGTTTGAAAATCAGGGTTAATTTCCCATTTTGGCCTCTGTTTGTGGCTTCTGGTTTTTTTTTTTTTTTTTTTTTTTTTTTTTTTTTTCTTTTCTCGTTTAAGTCTGATTGTGGCTTGCAGGATAAATCGAGCTTGTAACTGTCGAGATGTAAATCGAGTCATATAGACTCGATTTCCAGGTGTTCGCCACGTGGAAAAAGTGCCAACTCAGACCCGATCAGAACATGAAAACCGACCCTCAAAGACTCGATTTATAGCCCAAAAATCGAGCCTCTTAGCCTCGAGATGCTAGTAAAAAATATAGTTTGAAAACAGTGCTTACTAATTATATTGTTTAAAAATCATGGTTAATTTCCCATTTTAGCCCCTTTCTTGTTGCAAATAAAATAACCAAACAAAACAAAATTCACAAAAACGGCCTTGACCACACTCCCGGCAAAAGCCATACAAACACAACAATAAAATATTTCCAAAAAACATGTCCAAACATAAACAAAACCGTAAACCTGAACATAAGTTTAAAAAAAAGAAAGAAAAAAAAAATTATTTTCTTGGATTGGGAAGAACCGGAAGAAATAGAAAATTCCTGAAATTAATTTATTAGGTAACAAGTCAGATAATGACAAAAGGAACGGCCTGGCTCACATTTTTTTCCACATAATCCACTATACTTAATAAATTTTGATTCTAGTTTTACTCTTCTCCAAATAAGTTCTAAACTACTAATTATATTAAACAAGTTCTTGTCTACAAAATCATTAATTTAATTTTTTTATATATTTATATTTATTAATTAATCATATATAGTATATAAATATTTTCTGTCGAGCTTTACTATACATTGCTGGGTTTAAGTCTCACACACACACACACACACACACATATATATATATATATATATATATATAATTGGGTTCAAGTTATACCTGTAACTGTAAGCAATGTTACACCGCTTAATATTTTTTAACTGGATGTGAATGTTGACAAATCCACCATTAGATTATATTATTTTTGTATATTCTCCATACTTGCACAATTTCAAAGTGATCAAAGATTAATAGCTATGTCATCAATCAATTTTTTAAATTCACATTTTTGTAGTTTAAAATAATGCATAAAAGATGAGTTTATGGATCGAATGGTAAATAACATCTAATTGACATGAAAATTGCCAAGAATGTTAAGAATATAGAGGATTGGATTCAAATTACACCAAGTGTAACTCTAAACAATATTACATTACCCAATAACTTGATATAGAATTCATATTTTGAAAATCCCATCGTTGAATTACATATTCTATATGTTTTTAACATTCTTGCCAATTTTCATGTCAATTGGATGTTTTTTACTATTCGACTATAACTCATTTTTTATGCATTAATGTTAAGTTATTGGCATGAAAATAGGCATGAATGTTAATAACATATAGAACATATAATTCAACGATGAGATTTTCAATGAATTCTATATTAAGTTATTGGGTGGTGTAACATTGTTTAGAATTACACCAAATGTAACTTTTTTTTTTAGAAGAATCAGGTGTAACTTGAATTCAACCTTTTTATATATATATATATATATATATATATATATATGTATATGGAGAGTTTTGAAAGTTTGGTAGTTACAATTATGGATAGAACTTTTGGTATGTACTTTTTCAATTTGACTGTTTGTATCCTCAGTTTTAGGACTTTGGAAATTCTGCAAGCTATAAATAAAGAGTAGTTATAGTACCATATAAAATACTATAATTTCTGCTATAATTTCTTACGTGTCAGATTGTAACTGGTTTTTTATCACTTTCATACGAACTTACCACTTTTTCTCCACTACTCACAGTTTACCATGTAGATAGTTGTGATATTTTATGTGGTCTTAGAATTTTTGTTAAATAAACACTACTAAGTTGAAATTCCTTATTTGGAGTGATTGTTTCAAAACCTTGATAGAGAATGAAAAATTGAAATAAAATAAAATAAAATTGTACCATCTAAATTGATTAATTATTATTTAGTCCTATAAATTTATTTTTGTCGTTTTGGTCTTATAAACTTTTTAGAAAAAAAAATTTTTTGGGGGGAGGAGTGGGGTCAAACTTGAGCATGATAATAAATACTTTAAGCCATACACCTACCCACTAAGGTGGTTTTTTTTTTTTTTTTTTTTTTTAAGTATAAAAAATACTAAATATTTTGTTTTTGAAAACTATTTTTGTTAAAAAGCTTCTATACTAAACTTATTTAGTAATGTAGCCTCTTTTTGGAGTTTGACTTTCTCAAAATTAAGTTCAAAGTCAGTTTCACTAAAGTGGAGTTCTATGAAATTCAGTTATATGTGACAAACGCGAAACTCAATTTTCTCAAAACTTGAGTTAAATGTTCCACTAAATTGCAGAGAACTTGATTTTGACGAAATCAAGTTTCACGTTGAAAATTGACTTTTTAGAAAATTGAGTTTCAAAATGAGGTTATATAACTAAATAAGTTGTGATAAAGGTTTTATAACAAAATAATTTTAAAAACTCAAATATTTAGCAAAAAAGGCCAACTAAGGTACTTAAAATGAATATTTTGGTTCTCAAAAAAAATAAAATGATTATTTTCATTTTAAGTAAGTTGGCGTAGCATTTGCTATTAGAGCATCCACAGCAGATGTTCTATAAAAAATGTCATTTTGACACACCAAAAGCCTACTTTATTATTTTATCACATCATTTTACAACATCTCATTTATCAGATGTTTTATCATTTAATTCTATACATTAAAATAATATTTACTACATATTAAAATAATATATTAACTCCTCCCACCAAACACCAAGAAAGAGAGAGAAGAGAGAAAGTCAAAAAGGATGAGTGAGAAATGAATAAAAAGCTTTTTTTTTTTTAGCATTCTTGTCCGTACTGTTCCAAAATGGAACGGTACTGTTCACATGTGGCAAAAATTATGAGATTTGGAACATCTCATAAAGGGGGTTTTTTGGTGTTTAGTGGGACAAATGTGCCAAATATTTGGCATTTGACACATCTACTGTGGATGCTCTTAGTATGTGACCCCATAAGTCCTTCTGTCCATAACTCTTGTTAATTAGTACATTTTTTTTTAATATTAAAAACAATTAAAGCTTTTTAAAAAAATGAGTAATGCTATAGACACAAACTATTTTACAACATTTTTACAAATTGCTGATGTGGCTTTAGTATTTTCCAAATAGTTATTGTAAATAAAAATATTATAAAATAGTTTGTGTCTATAACATTATACTTAAAAAATATAGCAAATTACATTCTTTAAATTTAGCTAGTTATCAATTTGATAATATAAGTTTTATTTTTGTCATTTTGATATTGTAAACTCATATTTGTTGTCACAGTCATTAATGAAAACTTTTTTCAGGTGCTCAATTGGTAAAGTCTTTTCTTGCGTAAAAAATTGATGGATTACAAAAATAGAATTTTCAGAACTAAAATAACAATCCACCAAATTTTGAAGATCTAATTTATATTTTGGCCTTAAAAAAAAAAGTCTTACCATAGTTGTTAGTATCGTATCGTGTGAAAAAAGTTTCGTATCGTATCGGCGTATCGTAAGTACTCATGAATCGTACGATACATAGACAAATGCTTTAAAATGAGATTTTTTGTTAAAATTTGTACTTTTATTTGAATCTAACAAGTTGTTAGACTTGTTTTTAGCAAAAAATTATTAGTTTACTTAATTTAGCTTACTAAAATAACATATTCATAAGTTTTTTTCCTCTTTCTCCTACAATTGGATTGCACAGTACACACTTACCTTTCACTTTAATATTTAAAAATTTATTTTATTTTTATCGTTATTGTTATAAGCAAGAAACTAGAATGCCAAAAAAAAAATTTATAAAAAAAATTTATAAAATAAAAAGAACAAGAAGAAATAGTAAATGTTAATGATGAATAACAATGAATAAAATTTTAATGAAGAAACAAATTTGCAAAATTATAAACATGATGATAGTGTTTTTTTATTTTTTATTTTGAGAAAAACATGATGATAGTGTTGACTTAGATGAGATTGATTAGGCAATTTGATGAATATGATGAAAATAAATTATTATTTTTGGGTCATTTGTAATATATTATCGCTTTTGAATTTAAGTAATTTGAATGTGTATGTTATAAACATATGCTAGTTTGATTTGTTTAATTAGCTTGTTAAACATTATTGCATAAGTGATGAATAAATTAGTCATTAGTTGAATACATTCAAAATTTATAATGAATATACCCTTTATATATGTATATTTATAATTTTTTATAAATTTTATTAAGTGTCGTAAGATACACGATACGATACGCGATACAAAAAAATTAAAAATCGATTCGCGATATCATTCACGTTTTGACAATTACGAGTCTTACCAAAAAAGAACAATAAAAAATAAAAAGAAATAAAAAAAAGAGGGAAAGAAGAAGAGCCGAGGTGAAGTTAAAAATGCATTACTTTTCACTTCGTTTCTGTAGAGGAGCCAGAAGACTTTCTTCTCCAATTTTCATGGCTCCCTCGCTCTCTTCTCTCTTACTCTCACCCTCCAACCCTTCTTTCCTTTCTCCCCCAAACCCTAACCTCACCCACCGCCGCACCATCTCTCGCCGCACCCAAATCCTCTCCTTCACCAAAAACAACAAGAACAACAACAATTCGTCTGCCAAGCCCACCGACCTCGCCGCCACCGAGAAGAAGTCGTTCGCCGTCGCCACCGGCGAGCTCTTCTTGGGCCTGGCGTCGCGGCTCTTCATACGGAGAGGGCCCAGCAAGGGCCCGAATGGGGAGGTGGGTTCGGTGGCCATGTTTGAGGACTTGAATGGGAGTGGGTTTTATGCGAATGGTAGTAGTAGTAAGGAGAGGATTGGGGCTGTGATGGAGGATGAGATTGAACCCGACGTCGTTTGGGAGCAGAGAGTGAAGGACGTTGAAGCTGAGCGTCAACGACGTGTCGTTACGAGTCCTGGGTTTAGTTTCTCTGCTGCTGGGCTCTTGTTTCCTTACCATCTCGGTGTCGCTCAGTTCCTCATTGAAAAGGGTTATATCAAGGTTTGTCACTGTGTCATGTCTAATTTTAATAAAAAGATTTTTTTTTTTTTTTACTAATATCGTCGAAATAGAACAATGCAACAAATGGGTACTAAGTTTTATGTTTATTTTATTATTATTTTTGTTTGTTTGTTATGCACAACTCCTTTGAGTTGGCAAATTGTGCTCAGTGTAAAGTAACTTTCAAATAGGACCATTACTGACGCCACTTTCGTTATACACCGATCACAAATTGCCACATCAGCAGTTTTGAAAAAAGTTGTGAAATTTGTTGTGTCTTTCGACTTATTGTCTGGCGGTGCGTGACAAAACAAGTGATGTCTGTTGATTTAATATGGTTGTTGAGGGTATATGTGAGCTTTGAAGTGGAAGTTAGCATTTTTATGAATGTATGTATGTAGATTAAAGCTAGGGACACAACATATTACACGACTTCATGAGGTGACGAGTTACGATGGGAGCAACATTAATAGTTGTGGAAAAATGTTGTCTTTAGACTTATTGATGTATATATACATTACAAGCGATTAGTGTAATTGCTGAGAGTTTGAATGTATTAGTGACTATACGAGATTAGACTTTATTAGAGTGTGCTTGTGTTATGCTTTTTTGAATTTTGTTTCTTTACTTTTTATTTTTTTATTCCTTAACAACAACAACAATCTAATCATTATCTTAATAGAAAATGAACAATCTAATCATTTGCTCAAGTCTTTATACTCATAACTGGAATGTATACTCTGACACAGGAGACCACGCCATTAGCTGGTTCCTCAGCTGGTGCAATAGTCTGTGCGGTGATTGCCTCTGGAGCAAGTATGGAAGAGGCCTTGAAAGCTACCAAAATCCTGGCTGAAGATTGCCGGAATAGAGGGACTGCATTTCGGCTTGGGGTATGCCTCTACTCCACTTAGTTCAATACTGATATATCTCAATTGAGTAAAATCTTATATTCTTTCATGTTTGAAGAGAGTGGTAAATGGTTACTTATCAAAAAAAGAAAAGAAAAGAAAAGACAGTGGTAAATGGTTGCCTAGATAAGGAATCGAGATATAATCCTTAGTACTTCAAGTTTATGTGGTCCAACGTTGATATCCGTCTTTGTAGTGGAATTCAAATATTGTTGATGTCAGATGTATACTCTTTGCACTTTATCAATGTGAGTGTGCATGTCAGTAACTGACTTTCAAGTTTTAACACTATCCAAACCTTCATTGGTACAAAACTTTTATCAATTTAGAGTACACTTGTTCATATCTTTAGGACCTAGAGACTATGTCCACTTTTTCTGCAGTATTACGATCAATTTGAATTTAATTACAGTAAGATATGCAGCTACACAACAAGATGTCCTGATATATCCTGTAGTGAGTTTAGCAGTTTCAATGGTTGGAATTTGTCCTTTTTTATTTGGTAACAGGTTGGAATATGTCTTGAGAATAGGCTCTGTGAATCATTCTTGATTTTATTGTCGTTGTGTTCTTGGCATGACAATGTTCATCCAGTCAGCAATCAATATTTAAGAATGTTAATTGCATAGCTTTTGTATCTGACTACAAAATGTCAGAAGTCTTTGTTAGTTGAGTTTGTATGGGACTTAGAAACTACTCTATAAAAGTACTTATCAAAAAAAAAAAAAAAAAAACTACTCTATAAAAATGTAATGTTTTTTTTTTCCTTGGTATGGGAAGTGCCTCACCTCTGTTGAGCATCTTGATGTAGTTTCCAGTAAGGTTTTTATTATAATAATAATAATTATTATTTCATATGAAGAGTCAATGAACTAGGCTTTAGAAAAAAAAATACTTATGTTTTTCGTTTTTCCTTAAAATAAGGTAAAAAGCTCAATGCAGGGCTAGGCATTGATAGACCATTGTCATCTATGTTTTTGACCTCCCTAAACTGAAATATGTTATCATCTTTCAAACTAGTGGACCAACTAGAATTCTAATAATCTGAAAATGTGTAAACAGTTTATGGATTAGATTCCATAGTTTTAGATTTAACACAGACTCAATGACATCTAGGCATAATGAAGTAATAGACATGAAATCACAGACAAAAGGGTATATCTTCAAAAACTTGAGACTTGAAATTGGGTGCAAGTCCTCTTTCCTGTGACTTGATTTGCAATTGAGACTTTCTATTGTCTTTTGGGTATTTACTAACTTCTTCTTCTTTTTATTTTTTAATTAAACTAAAGCAATTATCAAATAGTTTTATTTTATTTTTTATTTTTTGGGAATGTGGTGATATATACCAAGGAGTAGTAAACTGCCTATGACAAAGTTGAGTTTTGGCTTGTTCTTTTCAAATTTGTGATCTTATGGCTCTATGAACTAACAGTACTGTGGAAAATGAGAGAGCCAACTTAATATCATAAATAAATCTTTTGCTTAAATTCCAAGCATTCTTAATTTTGTCCAATTTTTCTTTGCATAGGCTGTTCTTCGAGATGTTCTTGAGAAGTTTCTGCCAGATGATGTTCATATTAGGTCCACCGGGAGGGTTCGTGGTAAGAATGGTTCTTTTGCTTCCTTAAATGTGCATAATATGATTTGTGTATACAGATGTTTACTAGTGGGGAACTCTTTATCTCTTTGATTACTAATAAAAATTTCACTGGAAAGAGAGGAAATCTATTCTTAGAAGCAGTGAAATAGAATACCTCTTAAGAAAAACAAGCTAAAATTCAAATAATCAATCAAGTCTACAAAGAAAGGAATATATGAACACTGATAAAACTAGCAGATCACTCATACCAAATCTGCAAATACAGAGATTTTTAGCTAAAAAAAAAAAAAAAAAAAAATTTAATGAATAATCATTCATTAAAAAATATATTTGAAGATTATTCGATCCCCACCTCCCATTCCCCCTCCCCCTCCCCCTCCCCCATATGTACCTACCAAAAAAAAGGGATTATTCAATGAGTATTTTTTTTATAAATATTTTAAATTTGTAGGGTTTGCCAAAGAGGAATATTATGTTTGTACTTTGTAGGAGGGAGCAGTTTCCTTATGCATAATACAATGAAGGCAGCGTAGTCATTAAAAAAAATTTGAATATGGTGAGCATAAAAATAGTAGATTAATTGCTTTGAACAAAGCTGATTTGTTGGAAGGGCTGTGTGTTGTCAGATGACATAAAACCTGGAGGAGGTCTATTGCTGTTTCCAAAAAAGAAAAGAAAAAAGAAGACTTTTCAATTCACTTCTATGTGCCACTTCTTATTAGATCTCTTTTGTTGCAGTTGCTGTAACCCAGATTCTTTGGAGGCCTAGGGGCTTGTTGGTGGATACCTTCGATTCCAAGGAAGATGTCATCAATGCAGTTTTCACTTCTTCCTTTATTCCAGGGTGATTTGTTAAAATACCAATTTATATTGCAAATGTTTGCTATTGTATTAGTACATATAATGTGGTAGACCTGAAAATATACTTCTGTGCAGATATCTTGCACCAAGACCAGCTACATTGTTTCGAAACAGACTTTGCATTGATGGGGGATTGACGTTGTTTATGCCACCAACATCTGCTGCACAGACGGTATTTGCTTGAGATGATTTAACTTGTTATGACTCATGGTTTTGTTCTTATGTTGAAAAACTGTATGTTTAATACACTGATGCACCTTACAAAATTGTAGCTTCATTGCATTTAATCCATGTGGTTGCATAAATTAATTATGTGAAACCAGCATCATGCTGTGCCCTCCACTCTTGCATAAATTAATTATGTCATGTTTGAGTTATCTCTGAACAGTAGCAGAGGGCATGTTTGGGAAAATATGCAACAGTAGCAGACCAGTGGTGATTCTCCTTTGAGATTTTTTCAGAAATCTTTTGACTAATTTGACTTAGTTTTTCCATGTCCATTCTTCATATTCTGTGGTGATGGAATTGAATTTATTCTCTGCAAAACATTGTGAAGTGGTGATCTTAGGCTCTCTCCTTCATTATCACTTACAAAACTAACACCAAAGTTGGCCAATACATTCTGCTTATTGGATTTAGCAATTAGCAGCAATTGATGAAGAACTAGCCAAGCCTTATTTGGAAGGATTTACAACGGATTTGGTATTGTAAGATGTTTGGGCTGAGCTCAAGTTAGCAAGGTCTAACTTATGCATGGAATCCATCTGAAGCTTTCTTGATACCTTTCGCAATCTTTAGATAGAGTACAGTATTGTGATTTGCATTTAAGAAGATTTGATTTTCTCATTGAGGGAGATTCTCCCCTGCTGGGGAACTGATAGATTAGGTTGGAGATGGCGAAACGTGGTAGAGGAAGAGGTCGTGGTGACTCTGGAAGACATATCGGGTATCATTTAGTGCTTGGGCACTAGTAGATATTAGTGAGGCCAAGGAAGGGAAGGAGTGCAAATTCAGAGCATTAGAGACTAATACTGACAGCGATGTGTTAGGGACAGCAGAAAAGAGCCTTAAAGTTGGAAGTGAGGTAAAGGCGATCTCTTGTAATAATCTACCACATGGAGAAAGTCAAGAGGATGTTCAAGATTGGGGATGAGTGGAATGTGTTTCCTTGAACATGCCCATTGTAATTGAATATCTGCCATGTTTACTTCTTGAGTGTTGAAGATCAAGAACTAGTGAAGATGATAAGTGGAGCACACATGCTTGTTAAAACTGGTAAATTAGCAAGAAATTCTGTTTTGGCAGTTGGTAATGACCTAGCCTATGTAACAAATGGGGATGATATGGACAATCTACGGCTGAGGAGGCTCATAATACTTTGGGTGAGTTTGGATTTGGGCATAGTAACAAACTCTAAGCCCGTAATTATTAAGCAACAAACCGGCCTAGGCACTTGCCTGAAGTGCCTTTGACTTCACTGGGTGGGTTAGAACCTGGGATGCACGGACGCGGCTCCAGAACATCGCACCCGCGTCCGACGCGGCGACGCGGGAGGGACGCTGCTGACCGCTCGTCGGTGCCGCGTCGGGCCGTGTCCTGCCATGTGGATTCCCCAACTCGCGCCGACTCGGCTCCGATTCGCGCCGGACCAGGCCAATTTGGCCAGAATCGGGTCATTTCTGCCGTATCGGATCATATCAGCTGGAGGCCGAAACTGACCGACACAGCTGAAATCGTTTGGTTGTGAATAAAAGATAAAAGCTGCGCACATCGTTTGGTTGAGAATAAGAAGAAGAAATTACTAAGGTGAAGATAAGTGAGAAGGAGATGAAGAAAAGTTTAAAGGGTTGAAATTTTCAGAATCGCCACTGTCGGACTCTGCAAAAATCAGATTCACGTGAAGGCAAAGGGAAACAACAGTGTGATTGTTCATGGGCTTTGTTGGGTTTGTTGATTGTTCATGGGCTTTGGCTTTGTTGATTGTTCATGGGCTTTGTCTTTGTTGATTGTTGGGCTTTGGCTGTACATTTTGCTTTTAACGTGCCACAGTAAAAATATTTTAATAATAAAAATACTACAAACAGGCCATAGTAATTTTTAAGAATAATTTAATAGTAAAAATATATAAAAAATATAAATAAAAATATTTTTAATAATTTTTTAATCGCCGCACCCTGCCGCACCCGCACCCTACTTTTTCAAAAATTGCCGAGTCCCGCACCCGCACCCGTACCCGCACCCGAATCTGGAAACGCACCCGTGCTTCATAGGTTAGAACCAGTAACAAACTCTAGGCCTGTGATTTAGCAAGAACAAGACTAATTGACTCTGTTCAAGGAAGAACAAAGGAGCTACTCAAAGCTGGAATATCATGCTCTAATTAAAGTCGATTGAAAAGTGATTTTTAAACCACTATAGGAGGTGGTTGAGGCTGGCACAGCAAAGTGGGAAACAAGTTTAGTGGGTCAATTTCTAGAAGCCTTTGCCTTTTATGCTGGTCAAGCATATGGTCGGAAGCTTTGTGGAGCCAGTTTGGTTTGGTGGAAACATTGTCTTTTGAGAATGGTTATTCCTGTTCAAATTTGAGGATCTAAGGAGTAGGGATAATGTTCTTGAGGTGCGAGTATGGCATACGGCAAACAAGCCTCTAATACTGTGCAAATGGTAGCCAGGCATGCCCCTGATGGATCTTTCCCTAAAGATAGTCCTGATCTGGATCAAGAATCTGAGGATACACATTTAATATTGGAACCCAACTTGTCTGAGTCATGCAGCTAGTGGGGTAGGAAAGCCCATATATGTAGACACCATCACAAAGACTAACAAAAGATTGGGATTTGCGCAGATATTGGTGGAAATTGATTTGGATGCAGAATTCCTAGGGGAAATTGAAGTTGATGTGGGGGATGGTAAGTCATCTTGCTGGGAATCAGTTATTTGGATTCCATTGAAGTGTGCTAAATTCAATACATATGCTCTCTTGCTAAAAAAGCTGTGGTCCCAAGCGTTAAGAATGAACAGATAAGTAAGGCAAAGAAGATGTGGATTCCTAAGAAGCAACATACTTGACACAGCACCAAAACGATGGAACACGAAAATTAATGAATAGAAAGACAGAGGCTAGATAACCTAAGAGTTAGCACCTAGACTTGCTTGGAGTCGAAACCAAGTAAAAGAGAACCTCTAGGAGTTAGCAACTAGGATTGACTAGAGTTAACACCAGACCATTTGGAAAATTTCAAGAGATTTTATTCCATCAAAATAATCTGTCTCCATAGGAGTACAATAACTATGCTTATGTAGACTACTAAACCTAATTCTAACTGACATAGCAAAACCCTAATTCTAATTGACTAAGTAATGATAATTCTAAATGACTTGGGAAATCCCAATTATTGAATTACAAAAATTAACTTTGACTCTAGGATATTGGATAAAAATACTAATAAACCTAAGTAATCACTAATACCTACAATTGACTCCAAATTTAAATAAGATTAAATAAAAATAAATATTTCTTTGTGCTTCCTGCATCATTGATGTTTTGAGTTGGTGTGTGTAGTTGTTAGCACCTTGTTACTCAGATTTCCTGTGATAATTGGAGGCTAATTAAGGTCCCGTTTGTAACTGGTTTAGTTTCAATAATACATCTGATTTATCGGGAAAAAAATGAAGTGAGAATGTATGCATTTTTGTATAATGTGTACCGGCATTCATTTATTTTAATGATTTCATGTTCTCTTTAAAAACCAAAAATATAGTATAGTTATTCAACTTGTCATGGTGCCTCTGGTTCACTTTTGTAATGATACCTGAAAAAATATTATGGAACTAAACAAGATACATTTGTGCAAGCACAAATTTTGAGGTTACTCCTGAAGGTACTATCACTGAGCCTTGTTGCTTTGCAGATTCGTGTTTGCGCTTTTCCAGCTAGTCGATTGGGGTTGCAAGGAATTGGGATCAGTCCAGACTGCAATCCTGAAGATAGGGCCAGCCCCCGAGAGGTAATCTTTTAGCTCTTTAATTGAATGCTCCATTTTTTCAGTGAATAAGTCAATGAACATTCTGTCCATTTCAGCTTTTCAATTGGGCACTTGAGCCAGCAGAAGATCATGTTTTAGACCGGCTCTTCCTGCTTGGGTATCAAGATGCAGCTGTTTGGGCAGAAGAGAACCCGGTCGAAGATTTAGTTGAAGATGTAGTTGAAGATAACAACTCCTTAGTTGGAAATGGCCTTCCCTCTTCATGATACTGATTGATATAGAAGATGTATGAGATCATCAGGGGGTTCCTCTCCAACCTTTTGGATCCTGTTATTACATTATCAAGTGGCAGGTTCCAGAGGCTAGTATTCCTGTTGCAGTACAGTGCTTATTTATAGAGGACAGAATGAGCATTCTCTGGTATAGTACCACATATTGTATAATAAGATTGTAAAGTCGGGACAATAAAATAGGAAAAGCCATAGAATAGTTTTATATGAGATTAATAAGAATAGTTCAATTTCAATTTTTAGTTTCGTCACAAGTGAACTTTATCTCCATTCAAGAGTACAATATTCTTGATAGAATTTTAAGAGGGTCTTTGTAATTTGTATACATACAATTCTAAAACAAACAGAAACATTCTCCCATTCTGTTGTTTCTGGATGTAAAAAAAAAAAAAAAAAACAAACAAACAAACAAACTTGTGATGTATAGCTTTAACAATCGGTTTAGTATTGGATGTAGCTTCCCTCCCTAACCCCCCCAAAACCAACCTTCTGTTAATTACTTCAGCTTGTTGAACTAGTTGTGCGTTAAGACACTTGATCCTCAAGAATGAGTGACTGCATGTGGTGGCATCTTGCACTCATGTTAACCACTCAAATATATGGTCATGAGGGAAGCAGGCCATGGGTTGAGTAGGTTGTGTTGACCCTTTTGGTGGTGTATGACTACACAAGTAGGCTAAGTTGGTAGTATGTTATTGGCCTTGTGAATGTGATGGTTTGTGGTCTCGGCCTTGTATGTTGCAAACCGTGTGTTTTGTGGGTGGTATGTGCAGTGGTGAGCCATAGCAACCTTACATAGGCTTGACCATGAGCTAGTTGTTGAGTAGATTGTGTACCGAAGGGTTGAACTGTTTGAGTGTGTAGCATATTGGTTCAATGTGGGAAAAACAAGATTGGACATGGGCTGTTTGGCCCAGTAGGTTGGACAGTGTGTAGTATGTTGGTTCAATATGGGAAACACAAGATTTGACATGGGCTGTTTGGCCAGTAGGTTTGCTTTCTTATAGATGGTATACTGTTGTGTAGGCTGTGGGTATTTGCTTGGGCTGCGAGGTGTGTTTGCATGACTCGGGATGGGCTAGAACATGTGCGCAGGCAGATGTGATCTTATAAATGAAGCTAAATCTGCTTCTATTTATATGTAGAGATTCCTAGAAAATCTAAATCTAACCCTTAAGGATCTAATGACACTAGTCATTTGTTCTAGGACAGTTATGTGTCACGCGGATAAACCCCTTATAACACTTTTTTCTTCTTTTTTTTACCCATATGGTGCCGAGGACACCAATCAGGGAAAAAAGACTCTTCAATGGCCTCCCTCTTCCGAACATCCTTCACCTCATAATCCCTCTAAGCCACAATCCTCATGACATTCCTCAAATGAATCATACCTTATAGCTTAGCAGGGCTGGCTCAACAACTTTGGGGGTCTTAGGCAAAAATTTTAAATGAAGCATTTTTTATATTTAAATATTAATCAAATAATATATATTGAATTTTTTTAAAATTTAAAATCTATTTTTTTTACTTTTTGATACACATCAAATTATTAATTGGTATGATAATTTATAATAATTGATAAAGTAAGAAAACGTGTTGTCCTATGACTGTGGTTTGTGCAGCCTGTGCAGTGTGCTGCTGTATAGTGCGCAACTGTGCAGCTGCCGCTGCTGTGCAGTGCGCAACTGTGCAAATGTCCAGCCTGTCCTATGACTATGTGCAAAAAACGTGCTCTCCTATGACTCCTATCAATCAATCATGCAGTGAAATAGATTAAAAAAAAAAAATTTAAATTGAATAAATAGCAGACTCCTCATCTTAATTTTCAGAAAGATAGAGAGGGGGAGAAGATTACCTCTGGTATGCCCACGGTCCACACTTCCCTTTTTCAATTTTGAATTTACTGTGAATTGAAGGGAATCAACAAAGAAAGATTTCAAGCTAGGCTGAGTTTATAGAAAAAGATCAAGAATCAAGATGAAGAAAGAAAGGTAAGAATATAGATGGAGAGGCAGAGAGATAGAGAGATGAGAGATTTTTCTTTTGTTTTTGAAATTTATAATCTCTATTTTAACATATTTCAAGACAATTACGTTGTATTATTAATGAATTTGTCTGGTATTAATTTTGATTTTAGCATATTTCAAGAATGAGTTAATAAATTTGTCTCCTAAAATTTAATTTTGTTAGCTGAAATTTGACTATTTTTGTTTTTTTCCTTTTTAATCTTCTGCATTTTAGGATACAATGGAGCATTTTTAATGCATTTTATTGACCGATAAAAGTACTTAAATTTTTTTAATTAATATATATAGATAAATATATTATGTATATATATTTTTTTTACAAGTGGGGGCTTTCTTTTATTTGGGGGCCTTAGGCGATTGCATCAATTGCATCACCTATTGAGCTGGCCCTGTAGTTCAGTACCTTGATCCATGCCCAAGGCTAGGCGGGCATATAATTTCTTTGCCAATGTCTTTCTAAGGTGCCAAGGGCCCAAGTTCACCTTGACCCAACCCACCTACCTCAATGAGCTATCACAAAGGATGTATGTAGAGGAGACAGAAAAAGTTGTTCTCACACACTCACGAGGTGAAGATAGTATTTTTTGTGTCGGTCTAATAAAACCAATGTCTCATTGACATGTGGATCCCACACGACTCACATGTCAGTAAGACATTGGTCTTATAAGACCCGTGCATACACGATTTTATTCACGAGTAGACTTCATGGATTTCTCCTAAAGGATTGTTAAATTTTTATTACTAAAAAAATGAAAAAAACGTTAATATTGTTAAGATGTTACATGCATGTGATACATAAGATACCACCTACTACCCTATTACTCTATAGATGTAATTGGCACATCTCACTACTATTCTAGTATTCTTAACAATTTGAGGCCAACACTTTTACATTGAAACTACTACATCTCATTATTTTAATCAATGTGGATTTCAAAATCAAGAAAAGTCCCTTATATTTGGAGTTCTGCTTTCTGAAAGAACGAGGAAAGGTTTTCGATATATGCTAAGGTTTGGTACCTACTGTTAGTAATAATGCAAACCCATGTTCCTGCACAGGCTTAGTACTGCTAAACTTCAAATGGAAATAACTAGAAGAAAACATAAATACAAAGGAGACAGTCAGACAATGATCGATAACGTGAAAATGATGGAATTATTCTGCCATGTGTTACAACGTTATTTGAGAGGATAATCATTCTTCTAGAATAGAGACTGTACATGAGGAGAAAAAGTGACCACGCCACAGATGATGTTGTCTTTTTGTTCAATCTTCCAAAAGATATATATATCAAGTCATGATTTGAACTATTCATATTCATGATCATTGTTGACGATATGATTTGTAGCTATATACAGGGCTTTGACTACTTAGTACGTATTTTGGAGTTGTAGTATTCCCTTCCCATGCCACACCCACATATTCCTTGAAAAGATCAATCAGGGGCAGCTTATGTTATATTTGGAAGTTTAGAGAGAGAAGAGAGTAGAAGGGGGGCGGCTTATGCTATGTTTGGAAGTTTAGAGAGAGAGAAGAGAGTAAAAGGAACTATAGGGGAGGAGAGTAGTGAGGATGAGGGTAGAGGAGAATGGTTATTCTCCATATTGTTTGAACATTTTTAAAATTTAAGTAAGGGGGAGGGGAATAATTAGCATTTTCA
Organism: Notholithocarpus densiflorus; assembly: GCA_030021035.2. Taxonomy (NCBI): domain Eukaryota; kingdom Viridiplantae; phylum Streptophyta; class Magnoliopsida; order Fagales; family Fagaceae; genus Notholithocarpus; species Notholithocarpus densiflorus. The sequence goes on from JARYZH020000003.1 coordinate 11,680,927, forward strand.
TAGTTTGTAATTTTGTTAATATGGTAAGGGTAAATTTGGTAATTCATTTGGTCAAACATTTCTATGTTCTACTCTCCCTCCAAATATCTCAAATTTGGGAGAATTAAACATGAGGGGTTAGAAGCAGTTAGAACCCTCGAAATCTCTCCACCTCCTCCCTTAAAAAACATCCAAATAAGGTAATTTAACTTACTCTCGCTCCCTCTATTCTACTGCCCTCTACTCCCCATCCATCCAAACAAGTTTTTAATGTATTTGGGGGCCTAAGGCGAAAACTGAAATTGAGGTCTTTAATATATTTAAATATGATTTTTTTTAAAATAAAATATGATTTAAATTATATTATCTTGTTTTAGATGCAAAATTATTACTAATTAACATGAACTATGTAGAATTTCTTTTTTAGAAAATATATAGAGAAAAAAAATTTGACAAAACTTTTCATACTTGTTGATGTGGTAGATTGATAGTGGTAAGTAAAAGAGTGATGTTAATAGTGGACCTAGGTGAGAACTAATAAAATGTTGCCAACTCTGTATATAAAAAAAAAAGTTGCTAACCCAACTATTGTGAAAAATGTTGTTAATTTTGTGTATTGCTCTTTTTTTTTTTTTTTTTTGAAAAGTGCTACATTCACAATATTTTTCATAATAAATCTTAAGTGTTAAGTTGTTACTGGTTTTAATTTGAACTCTTGACTGAAATTATTTTTTTGCTATTACTCACAGCCTGTAATAACTTGTTATTTAGGATTTATTGTAAAAATGTTATGAAAAATATTGTGGACATAACATTCTTCCTCTCTCTTTTTTCTTGTTTTTCATTTGATAAAAAAAATATTATTTTATTTGTTGGCTAATATTTGAACTTAATTAATTAAATAAATAATCATATTGGTTAAAATTTGAAAGTTCACATTGCAATCACTATTTGTAACAATAAACCTAGGTACAATATTTATTATAATTGTTAACATAGTTGATTGTGATAGGAATTGTAAAAGTATCAGTGATGACTCGGTTGAAAATGAAGTTACGTATCTCAATTAGAACAAATCATATCAGCAATTATGAAAAACATTGAAAAATCGATTTTGAATGTTCTACTGGGTTATAGCAATCATTCCAAAAGCTACCGTAGTCTGGATCCCAAGACAGGAAGAGTTCACACCACAAGCCATGTAGTTTTCTTATGAGTCTTATTGGGACCTTAATTAGAAGAGAGTTGACAAAGTAATACAATCTGAGTGGGAGACAAGGACAACTCATTTTGCGTCCTCCTTTAGTAGCAAGTCAAAAGGCATGCATATAGAAAGCATAAGAGAAGCACATGAACTCCATGGTCAAAATTTATTACATAAAGAACTCCCAATAGTCAAAAGAAAGCTAATATACACTACAAAAGAGAGCACAATATATGTGGGAAAATCCCTCTTTCCACAATTGAGCATGGTGGTACTCTTTAGTCACTATTGCAAAAATGAGGGCATTCTTGTCTGAAATCTGCAACAATGAAAGCATGGATGATATGCAAAGTCATGCACACGATTGCACATAAAAATGTGCTAGAGAAGAACATATATGGGAACGCCCACACCATATCACCACAAACCGTACACCACCATGCACGCTCATGCACCCTCTTTTCTACAAAATGCCACCCAATATTCAAAAGACCACTATCCAAAAATTTCATCAAAAAAAAAAAAAAAAAAACTGCAAGTCACTTCTCCATTTTTTAACTCAAAGACTTTGGTCTCTCAGTCTCTCTAGGGTTTATCAGGGGCCTTGTTGCAGAGCCAATTTGGCATTCTGTCCACCTCCTTGGTTCAATGTTCTTGCTAAGTAACCAAGTTGAGTTACAGATTTTGGAGGCGGCCAGCATGCCTAATTGACTCTGTAAATTTCTCTCTGAAAAACCCTATAAGAATTTTCAAAACCCCTTCACAAGAAGCTGATCATTGAAGCTGGAATTATTGGGTCATATTTTTGTATACAGAGGCCGGGACTTGGTGAGATGACAAGTACCTTCCAACAAATCATCTCTCTCAAAACCATGCAAAAGTGGTAGTCTTATGCACTGGGTATAACCTTTTACAAGTAAGTGAAACCAAGATGAGCTCTTCCATTATCTTGGGGTCCAACTCATTAGTAATTTAGGCAGGTTTATCCAAGCCGCATTCTTATATTAGTAATTCAAATCCTATTAGCCTAGCTAATTCACAGGTTGGCCTTTCTTTTCTAATGTTTTCTTCTGTTCATTCCAATTTTCAGGTTAATTCTTATCATCCTTCACTTGATTTAGGCAAGAGGAGTATCTCCATTTTCACTTGGTCCTTGATTTTTTTTTTTTAGATCTAACAGTTCTTTAAATTTATAGTATTTAGTTTTAAATATGAAAATTCATTTCAAACATTTGGATGTGATATTAGCAATTTTTATTGGTCAACCAAAAACCCAATACAAAGCAGTGATGTAACCGGCATAGATGATCTTTGCACAGTGATTGGGCTATAAATCAAAGCTGCATGTTCTTCTTAGCTTTTATTTTTGTGGTGGGGGTTGAGAATATTGGTAGCTGTCAGGATTTCTGTGAGCTTTGACCTGCAACTTCGAGATATATACTAATAATGGCGTAAGTCAACTAAAAAACATGATAATTGCAAAAGCAGCCATACATGTTGCATGTAGAGGTTCTCTTTTTGTTAGTGTGCAATAATAATGTGATGGAAACTTTTCTTATCTTTAAAGTACTATTAATCATCACCCTGAAAACGTGGTTGGCTATCATTGGCTCTGAGACACTTTCCTTTTGTGCTAGGTCTTTGGATACCTCGAAGCATTATACTTGGAAATCGTTAGTGAGTCTGCCATTTTGAACAGGAACGATCGTTATTGGAGGTGGGGGATTCAATTCTTTCTTGCAAGGCCCCAACATACATACATAGGTGCGCGCACTTGCATCAGCATGACCACAACCTCGAACAATTAGAATGGTGTAACTACACAACACAACTAAAGCTTACAAAATAAAAAATAGAAATGAGAAGAAAGAATGTAGAGTGGGTATAATACCCACTTGTTATTGTTTGATGTAACATAATATAGACACCCCATTTTGTAACTTCCATTTGACCTAACTTGCATTACATTGCACCATATCGCGTTTTCAAGGCAAGACTGTAATTTTGGCCATTTGATCCTCGGATCAATACTTTTCATAAAACAAATCTTGAGTTATAACAATCAAAACAACAGTTCAAGAGCATTAATCGGACAACCGGAAAAGTTATCAAAGAAATAAATTTTAATGGTAAGGTGCACTTGCATGAATTAGATTTTGACTATAGCTGAATATGATCTCTTAATTTTGATTGGTCTATTTTAGTACAATTTGAATTAGATGATGTGTCATAATCTTATTGGCTGAAGGTAGGATTTATGGTAAGGTTGCATGCAACAAATTTAATCCAAGTCAAAGCATTTTTTAATGCCCAACAGAATATGTGAAAATTGGTTAATTAAATAATTAATTAGACATATTTGGAATTAATTTGCTAACTTTGAGGACCAAGAAAATCAAAACTAGAAGTCAAAATTCGGAAGAAATTAGGTCCAAATTGAAAACAAAAACAAACGAAACGAAAAAGGGAAGGATCTGGGAGATCTGGAGCCAACCTCCCTGATTTCCTTCCTTTTCGGTTCGGCTTGCTCCCCACACAAGTTGACCTTTATTCCTATATTTTTTGCTCAAAAAACCTAATTTTCCTAAGTCTCATATTGCCTAGATACATAACCCTAACTCCCACACTTCTAGTATAAATACCCCGCTCCACCCTCAGTTCAAAAAGAAAATAAAAAAAATCCCTTTGAACCTCAAAAAGTTTAGAATTGTATGTTTTTAGATCCCTGTAAACTAGATTGTTTAACCTAATTAATTAACCAAGTGAATACTTAGGTTTATTATTCAGATCTAGGTTAAAACAATAACAATCATATCATGCAAATCAGCGGAAAAATAAATAACGCACGATATGATAACCCAGGAAAACCAAACCGGTAAAAAACGTAGGGAGGATTTAACCTAACTATTCTCAAGGTAAAAAGCAAATCCACTATGAAAGAATTGAAGTTTGTACAATAGAACTTAGACCACTAACATTCTATTGCTACCTCGAGTAGAAAACTTATTATCACGACCACGTGATAGTTCCGAGTCCACGAACTACTTCTTTCTTGGATTCACAGCAACCACAAGTACTCCTACTTGTGTTTTTCTTTAAGCTCTTTATGCAGCAACTGAAGCGATCACCAAGCTCTCGACATCAATCTTGATCTTGATAACCCTAAGTGTGTATGAAGGCAAACACCTCTAGATCTCACAAGAGATTGATAACCCTAAGTGTGTATGAAGGCAAACACCTCTAGATCTCACAAGAGATTCACACACACAGCATAAACAACAACCTAAAAACGTGGCTAGGGTTTTTCCTTTTATATTTAAGGCAAAACATAAAATCCTACACGTCATATGGGCTTGGCTGAGTTGGAAAATTTTGCAGAAAAAACATTCTGCACAAGCTTCAATCGATCGAGCCTTGCAAAAATTGAACAGTAATTTTCTGCAATTACTCGATTCCAACTTTACAATAAACATACTTTGAGCAGCCTAAATCTAAACTCTAAGTTTTGATCATGGTTTGCCAACATTACATATTGAAGTTCTAAAACATTTAGATCCTAAATCCTTAGAACCTAACGAGAATTCTTCTCCCTCTTGAGATGCTGCCTAGCTTGAAATGCTTTGGAGTGCTGTGCGTGTAGGTAAAGTTTCTTAACCTCTTTATTTTTATGTCTTAGATCTTTAGACTCACGCATGTTTAGTTTCTAAGTTTTTAATATGTTTTTCTTTTGATTAGCATGTTAGATTTAGGTTGTTCTTAATCTTTGCATGATTAGGGTTTTTTGATTCAATAACATGCTCACATGCTCTTAGAATTAGAGTTTTTCACACATCACACTATATTTACCATCTCTTTTAATATCCAATATGCATGCCTAGAATAGGATTTTATCATGTTCTTGGATGATTTATCATGTTCTTAGATTTTTTCCTTTGTAATCTTCTATTTTTAGATTGTAACTAGGATTCAAAATATTGTATTTTGTTTCAAATAGTAAAGTGATGTAATTTTTGGTTATTATCAAAGATTTGTATCTTTTTCAATTTATCAATAAGATGATGTTCTTTTCAATTTAGTTTTCTTATTTTTTCAATTAAATAAATGACGACTTCATTGTAAAACTCTTGATCTGAGAAGGAGAATAATAACAGTAGGATCCTCTCCATCGTCTTTTAAGAGGAAAAAACACAGCTCCACCCCACAAGTAGGGGAAGGGGGAGGCACGGTCTCTCACACATAAGTTACATACTGTAATGTTAAAGGGGTATGATACTCACTCATTATTGTTTAATGTGACATGAATTACATATAGATGTAATAACATAAAAGTTATGCGATATTATGTAATAACTTATCCAAGGCGGAGAAAAAAAACAAAAAACAAAAGTAAAAGTAAAAGTAAAGAGATTAGATATATGGTTACTATATAATGGAACAAAAGCTGTCATCAGATTTGACCCCTATTATAGTAACATCAAAAATAAAAATAAAAATTGCTGGGAAATCATGGACTTACCGTTTAATGTTGAGATGATTGATTTTAGAATATGTCCTGACAATAATTTGTAGTGTCTTATTTAAAAATATAAATCTAGCCCTTCATGAAATTTACAATCCTATAGGGAGTTGTGTTGCTCCTAATATATAGCTTTACCTTTTGTTGGAGGTTATAACCCTTTATCAAGAGTTATGCATTTCACTAATGGCCAATTTGGATGAAGGAGAAGGGAGGAGGAGTAGTAGAGGAGAGTAGAGTAAAGTTGATTGAAAATCAGTTGATTTCTAGCCAATTTTACTTTACTCCTCCACCCTCCCCTTACATCCAAACTAGCCATAAAAGACATTCTTTAACCGGCCAAAATGGGCATTTGCCATTTCTCACAAACTTTCCAGCAAAATGCCATATTTCTCAAACTAATTAGGGAAATGCCTTTATTTTGAAACTCGATTTTCTAAAAATCGAGTTATAGCACTAAAAATTAATTATTATTATTATTATTATTATTATTATTATTTTTTTTTTTTTTGAAACTCGAGTTCCTTGAAAAAATTCAAGTGGAACTCGAGTTCCATGAGCTCGAGTACTTTGCATGGAACTCGAGTTCTAGAATTTTTTTTTTTTCTAAGTCCACGTTCGCTATAACTCGATTTTCCAAAAATCGAATTTTATATTTGAAACTTAATTTTCTAAAAATAGAGTTTCAAAACAGGGACATTTCCCTAAATAATTTCAAACATGAGGCATTTTGCTGAAAAGTTTGTGAGAAAGGGATAAAAGCCCATTTTGGCCCTCTTTAACCATATGTTTTAATTCCTTGAAGAGTCATATAAATACTCAAGGGTTGCAACATTTCACCAAACAATAGAACTATGTTGTGAAGTAGACCATCCTTTCAAGGGTGGAAGGAGATAGAATAGAGTATAGCTAGCTATAGTGTGATGACCCCGTGAACTTTCATTTCCTTCTTGACCACACAATAACATAGGTGATTCGCTGTAGTTACCGTGATTCTCTTTAGCTATACATGCGCACACTTTTGTCATTGTCAAAACCGACAACAGCCCTATCCCTGCACTACTTGTCTCCAACAATTCATTCTAGTTGGCTTCCAATTTGCTCATTTTTAAGCAAATAACATTTCTTCTTAGTCCCAAAGTGGAACTCTGATCGGAAACATAGTCCACAACATGTGCCATCACTAATGACTTCAGCCATACACAGGGGCGGCCCAACATTACTTGGGGTCTAAGGTGAAAAATTTATGCGGGGCTTTTAATATGTAAATATTAATTAAACAAAATTATTTAATACTAATCAAATTAAATTTTAATTTGATACATTAAATACATAATTTGATGAATAATACCAACTAAACTAATGTTAATTTTATATAAAGAATTGAATATCATAGTTGAACCATAAATATTAATAAAAAGAAATAAAAATATATTACGATTAAATAAAATACTTTATTTAAAAGTTCTTTATTTTAGATATACAACGACACATAGTTAAGTAAAGTTAAAATCTAATTTTTAATTTTATATCTTGTTTTTAAGAGAGGGATATATATATTATTTGGTGTGTGTCTTTGTAGGATATCAGTTTACAAAAATTAAAGTCTCAAACTATTAGGAGAGATTAATCTATAATTGATGATTTAACACATTTGCAACATTTTTTTGAATCATTTTAGAGTTTCAATTGGATTAGGGTTCTACTGGTCTCGTTCATTGAGAGTCTTAATAGAAATGAAAAGGAAAAATGCGCTAAAAGCACTATAAAATGTTCACAATATGATGTGACATTGACTCTCATTGATGAAATTCATCAATCTAACTAATGAATATTTAAATCACTTTTTTGTGATTAGTAATATAGCAATTTGTAAGCCAATAGTAAAATTTATAGTATCATTGACATCACTAATAAAAAAAATGCACAACCTTTAAAATATATATATAATTTAATAAAAATTTAGGCATTTAACCATTAGAAGTGGGGCCTTTTTCCCTTTTTTTTTTTTGGGTGGGGCCTTAGGCCTAGGCCTTGGGCCGGCCCTGGCCATACACACTTGTTCGTGAGTCGATTTGCACTAAGTATTCCGTTGAATACTTCCTTCATAGAATGTACAAAAACTTCATTTGGAGTGCCGTACCCGTGTCCTACTTGCCGTGTCGTGTTATAATTTTTTAAAAATTGCTTGTATCGCCATATCGTACCCATATCCGTATCCGTACCCATACCCATACTCGTGTTCGTGCTTCCTAGCTTTCTTCCAAGCCATTTCTCCTAAATTTTTATTTCGACAACCTTACTAGTGTGTTTTTGTATTATACAAGCATAGATATCACTCAGCTTCAACATGATGCATAGTCTACATTTTCTCATAAGTGTCTGTTTTACCTTTAAATGATTAATTTTAGGTCGAAGTTGAATAGTCACATTCATCCAGGAATCCCAAGATCCTTTAATCTATGTAACTAGACATCTAATACTCATAAGGTGTTCACAAGTCACATTCTTAGTAGTGCATGCACTCAAAAAAAGATGACTATAATTCACCTCTCTTTCACTATATGTAATATATTGTGATACATCAATGTGCTTCCCCTAGAATTATAGTTCCAGCTTTTACTCAATGAGATAGAGGACATTTTATTGTCAAAGGCATTGGCCATTATGCCAAGTATATCTTAATTTAAAGTATTTATGAATCACTTTAATCCAAATCACACAACTTACTAAATCAATATAAGTAATGTATCTACCATTATGTTGCAGGCTATGTACTCAGTTTTAATGACATATTTCGCCTCCGTTTTACGCTTAAATCAAGAAATTGCCATTTCACCAAATAAGAACGCTTACCTGCTTGTTTACTTCTTACCATTTCACCAAATAAGAACGCTTACCTGCTTGTTTACTTCTTATCACTTTAGTTGTGTGTGTTTATATATATATAAATATATATATATATATATATATATATTTGAAACTGTGGTTTGGACTGAGTAATCTAGAAATAAAACAGGATACACTGTTGCAAAATTTTGGATCACGACAACAAGATAGATGATCAAACTCTTCTTTGAAAAAAGAAAAAAAAGATGATCCAACCAAAAACGGAAGCTTACCATTACTATTGCTTACGTTTTTTAAGATGATGACTCAATAAATCAAATTTCATTTACTATATCAAATGAATTTAACTTTATGTTATAATTCTAGGCTTTAATGAGTCAAATTATGTTTGGATCGGAAACGGGTTGAATTGAAACAAGTTGCAAAACCTTTTACTCTTTGACAATTTTGATATGACCAGTAGATTTTTCACATAAAATCAATAAATAAATAAAGGTTTTGTTTTGTTTATTTATTTATTTATTATAGAAGATAAAATTTCTACTTTAGCCTAATCTAAGTGTATATGTGTGTGTAACTCTCTTCTGAAAACTTGAACCCCGGCCTTTGCCTCCCACACTCCACAAACATTTATACTTGTAGAGTGACCACCGCATCAAGGGTGCGCGGTAGTAAGGTTTTGTTAACAAGTGCTCTAAAAGTATAAGTTAAAGATTAATAAATGTTCAATTATGACTAGTATTTTATTTTTAGCCCTTAAAACTCTTAGAAATTTAACGTCTAAAAAGTGTGTAATATATATATATATATATATATATATATATTTATATATATTCAATCATGCTAACACAATGCCTTTCTCAGCACTGCCTAAATCGAGACACTTGCAAAACGTCACTCTCAAAAATTGACTTGTAGATACCAATCTACAGAGCCAAATTAATGGCTTCAAGTCTTCAACTCCATCACAAACGTAAGCTGTCCCAGTACACATGGTTGTAATTAATGCCGTGTGCCCTACCCCGCACCAATTCATATTTATTTGATAAATAGACTATTTTGAGAAAATCTAGACCCTCCAAGTTAAACTAGCTGACGATTTATAACTTAGAAAATTATGATGTTCTTTATTCAATCATACAAGATAGACTTTCAAATAGACTTAGATAAATACTAACTTCCTTTAATCAATCAATAAAAATCTAATTCTAAATTTCTAATCCAAACTGATGTACCTCTAAAATTGGCACAACCACGTTAGAGTGAGTGTTCAATGGGTAATCCACAAGAAGCTTCCTAATCCTATCACTCAGGTGCCACAATGTACCACTTAATTACGTTGATAACAAATCAACCATATTGTTACTACAGATCCATGAAACTCCAGTGCATCCAACTAATTTTGTAGAAGAATATCAATGAGTTCGACAAAACCATCCGATTATCTCACACATTTTTGTAACTTTACTCCAAAGAGGTCTAAACTCCATTCGTTGTTGCACAAGATCACAAGACATGAATCACAATTTGATTTTGCAGGAAGAAATTTTCGGTGTCTATGGTTGGATATCGAATTAATATAGGGTTCTATTTTTATGATTTAATCATTTTTGATGTTTTGTTGTATTTTTTGTAATTCTAGGAGTTAGGGTTTTATTTCCTTGACTTTTAAATGTTTTTAAGGATTTTCTAGTTAAACTAGGCTCTTGTTATAATATTGTATCTATTAGAATTTTGAACCTATTTAAGAAAATTTGTACTTAAAAAAGTTTTTTTTTTTTTTTTTTTTTTGGAGCTTTAAATAAGTAGGCAATTTGTAAAACGAAAATAAACAATTTCCTTTCAATAAAATTGAGATTTTTAATTTATTTTATAATTTTTTGGAGATTCTAGAATTCTTCAATTTGAATTCAAAGAATCCCTAATGAATTTAAGTGTTTGCGTCTCTTTCGCATTTTTGTTCTACGTCAATTGGTAACAGAGCTCATTAGCATCCCCCCCCCAATTGATGGTGTATAGCTCATTCCTTCTCCGGTATTGAAATGGTTTTGCCTGAACCCACTTCTATTCGAGCAGCCTTTACCGTGGTCAGAATTCTGGTTCGCTATGAGCTGGTCTAATCAGGAGGTTAGAGAAGAAAACATCTCTTGCATTTGCTTCATCGCATTATCATGCTTAGAGTTTAATGCTCCAAGCTTGGCTTCAATGTGGCTGAAACATCTCTTGTTCTAATACCAAGTTATTTTGATGAGTTAAGAGATTAGGAAGTGCTTTCCATTTCATACTTCTAAATATAAATATGCATTACAAAGATAATGATAAACTTGCTACCGACTCATATAGGATAGCTAAAGGCTATAGCTTATCCTTTTATTTGAAAACACTTGCTAAGATATAGCTTAGCTTATTATTTTTTTTGAAAGCATATAATAATGTAGATAAATATCAATTCGTCAAAGAAAAAACTCTGCTTGCTGCAGAATAAACTGTTTCAGCACACTGCAAACTGGTACTTGTCTATCATATGCACTACTATTCTTGAAAAACATACCGATGTAAACATTAAGAGTTGAAAAATCTTACACAAATTTCCAATAATCCAATTAATAGGCCCAAGAAGAATCGATTCAGAGAAAAGAAATTGCGGAAGAGTTAGCGAAAGAGAGAGAAGAAGTTGCAGAGGTGAAGAATCAGAGAGACCAAGTCATGGAAGAACTCTGGATTGCCAAACAAGAGATAACATTGTTAAAGAACCATATTGTAGAGTTACAAAAGGAGAGAGATAAGTTTCAGATTGAGCGTGACAGTGCACTGAAAGATGCTGAAGTATTGAGAAGAAAACAAGCAGAGGCCTCTAGGCACATGCCTCAGTTCTTCTCTGAGTACTTACTCTCTGACATCGAAGAAGCTACTCATGGTTTTGATGAATCACTCAAAATTGGACAAGGAGGATATGGGAGCATTTATAAAGGTCGCCTGCATGAAACTGAAGTTGCTATAAAGAGGCTACAATCTCAAGGCTCACAAGGCCCCTCAGAATTTCGAATGGAGGTTTGTGTATTAGTATTTACAATTTGGTTAATACTAAAATCTTTCTCACAACATAACGGACTTGGTTTAGTTGGGCCAAAAGTTTGGCATTCTCTATCTCATTAACTAGTTGATTGTACGTATGTCAGGTTCGTGTATTGAGTCAATTGAGGCATCCTAATCTTGTCAGACTTGTAGGATCTTGCCCAAAAGTTTTTGCTCTAATTTATGAGTATCTCCCCTGCGGAAGCCTTGAAGATCGACTCATTTGCAAGGACAACAGTCCTCCATTATCATGGCAAACTCGAATACGCATTGCCATGGAGTTGTGCTCAGTCCTCGTGTATCTTCATTTCATTAAACCTCACAGCATCGTTCATGGTGATTTAAAACCCTCCAATATCCTCCTTGATTCCAACTTTGTTAGTAAACTTAGTGACTTAGGAATCTGCCGCATGATATGCCAAGATAAAAGTTCAAGTAACAACATAACACTGTGTCATCTAACTGTCCCAAAGGGTACCTTGGCCTACATAGATCCCGAGTTCCTTCAAACAGGAGAGCTTACAACGAAGTCAGATGTTTACTCGTTTGGAATCATATTGTTACAATTGTTGACTGGGAGATCAGCCTTCAAAATAGCAAATGCAGTGCAAAATGCCTTGGATGCCAGAAATTTTGAAGCCCTCTTGGATCCTTTGGCTGGAGACTGGCCATTTGAGCTTGCTCAAGAGTTGGCTTGCTAGGCCTTGAGGTGTTGTGACAAGAACCGAAAGAACCAGCCAGACACTACAAGAAAATTTGCTATTTTCAACGGTTGAAAACGTTGAAAAAAGTATTAGAAACCGTCGAAAAAAGTATTTTCGACGGTTTAAGTGACTGTTGAGAACCGCCACTAAAAACTATGTCGAAACTTTTTTTCTACACCCTATGTGACCGTCGAAAAATGTGATTCACCTTTATCAACAATTATTAAACGTTGAAATATTATTGAAAACTGTTGAAATATATGTTGTTTTGAGATAAATTTCAACAGTTTGAAACCGTTGAAATAAGTATTTAAAAAAAAAAGAAAAAAAAAAAAAAACTAAAGCAATACCCTTTGCTATGAGTGTCTTTCTAGTACCAGGAGGCCCATATAGCAAAATTCCCTTGGGAGGCTTCACTCCAATATTTTCAAAAAGTTGTGGATGCCTTAAAGGCAATTCCACCAACTCACGATTCTGATTTATGTTTAAGAAATCAACATAAATCAGTGAAAAATGGAAGACGATGGCTGTGTAACACCAAAGTACTTAACCCAACTTATTTATCCACCATAAAGCAAAAGTATTAGTATTAGTAGTTAGTACTGAAAAAGATGGCAATAACACTACGATCACAATGTGGGAACTCTAAATTTGTAAACTTTAATACATTGGTGGTGGTGAATATAGATACTCCTGCATAGTTTAGGCCTATGATTCAAAACCATCATTGCAGTCCAACATACATAGCTTAGAGAACAAGAATTGTATAAAAAAAGAAAGACAACCAAGAGGGTAACAGATTCACAGTTTAATATGTGTAGATGTAGAGCAAGACAAAAGTAATTTTCCTGGAAATTCTATCACCTGTACATTCTAATCATTACATATAGCAGTAATTTCATTCATATGACATCATAGTGAACCAAAGAATATTTAGAAAAGTAAAGAAGAAGTCACATGTTTACTTTGCACAAACCAAGAATTTTGGAAATCATCATCATGAGATCTGTTCTGCACTTGAAGCAAAGGGTGAATCAAAACTTGCAAGACATAGCATTTGACAGACTGCTGATAGCTCAAACTGTATCTACAAGAAGATGTATCCAGCCAAAATAGAATGAAAGTTCATACTTTCTCTACAAAACAGACTGATTTTTCTCTTCTATACACTTCCAACAACAACCTGCAATGGAAAATTAACCAAAGATTCAATAATTAACTGTGAATTATTTCCATAACTTGTAGAAGAGTTTCATCTCAAATATCAACATTGTACAGGCATAAGATTGAGCATAAAAAAATATATAAATTACCATATAGCAATAATACAAATACAGTAGTGAGTTCCCTAATGATCATCCCCATCCCCCCCAGAAAAAAGAAAAGAAAAGCCTGCCCTCCCCTCATCTCATAAATAAAGAAGGAAAAGGTGTTGCAGGGGAGATTTTGCCATGCCTATTGCAAGACATAACACATTTTCAACCATGACATTTTGTATTCAAAACATAGCTAGTAGCTGGAAAATTTATTGAACCATCACATATCCCCAAAACCATTTCTCTTTACCCTTTCTTAACAAAAAAATGGCAGCTTGAAATGTAAATAAAAAAGTGTCAAACAAACCTAACCATCCAAATATTACACACAAAAAAAAAAAAAAAAGGTAACAAACCCTTTACTTAAAAGAACAAGTAAAGTTAACAAACTAACCTAATTGGTAAAGTTCAGAAGAACAATCAGATTGAGCTAGCTCAAATGGGGCCATGTTTTTGAGTACTTGTGCTAGCAAACTCTCAACTCGATTAACTTGTGCCTTCAAGAGTTGTACATTAGCGTCCCTCTCCTTGCAGTGTCCTCAGATTCTTTCAATTTCCTTAGAAGGTTAGCATCATTCTCCTTACTTCTTTCTTCAGATTCTTTCAATTGCCTCAAAAGGTTTGCATCATTCTCCTTACGTCTTTCCTCAAATTCTTTCAATTGCATTTGGAGGTCACAAATAGTAGATGAAGAGGAACCCCATAACTCTGTAGGACTAATACCATCACCATAGCCATGAACACGACCATGATGTTCAGGTCCAAATACCTCTACAAACATTTCATCGCTGGACATTTGCAATACATGAAAAACAAGAATTCTTAATTAAATTATTAAAAGCAAGCAAGAATGACAGTTCTATTCATAAATTGACATACATATAGATATTTTACATATTTGAATAAATGTTTTACATATTTGTTCACTAACTATTGTCCATTAATCTATTTTTACTTTGCCCAAAATATTTGTCCAGTTTTAAAAGTCAATGGTTATTAATTTACTAATTTCCAAGCATACCCCTTCCATTTTGAAAAACGTTTATATGTTTCTTTAAAAAAAACAAAACACAAAATGATGTTCCCTTTAAAAGTGAAAGTTTATAAACTAGACAAACAAAACAGGACGTAAGAAGATGAAAGTTTCCATGCACATAGTTACTTCTAAACTTTCTAATTAAAGTTGACCAATTAATTCTCCTTCATCGCAATTTAATGGTGACATTAATTGCTTTCAAATAGCTATGAAACTGCAGAGATGAAGGCACTTAGGGACATACCGATAGGGCCACAACATTGATATAGAAGTCAACAAGTGTTGCTATCATCCACCTGCAAGTATTTTATCAAAATCATTACATTCACCTTACAAGTAAATGACCTTCACAGACAAACTTGAAAAGAGACATATTACAGACACAAGCATGCCAATTAGCTTTAGCTCAAATGGCATAACAAGGTTGCTGGTAAGGCCTTGAGTTCAAAACCCATTGCATGAGTAAAACATACCAATTTAAAAAAGAAAAAAAAGCTAAATGCAAAAGTTTTGCCAAATATTGCATAGTTAGTATACCATTTGAGAATGACAAAATTGTTGAAAATATACACATATTTGTTACAAAAAGTGAATGAAATGATTAATATATATATTCTTTTTTTTTTCTACTAGTTAGGTATTGGAGCCTTGACCTAAAGCTGACCATTTAAAAAACCCATTGAAAAGCTTCTATGATAACCCACCACCAGTATAGAGTGCTCCACTTAGCTTCTATTAGCACAGTCAGCAAGGCCATAAAGTATTTAGTTGGAAGCATAAGCCTGGAAGTTTTTGGAAACTTTCACTTTCAACACCCAAAGAAGATGGTTCTGTCACTAAGCATGCCGGCATAGAGGACACCAAAAGCATAAACAAGACAAAAACTTACTGCAGACTTAAACAAACTTTTAGTCCCCCCTCTAGCATTTTTCTAATCAGGTCATAACCTAAGAGGATGTCATTTTATAGGAAGATTCAGGGAGTTACTATTGTCTCTTTCCCTTGGAAAGGTATTTGGTCCATAAAGAATCCCAAGAGGGTGTCATTCTTTTCGTGGACAATAGCATTGGGAAAGATTTTTACTTTGGATAACCTTAAAAGGAGGAATTTGTCATTGTCAATATTAGGCGCTTATCCTGTTCCCAGGAAAAACTTAGGCAAGCCAGCAATAATCATGATATAAAGGCAAATTAACACAAAAAGTGCATGAAGAGCACCTTTTGCTGCTTATCCCTTTTGTCCTTTACAACTGCTGCCTGTCTTGCCTTCCATTGCCTATATTAGATGTCATACAAGGTTAAACATCAAATAACAAACTAGAAAAGCAACTGCCAAGGACTGGAATTTCAAGTTGTTAGTATTGAGGATGACCTATAGCTCTTCCATGAAAAAAATTTAGGATCAAATTGACATCTAAATTGGATCCAAACCAACACAGAAAACTGTTAGAAAACACACATTCAAAGCCAAATATACAGCATCTATGTCACAAAGCTTATATTCCTTCACACACCCATACGAGGTCTAAGTTGGGTCACCAGTTGGTTTTTGTTATCTGATTACCGACAACATATACTCAGACTTTCAAAAGTTAAATTTTAATTTTTTATTAAAATAATATTCACCACCCATTTTAGTTTAAGGATTTGTTATTTGTCAATTAGTATGTAGATATTCAATGCAGACATTGAAATAGCTGATTGAAGTATAAGAAGCCAAGCAGGCAGTAGATAAAGCATCTAAGTAGTAAGCCCAACTCCACTTTGCATCTTTGAAATTACTGGTGTTTTATTTCAAAGAAACATAATAAATAAATAATATGTCAAGTACAAAGACCTCCCCCACTTCTATACCCACCCTAAAAAGAGAGTTTTCATCCAGGTGTTTCTCTATAGGGCCTTTCTAAACTCTGAGAGGATGCCTTAGTAAGAAAATGCATGTAAAAGTCAGTAGCTAAAACTGAATAGGAATTCAATAGAAGAAGGTTTTAAATGCACCTACAAAGAAGTAGTTCACAGAAATAGAGGGCAATTAGTAACTTTAGATTGAAATTTTGACCAAAAGGGATGCAGAGGTCATGATTTTTGCTTAAATATATTAAGGTTCTCTCAAGCCGATCCTCAATCAACATTCTAATGTAAAAAAATATCTCACAGTCAAAGCACTAAGCCAATACCCATTGGTGAATTTCATTTGAAAATGTGTCAAATTCAAAAGTTCACCTATTTTCTAGGCAGCACATGGCCCTGTTTCAGCTCTAGTGACCATATAGAACTACTACAGATGCAAAATTTACATAAAACACTCATGAAAAATGCATCAAACTCTAAATTCCAAAAGACCATTGAACATATCCATTGTCCACAAGTTAGTTCCTGGAAATTCCATCTACTTACAACTTAAATCTAAACTATTAAAGCTATAAACTAATTATCCTCCACAAATCTCTTATTCTTTGTTTTCCTTTTAATTTATTTTTTACTCTTTGGGTAATTTCCACAAGCACTTGGCACACATACTCTATGTCTAGACTTGCACAGACCAGGTTATTTTTTACTCTAAATCAGAGTTGCCTAATGCCTAACACTAGTCCTCCTATGAGTAGCCTACAATTAAAGGAGATATTTGAAGCCAAAATAGACAAATTGAAAAACAAACCTAAATTACACAGTGACTACACTATTTGTTGGAAAAGTGACAATCAAGGCAGCTAGAAGAGCTAAATATCATTCTCTTCAAGGCAAAAATGTTCAAGAAGCTACCGAATAACAATAAGACGTGATCATAGGATTTCTCTATAAGATGTGTGAAGAAGAGTCTCACTTACCTGTGGTATTGGAAGAATAACTAGAATGTCGATACGAAGTATGACCTCAAGTACCTTCTAGCTATTGCCATAGCATTTGTATTCAACACATTTTTTCCAACTTTGCGAAGGTTCTCATCTATAAAACCAGTACGAAATTGCAGTTTAATAAACAATAATTCTAGATTTGCAGTTTAATTATACAAGTTATATATAAAAATTCCAAAATAAAAAACAAAACGTTTATGCTATCTATGGAAAAACAAAGAAATACAAAATTGAAGGTTAGGTTTTCAAGGAGAATGTGAAATTGGATTCATCAATGTATAGAAGATACCTAATCAGAGGTTTGGATAGGTAAAAGTGTGAATATATACAAGATTTGGATGCGATTGTACCAACTCGGAGAATCTGAAGCAAAGAGAAATCAACCAAAGTCAAAAACTCTGTTTGGTTGCCGAGAAAATAATAGAAAAACACAAGGAAGGAAGAGAGAGAGAGAGAGAAAGAACCTGTGAGGAGCTAAGAACCTGTGTTTAGGCCGAGAGAGATGTGAGCTATGAAAGAGAGCCTACAACGTTTTAAACTCTGAGTTTAAAATGAGCTTTTATACAATACAATAGAGTGTTATTGATTTCCAACGTTTTACAACCGTTGATACAAAATTTAATTTATTTTATCTACAGTTGATGAAGCTGTTGATAAAACTCCTCTTTTTAATATTTTTTAACCCCCTTTTGCAACGGTGCCTGAAGAAAAAAACTCAAGCCAAATACTTTTTAATATTTTTTTCAACAGTTATAATAAGTGTAGAAATAAGTTTATGAATTTCTTTATTTTTACTCTACAGTTATACTCAACCGTAGAAAATTAAGCTTTTATCTACATTTTTTAGTGACTGTAGATATAAATATGTTGAAAAAACTCAAGTTTGTTGTAATGAGACATTGGGCCAGATCATGTCAGGAAGGTACTTGAACCAATGAGGGCTTCATGCGGAGCCTCATCCAATACGCATGGAGCATTATAAGTTTACATAATATTGTTCATGTAAACCCTACACGCTGTGATGAGTGGATGCCAATGCATTAATGAGGAGAAGCCCAGTTAGCGAGTTGCATTTGGCGTGGACCAGGTCAGCACGACTTAATCCTTGTAGCCAAATGGGGTATTCAAGGCTTGGCCCTAGGGCAAGACCACTTAGGTCCTTGCCTAGGGCCCCAATATTAAAAGACCCCCAAAAAGTTAGTGTGAATAATTTTTTTTTTTTTTTTTGGGAATTAAAAGAAAACATGAGTTCTCTCACTCCAAGAAAGGTCCTAATTCATAAATTCATCAAGTCATGCATTGAATTTGTCTTTGTTTTGGCAAGTTGAGATTGTTAGGTGATTGTATTATTAAGTGAAGTCAAATATTGGTTTTGATAAATTAGATTACTAATAGTACTAGTTCTAGTTACAATTGTTTTTGCAATATAAGTTTTTTAAAATTAAAATTGATAAAATTCTAATAAATATTTCAAGGAGTTTAAGTGGATTAGTCATGTTATCAATTGAAAAATAAATGTTGGCAAATCTAAATATAAAATCTTAATTAGTAATTTGCATCTCAAAAAACAAAAAGAATGAATTTTAAATAAAAAATTATAATATAAAATATTAAATAAATGTTAAACAGAAAAAGCCCCACTTAAAATTGTTGTTTTAACCCTCAAATTGTATTTGGCCGGTCTTGGGGGTATCTAACTTAATCCTTGTATCTAAACAGGAACCCAATCATAGGAAACTGCACCATCTGATGGGAAGAAGTAGGAGAAGAATCTCCTTTAGGACTCCATTTCTGTACTTTTTAAGGGCTGCTCTGCTTTGCCCTCAAAGGATTTATAAAAAATAAAATAAAATAAAAATAAAAAATAATAAAACCATTGTGCTCTACTCTCAGGTGCATATTGAATAACTCTTCTTATTGCACAGATAATCTTATGGACAATTTGGTCATTCTAGAGAAATGTTTTTTATATGAGAATTTGTTAGACATCCTTTGTATGGTGAATGTTTGTCATTCTCTGAATGAGAAATTGTTTTTTGTATAAGTTGGTGGACATCTATTTTTTTTGATACCATTAAAGGGAGAACATCAAAGAAATACACACTACAAAAGAGAGGAGTTATGCCAGTGTTGGTGCATGGGCAATCTTGTTGCCTTATAAGCTACAGACAAAACCTGCCCCACAACTACTTTAGGGACTAAGTACACTATAGCAGTTAAACCACCCATCTGTAAGTGACTTATATCAGCCAAAAAGGTCTTTTCTTCACGGTCAGGAACTATCTTCCTTTTCAAAACTTGGGTAAGCCTTCTGTAAGTAATTGTTGGGGGATATTATACAAAGTAATAATGGAAGAACAAGGTTAACACAAAAGACAAACAGAAAATAAATAACTTGGAGGCACTATATCGTTTTCCTTAGACAATATTTGCTCCCCACACTTTTGTTGCTAAAGGGTTATCGCAAATTTGTCTCCAGGATACAACCAAGATGTTGGGTTCTATAGATAGCAATTCTGGAGAATGACCACAGGATTTCTTGTGTTTCTTGTGTTTCTCTCCAAAACTCTTAATTTTGTGAAGTTAGTTTTTCAAGAGAACATAAGCCTCTATTTATACCCATAGGATTATGTTTCATGAAAAGGCACGTATGTAGAGTTAGTTATTTATTTAAGTGAACATAAGCCTGTTTCATGAAAAGGCACATATGGAGAGTTAGTTATTTTTTAAGTAAATATAAGCCTATTTCATGAAGAGGCACGTATAAAGAGTTAGTTATTTTTTCATAATACGGTTATCAAAGATTGAAACCTCTTCAACCTTTCCGAATAGTCACTAGAAAATTCTGCAGAAAATTCTAGAAAATTCAGATTTCAAATTTTCACTTAGAAAATTCCAGAACTTGAATTTTCACTTTATGAAACCATATTCTCCAAACTCATCCATCATTATTACAACATATCCTTGTATATACCTATATATACAACAATCCCCTACTAGGTTGTAATAATATATGTCTCACTTGATTGATATCCTATCATGCATAATGGAAGGTGTCTTTCAACTTAAACCTCCCTTTAGTGTAATTGCTCAAGAAATCAACAGAGTTAATGGTGGCTTGGTGCTTAAACCAAAAACTCTTATGTGTTGAAATCAGAAACAACACACACATGAGAACATCCACAACACATTTAGAAATTCACTGTTGTTAGCACTATTATGGCATTGTGCTCTTCCCGGTTTAGTGAACATGTACAAGAGAAAACCCTTTTACTCTTGCTAGAAGCGGCACCACTCCTATGTTCACAAAGGTGAAGTTCCTTCTTATGTCCCTGTTACACAAACATTTGTGATTTATGAACTTCATTAAGAGTTTAAAACTCATCCTTAATTTCATCGTAACAGTCTGCACTAATCCATCCTGAATGAGACACAAATTTAGTGCTCTTACTAACCACGTATCAATAGCTTGTTGTTACCCATTAAACCTCTTAGATATAATCAGTTCAAGGTTGGGTTCCTACTATTGGTGATTCTCTTAAAAGAAGGGTTTTAGTCCCATTCCAATGGATGTTATCCTTACCAAGTCTCGAGACACACTTTGGTAAATGACCTATTTTATATATAGAATTACATAGGAAATAGACTAGTCCAACCACATTTGACTTGCCTTACGTATTCTTGTCTTAGACTCTTAAGTCTAAGTTCACATTGTATACAACTCATGTATACCATTTGCATTGTGGTTTCACAACTACAATATAAGGAATGGCTTACTATGGTCGTGGCCACGACACTTTATCAAAACCTTAGCCAATTTGTTTCCTTGTCCATTACCATTATAATCAATGCTCTCAATTCAATTCTATAGTAGAGTAAGAAATACACTTTATTTCTTTAATGCTTACACATAGCACCCCCACATGTAGTGATTATCTAACTAGACATAGATATTATCACTCACATCAACAATAGAATTAAACTTGAATATTCTATATAATAGATATTCATCACAATTAAGTACTTTCTAGTGATCAACCTCAAGTTTTAGAAACTTTGAAAGTCTACATACTGTAAAGGCAATGTCTAGTTTAGTTCCATACATGATACGCAATAGGTACTTAATTCACTAGCAAACTCAAGTTGTGCATCCGCCCTTCTAGTAATTTATTTATTTATTATTGGAATCAGAGTGTCTTTGCTTCTTTAAAGATATTAAAATCTAAGAAGCAAGTTCACAACACTAATCTCAACACAATGAGATAACACAATTCCCAATAGAATGAGAAATCACTAATCTCAACAAAATGAGATAACATAAATCTCAAAATGAGATTAATATAGTGCACATCTCCACTATATTTCTTTTACTTGATTCTCATTCATAAAAGACTTACATTTAATTAATTAGAGAAGTATAAACTCACAGGTCTTTCAAGCAAACTTCCTTACCAAGATCACTTTTAATAAAGTCACTTCACATCTATATGATGCATACTCAAATTATATGTGGAGACACAATCCAATATTTCATTATTGATCCTTGAATGTTCAATTAATAAACTCACTTGTACTCTCTTTATTTCACAAAGAGGTACTTTCAAAATAGGATCACAATATGTGCTTGTTTAAAATCGAGACATCTACCACACATGGCAGAATTTAATCACAATGAATTTAACATCCCTCGATGTTAATTCTCAATACCTTTATCAAGCACATCTTTGATGCACATTAGCATTCTTATGAGTCCATGACTCGTTTAAGAGTTATACCCCTACACTTTTTGGATATCATAATTCCACAATTTGAGTTTCTAAACCCCACAATTTGGGTTCTCAACCATTCCAAAATTCACATATATACACACACTATAATTACATATATCAAAATGTAATAATAGAATATAGTGAATTTCTTTAAAATTATATGAATGGTTTTAAAGATATCAAACTAATAACACAAATAGTTACTAGTGTATAGATATCAAAATCTATCTTTTTCCCTTTGTTTCAAACCTTTTACTATTAACCTTAGACCAAAAGATTTTATACCTTATTCTAATACCCACTTACAACCAATTGGTTTTAAAACTAGAGGTAGATCCATTAAGACCCAATTATTATTAAATAATATCGAGTCTATCTCATCATTAATAGCTTTTACAATAGAAAACTACATCTTTTTAGAAGCACAAAACTTTCTAAAACTTTAGGATCACTTCCCTCAAAGAATATCATGGGTATTTAATTAAGACTACACTTTTATTACCTTTAACAAGGTAAACAAGAGCTTCACATGAAATAAAATTTGGATTAAAATCCTTTTTATTTCTCAAACTTTGACTCCACCTTTGTTCACTTGATGAACCACATTTAAATCTTTAATATCACTTAATGTGATATTTAAGATTGAAGTCATTTACTCGTGTTTAAGTAGGTATCAGGGTATCCTTGAAATCATCTTTGAATTTAAACTCAATAAATTCAATATCTTTTGATTTCAATCTTATATTAGACATTAAGTCTAATAAACTACATACCCTCAAATTTACTCAAAACTTACATATACACTTTATATAGCTCTTTGACTAATTAGTCCTCTTTGGTCTATCATTTACAAAAGGTTAAACACCCCCACAGTTTAAAATGATAAGCATATGGTCACTTTCTCATTTCATAACACATATGAAATACTTTTGAGATGAAACTCTGTTATGCACATAGCATACACTAAGCAAAGCTTCTTCCCATTGATCAGATAGGAACTTAGCTGATTGCACTCAAGTTTATGGCATTCACCATATCAAATAGAGTTCTCTCTTTTGACCAAACAATTTTATTAGGGTGTATAAGGGACTGCACTTTGGTGTATTATGACATGTTCCTCACAAAGAATAATATACATTTAGAAATATTCATCATTTCTAGTTAATACACCATTCAATTCAAATCATCATGCTTATATAAATTATATCATGCTTTGAGATAAATTTCAAGAATTTGAAATTTAAAAGTCTCAATCTAGCATGCCACAAATAAAGAATCAACAATATAAGCACGACCAAAACATATTGATAAATAACACTCAAATAGTAGCATATCCATTGCCTACTAATATCCCATTCTTGGACAAGACCATTCTTAAATAACAAATTGGTTTTTCTTGATATTAGGTACATGAAAATATAGCATTGGTCAAAAGAACTTCTTGCCAAAACTCAATTTCACTTCAACAATGCAATTTCTATGAACTTTTCTCTTACTGTGGATGTCCACAAGCACCTCTAGTTCTATGGATGACTCCTCATAAGTCTTGAATTGTGCCTTGTAGTTGCACACATGCAACATTGCAGCTGAATCAAAACGCCAATCGGAAAGATTTGTAATTACAGCCATATGAAATATAGTGATCTTTATTACATACATCACTCACCATAGCAATAATGTCCTCAATGACAATTGCTTCATTGGCATTTCCATCTTCATCCTCCTTATTCTTTAAGGACTTACATTCTCAAATGTAATGGTCTTTCTTCCCACAAAGGAAACATGACATTCTACTTGTCATTGTTGGGATTATTGGAGTTGTTCTTCTTGAATCTACTCCTACTCTTGTTCACTTTCAAGTGCTTATTGGTCTTACTCGAACTTCCAATTTTAACATTGTTCACATTCACTTTAGAATCGGTGTTAAATACACCTCTAACCGGACTTTCCTCTTCAATTCAGTGATGTGGTCTGAATTGATCTAAAGTGAGATCTTCTAACATGTTTCTTAATGCCTTCACATAGTTTAGAAAATCACTTAGGAAAATTTTCATATACTCTATCACTTTAAGAGTTTAAATTCCCATCTTTTAGATTTTCTACTTCACTTTATAACATTTAAACATGTTAAAATTTCATTCTTATATCTCAATTCAAATAAATTCGCAACACATGCAAATATTCTAACAAAGAAACTCATCAATCAATTTGAAATTCAAATTTCCCATAAACAAGAAATTCGTACCTTCAATGTTCAAACTATAAACATAGCTTTTAATGCATTCACAATGTGAAAGAATCATCACCTTGTCTTGCCAACAAAGAAACTTGTTTCTTTAAGCCTTATTCCATTGAATCTTCTTTATGATCGATTCATCATTTGAAGAACTCTTCAAATCCAAGCCAATTGCTCTTTCTATTGTGTAAAATTGGTTCCATCAAAGCGATCCAATTTCACCAAACTATAGTTCAACATCTTCAAAGTTGTATCATCATTTACTCCTTGTCTTGTAGTCAAATATTGTCTAAGATTGTTGGGGATATTACACAAAGTAATAATGGAAGAACAAGGTTAACACAAAAGACAAATAGAAAATAGATAACTTGGAGGCACTATATCATTTTTCTTAGACAATATTTGCCCCCCACACTTTTGTTGCTAAAGGGCTATCGCAAATTTGTCTCCAGGATACAACCAAG
Organism: Notholithocarpus densiflorus; assembly: GCA_030021035.2. Taxonomy (NCBI): domain Eukaryota; kingdom Viridiplantae; phylum Streptophyta; class Magnoliopsida; order Fagales; family Fagaceae; genus Notholithocarpus; species Notholithocarpus densiflorus. The sequence continues at coordinate 11,705,930 of JARYZH020000003.1, forward strand.
ATGTTAGGTTCTACAAATAGCAATTCTGGAGAATGACCACAGGATTTCTTGTGTTTCTTGTGTTTCTCTCCAAAACTCTTAATTTTGTGAAGTTAGTTTTTCAAGAGAACATAAGCCTCTATTTATACCCATAGGATTATGTTTTATGAAAAGGCACGTATGGAGAGTTAGTTATTTATTTAAGTGAACATAAACCTGTTTCATGAAAAGGCACATATGGAGAGTTAGTTATTTTTTAAGTGAATATAACCTATTTCATGAAAAGGCACGTATGGAGAGTTAGTTATTATTTCATAATACGGTTATCAAAGATTGAAACCTCTTCAACCTTTTTGAATAGTCACTAGAAAATTCTGCAAAAAATTCTAGAAAATTCAGATTTCAAATTTTCACTTAGAAATTCCAGAACTTGAATTTTCACTTTATGAAACCATATTCTCCAAACTCAACCATCATTATTACAACCTATCCTTGTATATACCTATATATACAACAGTACTCAGAATCAAAATGCGATGGAAACCATAGAGATTGGCCTTGAGAGCAGCCTCCACCATAGCTTTCAGCGTGGCCCCATAAGCTGTTTTTGCTGTGCTGTTAGCAACTCCCCAAAACCTGATATCTCCCTGAACATTTTTTGCCTCGAAAGCATAAGCACTCCTCCTAGCTTTTTTCCTCCTTACCCCTGCAATTTTGATGATCTATTGGCATTGTCCTGCATCTGAGGTTGGCTCTGGGGTTGGTCTTCTGCACTGTCCGCTGTTGACTGGGATGCTGGTATAGGCTTCTTTATACCTGCAAGACAAGTTTTGAACAATTAAAACCACTTCCATTGGATTTGGTATTTTACCTTCATGGATAACCAAGTTCCTGTGCTTCCATATTGCCCATAGAGTGGTGAAAATCCCTTGCAAGTATCCCATAGCTTCATCATCCATAAAATTGTACCCACTTAGCAGACCTTTAACCCATTGCTGCACTGAAATATTTTGGAAATCTGAGGAATGAACAGCTAAAGATGAACCATGCCAACAAGCTCTAGCAAAAGGGCATTGCATAAATAAATGTGAGGTGGATTCTTCATCTGCATCACATAAGTGACAATTACTTTGGACTGGGATACCCCTATTTTTTAAGATAAGCATTGTTGGTAGGCTATCATGCATCAATCTCCAAACAAAATTGCAGATTCTTTGGGGCACTTTAACCTTCCAGATTTTATTCCGAAAACCCTCTTGGTTAGGCACTGATCTTGATAAGCTTTGTGCAGAAAGATATAAGTCTTTAGAGAGTAACTTGTATGCTGTCTTGACATTGAACTCACCTGTGCTAGAATGTTTCCAAATCAGCTTATCTCACTAGCTAACAGCACCAGTCTTAGACAGATTAATGTTCAAAATATCAGATCACTGAGGGTAGGGATAAAGGGTTCGGATCAAGTCAGGTTTCCAGTTGTAGGTACTTTGATCAATAAGATCAGCTACAGTACCAGTGAGGAGCCCGAACCTATTCAGGTTTTGAGGTGAACATTTGAACCAATCTTGGTGTGTCAAAGGAATGTCATGTCCTTTACCAACCCACCATCTCCCTTCTCTAAGCTTAGGGTTTTCTTGTTTATTGATGCTTCACCAAAACCGAGGATAATGTGGTTTAGAAAGGCATTCCGGTAAGGAACAGCTAGGATAGAATTTGGCTTTTAAAGTTCTAGCAAGCAAAGAATTTGGGTTGTTGTTAATCTTTTAAAACTGTTTAGCCAACATAGCTTGTTCATAAGTTTGAATTTCTTGAAACCAAGTCCTCCTCTATTCCTAGGTTGGCAGATTTTTTCCCAACTAAGCCAGTGCATCTTCCTCTCACCATACTCATGACCCCACCCGAAGGATCTTACAATAGAGTCCATTTTTTTACAAGTAGTTTCAGTGAACCTTGAAGCATGAAAAAGTGTACAAAGGTAGGGCTTGTAGGACAGAGGAAATAAGGGTTGTTCTACCAGCCTGGGACATCTATTGTATGGTTAATGTTGATCATTCTTTGTGTGGATATGGTGGACATGTTGTATAGAGTACTGGTTAGATATCATATATAAAAGTTAGAGTCTTTATTTATATATATATATATATATGTATATATGGATATATATATAAATATTTTGTAATGGATGTAATATATAAAAAGTAACAATTACTTCAAATATTATTTATTTTTCAAAAACATTTCTACAAATATTTTTTTATCTTTTTATATCTACAAAGTACAAATATATCATACTGTTATATTTTGTATGTTTGATTAATATATCAAATTTCTCATCTATTAAGGAATAATGAGATTATCATAATAAAAATTCATCACAAAATTACAATGTTATCTTAACAAAAATTAAAATGAAACAAAAGGAATAAAAGACAGACTTTATAGTAATTTATTACTCAAAATTGGTAGGCATATTCAAATTCATAGCCATGTAGAATGTGTTTCGATATAAATTCAAATTCCTATTTCCAAAAAATCTAAGTATTAACCCAAATAAAAATTCAACCAAAGCTATAAAAAGGAAAGAGAAGACTCTGTAATGGGAAATTAAAAAAAAAAAAAAAAAAAAACTTAAACACATATTAAAAAAAAAAAAAAAATCATCAACCTTAATCATAATTATAAGGAAGAACAAAAATCTACAAGAGAGGGAGAGAGAGAGAGTATTTACAGTTTTTTGTATGGAAAATATGGATTGAATGGATGAAATGATATCGAATTTATAAAAAATAAAATAGGAAGAAAGAAGAAGAGTCAAAATTTAATAAAGAGAAAATGATGAAGGAAGTATGACAGTAAAGTAGAGGATAGTGGGAAAATAAAGACAGGCAAGTAGAGAGTAGTGGAGAGATAAAGAGGTAAAAATTTAATAGACCCTCACTTATACTAATTTTCATCAAGAACCAAATTGTCGCCACTATGAGAGACCGACAAATTTAGGGTGCTCTCAAAAAAGAGATTTGGGTGCTTTTTCAAGACATCTCTTTTTTTGAGTAAGTGGTGTGGAGTCGCCACTTATTTTTTATACAAAAAAATAAGAAAAAATATTAAATACAACTTTACATGACGGAAATGTTCCATTATCATCAATTGGATAAAAAAGTACAAACTTGATAAATTGAGTATTACAAGGCTTTGGGTCCTAGTTACAAACTACCAAAGATACATGGCTTTTTGTCCTAGTTACAATCTACCCAAAAATAAAAATAAAGATAAAGCCTAGGTCTACCTATCCAAAAGAACTAAGTTCGGAGCCTAGGTTACGGAATGGGAAGGTGTTAGGCACCTATTCCGCCCAGACAAAGTCTGGTCTTCTAGACTCTAATGACCAATATACCCTTTATGCATGATATGAATGATATGTTGCATACATGACAAACTTAACCCTAAACTAACTCACATAAATCCATTTTATGAATGTGTCCTCTTCTTTTCTTTAAAAAAAATTCAGATCTGTTTTTGTGAATAAAAAAATTTGATTTGATTCATCAAACAAAAAAGAACCAGATCTGTTTTTGTATATGTAAAAAAAATTAGTTTTGTAAAGAAAAATCAGATCTGTTTTTGTAAGTAAAAAGAACAAGGTTTTTTGTTAAAAAAATATCATATATATTTTGAAGTAAAGTAAAAAAATGGTTTTTGGTTTATATGTAAAAAAATCAGATCTGTTTTATAAATAAGAAAATCTAGATTTGTAGAAAAATAAAATCAGATATGTTTTTTATGTATAAAATAAGAAAAAGATTTTTTAGAAGAGGACTACATTCATGAAATAAACCTACGCTACTTGCATCAAACAAAACATCACTACTTATGACTTTCTTTTTTTTATTTCAAAAATCTGTCACATTTAAAAAATTTAGATCTACATCTAAGGAAGATACAAGTCTGTTTTTATGTTTAAAAAAAAATTATGTTGGGTTCTAAGACTTTAGGTTTAAATGTATTAGAATTTCATTTTGTAGTGTTGGCAAACCATGATCAAAAAGTTTAATCTTGTTTTAGACTTGCTCAAAGTATGTTTATATGTAAAGTTGGAATCGAGTATACTGCAGGATTCATTGTGTAAATCTGTCTGGCTCGATCGATCGAGAATTATACTCGATCGATCGAAGCTCGTGCAAATTGTTTTTCTACAGAATTTTCCAACTCAACCCAAGCCTATATGACGTGTAGGGTTTTATGTTTTGCCTTAAGTATAAAAGGAAAAACCCTAGCCACGTTTTGTAGTTGTTGTTTATGCTGTGTGTATGAATCTCTTGCGAGATCTAGAGGTGTTTGCCTTCATACATACTTAGGGTTTCCAATCTCAAGATTAATGTCGAGAGCTTGGTGATCGTTTCAGTTGCTGCATAAAAAGTTTAAAGAAACACAAGTGGTATACTTGTGGTTGCTGTGAATCCAAGAAAGAAGTAGTCCATGGACTCGGAATTGTCACGTGGTCGTGGTAGTAAGTTTTCTACTCGAGGTAGCAATAGGATGTTAGTGGTCTAAGTCGCTATTATGTAAACTTCAATTCTTTCATAGTGGATCTGTTTTACCTTAAGGATAGCTAGGTTTAATCCTCCCCAGATTTTTTACCGGTTTGGTTTTCCCAGGTTATCATATCGTTATGTTATTTATTTTCCATTATATGATTTGTTTGTGTTAACCTAGATCTGAATAATTTACCTAAGTTAATCACTTGGCTAAATAACTAGGTTAATTTGTTTGTGTTTAAGGGGTCTAAAAACGTACAAGTGGTATCAGAGCGGGTTAGCTCTTGATTTAGATTATTATACCTAGAGTTGATCCTTGATCCCTATTATCATGGATAATTTTAAGTGTCTTACTGTTTTTAATTGTAATGATTTGAATAAAAAGGACACTGTTGTTTCTATTGATCTTATTGATGACTGTGAAACTCTTCGTAAGGAATTATTGAAATCTATGAAAATTGCTAAGAAATTCAAGGAAGAGTTAAATTTGGCTAATCTTGAAAAAGAGGAATTGGTTATTAGATTAGATGAATCTAATAAAAAGAATGAATTTTTGAGAAATCAAATTTCCTCTCAAGATGAGAAGATGAAAAGCTTGGAACAAGAGTTAGTCGAATCTAAAGTTAAAATTGAAAATTTGACTGGTACCAAGTCTGCTATTGATAACAAAAGTGTTTCTGTTTCTCTTAAGCCTAAAACTGAGAAAGTTTATATCCCTCCTTTCAAGAGGAATAATAAAGAAAATGTTTATTTTGCTAGGTTAGACAAAGGTAAAAGTTTTGATGTTGACGCTAAAGTTTCTAAACCTATGTCTAAACCTACTGTTAGAGAGTATAATAAATCTATTTTTGTGCCTACTTGTCACCTTTGTGGTGTTGTTGGTCATATTAGACCAATTTGTTCTTTGTTGAGGCAAAAACCAAAATCTGAGACTAGATTTGTTGTTAGGAATACTGATGTTCCTAAATTTGTTCCTGTTTGTCACTTTTGTGGTATCTCCGGTCACATTCGTCCTAATTGTCATAAATTGAAATTTAAAAATTATGTATTTCATTCTAGGATATGTGATGATATTTCTCCTACCATAAGTCCATATAAATGGTTTCATATTCTTTTGAAAAATTTAAGCCAGTTGGCTTGTGAAAGGAATTTGCAGGATTTCAGTCTTTCTCAGAAGATTGGTGTAATCCCTCAAATACACTCAGCTTCTCATTGATTTTCACCTACAAAGTCGAAGACTCGTGCTATATGGGTGAGAAAAGATTCTCTAAGGTGAGTGTTGCTGACTTGTCCCTGATTTAATTCTTTCAATTGTTTGTGGACATGTTTTGTTTCTATTTTTGGTTGTTTTTGTTTTTTAGGTTGTTTTTTATTAAAACAAAAATCCAAAAACATTGAAAATTTTCAAAAAGACAAAAATATTTTATTTTGTGTCTAGTTTTATTTTTCTTGAGGATTACATGAATTATGATATCTCACTCTTGATTTAGAATATGCTTGACATTGTGGAGAAACTTGAATAGTATGTGTTATATAAGTGCTAAGCTATTTTTGATTTTGTGTGAGTATGTACTAGTTTGTACATATACTCAAGGGTTAATTAAGAAATTGATATTTCTTGTTTGTGTTCCCTCTATAGCTTAGTTAAGCACTGTCATGCATTGCATTCACATTTTTAATCATTTAGCATAATGTGTGCTTTTAGTTTTGGTCATAAAATTGTTTTAAACCAAAAAGATTTTTATGTGTTTTGTATTATATTTCTTGGATTTGAAATCAAGGTTGGCCATATTATCTTTACATAACATATTTATGTACCTTGTTTAGCTTGGATGAGCTTATTTTAATACACTTTACTAGTTTGAGCTTTGTAGTGCATGTTGTGTGGGAGATGTTTATAGTTTTTGATCACTTGATCTTGATCTTGAAGTCACATGCCTTTGATTGTTGGACTTGAACTTAATGAGAAAGGCATAAATAACCATCTCACCACTGTTTACTAGCCAATCATGAACACCTTAGTGCGTATCATAAGATTTTGTGCTCGAGAAAGTGTAGCACATGCACAAAAAGAACATAAGGTGTAGCCTCAAATTAATGCTAAAATTGGTGTGTACATTATTGGAATATAATAATTTCAAATAAAATAAAATTGGTGTGTACATTATGAGGTAAAATCAAGAAACTTACATGATTGCAAGCTTTTATTCTAGGAGATGTGAGAGTTATATGATGTACCTCTTTAGGTGATAGTCTCTTTCAAATTTATGTGATGAATTTTGTATAAATTGTGATTGATCACTATTTACTTATCACCACACATGTATCTCAAACTTTTGCTAGTTGCACACACTACACAAATTACTCTTTCCTAAACTTGGTACATTATATTGTGTGTGATCTTGGTGTGGCCATCCAAGATTAAAAGTTTCTTGATTTTAATGCAAAATGTGTTTAAAGTTAGAAATTTTAGGACAAATTGAGTGAAAATTTTGTTTTTGGAAGATCTGGGTTGAATTCAAGGTTTTTTGAAAAACTTTTCATCTCATACTCATGCATTTTATTCATAATACAATGTGCTTTGAGGAGTTTCTGCATTAAAATGCTCTATTTTTCAAAAAATTTCCAGATTTTCAATCGATCGAACTTGTTGCTCGACCGATCGAAAATGCGTTAAAATTTTTGGTTTGAATTTGCCTGGCTCAATTGGTATTCGATCGATGCTCGACCGATCGAAACTGAAAAATTTTCAGTTTCTAAGTTTTTGACCAAAATTTTTTTTTCATGCATCATTTTTGTTTAGGATTCACATGCATTGCATTATTTTCTATATCCATCTTGTAGTTTTGCAGTCATATCTCTCATTGTTTTCACACATAACATGCATACACTTTGCTAAATTGGGTACTCAACTTGATCTAAAAATTGATTGATTAATTTTTTAGTTCTGTACATTTTAGTATATACTATTTTTTATGTGTGAACTGAGGAAAATATTTTTTTGAGATATGATGGATAATAATTGTTCTAATATTTTCTCTACCTGATTTGAGTTCAAAGACCATATGTTTATGAGTCACATAGTGTCAAGCTTGCATATATTGAAAGAGAGAATATTTTTCTCCAAGTGAACCCTCCATTTTTTTTAAAGTTAGGTTTGTGTGTTTTTACTTTTCCCCACCTCCTAAATTTTCCCCAAAATTGTTTTTCCCAAAACTTGTTTTGTTTTCCCTAACAAGTGTTCATAAGGGGAGTTGTTGTTCTTCATTTGTTTCCTTGATTCTCTATTTTCTCTAGACTTTTGTTGCGTATGTTTTCTGTTTACTCTTTGTTTGAGTTGTCTTTGTCAATACGTGACAAAAAGGGGGAGATTTAGATGAAATGTGGGAATATGTGTGTGGGAATATGTGGGAATCCTGTTTGTTTTGTTTATGGGGAGTTGAAATTGTTTTTCAAAGGGGGAGAAAATAAATTTTTATGTATCTAACTTAGGGGGAGAGTTAGTTTGCATATTTGTTATTTGCTTTAGTTTGTTTCTTTTGTTTTATTTGTATTTTCCACACATGCGTTTATGTGTTTGTTAAGTATTACAGGAATATACAGGTTGATTTAATCGTGCTGCTGTCTACACTTGCAACTGATAGATAGTAGTTAGGTTGAATTTGTTTTTGTTGGGCAATGTTATTATAATGGGCTGTTTTTGTAAACTTTGAGCATTTTGTTTATTTCGTGTTTTGTCACGAATTGTCAAAGGGAGAGTTTGTTGGGTTCTAAGATTTTAGGTTTAAATGTATTAGAATTTAATTTTGTAGTGTTGGCAAACCATGATTTTTAGTCTTGTTTTAGACTTGCTCAAAGTATGTTTATGTGTAAAGTTGGAATCGAGTGTACTACATGATTTATTGTGTAAATCTGCCTAGCTCGATCGATCAAGAATTAGATTCGATTGATCGAAACTCGTGCAGATTGTTTTCCTGCAGACTTTTCCAACTCAACCAAAGCCCATATGACGTGTAGGGTTTTATGTTTTGCCTTAAGTATAAAAGGAAAAACCCTAGCCACGTTTTGTAGTTGTTGTTTATGCTGTGTGTATGAATCTTTTGTGAGATCTAGAGGTGTTTGCCTTCATACATACTTAGGGCTTCCAATCTCAAGATTGATGTCGAGAGCTTGGTGATCGTTTCAGTTGCTGCATAAAGAGCTTAAAGAAAACACAAGTGGTGTACTTGTGGTTGCTGTGAATCTAAGAAAGAAATAGTCCGTGAACTCGGAGCTGTCACGTGGTCGTGGTAGTAAGTTTTCTACTTGAGGTAGTAATAGGATGTTAGTGATCTAAGTCGCTATTGTGTAAACTTCAATTCTTTCATAGTGGATCTGTTTTACCTTGAGGATAGCTAGGTTAAATCCTCCCCAGGTTTTTTACCGATTTAGTTTTCCTAGGTTATCTTATCATTGTGTTGATTATTTTCCGCACTGTATTCAATGATATGATTTATTTGTGTTAACCTAGATCTGAATAATTTACCTAAGTTAATCACTTGGCTAAATAACTAGGTTAATTTGTTTGTGTTTAAGGGGTCTAAAAACGTACAATTTAGATCTGTATCTAAGGAAGATACAGATCTGTTTTTATGTTTTGAAAAACATTTGTTAATGAGCAGATTTTTGAAACTCAAAAAGGTAAATCATGAAAACAAAAGTATTAAGAACATATTTCAACAAGAATATTAACAACACATGGCATGAACATTAGAAATTAAAACTGAAAGAATACATCCACTCATGCACCATCAAATAAAAATATAAATAAAAACTAGAAAAAAGGAAAAAGAAAGACTACCTCTTGCATGGACGTGCTTTTCTTATTGAGGGAATATTTTAGGGTTCAAAGAAATTTATGCAATTATCTTTGAAACCTAAAATATCTTGCTTACAAAAAAGAAATTCTTAAGGCTTGAGCCTCCAGAACATCTTTAACGTAAGAAAGAAAATAATAGAAAAGAAGAGTCAGAAAGAGGGGAAATCAGAGAACGTGAAAAAGTGTGCTAAATTTTGAGATGCAGCCTCTATTTATAGAGGCTGAGATGTTCGAAAAAATAGCTAAGTGATCAGAGTACGAACTGGGACTCATCCTTAACTCTAAAAAATCGAAAATGATGAGTTTTAGTTCAGTCCAAGTGCCCTTGAGCTGAGGCCCAAATTTGTGCCAATCGACACTTGGAAAGTGCCAAATGGCCCTTTTGGGTGCCGGTCCCTCGTTTGAGTTTTGGTCTGTTTTGGACTCCTTTTTTGAGGTTTTTTTAGCCGGGACTTGCACTTAAACGCGTTCTTAATCGATATTCTAAAAATTAAACTATTTTTATGATAATTCAGGTCTTTTCAGCAATGATTATCTTGTAGATAAATACTCTAAAAAGTCTTGATTATCCATAATTTTATAATTATATGATTGTCCTCTTTATTCCTATGCAAGCAAGCCTATTTTTGACACTAACTAACAACCAATCACAAAATTGTTTAATTAATTTTAATTTTTTAGCAAATAAAAATTAATTTAAATTAATCATGTGTGGTTGGTTCCACCTAAACAAAATGCATGCTTATCGTGTAAACTTGATCATGCGATATCTTTCAATCTGACAGTTCGATTTGAAAATCGGGCACACCATCGTGACCGTTAGAACCTTAAGATCATTTTTGTGATATGCAATAAACAAATTAATGCATGTAATGCAATCATGAATTTTGGGTATATGAATGGTCATTCTAGCCATCTTCCTTGATTAAATTATGGGTGCAAAATAGAGTGTCTATAGAATGCCCCTAATTGACTGAGCTTGTAAAGCGAATGTCAATGTAAAATAAAGACACTGATTTTGGCAGCCATGATTTAATTGAGGTTGATTTTTCAAAGATTTCCTAGCCCTAGAACCTAAAACCTTGGAACATAGAACTAGTGCCTTGCCAATTGTTGAAATTGAAAATTGTGAATATTTGACCTACTTGATAACTGATAAATTTGAAATGAAGTGACTGAGAGGCTTCTCTATCCCAGTCTGAATGTGGCAAGTCGATAAAGGGGCTTCTCTACCTCGATCTTAATGGAAGGTTGATCAAAGGGCTTCTCTACTTCGATCTTGAACTATTGAAATGTCGATCAAAGGGCTTTTCTACTTCGATCTTGATTGTTGAAATGTCGATCAAAGGGCTTCTCTACTTCGATCTGAATGGACGGTAACCAAGCGGCTTCTCTACCTCAGAACTTGGGACGATTAAAAGGCTTCTCTATCTCAATCTCAAATTGTGGCGACCAAGGGGCTTCTCTACCTCGATTTGAATGGAAGGTATCCAAGGGGCTTCTCTACCTCAAAACCTGGATTGTGATGACCAAGGGCCTTCTTTACCTCGATCTTTGATGAAAGGTAACCAAGGGGCTTCTTTACCTCGGAACCTAGATTGTGGTGACCTAGGGGCTTCTCTACCTCGATCTGAATAAAAGCTATCCAAGGGGCTTTTCTACCTCGATCATTAATGAAAGGTAACCAAGGGGTTTCTCTACCTCGGAACCTAGATTGTGGCGACCAAGGGGCTTCTCAACCTTAATCTGAATGGAAGGTATCCAAGGGGCTTCTCTACCTCGGAACCTGAATTGTGGCGACCAAGGGGCTTCTCTACCTCGATCTTTGATAAAAGGTAACCAATGGGCTTCTCTACTTTGATCTGAACTATTGAAATGTCGGTCAAAGGGCTTCTCTACTTCGATCTAAATTGTTGAAATGTTGATCAAAGGGCTTCTCTACTTCAATCTGAAGCTGTTAAAATGTCGATCAAAGGGCTTCTCTACTTCGATTTGAAATTGTTGAAATGTCGATCAAATGGCTTCTCTACTTCGATTTGAGCTGTTGGAATGTCGATCAAATGGCTTCTCTACTTCGATCTCGAACTGTTGGAATGTCGATCAAATGGCTTCTCTACTTCGATCTTGAACTGTTGAAATGTCGATCAAAGGGCTTCTCTACTTGGATCTTGCTGTTGAAGTGTCGATCAAAGGACTTCTCTACTTCGATCTTGCTGTTGAAATGTTGATCAAAAGGCATCTCTACTTCGATCTTGCTGTTGAAGTGTCGATCAAAGGGCTTCTCTACTTTGATCTTGATGTTGAAGTGTTGATCAAAGGGCTTCTCTACTTCGATCTTGCTTGCTCACTCCCAAGTGCAGGAGATCGTAGCAATATAATTCTCGAAGTACCGAGGTCAAACCACAAGGAGCAGGATAGATTCAAAGACAATATAATTAAACAAAAATTTGGGTAAAGAAGAAAAATACTTTTGCTTGGTGATTGTTAATAAGAATAATAATAAAAAATGATTTAAATCAATAATGTAAATACTAGGGTATCGAAGTGTTTCCCTATATCGATATGAAATTCTTTGTGATCTAAGAAATTATATATTTCATAATTGATTTTTCTTATATAATTAAATACTTATGATTCAGTTGAACTGAGACAATTCAAGAACGCATGATAACCTAGAATAATAATGCGGTTAGAAAAATTTTCAGAAAAACCGATTTACTTTAAAACCTTATTTCAATTTGAAACTATTAGAAATTCATCTAAACAATAAGAAAAACATGATTGAACTTATTGAAAGCATGGAAGAACTAATACATCAAAAGAAATCTAATTAAACAATCAAATATGTTGTTGATAAAATCCTAGAAAGAATCACATTGAATATTCATACCGTATAGAAGAAACATAACCCCTAGCCCTAGCAAAGAGTTTAGGCTGCCATTAGAGAAAGGAAAATACAAGGTTTTCTCTCCCAAAATTCGTTCTACACAGCCTCCATTCCAAAACCCTAACGTCTAAGTGTCCAAAGAAAATAAAACTTTTACTATCTTAATTTCCGTCCAGGTTTACAGCAGTAACTTGTGAGTTAATTTCAGCCTTCAAAAATTGAGAATTTCGGAAAACTCAAAACTGGAAAGTTGTAGATATTTAAGTCATGGTTTCAACACATCTGACCTTGTGTCAATTGGATTTTTTAGGAGAGAAATAAGTCCAAAATACTGATCAGTTCTCAAATCAGATTTTTCCTTTTCGAATTCTGCCTCTTTGATTTCTTTCCTTATTTGAAGATTCCAATCATGGTAGATGATCCAAGCACTCCAGCTGCACCTCCTTAGACATTTAAGCATGATCCTTTAGCTCCACTTTAATTCTAGTTTGGCCTCCATTCTCTCACAAATTCCTGTAAACTCATCTTTCTCACATGATTTCCTGAAAGTAGAAAATTACACACAATGAATGGCATCTTATTCAAGAAATTATGTAAAGATAAATAATAGGGACTAATACAAATCATGGCTTAATTATACAAATTAAGCATAGTAATAAGGAGATAACGCCCATATAAATATATAACAAGTATAAATTTTAAGGCGTTATCAGATCTTGCTGTTGAAATTTCGATCAAAGGGCTTCTCTACTTTGATCTTGATGTTGAAGTGTCGATCAAAGGGCTTCTCTACTTTGATCTTGCTGTTGGAAGCTAACCAAGGGGCTTCTTTACCTCGGAACCCGGAATGATTAAAAGGCTTCTATATCTCAATCTTGAACTATGACGACCAAGGGGTTTCTCTACCTTGATCTTGATAGAAGGTAACCAAGGGGCTTCTCTACCTCAAAACCCGGAACGATTAAAAGGCTTCTCTATCTCAATCTTGAACTGTGACGACCAAGGGGTTTCTCTACCTTGATCTTGATGGAAGGTAACCAAGGGGCTTCTCTACCTTGGAACCTGGGACGATTGAGAGACTTCTCTATCTCAATCTTGAATTGTGACTACCTCGGAACCTGGAAATTTGCCTACAAAAGACCAAAATTTGGGATTAGTCTTTAAATGATGAGTGCTTTATTGTTCCATTATTTTGAGATGTGTGATTTTCATTTGTTCCTTCTTGATTTGAATTCTTCATTTTTAGCAAGAAAACTTTGATTGATTTTATAGCTCTTTGAAAAAGATTTTATCTTTGAAATTTGAAACTTGGAATTTGAAATTTGAGATTGAAAATTTAAAACTTGAGATTTTGAGACTTGAAACTTGGAATTTGAAACTTGAGATTGAAAATTTGAAACTTAAGATTTTGAAACTGGAGATTTTGAAACTTGAAACTTGGAAGAAACTTGAGATTTTGAAAATTTGAAACTTAGAATTGAAACTTGAGATTTTGGGACTTGACACTTGGAATTTGAAACTTAGAATTGAAACTTGATTCAGAAAAGTTTAGAGTTTACCTGATGCGACCTTGTTACTCAAAACTTTGAACTTACTTGGAAGGTCTTCACATGGGTGATCTCACCTAAATGAGACATAACTGAATGCCCCTAGTTTGCAAATTAAAGCATGATTTTGAAAACCTTGACTTTTGAGGAAAAAATAATATCTTTTTTTCAAAATGTATGAGGCATGGCCGAATGCCCCTAGTTTAGAAATGGATGCATGATTTTTGGACATCTTGAATTTTTTTTGAAAAGATTATGATGAATGAGGCATGGCCGAATGCCCCTAGTTTAACAATCAATGTGAATTTTGAAAAATCTTATTGTGTAGGGACCTTTAATAAAGAAAAATTTGAGTAAAACAAGATTAAAATCACAAAACTAGGCAAGACAAGGACCGCTGGAATGATGGTAGCATCTAAATTGAAGATTGATGGTGATTGTTGAGTAGATAAAAGATCCATGTCCACCTCTTGCAAAAGATTCTTTTCATGAGCTTGTTAGTAATCAGTTATTATAAAAATGTTTTGGGCCAATGCCCCTAGTTTAGACATGCTTGCACAGAAAATTTGTTGATATGCTTAATGCAAAATAGATGCTCCTAGCCTAAATTCACACAAAGATATGTCTTGATTTTAAGTCTTTGAAAAAAAAAAATTTTTTTTTTGAGTGATTGTGACCGGGCCTTTAGAAAGTGATAGGCCAAGAATGTATTGACCCCTTATGATAAATTAACCAATTAATTAGCCAAGTGAATTAATTAAGTTAATTAACATGCAATACGCGTGGTAGCACAAACAAATCACCAACTAAATTAATATGTAGCAAAAAATAAAGTTGACACGGTGATTTGTTTACAAATGGGGAAAACCTCCAAGGCAAAAACCCCACCGGGTGATTTTAAGGTCACTACTCTCGAAAATCCACTATTATCACAACAAGCGATTACAAGTAAAGGAATCCTAGTACCTTATACCAACCTACAGTTGAACCCTTACCCCAATACCCAATTGGACTTGTTCTGTAGTGACAATCTCTCCTTTCAATGCACGGCTCCTAGTACGTGACTAACCAATCGATGCACGGATCCAAGTATGTGACTAACCACCAACTTGAGAAGGATGTTGGCTGCAAAGTTCTTCAGTTCATCAACACAATGAAGATCACGAAGCTCCTTGGTTACAAAACCCTACAGCGTACAAATGTAGCAGCTTCTTGAAGAGGAAGATGAACTAGGGCATATGTCTCCGGTCACAATATGCTTATGAAAAACTTTTGCATTTAGTTGCATCAACTGTGACGGCCCTTAAAATAATCCTTATATATGTTTAGGGTTGTGAGAAAAGAAAGCCTAAACATGTATACATGGATTGGAGTGAAATTAGATCTGAAAAACTGATTTCTATAAATCTCGATAGATAGGTTATCTATCGAGCAGCTGTCGAGCATCAGGCAAAAGATGCCTTTTAAACCTCGATAGATGCTATCTGTCGAGCTAGCTGTCGAGTTTTAAAATCCAGCACTTCTTCACTTGTTTCTTGGACAGACTTGCATGGCTTTAACACTTGGACTTGAACTCGAACTCTTGTTCCTTGGAGCATTAAACACATCCTAGATCTACCCAATTACAAGTAAAGTGCGTTTTGTCAAAGGATTAGCCAATTCTAGATGACATATGTTCCTAACATGATTCACATATGTCCTAACAGAAAGGCTGCCTACGTACCTTTCTCATAAAGGATCAAGTCCAGACGTAGTTTGGAAAAATAGTTTTGAAAAATGAAGTTTTGAAAAATCTTCTTTTTTGAAATAAAGTTTCTTTTTGGGTGATTGTGACCTGGCCTTTGAGAAGGCTGCCTACATACCTCTCTCATTGAGGATTAGGTCTAGACGTAGTTCGAAAAAAGAGTTTTGAAAAATGAAGTTTTTTTGTTTTTTTTTGGTAACCGGGACTATGCCTTTGTAAAGGCTGCCTACATACCTCTCTCATAGAAGATTAGGTCCAGACGTAGTTCGAAAAAGTTTTGAAAAAAAAATTTTCAAATGGAGTTTCTTTTTGGGTGATTGTGACTAGGTCTTTGAAAAGGCTGCCTACGTACCTCTCTCATAGAGGATCAGGTCCAAACGTAGTTTGAAAAGAGTTTTTTGAAAAATGATTTTTTCTTTTTTTTTTTTTTTTTTTGAAAATTTTGAAATGAAGACCTTTGTTTTTTTGTAACCCAGACCGAGCCTTTGAAAAGGTTGCCTACGTACCTTTCTCATAGAGGATCGGGTCTAGACGTAGTTCGAACAAAGTTTTTTGAAAGTTTTGAAATAAAGACCCTTTTTTTTTTGTAACCGGGACCGGGCCTTTGAAAAGGTTGCCTACGTACCTCTCTCATAGAGGATCAGGTCCAGACGTAGTTCAAACAAAGTTTTTTGAAAAATGATATATTTTTTTTTTTTTTTTGAATATTTTGAAATGAAGACCTTTTTTTTTTTTTTTCTTGGTAACCGGGACCGGGCCTTTGAAAAGGCTGCCTACGTACCTCTCTCATAGAGGATCAGGTCCAGACGTAGTTCGAACAAAGAGTTTTGAAAAATGAAGTTTTGAAATTTGTTAGTTTTTAGACCCCTTAACACAATATGTTTAACCTAATATTAAGCCAAGTTGATTAACAAGTTTGTTAATTAAATCTAGGTTAAAAAAATATGTGTAAAACAAATATAATGCGGAAAGTAAAGAACACACAGATCTGATGACCCAGGAAAACCAAACCGGTAAAAAACCTGGGGAGGATTTAACCTAGCTATCCTCAAGATAAAAACAGATCCATTATGAAAGAATTGAAGTTTGTACAATAAGACTTAGACCATTAACATCCTATTGTTACCTCGTATAGAAAACTTACTACCACGACCACGTGACAGTTCCGAGTCCACGGACTACTTCTTTCCTTGATCTACAGCAACCATAAGTTCTCCTACTTGTGACTTTGAGACACCTCTTAATGGTTTCAGATCTTCTTGAAAGTTCTTTATGCAGCAATTGAAGCAATCATCGAGTTCTTGACGTGAATCTTGATCTTGATAACTCTATGTGTGTGTATGAAGGTAAACACCACTCAGATCTCACAAAAGATTCAACACACAACTCAACAAAGACTTCTAAAACGTAGCTAGGGTTTTTCCTTTTATACTTGGAATGAAACACTTAACCCTACACGTTATATAGGCTTGGGCTAGTTTGAGAATTCTGCAAAAAATTACTAATGCACGACTTTCGATTAATCGAGCCTTGCAGATTTTGAAAAGTAATTCCTGCAATTAGTCAATTCCAACTTTACATCAATCCAAACTTTGAGCAAGCCTAAACCTAGACTAAATGTTTTGATCATGGTTTTCCAACATATATAAATTGAAGTTCTAATACATTAGTTCCTAAAGTCTTAGAACCTAACAAAATTTCTTTTGAAAAATGAATTTTTGAAATAAGTCTCTTTTTCTCTCTCTTTTTTTTTTTTTTTTTTTTTGAAAAAAGCAATTTAATTAGAATGAGATTTTTTGAAATTTTATCTTTTCCAAATGAACAAAAGGTGATCCTTTGAACAACCTCTTTTGACCAATCATAATGCTCAATTGTTAACTCGATCTCATTAGCTAGAAAGGATTTGAAATCATTAAAAACATGTAATCAAATTTGCTTCTTCATTCCGAAAAAAATTTAGATTAAGTCTTCAAAGACAATCAAAGAAATGAAATGTTTGGGGATCACACTTGTTAGGAATAATCAAGAAAGGGAAAAATCTAAAAACTCAAACTTTGAGAGAAACAGAAGCAGAGAAAGATTGTGTGTGTGTGTGTGTGTGTGTGTGTGAACTTTGCAGAGGAAGATGGCCTTTTTAATGAGGGTGGTAGTGGACTTATGGGTCCCATTTGTGGAAACATTTTTCACAGAAAGAGATGGGTCTGGCCAGTGTCATAAATACTTGTTTGGACTTTAATGTTTGAAGTTGAAATATAGTCCAGAAAAGAATATGGGTTTGGCAAACAACAATCAATGACTGGGGTCTTCCACTATTTCAGTTTAAATCCTTGACTTCCTTTCTTTTTGAGACAAAATTTTTTTTTTCTTTAACTCTTAAAAATTTGTGAGAAAAAAATGGTGTCATCATGTAACCATCATTACGTCCAACCATGACTTCCATTTTAGTACATAATACATATACATTTTTCTAGTTAATTTTATTTGTCGATTTTGGCACTCAGTTTATTTTAGTATGTTTTAGGAATTTGGATATATTTTCAACTTATAGCTTATTTTTTATCTTTCAGTTTATGCATAGCTTTTTAAAATATCTTTTTTTTTTTTTCTAACAACATTTTTATATCCATTTAGTTCTTTAACTAAATAAAGTATCTCAAACACGCTCTAAATCAATGAAATTTTACCTAAGCCTTTTCTTTATATTCTTGTGAAGGATATTATATTATAATTAAAAGATAAGATACATAAAAAATAATTAGAAAAATGGTCATGTTAACGGATGTTTTTAGGGTAATTTTTAATAAACTATCTTAGGAAAGTTTTGACACTACTTTTATAGGATATATAAAAAAATATCTTAAACCAATGCTCTTAAAACATTAGCATTGGGAGTTCTAAAACTCCCAATATCCTATTTTATAGCATCAAACTACAAAAAAGATGCATTACTCGAGTTTCCAATTGTAAAATTTTTTACAATCAAGCTCTAGTAATGTCTTATATGTAAGACGTTACTGTAGCATGTTTCTATTTTTTAAATTATATTTTATTCTCTCTTTCTCTTTTTATTGTAGGGATATATTATTTTTGTTGGGTTGTTTATATTATTTTAAGTTGTTATATGTAAAAATAAAAACTGAAATGTTGAGTATATTATAAAGTGAGATGATATAATAAATAAAATAATTTTTTTAAAAGTAAAATAAGATATTTTTTTTGAATTCCAGATGTCAATGCTCTTAAAGCATCGTTAGATTTTCCCTTAGAAAAAAGAGCTCATATAAGACTATGTCGAACTTGACAAGTCAAAAAAGTACAAAAGGGTTGCATCAAGATCCCATAATCACCAATTTATAAGCACATTTATTTGCTCACCGAAACCTATTGTTGGCTCTAGAATGAAGTAGATTATATTATCCTTATATACTGTAGATCAAGTGGGACTACACAATTTTGAATTTTGATGTTTTTTATCCAATATAGCATCATATCATGGCATGTACCTTTCTTTCTTTTCTTCCTTTTTTTTCTCTCCTTTAATGAAACATCATGGCCATGGCATGTAACTTTCTTTCTTTTCTTCTTTTTATTTTTTAGTGAAATATAATGGCATGTACCTAATTAGTCAATTCCCAAAAGTGAAAATTTCAAAAGATTGGGCTAAGTACCACCACAACCACGGTCAAAAATGTTATTAACTTGAAAATCTTAGTTCTCCACTCCCCCAGTCCTCAAGTTGTAGATTTTCCGCACCACATTGTACACCTTTTATTGAAATCAATGGAGAAAAGAAAATTTGTGTCCATTTTTCATGATAAAAGAACTATAAAGCATCTAAAATTCGTTAGAAGCCGAAAGTAAATTCACACCCTTTCCCACCTATCCACTCACTCCAATAGAAGAAGCATGTTCTAGATCCATACACACATTCAATTGACGTAATGCTAGTCTAGCTAAACATATATCTTGTTAAGATAAACTATTTCTCCATTGAAAATATTTTTCTTGGAATATATTCAGGTCGGCTCAATACAATTTCAGATCTAAAAGATAATGGAATATTCTTGTATATTTAAAATCAATGAAAGAATATATATTTTGACTTCATATGTAACAAGTTTTTGTATATAAAATCAATTTTTCTCTATTTTTTAGATGCAAAAGTAATAAAAATTTGTATTCAAGTTTCTATCCTTTCATAAAACCAACATGGCAATTTTTTAGCATCAGAATCAGATGATCTGACTTGGAATAATTTATTAAAAAAATAATAAGAAAAAACAACACATGACACCAAAAGGTTGGTCACACAGACTACTACATGTAACTAAAACAAGAGATCATTTTTTTTCTTCCTTCGATGCTGAACAAAGTAAGAGCAGGCTAAATTTTACTTGAGAATTTATCAATGCTAAAAGATTGCAACCTTCTCACATTTCGTGCAAGGTTTAAAAAAAAAATGATTTATATATTTCAACTCAACAATTCTTTTTGCCAAGAACTTTATATCTCAATGGTATAGCTTGCTCTCCTTTCTTAGAAAAACCAAGGTTCAAATCTCACATCCCCCACTGTTGTAAGTTATATCTATCTAATTATCAAATATATAGTTTTTCACCCTTTAAAACTATATTTGACACTCCACAGTTGGCTGGTAAGCATAGCCGAAGTGACAACAATAGTAAGAGGGTACCATTTATAATAACCATAACAATAATAATGTCTCACTAATTTCTTAGTTTCAAAGCGATGTTTTAATTCCGTAAACCCTCTGGATTTTTTTTTTTTTTTTTTTTTGTGGATATAATGATATATTCAACAGCCAAAAAAAAAGAGGGAATGAAAGATTACCTAAATAATGGAAAAAGACCAGGTTACAAAGAGAAAAGTCTAAGAAGTAGGAGTTTCTTGATTATCTTAGATTCTTAATCTGGACAACCCAGCTCTTCCTTGAGGGTCTTCACAGCCTCCAAGACTCCATTCTGAAATAAGTCTTCACAAATGTCAGTTTTGCTATATGTGTATCCATTTTGCTGTCAGATGTTTGTATGTGCTTCAAAAGAACAAGAGTCTTTAGAAGCATATAGATTAGGGATCTATGTTATTCTCCACCCCACCACCCCCCCCACCCCAAAAAAAAAAACCAAAAAAACAAAAGAAAAAAAAAGTTGTGTATAGCTTTTTTACAAGTTTTTTCCTGTAAGTTAAACATTGTCACAGCAGAAAATAATATAGTAAACAATTAGAAATGAATACATATATAAGAGACACTCGAATGTTTCAGAAATATCACCAACAAATGCACCCACATAATTGAAGTTAGGTATTACCTCTAGAGAAATCCTTTCAGCAAGTTCTATTGCACATGCTTTCACTTTAGGAGATAATGCATCATTTATCGCCCTTGATAGTACATTTGCAGCTTCATGGATGCTCATGTCATCATTCTTATCAGGAAGCAACTGATCTCTTTTCAGCGGTTCTGGCGCAACTCCAAGCCAAAACATCCTCTCAGCCCAATAGAACTGATCTAGCATAAATGGACATACTACCTGTCAAACAATATTACAAGTGAGAGAGAGAGAGAGAGAGAGCTTAATGTGCCAAAAATGAACCACAATGAAACAATATTTTCATAAGGAACAATCCAATTGCAATTTGCATTGCCCAGTTAAACATCAAGAGGTTGAACATGGATATTAAGTTGACAAAGCTTGCTGATGTAGTATCTATGCTATGAAATACATAATACATGTACACAGGCACACACAAAATGCTTGCGTAATCTGGGGGGTTGAAGAAAAAACAGAGGTCACTATTCTTATATAGAGACCCCCGCTTACATTACCATTGTTGGCCCACAATAGGCCAAAACACCGGAGCACCCAAAACACCTGAGCACTAGGTCAAGTACAATTTGGATCTCTCTTTGCCTGGTAAAGAGATATAAGTTACAAATCTTCTGGTTGTGCATGCACTATATCACTATAACTATGTCAATGAAGTACTTAAAGGCAGCTTTCGATTATCCTTTTTGAAGTGAGAAATTTTGAATGCGTTCCTATGAAATGAAAAGGAATTTGTCAATTCTTCGGGGTTCCAAAGGGCTAGAAGATGGCAAGAATTTGTATCAAAAATTTTGACAACTTCTCTTAACCCACCAGAGTTAGCAACCTCTTGGTTATAATAAATTTCCTATATGCTTTCCAAATTTGCGGGGTTTAACAAAATTGACAATTTTTGGGAATTTTTGGGGGGTTAAGGGAATTTCTCAATACATTGTAAGGTTGCAACACACCCAATTTTGGGAATCAAGTTTCACCAAGTCAACTAAATTGGATATAAAAAAAATAAAAATAAAAAACACGCAAAGAACCCAAAGTGACACCAACTAAGAAATGAAATCCAAAAAAATGAACCCTGCATGTTCAAGACATAACCAGTGCCAAAGAAAGTGAAGGACCAATTGATGAAGGACAAAACCAAAATGATGAAGCAACACAAAAATAGAAGAAAAGAAAAATGAAGGATAGGTAACCTAGGAGTCAACACCTAGGCCTACTTAGAGTCAACACCAAAAAAAAGAGAACCTCTAGGAGTCAACACCAAACCATTGGGAGAAAATCAAGAGAAATTTAATTCATCATCAAAATAATCTATCTCCAAAGGAGTACAATACTATTCTTATATAGACGACTAAACCCTAATATTGACTGACATAGGAAACCCTAATTCTATTTGACTAAGGAAGTCTAAGTATCTAACTCTACACGACGGGAGATCCCATCATTGAATTATAAAAAATAAAATCAACTCTAATAAATAAAATACTAATAACTTAATTAACTACCAGGACCTAAAATAAACTAAAATCGACCAATAAAAATACAACTGACTTGCAAAATTAAATAAAAGTAAATTAAAATAAATATTTCCTCGTACTTCCCACATTAGATCATGTTCAAAGACTATCTACTCCTAATCATGTCATGAGTTTTGGGAATAATAATCATATAATGATGATTCCAAGAGGACCCATAAATAGCATGTATCTCTAGTACCATTTGATACTTCTCAAGATATGGCTATCCTATCTTTTCATGTCCATTTATTGCAAGAAATGCAGTCATTATATGTAAGTTTTAATGGCTAAACCATGTGAACAAACATTAGCAATAGTGACAACAAAACAGCAAAGTGTTTAGATTTACATCTAACCTGTGGGATTCCTGCATGTAATGCAGCAGCAGTAGTTCCACTAATCTTACACAAGGAGAAACAACAAAAAGCCAACTGAGTAACTTAACTATTGCATATTTCAATAAGATGCATAATGTCAATATGACTCACAATGGAATATTCCTACCTGCCCCCATGATGAATTGCAACCAAACATTTTGGAAACAGCCACTTGTATGGCACGGAACTATTGACATGATAAGAAGATTGAAAACAATGATTAGAACCAACTCAATCACAATTATAAGATTCCCTAAAAGGTACAGCATTATATATTGATGTGTACACTATCTATGATATCATGCCAAAAGTAATCAACTAGATTCAGCAAAACTAGGGTTAGAGCATCATATTATAATATGGTGACAAACTTCATGCCCATGCTACTATTTGAGTGAATTGCTTTTTCATAAAACTAGCGTTAGAGCACATGTTTTGCATGTGGACCTATTTTACTAATGACAACATAATTAAATTAAATATTAGTTTGCAGGCTCTGAATTATCTACTCAACCTGGTGAATTTAATTTTAATTATAATAGATTTACATTTTTACATATTGCAAATGGCACCATTTAAGAAGTTCCATCTGCATGTGCATTTATGCAGATGTACTTAGGTTATATAATTAGAGCGTAGAATACACATTTTCACCATGCGATGAAACAGTTAATGCAACTTGCAAAAATAATTTCTAGGTTCTGTCTGGCTTGCCTTAAGCAGAGCCTTAGAGAGCTGATAGAGCTAAAAAGCTCTTTAAGAAAAATAATAAATAAACAAAAATGCTAGTGTCTGGTAAGCTCTACAAAAGAGTTTTAAGCTCCTCCAAAGCTTTACATGGAAAAACTGAATTTTGAGTTTTTAGGAAAAAGCTTTACAATTTACTATTCATAAATCCAGGGCTTTAAAGCACTATTTACTATAATTTGCTGAACCCTCAAAACGCTAAATATCTTTTCAGCTAAAGATCTACTTCCTACAATAATTCCAGGCACATAATTAACTTGATAACAGCACAATGCCATTTACTCAATGAAAAAAATGATAATATCTCTCCCCTCTCTTTGAGAACTATATATAATTGTAACCGCTTATGCTTTTGAATGAGTGCTCAATCATTATTACATAGCAGGATATTCACCTGATTAAAAGGTTCCGGCAATGAAGATAAGACATACCAGTGTTACCTTACCAAGTGGCACCAAGTGTCCACAGGTGTAGGATACATATATATCAAGAAATACAATGAAAATACTCCTATAACATTCTATAACTTAGCATATAAATATTAAAAACATTAGTTAAACCCTACAACACAAGAACAATAAAAAAAACACTCAAATTATTATCTAACCTATCCGTATAGCCATTATAGGACACCTTGCTTGAAGTAGCTTGGAAAATCATTAGCAGATGATGAGCAGCTTTCTGCAAGTATTGGCAAGTGCTCAGGAAAAATAGCTGAAATCCCCTTTTTTCTAATTGTCTATGCAATCCTAGAGTGCACATTTTTTTTCCCTAGGTAAATACTCACACCTGAGGGGACTCAAACCCCCACCTTCACCTCCCAACCCATCATGGGAGGTGGAAGTGCCATTTGTCCAAAAAGCCATTGGCACTATAGTGTGTGCCAGTTATGTGTTTGATATCAAATAAAATGCATAAATTGATAGATTGCAATTATCTTTTGAATCTGATAACTTTCTATTAACAGTAGTCATCTTCTTCCAACAAGTTTCCTAATATTTGAAGAAACATACCCAGTGAAGCAAAAGAGCCGACTGTTAAAGAGAGAGATGCAATCTTCACTGAGCTGTGTTTGACTTGAACATGATGATGCTTCTGCAGCAATCATACAGACAGCTGCATCTAAAGCTTCAAAACCAGCTGTGAAGAGGATAAATCTGTAACTTGTGATCTCTATAACAGTTCGAAGTACATGAAGAAATGCTTGGGGATTTTTTAGAAAGCCCATGCTGCAGACAAAAAAGGCAAACTCGGTTCAAGAAAGTAAATGAGGCTAATGAAAACATCAACATATCAGTACTATGGTAATAAAATGGTGGCAGTGCAAGACCTATATGCATCAATATATATGGAACTAGTCCATTCAAACAGAAGAGCAACAACAATTTAAAAGCTATACCTCCTATAATCACATAATGATATATTTTGACCCAACTAACAATTTTAACAGAGGAGCTCTGGTAAATAAACTTTATGGAGGCATTTAAAAGAAGTTGAGAACAAAAAAAATACACATATAAAGAACTTGCCTTCCAACAGAGCTCAGCCCAACAAAAATTGGTGGCGTTGACAGAGTCTTCAGAAAAGTGTGTAAATCAATATGAGCTGAACATAGTTCATCTTTTCTCTGCAGATTCCCTGAAGAAACAAGTGCTGAGATTTCACTGCACTCCTTACAAGAAAACTGCCACTCCATAGGCAGAAACCAAAAGCCACAAACCCGGACATTTGAAGGCCAATAACCTGTTAATGTAGTGAAATAAATATGGTAATGAAATTGGCAAAGAAAACTTGACAAATGAAAGAATCTGTCTATCATGGCGCACATTATATTATTTAAAAAGAACTGGGGCAACCTTGTTGCTACATGGCAAATGGCCTCGTCATTAAACGTTCTTTGTCAAGGGAAAAATCTACCTCCAAACAACGGCTACTTAGTTTAAATATTCTTTGTCAATCATAAATAAATCATGCAATCCTATGCATACTATTGACCACAGAAAGCTAGTATTAGCTGTAGTTTTAGATAAACTTTTATGTACCAAGATAACATTTGAGGTCTCTTTGGCAGCCCAGAAATCCATTATCCAGCAGAATTGAAAAAATGCTTCACTAATAAGATATTGGATTATGATAGAACTGAAATGATTTGAGGGTTGTAAATAGCAGTAAAAGGGAAGTGTAGGTAAACCATGATATAATTTTGACTTCATGCATAGAATGCCCTTTTAGGTTATTCAATGCTCTATTGGTGGAAGCTATCCCTGGCTCCTAGCATGTGGTTTGTACAAATTTGAAATTCTTTCTTCTAACCACTCACTAAATCTTTTTCAATAAATGAGTATTACGAAACCAAAAGGAAGAAATTTTTTTCCTTTAATATTACATGTTTGCTGTTCTTTCTATGTATTGCTATCTTCCTATGTATCAGAGTAATAAGTTGGACTGTGATGGTGCATGTATAGCATGATTAGATATAAACTACATCCTTTGCAAGCCAAATGCTATGACGATTACCTTCAGATCAAGAAAGAAGCATTTCTTGTCCTTGGTAGTTAATTAGGTCGTAAGTATTTTGCTTTATATTTGGGTTTTCTTTAGATTGTAGAATCAGGGGAATCTTTAACTTTCTAATTAAGTCTTTTTTTGTACAAAGGAAATTAGAATTGATTAATGAGAATTTGATTGTTGATCATAGAAGACATAGATTCCCTTATGTGATTTTCCTCCCTCTCTTTCCCTTCTTTTTCTGCCTTTTTTTTTCTTTATTACTGTTCCCATCATTCTTCAGTACTTCCTTGACAGCAGACAGATCTGACACTTTCTTCCCTTTAAACCCTTTCCCTTAGCTATCAAAATCTTTAAAGCCCACATATATTACATGACAATTAGCCCTGAAATAGTCCTTCAAATGACACTTTAGAAACTCTTTAATCCTGATTTTATGCTGCTCAGAGTTTCCAGAATTTTGCAACAGCCATCAAACTTCATTCTTTTGAACCCAGACACTATATATATATATATATATATATATGGATAGGTATCCCAGACACAACATTTGAAACCTTAACCACTTCTAAAATCCTAAAATCACAAGTTTCAAAAATCAAAACTCATTGAATAAGCAATTGTAGACAAGTTTATAATTTGTCCTATCCCAAACAGTCAATCAGAACCTATAATCTGAAGAATAAATAATAAAAATAAAAATTTATGATTCTATGCCTAAAACTAAACCCAAAAAGGCTGAAATTGTCTCTTCACCCCTAAAAGTTCCCATGCTTTCTCATATTTAGTAGAAAATTACTAGGTTCATACTTCAGACATTCACCAACCTTTTTCACTTTGCACTGAGGAGAAACAAAAGACTAACAGTTTTTAAAGTTCAAGAAAGAAAATTTTGAAATAATATACGAAAAAAGATTAGTATACCAGGGCATTCAACAACTTCTTTGCTAAATCCATACCTGTAATACAATATTAGTGAACAAATTAGAAACTGGAATTAGTATGTTTCTAGTCAAAGTAAATTCATTATGACGATGAGGGAAATTTGTTAAACAGGGATGTCATCAAAACTTACTCATCAATGAAGAGAAAATTAATCATCATACTAGCACACTCTTACTTGTTTAAATGTACCGTCCATTTGCTTATGAAAAATATTTTATCTCATATCTAGTAGCAAAACAAAATTAAAGAAGAAAAGAACAATTAAAAAAATAGCCTCATTAACTCACAGGTGTTAAATTTCTGCAATTTATTTTAAACCTAATGGATGAACCAGCACCATGGAATACACAAGCAACAAGGCTTGAGAATTTCAACTAATGCTTGAGAAGAAGATACAAACAGACACTTCTTTTTTTCTTGTGTTACATCATAATAGAAATTATGTTGATTTAAGCCTTTCTCTTAATTTATCTCTTTTATACACACACTCCCACACACACACACACAGATAGTGTATGAAACTCATGACTTACAATAATAGGGGAGATGAAGGCATATCATGCCATGTGGGAAGACCTGTTACTGGATCCTGAGTTCAAGAAATAAGCACTCGGATGAGTTTAAACAGAAAGCCAGAGAAGCCATGTACCACCAAACAGTACAAGCGTACAGCAACATTTCAACTAGGCACTTTAACCATCTATCTTTGTTTACTTGATCTCTTTTTTCTTTTTCTTTTCCATTTTTAAATACAGCTATATTCTGTTTCATGAAACTTTTCAAATAAAAATTTTGTTTATAAATGACTGAATGCACCAACTTTATATATATATATATATATATATATATATATATATATATATAAATATATATATATATTTATATATATATATATAGTATTAAAAGCACCAACCGTAAAAGGGCAAGGACTCAGATTCAAATCATTACATCTCCAAGATCCCCAACTATCAGTGAAAAGAGGCCACATCCAATGAATCACGTCTTTCCAACAGACCTATGTGCATAGAAGTACCATAAACATTACATATACAACTTATGAATGTGACTGTCAACCTATTTTAATAAAAGAGAAGCAGAAAATACGTTTACTTGTTAGTGATGCCTTTACCATCAATGAAATTGCACATCCCGTAACTAAATTTTACAAAAAGTTGGTATTTCTAATAGTGTATAAGTACCTTGTTAGTTGTAGCCTCCTGAAGATATCTATACAAAAGAGGAAGCTCTTTTTTAAAGTGGCGCTCAAATGACGAAGGCGCACTGCACAGGAGAAATAAATAAATAAATAAAGTAATATGTGGCACATAAAATTGCGGGAAATATATGAAAATTGACTGAGAAAAATACATGGTATTTATGAGTGACAAAATATGAAACGATGGAAGAAAATACAAAAAGTTCCAGGGAATCTCTAAATGCTGAAAGTGGTTCAGAATTCAGATTCACCAAAAAATAGTAGATATGAAAGTTGAGAAGGGGCATTGAGAAAAAAAGTGCCAGTCAGACACAGAATACTTGAGATCATTGTACTTTTTAAAGCATGATAGCAAATTTTCCCACAAAGTAATTTCACTCATCATGATGTCAGAACCTATAACACCAAAATGGAGTAAAATCTAAGTTTGTCATGTAGGAGAGACTACAGCCATGTTAATTAATAAGGAAAACAATTTAAGGCTAGCCAACACAACAGAAAACATATTAATACATTATACAGAGCATTCAATTGTATGAAAAGAATATGAGATTCTTCCATTACCTGTAAGGGACAACATATGGAGCAGCAACAATGCAACGGACACGAAACGTTTCTGCAAGGCTCCACCCTTCCTGCATCATAAAATCAAGCAAGGAGATCTTTCAGGTATCAATCACTTAATTACACCTACCAGTTGAATTTCAAATTCATTTTTCAAATCAACAAGTCTAATGTGTGTGTGTGTGTGTGTGCATACATGTGGAGTGAAAGCAAGAGAGGAGACTTATATTTGTTATCTTGCAGAATTCCATATTCAATTAATGTCTTTTATTAAGGAGGGGGGGGCAGACAAAGAGATGAAGACATGCAGTATAACATTTTCTCATATCTTCTATAACTTATCACACCCAACCTACTCTCTCCCACCATCCCTATCATGACAGAAAGACTGTTTGCATAGCGATCAATTATCGATAGCAAAAAGGTAAATGTTAAAGTTAAAAGGGGCAGATAATTCTGTTTCTTCAATTTTTTATAAATAATTATAATAGTTTTTAATTTTTTATGAGAATATTAGTTTCATGCAAGTAGTTTTATCTCCTTAAAAAATTCAAAAGTAAAGTGTTTTACAGTTTTATTAAGTATCTTGATTGTATATTGGCTCTAATTGGATGGTATCTCCATCAGCATCACAACATTAATCTTCATAAACCATTTCTGCAACTTTTTGTGAAATTTTTATTTTGACTTAAGGTTTTTTCCAATTAGAGAATACCAATGCAAAGAAATTTATCACAATAAAATCACCATCCAAGCTTTTGCCACATCCGAATATCCTTTGAACTAGAGAATAGCATTCTCGTCTATGTTCTTTTGTAACCATTCTTTTTTGCAGTGAGAATGACAACTCCAGTAAGCCTGACCCTGATAAGACAAAGGAATCCGTTAAAATTTTACTTTAAAGATGTAAACATTTTTGTCGCTGTAGCCACAGCCAGTCTCATCCATAGTATTAAATTAACAAGGAGACCAAAGTCAGCAATCCAAACCTGTAGTAGTCTCATGGTTCTGATCTGTAGAAAGGACCGGTGGTGATAAAATTGGATGATAGGCAACATGTTTTCCTGCCAAGTGATGACCTAAGTTCTGCAACCAAGGAATCATGACATCAACATGCTTTGTTCAAAAATTTTATTTAATTGTGAAAATATTTATGACCCATTAAGGTTTTTTTTTCCTTAGATGACGTAAACCGTCACCAAGGCAGGGGCCCTTTAGAACCTGAGGAGTAAACCACAAATAGACGACCCCACCCACCAGAATCAACTCCTAGTGGGGATCAAACCTAGGACGTCTGGGTCTACAGCTCATCCCAAGCCTCCAACTACTAAGCTGCACCCTAATGGGTGATCCATTAAAGTATTATTAACTCAGCAATATGATAAAGCCATTCAAAATTAATGAAGTAGGAAATTAAAAAATTCAAAAGCAACCTGGCACAAACCTCATGTGCCGAATGAGTTATTAGGACCACATTGTATTGTTTCTGGTCACAAGCAAAAGCAGCAGCAATGGCCTGGAAAAAAAAAATGAAAAAGAAAATATTCAGTTAATCAAAAAAACATATTTCAAATATAAAATGGAAACAAAGTAAAGAAACTGTAACAAATGGCACCACCATTACAATATCTAGATGCAATTCAAAGAGAAATCAATCCATATACATAGCCAAAATAAGGGCCTGAATTCTTTAAAACTTTTATTCTTTCAGTAAAAGAAATAATTTTTTTTTATTTTAATTAACAGATATGTCTTAAATCAAAATAAAGGCTTAAAAGTGATTTTAGTCCCTGATGATTAAAGCAATCACTTTTAGTCCCTCAAATGACATGACCAAACTCAAAACTGACATGCCATCACACCATAGGGACTAAAAGCGATCATTTTAAGTTTTTTAGTAACTAAAAACGATCACTTTAAAGGGTGCATTTGTATAGGCTGTTGCAAAACTGTGTTTTGAGTTTAAAATATGCGTTTATTAAAAAAGTTATGATGAGTTGCTATTGCAAAATGGATTTTTGGGTTTTAAAAACGCTTTTTTAAGCTTCCAAAACGCCTAACCAAATGGACCCAAAGTATGTTAGGAATTAAAAGTGATCACTTTAAACTCCAAGAACTGAAATCTCTAATAAGCTAAGCTAAATTCAAGGGACCAAGACTATATTTTGACTTGAAAAGTGAAAGTAAATTTCTTTTCTGATGACATTGCCAGTGCCCACTTCCTCATTTGTAATTTTCTTCCCAGAGAACCAATACAAAATTAATATCAAGCTCATTTTTTAATTGCTGAGAAAACTGAAGAAAGAATAACATTTTATATTCTTGTGTATACTGCATAGTGATAATCACAAAACAATGAAATCTGGGTGCCCTTTTGCTTTCGTTTTTCTATAATTATTTTCTGAGCAACCAAACAGGAAATGCAAAGAAAGAACGGAGGGACTTACAGCGACGGGGTAGACGTCGCCTTTAGTACCGAAGGCCATGAAGATAGCAATTGGTTTGCTTCTTTCCTCCATCTCCATCTCCATCTCCATCTCCGCTTCCATTGTTGTTTTTGCTTCTTTTTGCTACAGATTAATATGAGACTTCTGAATTTGGACTTCCATTTTCAAAAAGTGTAAGAAACAAACACACATAACGATGAAAATTTTGCATAAGTTTTAAATTTTAAAATTGGGAAAGTGTTTTTTTAGTGTTAAAGATTATGGTAAAATACTATTTGCTCCCTAAATTTTTTTTTTTTTAAAAAAATTCATTTTTAAACTTTAAAAAATTTATTTTTCGCCTAAACTAATGAAAAGTTTTTTTTTTATTCTTAAACTGTTGAAAATCATTTTCTTCATGTTCTTAAACTTTATTAAAAATTTAATTTTTGTTCTTAAATTATTGAAAAAAAAAATCAATTTTGTCTCTAAATTATTTAAAAAAACTCTTTACAAAATTTAAGAGTAAAAAAATATTTTTTAAAGTTCAAGGATTAAAAAAAAACTTTTGGTAAAATTTAGGCACCAAAATAGTATTTTGTCCTATAAATTATATGATAATTTGAATTTTTATAATTTTTAATTTGAAAGAAAAAAAATTATATATTTTTTTATATAAGTAGTATAGAAACTCCTCATTGATTGTTTTTATCATGGTCAAAAATAGTAATTAGGTTTTTAGTGTAAGCAAAAATTAGACATGATTCGACGACAATAGACTCTACCAGTTTAGCTATTTAAAATCCACCAAAAAAATTTAAAATATAAGAAATAATAAAATATGAAGAAACAAAAGTATTCATACTTTTAATCCAATTAACTCAATTAATATCTAATATTTTTTTCAATATAAAAAAATATTAGCTTTTAAATTAATATTAATAGCATTGATATTTGTATCCACATTACTATTCTCTCTCAAAAATCAAGAAGGTGGGCATTGGATATCATTTTACAAAATATGCATGGTACTTTTGTGAATTCATTTTTTGTTGCATTGATTTTGGTCCCCTAAATTTGAGTTTTTTAATTTGGTTCACTAAATTTGATTTCATTTTTAAAATTGTCCTTACAATATTCTCAATGGCGATTTAGTCTTAAAGTGCCAACTGCCAACATCCCTCTCTCCTGACCATTTTGAAAATAAAATCAAACTGGATGGACCATAATGAAGAGTATAAAATTTAAATTTAAAAATAAAAAATAAAAAAAACCTTAATGTAAACAAATCCAAACTTTAAAGGTCAAAATCATAATTTAGTCTTGTTTTTATTAAAGGATAAAATAGTGCATATAGAAAACTAAAAGCTTGGAATTCTCCACTTTACATATTTAAAATTGTTTTTCACTTTTCAGCTTTAAGAGGGGAGAAAAATACCTTTAGCAAAATTGCCAAATGGGTGTCAAATATTACTAAAAAGCTTTAAAGAACTCTTTTACACAATGCCCGCCAGAGCAAATTTTGCTAAACCAAACTAATTTCTTTAAGAATTGGACCACCCCCCCCCCCCCCCCGGCATGCTGGGCAGTGCCACTGCATTGATGGTGAATTAATCTCCTAGTAGGCAGTTTATCCATTTCCTCTAAGTATGCCACGAACCACTTGCTCTTCTTGAGTGTCTCATAAGTTCATTTCACTTGAATCTAAATCAGAGTCATAATTGAGAGGTCATCACTATCACAAACAATCTCTGAGTCATCACTCATCATCATCAATTCATCAACACCCATTACTCTCAACATCAACACAGTGGGGGGTTTGGGATGATTTCATCATTCAACTACCCATTTTTTGAATACTTGGATTGAGTGTGATCAGCTCTAGCAGACCAATATGACCTTTGCTGTAGGGGTGGAGACACTATAGGTTGTCGGCCTGTGTCATTGTTCTGCCAAGAACTCTTAGTCTGTTGGATTCAAGCATTCACTCTGTCACTGCAATTCTTAAGATCAGCATTTTGTGTCTGCATGGAATTGCCTTTAGCCATTCCTGATTGGCTAGTACCATACACTGAGCTTCTGAATCACATCTGGATGTCCCCATGCAAAAGAAGTAGAATTCTGAGGAAACTCGGGTCTTGCAGACACATTGTGAATTTCAACTGATTGACCTGTGGACGAGAGCTTTATATATACTTGTGAGCTTGAGAAATGGGTCACTATTATCATCCATAAGAGGATTCTACCTGCCTTCTCTGGAACTTATCGTTGTAAGAATTTGTGTTAGTGTATAATTGTTTCAAATACTTCAGCAAACTGTTGAACCTTTAAAGAAGAAATTATGAAGAGGATATGATCCTTGCAGTCACTAGTTAAACCAAGCAAAGGCCAGTGTACTAAGTTTGTGATAGGAGTAGTATTTTTTATACCATATGGTTCAAGAGATGTGATTTTACTTCATATGCACATAATATATGATTCTTAAAGATTAGCCTAACAAGACTGTACTACTTGAAAATTCATTTATCTGCTTTTAACAAGGTGACATGGGTGAAATAGTCAATAAAGTACTCTCATTTGTTCCATATGTCAATGCCATGCACGTTTTTTTTCAATAAATCAATGACACGCACACTAGCAGTACTCTAACCAAAGATACTAACACACAACATGACAGAGCAAGTTTACCAGTGGCCAGTCTCAGATTTTAGACAATGATAATTGTAAATCCTTGACATGTGAAGAAACGGAATAGTATGCTACTGAGCATGAACTTGTTGTCTACTGGAAAATAAAGGTAACTGAGCACATTAAATTCCAAGGAAGACTTGATAGAATCAACTCTTAGATCCTAACAATTCTGGTACAAGTTTTAGAAAATTTCAGCTAATCAAATTCTGAATAGGAGATATATTGAAATTTGGGATATTGATTTTAAATATGGAAATGACTACAGCAGCATCTAGAATAATTATAAAAGATTAAGCATAACAAGCAGAAAGCTTGATATATTGTACAAAGACGCTGAGAATAAGAAGAATGAGATACAAGCACAACATTTTATACAGAAATTTTACCACAAGCTTTGCGAGAGGTTCTTTCACATACAAAATCAGAGAATGCAGTTTAAAGGTCAAAATTCAATAAAAGATCTAGACAAACCAAAAGGATGTCATTAAAAAAAATAATTAAACTAGTTAGATAAAAACACCTAAAATTTAAAAAAAATAAAAAAATGTAGTAACCAAACGATAGCTCTAGCACAATAATAAACTACAAATTATGCCACAAGCTCACCAGTTAAGTGTGGAACTTAGTCAGAGAACACAGAGCTTCTGACAACCACAACCTCATTCACCGTCAGCAACAAACTCAGCTGAACTGTGCTTTAGTTTTAATAGGATCTCTTCTCTTAACCCTTTTCTTCATCATCTCAGCCCACCTCGCAAAAACATTGGAGACTTCAAACTTACCAGCAAACTTCATCTTCTGAGCCAACTCCACAAGTATGTCTGGTTTCCCAGCTCTGGAAAAATCAGCTGCAAACTTGTTGTAATCGAGTTGAGGTGCTTTCATTCCTTTTTCTATCATTTGCTCCAAATATTTACAAGCCTCTCCTGATCTACCTTGACTTATGAGCCCTCCAATGAAAACTGTATAGGAATTATCATCAGGGCAACAACCCTTCTGGATCATCTCATTCCAAACTGCACAACCCATTTCATAGTTTCTTGTTTGAAAGTAGGATTTCATTATCATGTTATAAGTGTGGATTGATGGTTCAATGCCATTGTTAATCATCTTCTTATATATCCTCACCGCATCATCAGGCATCCGTCGACTTGTCATCAATTTAATCAAGGCGTTGTACGTGCGCCCATCAGGAGGGCAACCTTTTTCGTTCATCTCCTTCAGCAATCCATATACCATGTCCATATTC
The DNA here is from genome assembly GCA_030021035.2 of Notholithocarpus densiflorus. Taxonomy (NCBI): domain Eukaryota; kingdom Viridiplantae; phylum Streptophyta; class Magnoliopsida; order Fagales; family Fagaceae; genus Notholithocarpus; species Notholithocarpus densiflorus. The sequence goes on from JARYZH020000003.1 coordinate 11,741,062, forward strand.
TTCTGGTTACCAAACCCTGTGATCAAACACGTGTAAACTGCAGCATCTGCTTGGCATCCAGATTCAATCATTTCATCAAAATATTCAACCGCTTCTTTCACCTTTGCTTGCTTGCATAATTCCCGAATCAAAATTGTATAGCTCCGAACATTGGGTGAAGGACCCTTCTCCTTCATGACTTCAAACAACTTGACCGCATCAGACCTCTTCCTACACCTCAACAACCCTTCAAGCATAATATTATGTGCAACTATATCAGGCTTAAATCCCTTGTCAATCATCTCATTCCACACCCTCCCTGCTTCCATCAAATTCTTCACTCTGCACCAACCATTAAGCAGTACTGTATAAGTTTGCAAATTATGTGTAAACCTATCTTTCAACTTCTCAAAAAGTGCCTGCGCTTCTTTACCAAGCTTTGCCCTCCCAAGTGTGTCAAGCAAGCAATTAATCGTATCAACACCCACTTTAAATTTATACTTCTTCATCAACTCAAATATTCCAACAGCTTTCTTCCTTTCCTTCCCAGAAGCAAAAGCTTTAATCGCAATCATAAAAGTTTCCATTGTCAAAAGCCCTTTTTCGCCTATCTCTTCAAGCATTGATACCATGGACTCAAACTGTCTCGTCTTCCCTAATATATTCATCATAGCATTATAAGTCCTAGAATCATGAGCAAACCCTGAGTTCTGCCCTGCCCAACAAAAGAACCGAAAGGCTGGTTTTCGAGCATGTTTGAACCGTTCCAACACATCCACAACCAAATCATGTGACAAATCAACCCCACATTCATTGAGAACCGCCTCCATGTTCCTATCTAATGCAAACAATTCATCAATCAACTTGCATACCCTCTCGACCTCATTCGGGTCTGCACCCGACTTAACTCCAACACTTTCATTACAATCCCCATCACCACTATCATCATCTCCACTCTCATTATCAGCATCAGAATCAGTACCACCATCTGTGACACTACCAAACCCCCTATAACTCAAAGCCAGCATCTTTCCTTGTAAATCAATAATGGGCATTATTGAAATTTTAGAATTTATGACCCTAGAGTTTACAACCAACATTTTTCCACGTGAACCAATAATGGGCAATCGTTTTTCAATTCCAAGATGAAAACTTGTAGAGCTGGGAATCAACAACCTTTCTTGTATATTAGAGAATGAAGTGGGGTTTGGCAAAAGAAATGGAACTTGACAATGAGAATGATAGAGACTATAATGAGGAGGAGAATGAAGCATAGGAGACAAGGACATAGAGCTACAACTAGGAAGTCGAACTTGCTCTCTGAGACGACGTTTTTGAATGGTGAAGTAGTGGTGGCCATTGAGATTGAGGTAGTAGTGAGGGTAGTAATGAGTAAGAAACAGAGAGACTTTGGTGGGTTTTCTTAGAGAGAGAGCCATTGGGTCGCCGCTCGCAATGTATGAGACATGGGATTTGAGAGTTGAGAGTGGAAGCGTTCGTTGAGGACTTTAGTCGAACAGATGGCGTGCACTGTGAATGGAGACTTGTTATGCTCTTCTTGTTGATCCAAAGCCACACTCTGCTCCAAATCGATGTTGGGTATGTGCTCGGCCTTGCGCTCCTTGGCGGAGAAGCTCTCGCCGGAGCTCAACCTCGAGATTGACACGATCTCCTCCGCGTACTTTGGCGGAGTGGCGTTGATTGGGATTGCTGTTTGAATTCGGCAGTGTGAAAACTGAAAAGGAGGAAAAAGAAATCTGAGGAGGGACCAAAATGAAGGAATAGAAAAGGGAGGGGAAATTGTGTAAATCAGTATTATTTTTAAAAATATATATTTATTAGATAAAAATAAATAGCAAACTTTTTTAAATATTGAAATTAATAGAAAATTACTATTCAAAAATATATTTAAATATAAAATTTAATTTTTTATATTTAAAAAAAATGACAAAAAAATAGGACACGTGAATTTGATCTTTTAAGTAATTAATTACTTCAAGTTTTTTCATGTGTATTCTAATAAATATTATTATTTACTAAAAAAAGTTTAAAAATTACAGACTTAAAAGTCTATAAATAAAAGTGCAAAATGAAACAAAAATATGGTTATCTGAAATTACTCCTATTAACATTTTTTTTTAAAAGAGAGTTTCAATTTATATAACATTAAAAAAACAAGAAGATTGAAATAAAACCATATCGTTTAGTATTTTTTTCTAAAAAACTTTTAGGTTTTCACAACTTTTATCAATTTTTTGTTATTATAAATCTGATATTCTTTTCATACCAACTCGAAATTTTGTACATTTCGCTAGTTTGATGCGAGATGTTATGATAACTATGTTATCACTTATAACTAATTAAACAGTGAGATGACCGCTGATTTGGCATGGAAGTGAGTAGATTTCGAGGTGCTAACATTACAACCTTGCCTTTAGTTGTGTTAACTTGATAGTTGAAACACACTAAACAAACAAAGGAAAATGACTCAATTCAAGTGTGCATAACTTGTCATTTTCTTCGTGATCTTCTCAATTACATTAGTCATGACATTTGGATTACACAACATTTAATGCACCTTACCTACCTTCTCTCTTTCTAAGGCAATTAACATTTTACTAGTGATGTGTTGTAACACTAGAGAAATAGTTTGGCATGTAAGGGAGTAGGTTTTTAAGGTGGCAAACATGCAGTTGATCAGCTTGAAACACACTCATTAAGAAAATTGGCTCCATTCAATTAAGTGTGCATGACTTGTCCCTTTTCTTTCAAGAAGGTAGGTGTGCATAACTTGTCATTTTCTTCTTGATCTTCTCAATTATATTAGCCATGACATTTGAATTCCACAACATTTAATATGTCTTACCAACCTTCTCTCTTTTTAAGACAATCAACGTTTCACTAGTGATGTGTCGTAACATTGGAGAAATGGTTTGGAATGTAAGGGAGTAGGTTTTTGATATGGCAAACATGCACTTGGTCAGTGTGGCAACTTGAAATACATTCATCAAGGAAATTGGCTCCATTCGATTAAGTGCGCATGACTTGTCCCTTTTCTTTCAAGAAGGTAGGTGTGCATAACTTGTCATTTTCTTCTCAATCTTCTCAATTACATTAGCCATGACATTTGAATTTCACAACATTTAATAGGTCTTACCTACCTTCTCTCTTTTTAAGGCAATTGACGTTCCACTAGTGATGTGTCGCAACACTGGAGAAATGGTTTGGAATGTAAGGAAGTAGGTTTTTGAAGTGGCAAACATGCATTTGGTTAGTGTGTCAGCTTGAAACACATTCATCAAGGAAATTGGCCCCATTCGATTAAGTGTGCATGACTTGTCCCTTTTCTTTCAAGAAGGTAGGTGTGCATAACTTGTCATTTTCTTCTCGATTTTCTCAATTACATTAGCCATGACATTTGAATTCCACAATATTTAATGCATCTTACCTACCTTCTCTCTTTTTAAGGCAATTAACGTTTCACTAGTGATGTGTCGTAACACTGGAGAAATGGTTTGGAATATAAGGGGGTAGGTTTTTGAGGTGGCAGACATGCATTTGGTTAGTATGTCAGCTTGAAACACATTCGTCAAGGAAATTGGCTCCATTCGATTAAGTGTGCATGGCTTGTCCTTTTTTTTCTTTTGATATTTTAAATCACATAAGCCATGATAGCTTAGATTGCACATTTAATGTACCTTACTTACCTTCTCTCTTTCCAAGATAATTAACATTAAACTAGTGATGTTGCATGACAATGGTCTCTAATGTAAAAACAATCCCAAACAACTACAGGATAAGTCTGGTACATTATTATTTTAACTCACTTTTATGTTATGAAGTTATTCTTGTTATGTTAACTCAAAAATATTTATCATCACTTATTTCTAAGGAATAAACTCTTCCATACCATTTGTTATTTCATTTCAAACAAATATCATGTTATTTCATTACTTGGAGGAAACACGAGGTCAATAGGCGGCCCATTGGCAGCAAGAGTTTCGAACTCAACTCCCTAAACAATATAGGTTCCAACAAGAAAGGACAATGCATATGCTGGCCACAAAAAGACCCCAACAGTATCTTTGGAGGGAAAGGAAAGCAAATAAAATTGCCTCAAACAAGAACTTAATTTCCTAAGTAATCTTGCAATTTTCCATTACATATCCCTTAAGATATCCAAGATCCAAACGGAGCCAAAAGCCTTTGCCTTCAAAAAACAAAACAAGGAAACACAGAAGTTCAGAAAATACATTCTTCTACCCGCAGAAGCTTTTGATTTTATTTCTTTCAAATTGAAATTTTTTTTTATCACTTCATCCAACAGGAGTGCAAATCATAGCTATTAACCATCTGCTCATGACCATGAGAAAAAGCATAGAACATTTATTTTTTGGGTAAAATGTCATCACTAGATTCATTACCACACAACAAAGCAGAAATAAATCATAATAACCCCAAGGGTAGTACAATCAACTGGGAATCACGCTTCATGAAGCAGACTTCACTACTTTGAATCATCCCCTCCCTCTTACCTTGGGATCAAAACTTACTTAAAAGAAGGAAAATACAAGGCAAAAATAACAGTAATGAACTAGCAGGCTCATTCTTTTTTGGTATAGCATTCACCAAAAAACTACAATTGAGCCAAAAACCAAAAGAAAAGCTATAGACCCACATACTCCCACTGCTTTCTGATTCTAAGTTCACCACACTCCATCTTATGAATGGAAGCTATTGGCTGTTTGTTCCTGATGATGATGAGGGGGCATACTTCTCCATGAGCTGGGTTATTTCAGTTTCATACTTCTTCTCCAGCTCAACCTCTTCCTTCCAGTACCTCTGCCTCAGCTTTCGCTTCATGTATTCATGATCTCTATCCAGCTTATCCCTCTCATCTACAAATTGTTCCATCTCTTTGTCCTGGAACTGTATGAATCTAGCAATTTCCTGCTGCCTATTGGCAAAACAACATTTCCAAATATTAAAAATCCATATGACTTAATTGTCAACAACTAAGTCTCTCTTACCAAGTCAGTCAAGTTTTTGTAAATAACTATCAGGCAATGTCATTGAGCTACAAGGTTATTGGCTCTTTGGCCTGGGTGACGAATTGGAACCTTTTGGTAATGTAAGGCCTAAGGAAACCTAGGGTACTTAACAGATCAAAACTTCAATTATCTTTTAGGATACCAGTTAGCTGTAGAGAAGGTCAGACCTTTTTTTTTTGGGAGAAAGGGGGGGGGGGGGGGCTTTAGGTCTAGGTAAGACATTGTTACCTGATTCTTAGATCCTCTATCTTAGATGAATTTGTCATCTTCACTTTCTCTCGCTCCTGCTGCTGTAATTGCTCAAAACTATCTTCCTTTGCATCTATAGCTTGTTGAATAGCTTTGATTTGATCCTTAAAAAATTGTTCTTGGGCATCCATCTAGAAAAGAACACAATACATATTCAACATCAGTGAGGGAAAAATCAAATGGACAACCAAATATACTCTTTAATAAAGAACAACGAATGCTCTAACACAAAAGTTGATGCAACATAAAATACCAAAAATAATTGTGGAAAACAAATGTAATAGGGAAAAAATAAACATAGGAATCAACAAGTAGAGTTACTTGGAATCAGACCAGGCAAGAAAAAGGAATCAAAATCTAGGAATCAACACTTGCTTGGAATCAACAACGAGTCATCAAAAAAATTCCAACACAAATTGTATTGATCAAGCATATAATCACAATACTGAACTTTGGGGCCTTTAAATAGAAGTCAAAAGTGTTTTTTTTTATTTATTTAAATTTTATTGATAATTCGATCGTTACAACAATGGGGGAGTGGAGATTTGAACCGTAGTTCTCCTTATAAAGGAGAGCAAGAAATGCCTCTAAGTTACAAAGTTCATAACAATAGGAATCCAAATTACATCAAAGAAGGAACTAACTTTTAACCAAATAAGGGAAGGAAACAAAATCTGAACCAAGTAGGAAAGGTAATAACTCTTAAAAAATTACATAAAAACAAATAAAAAAATTAAATTCCTAAATTAAATAAGTTCATTAAATCAATCAGGCCCAACTGGCAGTGGGCCTCCATCATCCAGCAATGGATTGGGGCCTATATTTTCTGTCTGCATTACTCCTCACCATGATAGTAACCCTTATAAAGATGAGATCACAACCATCAATTCAATTTAATCTAAAATCTGCCTACTTTGAGTCACATGACTAATTAAAAAGTTATGAAATTTATTAGTGGTCACATGGCTCATTCAAATCTAACATGAAGACCTTCTCCCCTCTCCCTATGTGTGTGTGTTAAAAATACTTAGTACTCTAAAAAAAAAAAAAAAATTATCACTTTGATCCTCCATTACCTTACCTTACAAAAAATATTGCCTAAACACACCTGCATAGAGACCATCATACAAAGAACAACCAAACCCAGGTTTTCACCCACACAAAACATTAGGTCCAGATGAACCTGGCAAAGGCAGTTTATTGGAAATCTTAGATGACTGTTATACTCAAATGCTAATTGCCTCACTTCATCTTCTCTCCCACTTCCTCAAGGTGTCCATTCTACTGTTAATACACCTCATCCAAACCATTACTCTGTCTCTAATTATTCCGTTACAAGGATCATGAAGTCCACCCCCAAAAAACATACGTACTATGCTAACTCATTCAATAATATTTTTCTACCATGATGCATGGACATTCAAACAAGAGGTAGAAATTAAGAATAAAGGGAGATGTAAAAATTCCAGAACAAGTGAGTAAGCCAAAGTAAACATATATAGGAATATAGGATAATCAATAATTAGGAAAACAGATAGGACAAGTGATTCAGATTAGATGGATGCTCATGTTTTAGGAGAACAAACAGTTGATGGACTGCTAAACATGTTTCTGTAGAAGCAATGCTGCCCCTGGAAAATGATCTATAAACTCTGGCTTTCTTCAGAGATATGTATCTTGTGGATTCACAAGTTTATATAAGAAAGTAGAGGTAATAATTTATAAATTGCATTTAGATACAGTAGCAAGATGGTGGCTACCATAAATTAAATTATGACATCCCCTAGGCAAAAAAAGGGCAAAGAATAATGTGAAAGTAATCTAACTTCAACAAAGTGCCTTTGAGAGAAGACATAAGGAACCCACAAGTGTGTCCAAGTCATAAAGAAATATATCATATGCATGAGAATACATGAGATATGAAGAGGTTGATCCATGGTTTTATAGGATTCAATACCTTTATAGGATTCAATACCTTTATAGGATTTAAAAATGTATTATAAGCATCTGAGGTTTTAAAGATTCTTTGTCTCGATAAGATTTTATCAATTCAAGCAGAAGCACCAGCAAAAGTGGCCACCTTGAATGTCCATTACCAGCAGTAAAATGTGTTGATTAAATTGAATCAACATAACATCTTCTTTCCCACACACCAAAATACTTCTAGAAATAATAAAAAATAATAAACTCCCTGATCCAAAACATTACCTCCTCTTTGTTCTCCTCACGCTGTATTTTAGTTCGCTCTCTAACAATACGATTTTCTTCTGTTGCTCTGCGCAACTTCTCACTGACTTGAGATAGAGTAGCTGCCAGAGTTTGTGAATGCTTCTTCTCTTTAGCAACCCTTTCTTTAAACCAGTTAATTTGCTGTTTATCATCATTTATATCCTTTATCTTGCTCTCAACCATCTCTTGGTATGATCTCATCTCAAATTTCAAGTTGGACCTACCTAAGCAATTGCACAGCTTTTTAAATACAGCATGCTTATGAGTCTATATATCCTCCAAGAATAATTTAAGATACAGTTAATTTTAGGAATAAATAAGAAAGACTAGTGAAGAAAAAAGGTCACTTGTTTTTGGAGCAAGAAAATGTGTTTGAACGTACTTTAAAATAAAAATATGCTCCCCCCCCCCCCCCCCCCTTTCCACTTTTCTTTTTTGGGTGTCCTAGGAAAAATTTGAATGTGAAACTAACGCTTCCATTTGCATGTGACTTCCTACAAATTGTCATATTTGTTAAGCAAATTCCTGCTTAATAAGACAGTTTTTAGACTCCCAACCTAGGACATACATACCAGAAATTTTTGATAAAGTATAATAAACATTAGTCTGACTCCTATTTCAACATCATTACATTATGCACCATGAAATTGGACCAAAAGAGAGATAGAGAGAGAACCATGGGCGTGTTGGTTGAAGATATCCAAGTCATCTTTCACAGCCATGTAACCATAAAGTTGACGCTTCCCACCCGGACAAAAGGGGGTCTTGCAACGACCCCATGCATCCCTATCTCTTCCTTGCTCTTTGAAATGTTTATGCAAACGTGCAGCCTCTAAATACCCTGCTGCTGAGCTCTCAAAGATTAGCACACTGATGCCTCGGTGCCCTTTTGGACCATATGAGTGTCGAGCCTTCAATGCAGAGTACGAGCCGAAGTAATCAAGAAGCTCTTGATTTCCCATTCCGTTCCACTAAAAATTCAAATTCATAAAAGGAAAAATATTAAAAATATTGATTGAATATTAAATTCAAGAAATCAACCCTGCTCCTTTTCCAGCCACCTAACCCCCCCCCCCCCCCCCAAAAAAAAAAAAAAAAGAAGAAGCATATTATGGCTGCAATGCACATCAGTGATAGGAAAATTAAATAAAGAAAAAATAGTTTAAGCATTCATATCATAAGCATAGAGTAGAATATGACAGCACCTTATTGTTGTCATCCTGCTGATATCTTGTGTTCATTATGACAACCATTGGGGGCCATACTATTTCATGATCGTTAACCTTTGCATCTAGGCCTTCCCATTTACCATATGCTTCACCAGATAGTGTCAATGAAGTTCCCTTCCTTTGCAACTCCTGATCCAAGATTTCGACAAACTTCCTGTGGAGCTTTACTCTTCTTGCTTGTTTGTTTCTGGCATGATGCATTAAGGGCTGCAGGCCTCGATACCAATCAATGGCACCAGGAGCCCCTTTGCATGCTGGGCAGTGCCACTGCCTTGAGGGTAAATTAATCTCCTCAGTAGGCAGTTTATCCATAGACTCAAAGAATGTCACAAACCACTTGCTCTTCTTGAGTGTCTCATAGCTCACTTCACTTGAATCTAAATCAGAGTCATAATTTGAGAGATCATCATCACTATCACAAACAATCTCTGAGTGATCATTATCATTCTTCTCATCATCAACACAGTGGGAGTTTGAGATGATTTCATCATTCAACTGGCCATTTTTTGAGTCACTAGATTGAGTGTGATCAGCTCCAGCAGACCAAAATGATCCTTGCCGTAGGGGTGGAGATACTACAGGTTGTTGGCCAATGTAATTATTTTGCCAAGGACCCTTAGACTGTTGGATCCAAGCATTTACTCTGTCATTGGAATTCTTAAGATCAGCTTTTTGTGTCTGCATAGAATTCTGAGGAAACCAGGGTCTTGCAGCACTACTTCCAGCTCTGTTATGTGACTCCCGCGGGGTAACATTGCAGTCACTAGCTTTTGAATTTAGATTGATGTTTGCTATATGATGATTCAATTGATTAACCTGAGGATGAGAGCTTTTATATACACTTGAGAGCTTGGGAAATGGGTCGGTATTATCAGCCATCAAAGGATTTCCACCTGCCTTCTCTAGAACTTATCGTTGTATGAATTCCTGTTTGTGTATAATTGTTTCAAATACAAAATTCTGCAAATTGTTGAATATTTAAAGAAAAAAGTACATGACTGTTGCAGTCACTAGTTCAACCAAGCAAAGGCAGTGTACTAAGTTTGTGATATGAGAAATATGAAATACCATATGGTTCAAGAGATGTGATTCTAATTCGTATGTACATGATAGATTATTCTTGAAGATTAACAACCTACCAAGACTACTAATTGAAAATTCCTTTATCAGCTTTTAATAAGATGCCATGGGTGAAATAGTCAATAAAGTACTCTCATTTGTTTCATTTGTCAATGCTACACACACTAGCAGTACTCTAATCTAAATTACTAACACACAACCTGACAGGCAAACCAATGGCCTGTGGCCAATTTTAGACAATGATGACTTTGTAAATTCTTAACATGTGAAGAAGTAGAGCAGTACACTACTGAGAAAGAACTTGTCTTCTGGAAAATAAAGGTAACTGAGCACATAAAAATCCAAGGAAAACCATGTTTATGATAAACTGAGCTGACGAATGACATTTAAAACTTCAATCAAAATGATTATGAATTTGGGCATGACATTTGAGGTGACCTGATAGAATAAAATTTTAGATCCTAACAATTCTGGTATTAGTTTTAAAAAAGTTTTGCTGATCAAATTCCAAAAAGGAGCTATATTGAAACTTGGGATGCTGATTTCACAATTTAAAGATGGAAATGACTATAGCAGCATGTAGGCTAATTACAGAAGATTGGGCAAAAAAAGAGGAAAGCTTGATGTATCAATTATCATACAAAGTTAATAGTGTAAATAAAGAATGAGATGCATCCTCCTAAATAACTAGCAGCAGATGGCTTGAGTAATTAAATTTGTGACAAACTTTGTCTGAGATGTCAAAGACTCAATTGGGACTTCAAATTTTAGTCTATTAGAATGGTGACTCAATATCATAGCCTATAAGGAACACATATTTGTACAAGGTTGAAATGAAAATGAGATTCCTTATAATGCATTTAACAATCTAATTGCAAACAAGAGTTTCAATGCAATTAAGTTGCAGGTCACAACATTAACAAATAACATAAAATAAAGCTTAGCAATTTCTAGCATCAAGTTGTTGTGGCAAGTTAATCAACTCGTGAAGAACAGATTATACTATCTGTATCTGGGTTCAATCTAATCCCTGTTTTTTTCTTCAATGGATCAATGTATAAAAAAAGATGCAAACTTTATAAAGCAGCATTTGAAATTGCCAAACAAAGGACTGAAAATCATCAATGGGACAATGCAACCCAGTGAGAGAGAGAGAGAGAGAGATTAAAAGCATACCAAAGAGAAACATAGGAAATACATGTAGTGAGAGGATGTGACAGTGACATTAATGCAAGTACATGAAAAACAAAAGTTACTATTAAAGCATTGATAGAAATTGCACACAAAGCAACCAGAACCATTCATATATCATCAAAACATTATCCACCCTTTTGAAAGCTCGCATTTCCCATGCAAGCAAACAACTTTTTCCTTCCACAAATCATGAAAGTGACATATATCATATACATATATATAGCCAAGAACAATGACACAAGTTGATGATAATGCAAATATTATAAGCATGCAGAAAGAGATTGAGAAAATGGAATGGAAGAGTGGATGACGATAATGCCAATACCAATATCAATGGGTGCTGAATTGGGTATTGAATTTGAGCTGGCAGGAAAAAGAAGCAGTGTGTTACGTACGTAGAGAATGGCAATCGCTTGACAGTGCAGCGTACCAGCGCTCTGGCCTCTGGGGACACTACTCTATGCCAATGTTTTTTTTTTTTTTTTTTGTGTGGACCCCACCAGGATAAGGTGCTGTACTACTGCCTTGGTTCAACGCAGAACTACACAGCACACCAAAAACTAAGTTTGCTAGGGTAATTTTATTTTATATTCTTCGGTTAAATAGAATTTTGTGTTTCCCTAAAAAAAAAATTAGAATTTTGTGTTTGCATTGGTCAATAAGTCAGATGAGGGATACACGTGCAACTTAAGCCCACAGCCCACCCGTGCACATAGCCCACAACACGCGTACATGGGGCGAGGGATCAACCCTTATTTTTTAGAAACAAATACACGCATACAAGGGAGAGAGAATGAGATTGCAGAATTCAATCATTGGGTTTTGTAATTTGTGGGGTCACTATTTATATCTTGAGAGTAGTGAGAGACTTGTTGAGAACAGGGTAAATGGGTGCACATAACAAACAAGGTCATGCATCGATTAACCAATCTCAATGTCAACACAATTTACTGTCAGTTGGTTAGAAAATCTGCCGAAGACCGAAAATGAGTCACATAAGGGGAAAAAAATTCTTAATCTTCCAAAGAACCACCGATAAGCCTATGACCTTATCCCTAGTTGAACCTTGGACTAATTCAAACCCTAATTATGGCCCTGACTCTCGAATAATTCAAATTATAGTAAGGGAGGAAGAGGTGAGGTTTGAACCATATATATTGAGACACCACAAAAGATAACATTAACACTAAACTATCACTTGAACCCCAAAAAGATAGATATACTGTTTATACTAAACTTTTCCACTGTAATTGTGTGGTTGAATTTAATTTGAGAGACTAAGGGCTAAGACACAATAGTTAAGGAATTGTATATAAGACATAACACTTAAAGGGTTTATACAATTGTAGGTGTTTTATTAGATAATAAGTCATACAAATTGAATTGAATTGTCTTTTAAGAAAGATAATACATCAATGCAGATACAAAAGGTGTTTCTTTTTCCAATGATAATAATTAAATTCAACTATGTGCTTCAATTTGTCAATTTCGCCACATAGTTGAATTTAAATAGAAAACCCTAAAAGTATATAGTTGAAATAAATAAAAACACTTAAAATAAGTGTCTAAATTTTGCACTGTAATAAGCAATTAATTTAGCACCATAGCTTCTATTATTTTTATTATTATTAAGGGGAAAAAGGGTAAGTGGTGAGATAGATTATGTTATGAATATGACCCTAATAGCAAGATTTAAATAGTTTCAAATAGTGCTCTCTTAAACAAGTTCAGCGACAGATAGTCATTATTTTGTGTTTTTCCTGTTATTTTATATATTGTTAATGAGAAGGATGACTATAAATTGTTTGTGTTGCTTTTATATTCAGTTTTAGTGACCAGAGAAACACAAAAATTAAAGTGCCAAAAAAAGAAGTCAAAAGGTGAAAGGGATGGATCTAAAACAAATCAGCAACAAAAACAGCCTGAATAGGTCAAAAGAATACAGTGTGAGTCAAAAAACAAAAACTGGAAATTAAGGGCCGTTTGGTACATGTGTTTAAAAACTGAAAATTGTTGTTTAAAAACATGTGTGAAAATACGTGTGGGTGAAAAAGTGTGTGAAAATACGTGTAATGTTGTTTAAAAACTGAAAATTGTTGTTTGAAATTAAGGCCCCGCATAGTAGTTTAACAATGTGTTTTCAGTTTTTAAACAATATTACACGCATTTTTACACACTTTTTTACCCACACGTATTTTCAAAAATACAAACAACGTTACTAAAACAACGTTACCAAATGACCCCTAATTATGTTTATTAGTTTATTCCTGAAAATGAGTGGTTAATAAAATAAAATAAAATAAACTTTAATAACTAGTTTAAGCTTATATTCATCTATTTGTCACCAATAATTTTCACCAGCTCATCATAGAGAGTCTTCAACTATGCTAGAATTTTTCTCGTTAACAGAGGTTGATTTGAACAATGTTAAAGAGCATATCGTTTTGATTTGAAAACAAGGCTCTAAAACCGAAGCTTTCTTTTTTTCTTTTTCTTTTTCTATTTTTAGAGAAAATAAAACCAAAGCTTTCTTGTGTCCTAGAGACGAGGACCTTAGGTGAAATGTAAACAGTGGGTGGGAGTGCAACCCTCTAACTTCTAAAGTAAAAATTACATTTGGATTGAGCCAATATATAGGGTAGGGTAAAGGAAGCGGGAAATTATCTTATACGTCAATTCTATAGACCAGGCACACGAGATACTCTTTTTTGTATTAATAAGGAGCTTAACCAATCGAGTTTTGTGGATATGATCAAGGAGGAGGGGTGGAGAAAGAGGAGATAGAATGGAAGAGGAATTTTTAAAATAACAATTCATCAGAGGGAATTTGTAAATTGCATTTATACCCCTGGCTAAAAATCATTTGTATTAAATAATAAATCATCTTCTTATGATAGAATTTTAAATTTAATCATGTGTACAAATTCTTCTTATAAATCTCTACCCAAATACACCATAGAATTATTATTTGTTATCACACATTTCTACATAATAATATCACACTACAAGAAAAACTAATTTTTTATTCAAAAAAAGAAAAAGAAAAACTAATTTTAGCTAAAATAATATGTTGTAGCGAAAAACATTTTTTGTGTCAACCAAATAGTTGAAGCAGAGTGATGCGGCTAATCATGACACCTAATATTTGGGAATAAACTAATATGATCATCAAAACAAAAAATTAAAACTTGAGTTTAAAAATAGAATGATATAGATTAAAACCTTTAAAGCGTTTGTTGATTATAGAAAAAATTGAAACAAATGAAAAACATGGTAAAAGAAAGTGCATCTCAATGTAATTTTACCTAGAATAAAGAGATCTACCAATTTACGAGGTAAAAATCACGAAAATGCAAAATATAATAATTTCACTTATGATAGGTTACAACATCTAAAATGCATGTTGATATATGACAAAATTGAAAATCTAATTGAAAATCAAATGAAAAGCATGGTAAAAAGAAAGTGTATCTCAATGTGAATTCACCTTAATTAGATTAATAGATTAACATATTTAGCAAAGAAATCGTGAAAATACAAAATATAGTAATTTCACGGTGATTTCAATTGGGATTAATTACAGCCTTTGAGATGCATATCGATTTAGGACAAAATTGAAATCAAATGAAAAAAATATGGTATAAAAAACGATCGACCAATTTATGAGCATAAGAGCTATAGAAACGCCAAATATATATGAAATTTCACTGTAATTTGACATTGGGTAGATTACAACCATTGAAATGCATGATAATTTAAGACTGATTGAAAATTAAATGAAAAATACAGTAAAAAGAATGTGCATTTCATTATAAGTTCACCTTGAATAGAAAATTCGACATATCTATGAGCATAAAAATTGTGTAAATGCAAAATATGGTAATTTCACTACGATTTTTCCTTGGATTGATTATAACCTTTGATATGCATGTTGATTTAAGATAATTTGAAAATTGAATGAAAATATGGTAAAAAGAAAGTGCATCCCACTATAATTTTACCTCAGATAGATAAGTCACTCTTTTACGAGCATAAAAATTGCAGAAGATCAAAGATGATGAAGATGCAAATTTCCTCATTTTTGAGGTAGAGAAAGGGGGTAAGTGTGTTTGGGAGATTAGGAATAAAGAGAACACAACCTCGAACTCATTAAATTGAAAAATACATCCAGATTTGGGAAGAAAAAAAATTACTAGGGTTCCACTTGTTTCGGCATAAGATGTTTTCTATCGAAGCTGAAATCATTTTCAGGAAAATTCATTTGTTTTTCGGTGCTTGGTTGTATTCCTTAAAATACTCTGAAAAACATTTTTCTGGAATTTCCCAATTATGAAAATTCTATATTTTTATATAGATATGAAATAAAAACTTTGATTCACTACTTTAAAAATATTAATACCGAACAACTAAATTCAACTTTAAAATAAGCACAAGCAAAATAAAAAACATTAAAAAAAATTATACTAATATGCATAATCAAAAAAAGAGATCTGGGGTTCAATCCCCGCCTACACCAAAAACCGATTAGTGTTTTAGTCTGATGATAAAAGAGTTATTATCAGGAACGGACGCCATAGGTTGAAACTCTCTAAAAAAATAAAATAAAAAAGTGCAATTGCAAATAAATAAATAAAACAATCAATAAAAACTACCAACTAAACTTACACATTCACATGCATAGTTACAAACACTTGAAACTTCCATAATGATACTTGAAAGTTGTTTTTGTGCAACTTTTAGGCAATTTCGGATGTTTTTAAGGTATATTGTGGTTATTTTGAAGGTTTAACAAGTATTGTATTCATATTAGAGGTTTAAAAGGTATATTGTGTGTAGTATAACTTGTCCCACCTTCCCTTAAAAGTTACCATGGCTTTTGAGTAGAGTTGTGGTGTGCTTTTGTGTTAGAACTCATTTCCCTCTCCCCTGTGTGTGTGTGTTTGTTTCTCAAAAAAATTAAAATTAAAAAAAAGGTATTTTGATTATTTTGTAGGTTATGGGGTATTTCAGTCATTTTAAAGGTTTGGTATTTTGGAGGTTTTATGTTTATTTAGATAATTTTAGAGATTTTAGGGATATTTATGTCATATTATGGATTTTTAGGGTATTTTGGTAATTTTAAAGGTTTTCAAATGATTTTTTTTGTCTGTTTGGAGGTTTTGAAAGGTGTTTTGGTTATTTTGAATGTTTTAAGGGAGTTTTGACAATTCGAAGGTTATTTTGATGATTTGAAATGTTTTAATATATTTCTTTCATTTTTTAAGTTTCTGTTATATATCCTAAAGTTGGAAATGTTTTAGCCTTTTAGGCTCTTAAAAAGCGTAAACCTCATGCATAAAATATGTTCAGTCTCAAAGAGAGAATCCTCTTATTGGTACCCAAAAAATGATTTATGTTTTATGTTTTACAACAAATGATTTATGTATTACTTAGTTTTTTCAGCCATCCTACGCACCCAAAAATTAGGAAAAGATTTTCTGAAAAATATATTACACTAAAAAAACAAAGCTTAAAACTACACATTTATTACCCTAAAAAGAAAAGCTAAGAGCATTCTTGAATTCCTACAATTGCAATTTGGCCTGGTGTGGGTCATTCCATTTTTGTTTTTTGTTAAATTTTTAGATAATTTTGATAGTTGGGAGTAGGGGTTTGTACTCAAAATGTATCTATTAGAAACACCAAGAGATGTCAGTCATTTGAGTTTCAAAGCTTTTAACTATGGAGTACGTCATTCAAGGCTTTTAAGTTTGAACTTTTGTCTCAACTTTAATTTTTATATTACCCTCAAAAAAAAACTTTAATTTTTATATATATTTTTCAAATTTAATATATATATATATATATATCTTTATTAAATGAAATGATTGATTAATTAACTAACCAATTTTTTTTTTCAATTAAATTAAGTCTATGTATTACTTAAAGAGGCAGCACCCTCACATCTCTCAAATCCCATTCTCTAATGCAGGAAATTAATCAACTAAGTTAATTGACACTAACATTTTTTAATCAAGTGCCTCTAATTTTCTTAAATAAAAAAAGTTCCTTAAAATTAACCATAACATTATTTATACATAATACCTTAAAAGTTATCATCGCTTTTTAGTAAAGTTTGTGGTGCGATTTGCTCCAAAGTTAAGAAAATTAAAGTGGACACATAACACAAAATTAGATAATTATTAGAAAATAATGTATATTTAATTTGAATTCTAATTGTGTTTTGACTTTAATAATATTTATGATTAAGCTATCTATCAAAAAAAAAAAAAAGTAAATCCTTAAGCTATAGAAGAACCCTAATTTCTTCTCTAAAAAAAAAGCCCTAATTACATCACTTAATATAAGTGATCTATTGATACAGGGAAAATGTTTAATACTTTCCTTTTTTTAGAGAGTTTCAATCTATGACGTCCGCTTCTGATGATAGCTATTTATCATCAGACCAAGATACCAATCAGTTTCTGGTGTAGGTGGAGATTGAACCTCAAATCTCTTATTAAACTATCAGAGACTTTACCAATTAAGCTAACTGAAACTTACATGTTTAATGCATTCCTAGTTATAAATACTCTACTCTTTTGCTATAAAAACTTTACCTAATAAGATTTTTTTTTCAATAAGTTACCTTTTTTTTTGGAGAAGTTTTTTAATAAGTTACTTAATTAGGTTATATACCCACATTTATGTTCTCTCTCTCTCTACCCACATTTATTTAGAGTCTTGCCACATTTATGAGGGTAAATCTTTTTTTTTTTTTTTTTTGAGAGAGTATGAGGGTAAATCTTAATAGGATATGAAAGTTGATACTTTCTTAAATGGGTTGGATAACTACAAAGAAATCTTTGGAAGGTTCAGACATTGGAAAATCCTATTTGGTCATGTTATTCGCATACTGTCAGAAGATGGTTGTGTGCGTTGCCACCCAGTATTTCTTTTGGCATTTTCTTTTAGAAAAATAATTCTTAAAAGACAATGTTTGTTTTGGGAATTTAGAAATCTATGAACTTCGGATAACTTCATCATTAAAGTTTATCTCAAATATTCTTCTCAAAAAAAAAAAAAAAAAGTTTATCTCAATTATGAATGGTTTATCACCAACTACACTCTAATTTCTTTGCAAGGAGCTTCTAAAAATTTCTGTAATTGCAATTAATTAGTAATTACCACAATCTATGACTTCCCTAATAGTATTAATTAAGGGTAAAAATGATTTTTAGATTATCTTTTAGTTTCATTTAAATGAGTTCTTAATAAAATTATTGCCTCCTAGGCTTTTGCATTAGGGTGATATCATTTCATTCATTGTCTTCTATTATTCATATTAAGAAGTCTTCACCCGATTAGGATAAAAACATTTTGAAGAGGCCCTAAGTTTTAAAAGACTGCAAAAAATAAGAGTTACAAACTATATCTACTACATCCCTAGCCTACATCATGGCAAAAATCATCTAAGTTTTAATTGCTTACGCAACAACTTCTCCTTATTCTCCATTGGCAATCACCACAACCATCATAGTTTTCAGTAACAATTTTCATGCATTCTGCTATAGCCTTTGTATGCACTATTTTTACTGCCACAACTCACACAGACTAAAACAACCACCACCACTATATATACCGACACCTACACCATAATTGCTAATTTATTGTGCCCCTGAACCTCAACAATTCAGTCCACTTTCAGACTCATACCAAACAGGAGTAGACACCATTTACTGTTGTCTACATTCACCACAAACATATCTTTACTTGCAATTTTGGACCTAATTTTTTCCAGTATTGTTTCTGCTAAGTATTTAACAAAATACTTCTCTTTTGAGTGTCAAATTTATTTTGACAAAACTTCCGCAATGGCAAATCTTTACAATCATTTGACCCCAATGAAGCTCAAGCCAATTATGGTGATGCAAGAGAAGGTAAGAGTAATATTGCCTTTCTACCTATCGTAATTGTATTAACACCTACCATAAATTATAGAACTCTTGATTATTTCTCAAAAAGTGAATTTATTAAGTGCATCCAGTCCTGTGTATTACACTTTCTTCTCACATCAAAATGAACTCCATATATGGAGAAGGTATATGCTGCAACCACGATATGTAGCACGTCTCTCACAACATGTGGATCCTCATGCTGGCGGGGCCCACATGCTGTGAGAGACATCCAACATACAGTGAATAATAATAGCATATCCTTTTAACAAGATGTGGCTCTTTAAAACTATACATGAGACCCATATTTATGTGAGAAGAATGTATAAAACATCGGATAACGAAATAATTTCTCACAATATACTGTATTTGCTCTTACAAAAAAGTGGGTCTCATACATATAGATCCCCTGCACAGATTCAAATTTACTTATAAGGAGATTTTGAATAATTTTATGCATATTACACTGTATATAGGAGACTTTCTCATCTTGAAGCACATTCAAATGGTCAACTAGTTGCAATAGTTGGATGGAGGATTCAAATCATAAATGTTTCCGTTAGAAATATTATGAGATATCAGTTGAGCTACAACTCTTGACAACTATGTTTAACATAGATAACCATCATACAATTGTGATTTGTGAGTTCTACCGTATGTCTTCGTGATAAAAGAGTTACCTTAGAAATAGAAGTGATGGTATCATTAGCTTCTAAAGCAATTGACACTATAGTCACACTTTTCCTTTTCTGATCGGGGAGCAGTAAAACTGTGAAGGGTTTTTTTTTTTTTTTTTTTTTTAATTTCTCTGGTTACCATATAAAACTAATTGACTCTTTTGGCGTTTTCTGTCTTTCTTCCTTGAATTCAATATAAAATATTGTGCAGATTTTCTTTTCTCTTCTGTATTGATTTTTTTAGAAATTGAATTATAGTTTAAAGAGGTATTTCAGATTACTGGCTTGACAGCTTAAGACAAATTTGAAATAAGCTCGAAGAAGAAACTGTTGAAATGGGAAAACGAGGGCCTTGTTTCCATTGTGGAATTGACGGTGAGTTCTCTTTTCTGTGATTTTTCTTAATTGAGAAGCTGCAATTTATGTTCCACAAATTCTTTCTTCCTTTTGATTTCTATTTACTATTCTATCACAAAATTTAAGTTTTAATTTCGAATAAATTTTCAAAGTTTCACGTGGATTTATAATGTCTGATTATGCAGTCCATAGTTTGGTGATTTTTGTGTAGTCTCTATTTTTACACTATTGAATAATTTTCTATTGAATATGTTCTTGTTTTTATTCCTTTTTTATTTATTTATAAATTCAATAAACAGAGTATGAGTATCCTTATAATCTTCATTTGGAAAAATGTGCATGACCATATATTAATAATTATCAAATTTAGAGTTTCTTAATTCAATTTGTATTTCTTGGTGTTTTTAATAGAATACATTCATAGTTCAAATTTCTCATCCCCCAACTAGCTACCATATTATCAAAAGTAATTATTACATTTATAAATTGTTAAAATTTTAATTTTTTGTATTATTAAATTATATAACAAAACATTAGTTTATAGATATAATAAATGACATTCAATTAACATGAAATTTAGCTTGCCTATTAGGAACAAAAAGAATTTGAAAATCAAATTTTTTTTCGTGGTGATATTTTAATTAAAGTGTAAATCAAATAGAAAGTTATTAAATAGTGGAACAGTAATAAAGAATTACACTAAAAGTTATATACAATTCATGATACGAATCATAAATAGACCTCTAAAAGTCCTATAGCTCAAGGGAATATAAAATTTATTATCTTGAGAACTTTTAATTAATTATTAATGCTTGTGGAGACGTTTTTTCTTTTCTTTTCTTTTTATTAATACAATAAGATTTGAATTTATGGTGTACTCTCTATGAAAATCACTATTTATCATTAGATTAAGGCACTTGGTGTGGGTGAGATTTGAGTTCCTACCTCTTATTCAAAAACAACAAATTTTACTAATTAAGTAAACTAGAACCCACTATACTCAAGACCTTACTATTGGTGAAAGATAGATATATAAGCGAGAAGAAAGAATTAGTAAGAAAGGGTGTCTTTGAAATAAAAACTAATCATAATCTCGTAAGTTATAACTCACATTCATGTCTACAGAATTTAAAAAAAAAAATCCTAGATTTATTAATTTTATGTGTTCAAGGTTTAATTATAACTGGTTGTTGTAAAATGTAAACTTAAACATTACTTGAAGGAAAATTTTCTAATTAATGTGAGTGAAGGGATTCAAGTGATAGTTTAAAGATAATAACATTTTTTGTGATGTCTCATATTTATAGTTTGAACTCGACTACCTTTCCTTCCCTAACTATCTACCTATCTATCTCCCCCCAAAAAACGAAACAAGCATGAGTGAATGAATATCAAATGTTCTAAAGACATGTTAAATAACAGCAACTATATTTCTTATACTCAAGATAATTATTCTAAGCTTATAATCTTATATAATGAATACTATTAAGTGGGTTCTCCTTAAATTATTGATTAGCAGGTAATAACTTTAAAAAATTACTAATAAACATAAAGTAACTATTTATGAAATAAACTGAATAATCAACTTGCAAGAATTTTAAGTTGTTGATGCTGGAAGAAAAGGATGAATTGAACACTTAATTAAAATTTACAATTTTGCTGATAAATGATAAGAGATTTAGAAGTAAAAGATAGAGGATAGGACTTACAGAATCACTTATTTGAACGGAGAAATATATTCACTCAAGAATAGGGATTCACCAACCAATTAAAGCACTACTCACCCTTCCCAGGAAAAATTTCAAAACCTATACCAAAAAATAATTCAAATTCACTAGTCTTTCTCCTTCTCTTCACATTGACAAGACTTATATAGTGAGTAAACATCTAACAGAAAACATAGCATTTCAAAGTATTTAAAAAAAAAAAAGAAAAAAAAAAGATGCTAAACTTCTTTCAAGACAAAGTTCAACTCTTCAACTTACTAGGAGTCTAAAGACATCCCCCTAGACACCACCTTACTAAGCAACATAAATACTAAACACGACCCCCACACAATCCATGAGACAATTTCCAAGACAAGTCAACAAGTAACCCTAATACCAAAAGGATTTTTTTAATGCAAAAGGAATTAAAGACTTATTAGTAACTTCAAGATATCAAAATCTTCAATATCATTAGAGACTTGCATCAATTGTTAAGTTGGTTCTATAAACAAACTAATAGTTAAATATTTTAGTTGTAAAATATTTGTTGTTATTGAATAAAACCATATACCATAGGATTGTCAGACAAGGATTGGTACTCAAGGGTTAGTAAAATATTTGTCAATGTTATTGGTTACAACTTTCTCATGATAAACTATAATTAGCACTTGATGCACATTCATTTGCAGCCTTTTTTTTTTTTTTTTGGTTGATCCTTTTTTTTTCTAGTTTAATTAGCTTGATGATCTCCCCCCCCAATAGATTTGGTTAATCTGTTTGTTTCAATCTTCTATTCCTTTAGTTTTATTTTCCCTCTTAAGAAGAAGAAGAAACACACACTGCACGCACGCGCGCACACAAAAACCTATATCATGACTGTTTTGTTGTTCACTCTATATAACTTTCTATATATTGATTACGAATAATGAAATTGAACAGACACTCCCCTTTGGCGAAATGGACCGCCTGAGAAGCCAGTGTTGTGCAATGCATGTGGATCAAGGTATAGGATAAGAGGAACTCTTGAGAACTACATTCCCAAGCATATCTTGAAGAAACCAAGAAAGTCTCGTAACATAGTTCACAATGAAGGCAATTTGAGTATGGAAGAAGATGGCTCAGGTTATGTCCCTGATTCAATTGTTTCTGAAGATGATACTGGCAATAAATCAACTTCAGATTCTCAGTCTGCAATAACATGGGGCTGCACCAAGTTAGAAAATGTGAATGATTCGGAAGACGAAATCCCAGGTTATCCATAAGTCTCTTTCAAAGTCTTAAGATATATCAATAATTGCTCCTGTCCATTTTGTTTTGTTTTTTGTTTTTCCTTTCGCTGCTACATGAATATAATTTCATTGCTATGCAATCGTACGTGATTGATAATGTGATAAAATCCCATCATAGATCTAATTGAACATTAGGCTACATAAAAAGACTAGAAGTTTGAATGTGACATCTGGATTGTATGGATTGTATTGTGTGATCTTGTGTTTAAGTGGTTATGTAGCGCGTTATAAATCCAACATGTACAAGGTCGATTTGAGTTTAATGTTATGAAAGTTTCAATTGTGACAATTATTTTTGAAGTAGGACGCAAATATAGTTTAACCATTTTCGATGTGGTACATTAAGTTATATAGATTGGATTGAATAAATGTGTTGTGTACACTTGTACTGAGTCTTATTCTAAAAATAAAAAAATAAAAAAGTTGAATTGGGCTATATATTAGTGATTATAATCTTCTTCTTTTTTTGGTTAAATAACCCAAATGTGACTAGTGATAAAACAGAAACCTTTGTCTATTTTCAAGTACCAAAAGTCCATTTAGTTGGAATGATTTGAAAAGGTCAATAAGAATAATTATAAATACTACTTATCAATGATTGTTGGGTCAAATTGTATCTCCTTTCCCACAAATAATGAACTAAATCAAGAAAGACAAAAATCATAGAATTGATGATCATAATCTGCAGGCAACTGCCAACAAAAATCATGGGTGAAAGTGAAACGTATTCCATCAAGGAAGAGGTCACTAATGACACACCGTAGTTTATCACCCATTGAGAGACTACAAAGAGATCTTTGCAATTTACAAAAACATCAAGGCCCATCTGAATCCCCAGAGGATGTTCTCATCTATAATTTAAACGGCCCAATATCTTCCCATGAAATAGGCCTCGGAGGCATTCTTCTTAAACCACCCAAACATCATTCGGGTCAAACAAGACCCTCATCAAAGTAAGTGATTTTTTTTTTTCTCATTTTTTCCTTTTTAATCTTTTTATTGTATTTACTATTTATACATAATATGTTATTGTAATGTATAATTCCATAAAATGGTATAAAATGAAGATCTAGGATGCCTCAAACATTTTGATTTGAATCCATGAAAGTGCTTAATGACCATTAACTTTTTTTGGATGAAATAACTAAAATTTATTCTACCAAGAAGGTTGCAAAAACGAAAAAATTCTGGGTGAGACGGGCTCATAAGCCCATTGTCTCACTGACATGTGCGTGGGTCCCACATGTCAGTGAGACAATGGGCTTATAAGCCCGTCTCACATAATACCTTCTCTGCAAAAACATACCGAGTTAAACAATAGAAACCCAACAAACAGGTGGTGTTGTGAGGGGAACCGACCCATCATCATCCTTACAAAAGACCCAAGAAGGGTGAGATAAGATCGGTTGAACTCCATACTAAACAAAAAAGAGCCCAATGGGCAACATTATGGGCTAAAGATTTACAAGAATGTGGGCTAAAACAAAAGGAAATATTGCGAAGATGCTGAAGGAGATTTCTAATGTCAGCAATAATTAGGCAAAATTTCCAGCAAAGATCAAGGGATGGATTGTTGATGCAGCCAAGGTTTTGATGCCTATTGGTTGATGAATTTATTAGAAAACCATAATCAACCTTTTCACAGTGCAGCTACTTTCTTGAAAAATCAAGTAGTACTGCATGCCCATATAAAATTTCCTTTCAAATAAAAATATACATTTCCATTTCTTTGTCTCTAAAAATGCATCACTAGTGATATACAAAAATCATTTTTCTTTGTCTTTAAGTTTGTTCCACATAAATTTGTTGAATGTTTTATTAATTCCAGGTACTAGAAGTCTAGAACTGCTGTTGGAAAATCATAGGATTGCTGAGAGCTCCAATTTCCCCTCCACTCTGAGCTCGATATTCCAAGCTAGAGAAGTCTGTCAAGTGTCAACAACATTAGACGATAATTCATGGTTGCTCTAACAAGAATTTCTATGACGACAACCAATGTATTCAAACTCAATTCATAAGACCAGCTTTATATATCTATGCATAACATCCAAGCTTCAAACTATGATATTCATTTGAGATAGTGAAATAATCCGTCCAAATCTAAGACAATGTTCTTTCAAATCATGAATGAGTTTTATTTCAAATAGCTCTGGAAATGATTTTCTAGATGTTAGGATGGAAACTTAAGCTGTGAGATAGAGAGCAATCTAGAAAACATTTTAAGTTCAATTTTCCTAATTTCTCTACAACTTCAAGACATATATAATTTTCTCTTCTTATTTGGCCAATTAGTGCATTACAATGAGTCTATTTCACTATTTGGCTGGAATATTTTTTTTCTCGCATTTGATCAAATACATAACAAAATTAAACTATAAAAAAATTTAAACTAACTTTTATCTTTTTATCTCACATTTAGATAATAAATCATCAAAAACTATGGATACCCAACTCACTAATAAATATATATTCAGGTTTGAAAACATCTATCTTGGGTATAGATCCTTAGGTTACAACTTATAAGAGATCACTTCAACCTATACTTATCATGGAAAAGGTGAAAATGTAGACATTGCCTTCGGTGCCTTACTGGCTTGTCAAAAATGAGATTGCAACTTTCACAATCTCAAGGGAGATATCACTCACTGTCTTGTCATTATGTCTTTTGTGCCTTGTTAACTTCTCTCCGGTCTTCCCAGAACGCGACAAATTATTCAATACTTCTATAATAATGTTTATATTGACTTTTCTTACATGAATGGTAGATTTTACCATGAATATAATTAATAGAATTCACCTGACTACCAACACCTTGTTGTAAATTTTAAATTTTAAAATTTTTTATCAAGCTATTTTGAATGTATATATTTTTAAGCTAAAGTTATATTAGATTTTTCTATATGGTAGATGAAAATACTAAGGATGTTACTCATCAACTTGATGTAGAATTCTCAAATATAAATATTTTCAGTATTGGATTCACTACTGATATCGAGTTGTGTATTAATAAGTTTATTATAGATTTTTTTTCTAATTATTTAGTTTTTCCCCCTTCAATACCATGTTTAATTTTATTCCTAAAACTCTATATATTTAGTTATTTTTATAGGTGATTTAACTTTATTAAATGTTTCATGTATAACAGGAATACACATTTTCTTTTCTTCTCTTTGTCGAAATATTGGGCTATTAAGCTATGAGAATTAATTATTGGACTATAAAATTAAGGATTCATGTAATCTATTTTTTTCCAAGTGTTTTTTTGGGGGGGGGGGGGGGGGTATAGAAAGCAATATGAAAAAAGATGTTAGACTTGAGGAATTGCTATTCACATTGTACTATACCTAAAAGGATTAGTCAAGTTACAATTCGGTTCATTGTAATCATTTATATAGGGCAGTTTCTGGGACTCAAGGTCCACATTGCATTGCAGTGCCCTTAAGCCACCTAATGTAATAGGTTGGTTCTAATACCATTTGTCACAACCTGAGTAAGGTCTACCCACATATGCACTATATCTTAAAAACAGTTTAGTTTGACTTAGTACACAATCAACGTAAGACTCTGAATATACTCATGTAGCACACACCTATACAATTGATTGATGACATAACTATTGATATTTAATCATCTTGAAATTTTGCAAGCATGGAGAATGCACGAAGATAATATAATCCAATAGTTAGTTTGTTAAAATGCAATTAAAGTTACATATGGTGTAATTTTAACCCAACCCGTGTATAAATATATATATATATATATATTGTGGGGGGAAGAGGATCCGAGAATACAAACAGAGTGACTAAGGGCAACGCCGAGGGAACGAACCTTGGAAAGCACTAGCAGAATGTCCTCAGGAAAATACAAGTGCCCTTATGCGAGTACAGAAAGGCTACAATAGACAAGGACTCCGAGGATGCCAACATGCCCTCGGGAAACCAAGAATCAAGGCTAAAGGTTGTCAGGTGCAGACTAAGGGTAAAGAGAAAGATTTGTCGCCAAGCAGGGAAGAAAGGAAAGAAGACGGATAAAGTACCCATCACCTCTGCATTCAATGCTCTGCAACCACTTAGTTGGTTGCATTAATGTGGAAATGACCTATGAACAGTGTCAAACCAACTCATACCTTAGTGTAGAAGCCTTCTAGTACGGCCTTGATGGGACAAGTATCTAGGAAATCCAATCCTGACCTTCCAAATGTTGGGCTCAGATGTATCTTGGCTGATTATGATAGGCCACAAACGAATTGACCCCTTGTGATTTAAATTAATTAATTAATTAGTCAAGTTATTAATTAATCAATTTATCATGCAAAGTGCGTGGTAGCACAAACAAATCACCAAACAACTAAATACACAGCGGAAAATAAATGATACGGTGATTTGTTTACGAATGGGGAAAACCTACTGGCAAAAACCCCACCAGGTGATTTTCAGGTCACCACTCCCGAAACTCCACTATTATCACAACAAGCGGTTACAAGCAAATAAATCCCAAGTACCTTACCAACCTACAGTTAAACCCTTACCCCAATACCCAATTGGACTTGTTCTGTAGTGACAATTTCCCTTTTTGATGCACAGCTCCCAAGTATGTGACTAACCAATGCGCGAATCCTAATACGCGACTTCAATCACCAACTAAGAAGGTTGTTGGCTGCAAAGTTCTTCAGTTCATCCACAGGATGAACATCAAGAAGATGCTTGGTCACAAAACCCTATGGTGCAAATACACAGCAACTTCTTCAAGAGAAAGAGATGAACAAAGGCAAGAACTTTGTCTTCGGTCACAGTTTGTTTGAACAGAGTTTGCTCAATGCTTATGCAACTTGTGAACTCTTTGACGGCCCTTAAAACAATCCTTTTATATGTTTAGGGTTAGGAGAAAAGAAGGCCCAAACACATAATTACGGATCCCAAGAAAATCAAATCAAAATTCTGAAATTCATAAACCTCAATAGATAGAAGGTGTCAAGAAGCTGTCGAGAAGATGTCGAGCACACGGGGCTGAAACAGCTTTCTAAAGCTCGATAGATGCAACTGTCGAGACTGCTGTCGAGCTTTAATGATTTTGCACTTTCAGCTTGTTTTCTTGGACAGACTTGAAGGTTTCAACACTTGATCTTGAAACATGATTTCTTGAAATATTTAAACACATCCTAGATCTACTCAAATACAAGTAAAGTGCGTTTTGTCAAAGGATTAGCCAATTACATAAAATAGTGACATATGTTCCTATCATGTGAAACACATATGTCCTAACAGAATATATAAAGCCAAGAAGCCCATGGATCAAAGGATGGACTTCTGGAGACTTGAATACTACTTGTAATCTCTATCTCGGACTGAACTTGAAGACCCCAATACAAGCATTTTCCATTAGCCTACACTTGAAATTAATTCAAACACATCCACTTTAACCTTTTCATCTTATTAAGGGCATTTAAGGTTGATTGAGCATCCAACTCTTAAAAAATTAATTGTGTGAGCAAAAGTAGCAAGTTTGTACTTTCCATAAATCTGACTTACTTTTAGCCCACCACAATTGGCACCGTCTATGGGAATATCTCCTAAGTACCCTTAGAAGACTTCCTGACATGGCTAGTAGAGGTGGCAATTCATGTTCGTGGGTTGGGTTTGTGTTGTGTCAAGCCATGAGTATTCAGCTATATGGGTTGACCCGGACCCGACCTGTGTAGTAAACATGTCAGGAATTCTCAACCCGAACACAACATGTTTATTAAACAGGTCGACCCAACCCAACAAGTTTAACTCATTTAATTAACAAGTCAAATAAAAGTCAATACAAATGACCCGTTTAATAATTTATTTGATTAATAAGTCATACCTAACCTATATAATTTTTATCAATTCACATATATCTAAAATTAATATACAATTACAACCATAAATATAGTAACAAACATATAAAAACAACCATAAAATAAGCAATAATATCAAAATAATTAATAATTTTAGAAGTTAAACAGGTCAAACGGGTCAGACGGGTTTGCATGTTGAACACGAACACGACCCGTTTATTAAATAGTTTAGCCGTGTCAACCCGAATATAACCTGAACCGGTTTAGCCTCAACCTATGACCTGATTATAAACGGATTAATCGTGTCGGGTTCGCGGGTTGTATCAGATTTTGCCACCCCTATGCCCAATGTGACAATGAAACTATCAAATGTGAGTAAAAATCAAAGTATCACCAAATGTGAAAAAAGTACGGTCAAATAAGATGTTAGTACTATTCAATGTGACAATGAAACTATCAAATGTGAGAAAAAAAATAAGGGAACCACTGAATGTGACAAAAGTACAGTCACATATAATGTTGGTACTACACAATTTGAGGATGACACTATCAAATGTGAGAAAAAAATACAAGTAAAACTGAATGTGGTAAAAGTACGATTAAATATGATGTTAGTACTGCCCAATGTGACAATGGAACCATCAAATGTGAGAAAAAAAATAAGAGAATCACCAAATATGACAAAAGTACAGTCACATATAATATTGGTACTACCCAATATGACAATGAAACAGTCAAATGTGAGGAAAAAATTAAAATACCACCGAATGTGAGAAATGTACAATCAAATGTGTTGTTAGTACTGCTCAATGTGACAATGGAACCATCAAATATGAGAAAAAATAAGAAAACCACTGAATGTGACAAAAGTACAGTCACATGTGATGTTGGTACTGCACAATGTGAAGATAGTACCATCAAATGTAAGGAAAAAATAAGGGAACTACCGAATGTGACAAAAGTACAGTCACATGTGATGTTGGTACTGCACAATGTGAAGATGGTACCATCAAATGTGAGAAAAAAAATAAGAGAACCACCAAATGTGACAAAAGTATAATCACATGTGATATTGGTATTGCACAATGTAAGGATAGTACCATTAAATGTGAGAAAAAATAAGAGAACCACCAAATGTGATAAAAGTACAGTCACATGTGATGTTGGTATTACACAATATGAGGATAGTACCATCAAATTTGAGAAAAAATAAGATAACTACTAAATGTGACAAAAGTACAGTCACATACGATGTTAGTACTACACAATGCGAGGATGGTACTATCAAACGTGATATTTTGGTAACCTAGTATAATAGGTTGCCTACAAGTGGGTACCGTATCCCAAAAAAAAAAGGGTACAGTAGAATTACCCAAACATTAAAGATCAAATTGACATATAGCGAAATTGATAGAGACTAAATTTATAATTTATCCTAATATAAATTATTGTTTTTTTTTTTTTTTTTTGAGGAAGAATATAAATTATTGTTGAACCAGATAAAAGTTCTCAGAAAATCAAACATTAAATGCAAAATCCATATACGGATCAACCTCGAAATTAATATCATCCTTTAAATCCAACCATAGTGGGGAGCATATCATCAATAACAATAGAGGGGAGAAAAAAACTGACCTTCTGAAAATGGCACCCAAAGATACAAATGAAACAATGGAACTAAAGAAGAAGACAAACCGTCTCAATTGCAAAAGAAGTCAAATGGAAATCGTGAAAAAGAGAAAAAAAATTCAAGGTCATTCTATGATTGAGGCATATTTCTTCCAAATTCAATCCAAAATAGACTGTGATGGTGTAATTAGATCGGATTTGGAATCATCCATCCTTAACAAAGGCAAGGGCCAGTGAAGACGAACCCAAATTAAATCTGGGGGTCCCAAGCCTAAACAATTGGCAAAGAAATTTCTCCAGTGTCATCATATACAATGCTTCCAATGGGATAGGCAAGTGGCAGCAAACTCAAATCACACCCATCACCATGAAAACCCTTCAAATCAGAGTCAAACCCATTATTTATTATTTAAGTTGAAAACTTCTTCATCCATATCCGAGCACAAGAAGGTAGGGGCTCTGTAATCAGTGACCGAGGAAGACCCACAACCATGCCAACCACTTAGAAAGGGCAAGTACGGATTACCAAATATATGAGGATAACTGTGCTTGGCTCTTAAAACTGATCCTTCATTGCATATATAACCTCAACGTAATTATGTTCAGATGGATTTGAGTAATTCAATTTCTTCTGCACTTGATGATCAGATCTAGAACATAACCATAGATGATCAGAATCTTCATCTAACCAAATTGAATCATAAAGAAATTTTTCACAACCATTGATGGCAAGGTAAATCTTACAACAACATGTATAACGTGGCAACAGTCCAAAAGCAATACAGACAACCAATTTTGGAAATTTGCGACCAACCCAAAATGATATGGAATTTCCAACACTTTGATGGTTGAACCACTTTGGAATCTTAGTTCCTGGTATTATAAAACAACAATCATCATTCTCATCCTCAGGTTCAGAGTCCTCATCATTAGAAAGCCATAATCCAATAGACGACTGTGGATCCATTAATATGTCACTTCTTGCACCTTCACAAATTCTCTTCGGTAAAATTCCATTAATTTCTCCAAACTGCTTAAAATTAGCAAATTCAAGAAATTTCAGTATAGGAAAATCGCATAAAAAGTATCTTGCAAAAGTAATGGAAAATTTTTCTTTAAAACTTAAAAAATAAATAAATAAATAAAGAGACCTGATTCAATACTCTGTTTAATGATTGTTGATTTAATGACAAGCTCCTCCTTGCATCCAGTCGTCTAATAAATTGTGGAAGCCTCGGAATTTCCCGAAGCTGAGTGCAATCTGTTATTTCAAGGGTCTCTAATGTAGTAAATCTGCTAAGGCTTTCGGGGATACTAACAATATTAGTATAAGATAGATATAGATGTCTCAATACTGGGAAGTAATTGGGATTCATCAAAAAATCTAATTCAATTATGTTTTTAGAGCCCTTGAAATCCAATTGTTCCAACCTCAAAAACCCATATCCAGAAAAGCCATCAAAAGAACTGCATGTCAATCTTAATTTGGCAGTGGGAATATCTAATCTCTCGAGCAATTGCAAACTGTAGATGCTATCGGGAAGATCCCTTAGATTTTGGCAATCATCTAGGTCTAAACTCTTAAGCCTAGTGAGATACTTTACTGATGAAGGAATTTCCTGAATACCACTCCCACGTAAATATAAATGCTCTAAACATTTCATTTTTGGATGAATGTTGGGGAACTTCTTAAGCCTTGAGCAACCCATAAGATAAAACTCTTCAAGAGATTCCAACATGAGGATTTTTGGAAGGCTTTGAAGTTTTTCACAATGTCGGAGGTACCATTTTTGAAGCTTATTGAGAAATCCAACAGACTCATGAACCTCAACTAAGTTTTTACAATAAGAAAGGTACAATTTCTCTACATTTGGTGCACAAAACTCTGGTAATTCAGTAATTGAATCACACCCCCTTAGATTGATATATTTTAAATTTTTTAATTGGATTCCCTGTAGAAGGAAAGAAAGAAAAAAGAAACAAAAGAAAACTTTATTTTCAACCAACATTCAAATAAAATATAAAGAAATTACAATTCTTAAATATTAATAATCATACCTGCTTGAATATTGTCTCCAATCTAAAATTCAGACTATGTGGCATCTCAAGAGCAACAAGTTGTTGGGGATAATATTTGGATGGCAAGGAAAAGGGAAATTCAGGCCATTGAAGCAACCTTAATCCGTTGGGAAGATATTCAAATTCGTCATAAATCTTTACATTGCGAACTAAAAGAAATTTGAGATTTTCCATCCTTTCAAAAGGTTCATTCTGTAGTTTCATTGTTACTGGCTCAGGTGAGCATAACATTATGCCATGAATTTTATCAGATCCCTAGATGAACAAAGCATAATATGAATCAAGCTACATAAAATAATTTTCCAAACATATAAAAAATTTGAAATATTAAACAAAACTTATATTTTTTTTCCTACATTAAAATGGGGGAAAAGGTGAAGTGAAAGAACTTGTACCGTATTTCTAGTTAGTACTTCATAAGCATCCTTATAACACCATATCCTGCTACGATTTTTGGGATCTTCTGATTCTTGCTGAACGATTTCTCTACCCATTTGTTGTAGCAAATCATGCATTGACAATTGACCAAATTGATCAATAGTTATGAGACACTTGTCAACAAGTTTTCTAATACCATAATTAGGATATATATTGCAACTGTCTAATATATCTACAACATAATCCTTTTGGACTCCCTTGAAGAAACAAGCAATATTGAGAAAAATATTCTTTTCAGATTCCTCCAATGCATCATAACTTATTTTGAGCTTTTCTTGAATTTTTTTATGAGGAATATTTTTGTACTTTTCTAATGCACTTTTCCACTCAATTATACTTTTTCCACACAAATCAGAACCTATTATTTTTAGAGCTAATGGAAGGCCATTGGTATAATGGACAACCTGCTCTGCAAGCTTTGCATAATCTTCCTCAGGTTCATTTGTTTGGAAGGCATGTAAACTAAATAGTTGATGAGCTTCAAGTGAATTCAATTCTTGAACCTCATAAATTGGATGATTTCTTCCAAGAGTGGTTAGCACTTGTTTGTCTCTCGTTGTTATAATGACTCTACTTCCTGAAGCAAACCAATTACATTCTCCAAGCAAATTTTCTAATTCTTTCAACTCATCCACATCATCAAGAATTAAAAGAAGCCTTGTATGACAAAGCCTATCCATTATCATACTGATTCCTTCAGCTATGCTGCTCACCTTTAAATATCTATCTCGTAAGATCTTAGAAAGAATTGTCTCTTGTAGTTGAATTATGCCATCATTTGTCTCAGACCTTTCTCTAACATTCTCTAAAAAGCAACTCAATTCAAAATGATCAGCAATACTGTTATAAACAGCTTTTGCGATTGTAGTCTTGCCTACTCCCCCAAGGCCATGAATCCCTACAATGCGAACATCATTTGACTTTGTATCTAAAAGCAATTTTAAGGCTTCCACGCGAGAATTTATTCCAACAGGGTGTTTAGCAACAAATAATTGTGTGCGATTTGATTTAGCACTTGATATCTCTTTAATAATTCTTTGGATAAATTCAAATTCAGATTCCATACAGCTGCCATGCACAAAACATAAGAACAATATAATTAATTAGACTAGCTGAAAACATAAATATAAAGGTGAACTAAATTCAAGATGTCTATTTTTTTGCATCAAAACTCACGTGTTCAGTGGTGAAGCCACGCTCATGCTTCAAGGCCATGGGCATGGCCTCCATAAAAGTTTGAAATTTTGTTATAATCTTGTCATACTTTGTAAAGCTCGGTTCCTAAAATAAAAGTGCCCCCCATAAAAATAGTATTGATCGATTAATGTAGTGGTCCAGAAAAATGGTCAGGTGGTATCCTTTCCAAAAAAAAAGCCAAAATACACTATTGGTTCTTGAAGTTTCAAATGAGTGTTATAGGTCTTTGAAATTTAAAAAATTGAGCGCTGTTGGTCTTTCAATTAGCTGTTAGTCTCTTTGCCTATGTAGCTAATAGAGCAATTATGTAACTTTTTTTCAGGTGATATGGCATCCACATCAATATTGCCACATCAAAAGACCAATGACCCAAAAAAGCCCCAAACTTAATCTTATTAAAAAAGGGTCTTCCACAATCTGAACTACCAAACCACCCAATTGAGTCCTAACTCACCCCCTCCCGCTGTGGCTCCTCTCTCCATT
Source organism: Notholithocarpus densiflorus (assembly GCA_030021035.2). Classification (NCBI taxonomy): domain Eukaryota; kingdom Viridiplantae; phylum Streptophyta; class Magnoliopsida; order Fagales; family Fagaceae; genus Notholithocarpus; species Notholithocarpus densiflorus. The sequence continues at coordinate 11,775,683 of JARYZH020000003.1, forward strand.
TTTTCATTCAATAAATTGCAGCTAAAGAGAAAGCCATCGCAGGGGGGTGTATTAGGGCTTAGTTGGGTGTTTGAGTTACGACTAGAATGGAAAAGGCCTATTTCTAGCCGCATTGGGCTTGGGTCTTTGTTGGGTCATGGGTTTTCTAATGCGACAAAACTAATTAGAATTTTTTTTAGTATAAAAATGGTTGTCGTACCTAGCGAACAAATCTCCCAACAAGAGAGAACATGGTAGGTAACCTTACTCCCAATTTATTAGAGAGACTAATTCCAAACTCAAATTCACAACCTTTTGCTTTTGATAAAAAGCACTTGCCATTACACTAAGGCTCGACCTCTATTAGCCACAATACGTAAAAAGGTTGCCACAATACTTAAAAAAAGTCAATTCATTGCTCCATTAGCCACATTAGCAAAGAGACTAAAAACAATTAACAAAGGACATATAATCAATAGTGCTCACTTGGTAAACTTCAAGCTAATGGTATGTTTTGACAAAAAGAGAACGATATTTTTAGTTTGCAATGGAACTCCTAATTTAACTTAGTTTTTAAATATTAAGGATGCATACAAATCATTCAAAATTGATAATATTGAAAAGTTCTATTATTAGGATCTTTTTTATGTAAGAAAACAATTCATTTGATATTTCAATTGTAACACTCTAATTTTTTTTTTTTTTTTCTGGATACATTTATGTGGAGGGATTCAAATCTTGGACAACTTCACAAGAAATAACAAAAGATCCAATTTCACCTAAAAGTCATTAGCAATTGAACACTATCCAAAAAGAACCCTTTCATAATCTGACATTTAGATATCAAAATCATCAAAATTTTGTAACTTTTTTTTTTTTGAGAAAGAAAATTTTATAACTTGTAGAGAGGGAGTATTAGTATCGAATAATTTTCCTTTTTAAAAACACAAAAGAGTAGCATAGATACGTACCCATCTTTATAAGGCAATCCAGACAAATTTGCTGCTTTAGTTAAAGCTGTCCTCCACCTCTGAACCTTATCCATGTCATCCATGAATTTTTTTTCATGTTTAGCCAATGCTACCCCATATTTTCCCTCTTGTTTACGTATCTCTACTGGATCCACTTTGTAAAACACAGGTAAAACCAATTGACCTTTATTCCTACACTCGAGAATTTTGACAAGTTCATTCAAGCACCAAGTAGAAGATGCATAATTTGTAGAGAATACAACAATTGAAATCATTGATGATTCAATGGCTTTAAGAAGTTCCATTGAAATTTCTTCTCCTCTCTGAAGATTTCTGTCGATGAAGGTGTTAAAACCCTTATCACATAGAGCTTGATATAAATGATCCGAAAAATTATATCGGGTATCTTCACCTCTAAAACTTATGAATACATCATATATGAATCCGCGAGTGAAAGAAGAGGTGAAAGAAGAGGAGGATGCATTGTTGATCTGAAAAGCCATCGGAATCTATGTGAAAAAAAAAATAGAAAATATGCGGCTCTAGGAGAGAAATATGAAAAACAGATCTGACTTATGGACGAAATGAGTGAAAGCATACGGATTGCGGAAACAGCCTTTCTTTTATGACAAAAGCGCAATTTGACTGTCGGTTGTATCTGACTGGCAGGTATCCACAAGAGTTGAACTTGAGACTATGACACTCTAACAGACTAACAGTGACTGAGAATAATTATCTAATGTTATTTATTACTTACCGAACGGGATTCCACACCGGAGATAGACCGAGGCGGCAGAGGCGAAGGACAAAGGTGGCTGTCGCAGCTACGGACCTACGGTATGGCTCACCGCTCAAACCCAAACTTGCTGGTCACTATGGTCAGACGGCGTCAAAAGGAAGTTTGGATCTTATGGGTTGGGAAGGGGTTTTGTTTGTGAAGTTTAATGTTGTGATTTGTGTATATTTTGGATTTTGGAGTACTAATTTAATTAGATTTTGGAGTATTTTTTAAATTTTTATACTCTTTGGAGAATGAAGAATTACATTTATTATTTACTTACTTGTTTTTTTTTTTTTTGAATAGTATCTACTTACTTTTTCAAATACACTTTCCAACAGATTCTCTATCCTTTCTCTACCTCATTTAAATATTATTTCTTTATTCATTCTTTTTTCTTTCTTTAATCTTTTTTTATTCATTCTTACCAACTATATATTCTAAAATCTCCCAATGGGTAAAGATTTTAAAATTGTGGGTGGTCTTTTTTTTTAATGGATCTCATGAAGCACTTGAGATAACAATATTTCTTTATTCATTCCCAACTATTATACTTTTCTAATTCCCAATAACTATATTTTTAAATCTCCCAAAGGTAACATTTTTAAATTTTTCAATAATCATACTTTCCAATGGTTTTTTTTAATGATCATATTTTTCATGCTTGCATTATTTTTCATTTATCAAATCTATATTAGTCTTGAAATTTATCAAATCTACGTAATTTGGAATAAATTTATTCACTAAAATTTTCATAACAAATCATTAATTGTTGCGTAATTCTTCTTATTTTTTAAATTATTATAATTATTTAATAACTTATAATTAATTAATCAATTATTCCTTTCTATTTTTTCTCAAAAAAAGAAACCTATTTAATATTAAATACCACACGTTTGAATAAAAAAAAAAATACCACACGATTACATAAAAAAAAAAAAAAACTAAGGGATAAAGACCACACATTTTCATACCCTATTTATTACTCAACCTCACATTTACTTCACATTTATCACATATTCACATCAGAGAAAAGAGGAGAGAGAGAGAGAGGAGAAAGACTGCTGCACAGATAGAAGGCCGGTGGAGATTGAGGTCGTCGAAAGGACAAAGCCGATGGAGATCGGCGTTCACCATGCAGCACTACCTCGTCCACCGTCCCACCGCCGCTCATCCTCCTCCCCACCACCAGACTGGGTCAAATCAGCTTGTTCTTCTTTTTTTCTTTTTTCTTTTTTCCATATTTGCTTATTCTGATTCAACTTTATTGTAAGAATTGGATTTTGTTTTATGTTTTGTGTTTGGATTATGTGAGACATTTGAGTCTTTGAGAGTGAAGCAAAGAGACTGAAACAAAGAGATGAAAGGAGAGAGAAAGAATTGTTTTTTATTTGGTTGTTTAAATTTTTTAAGAAAAAAATTCATTTGGAGTTGCTATAGTGTTCTCTAGATTAAGAGAACTATTGTAGCAACTTCAAAAAAAAATTGGAAAAGTTTTGCTTTAAGAGAAGTTGTTGGAGTGAGTTTTTGGTGTGTTTGTTCTCCAAAATTGGTTTTGGAGAACCTATTGGAGATGCTCTAATTTAATTAGATTTTGGATTTGGGATTTTTTTTTTTTTTTTTTTTTTAGCAAAATTGTTTATGGGCCAAAGAATGGGCTAGGTTTTTAGGAAATTCTTATATGGTATTTTCTGTCAAAAATCTAGGGGCCGGTTATTAAGTTCTTTCTTTTCTTTTCTTTTTCTTTTTTTGTAGTACTAATGGCTAGTCCCAGACAAAGTGGATCATTGGAATCTGTGGGGTCCAAGCGAAATGACCAATTTGTAAATTTGGAGCAAAGGAGGGACCGTCATATGGCCCATACCCAAAATGAAAGGGCACCATCTATGCACTTTGAGCGAACTGGTCAGCATCAAGCCAGTCGTAACTCATGTGATGAGGAGGTTTATAACCTCCAAAAGAAAGTGGACTGGTTACGCTGATGATTCCATCATAAGACTCGAATAAGGGAGGAGAGGACTCCCACTCTAGGCCAAAGTTCTAGCTTTGAGAGTGATAGAAGTTACCAACCTTAGAGCAAAACCTTGCCCAGCGAGTCTTTTACGTCATCATCTCGACGTACTTCAGGAGGAAAACATTATCATAAGAGGTCTAGAACCCCACCAAGAAAGAGCCAGGGAAATGATGCCATGGGAAAGGCTCTCCTCCAAATATCTCGCTCTCCTTTTTCTTGTCGTATTGAACAGACCGAGCTCCCTTGTCGCTACAATCAACCAACCTTCACCATATATAATGGCAAGATGGATCTTGTTGAACATGTGAGCCACTTTAATCAAAGAATGGCCATTCATTTCAAGAATAAGGCTTTGATGTGCAAGTCTTCCCCTCGAGCCTCAGCCTTGTTGCTATGAGATGGTTTGATGGTCTTGAGGAGGGATCCATAAACTCTTTTGAGGAACTAACAAGAGCATTTGGAGCAAGATTCGTGACATGTAGCCAGGTTCCAAGGCCCCTGAATTCCTTACTTTCGATGTCTATGAAGGAAAGGGAGACCCTAAAAAGCTATTCCGATAGATAATGGGAGCTTTAAAATGAGATTGATGGGGACTTTGAAAACGTTGCTGTTAGAACCTTCAAAGTGGGACTCCCCACACATTCCAACCTTTGGAAGTCGCTGGCCATGAAACCTCCTCGGGTTATGCGTTAGTTAATGGATCGAATTAAGGAGCACAAGAGGGTTGAGGATAACCAGAATTTGGGCAAGGGAAAAGTGAAGGCTTTTACCCCAAACCAAAAAGATACCTCGGCTGGCCGGTTTATGCCGTCCCGACCAAAGAGAGAGTTTTTCATTCAGGCATCTCACAACTCCACTAGACCCCAAAGGGTGAGCTCAGTATTTAGAGAGCCAATCTACCAAGTGCTGGAAAAAATCAAGAATGAGCCTTATTTTAAATGGCCAAACAGAATGGGAAGGGATCCCACCAAAAGAAATCAAAATTTGTATTGTCAGTATCACCAGAATCAAGGTCATACCACCAAGGATTGTAGGACCCTACAAGCCTTTCTGGATCAGTTAGTCAAAGCCAAAAAACTGAGGCAATTTTTGCACCAGCCTGCAGGACAAAGGGAATAGCCTGCAGTAGGATCCCAAAGGAATGGAGCTCCTTGGTCTTCCCTGGGAACAATAAGTGTTATTTTTGCGGCCCCGAGGAAGGATTCTAGCTCGGTTAATGGAGTTATGACAATATCCTCACAGTCGGTAGGAAATGAGGAAGAAGGGCGACTTAAGAAGCTCAGGGTACAAGATCAGCCGATTGTTAGGATTTTCCAAGGCTAACAAAAAAGGAACAATTCAACCACACGATGATGCGTTGGTGGTAACATTGCGAATAGCGGGGTTTGATTTTAAGAGGGTAATGATCGATCAAGGAAGTGGAGCTGAGATTATGTACCCAGATTTATTTAAAGGCCTAAGGCTTAAGCTGGATGACCTAAGCAAGTATGACATCCCATTGGTTGGATTTGATGAGAATACTATTATCCTAAAGGGAACGATCTGGCTACCTGTGCGAACGGGAAGTAAGGTGGTGGACGTGGATTTCATAGTTATGGAGGCTTTTTCACCCTATACGGCCATCCTAGCTAGGTCATGGCTGCACGCTATGGGGGTTGTATCTTCAACTTTTCATGTCAAATTGAAGTACCCCAATGAAGAAGGAGTTGGGGAACTATTAGGATGCCAAGCAGTGGCCAGACAGTGCATGGTAGCGGTGATCAGGCACCAAGTGACTGAGGTAGGCTCTTCGAAGATGAGCCCAACCTTATAGCAATCACAGCCTAAGCCAACAACCTCCTCAGATTACTCAGTGTCATGTGAAGGGCTGGAAAAGATCATTATTAGGGAGGATGAGGAGAGGTACTTCCAAGTCGGTATTAAGCTCCCACCTAATGAGAAGGAAAAGTTAGTAGATTTTTTGAAGAAAAATTCGAATATTTTTGCTTGGAGTGCGTATGAAGCACCTGGGGTTGACCCAGAGTTTATATGCCACAATTTAAATATCAATCCCAAAGCAACCCCGAAGAAGCAGGAACCTCGACGATCCTCTAAGGAACATGCCGAGGCAGTGAAGGAGAAGGTTTAGAAGCTTAAGTAGGCGGGGGCGATCAAGGAAGTTTTTTTTTTTATCTAGAATGGCTGGCCAATATTGTAGTAGTAAGGAAGAAATCAAGGAAGTGGAGAAAGTATGTGTGGATTTTACGGATCTCAACAAGGCTTGCCCCAAAGATCCATTCCCTGTTCCGAGGATCGACCAACTAGTTGATGTAACATTTGGCCACCCTAGAATGAGCTTCCTAGATGCTTTTCAAGGATATCACCAAATCCCTTTGGCATTGTCAAATCAGGAGAAAACAACTTTCCTTACCCCAACAGGAAACTACCATTACCGAGTGATGCCCTTCAACTTGAAGAATGTTAGGTCCACATACCAGAGAATGGTGATGAGGATGTTTGAAAACCAGTTGGGCAAAAACGTAGAGGCTTATATCGATGACATGGTGGTAAAAAACAAGGAGGTGTCCAAGCACCTGACAGATCTTGATGAAATTTTTGCAATATTGAGGAGGCATAAGCTTTGTTTAAACGCCTCCAAGTGCTCTTTCGGTGTAGGGTCTAAAAAATTCTTGGATTACATGGTCACCTATCGAGAAATTGAGGTTAATCTCGACCAGATCAAGGCCATTCACAATTTACACCCTCTTCGGAATTCGAAGGAAGTCCAACATCTAATTGGAATGGCGGCGACCCCAAATAGATTCATATCACGGTCGGCTGACCGGTGCAGACCTTTTTTCCAACTGTTGCATAAGTGGAAAGATTTTTCTTGGACCAAGGAATGTGACAAGGCTTTTGAGGATTTGAAGTCATATCTGGCTCATCCCCCAATCTTGTCTAAGCCAGAGAAGGAGGAAATTTTATATGCGTACATAGCTGTTACACCACACGCAGTAAGCTTGGTCTTGATACGAGTTGAAAAGGGAATTTAAAAGCCAATGTATTATGTCAGTAAATCTCTCCAAGATGCTGAAGTTCAATACCTTCCCCTTGAAAAAGCTATCTTGGCCATCATTCATGCAACCAAGAAGCTTCTGCATTATTTTCAAACTCATACTGTGGTCATCCTTACACAATTGCCATTACAGGCGTTACTTCGGAGATCCTACTATACTAGAAGAGTGGCCAAATGGGGAACTATGATGGGGGCGTTTGATATTAGGTATCTACCACGTACAGCCGTGAAAGGACAAGTCCTCACAGACCTAGTGGCAGAATTCACTGAAGAATTAAATCAAGTTGGTCTCGAGGAAGTAGGAACACCTAAAGAAGCAATAAGAATGAACTTGGTTACAACCTAGCAAAATTGGCAATTGTTTGTCGATGGGGCAGCCAACCAAAAGGGATCAAGAGTTGGAATCGTGATAATCTCGCTAAAGGGGATTACATTGGAAAAATCTTTAAGGCTCAACTTCTCAGCAATGAATAATAAGGCTGAGTATGTGGCCCTCTAAGTAGGATTAATTGCTGTCCAAAAGCTCAGAGGTAAACTTGTTAGGGTGTATTGTGATTTAAGGCTCATAGCTGGGCAGGTTCGGGGTGACTTCCAAGCAAAATACCCGAGGATGCTATGGTATTTGAATAAAGTAAAGTGTTTGTTGGGTAACTTTCATTCCTTTACCTTGAAGCAGGTTCCTCGAAGTAAAAACTCTCATGCAAATTCATTGGCAACTTTGGCTACCTCAATTGGAGAAAGACTTTCGAGGATCATACTCGTGGAAGATCTTGTAACTCCTACTTATGATACATAGACGCCAGTGGGGGTACACTATACGCGAGTAGGCCCTAGTTGGATGGATCCGATAGTTTCATTCCTCAAAGATGGAACCTTGCCCGAGGACAAAACTGAGGCAGAGAAAACCCGGAGAAAAGCACCAAGGTATTGGCTTTTTGAAGATCAAATTATACAAGCACTCGTATTCGGGACCATACTTGATGTGCGTTCATCCTGAGGCACTTAAAGTGTTACTGGAAGAGCTTCATGAGGGGATTTGTGGCAGCCATACAAGGAGTAGGTCCCTAGCCCATAAAGCTATAATGCAAGGCTACTTGTAGCCAAGCATGCAAAAGTCCTCCCAGTAATATGTTAAGAAGTGTGATTAATGCCAGAGATATGCTTCGAATATCCATCAACCGAGAAGGATTCTTAATCCTCTGACCAACCCATGGCCTTTTACCCAGTGGGGTTTGGATATTGTTGGCCCATTCCCTAAGGATACAGGGAATCGGAGATATCTCCTCGTCGCTACTAACTACTTCGCTAAATAGGTAGAGGCCGAGCCTCTTGTGAACATCCAAGACCAAGATGTAAAGAGATTTGTGTGGCGAAATACCGTGACAAGATTTGGGATTCCAAACACTCTCATCTCGGATAATGGGCTTCAATTCGACAGTAAGGCCTTTCGGATATATTGTTGTGATTTGGGCATAAAGAACAAATACTCTACCCCAGGATACCTTTAGGGCAATGGCCAAGTAAAAGCCACAAATAAAGTCATTGTAGATGGATTGAAGAAGAGACTAGAGGAGGCTAAGGGCAAATGGGTGGACGAGCTACCTCATGTGTTATGGACGTATCGTACGACTCCTAGGAGATCCACTGGAAAGACCCCTTTTTCCATGACGTATGGATCCGAGGCGATTATCCCTTTAGAAACTGGCTTCCCAACAATGAGATCCAACCAATTCAATAGTAGTAGCAATGAACAACTCCTCTCCACTAACCTTGATTTAGCCAAAGAACGAAGAGAGGTTGCCACTGTGAGAATGACCCAATATCAGCAGAAGCTTAAGCAAGGATATGAGAAGGGGATAAAAGTGAGGACATTCATTCCAGGGGACCTCGTCCTAAGAAGAGTGGTCGGGAATATAAAAAACCCTTCATGGGGAAAGCTTGGACCTAATTGGGAAGGACCTTATTGGGTGACCTCAATAGCTGGATTATGGGCTTACCATTTAGAAGATTTAGATGAAATTTTAGTCCCTCGACCATAGAGTGTAAAAAATTTACGAAAATACTACTACTAATATAAGATCTTGTATATAATCATATTTATACATGCAATGAAGATTTATTAGTAGAATTTCTCTTTCATTCATTTCTATTATGTTGATTAGGATACTAATCAGAAGTTCAAAGTAATTGTCCTAGGGATTAAATAAAACCTCGGCCAGGTTCGATTCCTCAAATCACCTACCTTGGGCAAATTAGTTCCTAATTTCTCTAAGGGTTAAACAGAACCTCGGCCAGGTTTGATTCCTTGGATCACCCGCCTTGGGTAAATTAATTCCTAATTGCTCTAAAGGTTAGACAGAACCTCAATCAAGTTCAATTCCTCGAATCACTTACCCTAGGTAAGTTGACCCTTAATTTCTCTAAGAGTTATGCAAAATCTTGAAAGTTTCGATGCCTTGGATCTCTTATTTTGAAGTAATGAGGGCCTAAATCCTACTTGTAAAAGGTAAGGCATTCCCTAAAACCAAGTTCATGAAGAGTCAAAAAATAAAGCCAAACAATGATGATAAGAAAGAATAAAGGCTAGGAAATTAAAGTAGTACCAAAGGATTTTCATTAAAGTAATGCCAAAGGCTAGTGAAGGCTAGTACTAATGATGATAAGCAAAAATCAAAGAAAGAACATGTACACAGGGTGATGAATTAAAGGTTTTTCATTAATAAGCCGAAATACCAACAAAGTTCCTTGTAAATAAGTACAAAAAAGCCCTTACACAAAGATAAAACCTAAGCCTAACTTATACTTTGGTAGCCCTTCTCTCTGGTCTTCGGGCAGCTTTTCCTTCTCGACCTCTTTAGAGGTTTGCCCATTAGCAAAAAGCTGCGGTACCGAGACAGGAGCCTTGTCCAAGGCAGGTACTTCCATTGCAGCAAAAGTAAAAGAAGCAGTGGGGGCTTTATCACCTAGAGCAGGATCAGGACCCTCGGCATGGGCAGATTGGGTTGGAGGAGCAACACTAACTGGGGTCGGAGCAACTACCTTCATCCTGATAGCTAGGGGGTAGAACACCTTTTTCAAGTTCCTTAATTCCGAAGATTGGTCCACCCCAGCAACATTTAAAGCTTCTATCAGATGGGCCTCAATCTCTTTTTGCCCTAAGTGTAAGCTGCTTGCTCGACCTTAGCCATCTTCTAGGCTTTCTGCTTTAGCTCCTTGGTCAACTCCCCAATCTTTGCCCTAGCGATGGCAAGTTAACCTTTAGCCTCCCTTAGATGGCAAAGTTATTCCCAAGCTTTCCTCTCAAAGATCTCTATTGAAGCCTCGACGCTTTTCCAAGCCTTATCACACTCGATTAGTTTGAGGAGAGTCTCCTTTAGCTTTTTGTCAGTTTAGGCTTGAGCCTTCTGAGCAGCATAGCGCTTAGATTCTTCCTCTTTCTTTTCGTATAGGGTCTAATCCACCCATTCCTCAGCAACATGAGCTGCTTGGGTTGCCTAAGATTTTAAGGTAAAAAGAAGAAATTAGTAACTAAAGTTTGATTTTTAAAAAAAGGGGGCACAGACATACCAAAGCTAAGTCCCTCTTCAGGGATAGGAACATTTCGTACCTCTTCAGATTGCAAAGCTCGGCCATGTCCCAAGGTAGAAGAAGCGCCTGCTCCACAGAATTGGCGATATAGCCTGCCCTTCCATTGTCAAAGACACGAATTGAAGAATCTGAAGTGAGAGAGCCTCTAGTACCAAATGAGGGTTCCAGCTCAGAACCCGAAGGCACCGTTCTGGAATTATCTTAGAAGTCTCTCCCCCCCTCCTTTGCTAGGACTGAGTGATCTTAGGACCCCTAGTTTGTTCGAGAGGGGTCTCCCCCCTTCTTGTCTCTTTTCCGCTTCTTATTAGCAAGTTAGTCTTGGTGGGAGGAAGAGGAGCAGGTGTTGGAGGCCTGGGCACCATAGGAACCTCTGGAGTAGCATCCCCAGCGTGCGATTCCAATAAGGACAGCAAATCAGGCAATTTCTTCTTAATCACCATTCCTTCTGGGACTTCGGTAGCCTCTTGATCTTCACTGACAGTAACAACAACTGAAACGGATGTGGTTGCTGCATCCTTGGTCACGTCAGGGAGATAAAAGATTTCAAAATCTTCATCACGGACAAGACTTTCAGAACTTTCTTCTTCAGTCTCTTCCTTGACTTCTTTGATTAAGTCTCAGCCTCGTCCTCCAAAGAAATAATCTCTTCACCTTCAACTAGGGGTTAAGTTACTTGGTGAGTAGGGAGCTCTACAAGTTGGGTTTCGGTAGGAGGAGGCTTTCGGATAAACCCTTCGACGGCCACGTCAACTCTTGCAAGACGTGGATCTTTGGCCTTGGTCACGTGCTTTGAAACTTGAAAACAAGTGGAGATAGGCTTGAAGCCAAGGATAACGTGCACCGCCCAAAGTTGGTCGTCCCAATGAAGGAAGATCTCGGATCTCAAAATGTGGTTAAGCACATCAAAGTTCAACAAACTTCGTCTCTTAGCAATGACCTTCTAATATGAAGAAAAGACGATGGAAATAGAAGTAAGGAAAAGAATTAAAATATAATAATAAGAGCAAAATGGGGAAATAATAAAAGACAATAAACATATACATATACTTATATTTTTATCCCTAACAACTAAAAATGCAAGATCTTAAAGGTATTCCTAAGCCACCTCACTTGGTGTGCCATCCTTGATCGGGAAGTGCAGTCCATCATGCCACTCCCCTGAAACAATGAGAAAATCCTCATCCATGCCTTTGTTCGTCTCGGGGGGCAAGAAATTAACCTAACAGCAGGGGACCCTAGTTTTTAGGTAATATCCTGCTTCATTGTTTTTCTGGAAACTATAAACCCAATTTATATCATGATGGGTGAGGTTCACACCCATCTTATCATTTATTTCATCTATACTACCCAATATACTAAACATGTTAGGAGCGTACTGAGTGGGACAAAGTCTGAAAAGACTTAAAAAATTCCTAGTAACTCTACCCATGGGAATCCTCATTCCTCCCTCAATAAATGCTATCATAGGGATCACTACCACCTTGGTGGGTCTTTTCTCATGCCATTCTCCTAAATTATAGAGCATTCTCCTAAATTATAGTGCTCTATAGACACATTACTAGGAATTCTATATCGCTCTTTGAACTCTTCTCTATGCTCGGCGGTATCAACTAAGCTAAAAAATCTACCCATTTATAAGAAAAGAAAGAAAAAGGGAGAAGAGATCTAAAATTTGTAAAACAAAAAATAATCACAAGGACACTTACAAAGAAAATAGGAGGAGGGGCTTCTCGGGCGAGTTATCTGGAAAGAGGGCTGAGTATTTTTCTTCTAAAGGTAAAAAATGGGAGCAGTAACCCCATCTCTCCCTTTATATAGGGGTCAAAAAAGGAGCGGCAATTTTCCCGCCTTTTTAATAGAAAGATAGAGACTGTTGGATCGTGATCTCACCGTAGAACATGGGGAACAAGGAGCCGCTTGCAGCATTTACTGCTACATCGTGGATTCCAAAGCATCGAGAGCATGTCTTAGTTAGTCGAAAAGACACTCCCACGTGAGAACGTGGCAAAAGAATGCCGGAAGTCCATCCTACAACCACCAAAACCCCCCTTCCCTAGAGGAACAGAAAGTGAGGTTTTTAGGGCCTATTGTGGAGGGACGAGGATCCAAGAATACATACAGGAGGGACTAAGGGCAACGCCGAGGGAACAAACCTCAGAAAGCACCAGCAAAATGTCCTCGAGAAAATACAAGTGACATTATGCATATGCAGAAAGGCTACAATAGACGAGAACTCCGAGGATGTCAACATGCCCTCGGGAAATCGAGAATCAAAGCTAAAGGTTGTCGGGTGCACACCGAGGGCGAAGAGAAAGATCTGTCGCCAAGCAGGGAAGAAAGGAAAGAAGACAGATAAAGTACCCATCACCTCTGCATTCAATTCTCTGCAACCACTTAGCTAGCCGCATTAATGAGGAAATAACCTATGAACAGTGTCAAACCAACTCATACCTCAATGTAGAAGCCTTCTAGTAAGGCTTTGATGGGACAAGTATTTGGGAAATCCAATCCTGACATTCCAAATGTAGGGCTCAGATGTATCTTGGCTGATTATATAAAGCCAAGAAGCCCATGGATCAAAGGATGGATTTCTGGAGACTTCAATACTACTTGTAATCTCTATCTCGGACTGAACCTGAGGACCTCAATATAAGCATTTTCCATTAGCCTACACTTGAAATTAATTCAAACACATCCACTTTAACCTTTTCATCTTATTGAGGGCATTTAAGGTTGATTGAGCATCCCACCTGTTAAAAAATTAATTGTGTGAGTAAAAGTAGCAAGTTTGTACTTTCCATAAATCTGACTTACTTTTAGCCCGCCACACACATAGATATATATAGGTCAAGATTATGAGCTAACCATCTATACACACACACAGAGATATATAGGTCAAGATTATGAGCTAACCATCTATATAGGAAAAAATATCCTCAAAAGAAGCAAGATAAAAAAAGGAAATGAACCCTAATACCTTACAAGAATAAGTCTATTGGTCAAGATTATGAGCTCCTTCATTGGATTTTCGATGGACAAAATTTACTTGCCAAATTCAAATTATGACTGTAAGGGTGAAAAGCCCAAGAATGTATATTGGGCCATGGGCCTTGTCCGAGGACATTTAATAGTTCGAGGACAAGTAGACGTTAGCGAAGAAGTACAAATCAATGAGTTATGATAGGATTCTGGTCGTGAGGGTTTGGGAAGGTAGTTCGAGGAGAAATGCCTCCTCAGCTTAACAGAGTAGAAGTCAGAAGGGTCGACCTGCCCTCGAGAGTAACCCTCAGGGTAAACGTCAGGAGGGAATAGGACAAAGGGAAGTTAAGAAATATCTAAGGGAAAATTGCTACCACCGCATTAAATGTTCTGTAGCTAACTCTCTGACAGCATTAATGTAGAGGTGATACCTGAACAGTGATATTTAGCCTTACAGCTACCCCCAAAGACTTCAAGGAGGTGCTGATGGAACAAGAATCAAAGCCAGCAACTTAGTCTACACGTGGAGGGCTGAGATGAAGCAAAAGAGGGTAATATAAAGAAGAAAGACCTAAATTACAAGGGAATCATAGGAGAATCTGGAGAAAAAACACTATAACAATAAGAACTGGACTTATAATCAAATTAAAATGAGGCCTATACAAGAACTACTCTCCTCGGACTTTGCCGAGAAATTTTCTTTGCACTAAACTTGTTTGTCTTTGCTTTCTTGTAATCTTTAACTCATTATGATTATTGTCCAACTCATTGAAATCTAGTTTCCAACTTACTCTTTACAAATTCATTGCATTGGGCCCTTTGGGCCTAAATTTTTTTACCTTTTGGGCCTAGGAACCAAAACGTGCCCTTACTATGACTTTTAAAATTTGAAGCTATTTTCAGTTTGGTCGCATTTGAGATATTTTACTTTAGTTCACTAGGTTTGATATCATTTTCCAAATGGTTATTCTATCCATTTTTGTAATTGATTTGGCTATTAAGTGCTAACAAAACAACATTGTTTCTTTATTTTTATTTATTTTTAAATTACACTTTCAACACTTAATGGTTGGATTAGTTTATAGGAAATATAGAAAAGTACCATTTAAAAAATGAAATTAAACTCAGTGGAACAAAAAAAAAATCTAAAATTTAAGGGACCAAAATAAAATCAATCTTAAAATTTAAGAATTAAATATGTAATTTAACTTATTCTTTTTTTAAAAAGTCATACTACCTATACAAAAATTATTTTTCTTAAAAAAGAAAACATTAGATGCAAAAAAAAATTTCAAATTAATTAATACTTTCAGATGTTTTCAAACAGTTATCTAAGTTAAAGTATATTTTAAAGAGTTATCATCAGAGTTTACACCATGTATTGAAACTCTTTTGAAAAAAAATTTATATTAAAAAAAACAAAAAACAAAAACAAAAACAAAAACAAAAAAACGTTGGCTATAGTTGATGATGCTGACTTCTGTCTCACACCGACAGTGAAATTGCTTTTGTTTCACTCCAAAGTCCAGTTTCGCCTGCTTCCTCAAAATCTCAATCTGTCCCTCCGATCTGTCTCTCTTTTCGGCATTTCAATTCCCATTTCCATTTCCAGAGGTGGGTTATGGATTCCTTAGCATTGTTATTACTTTCCATATTTCTCTTACTCTCACCCATTGGAATAAGGAAAAGCAATGCTTCAATCCACATCTACCACAACGACCCTTTCAGAGAAGTCGGTAACGCTTACCTTCTCTCCGGTGGTAGCGAAGGCCTCATGGCTACACCTTTCTCTTCATCAAACCACATCTCTTACATCCGGTACTCTCTCTCTCTCTCTGTGTCTTATGTTTTGTTTGGATCTGAGGTTTTACAATGTCTGTTTTTTCTTGTTTTTTTCTAATGTCAGCCAAAAATCATTTTTTAATTTAAACCCAAATCACAGTTTCTGTTGAGATTTGTTAAGCTTGGTTAAGTACTGTAGTTGGGTCAGTCTTTTTATTTACTATTTTTTCCTCGTTGCCCAAAAAAATTAAGAAAAAAAGAATCTGAATCTTAATAAAAAGATACAGACTTGGTTTTTTTTCTTTTTCTTTTTTGGCTGTGACACTTGACATTCATAAATTTAGAGATACCAAGATAAGTTCTTTGCCAAAAACAGAAGAGGACGATTCTAAATTATTCAATAAGTCTAGAGAGTAGAGACTCAACATTTTGCACAATTGTTGACATGAATTTTTGTGATTTTGGTGCATTGGTGTTAGTGACGGACCCAAGTGAAACTGATGTTGCTTTAATTACAACAGGTCATGTCAGTAGTTTGTGGAAAACAAGAAAACGCCCTACCATTAACAATAAGTCTAGAAACACAACGACTTCCACATGTTCCACCATTGTTGAGGTGGTAGATTGTGATTGGTGTAAAATAAAAATGATGTTAGTAATTGTCACATGTGAAAGTGACGTTACATTAATCACAATTTGTCACCTCAAATGTTGTGAAAATAGTTATGAAATTTGTTGTCTTGGTAACGTTGTTGTACCATTAAACTAGATTGAGCAAAGCATTGTATAATTAAAAGCAAAAAACAAAAAGTTTTGATCTTTAGAGAAAATGAGAACAACCAAATGATAATCAATTAAATCACGAATTGATTTTGTAAAGACAAAATGATGAATAAGATAAAGTGCCATGCTCTTTTCTCGCTCCCCTCGTACTTGTTTTGTCTTTGACTCTTCTCCGTCTCATGTTTGGTGATTCTCGTGGTCCCTTTGGTCTAGTTCATATACAAAAGAAGTTACACCAATATTGGAAAAATAGGTTCTTAAAAATGGTTGTACCCAATGCACAAAGCTCCCACTTTTACGGTGTTTGGGAGAGGTGATTGGTAGACAGTGTTATTCCCAATTCTTGCTAGTCTCTTGCTTGTAAGTTTGAGAAAATGAATGTCTTATCTGGGATGGAGAGAGAGAAGTTTCTTTAAGTATGTAAACTCTTGTTCTTTAGGAATTGCTATTTGTTTGGTGGATCCAATTTCAATTTATCTTTGTGAATTCTTTGAAACTACCACAAAAACAATTAGCAAGAGACCAGAAGAATTTTTTTTTCATTTCCGTGATCTAACAGACACTTCAGCAAGTAAATGTATATGCACCTGTAGTAGGCCATGTGTTCATAAGACTTTTGCAAAATGCCATTGGTTTCTCTTTATTAGAGTGAAAAAATCAAAAGAGAATCCGTTGTGACTATCCAAGTCGGTAACAGATAGCATCTTGATTGAAATTTCAGTTTCCTTTATACATACATTCATGTGAACTTGTTAGTATGTTATCAAGATACTCACATGTGAACTTGTGACTATCCAAGTAGAGAAAGTTTGTTGAACTTGGTTCTCTACTTGGTGGTATGGCAGGCATCTGGGTGTAAAAACATACATGCTCCTGTATTAGGCCATGTGTCTGTAAGATTTGATTAAGCTATCGGTTATAACTATAAATGTGATCTCTGACATTTTCCAATTTGAATAGCTTTGAGAATATCACCTTCTGGAGGAGCAAGGATGTTGCTGACCAGCACTCAGACATGGAGCATAGTTCTGGGTTGGTACAAGCTATAATTTTTGAGGCAGCTGACCGTAATAATATTGGTGGTTCCGCTTATGGTGGACAAAGAGCTATATGCTGCACGCCTGATCTTGCTAAGATGGAAGGTTGTAAGCAAGGTGAAGTTCTTAGGAGACCCTCTGCAACAGATATCAACTGGCCAGTTGTTTTAGATGTACAGTTCAGTGGGAACTCTTTATTTACAAAAATGGATTACAAGGAGGTTCCTATCACAAAGACTGGAATGTATAACTTGTTTTTTGTGGCATGTGATCCAAAACTCAAGGAACTAGTAATGAGTGGGAAAACAATGTGGAAAAATCCTGATGGTTATTTGCCTGGTAGGATGGCGCCATTAAAGAAGTTTTATGTATTTATGTCACTTGCTTATGTGATTCTTAGTATCATTTGGTTCACTCAGTATGTGAGGTTTTGGAAGGATATACTGCAACTTCAGCATTGCATCACAGCTGTTATTGCTCTTGGGTTATTTGAGATGATTCTTTGGTATTTTGAGTATGTAAATTTTAACGATACTGGAATAAGGCCAGTTGTAGTTACAACTTGGGTTGTAACAGTTGGAGCTGTTAGGAAAACAGTTTCACGCCTTCTCATCCTCTCTGTTTCAATGGGTTATGGCGTTGTGCGGCCCACTCTTGGCGGTCTTACCTCAAAGGTGCTTCTTATTGGGATAACTTACTTTTTGGCATCTGAGTTGCTGGATATTACTGAGTATGTGGGGACCATCAATGACATATCAGGAAGGGCAAGACTATTTTTAGTTCTTCCTGATGCTTTCCTGGATGCATTTTTGATATTGTGGATTTTTACATCTCTTTCAAGAACACTAGAGCAGTTACAGGTATCACATTTTTACCAGTGATTTGTTTCTATTTTGATACTTAATCTCTTCTAATTTTATCATAGTAACATTACTTAAAATTCTTATTCCCGTGTGATGTTATTATGCTTTGATACGGCATAACTTTTAGACACTAATATAATTTCTTTCCAGGCAAAAAGGAGTTCTGCTAAGTTGGATATATATAGGAAGTTCTCAAATGCATTAGCAGTGACAGTAATTGCCTCAGTTGCTTGGATAGGATATGAGGTATGGTTTCTAGTTGATAGTGTAATGGTTTTTGTGCAAATTAACATTCATTTAGTATCCTTTGTCATTTTAAGAACTTATTTACTTCTTGAGGAGTTATTATGATTTTTCTGTGGGGGGGGGGGGGGGGGGGGGCGCTAAAGGAATGCAATATCATAAAAAATCATCTAAATAAATATGTATAGTACATTGTTATGTGTAACAATTTGGTTTCTTTAGGAAGCTCCTTATAACATGCAGAACTGGTTTATCACCCTCTTTAGGCCAACCAGGAAGCCATAACTCACTAGTTAAAAGATGTTGTCACTTTGTTCAACAACAGTCTTCCAGATGACCTGTTTTACCAAAACTTTGGTTTCCTGATTATACGTTGCAATTATATGTTAAATTTTACTGCTTTTGCATGAGAATATTAAAATTTTCAAGTTGCCTTTTTGTGGTCCTTGACGTTGTAATGATCTACATGTTACTGAGTGAAACTGTCCCTGATTTTTAGAAATCAACTGTTAAATATCCGTGGCTTATTTTTAACTTATTTGGTTTGGGGTGAAAAATCAAAGTCAATCACCCTATGGATATCCCCGCATAGCTAAGGAGAGAGTAAGGATGGTGGTGTAATAAGTACCTAAATTACCTTGAGAGTTTTTAGGTGAGCTTGGTATTATGCTTGATGGGTCTCATACATTCTTCTCTAAATCACTTAACAAGAAACAAAAACTTTCAGATCCTGTGGCCAAATGCCCACATTGTTGGAAAGGAGTAAATATGATAGCTTATTAACTATCAAAACTATCTTGGGAGTTTCAAGTTGGGTTTGATATTAAGCGTGCGTTTTGCATTAGCTTATTTTAGTTTTTTTCTGAAAGTGTGCTAGAGTATACTTGCACTTTGCAAACGTGTGAAAAAGTGAGGTTTTAAAAATTTTTACATAAAAGTTAAAAGCTAAAAGCTGAAGGAAAAAGCTAATGCCAAACAGACACTAAGCTTGCTTAATGGAGTGATGGACCTCATCTATTTCTCTCAGTGATGGACCTCATTTATTTCTCTCCTTCAATTTACGTACTAAAAAATATGATTGACTTCTATGACTTGGTAGTGGTTACAAATTACAATTCTATGCATCACATTAGAGGAGAATAACAGAAACTTGGTAAAAGGTTTGATGATAATCTGTGTGGGTGAGGCAATTTACTTGATTCTTTTGTGTATCTCTTTTCCATATGGGTTAGATTGCTTTTCTTTTCCTAAATTTTGCACAATTGTTATTAGATCTGATAAGCTTGCTCATACAGGTCTACTTCAAAGCAACCGATCCATTCAATGAGCGATGGCAGAGTGCTTGGATCATCACTGCTTTCTGGGACATTCTTGCATTTGCATTGCTCTGTGTAATCTGCTATCTGTGGGCCCCATCTCAGAGCTCTCAACGGTGTGTTATAATATGCAAACATCTATAACCAACAGCATGGTTCCTTTGCTAATTTTTGGCTGAAATTTCCAATGCAAAAATTTTGCTTGAAATGGTAGTCTGCATAAAAAAGTTTAGAAAACATTATCCAAAGTTGTTTCTTCTCTCTAACTTTAAACAGGCTTGCTTAATAAGATTATTTGAGGATTTTACCCTTATGTTAAGAACTAAATTTAAATACTGGGTAACCTCAAATCTCCTCCAATAGGTAGCCTGGTAAAACACCCTTTGTTTAATCAGGTGTTTTTCTTAGTTCAAATTTACATGAATCTATTCTGGAGGTGTATTTGTATTATTGCTATCGGAACTTGCACGTGCAAGCTGCCTACTCCTAAATAAAACATCATATAAAGTGGGAGAAGAATCTGGAAAAGAGGAATTGGGAGAAGTGGGAGTGTAGACATCCTTTACGGTCTACATTCGCTAGGTCATCTCCAGTCCTTCTTTCCTTTTTATTTGGGGGAAAGTTCATAAATGTCTCTTTTTTATGCTTAAAGAAAGTAACAAAGTAAACTATTCACCAGCACCCCTTTTTTTTTTTTTTTTTTTTTTTTTTTAATGTTGACTTATACTTACAATTATCACAGGTATGCTTACTCTGAGGAAGTGGGAGAAGAATCTGATGAAGAAGCTCATTCTCTAACCAGTAGAAAGGGGGAGGGTGATATCAGTTTAGTCAAGCAAGAGAAGAATGTTGGAACCAATGATGATTTTGAACAAGAAGATGATGAGGAAGAAGATAAGAGGGAATGATCACGCAATAATCTTTGGTTGTGCGTTATGGTCATGTTAATATGAGCTCTGGGGTTGAGATCAGCCTAGTCTCCCTGGAGTAACATTTATTGCTTCAATGATGACCCTGGTATGCAATGGGGTGGTGTAAGATTCTGCAAAAATGTTCTAGGGTCAAAAGGCTGCTTACTATTTTTGATATTTTTTTTTTCCACAATATTAGCTTTGTTTCTTTGTGCATGTATAACATATGTTGCAAATGGTGATGTCAATAGGGTAAAGCAGCTTGAGAGAGAGAATGGGATTGAAATATTAGATGTCAATGCCCTTGACAATACGTGTGTCATCATGATTAATTGTGAGCTTGGATTGTCATGTGATGCCATTTCTTCTCTATTTTTTAGCATCTAATGTAATTCAATTTGTTCAGTTAGTGCAAGATGTCCCTTCTCATTTAAGTAGTCAGAACATCTAGTTCCAGTAAATGCTCATTTGTATTTGGCAGAAGTTTGTTACAGTTGATTATGTTTCCTTCATAAAGAGATTGTTGCAGACTTGTAGGAATGTTCAACTATACTTAGAAAATAATCATATCATTTTAAGAAGGATTTGAGACTAACACTTATAAGTCGCATCTACAATTTTCATTTTTCACTTCATCAAAAAAGAAATCATCAAATTTTATAGCCCCTTATTCACTCAAGTCTTTTACTTAATTTAATATTATATATATTATTATATTTTATTATTATACATACATAAGATTTTTGTATCACCGTGTGGTAAAGAAATCACTCTTGGCTATAACAATTTTAAGAGCTTGTTTGGTAAGGGATTTCGAACAATAATTTTCAGTGTTTAAATATTGAAAACTATGAGCAAAAAAAAAAAGTGTTTGGTAGGAATTTTCAATTAAGAAAGTTTGAGTTACGTTTCTTATTTTATGGTGTTTGAATACTGAATTTAGAGAACTCCTTTTACCAATTTTCAGTTTTCAAATAACATTGCTTAATGACACTTTCGTAAATATGTTAAAAACTATAGGCCCCACCTGATAAGACTACTACATATAAAAGAAAGTTTTTGGACTCTCCACTGACGCCGGAACTTCTTTCTCTCTCTCAAGTCTCAAGTCTCAAGCCTCCAGTCTTCTTTTTCTCTTTCTTTTTCCTCCCATTCACGCCTGGGACCTTCCCTCTCACGCAGAGTCCTCTTCAAACTCTGGCTGTGCATCTATGTATCTTCCTATGTATAAACTTCAGAGTTTCTTCCATATATGGACCATTTCATATATTGGGCATATGGAAGAATGCTGACATGGCTCCAATTACTTACATTGTCTACCTTCGAAATTTCAAACCCATTCAAAGCCCTATCTGAATCATAATCATAATTAAACTAGAGAAATAGTACTAAAATAGCATACCCTACTTTGAAATAATGCAACCTAAACACCCAAAACTGGATAGCACCAACAAGAATGGTAGCCTACAGCTAGCTTTGCAGTCAATTCTGTGGATTTTCAGAGTTCAGGCCATACACTTTGATGCGTGGGTTTTGTAGTGGTTGTTGATGGCGACAAAAGCGACTTGTTTCCCCTTGGAATGCTCTGATAGAGATGAGAACCTCTGAGAAAGAAGTAGTAGTGGGTTTTGAGGACACAAAAGAAAAGGAAAAGAGAGGAGGAGGAGAGGAGAGGAGAGTAGTCTGAAAAGAGGCAACGGTAAAATGAGGGAGCTTTCTCTCTCTTCAAATAAAATAATAATACTTTTACTGTACTCATCAGTTTTATATATATATATATATATATATATATATATATATAAACACATATACATACCAAATGGTTAAGCAGATCTGTCATTTGTGAAAGACATGACATGGGAAAACTGTAAATTCCAACAAAAAAGGGGAAAAAGTAAATGACAAAATGGGGACATGAAAATTATTAAAAACACGTTTGCAAGATACTAAAAATGAAGGGAACTGTAGAGGATTATACTAAGAAGCCAAAAAACACCTTATCTAATATATCGAGTACAAGAAATCAGTAAAAATATTTGGGCACCCATTCATGCCCTCATCTTCAATCGATTTGGATATAAAAAAGTTGCATTATAGGTTGGGACACTTGGACATCACATCTCTAGCATGTGCCTGGCCTTCTACCCGACATTTGGAGAGAGAGAGAGAGAGAGAGGGAGTTAGATAATAGAATTTATAGAGAGGGAAGGAGGAGGAGGAGGAGGCACGGGATTGGGGTATTTGTTTCTCAACTCGTTGACATGGCTCCACATAATAAATCCACATAAAGCATTTACTTGCATAATAACTCATCACAAAACATTTACTTACACAAGTTTGCTGCCTCCATCTCAATATCCCTTGAATAACACAAACCAATAAGATACTGACAATATTAACCTAATCTTTGAAAAAAGGATCAATGAAGCTTCTTTTCTTTATCCAACAAAACAGAGCGTTTCATCAGCATCCATTGCTTTGCATTAGTGTAAAAAGCAAGCAACATAAACTGTGAGAAGCAAAGAAGCATAATCATAGCATCAAAAAGGAAAGGATATCTGTAGGGGGGATGCATGGTTAAGTAAACAATATGAAGAAGAACAGAGCACGACACAAGACAGGTTGTGAAAAATGAATTGAAGGAATGCGTCTCCTTTCTATCTTGTCTTCCACTTGGCACATAATAAATAAGGACGAAGAGAGCAGATACTGCAATATATGGTAGGACCAGCTTGTCACGACAAAGAAGAGGAAACATAGAGAACAAGGCATAAAGTGTAATCCATTTAAGAAGAAAAGGCTCTTCCAGTGCCAAAAGGCTTGCAGGCAGGAGAGGCAGCAAAATTGACTTCTCGTGCACTGTAAATTGAAAGAATGAAAATAATTTTTATATACAATACTATGAAAAGAGAGATTAGGAAAAACAAAATGAATCAAATTCAAAAAATAAAAAAAGATGACTTACCTTGGAATGAGAACATATAGAATGAGAATGCACTATTCAGCAGTCCATAAAGGAAACCTTGGTTGCTTGGAGCCCATATCTGCTGAACCATTGAAGGCAGACATGTAGAAACAGTTGCACCAAGGCTGAGAAGCTTCAATGATTGTATTGTGAAGATCCTCTTCCATTTTACAAGAACTGATGTTGTGCACCAAAAGTTAGCCACATAATCCTCATATATTCCTCTCTCAAAAGGAGCAAGACGAGAGAGAACCTGTAAATTTACCAAGCTTAAGTAATTCATAACTATAGTTGACTCAAAGATAAACTCAGAGAAGAATTTCTAAAAAAACTATGGATAGCCATAGCATAAAAACAGCAAAGATGGATTGCCATGTGATAGACCAACATCCTTGTAACGAATTACCGCAAAAGATCTATGGAGTTAATTTAGTGTACAATAGAGGCATATTGACCACAGTTGTTTACCCTTGAAAAGGCTTCCATAGAATGAAGATATGGCCACCAAACAAGAGCAAATGTTCCCAAGACCATAAGGCCTAGTTTCAACACTTCAAGAACAGGATTCCGGCGCCTAAGACTTTTACCCAAGAGATGGCTGAAAAATGCAGGTGCAAAATATGCAGTCATCTGCAGTAAACCACAATGAAACATTTGCTGAAGCCAAATCAGCTGGCAGGAGTGAAGTCCAGGAATAGCAAATACATTATTAAATATTTAGCTTGTTACAAAGGGACTTGCAGACCACAATTTCTTTCACGCACATGGCAGATGGAAGAGCATATAAACAATATTTCAATATATCTTCAAACATAAATTAATCAAAATCCCTGGGAGAATGTTACTCAATATATAGCAAGGCAATTCTGCAATGGGCTTTTTATGAAATAAGCATTTTCTTCCCCTCCGCATCATATTTTTTTCAGTGTTATTAAAAGACTAAACCCACTTAAGCACAAAGGCCTCTTTCTAGGTGCAAAGTGGAACCAAGCACCTAATTAAAGTGAAGTGTAAATTTTTTTAAGGTTAAGTAATGACTTCTAATAGATGGATTCATAATATATAATAAAAATAAATTGAAAAAAAAAAAAAAAAAAAAAAAAAAAAAAAAACAGTAGTTATAAATTTAGCCTAATAGCTCAGTTAGAGAGCATTATACAGTTGTACAACAGTTGCAGGTTCATAAATCAATTCCTACATAAGCTAATTTAATTTCTTAAAGTTTCTACAGAGTATTTTGAAAAGAATTATCAATGGACAACATGATAATTAACTAGTCATATAAAATTTAAACATAACATTTTATAAAATTCTCCTGTGCTTCACAAAATCTACTCAATCATCACAATGATCAAACAATGTAAATGACTTAATTATAACACCCAAAAATCATAGATCAACAAGCACAAAAAATAGAAAAAAGTAGTGATTTTTATGCAAAGGATTTAGGGTTTTAGGTTTAGGGACCTGCTTGTGGTTGAGAGCAAGACTGAACAAGAAGCAAGCTACTAGCTCTTTGTTAGAGAGAACAGCAGCAACAGCTCCAACAGTAAGGCCTAAGCTGATACAATTGTACTGACAGAATCAATGAGAATGAGAATTAAAACATTAGCAACCCATACTAAGTGCCTTCAAAGTTTTAATATAGGGGTGGAAAAAAGCAATGGGAAATTCAATTTTGAACCTGAAAATGACCGTGATCTATGAGCATCAAACATGGACTCAGTAAAATCATTGCAATGTGCCATGCTATGTGAGTTTTATGGCCATTTGAGCGACCCGAATGGTATGCAAGAACAAAATAGAAAACTGCAGGAAAGAACACCAGTGCATCAGAGGATAGAACCGTCCACCTCATGAGAAGTTTTCTGCAGGAAAGAGCATAGAAAACTTCAGAAAGCTAAAATTTATCATTACTTACTGCTAATCAAGAAAATTAAAAAAAGAAGTTTTTGATGAAAAAGAATGTCTGATAATACAAACCCAAGATAAGATTCATGGCCTCGTGAAGTGAAAAGAGAAACTGATTCAGGATGGAAGAATCTGAGAAATAGACCGTGGAAATAGCTCTGGTAGGCAGTAAGGGGAGGGTAGTCAAGTCCCCAGTAGCTGATATCATTGGTTGTGCTGTTGCGATACCATTCCTTGACTGGCAAATTAAGGGTGATCTCCATCCAATGCCTCTGTGCCTCAAAGTCTCCATACTTGGGAGGATTTCCTGCACCAGAATAAGGATGGAGTGATATAGCCACTCTCACCAAAAGTGCAAACACAGCAATGCACAGGAATGAGGCTGCAATTCCCTTGTGAACCAACCACCAGCAAAGATCACCATCACCAACCTCCTTGTCTTTCACCACCTTCCTCCCCTTTGTCCTCTCCATCTCTCTTAGACTCTCCAGCCTTAGTTCACGGCAGAGCCCGCCAAAATTCTAGCTTTTTCTTAATGATCTGTATAATACAGGCAAAAGAAAACTATTGAAGAAGCCAACAAAAACACATCAATGTATCACTTGAATCCCTATAATAAAGTGCGTTGGATCATAAATCGTATGGCGCAAATCAGGAGGCAGGCTGACACAGTACAATTTTTTGAATTCCACGTTACAGAAGAAAACACAACACGGATCTTCAAGAATATTGGGATATTGCTTCTTTTTGGTGCCAAACAAATAGGTGGAAGAGTTACAAATAAAGATTTGAAGCTTAAAATTTTGAATTGATTTATGCTCAAAAACATGATTAAAACACAGGTTACCCCACAACTATTGGCAGACACATTATTCCAAAATTAATAGCAGTATTCAATTCAAGCAAGTCCCATAATTTTCGGTAAGAAGTATCTGTACAGTAAAACGCTTTTGACAAAACAAAAAAGAATATGTATATGGATCCCACAATCTTGTACAGCTCTCTCTATCAAACATGAATGACACTAAAAAAAGCACAAAGAAATTATATTTTAGACAAACAATCTGTAATAGACATACATCCTTTGATCATAAATCAAAAGAAGAGCTACCAAAACTTTAATAATGTTGCTAAACTGTGTCTCCTTGACATTTTATCAAACACCTGAAGCTCAACATGCAAGTGACTAGCATGTAGGTGCAATCAATGGTGAAATTCGTACTAAACCGTCAATGGGTCACAGAATTGACAAACACAGACAACCCAGGACAAAGTTTGACTAAATATTAAAAACCGTGTCTCCTTGACATTTTATCAAACACCTGAACCTCAACATGCAAATGACTAGGATGTTGTTGTGAGCAGTGATGAAATTTGTACTAAATCGTCAATGGGTCACCAAATTGACAAACATATAGACAACCCAGAACACAATTTGATCAATATTTAGTTTTTGGTACCTTTGGGATTCCTGACGTTGGCAACCAAGTTTCAAATTTGGTCTCTTTCTTATAGTGTGACAGCTTGGTGTTCTTCTTCAACCTCTATTCCCACTAACACCTTCATCTTCGTTTATTTGGTTAGTGTTTTTCTCACTCTTTGTGGAGGAAAGAAATGGAGAATGAAAATGTTGTAAGATCCGTGAGGGCTGTTTACGTTGTACTAGTGTTAAAAAATTGCTCCCATGCCCCCCACATGGAACACAATTATGTTAGATTTCGATGGAATTTTGAAAGTTTCATTTTAGTCCACTTTAGAGGTACCAAATTGAAATTACCAATTGAAATCTTAAGGACTAAATTATAAAAATGTCAAACCAGCAAGGATAGATGGTAATTGATCCCAACCAAAACAAAATAACGAAATGGAAAAGTGAAGATTATATGATGAGACAGTCTTATAAGATCTCTCTCATAACATGTGTGAGTCTCAAATGTTGTGAATAAAATGTCTCATGCGATACATTTTCATTGGAAGAGGGTGTTGCGTAAGGATAATAACAAGGTAGAGTAGGGTCATATCATAAGTATTAGTTTCTTTAAGATCATCTATGTGTGTGTTAAAATACTTAGGGTCTATTTGGGATCCGCTTATAAAGTTAGCTAAAATAGTACAATGAGATTCATAAATAGTACCAAATAGCAAAAATAAGTTGAATAGTAAAATAAGCTGGCAAATTTCATCCATACCAAACGCACACTTAGTATTCTAAAAGAAATTATATTCAATAAATGAGTACAATTTACATAAAGAAGATTAATATTATAATCGGATCAAAACTAACTCTCAAATTTGATGTACCAAAATACATCAAATTAACAAATATATAGTTAGTCTTAAAATCTAGATTAACTCAAACTATGAAATTTAAAATCATATACTATATAATAAAAGTTGGGCTTAAAAGCCGTGGTTAGGGATGGCAATTTTGCCCCGCCCCTCCCCGCTTCACCCTGCGCGAGATTTTCCTGCCCCGCAAAGGTGGTGGGACGGGGATGGAGCAAGATTTTAGCCCCGCACCACGGGGCGGGGCGGGGATGGGTTTAAACTTTTTAGACCCGCCTCTCCCCGTCTCCACCCCGCCTCGCGTTGCTAAGGGTTATAATTGTAAATTTTTCATACCCTAAAACCCTACTATTTAAACAAACATATCAATATTAGCTTATTTTATTCTACTCAATGTGATTCTCTACCTTTATTTTGTTATGTGTTATACTATGAGTTTTTTTTTTTTTTTTTTTTGTGATTGTCTTGTTAAACACTTGGATATATTATTCATTTTTTTTTATAAAAATTGATTTAATTTGATGGGATAAATTTAGTTGTAATTTCAAGTATATTTTTATTAATGAAATAGGTTTCATTAAAAAAATTGTACTAGTTGTAGGGCAAATTAATAAAAAGTGGAGTTTTACGGGTTGGGATGGGGCTTCGCGGGGCCCCAAGGGGCGGGGATGGGGTGAGAAAGTTTTCCTCGTCATGTGGGGCAGGGACAAAAACCTCATCTTTCGGCCCCGCCCCGCCCCATTGCCATCCCTAGCCGTGGTTGCGCTAAGTAGTTTCACCAAATTGTATAAAAATTTTTTAAATTTGATTTAGAATAGATATAATTTTTTCCTTCTCCTATAAGTTCTAAGTTGATAAAAATCATAATTTGATTACAATCTAAATTCTATCTTAATTTGATTACAACTCAAATTCTTCATCTAATCTTTTATATAAAAAAAAAATTATTAATTAAAAAAAAACTAGTACACGTTTTATGATTTTAACTTCTTCTATAATTTCTAAGTTGATAAAAATCATAATTTGATTACAATCCAAAATTTTCATCTAATCTTTTATAATAAAGAAACTTAATTATATAAAATAAAATAAAATAAAATAAAAAAACCAACAACATAGTACACATTTAAGTTGAAAAAAAAAATCTTAATTAAAAAAAAAGGTTGGCTGCCCCAAATTGTAAGAAATTTATAGATAAAAAAATAATAATAAAATATTAAGCCCTATGAATATCACTATATCCTACTTGAATTTGATCACAATTGAAATACTAATCTGCATCAAATACCACTTCCAAAACTAATTAGATAAAGCATAAATACAAAAACTTCTAATTAAAATGAATTACAAGGACCAACAAAACTAATTTGATAAAGCCTAAGACACCTAAAAAAAAAGGAGAATACACATAAATATTAAAAAACAAAAGACAAAAAATGAGAAGATAATTTGATTACAATTGAAACACTATCCGCATCAAATACCTATTATTAATATTAATGTTTTAGCTATTATTTATTGATTTCTTTTTCAAACTTAGTCTCTCTCTTGGTTTGAAAAAAATAATAATAATAAATAAAACTCCTTCTCCAAGAAGCCATTTGACATGGAAGATATCATCACCACCACCACAGGCAAGTATTTTTTTACACTTTACATGCGCTTGATTTGTCTTTCAAATATGCATACTATTAATTTGGTTGTGTATTTTATAATCATATGCAAGATTAAAACAAAAATCCTTTATAAATTTACGACTATCAAGATCTATAGATTAAGCCAATAAAAGACAAATAATAACAGATTATATAAGCAATAAACAATTGATGGTAACCAATATAGTCCTACATTTATTTTACATAATAAATTTGTATTGATTTGCTTCAATTGTGTACATTTATTTTATAATTAATTTTTTGAATACTTCTATAAACCAGGATGCTAATGCTGTTGCAAATTTGCAAAGATGTGAAATACCTAGCAAAAACCCTTAAGACATACCTAATATTAATTGGATCAATTGATAAAAGACATTGTACAAGGTCACTAGTTTGAGAGAATTATTGCAACCTTGCAAGTACGATGAAAAACTAAGTATTATAAAATAAAAATCCTTTAAATTTCAAAATGACAATTTTTGCATGATTACATGTTAATTATAGTAATTATATAAAAAATATATTATCACAATTAATATTGTTATTTACAAATAATTATAAATACATTATTTGTTTTATGTAGTTTTGTGCACTATTGAATTCCTAAAAAGAGGATTGCCCCATGCACATATTTTGATTTGGCTTCACCATCGGCAGAAATTCCAATCAGAGATACAAACCCTGATACATATGAAGCAGTAGCTCAATTCTTGATGCATGCATGGACCATGTGGTGTAGCAATTAACAACTCATTATTCCTTTATTTCTAATAATTATCTATTTTGTTATTTTTTTTCAAATAAAAAATATATTTTATAAGATTGTGATAAAACCATGTAACGCACGGGTCTTTAATTAATGCATATATATATTTTAAAATTATTAAATGGATTGGGTTCATGTTCTTTTGGGGGAGGGGGGAGGGGGAACCAACTCAACTTACAAAAAACCAACCTGAGGAATTATGTTAAACTGTATTAGTTTAAATTCATTGAATTGGTAGAGTAAATGCACATCCCTCAATAAGGGTGTGTTTGGATATCGCTTATTTATTGAAAACTGAAAACACTGTAGCAAAATAATTTTTAAATGTGTGAATAGTGTTGTGGGACCCAAATTTATATTAAAATTTGTGTTTGGACGATTTTTGTGAGTCAGTGAATAGTACCGTGTGGGACCCAATTTTTTCAGCAAACGCACAAATGCATACTTCAAAACACAATCCAAATTGAGGCTAAATCCTAATTGAGGTGAAAGTGAAAAGACACTAATAATGTTTTGATGTTGATAAATTCTACAATTAAAACGGAAGAACAAAGATAAATGCTTGTAGGGTGGAGAGACTAGGGTCGGGGTTCAAGTCTTTAGAAGAGAGTTTCACACACATATATATTTAAATTAGACTAAAGTAGAATTTCTATCTAGTATAAAAAAAAATATCAGAAAATACTAATTGAGCTACAAGTCTTTTAGAAAATGACTGGTTAAAAAAAAAAAAAAAAAAAAAATCAAAGGACTAATAATATATAATACAGCAAATGTATATTAACTCAAAAAAAAATTGAAAAAGCATATTAATTGGAACTCTTGGCAAAGGGGTAATAATATTTTTTTTTTTGGGAGAATCAAAGGTTTATTAATTAAAAAAATAAATAAAATTTAAAAATTGGTTGGGTCAGCTTGGGTTCATAGTGGTTCCTTTTGGGCTTAACCAAACCCCAAAAGAATAAAAAATAAAAACTGTCTGTGTGTTTTTTTTTTTTTTTAAAAGGTTATTGAAGAGGAGAGTAGCATCATCAAAGAGGGTCGGACAAGCAGCAAATCTGAAAGAAAACACATAATAATAATATCATATCATGGCGAACAGCAATGGAGGTGGTGTTGGAGAAGAAGAGTTGAATCGATTAGCGGAGCTGAGCAAAACCCTAAAAGAAGGGGAGAGAATTCTAGCACCGACAAGAAGACCCGACGGTACACTCCGAAAGCCCATTCGGATTAGGGCTGGGTATGTTCCTCAAGAGGAAGTCGCCATTTATCAATCCAAAGGAGCTCTCTTGAAAAAGGAGATGGCCTCTCAGCCCCAACTGGGCCCACCTGGCTATGATCCTGATTTCGACTCCAGTTCTTCTTTAAAGCCCAAGACTAAGTCCGTTAAGAGAAACGAGAGAAAGAAGGAAAAGCGGCTACAGGTTTCTTTTTTCGTACTATAACTTTGCTCTTTACTTACTTAGTAGTTAAGGATAGTTTTAGTTAGTTCAACCGGTAGAATCTCTTGTCGCCGTGTTATTGTATAAAAGACTCGGGTTCAAATCCTGCTTATACTAAAAACTGATTGGTGTCTTGGTCTGACTGGACACCAAAGGTTCAAATTTCATGTTCGTAAGGTGAAGAGTGGTTAGTGAAAGCATGCCCTAGGATATCTGGTGTTATTAAATAGAAAAAAAATATTGTTATTTAGTGCTTCGTTCAACTGGTAAAGTCTACATTTCGTTGTCGTGTTATATAAGAGACCTGGGTTTGAATCCCGCTTACGCCAAAAACCAATTAGTGTCTTGGTTTGAGTGGGATGCCGTAGGTTCAAATTCTATTATGTAAGGTGAAGAATGCTTAGTGGAAACTCATTTACATGGAATGGATACCTGGTATTATTAAGTGCATCTAGGGTCGATTTCAAGCCTGAAGCCCAACTAGGTCACACCTAGTGCGTTTGGATCCTTCTGTAAAACACATTTGATGGGGCAGAAGGACTGAAAAAGTGTAGTTTTTTTTTGCGTTATTTGACGTTAAGAATAGTTGAAGTCAACTGGTAAAGTCTCTTATTGTCGTGTTGTATAAGACACCTGGGTTTGAATCCCGCTTATACGAAAATTAATTAGTGTCTTGGCCCGAATGGACGCTTTAGCTTCAAATTTTATTGTATCTATAAATAAAAAGCTATAAGAATAGCTATACCTTTGTAAGGTAAAAAATGCTTAGTGAAAACTCATGTACATGGAATTGACATGCCCTAGGATACCTGGTGTTATTAAATGAATCTAGGCTTTATGCCCGAAGCCCAGCTAGGTAACATGTAGTGCGTTATGTTCCTTTTGTAAAGCACATTTGATGGGGCAAAAGGACTGTTAAAGTGTAATTGTTTTGCATTGAGTGACGATTTCATAAATCCAGTACCTACTAATCTCATGCAGGTTTGTTTTTTGGTTGATTTATCATCCAGGCTGCTCTTGAAAAGGGTAAGAACATGGAACAAACAGTAGGTGGGGAGTTAAAACTGGAAGAAGCACCACCTGATGAAGATTTAGGTAATGGATCAGAGTCTATCGAGCAGTTAACATCTCAGATAAATGAGCTAGCCGTTTCTGCAAATGCTAGTGTAATCACCCCTCCCTCAGACTCAACGGAGGGTTCAAATTCAGGAAATCCTGTTCAAGATATTGATAAAAGAATTCGCGCACTTAAAAAGAAGGTAGAATTCATGCATTTAGCCTTCCATTCAAATAGAAATGACTATATTTCATTTCATGTTCTGTTCGTGGTTGTTAGTATCATATGATACACATTGCATAGTGCATGATATTTATACACATTGCATATTGTATGATATTGATACACAATAAAATTCTGCATGGGGAAAATTATTTTTATCTTAATTTTTTTTTTATCAATACGCCTCAAATTAGAGTGTATCGGGGATACTCATGTATCGTATGATCATATGAATTGTATTGAATCATTTCATCCGTGTCTGTCATTCAATTCATAAACATGTGAATTTGCCTGTGCAAATTTATTCGATTAGGCCAGATTTTGTTGCATCCAACAATTAAAAAATATAGCTTTTTAATTGTTTTCTTTGGAGAGTAGGCTTACAATGTGAAGGTTCAATTGATAGCCTAATGGTAATGGCATCCTTTGTGATGCCCATGTTTGTAGTTCGAACTCCACCTGCCCTTCTCCCACTATCTCCCTATAAAAAAGTAATAGATTTATAACATGTGTATACATTTTCTAAAATTAGTCTTTTTGTCTTCTTTCCTTTAATCCTTCTTCTTTGGTTCTCTCATCTCTCCTTTCTTTTTGTTTTCACGATTTTTGTTCATCGGGGTCATAGGACAACAACAAGACAACCGAAGTATCACTTTTGAGTGTGACTAATTTGAATGTAGATGTTCTAATAGAATCCTAATTGATGCGTTTACAGAAAATATTATAGTGGTGATAAATATAATATACGTATTGAATTTCTGACATAATTTTCAGTTGGTCAGATGATAAATACATGTGTATGTAGAAGGGTGGGTGCATGCATGCATGCATGCATTTACAGAAAGGTGCAACTTTTCTTACTTCAATTTCTACTTTAGACTACCAGATTTAATGAATTTTTTATATTCCATTTAGAAAAATTGAGGGAAAGAAAGGAAGAAACACCAAAATACATTGGATCTCTTACAGTCTTATTAACCCACCAAGGATAATTTTTGAAAATAGATTTATTTAAGCGTAAGTTGTTTAATTTTAATTTCCAAAATTTGAAACTTTTCTTATTTTGATATCTACTTTTTAGACTGTTGGGGTTAATGAAATTTTAATATTCCATTTAGAAAAATTGTGGCATGTGTGTGTGTGTGTATGTTTTCAAAAATGTGCAACTTCTTACTTCACTTTCTACTTTTTAGACTATTGGGGTTACTGAATTTTTAGTATTCCATTCAGAAAAATTGAGGGGAATTATTTTTCATTTATCAAATCTATATTAGTCTTGAAATTTATCAAATCTACGTAATTTGGAATAAATTTATTCACTAAAATTTTCATAACAAATCATTAATTGTTGCGTAATTCTTCTTATTTTTTAAATTATTATAATTATTTAATAACTTATAATTAATTAATCAATTATTCCTTTCTATTTTTTCTCAAAAAAAGAAACCTATTTAATATTAAATACCACACGTTTGAATAAAAAAAAAAATACCACACGATTACATAAAAAAAAAAAAAACTAAGGGATAAAGACCACACATTTTCATACCCTATTTATTACTCAACCTCACATTTACTTCACATTTATCACATATTCACATCAGAGAAAAGAGGAGAGAGAGAGAGAGGAGAAAGACTGCTGCACAGATAGAAGGCCAGTGGAGATTGAGGTCGTCGAAAGGACAAAGCCGATGGAGATCGGCGTTCACCATGCAGCACTACCTCGTCCACCGCCCCACCACCGCTCATCCTCCTCCCCACCACCAGACTGGGTCAAATCAGCTTGTTCTTCTTTTTTTCTTTTTTCTTTTTTCCATATTTGCTTATTCTGATTCAACTTTATTGTAAGAATTGGATTTTGTTTTATGTTTTGTGTTTGGATTATGTGAGACATTTGAGTCTTTGAGAGTGAAGCAAAGAGACTGAAACAAAGAGATGAAAGGAGAGAGAAAGAATTGTTTTTTATTTGGTTGTTTAAATTTTTTAAGAAAAAAATTCATTTGGAGTTGCTATAGTGTTCTCTAGATTAAGAGAACTATTGTAGCAACTTCAAAAAAAAATTGGAAAAGTTTTGCTTTAAGAGAAGTTGTTGGAGTGAGTTTTTGGTGTGTTTGTTCTCCAAAATTGGTTTTGGAGAACCTATTGGAGATGCTCTAATTTAATTAGATTTTGGATTTGGGATTTTTTTTTTTTTTTTTTTTTTAGCAAAATTGTTTATGGGCCAAAGAATGGGCTAGGTTTTTAGGAAATTCTTATATGGTATTTTCTGTCAAAAATCTAGGGGCCGGTTATTAAGTTCTTTCTTTTCTTTTCTTTTTCTTTTTTTGTAGTACTAATGGCTAGTCCCAGACAAAGTGGATCATTGGAATCTGTGGGGTCCAAGCGAAATGACCAATTTGTAAATTTGGAGCAAAGGAGGAAGGATAATTTTGGAAAATAGATTTATTGAAGTGTGGGTGTGTTTTTTACTCTGGAAGTTGTTGAATTCTACATTTATTTACATTCTTTTGCAAACTTTCTTACTACAAGTTCTATGTTTTAGACTATTTGGATTTTTTATATTTAAGGGAAAGAAAGGAAGAAACACAGAAAGATATATTGGACCTGTTATTAGCTCACTGAGGATAATTTTGCGAAATGGATTTATTGAATTAATTTCTTCAATGTTCCATAAAGTACAATAGATTGAATTTATTTCTTTTCAGTTTGTTCCGGATAGATTGAGTGTACAATCAGTGAATTACATTATAATTAACATTCACAGGTTACATTTTACATATGGCATGTGCCGAATGAGCTATAACTCAAATGACATTTCCTCCTAGGTGAGGTCATGGTTCAAAACCCATTGAGTACATTTATAACTTACCCCAAAAAAGGAAAAAAAATTACATATTGCATGTGAAGTAGGAATTGCCTATTTTATTAGTGTTGGCAGCACTGTCTCAAATTGTTTAGATATGACGATACGCTCTTTACATCTGAATACTATATGAACTAAGTTTGACAATGGGCAAGGTATTTATTTGATGATTTAAGGAAAAATGGTATTTCTTTTACTTTGCCTGGCAATTAGGCTTGTTTAGTTATGCATGTGAAGATGTTTGTGATATACTTAGGTACCAGCATTGTGCACTCCGAAATGTTTTTATATTTAGGCCAGAAATAGTGTAGCCTTTTTCTTTCTCCTTTCCTATTTTCCATTGAGCTGATATTTAGTTAAGCCATTAGGTCTACACCTGGTTTGCCTTTTGCTGCATTAGAATGTAGTGGCATTCTCACACACAATAATCTTTGTTGCAAGAGATGCAGTTTACTGATGATTTTCTTTAGAGTTGTTATGTTTGGCTGCAATCTGCATGCTGACCTTGTGTTTTATAAGAGAATTAAAGGTTTGTTAATTTGTTTGAGATATTCTACTAAGTAAGAAAGTTGTTGCTTAATATATGAAATTAAATACAAAATCAGGATCACAAAAGCCTTGACCAGTTATCAGTTCAGAATTTTGTGATAGCTGTGCACATGATCAAACTTTTTTTTGGGGGGGGGCCTCTTACCTTACCAATTTATGTTTGTGCAAAATGAGGAATCATGAGGACCAGTTGCTTTTGCCTCTTCATCATGTAATGTTTGTTTCTGTGTGATTTATGAGCTGACTGCTGTATTTATCTGCGTCTTTTCTTTTCTACTTCCTCCTGTCCTTCAGTCCTTTGTTTCCCTTCTTTTTATTTCTTCTTCTCTATGGTCTGATATTACTGAGTGGATTGCCTGTAATGATCTTGATTAAGGTGGTGTATTAGATCAAAAAAAGCTATCTTGGACAGTGCCTAGTGCCTACGCTTCTAAAATGATATTCTCTGGGGAAGAGGCCTTTTTAAAAAAGGGGAAACTATAATTTCTAGCGTAATACTTTAAGAAAAATAATCTGAGCTAATGTATTTGGCTTGGCCGAAAAACTGTTGTTTATCCTTAGTGTGTACTAAGCATACTAAAATGTGTGTGTGTGTGTGAGAGAGAGAGAGAGAGAGACATGTGGATGCCAGGGATTTTTTTTTTTAATGAGCCAATGTCAAGTTGTGCTTGGTAACTGTTCCCAAAGATTGGCTTGTTTGTCTACAAGCGGAGAAGTAGGTCAAATGACTAGCTGCACAATCTCAAGCCAAGCTTCAGTAGCTCAATTTATCTTATGGCCCTGTGTTTAGGAGAGTTCTGGGTTAGAACTAGATAAGTATGTAGGATATGGTGTTGGTCTTGCCATCTTGAAGAGTGCAATTTGAGTAAAAGCCTCGATTTGTAGATGTTTTTCAAAGTGATCAAGTGAAAGGAATAAGGGTTGGACTTGCAATATGTTTCCATGTCCAAGAACAGTGGGAAGAAAGCCACAAAATACAATAAAGAAGTGTAAAAGGAAGTAAGAATAGAGGGAAACTGCACTTGTGAGCTATGTGCTAGAGGCAAGTCCTTCAGAGATGGTGAGTGATACCAAAGCTAGGTGGTGATGGACGGAAATATATATGCTGAAACAGGACCATTCATTTGTTATTGACAGGCAAATAAAATCAGATATTAATATAGGGACAAGGGTCCTTGATTACAAGCTACTACTTTTGAAGTGATGGGCTTCTAACATGAAGAGTTGAAGTCTCTCTCAAACTAATCTACCCCATTAATAGAGTGTCAAATGGATTGCAGCTAGTTAGGCATAAGGAAAATGATTTCCAAAGAAACACTTTGAACCAAATATGGAGGCTTAAGGAAGTAAATCAGGTACAGAGTATTGTTGATATTGGCAAGTGTCAATCTCAGAAGTACTATATGTTTCAATGGTCAGTTATCTTGAATGTAGATCGTTATGGTGAGGGAAAGGGAATGTCTTTTGGGGTAGAAAAGAGAGAACAGGGTGTCAGGGACTGTGTCAATAGTTAGGTGAACAGTAATCAAGAGAAAGAGAAGAAGAAAAGAGAGGGAAAAATAAAAAAGAAAGATCACACTAGGATACATACCTTCTGAAACCACAATGCTCAAATTTGTATGATCAAATCTAAAAATCTCTAAGTACATGATCATATATATAGAGACCATAACCCTTGTAGAAATTTCTAAACTCGATTCAATTTACAAAGTATTTTATAATTTGCAAGGGCTGTAGAAAATTTCAAGTTTTCCCTTCATTACAAACTAAAAATAACTCGTGAATTAAAAACTGAAATTATTTCTTTAATCCTGTACTTCTTAGAACATTGTGATACCCCATATTGTGTGGATTTGATTGGATTGGATTGTATGAGTGTGTGTTGTGTGGGAATGTGTTGAGTCCCACATCAAGTGTTTATTAGGTAGATCCTTTCTATATAAGTGTTTACGAGGAGCTCTAATTGTAACTTGATTAGTCTGTTTAGGGTATAGAGTAGATGTGACTAGCACTTTCCGGGTGGTGATAAATGGTATCAAAGCCAAGACTTGAGGGTATTGCCGCACAATACTGGTTGAGGACGTCTATGGGGGAGATTGTGGTACTCCAGATAGTGTAGATTTAATTTGATTGGGTGGTATGAGTATGTGTTGTGTGAGTGGTTGTTGAGTCCCCACATTGGGTGCTAACTAAATAGATCTTGGTTTTTTTTTTTTTTTTTTGGGGGGGGGATAAATAACGGAATTGTATTAATAAAAAATCCAGGTACACCTGGGGTGTACATGGATAACAGTACATCAAACTCTTAAATTACAATGATCAAGCATTTCTAAAAATTAGAACAAGGAAAAAGATTAAAGGACGAATTCCACTCCAGCAAGGTGTGGAAAAGGAGAGATTTAAGTTCCGAAATAGACTGTTCGTTCCCCTCGAAACATCTTGAGTTCCGTTCTCGCCAAATACACCATAAGACACAATGTGGTACAGCCCTTCGTAAATCAATGCCCCAATGTCCACCGAAGGAACCTTGCCAACTTGAAAGTAAATCAGTAACACTGGCATACCCCATAGAAGACCAAATAGAGTCCACACCATAGACCATAACTCATAAGCAATAGGACAATGAAGAAGAAGATGATTTACCGATTCCCCACTCTTTTTACACACATAGCACCAATCTACAACTGTGACACCCTCATACCTTAAGTTCTCAAGAGTCAAAATCTTACTTAATGTGGGAGTCCATGAGAAGAAAGCAACCCTAAGAGGGATCTTTGAACACTACACAGGTTTCCAAGGAAAAACAGTGTTAGGATTAGAGGAAAGGGAGAAATAGTACTCACTCACTTTAAAACTCTTATTCCTTGCTGGTTTCCAACAAAGTTTGTCATGACCTTCACCATTAAGAGGCATAGAATTGATAAGATCCAAAAAAGTGTAAAAATGTTCCAATTCCCAATCTTGGGCATCCCTATAAAATTGAAGATCCTAGTGAAGCCTCTGGTTAGGAAAGTGCATAACATCTTCAATAGAAGACCCCTTATTACAACTACTGCTATAAAGTTCCAGAAATGCCTCCCAGAGAGTACAACCCCCACACCACACATGATGCCAAAATTTAATTCTATTACCAACACCAACCTCGAACTGAATGGATTTTGAAAAGGCTGGCCAGCCTTGTTTTATGGTCTAAATAGATCTTGGTTATATAAGCGATTACGAGGAACTCTAATGGTAATTTTATATTAGTGATTACAGGGAACTCTAATAGTAATTTGACTGGTCCTTTTAAGTATAGCGCCAAGTGCTTTTTTTGGGTCATGACAGACACGATCTTCAAAACCATATAAGACTCACTGTTGCATGTGAGCCCCTCCCACACACACCCACATTCTAGGGCCTGATTGGAGCAGTTCTCAAAAAACTATGTTCTAATTTTATAAACAAAAAGGCAGAAAAGTAGCAGAATTTGTGTTTGATTGGTTGTTTTATGTTTTTAATTTTCTAAAATTTCTGACTCAAAAATCATTGTAGTGAACAATATTTAGGAATCCAAAATGGTGTTTTCGGCTATTTTAAGTACTACTGTTCTAGGAACAAATCTGAAAACTTACACAACAATTGGACAATATGGAGACTCACTATTGGCAAACTCTCCAAAATGAAGTATTACGTAAAAACATATATATACTAAAGCTGTTTGCTCACTTGCTTTGAACACAAGATAATCTTGCAAGTCTTGTGGTCAAATATTTTTTGTGCAAACCACTATCAACTATAAAAGCTCATTTTTCTGGAGGGAAACAAACTAAAATTTTGCCAATTCAGTAAACTTCACAGGTTTGACTTTTCTAATTTGTGGATTGTCACTCTAAACTCGCCAACCACCAAGTTGAGGGGAAATGACCCCCTACTTGTCAGATCTGTATTTTAGATTGGCACAAAAGGGGGGATTAGAATCATAAGAAGAAAAGATTGTTATCAGTTGTTCATAATAGTTGTCTCATTTAACCCATTTTTGTTGGTTCAACTGGAGACAGCATGAGGATGATTGGAGGGCAGTACTCCCCCCTTAATCCCAGCTAGTTTTCTAATCCATGTCTGGTGGAAACATAAAAAAAAAAAAAATGCAACAATCCCAATATTGCTTGAAGGCTCATGCTTTATGTGGTCACTTCATTTTGGTCCAACTTGTTTAACCTATACGTTTGTTCAATTCTGCAGATTCGACTTACAGAAGCTCAACTGCAGAAAACCACACAAGAAGATATGAAGCCTGAACAGTTGGAAAAATGGACAAAGCTTGAAGGCTGGCATAAGGAGCTACAACTATTGGAAGATAAAAAGGCTGAAATGGCAGCATCATGAACTAGGGTTGGGTTGGAGAAACTGTGTAGTTTCTGTCCTTGGTGCTTTCTTGATAAAGATAAAAACCCTTTATGGTGGGAACAGGAGTTCATCTATCTAGATTTTGTTCGTGTCAGCTGTGTCACACATGCATCCCGATTGACCATATGGTTCTATTCTCGCAGTTATTCCACCACAGTCATAGGGTTAATCTGCACAGTAACTATTCATCTCTAGTGTTTTCTTAATTATCTTTTGTTCAGTTTCTAATTTTCTAACTGTTCATCTCATCTCTAGTATTTTCATTAGTATACTCTATTCAGTCGACCACATTAATTCAACTTCATGACAATCCCCCCCCCCCCCCCTCCCCCCTTCTCCTCTTCCCCCCCAAAAAAAAAAGATTCTGTTAATATGATCCATTCGAAATCTTTCTTAAAATTCGTACTAACTAATGTTAATAGGGAGATGTTACTTGGTAATCCAAATGGTCTGATCATTCCAACTTCATGTCATACATGCATGTAATTAGTACCATCTTTCTTTCTTCCTTGGCCTATAGGCTAATGTAATAGAATGTAGCTCTAGTTTCTCTCATTCTTTATATCCATTCCTATTAGTCTCTCTTTTTGCATTAAGAAACGTTCCTACAAGCTATAAGGGGACACTCAGACATGGAAAATTATGTATAGTTCTGTAATATCTAAAGATTATTTATCATGTTAACGCTGATACTGCATTCAATTTGCCTCTCTCTCTCTCTCTCTCTCTCTCAATTGGAAACGATGGGCCAATTGTAGGGTAACATCCACTCTAAGAACATTACAAATTCCAAAAAATAAATTAAAAAGAAAATAAAGATGTAGGGTAACATCCTTAAAACACTCTTACAACAATACTAATACCAAACCATAAATTAAAAAGAAAATAAAGAAGAAAAGGATTCTTTATCCCATACAGCAGCTTTTTCTATAGGTACTGTTTATTATAACTAGAGAGGGCAAAAATTTCCAGCTTTGCCTTGCACTGTCAAAATAAATCTTTCAATTTTGAAGGTCTGTATCGGCCCTTTCTCTAACCAACATGGGGAATTGTTGTCCCTTAGGAAATACCAAAGTGTAGATACTAGTTCAACTACAAGGACATTGATTCCCTCTTCTGTGTGTATGGATAAAGGATTCTATGTGACATTAGGATTGGGTAGATTTCTCAATTGTAATATCCATAGGTAAAAAGCTTGGGCCAACATGCCTCAGGCTGGCATAGGCGGAGCTGGGGGGTGCCAAGGGGGGCCCCCTAGCTTTCGAAATTTTCCATTAATTTCTTTTACATTTCGTAATAAATCTAAAAAATACACAAAAATGTATTTCACCGGCCCCCCTTGAGAAAATTTCCTGGCTTCGCCACTACCTCAAGGCATGAGTTTGACTTTCCCTATTAATAGCGTGTTGTGGCTCCTTATAATACCCAACTTGCAAGTTGTTAATCTAACTCAGCAACTATGGTGTGGGGTTTTAGCCTGAGAGTAATTAGGGTGTTATTATGTCACGCCCAAATAAGAAAGCCAAATAGTCAACCCCTTTTAACTATTATTTATTTACAAAAAAAAAAAAGTCTATTAGATTCTGGACCCAATATTTTAATGCCCAACAAATTGTCCTAGGAGTGTCATGGACCACCCAATAGATGGTATTCACAAACTTTCTTGTCTCTTTCCATAGGGGTAATGAGGGATGCTTGAAGAGTGACTACTAGTGGAAATAGTTTGCCGTGTTGTGGATGGTGTATGGAAACGATATATGAGGATGGTTACTGAATAACTTCACCTTGCTTTCCTTAGCTTTTATAGCCGTATTTCATTTCTTAGCTTGTTGCTCAACTATATATTTAGAGGATGCTAGTGTCTCACACTCTTTATTACACACTCACCATACGTACACTGCCATATGACTAAAATTGTGTTAATGAAACAAGACTTTATAATTTTAATTAAAACTTGTCACAGACCCACAATGCATGGGCATAAATAATTATTTTGTATTGTAATATAATGTATACTTTTTTCCCTAAAATTTTTTGAAGATAATTTTTTCTCCCTAAAAATTAAACAATTTCTATTCGGTCTAATTCAATCCAATTAGGTCTTCTTTGGTCCAATTTGTTCCAATCAGTCCACTCAATCAATTTCGGTCCCCCTTAAATTGATTCTTTTTGTAGGTTCTTTTCAAGTTTAGTTCAAAACTCCATATTTTTTCATAATTTTTGGGTTGAAAAGCATGAAAATGTATTGTATTTGGGCTAAACTCTTTAGTTTTGAGTTAAAAAATACAAAGAAAAATACTAAAATAGACATTAGAAATTAGAAATATGAGTCCTAAAAATGCAATAAAAATGATAAATGTTTAAAAGTCTTATTTGGTCCATTTTGTCCTCTTCGGTCCAATTTGTCCTTTTTGGTCCTATTTAGTCCATCCTGTCCACTAAAGTTCTATTCAATCCAATTCGGTCCATTCAGTCCACATTGGCTTTATTTGGTCCAATTTTGTCCACTTCGGTCCATTTTGTCTATTTTGGTCCTGTTCGGTCCACTCTATCTACTTTGGTTCTATTTGATCCTATCTCGGTCCATATTGGTCCTATTCAGTCCATTCTATCCACTTTGATCCACTTCAGTCCTATTTAGGCCATTCGGTCCATTCTGTCCACTTCAGTTCTATTCAGTCTACATTGCTCCTATCGGTCTTCTTCGGTCCAGTCTATCCACTTCAGTCCAGTCTGTCCACTTTAGTCCAATTCAATCTAATTTGGTCCCATTTGGTCTACTTCGGTTCTATTCGGCCCAATTGTTCTTATTCGGTCCACCTTGTTTCTATTCGGTCCATTCAATCATATTCTGTCCACATTGCTCTTATTCTGTCCAATTTGTCCATGTCAATCCTATTCAGTCCGCTTTGGTCTAGTCTGTCTACTTTAGTCTTATTCAGTCCAATTTGTTCCCGTTCAGTTTATTCTGTCCACTTCGGTACTATTCGGTCTATTCGTTCTTATTTGGTCTATTCAATCCACCTTGTTCCTATTCGATTCTATTTTGTCCATTTGGTCCAATTCAGTCCATTCAGATTATTTCGGTTCATTTTGGTCCACTTCGATCTATTTTTGTGCACTTACATAATAGGAAAAGACATGTTTGGATTGAAAGCACTTAATCTAAATCCATATATATATATATATATATCTAAATCCATATATATATATATATCTCAAACTCGTAATATCTAAAATTTTAAACATAACATTTATTGTTGCTTTTGTTGAGCCACATTAATGTAGCATTTTAGTCTATTTTGGTATGGCTAAATTTAAGTGAAAGTCTTTCTAAACATAAAGGCTATGAATATACAAATAATATTTAGGGCAGTTACTCATTTGTTTTAACTTTTAATGTCGTTACTTTTAAACAATATATATATATATATATATGTGTGTGTGTGTATGTATAATTTTTATTTAAATAAATTATTCAAATTATTTATTCTTTTAAAAGAGATTATCATGATAATCAAAACTCATATCATACTTATACTGAATATGTATAATTTATTCTCTAGATTTTATTGGAGAGAGAGAGAGAGAGAGAGAATATTTGTGATGGGGATCTAAAAAATACAACACCAAAATGTATGAACCAAAAATAGAGTTTTGAAAATCACAATGCTTATCCACAACATTTTCACAATACTTTCACAACAAATCTTAGATGATAGGTTGTTACTAGTTCTAATTTGAATTTACAATTGAAATGACTTTTTTATCTATCAATAACAAGCAATATCAACCTGCCACATAGTATTTGTTGTAAAAATATTGTAGATATAGCATTTCTATAAATAAAAAATGGCATGTTATGATGCACAATACAAAATAAAAGCTGTACATTCAAAAATGACTTGACAAATCTACCTGAAGATATTAAACTAAAACAATCACAAATTACCCATTTTTATAATCATAATTAAAATACAACTAAAATTAAACTTTTTTTTTTTTTGACAAGTACAACTTACAAGTTACAATGAAATATTCTCATTTTTATTTTTTAATTTAACAAAATCTAATCTAAAAAAGTCTAACAAACAATGAAACTACATTCAACCAAGTATGAAAAGGATTTGGAATATTACTTTC
Organism: Notholithocarpus densiflorus; assembly: GCA_030021035.2. Taxonomy (NCBI): domain Eukaryota; kingdom Viridiplantae; phylum Streptophyta; class Magnoliopsida; order Fagales; family Fagaceae; genus Notholithocarpus; species Notholithocarpus densiflorus. The sequence goes on from JARYZH020000003.1 coordinate 11,820,233, forward strand.
ATACACGATTGCTTACATGAGTATTGGTGATGAGTTCTCTGTCATTAATCGCTCTAATAAAAGAACACCACATCAATCACCAATGGTAGAGCGCCAAACAACACTTGGGATGGCCAAATCAGCACTCTACCATGTGTTATAGAGGGCTGGCTAATGAACACATTAATTGACCACAGTTCTTCAAAATTTTCTTTTATATCATTTTTCTTCAATTTTATTCCAAATTTTTTTGTATCTTATAAGAGATAATTTTGCTAAATTTTTAGGAGCACCAAGAAATTGAAAACTCTTATTCAATAATGGAAATAAACCAAAAACTTAATTCTATAATGAAACAATCACAGGCCTCTGTTCAATTGAGACCATCACAACAATCTGTTTCTTTCCTAAGCCTTACTTAGGAAGAGTTGGAATGCTCTGTTCATACCTGAAGAAATTTTCTGGATCAACTGCAGTCTTTACCTTCACCAACCTATCAAAATTTCCATTGAAGTACTTGACCCCATAAACCTTCCCTTCTTCATAGGTACCATTGTGACTGATACCAATGTCAATGTCCCTATAATTCAAATAAGCACTCCTAGGATTCTTTGATACTAATGGGGTCATGTAACTAAATAGGTTCCTTATCTGAGTTAAATATTTCTTTTGTGCCTCAATTCCCTCTTCTTCCCAGGTTATTGAGTGCTGCACCTTAAACAAATTCCCAGCACGGTGTGGAAAAGGCGTGTCTGTTGCCGGGATTCTGCTCATTTTTCCACCATACGGGTTGAAAACCAATCCAGGTTTTCCAATCTCAATAACTTTCTTCCACAGCAATTCCAACCCATCTTTCGGAATTGGGGTCTGCACATAGTCTGACTTCCTCTTCAAGAAATCTGCGGAATCAAGATTTCGATCAAGCAAGACATCAGGGGAGGTTTCATTGTCATAATGACTCCACCATAGAACAGAATCAATCCAACTCATTTCCTCAACATTTTCCTTCTTTAGGCCTAATTCAGGAAACTCTTTTCCTAACAATGTGACAACATCATCACCCTTACCTAAAAACAATGCCATAATTGTGGCTCTGACAGTCTTTTGACCCTTTATCACTTTGGAACTCACGGGTTGTATAAGCATTCTCATGAAAAGGTTTTCATCAGTGTTTGGTGCAACATTCTGCCACTGATAAACAACATCAGTTGCATTCTCTTCCAAGGTCCTTTGAACTTGAAAAACTGTAACAATTTCTGGAACCGGAACCAAATTTATTTTGTATGCTAATATTACTCCAAAGCTTGCTCCTCCTCCTCCTCTGATAGCCCAAAAAAGATCTTCTCCCATCGAATTCTTGTCAAGAATTCTACCATTTACGTCTACTATTTTTGCATCAACGACATTATCGACTGATAGTCCATATTTTCGCAACATGTTACCATATCCTCCACCACTGAAGTGCCCTCCAACTCCCACAGTGGGACAAATCCCAGCAGGGAAGCCATGTACTTTGCTCTGCTCCCATATTCTATAATAAACTTCTCCGACAGTTGCACCGGCTTGTACCTGTTAAAATGAACGGTCAGGGGGGAAAAATTGTAAATCTATAATCTATATAAGATGGCTTTTGAGACCTTATAATTTTATATATTATTATTCTATTACAATTTTTTTTTTTTTGATACAAGATAAAATTTCTACTCTAGCCTAATCTAAGTGTATATGTGTGTGAAGCTCCCTCCTGGAGACTTGAACCTCGGCCCTTGCCTCCCACACCCCACAAGTATTTATACTTATGGAGTGACCACCGCACCAAGAGTGCGCGGTGGTATTCTATTACATTTTTAAATTGAAGTAAAATTATGTTCTACATTTACACACCCCATTAAACTAGCTAGTACTAATTAAGAAGGATGAACACTCCAAAACCCTCTATATATATAAATATATATATATATATATATATATTAACCAAATATGTTTGACTTTTAGTTAACCTCATAATATTGTGCCACATAAACTTTTAAGATCTCACAATTTTACACGTCATTATTATAACTAGTGTGTAATCCTATGCATATGCACGAGTACATTTAAAAACAATCACAATTACTTCAAAATAAATTTGGTGTAAGAATTACAACTTACACATGTTTTAAGCCATGAATTTCTAAAATATGTTATGATTTCTCATTTTATATATATATGATTTAGAATTTAATTGGATCTAGACTATTCGAGTTTTGTACCCAATAATTCATTTGCCACAAAAATTAAAAAATTAGGTGGGACACATGGCGCAAAATTGAACTCCAATTAAAATTCAATTTAGAATCTATTTGAATTTAGACTCTTTAATTTTTGCACCTAATAATTCACTTGACACACAAATTTAAAAATTAGATGAGACACGTGACGCAAAGTTAAACTCCAATTTAGAATTTAATTAGATTTTCTCTTATTAGTATATATATATATATATATTTTTTTTTTCATATTTTCTAATTGATTTTAAATTCCATACTCTTTTTAAAGCCTCTATTAAAATTTTTCCACGTCATATTTTCTTTAAAATATTAAATTTTATAAGGATTTGGTGTAAACCTTTGGTTTACACCCTCTAATAAGGACATGTTACATTATTATATTACTAAAATATAAATACATCTGTGGGTTTCAGTTAGCTTAACTGGTAAAGTCTCTGATAGTTGAATAAGAGATCTGGGGTTCAATCCCCGCCTACACCAAAAACTGATTGGTGTCTTGGTCTGATAATAAAGAGCTATCATCAGGAGCGGACGCCATAGGTTGAAACTCTCTCAAAAAAAAAAAATATAAATACATCTGATCACACATGATAACATCTCCATAAATACAATATTTTAGGTATTAAGTAAAAGACTGATGCGGTATTACTAGGTGTGGTATGATATATTGAGTTTTAAGTAAAAAGATGATGTGGCAATCTCTTATTAGATAGTGTAAAATATGGGTTTTACACCTCATCCTTACCAAATTCAAACTCTTTCTTTAAATAAAAAAATATATATAATTTCATATTTAGACTAATAAATTTATCTATTAATAATTACCATAATGATCGAAATTCGTATTTAGATAAAAAAATTATACAAACTATGTATATATAAACTATGTATCAAAATCCATGCCTCTTAGTTGTTGTACTTATACAAACTATGTATATATAGATTCAATGAATTCACCTATCCTCAGTGGCAGAGCTAGAAATTTTTCTCAAGGGGGTCTATGCTAAATGTATCATTGTATTTTGGTATCCTTAATTTTCTCAATATAAATGTGTATGGCTTTATTCTTGAATATATGTGTGTGTGTCTTAAAGAGAGTTACTTTTATAATTTTATAAACCTATGCTTTAAATATTCCTAAAATTAATGATTTATAAATGACAAAAAGTCGATATTAAAAGGAAAATAAATGAGACAGCAATAAATGAAATAGTATTTATACTTTTTTTTTTAATGAAGAGGACCGTTACCTAAAATTTTTTCGAATCTTTGAATTTTTGACATTAAAATAGAGGTGGAGGGGCATTTTTTGGAAAAATGAGGGGAGCCTCCCCTCCCTCCTCCCCCAACACCCCCCCCCCCTCTTCCCTCCCTCCACCCTTGCTTGTGATGAACGGTATACTATGTGTACTACACCCTCCTCTCATGTAAGAGTTTTACATCATCTAATAAAAGATTGTCACATTAACATTATAATTAAAATTCAATACATCCTATCATACCTAATAACATTTCAATAAACTCTCAATTCGGTTGGATTTATATATGGATTGGTATAACCCCCCGTTCGGATGTGATTGTGTTTATTCTTAAATTTGTGATAAGATTATGTGGCATGTTGAGATTGGAGGGGTAAAACATGAGTTTTACACCACATCCTTATAGAATTTAATCTCCTCATATAAAATGTCAATCTCATGAAACTCACATATTGGGTCTACATTTATGTGAGAAAAGAAAAGGATTTAATTATAAACCCGGTGCACTAAATAATTTCACTTCGAGCTAAACTAAAATCAGTGACTACCCTTCCCTCCCCTCTACTCGGCTCGGCTACTCCTCTCTCTCTCTCTCCATCCAAAAATACTGTTAGTGTTCCTAGATTTTAATCACAGTCAATCTTGAATTAGACTAAAATCAATGACAATGTTCATGATATACAACATGCTACAAATGTGAGATATGCTAACATTACCCAAGCAGTTTTTTCCGCAATATCAACTGTGATGGACCGAAGATTGAACAGGTCAAGGATGATAAATGGGACATCAGATACATAAGAGAGACCCTCGTAGTCATGGCCACCACTGCGGATTCTAAGCTGAATGCCATTTTGCTTGGCGCAAATAACTGCGGCTTGGACATGGGATTCGTTTGTTGGAGTCACGATGATGACTGGTTTTGGTGTGTAAGAGGCATTGAACCTGGCATTTCGAATGTAGGCTCGTAGAACAGGTGTGTAGGCAGTGTTGTTTAGAGCATAGACTATTTTGGAGACTGTTTCTGGTTGCTTTGTTTGGTTTGTTAAGCATTGGACAAAGGTGTCAAAATCTGAATCTGAGGTTGCCCATGAGGCAGAGACATGAAGAAGAACAAGACAAAGAAGAGGAAGCATTGGAGGCACAGAAAGATGTGGCAATGGGCTTGACTTTCCCATTTGTGATTGTTTATCTGTTTTTGGTTTGAAAATTGAGTGTTTATGCTGCTATATATGTAGGAATTATGTCTCGAAAAATAAAATAAAAAATAAAAAAAGAGTTGGTATGGGTTTTAAAAAAAATGCTTGAAAAACTAGGTTACGTTTGGTACATTCTGTTTGTTTCGATATTAACATTATTTAGAAAATTATTTAATTTTTTTATATTGGTAGCAACCTTAAAATGAGTTGTAAATTTATTTTCTTACTTCCCTTATTTAGCTTGACATGAGATAAAATTGTTTTCCAGAAAATTATAGTGAAAAATAACTTTGTAATGGATTAAATAAACATTTTTTAGAAAATTATTTAATTTTTTTATATTGGTAGCAACCTTAAAATGAGTTGTAAATTTATTTTCTTACTTCTCTTATTTAGCTTGACATGAGATAAAATTGTTTTCCAGAAATTTATAGTGAAAAATAACTTTGTAATGGATTAAATAAGGAAAATTAATAAATAATTTTCTTTTGAACATTTTTTTCCCCAATACTACTAAACACTTGAAAACGTGAAAAATTATCTTCACATAATCCTTATTATTGGAAATAAAAGGTAATGTAATGGAGTAACTATTTCTATTAATATATTTTGTTGTGTAATGGGAATAAAACCACATCTGCATTTTCGGAAACATACTAATTTTATAATATAATTATTATGCATGTAGAGACTGTTTGTATTTTTGCAAATATAATAATTTCTAAATTTATTACATGTATAAAGGAAGAGTTGGATTAGTTACATCTGGTATAATTCTAAACAATATTACACTACTTAATAAATTTTTATTGGATTAATATTTCAAAAATATTATCGTTGGATTACATATTCTCTATGTTTGTAACACACATATCAAGTTTAATGCCAATTGGATGTTATTTACTCTTCGATCTAGAAACTCATTCTTTATGCTTAATTTTAAATACAAAAACTTGAAATTTAAACATTTGATTGATAACATAATTATTTATGTTAGATTATCTTGAAGTTTTGCAAACATGTAGAGTATGAAAAAAAAATTCCTCAACATATATAATAACTTTAGAAATTATTATATTTCCAAAAATATAAACTATCTCTATATGTATAATAATTACAAAATTAATATGTTTCAAAAATATAGATGGATATGTAGTTTTAGAAATGAATTTCTCTTTAAAGAGTAGTTATTCATAATAAATAACTATTCCATACAACAAAAAGAGTAATGGTAAGGACACAACAAAATGTTACAACAATTTTACAATATTTTTTTTTTAAGAGAAAATTTACAATATATCTAAATTAGTATGCCAACTGACACATGGCCCCATCATAATCTTCAGTTTAAATTTTTGGTATATTAATTTGAGAATGTTGTGAATTTTTATTGTGTCCATAGCATAGCATTATAGTATTACTCTCATAAAAAATCAACCAAACCACCAAATAGCTATTCCACATAAAAAAAAAAGGCGAAAACACCATTTTAATCCCTACGTTTTAGGGTTACGGTCAATTTGGTCCCTACATTTTAGTAGCAGTCAATTTGGTCCCTGTTATTTTCAACTTGTAGTCAATTTAGTTCCTACCGTTAACTCACTAGCGGAAAATGCTTATGTGGAAAATGGTCTGCTTTGTTGGCGCACATGTGGCTAACATAATAAAATAATTAAATATTATAAAAGCCACATCAACATTTTAATAATAAAATAAATCCATGTCAGACAAAAAAATTCTGAAAAAATTATTTAAAAGAAAAAAAAATAAAGAAAATGAATTTTTAAAAGAATCCTCACTTTCTTTTATTTTCTTTAGAATTCTTGCACTTTCTTATTTTCCAAACACAATATACCCAGCAATACCACAATAAGTTAACGGTAGAGACTAAATTGACTATAAGTTAAAAATAATATAGACTAAATTGACTGCTACTAAAATGTAGGGACTAAAATAGTGTTTTCGCCTAAAAAAAATTTTAAAAAAAAGAAGCTATTCCACATGAATAAGTATTTAATTACAGGATTTGTTACAAACGTACCAAACCTACCTAACTTGGCACCAGAGAGTTCAATGGAAAATATTGGGAGGAAAAAAAAAAAACCAAAAACAAAAATAAAGAATGAAAAAAAGAAAAGGGATAGAATAACGAGTTAGTCAGGAAAGGTTGGATTAAAATGGCAGAATTAGGAGTATTAGGGTCAACCATGACCTTCAAATGTCAACATGCCACGTGAGTGATTTTGGGGAGCAGTACGATGTGAGTTCATACTAACCGTGGCCTAAGAATTTACCACTAACTCTAGGATTGAAGTGAGAGATGAGTCAATGTGCAGAGATGTAACTTAACAATATTTAATTCAGGAGCTAATTTGTTTTAGGAGAATTAAGAGCTTATTAAGTTGGATCTCTTTCTTAATCAACCAAACTTTATATTAAATAAAATAAATGACCACATAAGACAATATTTTATTTTCAAAGATTATAAAAAAATTGAAGAAATTCAAATTTGAAAACAAATCAAATTAAATTAAATTAAATAATAAATTAGAAATTAAACCAAATCAAGCCAGATTAAGAAAGTCAAAAATTCAATTAAATTCCTTATTTATGAAAGATTATTTATTTATGAGAATCAAATCAAATCATGTAGGGAGAGTCACCAATTTCCCTGTTTATGAAAGATTATCTAATTAAAAGAATCTAATCAAGTTTTAATCAGATAATCTCTACTAGGCACAGATATGGACAGAATGGCCCTTTTGAAAACAGATATAAACTTGGACTAAAATAAAAAATCTAATACTTAAGGGGCTAAAATATAAACAAACCAAAACTTTAAGGATCAAAAATTATAATTCAAACTAGAGAGAGAGTATTACACCACTCAACTTTTTTATGCAATTTTAACAAATCTCCTATTGAATTAAAATTACAAAATAATTAGAGATCAATAACCTTCCCAATTAAAAAATATTTAAATTTCAAGCTTCTTTTGCATAATAATTTTAAGTTCATATATTGAATAATAAATAATATTCAATTAAAATAAAATTTGATATACATGTTAAAATCTCAAAGAACGTGAAATCCAAGAACTGAAATTTAAAAATATTAATTCACTAAAAAGAGTTGTAGATTACACCATGCGTAACTTCATGCTAACCCATATATCTATACTGTAAAATACTTAACTTTAGTGACACTTTAATTAAAGAGTTCCTTTATCTTCTCTTTTTTCCTAAACAAAAATAAGTAAAAACAAAACTAAAGAGCTCATTTATACTAAAAAATTTCATTATTATTATATTGTCATTTCTTACATCTAAGAGCTCTTTATCAGTTTAGTTACCCAACTCTTCTCAAGAAAGAAATATAAAAAAATTAGTTAACCAACACTAGTAAAAGCTCTAAAGCACTTTAATACTGTAGTTTGTCAATCACTACAACTTTTCAGTTAAAACTCTTTATCACAAAATATCTCCAAGTAAAACTATGCTTGCTAAAACTAACCATACAGACCACATTATTAAGCAAAAAGATAAAAATTTCTTTGTACTGGTGCAAAAATATATTGACCAGATGCTGAAAGCACCGCAAAATCACAAACCGTTTCAACTGGCAATACAAATAAACACTATAATTCTACCTCAATTAGAAGACTAACAGACCATCTTCTCAACAACAAAAAAACAAAAAAAAAAGACAAAAAAGATAACAGATCAGAATTGTGTGCGCATTCAACATACAAATCATCTCTCCATTATATAATCTGCAAAATCTATAATGAAGTTTAAATTAGTGTTTATGCAGATTCAACATCAGAATCCTCTGGCCTCTCAATATATAGCTCAAATTCCTCAGGACTCCATCTACATATCAAGTGAAGCCGGAAGGTAGCCATCTGGGTTCCCAACAAACGCTGCAAACAAGAGAAAGGATATCACATTATCAATTTCATCAACAACAAAAAAAAAAAAAAAAACATTTTAAATATGAATATATAGAATCAATCCATATTAATATTTATTATTGGCAACTCACACATGCACCAATGGGTCTTGAACCCAAGACCTTTTCCTCCACCCCATTCTTTGTGGAGAGAAAATGTCATTTGAGCCAGAGATCATTTACTTTCTAATCAAGCAAAAAAAAAAAAAAAAACTAACCAGTATACGAGCTGACTCAGGGGACAAAGGCTTTCCCTCTTCACAAACAACAAAGTCAGAAAGAAGCTCCACAACACCTGCACACCATAAATAAAATAAATGATGTAAGCCTAAATAAATGATACAGGCATATAAGGGACAGAAAGCAGAAGAGAGCAATTATGAACCTTTGTTCAACCGAACAGGCATCCCTTGCTTCCGTAGAAAGGGCTCCATCTCATGTGTAAATTGCTCCAAAGGACCCTCCTTGAGCTCCACCTGAAAAATCCAACGTAAATTTCAATTTATGATGAACAATATATGAGATATATCAATATCATAAGTCGTAAATGATAGGTAACATATGGCTTTTGCCAGCTTATAGGCTTAAAACAACCAAAATGCATAACTTCCAAACATAAGATTGTAACATTTTTTTTATTGGTAAGTTACAAATGAACCCAGTGGGTCTCAAACCCATGACCTCACCCCCCATCCCATTATTATGGGAGGAGGAAGCACCAGTGGTAACTCATTGTAGCATTTTTGTGAACATAGAACTATAGCATTTGGCCTGCAGAGAACAACTGAATGCAAAAATTACATGCTGACGAGAACAAATTCTAGATCTTTAGGCCACAACAAAATATGGCAAATGGTTAATAGAAAAAGTTACTACACACCTTTTCTGTTGCAGTACTTCCTGTCCTTGCAAAGTCATATTCCTCATATTCATTAAATAACCTAGAAAAAGATATTGAAAGAAGCATAAAGATAGAATTAGGAAGAGAAAATGGAACCATTGGGCAGGCTAATACTGATTTGGCTGAGAAATATTGTGCAATACAAGGCATGGCTACATTTAAGATAGTATCAGTACAAAGGAAAATACAAGAAGTTTAATCATTTGGACATATCTTCAAAATGCAAGTACAATAAATAATTTGATATGTACATTTTCTTAAGGGGGGGAGGGGGATGATAGGACTAAAGATCTACATCAGCAACTTTAAGCATTCACCATTACAATTCTCCAAAGGCAATAAACCCTTGATATGAAACAGGCTTATGGTCTTTTATATATATATATATATATATATATATATATATATATATATATATATTCACCATAAACTATCAGGTACTAGTATAACCTGCCTCTTTTCCAACAAACAATGGATCAACATGAAGGACTCTCAAAATCTAATTTTCCCTTCTTTTTCTTTGCATGTGCATGTGTTGTATGTGAGTGAAAAAGAGGGAGGTTACATTTTATAGATTCCATATATCTCTATTTCAATCACTCCTTTCTAAAAAGATCCATTTCAGCATATCCACTTTATAATAACTCCAAATGTTCGACCGTATTTCTTTATATTTTTCATCAAACTTAAAACAGTCCATCTAAAGCTCTTTTCAGTTCTGGTGAAGGGAGGAGAGAAAAGAATAGAAACAGAAATTTTGAGTTTTATGGTGAAAATTCTAACACAGGGCTCCAAACCCCATTTCTCTGTCCTCTTATCATCTTTCCTTAGCAAACAATGGGAGCTTATGGTTCAGAACATTAAATCCTCTGAAGCTTACCTTTCAACATCTTCTTTTGGAATATTGGTAAAGCATAGCCCAGTATTTCCATGCAGAAGCTAAGACAAAAATTAAACAAAGGAAGCATAAGACAAAATATAAATATAAGATTTTTTTGATAAATAAAACAATGTTATACAATATATCAATATAAGATAAAAAGAGCATTATGAGTTATTGACCGCATAAATGAGAGAACACTTACCTTCGAAACTTTATATATGTTAGGTCTAATCTCATCAGCAGCAGATCGACCTAGAGCAACCTGCATGACTTTGTTCGAACCCAAGAAAAATCTGACAAAATAATACCAAAGCACTTGTCATGGTATGTTCTTATTTTCTGTAGCATCCATAGGTCAAAAACCAAATACAACACAATCGTGTACTCCAACTTAAGAACATCTCCTAACCAGGTTGTACTAAAGTTCCTTAAAAATGAATCACATCACGTTTACTATTTCAATTTAGAACCCAAGTTGATACTCAATAAACATAGAAACTAAAACACATTTTGGAATATGCCAATGAACCTGGTTCAAATGACAATTCTTCCTCTCGTGCCAGTTTAGAATGACCACATGCATCTGGGGTGAGTGTGTAACTTACAAAATCAAGTACATTCAACCAATATCAAAAGCTCAATCAAGTACTTCCACACAATTGAACTGGGAAAAGTGTCACTCTAGCATTCCGAATGCACAAATATTGAACCACACCATACACCCTTTTATCAAAATTCAGTGATAAACAGCACTATACAACACTCCATAAATTTTTATTGAATTAAGTGTTTTGACAAATCAACCGTTGGATTACATTATCTACTTATTATACCCTCCATGCTTTCAAAATATAGATCAATTGCTATCTCGTCATAAAACATTTAAATTTCAAGTTTTTTTATAAAAAAAAAAAATTAAAATTATACACAAAACATCAGTTTGTGCACTAGACAGTAAATAACATCCAATTAACATGGAATTTAGTGGACATGTCCAAAGGTGGAATTTTTACATGGTGTGTAAATTCATCCTAACCCATATATATAAACCAAATTCAGGAAAAGAATTTATCCTTTTTTCCTTCAAATCTAAACAAATGGCACCTCTTGTAAGACCAAAATGGATGGATTAGGTAATGGGTTCAAAACAAATTTAGTAATCAAAATAAAAACAAAAACAGAAAGGTAAATGCAAGCAGAGCCTTTGTACAAACAATCCAAAGCTAAATCCCCCACAATGAATTATTACCTGCTTGAAGACTTAAGGCGCTCTCTAAACTCCTTGAACTTGAGGTTCCTCATGTTTTCGAAAGAAAACACATAAGCCCAGCTGTAAGTCTCTGCAGCATCTCTTATCGCATTCACTATCGCTTCTTTGTGTCCCCTGCCTTTCTTCCTCGTCTTCGAAAGAGTCACTAAGTTTTTGTATTGATAAAGAGTTAATTTTGTTGAAAACAGAGAGAAAAACAAAGAGCAGTATGAATGAAAAGACAGAGCAGAAAGAAAGAGAGAGAGAGAGAACCAACCTGGTCTATCACGCTTCGACTTCGGCATTTCTGTGTAGCGGCGGCGGCGGCTACTTGTCTCTCGAGCTTTTCTCTGGTTTTCAAGCTAAAACTCTTTGTTTTTCGTTTGTTCGAGGCTTTCTGTTTCTCACTTTTTTCTACTGCTTATGTCGCTAGGGTTTGTTTTGTTGGTTATAATTGTCAGAATTGGAGCGGGGCATCCGGGTTATAAATGACCCGGTTTAAATTTGGGGAGACAATTCTCTTCACTCTTTTTTTTTTTTTTTTTTTAATTAAAGAAAAAAAAATCTTTCTTTAATAGGATAATTGAGGAAGTAGATTTGAACAATGAATATCTCTTTTTTAAATTTGATAGTTGAGAGAGGGAGATTTGAACCATAGTGGAGCATTTAGGTTATAAATAACCCTGTTTAGATTTGGGGAGACAATTCTCTTCACTTTTTTTCTTTTTCTTTTTTTAATTCGGTACTTGGGCAAGGAGGATATGAACCATGGATGTCACATTTAAAAACATCAAAAGTTACCAACCAGTTAAGAACTAGATATACAAGGCACTTGGCAAAAAAGACAATCATCTTCTAAACATTAATTTAGAGGATTTTAATTTTAATTAATACTAAAGTTTATTCACAACTTATTGAGGTATTCGATTGCCAGCGGTACAATATAATTTTTAAATGAGTAAATTGTAAGGGTCATATTTGCAAATTGACATATCTTGAGAAAAAACGCATTTCATATGTAATTGAGTTTTAATCTCTAGTGTGTTCAATAAGACCGTGAAGATTGTTATCAAGTGGTATAATTGAAGACACGAGAATGCTCAAGAAAAACTGTATATGCTGATCTCCCTTGATACCTATTGATCTATCAAGATTTAATAAACCTCAATACCTAGCTCTACACCTCTCAATCTATTGAGCTTGGGAAAAACTGAACGTTAAGTTATGTTTTTGGCCCATTATGACTTGGCTTTTTCTGGAAGTTGTGCACCAGGGTTCTATAGCACATAAAAGACATTTTATAGCCGTCATCGTAGATATAGAGAGACACGTATAACAGGAGTTGTTGCGATGTTTGTGTGCCTAGGATTTTGTGTCAAGCTACTCCCAGTTCATCCAAGCGTGGATTGAAGAACTCTACAAAGCTACAACAATAAAAAATAAAAATAAAATGTTGTTGTGGAGTTAATCACGAACAAGGAGATTCATGCAAATGAGAAGTTTTCTACAAGATCAAGTTCAATTAGGGATTGGAGTTAAAACTGGTATAGCTTAGTAAGGTCTACTGTAGGTAGATACTTTTATGATAAACATGTAAGGTAAAATTTCTTATACTTGTAGCCGTTTCTTATTGTTAGTGGATTTTTCGGGAGTGATGACTTGAAATTCACCCGGTGGTGTTTTGCCTGCGAGAGTCTTCCCCAATGTAATCAAATCGTCATGTCAAACTTATTTTCTACTGCACTCTATTTAGTTTGGTGTTTTGATTGTGCCTTAATCTGATTTGCATGTAATATCGACTAATTAATCAATTTGGGTAATTAGATTATTTATATTATTTTTATTTTATATTAATCACAATTGCACAACTCAATAATAATAAAACTTATTGTGCAATTCTCTAAAAAAAAGTAATTTATTGGGTAATTATACTTATTCAAAGTTGTATTCTGTTTTGTTTTAGCAATGATGTATTATAGAAAATGAGTCATTTTCTAAAAAACAATCTCATTTTCCTATGCTTGATAGTTGTTGAAGCATTTTAATATTAAATAATTAAAATGAATAAATGGTATAACATAAATGTAAAGATATGGGAGTGAATATGGAAGATGAGGAGTTAGTGAAAATGTTTAATCCCACATTGAAAATGAGAGAGACTATTTTATTCTTTTTAACTGTGGTGATTAATGGGCTAACATGAATTGTCTCAGATATTGGGTTAGATACGTGCCCATCAGATTAATATCCAACAATTAATCTTGTAACACCCACTAAATCAGAAAAATGGACCTAATTAATCAGATTAATTTGGGTAGTAATTTCGTGAGGCCCATTGAGCCTATAAATAGACTCATTCAGACACAACAATATACACAAAAAAATAAAATAGAGAGGTTCTTGGAAAAGAATTGTGTTATTTCTGGTGGAGCTTTGGGCTTGAACACTTTGTGCAGAGGTTGTTCTAGCCATACGACACTTGTTGGGCTGTTATATCCTAGGGGAGACAATTCAGAGAATGTCTGCACCGGTTACAAAGTTTAGCCAACCAATGGCTTGAATCTCCTTAGGCTCCGCTTGGGAGGAAAGAATGGAATGTAATGGAAATGAATAAAAAGAATAATTTTCAAATATTCTTCCCTTCTCTTGTTTGGGAGTTTTAATGGAGGGAATGGAAAGTCCATTCCCTTGTTTGAGAGTTTAAGTGAGAAGGAATGAAATAGGTAGGAGGGAACACTCATTCTTCTCTATTCCCTTAAAACTTCAAATTTTCATTCCCCCCGAAATTGGGAGGAATGAGAGGGAATAGAATTAGATTTAATGATTTTTTTACTAAAACTCCCAAAATACCCCTATATATTCAACCATTTATTTTAAAATAAGGGTCTAATAGTAATATTATCATAAAATGATTCAATTCTATTATCTCCATGTTGCTCTCAAACAGGATTACTTACATTCCATTCATTTTCATTCCTTTCCATTCCTTTATTTTAAAACATCCAATCAAGGTTACTTAATTCCATTCCATTTCATTCCATTCTTTTCCATTCCTTTCCCTTACTTAAATACATTTCATTCCATTCTATTCATTTCCATTCCCTTATGACCATCTCATTCCATTCCATTACATTCCTTTATGAACTCCCAAGCGGAGCCTTAAAGAGAGCGAGTGCCGCACCTCAGTCCAAATAGTGTTGTGTAATTTATTTCTTTACGTTAATAATATTCAGAAATATTATTCAGTTTCTCGTTGTGTTATTTCCATTATTATTGTGTTTGCACCAATAATTTAAGGAGATTCAACACATGGAGCCTACACAAGAGAAACCAAATGAGCCTGTTGGAGATCTCAACAAGCCCTTTCGCTTTAAGGGAGCCCACTTCAAGAGGTGGAAAGGAAAGGTCCTCTTCTACTTGAGTCTTCTCAAAGTCTCCTACATCCTCACTGACAATAATCCATCAAAAGTTCCTACCGATGAGATGAATGAGGAATAATATAGTCTCCATCAAGAAAAAATAGATAAGTATACAAAAGATGAATATAATTGTCGCTCTTACCTTTTGAATTGTCTTGCCGATCATTTCTATGATTATTATGATACAACTTATAATTCTACTAAGAAAATTTGGAAAGCTTTACAAAGCAAGTATGATACCGAGGAGGCAGGTGCAAAGAAGTATGCTTCTAGTAGATTTTTCCGTTACCAAATGGTGGATGGAAAATCGGTGGTGGATTAAGCACAAGACTTCCAAATGATTGTGGCAGAATTAAGATCCGAAGGCATAAAGATTGGAGATAATTTGGTGGTAGCTGGCATAATTGATAAACTACCACAATCTTGGAGGGAGTTCCAAAAGACTTTGCGGCACAAACAAAATGAGACGTCCTTGGAGACTTTGATCACACGCATCCATATGGAAGAGGAGGTTAGAGGACAAGATGCACTCATGACACAAGAGAGCAATGGTAATTCCACCACAAAAGTAAATCTTATTTCAGCCAATAATAATATACCCAAAAATCATTTTCCTAGAAATGGTCAATTAAAGCCTAAAAAGAGAGCCTTTAAAAATAATAATAGACCTTAAGGAAGGGGAAACTCGAATAAAAATTACAATAAGAACCAATGACTTGAAGGGTGGTGGGTAGATTCTGGTGCTAATAGGCACGTCTGCTATGATAAAAATTGGTTTAACTTGTACACTCCTTTTGAAGAAGAAAAAACTGTTATGCTTGGTGACTCTAGCAAAACCAAGGTTCTTGGGAGGGGTGAGGTTGAATTGAAATTCACTTCTGGACGCGTGCTAACATTGAAAGATGTTCTTTACACTCCGTCCATGAGGAAGAATTTGATGTCAAGTTTTTTGCTTAACAAGGCTGGCTTCAAGCAAATTATAGAATCTGATAATTATGTAATCACTAAAAAGAGATTATTTGTGGGCAAGGGTTACGTTTATGATGGAATGTTTAAATTGAATGTTGAGAATAATAAAGCATCTACCAGTTCAATTTATATGCTTTCTTCTATTAATTTTTAGCATGCTCGTTTGTGACATATAAATAGTAGATATGTGGGAATCATGAGTAGTTTAGGATTAATTCCAAGACTGTCAAAAGATTTTGAAAAATGTGAAACTTGTAGTCAAGCTAAGATTACAAAAAAGCCTCATAAAAGTGTTGTAAGAAATACCGAATTGCTTGAGTTAATTCACTCTGATTTATGTGAATTTGAGGGAATTTTAACTCGTGGAGGAAATAGATATATTATCACTTTTATTGATGATTTCTCAAAGTATACAACTGTTTATTTGTTGAAAAATAAAAGTGATGCTTTTGAAAAATTTCAAGATTTTTTAAAAGTAGTTGAAAATCAATTCGGTAGAAAAATAAAAATAATAAGAAGTGATAGAGGCCGTGAGTATGAATCAAGTGCATTCAACTCATTTGTTCAGTTTTTGGGAATTATCCATGAAACTACTGCACCGTATTCACCTACTTCTAATGGTGTGGCTGAAAGAAAAAATAGAACTTTAATTGAGTTAACAAATGCCATGTTAATTGAATCTGGTGCACCTTTACATTTTTGGGGTGAAGCTATTTTAATTGCATGTCATGTTTTGAATAGGGTGCCACATAAAAAGTCACACACCACACCTTTTGAGATGTGGAAAGGACATAAGCCAAATCTAGGATATTTGAGAGTATGGGGTTGTCTTGCTTATGTAAGGCTTACTGACCCTAAAATGCCTAAATTAGGTATAAAAGCTACTACCTGTGCTTTTCTTGGTTATGCGATTAATAGTGCAGCCTATAGATTTTTTGATCTTGAAAACAAAATAATTTTTTGAATCTGGTGATGCAATTTTTCATGAAGAAAAATTTCATTTTAAATTGAAAAATAGTAGAGGTGAAGAAAATATTTTGTCACGACCTAGTTCTTTTACTTCACATCTACAAAATCAAGAAAATTTTGAAATGGAACCTAGAAGGAGTAAAAAAGCTAGAGTTGAAAAGGATTTTGGTCCTGATTATTATGTTTTTAACATTGAGGAAAATCCACAAAATTTAAAAGAGGTTTTAACATCACCTGATACTATATTTTGGAAAGATGCTGTAAATGATGAGATGGAATCTCTAATTTCTAATAGAACTTGGAAATTAGTAGATCTTCCACCGATTTGTAAGACCATAGGTTGTAAATGGGTCCTTAGAAAAAAGTTGAAACTGGATGGATCAATAGATAAGTTTAAAGCTAGACTTGTTGCAAAAGGCTTTAAACAAAAAGCTAATCTTTATTTCTTTGATACTTTTTCTCCAGTAACAAGAATTACATCTATTAGATTGTTAATTGCTATTGCTGCAATTTTTTATTTGAAAATTCATCAAATGGATGTAAAAACTGCTTTTCTAAATGGGGACCTAGAGAAAGAGATTTATATGGATCAACCCGAAGGCTTTGTAGAGCCTGGACAAGAAAGCAAGGTATGTAAGCTAACTAAATCCCTATATGGCTTAAAACAAGCACCTAAGCAGTGACATGAAAAGTTTGATTCCTGCATGATTGAAAATGGTTATAAATCAAATGAATGTGATAAATGTATCTATTCTAAATCTTGGAATAATTTACATGTTATTATTAGTCTCTATGTGGATGATATGTTGATATTTGGTTCAAATATGCATGTTATAAATGAGACAAAAAATATGCTTAAAAGCCATTTTGATATGAATGATCTTGGTGAGGCTAATTTTATTTTGGGCATGAAAATTATAAAAACATGTGATGGAATATTTCTTGATCAATCACATTATGTTGAAAAAATATTGAGAAAATATAATTTTTATGATCACAAAAGTGTAGTTACTCCTTTTGATTCTAGTGTTCATTTATTTCTTGTGAATAATGATGATGAGATTTTTAATCAAAAGGATTATGCTAGTATCATTGGTAGTTTGCGTTATGCTACTGATTGTACTAGACCTGACATTGCATATGCAGTACGAGTGCTTAGCAGATTTACTAGCAAGCCTAGTAAAGATCATTGGCTAGCTATTGAGAGAGTCATGAGATATTTAATTGGTACCAAAAGCTATGACTTATTTTATAAAAAGTACCCTGTTGTGATTAAAAGTTTTAGTGATGCCGATTGGAATACTTTGTTAGGTGATTCTCTCTCTACCACTAGTTATATTTTTACCTTAGGTAGTAGTGTTATTTGTTGGAAATCTAAAAATCAAACAATAATTACTAATTCAACAATGGAAGCTGAATTAATAGCATTAGCTTCAACTAGTGAAGAGGCAAATTGGCTTAGAGATTTGTTATATGAAATTCTACTTTGGGAAAAGCCAATTCCACCTATATTAATTCATTGTGATAGTACTGCCGCAATTGGTAGAGTTAAAAACCGTTACTACAACGGTAAATCCAGACCTATAAAAAGAAAGCACAGTACCGTGCAATCTTATTTAAGTAGTGGCATCATAACTGTAGATTATATTAAATCTAACGATAATCTTGCAGATCCATTTACCAAGGCCTTGGCAAAAGATAAAGTCTGGAATACATTGAGGGGGATGGGACTAAAGTCCATAGAATCATGAGCCATGTATGAGGATACCCAACCCAAGGACCAGAGATCCTGAGAATTGGGTTCAATGGGACAAACGAATCATACGATGGTCGTAAAAAATGCACAATTTATTTTATTTTTTAATTATTTATTTTGTAAATAATTTTTTTTAATTGTTCATCCCTATGATGTAAGTGCATTTATCCTGTAATGTAGAGAGGTTGAGTAAAATACTCTTAATGAAATTTGTAGCTCGTATGAGTGGGGTGTCAGAATTACAGGAGCACCCTTGACAAAATTTCACCTATGTGAGTGTGGGGGTGGGGCCGCTCCCTATGAGATCTGGACTTAATCTCAAATACACTCATGAAACCGGGATCAGCACACGGCCGTAAAGTGCTAGCTATAAAAGCTCATGTCAACACCTAGGTTGTTATGTGTAAGCACTGACGCTTAATTTCCCTAAAGCAGTCTTAGTTCAAGTCAGAGACCACTATGACTCTAGAGTTGAGATCGCTGTTTTACTAAGTGAAGGTTCAATGCAGAGCACACCTTCATGATGCATAGTGTTGTGTAATTTCTTTCTTTATGTTAATAATATTCAGAAGTATTATTCAATTTCTCGTTGTGTTATTTCCATTATTATTGTGTTTGCACCAACAATAGTAACCTTAAATGAGTTGAAAAACAATCTCTTAATTTCCCTTATTTAGCTTGATGTGATATGGAGTTGTTTTCCAAAAAAAAAAAAAATTTAAATTAAATCATATAAGCTAGATTGTTATGTATACCATGTGGCTTTGGCTGAATGGGTGAGCAAGAGATGCGGTTGCTTAAGGCCCCAAGTAAAAAAAAGACTCTCAAATTTTAACCAATAGGGTTATTTATAATTAATAAATAAAATAATATTTTTTTACTAGATGAAAAACAAATAAAAAAGAGAGGAAAATGCAACGTCTACAATATTTTTCACAACACTTTTACAACTAATGCTAAGTAGTAGGTTGTTACAACCTATTATTGATGGCAAAAAAATAATTATAGTGATATTTTCAAATAAAAAACAAAAAGCAACTTAAAACCTAAGATTTGTTATAAAAAATATTGTGAGTATTGCACTTCTAAAAAAAATAAGAATAATAATAAGAGTTGAGTTAGCAAACTTTTACTAGTTCTCATCTAAATCTATCACTAACACTACTCTTTTACTTACCACTATCAATTTGCCCCATCATTAAGTATGAAAAAATTTGTCAATTTTTTTCTGTCTATAAAATTTCTATAAAAAAAAAAAGAAAAAATTATACGTAATCCATGTTAATTAGTAGTAATTTTGCATCTAAAATAAGATAATCAATTTTCGTTTTAGGCCCCCAAATGCATCAAGCCGCCCCTGAATCTAAGTGTATATATGTGTAATAAGCTTTTCTCTTATTTTCTTTTCTTTTTTATTTATTTATTTATTTATTTTTTTAGAAACAAGGAAAGTAATAAGCTAATATAGAATGAAATGTGACGATTTTGTTTTTATCCTAATAAGGCAAGGATAGTTCTTTTATATATATAAATGTATATATATATAAATGTATATATATATGTATATATATATATATATATATATAAAAGATAGAAATTATACTCTAGCCTAATCTAAATGTATATATGCGTAAAGCTCCTTCCTAGAGACTTGAACCCCCGACCCTTACCCTCCACACCTTACAAACACTTATACTTGTAGAGTTACCATCACGTTAAGGGTGTGCGGTGGTGGCAAGGATAGTTCTTACATATTAAAGAAATTGTTTGCTAACTTAAGCATAAGAGAGTCACCTGTGAGCATAACCCCAAGTGGCATCTAGTTTTTTTTTTTTGGCTGAATCGGTGGTATCAATCCTCATTTCTTGTATAACTTGGACTGCATGTTCTACTATTTTTGCTACATCTCCTTTTAATTTGATTAAAATATAAATATATAGTTTTCCTAATTTAACAAGTACTACAGGGAGAGAAATTTTAACAATAGTTTTCATAATAAATGTTATAGTGCTTGAAAAAAAAAAACTCTAGCTTCCAGACTCAATAGTTTGAAAACCCCCCACAAGCGAGTATTTGTGCCCTTTAGACTTTAGAGCACTCACAACAAAGGAGTTATAGTTGCTATAATGCTTTTTTAGCAACTAAAACACCGAAATGCAAGCTACAACAAAGTTGAAGTGCACAATTTTTACAACATTTTTCAACAAATTCTAAGTGGCAGGTTGTTACTGATTGTTATTGTTGGATTAAAAAAGTAATCTCAGTGTTAAATTCAAATTTGAACTAATAATAACTAATTACCTGTGATTTGTTGTGAAAATATTGTGTACGTAACACATTATTTTTTTTTTAATTTCTCCCTAGATTTCGGCAACCACTTTTTTTTTTTTCCCCAATTTTCGGACAAAAATTTTTCCCCCTATATCGACAATGCCATTGCCACAAACCAATTACAACTTTTTTTTTCCTTCCATTTTCGGCAATGGCATTGCCACAATTGCCACAAAATTTTTTTTCCCTGCTTCGGCAATGCCATTGCCACAAATCCATTACACTTTTTTTTTTTTTTGAGAAATGATAAGTGCACAAAATTTTACAACATTTTTACAACAAATTCTAAGTGGCAGGTTGTTACTGATTGTTATTGTTGGATTAAAAAAGTAATCTCAGTGTTAAATTCAAATTTGAACTAATAACAACTAATCACATGTGATTTGTTATGAAAATATTATAAAAATATTGTGTACGTAGCACTTTTTTTTATTTTAATTCCTCCTAGATTTCGGCAACCACTTTTTTTTTCCTCTTCCATTTTCGGCAATGGCATTGCCACAATTGCCACAATTTTTTTTCCCCCTATTTCGGCAATGCCATTACCACAATTAGTTTCGGTCAGTTTTTTGGGCAACAGAAATTTCGGTAATGCCATTGCCGAAATTCCAAATTTTCTCTCTCCTACTTTTTATTTCTCTCCCATACTTTTGTTAGAATTTCGGCAACGGTGTTGCCGAAATTCACTCTCTCTCCTCAATCCCCTAATTAAGTTGGAATAGTGCCTATATCGCAAAAAAAACTTTAAATTCAGTAATATTTGGCCAAAAGACTCCTTATTGGGTATACTTTTTTTTTTTTTTTTTATAATAATATTGGGTATACTTTCACTATTACTTTTGTAATATGTAATCAAATTTCAAGAAAAAAGACATGCTAATCAAACATGTAATCATGTTACATCTTAAATTTCAGGTCAAAGCATCTCTCAAAATCACGTAACTGTGAAGTCACAGACCCACAGAGAACACCGTTCCAAGCACACGAAAAGGACCTTAAAAACCAAACCAAACCAAACCCAAAAAAGAAAAAAAAGGGAGAGAATCTCTCCTCAAAAGCCAACAATCTCACACACTCTCTCTCTCACGTTAAAAGCAAATAAGTTCCGTGGCGTGACATCCAAAGCCCATGAACAATCAACAAAGCCAACATGTTAGTAGTAAATTATCTCAACAGTACAACAGTTAATAATTCATAAATAGTACAGCTGAGAAGTTATAAAAAATTACAGTACTCTCTCATCACAGTCACACACTGTTGTTTCCCTTTGCCTTCACGTGATTCTGATTTTTGCAGAGTCCGACAGCGGCTACTCAGTTATTACATGCTTTTGTCACCTTCTGCTTAAACCCTTTCCTTGTCTTGTAGGCAAATGAAAAATATGGCCAAATCACACTCTTCTTGTGCTACTCTTTAGCTTTTCAACTGAGAAAAATAGCAAAGAGAAAAAACACCCAAACTTCTTCATTCCCAGTTTTACATTGTTGCTAACTGTTTCTCCAATAATGCTGGCAATGCTTCATTTTCAACCCTTTAAACTTTTCTTCATCTCCTTCTCACTCATCTTCACCTTAGTAATTTCTTCTTCTTATTCACAACCAAACGATGTGCAAGCACTTTTATCTTTCAAATCCAAAGCTGATTCGAAAAACAAACTTTACTCCTTCTCTCCAAACACGACCTTCCGTTTCTGTCAATGGCAAGGCGTGAAATGCGTGCAACAGAGAGTGATTCGTCTCGTCCTTGAGGACTTAGATCTAGTTGGTACTTTAGCTCCAGACACATTGACTCGGCTTGACCAGCTCCGAATCCTGAGTTTGCAAAACAACTCGCTCACCGGTCCGATTCCTGACCTCTCCGGACTCGTCAACCTCAAAACCCTCTTTCTCGACCACAACTCTTTCTCAGGCTCTTTTCCACCGTCGATCCTGAAGCTC
Organism: Notholithocarpus densiflorus; assembly: GCA_030021035.2. Lineage (NCBI taxonomy): Eukaryota > Viridiplantae > Streptophyta > Magnoliopsida > Fagales > Fagaceae > Notholithocarpus > Notholithocarpus densiflorus. Next base: position 11,843,305 of record JARYZH020000003.1, read on the forward strand.
CATCGAATCAGAACCGTTGATTTATCATACAACAACCTCACCGGAGCATTACCGTCTTGGTTAGCCACACTAGACCGGCTCTACTACCTCCGGCTCGAGTGGAACCGGTTTAACGGTTCCGTTCCTCCACTGAACCAAACCACTCTCCAAACCTTCAACGTCTCCGGTAACAACCTAACCGGACCGATTCCGGTTACAGTCACTCTCGTCCGGTTCGGCTCCTCCTCGTTCTCACAAAACCCTACTCTCTGCGGTGAGATAATAAACAAGGAATGCCAGCCTGGCACTCCCTTTTTCACACAACAACCGTCTCCGTCAAACGCGGCGCCTCCGCCGCATATTTCGTTAGGCGAGAGCGCGGAAGTACACGGTGTTGAGCTGAGTCACGAACCGTTACAAAAAAAGCACGAGAGAACCAAAGTGATCATCGGCTTTTCGGCTGGCGTGGCGGTTCTGATCGTCTCGGTTGTTTGCTTCGTTATAACCGTTAAGAAACAGAGGAGCCAGAAAAAGAGCGAGTACTCGGCATCGGCTTTGACGGCGGCTCCGGCGACGGCTTCGGAGGAAGCGGATGCTACGGCGGCGCGAGCCGCGATGGAGCAAGAGAAAGAGTTGGAGGCGAAAGTGAAGAGAGCGCAAGGGATGCAGGTGGCAAAGAGTGGGAGCTTAGTATTCTGTGCGGGTGAGGCGCAGCGGTACTCGCTGGACCAGCTTATGAGAGGCTCAGCTGAGTTGCTTGGGCGTGGGACCATTGGGACCACTTACAAGGCAGTGCTTGATAACCGTTTGATTGTCAGTGTTAAAAGATTGGACGCTGGGAAATTAGCGGGTACAAGTAAGGAAATATTTGAGCGTCACATGGAATCAGTGGGTGGGCTTAGACATCCAAATTTGGTTCCACTTAGGGCCTTTTTTCACGCCAAGGAAGAAAGGCTTTTGGTTTATGATTACCAGCCCAATGGCAGTCTCTCCTCTCTCATTCACGGTAAGTCTGTTTTTATTTTCTTAATTAATTGAGAATCTTTAAAATTATTACTGTACTTAAAACTTTCATTAACCTACTTTGAAATTTGAACTAACGTCGAATCGTTGATAAAGGTTTTCTGACCCATTTAGGCCGTTAAACTAACTTAATCCCTAAATATTGATAGGACACCGATAGGTAGGTTAGTCATGCGCCAACAATGTCTAAGGTTTTATTTTTTGACTAACTTGGTTCTTAAAGTTAACTTAGTCTTTAAACACTGATAAGCCAATTAGTCCTTTTTTTTCTCAACTATTTTAGAGACTAAAATAACTGTGGGGACCTCTGTTTTGAAATCTGCTCTTATTATCATTATTATTTAGCAGGAACGAGATTAAGATATAACGACATGATTATTTGCAATCGATAGTGGATAGGACTAGATTTTGGCGGTATCTTAAAACCGAGAATCTTGCTGATGACTACCTTGGATATATAAACCCTCATTTTCATTATAAAGATCATCGTGCTTAAAAAATAAAAAATAAATAAAAGTAATCGTGCTTAAAGAAAGGGTGATTTTGAATGGGGGTGGTTTTGTGAATGAATGAAGTTGGGTGAGCCAGTGTTTGTAGGTTTTTGTAAAAAAATGGAGATGCAAGATATCGATCCTCGTTCCTTGGGTAAGGCTTCACATGCTCTACCATTTAAGTTATATATCCTTTTAATTAAATTATATATATATATATATATAAACCCTCATTTTAATTATAAAGATCATTGTGCTTAAAAAAAAAAACAATAATAGGTCATCATGCTTAAAAAAAGGGTGATTTTGAATGGGGTGGTTTTGTGAATGAATGAAGTAGGGTGAGTTAGTGTCTGTAGGTTTTTGAAAAAAAATGGAGATGCAAGGTATCGATTCTCGTTCCATGGGTAAGCATTCCCACACTCTACCATTTGAGCTACATCCCCTTTTAATCAATTAATATATATATATATATATATATATATATATATAGTAACACTCATTTTCATTATAAAGGTCATCGTGCTTAAAAAAAAGGGAAATTTTGAATGGTGTGGTTTTGTGTATGAATGAAGCAGGGTGAGTCAGTCTTTGTAGGTTTTTGTAAGAAAATGGAGATGCAAGGTATCGATCCTCGTTCCTTGGGTAAGGCTTCACATGCACTATCATTTAAGTTATATATGTTGGGATTTATGCCCTAAAATCCAATTTATTGGCATGTCATAAATAATTAAATTGTTTAATTATTTGAGACTATTTATAAATGAACTAATGGGATATTATCTTAGTCCATGAGATGCATAGTATGTGATTTATGTGAAAAGTCACAGAAGATATAAATCACAAGTTCTTTGTAAATTCAGAATTTTAGTTCGTAGTCGGTGATGAAATTGAGCGTTTCATCTGCAAAGACTATAACATATCAACTACGATGATTTGTCTTGATCATGGAAGTTGAGACTTCTTGTTGGTATGTTGATATGTTTTAAGAGTTAATACATATTGAACTGGGCCGCTGTGAGATTTATTATTCTCCTAACGATTGTCAAATGAATAATAAATCTCACGACTTCTATTTACATTAACTCTAAATCCTGAGAGAATAATGGACCTGATCATGAGGTATAGGTTGCTTTGATATATCAGGAGTGAGATCTATAAGTCATGGTCAAAATCTCAGTATGTTGAGCAGCCGCATTTAATGTTGATGGAACATATATTCTCAAGATGGAATTCATAATCTCTTAACGGAAATATAAAATATTCCCTTGAGATAAGTTTAATGAGTTTGATTATTCAAGAGAGTTGGGCCCAACCACTTTAGTAAGAAGTTACTAAAGTATATATTTATGAAATTGGATTTCATAAATATATGATGAATAACATTAAGGATTAAACCGGGTACTCAAGGATTAAGATGTAGTAATTTTCAAAGTGGCAATGTACATTCATAACTTTGTATTACTACGAATATTTTAATGAAGGGGTTGCATGTATAATAAAGTTTTGGGATATAATTTATAGATAAGGCCTAGAGTGCAACTATATTTATATAGTGGTATTAAATATAGTTAATGGTAACTTTGGGCTTGTCAAGAGTTGACAGAAAAGCCCAAGGCCCATTGGAGCTAGTGTCTTATTGGTCCCTTTTGGTCCCACTCCAAGCCACATACTAGAGCCCAATTGGAATGGCCCAAAATGCTAGCTCAATTAGATAATCAGTTGTATATAAGGAGAGAAATATACAGAATTTCATTAAGGTTTTCATATGAGACTTTCATAAGGTTTTTCATTAAAATCATACAAAGAATGAAATGGTTTGTATGTGAGTGTTGGACACTCTTGATTCTCTCTTAGGAAACTGATTGAGAGACCACACATCTTGGGCATCAAGTGGAATTTGAGTGAAGATTAAAAATATTCCCAAGTACTTCTAGATCTTTGGTTTTGAATTTCACCGCACCAAGGTACGCTTTCTTGTTCTTAAATTCTGAAACTTACATAGTACATGTTATCAATTGCGAATGAAGTAAATCCGTTAATTTTCCGCTGCGTATGTTTTGTATGCGATACAAACATGTGTTTTTCCAACAATATATCCTTATAAACCTCATTTTCAGATGATCATCGTGCTTAAAAAAAAAAAATAATAATAAAAGGTCATTATGCTTAAAAAAGGGGTGATTTTGAATGGGGTGGTTTTGTGATTAAATGAAGTAGGGTGAGTCAGTGTTTGTAGGTTTATGTAAAAAAATGGAGATGCAAGGTATCGATTCTCGTTCCTTAGGTAAGCATTCCCACACTCTACCATTTGAGCTGCATCCCCATTTAATCAATTAATATATATATATATATATAAATATATATATATTAATATCTATTAACCCTCATTTTCATTATAAAGCTCATCGTGCTTAAAAAATATGGAGATTCTGAATGGTGTGGTTTTGTGTATGAATGAAATATGGTGAGTCAGTGTTTGTAGGTTTTTGTAAGGAAATGGAGATGCAAGGTATCGATCCTCGTTCCTTGGGTAAGCCTTCACATGCTCTACCATTTAAGTTATATAACCTTTTAATTAATTTATATATATATATATATATATAAACCCTCATTTTCATTATAAAGATCATCGTGCTTAAAAAAGAAAAAGAAAAAAAAAGTCATCATGCTTAAAAAAAGGTGATTTTGAATGGGGTGGTTTTGTGAATGAATGAAGTAGGGTTTGTCAGTGTTTGTAGGTTTTTGTAAAAAAACGGAGATGCAAGGTATCGATCCTCGTTCCTTGGGTAAGCATTCCCACACTCTACCATTTGAGCTACATCCCCTTTTATTCATTTAATATATATATATATATATGTAAATATATTAACCCTCATTTTAATTATAAAGGTCATCGTGCTTAAAAAAAATGGAAATTCTGAATGGTGTGGTTTTGTGTATGAATGTAGTAGGGTGAGTTAGTGTTTGTAGGTTTTTGTAAAAAAATGGAGATGCAAGGTATCGATCCTCGTTCCTTGGGTAAGCATTCCCACACTCCACCGTTTGAGCTACATCCCCTTTCAATCAATTAATATATATATACATATATATATTAACCCTCATTCTCATAATAATGGTCATTGTGCTTAAAAAAAGGGAGATTCTGAATGGTGTGATTTTGTGTATGAATGAAGTAGGGTGAGTAAGTGTTTGTAGGTTTTAAAAAAAAAATGGAGATGCAAGGTATCAATCCTCATTCCGTGGGTAAGCATTCCCACATTCTACCATTTGAGCTACATCCCTTTTTAATCAATTAATATATATATTTATATATATATTTATATTAACCCTTATTTTCATTATAAATGTCATCGTGCTTAAAAAAAAGGCAGATTCTAAATGGTGTGGTTTTGTGCATAAATGAAGTAGGGTGAGTAAGTGTTTCTAGGTTTTTGTAAAAAACGAAGATGCAAGGTATTGATCTTCGTTCCTTCGGTAAGCCTTCCCATGCTCTACCATTTAAGCTACATCCCCTTTCAATCAATTAATATATACATACATACATACATACATACATATTAAGGGTCCATTTGAGATCTACTTATTTTGCTGAAAGTGAAATTTTTTTGCTGAAAGTACTGTAGATAAAGGTAAAAGTTAGTTGAAATAGTATAGTGAGACCCATAAATAGTGCCAAAAAGTGTAGTGGGACCCATAAATATTAGCAAAAATAAGCTGAATTGTAAAATAAGTTGGCAAAAATAATATTTGCCAAACGGACACTAACCCTCGTTTTCATTATAAAGGTCATCGTGTTTTTTTAAAATAATAATAATAATAATAAAAGGTTGTCGCCCTTAAAAAAGAGGGTGGTTTTGAATAGTGTGGTTTTGTGTATGAATGAAGTAGAGCGAGTGAGTGTTTGTAGGTTTTTGTAAAAAAATGGAGATGCAAGATATCAATCCTTGTTCCTTAGGTAAGTCTTCCCATACTCTACCATTTGAGATACATCCCCTTTTAATTAATTAATATATATTTATATTTTAACCCTCATTTTCATTGTAAAAAGTTATCGTGCTTAAAAAAATAATAATAATAAAAGTCATCGTGCTTAAAAAAAGGGAGATTTTGAATAGTGTGGTTTTGTGTATGAATGAAGCAGGAAGAGTGAGTGTTTGTTGGTTTTTGTAAAAAATTGGAGATGCAAGGTATCAATCCTCGTCCCTTGGGTAAGCTTCCCATGGTAGAGCTACATCCTCGTTTAATTAATTAATTAATTAATATATATATATATATTTTAATCCTCATTTATCATTATAAAAGTTGTAGTGTTTAGAACTCTTACTAAACTATTTTCATTATAAACATATTTAGCCATGTGTTTAACAAAGATATGTTACAAAACTCTAACTAAACTAACCTCTTTTTTTGAGGGGTAACTAAATTAACCTTAGATGGGTAAAGTGTTAAATTTCAAATTATAGATAGACAACTTAAATTTTGATCAAACTGTAAATTGTAATTTGCCAAAAAAGAAAAAGAAAAAAAAAAACTCTTCCTTCCACGCTTCCAGACTAGTTTGAAAAATCCCATGAGCGGGCTCTATTCGCGCCCTTTAAAAAATAAACAAACCCCACCGTTTCCTTCTCATTTTCAATTTTCCCCAAACCTTTCCTCACTCTCAGATCCTTCTTCTTCTTCTTCTTCTCTCTCTCTCTCTCACTCTCTCACAGTAATGTCCTCCGCCATCGAATCCTCTCTCCTCTCCAAACTCGAATCCTCTTCCTCCTCCACGACGGAAACGCTCTTTCCTCTCTTCTCCAACTACCTCCACCCTTTCTCAGATCTCACAAACCACCAAATCCGTCCCCTCGCCAAGCAATTCCTCCCCTTCCTCAACCGCGCCCTTTCCCTCCTCCCCAAGCGCCTCTCCTCCTCCGATCCACACTCCTCAAATGACCGATTTGCTCTCGACCTCCTCAACATTTACCAACTCTGCCTCACTTGCTTGGACTCCCTCTCGTCCCAGCTCTCTTGTAAACCCTACTCCGTTCACGTCCAGAGAGTTCGCTTATTACATTGTATGGAGGGGTTGGGGCGGTACCGCGACGCCGAGGCCGAGGGGTTTAGGGTTTTGGAGAGCTTCAGAGGGATGGATTTTGGTGTGAAAGTTAGGAAATCGGCGAATTCGGCTGGGAAGTTTGTGCCAGATGTGGAGAAAAGTGGTGGAGACAAGGAGTTTGCGCTATTGGTTGTGGAGGTGGTTGCAACGATGGTGAAGTGCGCGGCCTTGGGGCAGAGGAAGGACGAGGAGGTGTATAGGAGGGTGATTGGTTTGGTTGAGGAGGTTCGGCCGTGGTTTAGGTATGTGAGTTTTTGAATTTTTGGAAGATTGTGTTTGGTTGCTAAGAAAATGTGGGAAATGAAAGGAATTTGATATGTTTGGAGGTTTTGATTATTTGAAACTTCTGAAATATGCACTAATTTTGTATAGAATGGGCCTAACATTACTGACCTTTTAGTTGTGTGAGTTTTGATTGTTTGAATGGTTGTGTTTGGTTGCTGAGAAATTGTGGGAAATGATAGGAAATTGATATGTTTGGAGGTTTTAATTATCAAACTTGTGAAATATACACCAATTTTGACTAGAATGGGGCTAACATTTCTAACCTTTTAGTTGTGTGAGTTTTGATCGTTTGAAAGGTTGTGCTTAGTTGGTGAGAAAGTGTGGAAAATGAAAGAAAATACGTTTTGATATGTTAATTATTTGAAACTTATGAAATATGCACTAATTTTGACCAGGATGGGGCTAACATTACTAAATTTTAGTTGAGAAGAGTTTTGATTGTTTGAAAGATTGTGTTTGGTTGGTGAGACAATGTGGGAATGAAAGGAAATTGATACCTTTGGAGATTTTAATTATTTTAAACTTGTGAAATATGCACTAATTTTGACTAGAATGGGGCTAACATTACTAACTTTTTCGTTGCGTGATTTTTGATTGTTTGAAAGGTTGTGTATGGTCGGCGAGATAGTGTGCGAAATGAAAGGGAAGGAGATTGAAACCTTTGGAAATTTTAATGAAATGCAACTTCTGAAATATGCATTAATGTTAGCTAGAATGGGGCTAGCAATACTAAATTGTTAGTTGCATGAGTTTGGTTTATTTGAAAGGTTGTGTTTGGTTGCCGAGGAAGTGTGGGAAATGAAACGAAAGGAAGTTGAAGCCTTTGGATATTTTAATGATTTGAAACTTCTGGTTATGCTCTAATTTTGACAAGAATGAGGGCAACATTACTAAATTTTAAGTTGAGATGAGTTTCTCTGATGGATCAGAATTGAAACATAATAACTATAGAGATTGGACTTAAATTTGATATCTATGATGTGTAGTTTTTGGCTTTTTGTTAAGGGTTTTTGAAGCAAAGATTGTGTTTGGTTGTAAATTTGTGTCTATATGTGTTTATAGGTGTAAAGTGTTTGTTTTGTTTGTTAAATGTGCTAGGGTATTAGATGCCAATGCATATGAGAAGTTGCACAGGGCGCTTGTGACTTACCTGGGGAAATGTACTTTATTTTTGGTGGGGGAGCTAGCATGTTTTAATGGGGATCTAGTACGTGCATTCTGCTATGCTACAATCTCTGAGTATGCAAAGTCATCATTAAAAGATCAAATTTACAAGGTGACCTGTGTCTGATTTCTGGCCATATGTATTATGTAGGATCTATATGTGTTTCTTAATCATCAGTCATCATGCAGGTTGCGCGGCGGATATGTTCATCTTTATTCTCACTACCAGAGAATAGATCGTTGCTCATCATTGACATATTAATGTGTGTGTTGGATTCCATTACCCGTGAATGCAAGGTAATATTGATAAATTGTATACATGAGAGAAGTTTTAATGAATCAGGCATATGGTTCAAGGAAGACTTATATCATCAGTTTCACCTATGTCCATGTTTAAAACCAAAGATATGGCCATAATGTTATCTTCTCTAATTACACGTTTTATACTGTGGAATATGATATATATACAAATATAATATCGTTTACAAGTAAGATGATCACTGGCTAGTTGTGTCATGTCTCATGTGTATCGAATGAAGATTGTGTTGTAGGAAAAAGAGCTTTGGCCATAGAAAAAACAGATCCTTGTCTATTATTTTCAGCACATTATGATATTACCTAACCTGAAACTTCTTCATATTGGATGCCCCCACATCATTCTATCCTCCTCAACCCATCAAACTTTAGTCTCATACAACATATCCATGAACATCAATAGACTCTAAATCCCAGTCTTTAGCTAACCTAGGTATCTGAGTAACACTCTCAAAAGAGAAGTCTAGGCAAATTAGGCACAGTTGCATTTCTATCAGCATTAACATAAAATAATTTTGAGTAAGCATCTTTCATTAGCATATCATCACATCATTGATCATTCCAAAAGCAAATTCTAGAAAATTTCCAACCTTATATCTAATATAACTTAGAGAATAAACCTCGTCCACCCCTGATAAATTTCCACACTTCCATACCATATGAACCAGCAACTACCTCAGAACATCAACGACCCCATTGAACTCCGTACTTTTTATCTACTACCTCCTCCATAAATTATTAGTTTGCACATTCATTATTTGGAGAAGAGTACTTTAAAGTTTTCAGAGTTATTGCATTTCTAATAATCTTATGTTTTGGAGACGGGATTTAAACCCATGATCTCAAAGTTTATTTTATTTTTCCAGTTCGAAGTGGAAAATACTGGAATAGAGTATGTTGAACTTGTCTCTTATTGTGCCAATAAATGTCGAACTTCAAGTGCAAACTTAAGTATTACAATGGCGACACATCTAAACAAAATAGCAGGTGATTCCCATCAGGTATCTTGTTTATGTAGTCTATATTGTGAATTTTTCATTTGTGGTGTTATTTGCATGTCTCACATTGTAATTTTAATTGAATTTGTTTGGCAGGTTAGATCTCCCTTTGATATGATACTGAGGCTTTATGCAGCTGGGTTGTACCTTATCAATTCTGATGCGAAGTCCAGAGGTGCTATTCGAATTTTACATGATGATGGGGATATACTGCAGAACTTAGCTGCTTTGCTTGGTTCTTTGGGTAGTTACTTTCATATTAACTGCAAAGAGAATTGTGTGACATGTAATGTCAAACATACGGATTCTGTTCGTCAGAGTTGTTCACAATTGAGTTCTGGTTATGAGGCATCTATAGATTGCACTCAGAATGATAGAAAAGCTTATCTGCTCTTTTACCTAAATGCGTTGAAATTCTTATGCCAGCCCCTAGCGGATTTAGTGAATTCAGAAAGGAAACAGTTTGTTAGTGAAAATGAAGATGCTTTTATTACTACAAAACTCTGTATAATCCAGGATGCATTCTATCAGTTTGCTGATATTTTTCATTCCTGTCAAAGGTAAGTTAATTATGGGTTTCTTTTACTTTGTTTGTCTTTCGCACCCCCCATCCTTTTCATTTTATGGTATTTTCCACTTGTGTTGCTTGGAAGGCCAACCTTTGTGTTTGATGCGGTGCATTTACAATTAACATAAATTTAGAGCTGTTGAGGGTGTTGCGATTCCATTCCTAAGCTGAAGATGGAGTTCCTTCACTTGCTTTCTTCTTTGGTTACTAATTTACCTGTGCTTCCATTCTTTTTCTTTTTTGGAATTAGTAGTTTTCTTAATTTAAGCAAGAATTTGTTTTACTTTGGTTTTGGAAAACCACTTTGATCCCCTATCAGAAAAATTCCCAATTCCCCCTTTGGGGCTTCGACTCATATTCCCCAAAAAGTAGATCCCGCTCTAATAGCTCCGAATAAATTTCGTATACTTGTGTGCTTGGACTTCTCTCCTCTCTTTATCTTCTTATTATAAAGAAATCTTGTTCAAAAGTCATTCTTTATGTCTTTGTTTAGTTACCATAGCTGTGAAAAATATGGCTGCTTGTGCACCAGAGTAGTTGTAGTGTTCTGTTGCGCATTCAATTCTGGAAACTATTATGACCCTAACAACATAGTAAGATTAAGTTTATAAGCTATCTAAATTTGATTTTCAAATTATATCAGTTTGTATTGATGTGTCTAGAGGTATGGAGGGTAGAATTTATATTTAGTGCCCACCCCATGAAGGACTCTTACACCAATCTAGAATGTGAGATGCACCTTTTTAGATGTTTTCTTTACATTAGTTTAAGTGTTATAAATAACCAAGAAGAGCTCCTGAAAGTGAAGCCATAGGACGTAGGGAGCCTACTTGTACAGAGGACTGAAACTTATGTTGATAATTTTGGAGCTTTTCATTTTTAATGTCTTGCACTGTTTAGAAGATGAACCAAGTTAGCAATAAGGCTTCTCTGAATTTTCTTGTTCATGGAGCAGTTGTATATATGAAGGGGAGAGAGATGGATTCGATGAAAACAGCAAAGCTGTAATTAGTGTAGCTATCGCCGCTTTCACCCTCTCCGCCAGAACAAAGCTTAAAATGAAGGTTGGCTCTTTTATTATGTAATATTTAATTTCCTAAGCACTGTGTTTCTGATTCATTCTTGATTCTCTTTATTATTGCAGGATTCAACGATATGTGTTTCAGTTAAGCTAATTGGTTTGACATTTCTTATTTCAGAGGAGTATGCATTTAGTTAAACACATTATTACCAGTGAATGGGTTCAAACTCAAGGACTAAAACACCTATTTGCCTCTTTTCACAACATCGGCGTATTTTTGTACAGAAATAAGCAAGTAATAGAGGTATTTATTATTATTATTATTATTATTATAAATTCTTTTGCGTTTTTTAAGTGTCTTTTGATTGTAACCTGTTCTTTCCACATTTGTTTCAAGTTTATATGCGTTAAGTTTGGAGCTGCACTATCATTTTGTGGGGATAGAAACGCTGTCATATTAGGTTCAGTAGATTATTTCCTTCTATTATTAACGGGCGTTTTTTTATAAAATTTGAAAGATAATTCCAAAGGCAGTGCATAAGCTACTGTGTTAGGTCGATTTTGTTGCTGCTCTTTGGGTCATGTTAAAATTATTTTATTTCATTATTTCTGTTTCATTACCCTACATTGCCATTACTAATTATTTCTCATTTTAACCAAGAGTATGGAATAAGGAAATTTGAAAAAACTTGACAATTTTTCTGTCTATCCTTGTTTTGACCGTTGGAAGTTATAGATAACACCTATACTAGAAAAGTAAGATTTTTAGCATAAGGAAGAAAGAAAGGTATTAAAAACTTAGTAAAAGATTTTAATCTGTGTTTTGGAATGGAATAGATGTGTTAGACAACCGTATAATTGATTTCTTTAGTACTAAAATATTGATTGCTTTTGTCTGAAGTCAGCTAGAAGCCTTTTACAGGCAATTTGAGTATTTATTTAACTGTGTTAGATGGTAGATTATGCAAAATGACTGCTGAACCAAATCCATTGATTCCGCACATGAAGAGTTCACAAGGCCGTATGATCAGAAGGAAAATTGAGTGAGCTCTAACATCATCTTACAATAAGCATTCTCTTATTGTTGCCAATGAGCTCTAGCTCCATTGGCACTTCCTCCTCTTTTAAGTTCTAAGGAGAGGGTGAGGTTGTGGGTTCGGATGCATGTGTAATTTACCAATAAAAAAAATAGCATTTTTATTGTCATATCTATTGCCTTTTATGATTTTGGTTTTTATAAGTGTTTAATGGATGTTATTGGGTTCAAGTGATAGTCCAGTTGTAATGGCATTTTTTGTGGTGCCCTATGTCTATGTTTCAGAACCCACCTTCCCTTCCACACTATCTGCCTTTAAAAAAATAAGTGTTTAATAATTATTATACCTTTGCAGGCGTCCAAGGCATTGAAATTATGTTGCAGGGCATCATGGACTTGTGTCAAACGTCTTTGCCAGATTTTTGTACAGAAACCAAAAGGTTTAGAGGGTGATATTTCAGAAGACGCTATTATAGAATTTGTTAATGAGGCTTGCACTAGAAGTGCTTTTCTTTTGGATGTTCTCCATCAGTGTGATAGTCATAAGGTGAAAAGCACAATTGCAGAGGTCCTTGAAGATTGGTCTGTTCCTGGAGAGGTGTTTGAAATGCTGTCAGGTCCTGTACCCTTGGTGAAGCAGTGGGTAAAGGTAAGCACTTTTGAGAGCTTTTAAGTGTTGTCACTATTATTTGTCTTGCTTCTTTTGCCTCATTTTTAATTGTTATCTAGATCGAATGTAAACGTTGTACAAGCGTGGCTGAGGTAGATAGTGCTCCAACTTTGTACTGTTTGCTGTCATCTTCTGTGCAAGTGTCAAAGAGGACAATAGGCATAATCTTAGAGCAGGTCTGGCCTTTTTGTAAATTCTTCCTTTCTATAAGCATTTAGTTATTATGTCCCCCCCCCCCCCCCACCCCCCTCTTTTATATCATATATTATATGGATGTGGGTCATAGCTATATTCTCTACATTTCTTTCATGGAATATTTTTAGGAACTGCTTGCGTATGAGGAAATGAATGCGCTTTACCCAGAATTTTGTCAGCAAATGCAAATGAAAATTATTGGTATCCTCCTGCGAGATGTGTATGTTACACCTCATAATTATTTACAAAAATCAGGAATTTTAGTGAGAAAGGGAAAGGCATTAAGAGTCTGTGGGATTGAAGGTTTGAAGGACAGTATTCAGTGTCTGTCAGAATCCATATATACAATTGTAAGTTTTTTAGATTTGTTTAAGCTTTATTATATTCATCATTGATTATACATTTAGAGGTTATTCCCATTTTGACTAATAAAAAAAAAAAAACATTTAGTGGTCAATTCTATGCTCTTTCTGGATTTTTGTTTTTGATTGACATGATTTCAAACAGCGTGAGGTGTATGGTGAAACATGTAGCTGTGGAATCCCAACTTGTCATCAATTAGCTGTGACATACTGCTTACGTGCACTATGTACCCAGGAAGCCGAACCAAACTCAAAGGTGTTAATGCTTAAAAGGCTAGTCTCCAGAATTGAGTAATTAATGCTTTAAAGCTTTGTATGTTCAGTTTATATCTTTGTATGACATTGACAGTAGCAGTTATTCTCGTTTACTAAAAGTTTGCTTGGATTTGTTACAAGCAGCAAATCTTCCAAGATATTAATGCTGCCCTACAGTTATGGTTGAGCATTTCTATTCCAGATCATTGCTCTGCAGATGAATTGGGCTCTATGCTGCCAGAAAATACACTGCTACTACTGTATAATATTATTGATATGTTATCACTGAAGGTTTGTTTCTTGATCATGTTAGGTGCTGCAGGTTCTGTACTGATAGCATATTATTATGGTTTTTCTTGACATTACTTCTATTTATTCACAACATTGCTTTCTTTTCTTCTATATTCTCAGGGTTGCATGGATTTTCACCATGACATATATAGGCTGATTACTAGATTATTCAAATGCAAGAATGTTCCACTGGAGAATTTTTTGGCCAAACTGTGGGAAAGTAGAAGGACTAGTCATGCACTTTGTATTTCACCTGTAAATGAGACATTAATCATTAACTTATCTGAGCAGTATGGTGACCTTTGTAAGTCTGTTGATTTCTGGATACGCTGTCTAAAGGGGTCGCATCCACTGTTAGTTGGCTTCCAACAGAGTTTCTCATTTTCATTTGTAAGTTCCCAGTCCTCTAGCAATCTTGAGAGCACTTTTAGATCAGATATCACAGTTGACGAAGTTAAAGAGGCTGCATTTCAACTCATTTCAAGTGTAAGAACCTCTCAAGTAGCTACTTTGGTTTTTAATCCCCAATAAAAAATACTTATTATTATGTCTGTCACTCTTATTATAGGTTCCTGTGCCCAGTCAATCTGTGTTCCTTGCTGGATATCTTTACTATGACTTGTGTGAAAGACTTGTTTCACATGGAAGGTTAATTGAGGTATCTCCCATTTGATTTGCTTTCAGATTTTATGAACCTAGAGTATATCTTCTTAGTCATTCAATCCTGCAATGTTGTTGTGCATGAAGTTTGGAAATTTTGATGTAATGTTTGGCACTTAATCTTTTCCATATAGAGTTCAAGATTCTGAACTCTTGGCTTTTTGCTGCTGCAGATGCATCAAAAGATTGAAAAATTACAGATTCAAGTTAAGGCCATCAAGACAGGAGTTTAAATATGACAAATAAATTTTTTTTTTTTTTTTGATAAGTAAGAATGTTATATATACGAATGGCTACTCTATGCATGAAAAACATAGAGCAAACCCAGAAAATACAAGAAGAAAACAGAGAAAAAACAAAAAAGAAAACCCATCAACAGATTAATTACAAAAGAGAAAGAGCTAAGAAAAGAGGGGAGAGAATCACTAGTCGTGAATCCCCATGCTCGAGACCAATCAAAAAGAGTCCTACTAAAAGAAGCAATCATCTGAACATCGGAACTATCCAAATCCTCAAAAGTCCGCCGATTCCTTTCCTTCCAAATACACCATAGGATGCACAACGGAACTAAGTTCCAAACCTGAGACGAATGCTTCCCCAACCAATTCCACTAGCCAAAAAGCAAATCTGGGATCGATTTAGGTATAACCCAAGACAAGCCAAACGTAATTAAGACAAAGCTCCACAACCGATAAGTCATCTCACAATGAAGAAGTAAGTGATCTACCGTCTCTCCACAATGCCGACACATAATGCACCAGTCTACAAAATCCAATCCCCTCAATCTTCTCAAGTTATCACCCGTTAGGATCTTATTCCAAGCTACACACCAAACAAAAAAAGAAACTCGCCTAGGGGCCTTTACTCTCCATATACCTTTCCAAGGAAAGACAATTGAGGGAGAATTCCGCAATTTGTTATAATACGACCGGATGTCAAACTCCCCACTAGGCTTCAACTTCCATCTCATTTGGTCTCTAACATCCATTGGAGGAGTATTAGCTCCCAATATATGAAAAAAATGCAGCCCTTCATCTATCTCCCAATCATTAAATTCTCGAATAAACCCAAAAAAAAAAAAGAATTATATTGATATAATTGAATTATAGGAGTGACTACTTACTAAAAAGAAAAAAAAATTGTAGGAGTGACTTCTTATTTAAGATTGTATTGATGGACAAAAAAGATGATGCTATTACATATAAATAATATTGCAATCAATATTTTAAAAAATTCCAAAAGAATTGAGAAAATGTAGAAGAGTTTGAGGATGACCCTTTCAAACTCATGTAAAAGAATAAGCCTCTAAAAAGGATGCTAAAGCATGTAAATCACCTAAAAGCTAGGAAGCATGGGTACAAGTAAGACACAACGACACAACAATTTTTGAAAAATTAGCCCTTACCTAGGAAGCATGGGTACGTCACCTCAAATGAAGTGTCTGTGCTTCCTAGCATAAAATTAGCCCTTACCTAGACACAATGACTTCCTTTTTTTTTTTTTTTATAAGTGCATTCTCAAGTGGAAATTGATAAGTAATGTTCTCTTTTCCTGAATTTAAGGTCTGATTAAGAACTAAGAATTGTAAATCTTAGCTGAGAAGATTTACTATGCCAGTGTTGATTTTTTAGATTCTTACCTTTCATGATATCATCAAATAATGTTTTATCAGCATAAGTCGATCCGGTTCAAACCATTGAAGATTTCAGTTTACATGTAATGATAATATAATATGGATTAAGGTGTTTGGCATGGCACTGAGAGCAGTGGTCTGTGACATCCAATCTAATGCGGGATCTTTAGGAATTCAACACTATAGTTAGACTTCTTGACAGGATCTTGTCGGGCTTTGTATAGGGTTAATTAGGTATGTAAAAGGTTGGATCTTGAAGGCTAGCTACTGAAGTTAGGAATCAAGGTTGCAGGATATTCTGGCTCTGGTTGTTGAAACAAAAATTTCAAAGAAGAAAACTGCCTAGGCTGTCATATATAGGTTTCATAGGCATTCACACCCAAAAAGGGGACAGCAATCACACCCTCAACGTTTTTAGAATGTTGCTGAAATTTATCGAGTTGTATTCTGAATCACAGATTACATAAAGCCTTTTTATGAGTTATTTCCAATTCTTTTCCTACAAATATTGGGATTCCCAAGTAAAACAGAGAAGTTATTCAAAATCTCCTAAACAATGTTGTAAAACTACTAAACATGATATTAACACAGAAATAAGACTTTTTAAGATTCTAACTAGGCCCTTTTAGACCATAGTTTTATTTTTGTTAGATTCCAACTGCTTGTACTTCTATTTTTTGGGAGCATCTTGCTGCCTGCAGCAGTGTTACTCGATGGACAAGGACTAATTTAAATTTGACCGATTGCCCCAACATTAAATAGTGAGGAAAAAGAGTATAGTGGGGTCATATAAAAATTAAATAGTTCTAAGTACTTCTCCATCCCAAATTGTTTGTCTATATTAGAAAAAAACCAAACTTTTTAAGGGGACATTATTTAATGCGTTATTTGATGTGGGAAACGAAACAGGAGTCCTGACTTCAATTAGAGTAATTGATAAGCCAGGGACATTATTAAAATTGTGTCCATTGACTTTCCGAAGTGGGTAATATTTTAGAACTTCTCAAAATGGAATAATGGACTAATAATATGGGACACAAGGAGTATAGTGTTGAATGTTGATTGGGTTTAGGCTCCTACTCATAACATACATTTTTCATTACTTTCTTTGGCTTTAAATTGTGTAGTAGTTCAAATTCTTTGAAGATAGTTTTTTGGATAGATAATACAATTTAGGCACCTTTTTTTTTCCCAGTTAGTGCAACTCAAGCACTCTGTGTGATTCAACCCCTGACCTCACCCTCCATTTGCACCTCTCATGTATGGGGGTAGGAAATGCCATTTGATCCATAACCATTGACTAGAAATCTTCAAAGTTCTAGAAATCTACCAGACTGTTTCTGAGTTACTTGATCCTTCACGATTTTAGTGGTTATTTTGCTTGGCTTAATCTCATAATACACTTGGCTCTAGTATGCCATTGCAAACTTCTGTTTTGTAATGATTTTTTCCTTTTCTGTAGGCTCTTTTGTATGCAAAAGAAGCTCATCAGTTGCGTACTAGACTTTTCCAAGAAAAATTTATGTACTCTGTTGAGCAGCACACTGAAAAGTACAATGAAACTGGGGATGTCATTCAGAAGCTTACTTACGGCCTTAAGAATCTCCAAATTCGCAGATCAATTGCTACTGAAATTTGGTCCTTTGATACTATTGAATGGGACTTGGAAGGCTGTTATCTTAGTCCATGGAATGTACTTCAATGTTATCTTGAAAGCACTCTTCAGGTTTGACATCATTCTAATCTAGTGATTCAACGCAGTGAGTGCTACTCTTTCTTTTACTAACATTTTGCATTATTGTTATGTTCATTATACGACACAGATTGGGATTATTCATGAAATAACTGGAAATGGAGCTGAAGCTGAAACTTTTTTAATCTGGGGAAAAAACATCTCTTGCTCACAGGGCTTGCCACTATTTATAGTTGCTTTCTCCTCTGTCTTAGGTATGGAGGTTGAATGAAATTTTACTTACCATAGTATTTGTTCCTATGATTATAAATACTTCATTCTCTACTTGGTTAGAATAGATTTGGTAGTGAGCTAACTTACAGAATATGTTTAAATTTTGCTAGGAAAACTATACCGTAAGAAACAACTTTGGGATTTGGCTGAGAAGGAACTTCAAAGTGCCAAGAAAGTTTTAATGGATACCAGTACAACTTTTTCTTGCATAAAGTGCAGATTGATGATGGAGGCAACTCTTGATCACCATCTAGGTGATTTATCACGAAGTAATTCTGATAGTACTACGGCAGATACTTCTGTAGAGAGATTATCCCATGCTGAAAATCAGTACAAATTGGCCCTGGACAAACTAGATCTTTCCGTGTGGAAAAACTGTGTTAGTTGTCCTGAAATGGCAAATGCTGATAGTATGATGCTTGAGAAATTTTTTGTGAAAGATGCTGAATGTGTTGGCAGCAATAATTCATCTAGTTTTGTAGAAAATGATCGCGGCACGGGGAAATCCACAAGAGAGGCACCAAAAGCGAAGATGGAAGCCAAAAAGTCTAGAAAGAATGCTCCAAAACCTTTACTAAAGGATCAGCGTTTAATCGCTGAGAATAATTCAAGGGTAACTCGTTCCAGATATCGATCTACACAGAACCTAAGTATGAGAACATCTGGTGAGTTGCAAGTTGGCCTTTCGAGATGTTTGAAAGACAATAATGGATCTGATTGCTCTGATACGCTTAGCCAGAGGGAGTTACTCGTGGAAACGAATAGTTGTATAGTTTCCTCTGGCTGTGAAGTAAAATGCATTCCGGACAAAATGAGGTGTTGGCATTGTCTTCTAATGGAAGTTATGAAATCTGGGTTGGTGAATAATTTTCTAAATATGAAGTGGGAGCTTGTCCGGAGACGGCTTTCATTGAGGCTACTCACTGGCATAGGTATGGATGCAAACTTTTTGCTCTGATTATTCACTTGCTATTCCTCATGCACATTGTCTCTTATTGTACTTGTATTCTTTAAGATGAAGCAAATATACGCCATGTTTAAACCTTTAAATGAAGAGAGGATTTAGTTACTCTTTGCCTATCACATTCTTTGTTGCCAAATGTTTTCCACAGATATCGTTGACATATGCTTTATACCCATTCTCAAGACAGTCATTTTCAGATATTATCTGTCAATCTCACTCTCCATCAGCCCCCACAAAGAATAAGTGCTGATATTTTTTGTGATATCCTATTTACTCTGGTTATTGTATAATTTACCAATGTCTGAAATCTTCTTCTTTTTAACATATTTGTGAAGCTTCTTGTTTATTTATATATGGTTGGAATGAGGTAACTGGATTGTTAGGTCATGGATGCCCAAAACATGTAAAGGATTAATCTGAAGGTGTAGTACATAATGTATTATATTACAAAAGTTAAATAAGGGTAAAGATGAGTCAATTATCTAGTTTTTCTTTTCTTTTTCCTTTTATTTTGCTATTATTTTAATTCTGCGTACATAGTACTACTTTGTATATATAGTTGGAATGAGGTAACTGGATAATTTAAAGTACTAATTTGAAAGTGTAATAGATAATTTATTATATATTACCAAAATTAAAAAAGGACAAAGATGAGTCAATTATTTAGTTTTTTTATTTTATATATATATAATTTTTTTAATCCCTTTATTTTGCTATTATTTTAAATCTGCTTATATAAGTACTAGCCAGTTTGTTTCTTATTTGTTAAACTAGAATAGGCATGACAAAGGAACATTATCAAATTCTTTCTAGAGTTTAGACATTTGTAAATGGCATTATTTTGCACACAAATGAAGGTGGAAGATTGTTGTTAGTTATTATAGTCTAGGAAAGAGTTTGGCGCAGGGTTACTGGGTGCTTGAATGAACTGTTTTCCGGTTAACATTACTCTTGTTTATGGTGGCTTTGTGATTTTGTTAGATCATTATTTGAATGGTTTTGTCATGGGTTCTAGTGAAAGTAATTCTATTGTATACAACTCTGGTCAGCTGCTATTGCATACAACTTTGGGTAACTCTCTTTTTTTTGATAAGTAAGAAGAAAATATTATTAATAAGGGAAAAGCATGAAAATACAAAGGGTTCACGGTAGTGAACAAAAAGACACAAGCAGCCACTAAGAAAAGCTAATAGACGAAAGGAATTCCATAAGGGTAAAACAATCCGAAAAACCCCAACACCGAGACCAATCAAAGAGGGTCCGTTGGCACAAATCTAATAACTGAACCACAGTTTTTCCCTTATCCTCAAAAGAACGCCGATTCCGTTCAGTCCAAATAGTCCACATTAAACAGCCTGGAACCAAATTCCAAATATCGGAGCTATGCTTCCCAAGCCAATGGTACCAACAAAATAATAAGTCCGCTACTGAACCTGGCATGACTCAATCGATCCCAAACAACCGAAGCATATGAGTCCACAAAGAATGAGCTATCGGACAGAAAAGTAACAGGTGATCCACAGATTCCTCATTACAACAGCACATACAACAACGATTCACCAAAGGGCGACCACGAAGCATAAGGTTATATAAGGTAAGAATCTGACCATGAGCTGCTGTCCACATAAAAAATGCCACTCTTTTAGGAACCTTGACTTTCCAAATGCCCTTCCACGGGAAAGTGGAAGGATCTGCATTTCGAATCTTATGATAAAAAGACCGAGTGTCAAACTTCCCACTTCCATTAAGACCCCAACGAAGCCTGTCACCCCCATCACCCCTAGGGATCCGGGTTTGGATGAAATGAAGTAGGGAATAAGAAGCCGCTAACTCCCAATCATTGAAATCCCTAAAAAAGCTTAAACTCCACACTCTGTCGTTATCACCCACTGAAGGGCTTAACACTTTAGAAACATAAGCTTCTTTATTAGCAGAACACAAAAATAACTGGGGATAAAGAATTTTAAGAGGGACATCTCCAGTCCATTTGTCATGCCAAAAAAGAATACGAGAACCATCCCCCACTACAAAAGACACATGCTTAGCAAAACTATACCACCCTTCACTAATACTTTGCCATAAACCATAACCATGAGCCCTTCTGCAAACTCTAGAGCACCAACCCCCTTTCCCCTCCCCATATTTCATGGCTATGACCCTCCGCCATAGATGAGTGATTTCATGGCCATACCTCCAAAGCCATTTCCCTAATAGGGCCTGATTAAAGTACGCCAAATTCCGAATTCCCAAACCACCCAACTCGCGCGGTAAGCAAACCTTTTCCCATGCCACCAATGGATATTTGAAACACTCAACTGAAGAACCCCATAAAAAATTCATCTGAATACATTCCAATCTAGTCGCCATAGCTTTAGGGATAGTAAAAAGGGAAAGGTAATAAGTCGGAAGGCTTGAAAGGGTACTTTTCAACAGTGTGAGTCTACCACCCTTTGACAGGTAAAGCCGCTTCCAGCTTGAAAGCTTCTTTTCCAACCTCTCAAGAATCGGATTCCAAATTGCGGCTGTTTTATACAAAGAACCCAGTGGCATACCCAAGTAAATCATAGGCAAACTGCCCACCCTGAACTGAAGAATATTAGCCAATGACTGGATATTGCTCACCTCTCCAATAGGGACAATCTCACTTTTTCCCACA
Source organism: Notholithocarpus densiflorus (assembly GCA_030021035.2). Classification (NCBI taxonomy): domain Eukaryota; kingdom Viridiplantae; phylum Streptophyta; class Magnoliopsida; order Fagales; family Fagaceae; genus Notholithocarpus; species Notholithocarpus densiflorus. The sequence goes on from JARYZH020000003.1 coordinate 11,864,941, forward strand.
TTCACCTTCAAACCAGTAAAAGCTTGAAAACAGGTCAAAACCAGCCTAATGGAAAAGATCTGCTCTCTAGAAGCATCGCAAAAAAAGAATAGTATCATCAACAAATAGTAGGTGAGAAATACGAATACCAGTATGATTATTTGGACCCACATGAAAACCCTGAATGAGACCACCTTCCTCAGATTTCTTCAAGATACGACTTAAAACCTCCATGATCAAAAGAAAGAGGAGGGGAGACAATGGGTCTCCTTATCTTAGACCTCTAGAGTAGGAGATCCATTAACCAAAACTGAGAATCGAACGGTAGTGACGCAAGTCTTCAGCCAACTCCTCCATCTACCCCCAAAACCCATCCTCTCCAACAGATAAAACAAGGAGTCCCAATTCACATGATCATAAGCTTTCTCGATATCTAACTTACACACCACCCCTGGAGCACGACATTTCAGTCTACTGTCTAAACATTCGTTAGCAATAAACACCGAGTCCAAAATCTACTATGGGTAACTCTCATTTAGAGATTGATGCCCATACCACTTGTCATTCCAAAACCTCACTCGGTTTCCATCCAATCACTCAAATTGCACATGACTTGCGAATCTATTTCAACCCTCCATAATACTTCTCCATATGCTACAACCATGGATACTTCTAATGTGCTTTGTTGTCCATTGTCCCCATACTTAGCAGCAACTCATCTCTCCCAAATTGCCATGACAATATGCCCAATAGGGCTTGATTTAATGTGCCCAACTTACACACCCCAAAACCCCATTGGACTTTGGAGAGCAAATTGTATTCCACTCAACAAAAATGGAATTTGAACTCATCTCATGAACTACTACACAGTGTAGTCAAAGGCGAGCCGGGGCTCGCCTAGGTGCCCGGGCGAGGCGAGGCGCCACTAAGGCGCCTCAAAGGCTCTAAGGCGAGGCGCCTTTAGTGAGGCGCTTGCCTTTAGAGCCTAGGCGAGCAAGGCGACCGCCTTAAGCCATGAAAAAGGCGCTAAGGCGAGAGCCTCAAGTTTGTTTTTTTTTTTTTTTCAATTTTTTTATAGAAGTTTGTTGTGAAACCTATTTTTAGACTATTAATTTCAAAAGGCATGTTATAAAACCTATTGTTAGTTAAATTAATTTACAAATTTGTTTTGTAAGACTTATTGTTATATAGAAGCTTATTGTAAAACGTATTGTTAGAACTAACTAATAGAGCCTAAACCATGTTAATCCTATATTGAAATAATTTGATAGACCTAATTTCTTCATGCTACACATTGAAAAACACTTCATTATAATATTATAATACACTAGGTACATATGATTTAAGTTCTATATGTATAATAAATATATTAAGAATTTGGTGCCTCGCTTTACTCGGGCTAGCGCCTTTTTGTCGCCTCACGCCTCGGGCGATACAAGGCCTTGGCGCCTTAAGGTCGCCTTTCGCCTTTGACAACCTTGCTACTACACAAAAATTCCTCTTTTGATACCAACTTATTAACTTCCTCTTCTTAAGTTCTCTTCTCCTTTTAAATCTCTTTCATGTATCACCACGCTCATGGTGTTTGGATTATATAGTGGTAGTATTTGTGGTACTTAGGTGATGGAGATGGAGTACTGCATTTGATGATATTTATTCGGATGTGGAAATTGGGGCAAACCATAGTTGCTTGAGTACTTTGTGCCCATTTGGATTTTCAACCACTGTAATTGGAGCTCTTGAACTTGGAATTAGGTTTGGGGAGTAAGAGCTGGAGAATTCATTGTAGCCAAAGTGATAGCAATCAAACTATATCATGTTTGACAACTACTGTTTTTTCTGTTGATGAAAAGAAACCTTTATGCTTGAGAACGGCTGAAACCAATACCATCAACAATGAAAAATTATTTCAACAAAAGTGCCAAAATCAGTACTATTAGGGACTTGCATGGTGGTTTATCAGATGAAGAGACTAGCTTCTGTTTCTTTTACATCATTCTTCCAATTGAGGCTAATTAGTGACATCCGTTATGCATGGAGTTTAGTTTCTTTCTTTCTTATATGCCTATTATAACTATAATTGTAATTAATATGTTTTTATTTTCAGGAAAATGCTTTTGGGATCGTGGTCAGATTCATGAAACACATAAAGTTTTGTTTCAAAGCATATCAGTCCTAGTTAGCAGAAATTTATTTGGTTATGTTGACTCTTCTGTTCCACCTACTTTTTTGCTTGATTTTATTGGGAAGGAGATATCTCGAGATGCATTCACTATTGAGCGTGCGGCAATACTTTTTAACATATCTTGGTTTTCTTTGAAGAGTTACCATTCTAAGGATACCAGGTATCTGTAACAATAGGTGCTTGTGTCTTTTATGCATTTTATTCATGTGTATGGATCATTATGTGTCTATACTTCTCCTATTTCCTATGAAGAATTTTTAACGATGGCAATGGTATAAATACTTAGATATTGCTGATTTCTAATTAGATGGGCTGCTGTTAACTTGTCTTTTTCTCATAGGAATGATCATAATTCCTGAACTTGCATTCATGACTTTTATGGGATTGAAAATTTTGGGACTGTGATTCTCAGGGGCATGAGATTTTTAGGTTATATTACCTTAATAATCTTTTCTTCTGTTTGTCAATATGCCTGTTAAATTATTGATGATCTTTTGGTTTTACTGAGGACAATAATTTTTTTCCTACCTTTTCTAATATCCCCATTGAAGATGTGGTGTGGTAAGTAAAATGAATGTTCAAAGGGTTGTTTTTGATATTTCATTCACCTCATCAAATTGTCCATATTTGTTTTGCATTGTTGCATATGTTGTTCATCTAATGAACTCTTTCAGATTAAAAAATTGTTTTCTTTCTGGTCTTGTACTTGTCTGCTTGTGTGCACACATGTTCACAAACACACACACTCACACTGTTCTCCTAGACGATAGGTTTGATAGATTACTCTCTTCACTCAAGGCTGTGTGCAATGACTTGATAGTATATTAAATTGTATTATATGACATGAGTATGTATCTGTTGTTTAAATGATGAATTTTTGGATCTATAATAGCACTAATAGGCTCTCTATGCGATCAAAATTTGATAACTAACCTCCTTTGCCTTCTCTTTTTTGTTGGTTTTGTCACCAGGACCTCTTGCTGTGATCTATTTGATATTCATTTACCAAAATTAGTGTCTTGGTTGATGCTGGCCTTTGTTCTCTGCCGTGAGGTTCCTATACTTTTTCAGAAGGTGAAATTTGTTTAAATTTTCTGTCTTGATATTGATTGTTTGGTCGTTGGTTGTCGGCAACTTTTTGCTGGGGCACATTCCTGAATTTAAAGGTGTTTTAAGGCTTATCATCCAATGATTGCAAGGAGTATATCCTGTGTCCTGGATTTCTAGAATTATCTTGTCTACCTTTTGTAGATCTTTTGAACTAATTTATATCTAGTCCATGTATCTGTTTCTGTTGCATAATGACTTATATTCCCTAGTAGATGGGCCGTCAATTTTTTTTCTAAACTAATCTAGTTTTTTATGCAATTATGCCAATCCAGTATTTTTCTCCCTTATTAAAGTACAAACAAATTTGTAGTTATTTTTTCCTGTCGTGTTACTTAAATCGTTTTTGAAGGATTGTAAATCTCATTATTGTAATCAAGAAACAATCTGGTTAATTTGTCCCATAAAACCTGGAATTGATCTAAATCTGGTTTTCTATTTATTGAGGTTGGCAATGGCAAAATAGATTGTGCAATTATTTTGATTCAACTTTCAATATCTATTTTGTTAAATAAAATTATTAGGTCACAATTATTTTAATAAAATATACATACCTAAACTTGTGGCTTTCAATTAATGATCGTGACCACAAATCAAATCTCATTATGAATGTGACACTGAAACTTATGGGATATGTAATAGTTTTGAATCATCTGACTTCACCCCAAGATGCTGTTGCCCGTTTTGATCTGTGTCAAAGCTTCTTGCTGTTGTATGATCTTCCATTGATATTTACCTAGAAAGCTTGATTGACAAAATATTTGGTTGAGGGTTTATTTGAGAATCAAATGGATAATTTGAACAGACATAAATCAACTATAATTTGTCTTTTTTGGGATTTGGGACTATACAAGAGTTTTTTGGAATTTTAATTGTGGTTTTTGTTTACCAACTAAATTTAGTTCGTTTATGTATTAGTCCTATTCGCGGATCTAAATATATTGTCATAATTGTGATTTATTTTTATCTAAATTTCCCTTATTAATTATAGAAAAAAAAAAAAACAGGTATTTGTATCGGATCTGGTTGCAATATGACCTTGTGGTGTCAGTATGAGTTTTGTGAGTTAGATACGAGGATATCAATATTTGGGTATCTAAAAATTGATTTGGCTTTCAGCTTGCAGTGTCAAGTTAAATATAGTGTAAGTTCTGGTTTTTTTTTTTTTTTTTTTTTTTTTTTTTTTTTTCCTGCAAAAAATTCTGTTTTGGAATTTGGATTGTTAGAAATCTACTCGAGTTCATTCCACTTTTACCTCAGCTTCCATGTTTTGCAGTTGCAAGTAATTCCCTATTATTTTGATTTTTTTTGTTTTTGTTTTTGTTTTTTGGATAAGTAACGAAACCCTCTTATTTTGAATTTTGAAAGCTGTGTTCTCTTGCTGAAGTAGACTTTGTTTCATAATTTCATGTAATCATGGAGATTATTAACTGTTACTTTTAATGACACAACAGGTTTCTAAATTACTTGCTACCATATATGTACTTTCTGCCTCAACTGAGTTTTTTCCGTTGTCCCCTTCTTGCAAAGCACTCTCTGAAAATCATTGGGCTTCATATTTTCATCAAGCTTCACTTGGCACTCATCTTAATTACCAGTTCTTTTCAAATATGATTGGGAGATGCAAAGTACAACACCTTGTGGATGCTGAGGTATGTTCACAAGCTTCTCTGTTTGCCTATCCATTTTTAATTATTGGACCAACCGCAAGTTTTGTGAATCTTCCCCTTAGCTTGATTTTTATGTTCACTGGTTTTCCAATTTGTATTCTTTTTTTTAAAAATAATAATTGTTATTTTCCTACTTTTCTAAAGCATTTTCAGAAAGCACATAGTTGCTGACACTTAGGCCGTACCTCCTTAAATTGCATGTGATGAGTATTCCTCTTGATTCTGCGTGATAACAAAAAAGTGCAACAAAAGTTTTCATTATTTATTTATATAACTGATGAGATTTGCATTGCAGAATGGAATGTCACATCTGAGGCCACTTACGAAATTTCGCGGAATATTAACTTGGCTTTTTGTGACTCTCAATTTGCTTAGTCCATTGTTCCCTTCCACAATTATGATTTTATATGTCCAATAAAACTTGAGACAATGTCAAATTACAATGTAGTTGTTGGCTGTGTCTTTGAAGATCTATGTAGAAATATAAATCACCTTTGAAAGACATTCTTATCAATGAAATATGCATTGAACAATATGTAAGAGTCGTAACTGACTCTAGTAATACCCTGGTGATTGTTTTAAAGCATATTGCATGTGTGCTATTTTTTGAGTTTGCATGTTGTTGGCGTGGCTACAAGTATAAGATGGGGAAAATATCTCACTTGAGTAAGTTGGTTATTAATAATCTCAATGCATATTCAGCTTGAGTTTTGTAAGGCTAATTATAAAATATTTGACAAGATGCTCTCCTCTTGAGTGTAAATTTTATTATTTTGACAAGACTTCTGCGGCAAAGATCCCAATACAATATATATAGGAGATCAGGAATTTGGGGAATTTTATTCTAAACAGTAGATATCACTTCAGAAAGTGAGTTCCAAGTTATGCAATGATACAATCGAAGTTCTATCGTTGTCCTGCCTCCATGCTATTATCTGTTCTAATGGCAATTGTGAATAATTTTAATTTTTTAACCTTCTCAGGAAATTCTTGCTCAATAGGGAAATGAACAATCATTTGAAAATTTCATGCCCCTACCCCATTCAGATGTTACATTTGTTTGTTAATAAGTTTTAACAAGAACTTGGTTATCGGCAATACATCTTTTGCTCTGCAGATTAGCATTTTGATTCTGGAATTGTTCTTTTTGATAGTCACTTGGTTCTTCAGTGTATAAGCACTTGCTGTTTCATAGTTTAATAAGTTTTATTTTCAGGGCTCACATGTTACTGGCTGTGGTGTAGAAGAAACAAGCAACTTGATCAGGTTGTGGCTATTGCCTTTGAAGACTGAATCATCAAATCACACTTCCTAACTCAATAGTCTCTTTTTCCTGTGCAGGCTTGCACCTGACTCTATTAAGGATCTTGAAGAATTTGTAGCAAAATTCTTTGTGGGCCTTCCTTGCATGACAGTCATTTGCATAAGTTTGCTTGGAGGTGCTTATGCTAGTTTAGTAAAAGATTTGCTGTGTTATCCTACATGTGTGCGTGCATGGATGCTAGTGTCACGCTTGAACTCTAAGAGACAACCTGTTGTTGTACTTTTGCCAGTGGATCCTGTTATAGAAGGTATTTTTTTGACACTCGACAGAGATATGGAATTTGTAAATTCATGGTTACTCATACACATACCAGCACTTGTATGCATAACATCCTAAATATTCTGTAAAATTGTAGCAGAAGCTTCTGATGATGATGCTAACTCTGGCTCTGATAAACTTTATAAGAGCATGGACTTGGGTGAACATTGGCACTGTCCATGGGGTTCCACTGTTGTTGATGATGTAGCTCCTGTGTTTAAATTGATATTGGAGGAGAACTACTTATCATCTTCAATGTTTCCTTTAGAAGATACAAAAAGGAATAGGACACTATGGTGGATGTGGAGAAAGAAACTTGATTGTCGTCTGGGTAAATTGCTGAGGTAGGTTACCTCTTTTTTCGTTTTACATTTGAATGCCTCCTTTTTGTGTGTAAGCCTCTGTTATTGTGTGTGGACTTGCATGGATTCATTAGTGTTTAGGATTCGGCAGCCCTACCCAAACTTTGTTTCCCATATTTATTCTCTAATTGCATAGATTCTAGTTTAGGTAACAACTGTCAACTTATGCTCTTTTTCTAATGGCCTTTGGGAGTGTTTCACTGCAGTTCATAGTTTTATCTTAGCTTTGGGTATTCATTTTTGAGAAACAATTTAATTGTTGGTGCTTGCATGATGTCATCCACTAGGAACATAGAGGATTCATGGCTGGGTCCTTGGAAATATTTGCTTCTGGGAGAATTGTCTAATCGCAAGCGCCTGGACATAGTATATAAGAAACTGGTGCATGATCTAAAATCTAAGTGCAAACTGGACGTAAATGAGAGTCTTCTAAAGGTTATTCTTGGAGGCTCCAAGTATGCATTTGAAGGAGAAGCATGTATTTCACAGCAGTGCTTAAGAAGTGGTTGCTATGTTGGTAGAGTAGGATATTGCGATGAAGCAAAGTTTGGGACATTGTCTAATGCCTCTAATGGAGTAGACAAGCAGTCTGAGCTGGCCTTCCAACTAATACAAGAAGCAGCGAATGAGCTTGAAGGGGAAGACTCTATAAATCGAGAGCCAATAATTCTAGTGTTGGACTGTGAAGTGCAGGTGGGTCTTTGATTTTACATTTTTGTTCATATTTTTACTGAGCCAGAGATTCATGTTGTAAGGTCCTAGCTGATGTCTCCACTTATTCAAATGATTTTCAAATTGGCATTAGTTAATTTATTGATCTGTTAATAGGTAGTTTATTAAGTGAGTATTTGGTTTTAGGGTCTTAAAGTAACTAAGCAATATTCCTTCAGTACAAAATTAAACTTGACCATTCTACACATACATTGATGTGTTCTATTAAGTGCTAGTCCAGATGAAAAACTGTAATGTATTACTCCTGATTCTTCATCCTTGGTCTTTGGCACTTATATGTAAGTAAAATTTGTCATTTTAGGAGATGTCTGTTTTTTGCTTACTAATGCAAATTAAGCAATGAACATGTTTCTGGATTCATGCACAGTCTGCAGCTTGTATTCTATCCTTGGGAATGGGGGGATGATTTGTTCTATTTTGATACCTCTTTATTTTATTTTCTATTTTTAACATTCCCATTGACTTTGACAGATGCTTCCATGGGAGAATTTACCAGTATTAAGAAACCAGGAGGTTTATCGCATGCCTTCAGTTGGCAGCATCTCTGCAACACTTGATAGAAGCCACCACCGGCAAGAGCAAGTTGGGAGGATTTGTGCCACCTTTCCTTTGATAGATCCTGTGGATGCATTTTACTTGTTGAATCCCAGTGGTGATCTCAGCAGCACACAAGTTGAATTTGAGAACTGGTTTAGAGATCACAACTTGGAGGTAATTTCTTGGTCTCTCCTTCAGTTGGAAAAGAAAATGATTGAAGAATGCCAGAATTAAAAATGTAATTGTACTTTGTATGGTGTAGTGCCATTCACGTGTACATATGTAGATGCATACATACATACATGCATGTGTTATATGCACCTATAAACATATGCATGCATGCATTTATACTTTTGCGCACACACGTGTCTTTGGACCATGCAATTGAATCATTTTTTTAAGAACTTTGTGATTTGGAAAGTATTCATCACAACCCACATTTTATATTAAATTAGTTGCATAATTTATTTCTTTCTTAAATTTAATTCTCTTGAAAATAACTCTACAGGGGAAGGCTGGATCTGCACCAACCGCTGAAGAATTGGTTGCGGCCTTGAAAAGCCATGATCTCTTTATTTATTTTGGCCATGGAAGTGGTGCGCTCAATTAAACAAATTAATCACAGTGATTCCATATATTCTTCCTTTAAAGTATGTTGAATTTTAGTTCTGTATGTTGATGCAGGAGCACAGTATATTCCTAGGCATGAGATTCAAAAACTTGAAAATTGTGCTGCTACTCTTCTGATGGGATGCAGTAGTGGTTCTTTGACACTAAATGGAAGTTATGTTCCACAAGGAACTCCACTATCCTATCTGCTTGCTGGTTCTCCTGTCATTGTTGCCAATCTATGGGAAGTGACAGACAAGGATATTGACCGATTTGGGAAGGCCATGCTTGATGCTTGGTTAAGAGAAAGATCAAGTCCTTCCTTAGGTTGTGCCCAATGTGATTTAGTAGTGGAAGAATTTGAGGCCATGACTATAAGGGGCTGTAAAGGTAATGTGAGGAGGAAAACCCGAAGGAAGAAATCACCTGAAGCTCATGACACAAGTTCCTTTAAGGACTCCTGTGACCATGGTCCAAAGATTGGATCATTCATGTCTCAGGCTCGTGAAGCTTGCACACTTCCTTTTTTGATTGGGGCATCACCAGTATGTTATGGTATACCAACAGGTATAAGGAGAAAAACGGATTTATAGCACCTCTGAGTAGGTGTTCAACTGTTCATCAATATTAGCTTGGACAGTTACCATTCTTTTTTTATTCTCCCCCCCATCCCCCCAAATTTGTTTTCCTAATCTCCATTTTATAGAAAGATAAATGTCAAACATGCATTGGCAGGAAGAGTCGGCAAAGATGGGCTCTTACATCTTCATTCTTTTTTTTTTTCCCCCAAAAAAATTTCTAATCCCCATTTTATAGAAGATACATTTCAAACATGCATTGGAAGGAAGAGTAAGTGAAGATGGGGTCTTACATCTAGTGCATAGTAAAATGTCTTAACTCTGGTTGTCCCTTGCAGTTTTCAATCCTGAACATTTGGTTTTCCCTTTTTTACTTAACTGTAACATTCTGTTATTACTGTAAGCCCCCTGTGCAACCCTTGACTAAGTTAATGTTGAAGTATTCCCACATTCCATCCCATGAAATGACTATTTCCTTTGGAATAGGGAGGATTGGAGAGTGCAGATTTGATATTGCATTGTAAATGAAAAGAAATTATCTAGTTTAGCTTGCTTTTAGTGTCTTCAATTTTGTAAATATTGTACTGTCGGCTGACTAGATTGGCCATTGATTTAGCAATATCCACTAGGGTGACTTTCCAAGGATCAACCACTTAATTTAGGGTGGTCCATGTTTTAAATTGAGTTCCACTTCACTTCTCTACTGTTTAAATTCATTGTAATTAAAGTTTGGGTGATATGTGTAAAGATAGCTGAAGAAGAGAGTTCAATCTTTAAAAAGAAGACCAAAACAACATGTAGTTTGGTATCAAGACATAAACTGCATGTAGTGACTCAATTAGTTACATAATGGGATGTATGATCCTAATCTATTGGTGCCTAAGAAATTCTGTTAGAAGCTGGAGTAATTGGCGCTAATCTGTTAGAGGTGGTTAGCTGTTAATCTCTTGTATAAATATCCTAATTTTCTTGTAATCTATTCAGTTAAGCAATAATACAAAATTCATTACTTTGGATTCCCAGATATTTTCTCCAGAATAGTCTTTCTTTACAATATGTTCATTGTGGCATGTTTCTTTTTCCAAATGTGAATGTATTGTGGTGTGAATCAATTGCTACTTTTTAGTTTTTACCTAAAAATGCATGCATGGATCTGAAACAACAGCTATTTTTACCTAAGAAAATGACCAAAATTATGCTCTCCATATTATAAAGGATTTCAAATTCATAATACATTATGTACTTTTGTTTGAGCAAAGGTTTCAAGGTCCAAATTCATGATACATTGTTAGTAATTGGTATGATGATGCGTATAAATTATATTAGTAATTGTTCAAATTCTTTATCATCATTCTATAGCGTTCGCTCTTGATAATGCTATTTATCATCAAATTAAAACACCAATCAGTTTTTGGTGTAGACGAAAATTGAACTTCAGATTTCTTATTTATTCAGGTTGAAATTTTTTCCAAAAAAAAAAATTCTTTATCATCATAAATCAACACCATTAATATTCCAAACAAATAAATTTTTTTTAAAAATCCTTTATTATCATTAATAATACAAGCACTTAATCAGAAATATTTGTAATTAACTTGAGAACAAATTCAACTGTCAGATTCAAAAATGAAATTTGAATACATACTGGCAGATTAATAAACTGAACTTAGGAACAAGCAAAGTACATACTTAAAAGAAAAAAAAAATCCTTATTCCCATTTAGGGTCAAACCAGATCTATGGTTGAGATCTGAAGGTCCAAATCTGAATGATATCTCCGTCCATGAGATCATTGTTGGTTGCGACTTTGTTCCAGGGTGAGCTCAACATGTAACACGTACTGCTACCATTCTTCCACTTCTTCAAAGAGATGGTGCATTCTTCAAGGCTTGGCTGTATCAGTAGCACTTCCATACCTTTGTAACGAACTCCATCTTCTTCCTTTTGTTGTAGAATGGATTGTTCCTCTTTGCTCAGAAACTCAGCAGTCATTTGTCCTCTTGGTAATGAAAGCCTAGCGAACTGATCCTTCATATCGGATGGGGATAGTTCCTTCTTGATGGGTTTTGATCATGTTCTTGAATTGTGGAAGACTTGAAACCCATTTCAGAACCCAAAGTCTCCTCAGTGATCTTTACAGGCTTTTCATTCATGATCAGTGTTGATGATTCTCTCAAAGTCACCGTTTGTTTCTCATAGATCTTTCTTTGTGATTTTTCCAAGAAGCAATATGAGCAGGCTATAACAATTCCTCAACAGTAAACCGACTTGAATCAATGGAAGTTGATGGTTCTTGTTTGATCTCTGATGGGCTTGAAATAATTATCTTTTCATGATGGGTTTTGAGCTTCTTGAACTGGGTTTGGTTGTGGCAATGGTAGCTTCGCTTCATATTAGTCTTTCTTTCAGAACCCAGAGTCTCATGAGTGACCATGAAAGGCTTTTGTTTCGCCATTAATGTTGTTGATTCTTTCAGAGACACAGACACCACCAGCTTTTTCTTCATGGATCTTTCTTTGCATTATTCCTGTTTAGCAAAACTAGCAACCTCTAACAAGCACGAAAACGAAAACAAACTTGGATCGATGTACAGAAGACTCTTGAAATCCTCCATACTTACCAGGAGAGAGAGACAGACAGAGAGAAAATAAGAAGAGGGTTTCTACTTTCTTGGGCAAATGGTGTTTCTTGAGGCACAAGGAACCATAATCTCAATATTTATAACATTGTTTCTGGGATTTGATTCTTTAACCCAACGGGTAGTAAACTCTCACCGTCTTGTATTAGGAGTTTCTAAGGCGGTTGGGTTTTTAAGCTGCTAAGTTCTACTTTATTTATTGTGAAATTTGAACTATATAGTATAGTTTTACAATTTCCCTTAAGAGTTAAGACCAGCGTATATATATGTGTGGAAATTAATTTGCATGAAAAAGCAGTGCAGCAAAGAAGCACTATGCTGAGTGAGGGAGAGAAAAAAAAAGTCTTTATTTAAAAATTAAAAATTAAAAAAAAATCAAAACAGACTCAAATGAGATGAATTGGGATTTTCTTTACAAAATCTTGAGTGTAGAATCACAAAGTTGATGTATTATATTAGATATTGGTTTTTTCAGTGTTCATGTTCAGATGTTCTGGTGTATTTTTTCCGGTAAATTATTGTATTAATTTCTAATTTTTAATATTCTTGTTTTCTTTTTTAAATTTATTGTAAAATCAACTTTAGTAAGCTGTTATTCATAAATATATTACACACATAATTATCAACTATAAGTATCAACTTTGATTTTAAATTAGCAATAGCTAATTAGTTGATAGATTTATAGTAAAAAATAATAATTATATTGTTATTACTCCGTATTTTCCTTAGTCTTGTATAGTTCCTAGAGAAGAAATATTGAAATTAAATATTGGTATAATTTTATGCAGGAAAAAAAAGTTATAGATGATTTTATAATTATATCAATAATAGTTACAAATTTTTTTTTTTGGGAGAAATATGATAGTTACAAATTGGGATTTGACTAAAGATATTTAAAAAAAAAATCTGATTTCCAATATGATTTTGAAAACATAGTTCCTTTATTGTTTGATCTCTGAGGAGAGGGAAAGGAGCTCAAAAAGAACACGGACTGTTTGGATACAACTTATTTTTGCTGAAACTGAAAACTAAAAATTGAAAACTGAAAACACTGTAGCAAAATAATTTTTAAATGTGTGAATAGTATCATAAGACTCATTTTTAATATTTTTTAACCCGTGAACGGTGCATGAATAGTGCTCTTGTCCCTTAAAGCAGAAACGGATGCAGGAAAAAAAGAAAAGAAAAGGGTAAAACGCAAAACGCAAAACGTGCATTTCATCCGGATCCAAACACTCACATAATTTATTGTAAAAGAACTCCGTTGGATACAAAATGAATGTAACTTTTTCTTGCTAAGAAAATTTTTGCAAAGAAGAAGAATCTGTTGGCAAGAATTAACGGTATTCAGAGGGCAGTAGCTATTAAACCCTCCAATTTTCTTTTGAACCTAGAAAATGATCTTCTCAAGGAGCTTGACTCAGTCCTTAATCAAGAAGAGGAATTTTGGGCTCTAAAATCTCGGGTGAACTGGATGATTCAAGGAGATCGAAACACAGCTTTTTATCATGTCTCCACGTTGTCAGAAGGAAGAGGAACCAGATTTTGGCAATTAAAGATGCTGTGGGGGAATGGATAAATGATGAAGATGCAGTAAAGAATTTTATTAGGAGGGGTTTTATTGGGATTTATTCGACATCACTAGTCAGTGCCTCAAGAACAAATCCTATCCTGTCCCAATGGCAGCCTAGACTTTCTGATGTAGAGAGGGATATTATTAGTGGGGTTGCAACTGAGGAGGAAATTAGGAATGCCATGTGGTCTTTAAAGCCTTTTAAGGCTCCGGGCCCGGATTGCCTTCATGTGGGGTTTTTCTAGAAGTTTTGGCCAGTGGTGGGGGGTTCAGTGGTAGAAGAAGTGAAGAGGATTTTTGTGGAGAGGGAGGTTTCTAAGTTTTTGAATCAAACCCACATTGCTTTAATTCCAAAGATCCAAGGCCCCGAAACTTTGGGCAATTACAGGCCTATAAGTTTGTGCAACACTGTGTACAAAGTGGTCACGAAGATCATTGTGACAAGGTTGAGGCCCGTTCTAGACAAACTCATCTCCCTCTTGCAAACGGCTTTTGTGCCCGGAAGGAAGGGAATTGATAATGTTATTATAGCTCAGGAGCTTATCCATTCCTTAGGGAGAAAGAAGGGTAAAGTGGGATATCTAGCTGTTAAAATTGATTTGGAAAAGGCTTATGATAAGTTAGAGTGGAGTTTTATTAGAGAGATGCTCATTAGGGCAAATTTTCCTCCGGGCATTAGAGATATTATAATGAGTTGTGTTTCAACGGTGTCCACTTCTATCTTGGTTAATGGTGAAGCTTTAGATCCGATCCTTCCTTCTAGGGGAATAAGGCAGGGAGATCCTCTATCCCCTTACCTTTTCATCCTATGCATGGATTTCCTTGGTTAGCTTATTGAAGAGAAATGTAATGCAAAGCTTTGGTGTCCTGTTAAGGCTTCTCAAGGGGGTTTGGCTTTCTCTCACTTGATGTTTGCAGATGATATAATTCTTTTTGCAAAAGCGGATGGTGTTAATTGTTCAGCCATAAGAGATGTGTTAGATGATTTTTGTGTCGTATCGGGTTAAACTGTAAGTGAATCCAAATTGAGAGTCTGCTTCTCTCCAAACGTGGATAGAGACACTAGGGAGTCATTGTGTGATATTCTTGGTTTTGCTTCCACACCTACTCTTGGGAAGTATCTTGGGTTTCCTTTGAAACATCCTGGCTCTTCATCGCAAGAGTATAATTTTATTCTTGATAGAGTAAAACAGAAGCTTTCGGGATGGAAAGCTAATATGTTATCCTTGGCTGGTCGATGTGCTTAGTCAAGCCTCGTCAGCTGCTATCCCATGCTATATCATGCAATGTGTTCATCTTCCAAACAGAATTTCAGAGGGATTGGATAGAGTGAATCGCAACTTTTTGTGGGGGTCTTTGGACACAACCAGAAAAATTCATTGGGCTGGTTGGGATAAGGTAACAAAAGTAAGAGATGAAGGGGGTCTTGGCTTGCAATCATCTAAGGGGAGGAACACTGCCCTCCTTGCAAAGCTGAATTGGAGTTTTCATACTGAAGGAGAGGCTCCTTGGAACCAAGTCTTGAAGATGAAATACCATAGTCATAGAAGGAGGGTTGCTGCAAATCCAACTAAACTCCCCTGCTCATCAATATGGGCAGCAATGAAGAGAGGAATGGCTACTTTTCAGAAGGGCAGTAGGTGGACGGTGGGAAGGAATAGTAGTTTAAACTTTTGGCATGAGCATTGGATGAATAGAGGCCCACTTAGACAGCTTATTCAAGGACCTCTTACTCGAGAAGCAAGCCTTTTGGAAGTTAAAGACATATTGGTGGACACAGGTTGGGATTCGGGAAACATCTCCTTTGAGCTCCCTGTTGAGATCAAGCAGATGATTTAAGCGACTCCCACTGCACTAGTATCGAGAGGAGTTGACAAGCTGGCATGGGCTGATTCTCCGAAAGGTACTTTTGATTTAAGTAGTGCCTATAGGCTTGCTGTGGGTATGGAAAACAACTCCCTTTCTTCTGTGAGGTGGATATGGAAGGCTGATACTCTTCCAAGAATCAAAACTTTCTTGTGGTTGTGTGCTTATAATAGCATTTCTGTTAAGGTTTGCCTTGAAAAAAGGGGTGTTGTTCATGAGGCTCTATGTCCCATCTGCCAGGGAGGTTCGGAGACTATCTTGCATGCTCTCCGGGATTGCATACAAATTAAGCATGTGTGGAACCAGCTGGGTGTCACGGCTGCTGATCAAGCTTTTTGGAGAAATAATTTGCAAGTTTGGCTTGCATCTAATGGTACTGAGAGTGGTAGTTTAATTGCTGCAAATCCCCCTTGGAAAATTGTTTTTCCCTTTGCTATGTGGAATATTTGGAAGAGTAGAAATAGGCTTGTGTTCAGCAGGAAAAATAGAAGCCCGAAGTTAGCAACTGAGATAGTGAACCAAGCTTTTGAATTTCTGCACTGTGTAGCTTCCCCAAGGGTGCAGGTCTGCAAAGTGGTCAAGAGAATTTGCTAGGAGAGGCCACCGCGGGGATGGAAGAAACTCAACACGGATGGAGCATTCAATGGTGATTTTGGTTTGGCTGGTTATGGAGGCATTGTCAGAGATGAGAGGGGCCAGTGGGTAATTGGTTTTAGCAAGCGGATTGGCCTTACTAACAGTTTTGAGGCAGAATTGTGGGGACTTAGGAAGGGGCTGTTGTTATGCTACAACCTCAATATATTCCATCTTGAGATTGAACTAGATGCTAAAGCTGTGGTGGAGGTATTAGGAAATCCTTCTTATGTTAACAATGTCATCTCCCCTATCCTGGATGATTGTAGGCTGTTGGTTTCTCGCTTCCAACAGATCCGGATAAAGCATTGCTTTAGAGAAGTGAATAGATGTGCTGATAGCCTTGCCAAGTTGAGCCTTACTCAAGATGCTGAATTTTCTTCTTATGTTAGTCCGCCTGTGGACATTTCTGATGTTTTGAGGATGACCTCAATGGGATGTATTTTAACAGGATGTGTCCTGAACCTTTGGTTTTTTCTTAGTTGTTAATTGAATCGTCTGTTTACCAAAAAGAAAAAAAAAATTTGCACATGATGCAAAAAATGGTGTATGGACTGTATTTTGTTTGTACTACACTACTAGCTACTATAGCCTACTAGGTGATGACTCGCAAAATGCGTGAACATGCTACAATTTTATTTCAAAAACTTTTATATAAAAGTTTCTATATAATCCACGTGTCATGCTTATTCTATGATGTATGGTGTAATTAATATTTTGATTGTATGAATTTAATTTAAGTATTTGAAGAAAAATTACTGATATAAAAATTACTTGATATAAATTTAAAAACACATGATGATTTGAACAACCTTTGCTCAATAAACAAAAGTCAAAAAACACATATTATATTATGAATTTAAAATAATATCTTACACCTAATCATCTACTTATGAACAAAGCTTAAATCCATTCTTGTTACCGCCACTAATCTTTTTAATATGGTGAGAAAGCATAATTTTTTCATATTTGACAGGTTAAAATAGCAGTGGTTTTCAGATCCATGCATGCATTTTTAGGTAACAAGTAGCCATTGATTCACACTACAATATATTCAAATTTTGGTGAAAAGAAACATGCCACAGTGAAGTGAATGAACATATCACCCAAAATTTAATTCCATGAATTCAAAAACCTGACAGTAGAGAAGACAACAAATAATAATGGCAACAAATAAAAGCATCACTACTTTATCAGCACATGAACTATTTACCTTATGGTGTACACCATAAGGTAAATAGTTCATTTTGCAATTGGGTTTATTGCATTACATTTGAACACAATGTCAGATGGAATCACAACTTACATGAATAAATTTCACATACGAAGATCATCATAATTGAAAACGAGGAGCATTGAAGGTAATTAGGAAATTACATCTAAAAATTACACAACAGTGAAAGAACAATAGCTATCTACTGATGGAAACGCAAGGGAAGAAAACTTAGAAAAGACATCGTATTTTATTTATTTTTATCAAGAGGAAGAAAAGAATACTAACAACCTCTAACAAAGTACTTAAAGGTAGCCAACGAGGGCTTGGCTCAGCTGGTAAGGTTCGTTCACTCCGCCTAACCAGCCCAGGTTCGATTCCCGCTGCCAGCGGGCTCTTGTTGGTGGGCATCCTTAGTGAGGGTTGGCCCCCTTACACTGGCTGGTCTCGATCCGGCCCGGCGTCCTGTTCGGGGGTATAATACAACCATAAGGGCCCCATTTTTTTTTAACAAAAAAAAAAAAAAAAAAAAAGTACTTAAAGGTAGACCAACTTGGATTAGTGTATGCACCCTTGGAATTGTATGCATAGGCCACAAATTCAAATCTTCTTTTAAAAAAAAAACAAAAAACGAATCTGGTTGGGTGGGGGGACATGATACACGTATGCCTTGTATTGCACTTCAATATAATAAAGTTTCCTCCTTTTTTATTAATTGAAAAAAAAGTCAGCAATGGCAACAGATAAAGGCATAGCTACTTTATCAACACGACATAAGATAAATACTTCAATTTGCAATTGATTTATCGCATGACATTCAACACAGTGTTTGGTGAAATCACAACTTTACATGGATAAATTACACATAGGAAGATCATCATAATTGAAAGCAAGAGGAGGATTGAAGGTTATTAGGAAATTACATCTAAAAAAACACAGGAAAATATAACTATTATTATCAACTTGGTCTCTAAACAGTTACTCATTTTGTTAATCTCTGTCACGATGATTAGAGACCAAATTTGTCAATTTTGAAATGTCTTGGACTTAGCTAGTATTAACCCAAATTTCAAGAGTATTGTTTGTATTTTACCTGATAAAAAAATTAAAAAGATGGGTTGGGGAATTTGGTGAAGCCATGTGAAATAAAACACTAATGGGAGGGTTTTAGGCTTTTGCAAAAATTGACATGCAATAAAAATCTAAGAGAAAGGTTAATAAATATCCTAAGGGTATTGATTTAGTAATTATTTTTAGAAATATTTATGAGAAAATGATAAATTAATTAAATTTTTTATGACTTTTTATATTTTCCATAAAAATAGTATTAAAATTTTTCTAAATTTTTTTAGTAATAATTAACTTAAAGGTAGCTGTAAATGTGACCCAAATACTAATAAGGTTTTTGGGGGAATTTGGTGGGGCAATGTGAAATCAAAAGCTGATCATGATGGAAGGGTTTTAACGCTTTGGCCTTGAGTGGTGACAGAAGTCATAGAACAGTTATAGATAGATTTATATGTCCCTTCAGGACATCTGATAAAAATATATAGATTTATATTGTACTATTAGAGCATTCGTAGCAGCTGGTGTAAAAATCATGTCATTTTGTCACACCAAATGCCTATTTTATTATTTTACCACATCATTTTACAACATTTTATTTATCAGATATTTTATAATTCAATTCTATACATTAAAATAATATCTACTACACATTAAAATACATTAAAATAATATTTACTACACATTAAAATACATTTTTTAATTTACTACATTTGTTCGTACCGTTGCAAATTTACATACGGACACAAAATGGTATATGTGCCAAAAAAAAGTAACATATGCAACATCTGCTAAAATCCTATTTTTTGTGTTTAGTGTGGGATATGTGCCAAATATTTAGCATTTGGCACATATCCCACATCTACTGTGGGTGCTCTTACTTCTTATTTTTGCTGAATGTACTATTTCTTCAGTCTACATCCATGTCAAAGGGTTAACAGGACAAAAGAGTTATAAATGTCGATGGGGACATGCAGCAGCCCAAAATGAAATTTTTTTTTCTTGATGGCCTATGGTAAGGGAATATACAACCTCAACTTTCTTATATATAGATACCCCCTTTTTCCCACCTCTTCACTTCTTCCCATCACTTCAAACAGGAATATACAACCTCCCTCTTATCTCCTCATACAACTTCAAACAAGGAACATCATCCAATACCATGGTAACTTCTCACGATTTCAAGGGTGTGTACATTGATCCAAGTTGGTCTCCCTTTGAGTATTTGTTAGAGGTTGTTAGTGTGGCTGATCAGAAATATCACAAAGAAATATCTTTGAGAAACAAACGGATGAGACAATTCAAGTCTCTCAACCACACCCAATTCAAGAAGCTAAAACACCACAAGAAAAGAACCCTTTCAAACTCACCATCCACATCCAAGAACCCCAGTGTGACTCAGCAAGCCGGTCCGGACCCACCACCAGATATGCCTAAGGAGTTCGAGAACATAGTCATGGCTAAGAATGGTTCTGATGTAAAGCTTGTGATCCAAAAGAAACTATCTAAAACTGATATGTTGGGTCGTTTTGCTCGGCTTTCAATACCAAAAGGACAAATGATAGCTGAGTTTCTGAGTGAAGATGAACAAATGAGTCTACAGCAAAAGGAAGAAGATGGGGTTCGTTACAAAGGTATGAAAGTCCAGTTAATGCAGCCAAGCCTTGAAGAATGCAGCATCTCATTGAACATACTAAAAATACCCAAAATGGCAAAATGTGTATTCAGTTTTTTGTTCAGTATTGTAGAATATGGATTCAGTTTTTAGAAAACTAAAAACAATGCCTTACTGGTGGGGCCCATAGTTTTTAGAAACTAAAAACAAAAAACACTCTGAATACAGTGGAACCAAACAGCCTTTAAGTTTTTAAAATATAAATAAGCAAAATTTGGAATAAAATTTCAAAATTTTAATATAATTTATGCACCACCATTACTAAATTATTAGCCTTTTGTTCATTAAAACATGACATTCCTCTAAATACCAAAAGCACAATAGTCATAAAAATGAGAAGTATTATCCACCCATAATTTTGGAGGAAGATTATAAACCGTTCCTAAAATACATAGATAATAACCCATAATTTTGGAAGAAAATTATAGACAATTTCTAGAATACAATAATGTTATACTCCCCGATCTCGTACTCGAACGATAACCGGAACATAATATTAGGTGAGAGAGGGAACACAATATTCCTTCACTCCCTGCACATTCTCTCTAAATTAGGGTTTTGGAAAACAGACAGGGGTGACCCCACCTCCACCGGTTTAAAAAGTGGGACCCATCAAAAATTTAGGCGCTATAAATATAAAGTGCCCACAGAAACAACAACAGTTCATCGCACACTTCACTCATCCTCTTCCTCTCATCATCTCATGCATGTATGTTTAAAAAAACACCAACCGAAATTCTCGGCTCTCGCTCCGTTAACTCCAACCAAAAAAAAAAAAAAAAAATCAGGGATTTCGATTTTCCATCCAATCACAACTCTATTTTCCCCCTAACTCACTCACTTTCCCGGAAAATTATATAAAAACCGAGAATTGCCGGGAAAGTTTGAGAGAGAGAGAGAGGAAGAAACTTTTTTTTTTTTTTTTTTTTTCAATTTTATGGAGGTTTGAAGGGAATGATCGAAACTTTCTCTCTCGCTAGCTCAGAAAGAGAGAGAAAGTGAGGGAAAATCGTTAAACCAATGGTGTTTGTTTCGCTGTTTCTCCTGGAACAGTGAAAAACCAGAGCTTTTTCTTTCTTCGAATCTCTGTAAAAGAAAAAAAAAATTCAATAATTTAAGGGAAAAAAAATATATTTTTACGATATCAATTGGCTGGTTTCTGTGAATCGAAAAAAAAATGGAGGAAGAAGAATACTTGGAGGAGTTTGTTATGGAACCTTTTGTTGGTGGTGAAGAAATGGATCTCAATTACGAGTTCGATGCGCCTCGGTTCCACGACTTCACTCTGCCTGAGACGGATTTGGAGGCCTTCGAAGCCGGCCGCTGGTTCGATTCCACAAAAACTTACCCCCCTTCGCGTAAGCATTTCAGTCCGTAAATTGTATATTTTCATATATATATATATATGATCGCTGATATGACCTATTATGATTGAAATAATATTAAATTAATATTTTACTTTTATCACTAATATTACTTTTATTATGCGGTAATTATAATTAATCATAAAGTCGGGTTGGGTATATAATAGACTTATTGTATGTAAATTTGTAACCGTAAATTTAATATTTTTTACTTTGAAGTGGGAAAGTTGTGAAAAAATGAAAGGGAGTTTTTAGTACCGTACTGATGACAGTGACAATTCATCGTCTACCTCAATGGGCATCATCAATTTTATTTCACATTTGTCACTTTTTTTGTTTGGGTGGTTACATAGTTATGATTAATCATGGTATCATGTCATGTCATGTGGTTTAGTCTGCTTCAAAGTTTTTAATTTTTTTTTTGATTAATTTCTAGCTTTCATGATAAAGTTGAACTGGGAAAAAGGAGGTCTTGTGGAAATTATAACTTCCTCTGATAAATTGAGAAATGATGAACGCATGAATTATATTGGGAATGATTCTGATAGTTGCACAACTCCCAAAGTTTCTGCAACAGACGATAATAACAAAGGTATCAATTTACTCAATTCTTTAACTTCATCTTTTCCTGTGATTATCATTATGAATAAAATCAATGTGGTTATTAGTCTCAATTTTTAATCATTTTCTATGTTTGAGAAACTTTTGAGCATTTTCATGTTGAACTTGGTTATGAAATTCTGGGCTACAATCATATGATAAGTTTAGCAATAAAATTACCATGTTTTGGCATCAATAGTTATGAGTTTTTGAGATAATGGTTAGTTAGCCCTGGGTTAAATTTAAAACAAATATTCTAATGACAATGGTGATAAAGTGATTAATGGAGATTGGTGATTCTAGGATGTTAACCTCTTAGCATTTGATTTGGTCTATAAATCTTTTTGTTATCCTTATCATAGGAAGTTAGAAAAGAATTTTTCCCCATTTCTGAACAAGTTATGAAATGATAGTTACCTCATAGACAATTTTTTTTTTTTTTTTTTTGGACAAAGTTTAGCTACAAAATTGATTGTAGCCTAAGGGTACAACCTTACTCAATAAAATAAATATTACTACATATTTTGAAAATTTAACCCATAAATTGTATGTTTTTTACGCTCTTAATACACATATCAAATTTTGTGTCAATCAGATATTATTTACTATATGATCTATAAGCTTATATTTTATGCATAATTTTAAATTATAAAAACTTGCAATTCAAACAATTTATTGATGACATAACTATTGATCTTCAATTTTCTAGAAATTTTGCAAGCACGAAGTATATAAGAAGAAGATTTAATCCAATAGTGGATTTGTCAAAATTCGCCTCCAATAAAAAGATATTGAGTAAAGTTACAACCAATTTTGTAGATAAATTTTATCTTTTTTTTTTTTCCTTTTCCAGCATTCAGAATTTTTTATCCCTCATATGGTCCATGCAAGTCTCTTTGTTTTGCTCGTTGGTGGGAGGTAGGAAAACCGAAAATCCGCTAAAGGTTCTTCTGCCCACATTAATAGCAAGGTAGTAGGCCATACGAGGGGTTTCCCCACTTTTCGTCTTGTTTTTTTTCTTTGGCTTCAAAAGGGATAAATGAAGAATCAAGTGGTCCAGAAAATGTGTGTTGTAGCTTTCAGTTTTAATTTAAGTACAAGTGGATCCATATTATTTCTGCACTCATGTAATCACATGAAAACAATAGAGGAAGAGGATTGTTTTATTATATGAGCCAATCTCTTTAGTGACTCATATTATTCTAGTGTTCTATTTTTTACCTTTATATATATAAAAGAGCCCCTGGTTTGAGTAATTGTTGTTGTTGTTGTTGTTTTTTTTTTTTTTTTTTTTTTTTTCATATTTAACTTGAGTTGCCTTCTAAAAGTAGAATGGATTTTTGGCTATACATGGTAATGACCAACAGCTCATATTGCAGTACTGCATGGTCCAATTGTTTTTTTTTTTTTTTTGGGTGGTGGTGAACAAAATTTAATTTAATAAGTCACTACAGGAAGCTATAAAATATAAATCGAATGCCATCTAAATCTAATGTGACTCTTAAGTAGCACTTATATATATACAAAATAAAAAATAAAAATCTAATGCGACTCTATATAATAAATAATTTTATGTGCTTGCACATCAAATGCAATTTCTGTTTACTGCATCAAAAGATGCTTGTTTCAGTATTTTTGGCCCATATATGTGTGGATATCTGGTATATGTCAGTTGTGTATCTAGAATGCCAATTTTGCACTGCATTTTAGGTTCTTTTAACCTTTTTATCATACCCATTTTTATCGGTCTATAACACATGCAGTTTTGTTATCATCTTCATTGTATTCTCAAAGTCCAAATTATTTAATTACTTGCAGCCTTTGAGAGAAGTAATTCCCTCCCTTTCAAGAATCTTGCTTTGATTAGGCCAAGAGTTTTGTAGCTCAACTGGTTGGCACATCTTAGTGTTTTAAGACATCTAGAGTTCAAATCCCCTCACCCCCATTGTAACTATTGAATTATCAAAAGAACCTTGGTTTGATCAGAAAGTTCTTTTGCTTTTCACAATAGAGGTTCATGTACATGGAACATATTTTTTTCCCCCACCCTTCCGTGGAAGGGGACTTATTTTAGTGAGAGCTTTGTAACACTGGTGTATATATATATATATGGTTAAACTTGCATTTGGGCAGTGAAAATCAAGTGCTAATATGTATGATGCCCCGTTGGTAACTGATGACAAATACTCAACCATATATTATGCTAGGTTTGAATTGTATTATAAGGATTCCTTTATTCCCTTAATCCAAACTTGAGTCCCAAACACTTATATTTACCAATATGGTGGTGCATGGTTGCAAGAGGTCTAATGGGAAAGTCATCAGCATCTTACCAATAGGAAGTTGAACTTGCACCACAAGCAATGGCAAAGGTGCTTTCATATTATTTAGCTTGTGCATGAATTTAATTCTGTTGCTATAGAATTCACTCTATAAGTTTTTGTTGACAAATTATTACAGAAGCACTTATTCACCAATATGATTGCATGTCCTCCACAGATTCATTTAGCAGTGCTCAGATGGCCCAAGCTAGTCCAAAATCTAAAACAAAGTCCCCTGTCAAGTCAACTTTATCAAGGAATTCAACTTTAATGAAACCAACAGCAAGTCATTTGGCCAAGCAGAACAAACCTAGGTTTCAGAAGTTAGAGAACATTGATGAAAAGGGTTCAGGGAGCTTTCCTGTGATTGACAACCAAGCTACAAAAAGGCAGAAGTTGGAGGCTGGTTACTTACAGAAGGTACACTAGAATTTGTTAATTCGGTATTTTGATGCCTTTGATCTGTTTATAACTGTCATTATAGTCATGAGTTCAGGAGCATTTGTATGTGTAAACTACTTCTTCAAACTGAAGGTTTTACAATTATGTGAGACTCCTTTTCAGGCCAGAAACAGAATTCAATTTTAATTATTTTAAAGATTGACATAAGTAAAACATTGTCTTAGTAATACAGAGATGCTTCAATCTGGATTGAACTTGAGAGATTTGTACATCATTCACTTCACTGAAGGTCATTTTCATTTGCAAAAATGTAATGATCTGTTTCAAATGTATGTTGACTCTCTAGATAATTTTCCATGGTAAGTTGTAGCAAAGGAAATACTAAGATTTGTAAGAATAGTTCTGGATCTCCGAAACACTGCCTGCAACATGAATATGTAGGGACTGGTGAGACTATATTGTAGATGACACAATGCTTCTGTTAACTCTTTATTTTCCCCCTTTTCTCACATCCATTTATTAGTTATACAACATGTGATGCGTAGCATCTTGTGTTGATTCTTTTGATATTTATCTGGAAATGCACGGTTCTGATTGTATCTCTTAGTTTTTGGATTTTCGAAGTTTAAGCTTGCTAAACTAGTAAGATGTCTTTAGAATTTGGTTATATACAATATTCAGAATTTTTTTTCCTGGTAGAATAAAGTATTCAATAGTTAACACTAATCTCTCATATGATAATCTTAAGAGCATTCCTTAATTTTGCAAAGCAGGTTGCTCACCTGAAGCATCAAGCTCTTTTGCTTCACAAGGTACCTAAAAAGGTATGCTACATATGTCAGGGAGTATATGCCCATGCTTAAATTATTATTACCCTTTTCACTAAACATGTCTTGTTTAACACATGTTTCTTTAGTAAACACTATTTTTGTCAATGCTTTCTGTATCATCTGTAGATTGGCTAAATTATTTTGAGTTGTTATTGCAGGTTGCAACCATTGATGTTAACTATGTGCATACTAGACTTAAAGTTACTATTCCTAGAGAACCTGATCTGGCAACAGCACGTAGGGCCCAAATACATAGGTATAGTCATTTCTTTTAAGATTGTGATTGTGAATATATACATCTTGAGGTTGAAATACCAAAATATGCATAATGAGTTGATGCCCTGTTGAATGTTCTGAACTGCAGGTCTAAGATCAACACAGGGTTGGGTGAACATGCAGAATCAAATACCCATAGCTTCAAAGCGCACCCCTTGAACAGAAAAGTTAATACTTTTCAGTTTATAAAGTCGATTCTTGTTGAGTTTTGGGGGAATTTTACATTTCTGAAGAAATCTAATATGATATATGTAAGGCACAACACATGATCTTGTTAACGCATGACTCTTGGGCTTTGCAGATTCTCGAGGCTCCTTCATTGCTTCCTCCTAAAAAGAAAATATCACAGCTGCAAGAGTTTCAAGTAATTAGCAAACAAAGTTTATTTGCTGTTGTCTTTTTATAATGGGTGCTTTTTTGAAATATCTTGACAACATTCAATTGCTTTGTAGGTGTTTCACCTGAAGACCTCAGAGAGGACTATGCAACACACATCCAGTAATGTAGGTCATAAAGATGATCATTTCCACAATATGTTCTTATATTCTCCAATATCAGAAGCTAATATTCTCTTCATTGCAGGTGGGGAGCATAGATAATTTTAAATTTATTTCACAATATGAAGCCATGGACGGTAAAAGGTAAAAATGTCTAAAATTTTAGCATCTTTTTGTTCAAAGTTGAAGATTTTGCATTCATATCCTCTCTAGTGTGAAGTGTTTGTAATAATACTTAAGAGTCATAGTTTATTGCTGTTCCTTGTGACTTGATCCACATTTCTGAGCTTTTAAATTTCTTTTTAGTCCTAATATTTTCTCCAAGAATCTGAAGTTCATTTTTCTTATGCAATGAACAATCACATAGAATATCTGATTTTTGAGCTCAATTATTTTTCCTCTTCCTTTATGATGTTCTTCATACATGCAAGCATTTCATACTCATTTATACAATATCTTCCTATCAGATGCTTATGCTTTTATGCTTAATTTTCAATCATAGGCTAAATGCTTTAAACCAGGAGAAATGCAAAACAATCAACAAATCTAAACCTCACCCCATTACTAATAAGGTAATTTCATTAATAACATTTGGAAGCCCTTTATTGAGATTTTTATTGTTAGTTATAACCGTTTGTGAGCCATGTTGCACCCAATACAGATACTTTCAAGAAAAGAGAAATTTGGTGTCTTTCAAAATTCCAAACAAGAAACCAGAGTCCCAAGGGTAACTTAATACAAAATCCTTTATGCACAGCTCTTTATATTAACGGTTTACTAATTCTGAAGCTATTCCTTCTTTTAACATTTGGCTTATGCTTCCTATTAGGAACTCAGTTTTTCAACCGATAAGAGGTTTCCAGTCGAGCCACCGATAGAATTATTAAGTAAGGTATGAATAAATTGGGGTATTTTGTGATTTATTCTTAGTCTCCTTTTAGAGTGGATTTATGCCTATTGTATTGTCAAGTAATTTTTGCATAGTTCTGTATCTTGTTTTCAATTATGCAATTTATAAATTCCTTATGTGTCATTTTAATATGCCTACTAATATGCTGTCATAATTGCCAGCTCTCCCTAGCATCTGATGCCCAGCTCAATGGGAAATCTCCGTCAAGAAGTCCTCTGCCAACTAAGGTTATTTTCTTCATCCTTTGCTTGTTGGAAGACAGAAATTGCAAAGTTTATTTTGTGTTCTTACTAATACATGAGTGTTTTCATTGCTCTAATTAAGGATTCAAAAGAGAACACACCAAAACCTTTTAAAGCACGCAAGGTACGTTTGTGTGGCTACTTACGACATTAGCTAGCATTTTGTAGTTTCTATTAATCCAAAATTATAGGGAAACCTAGTATTTATGACTAGAAATAATTATATTAAAGTTTCATTGTCTGTTTTAATGCTCATGGTTTCATTACATCCAAGTTGTAGGTGATAAATTTGTTCGAAGAAAAATTGCAGAGTTTGGGTGGGAAGCAGTATCAATGTGGGAGTTACAGGATGATTCCTGAAGTTGGACCACAATTGTACATTAACAGGTAGCACTTGGTTCTAAATTAGTTTGAATTGAAGTATACCTTGTTATTTGTTCAGTCTTATTGTATGGAACATTAGATACTTTTCAAAAATCATGCAGCTTATGTTTGTTTTTGAGTTTGATTAATGTGTATAAGTAATAATTTATTTTATACATGAAACCAGGGAAATCAGATTACGTTCATGGTAAGAATAGGGGTTATATTATTTTTACAAAGTTAATAACTATCCTCTTTCTTTTTTCTTTTAAAAATAATAATAATAATAATTCATTAATTACAACAATGGGGGAGGGGAGGGTTTGAACCATGGTTCTTTTAATAAAAAATAACAAGCTATGCCACGGACCTACAAAGCTCTTGGCGATAACTTTCTTTTAGGAACCTGAATTTAAGCAACAGAAATATGATGTCCACCTTAACACTGCAAGTGACATTGTATGTTCCCTTCCCTTCTTTGTCCTTATCAAATGAGGAGTTTTTTTTGGTCTTTATAGATTTTTTTTTTTTTTTGGGTGGGGGTAAAGAAATTTGGAAAAGGAAAAACAGGCTTTCAGTCATGCTATAGATGTTGTGAAAAATAAGATTGGTTATTAGAAATTATTTAGACATTTTTTTAAATGCATTTGTTTTAATATGTTTCCTACTTTTGTACTGCTATGAATCATGTTAATCTCTTGTGATTTATGTCCAACTGAATTCTTATGCAGAAAGTCTAGGGTTATAACAAAATTTCACAAGATTTTCACAACACCCTTATTTTGAGTTGTGGTGATCTTGTTTCATATATATTTTTTACATATGTTGGGCTGACGACTCAAATTGTTATGAAATTTTATTGTGCCCGTTAAAGAACTTGTTGGTATTACTTATGAGTTATGACCTTCATATCACAGGAGCACAGACATATGCTGAGAACAAGAGCTTGAAGATGCCCTTCCATTTTTTATGTCAATGCTTTACCCATGCATTGCATAACAATGTGGACCTTGTACTCCATCAAATTCCAGGGAAGATGCCCTTACCAGCCAAAAGTTTCAGGGTCTATAGTTGATAGCAGCTTTTTGTGCTTTCTCAGTTGTACTATGGTTGATAACAAATTTTTTGTGCGTTATCAGTTGTAGCGAATGAAATAATAAATCCATTTTTTCCAGTTGTAGCTTTCCTTGGTCTTAACAAATGCTTTTTGTGGCGGATTGCAACGCAGAAAAGCCTGAGAAATATAGTGAAAGATTCATGTTTTTCCTCCCGGAAATATCTCCAAATTTTCTTGTCATATAATAGGTTTGAGTGTCAAATATGTACACATTTTACTATCAATTTTCTATTTTGGAAAATATATGATTTTACATTAGGATGTGTTTTGCATATGTTTCTGATTTAAGTTTAAGTCCTTGCAATAGTTGCAGATGTTTCTGATTTAAGTCCTTGTAATAGTTTCGATGTGGCATAAATCGAACAAGTATAGAGTGAAAAATGATTTTTTTTTCTCTACCTAGATAAGTAATAATTATTTTAGGTGCTTTAGGATGTTCAATTGAATATTAAATTCCGTTTCTTATTATAAATCTATGTGAAAAAAAAAATCTATTATTAGAAATTATTTACAAATGATACTTTTTTTAAAGAAGAAATACCTTGAACTTTCATTAAAAAAAACTAGCTATAATTGGCAAGAAGTACACTAAAGAGATGTGGAAGAACAACCTCTATCCACACTGAAAGACCATTAACATATCTCGCATGTATAGCATTGCTTATTCTACCAGTAGTACGGGAAAAGGAGATAAAATTAAAGGCATCTATAGTAGGTTTCAGGTAAGAAAGAGTGACCAAGCTTGGTTTCAAATGCAATTTAAAACTAATTAAGCCATAAATATTTTG
The DNA here is from genome assembly GCA_030021035.2 of Notholithocarpus densiflorus. Taxonomy (NCBI): domain Eukaryota; kingdom Viridiplantae; phylum Streptophyta; class Magnoliopsida; order Fagales; family Fagaceae; genus Notholithocarpus; species Notholithocarpus densiflorus. The sequence goes on from JARYZH020000003.1 coordinate 11,894,654, forward strand.
GATGTTTATAAATACTCTTTTCAGATACCTTGGCTTGTTAGAGCATCCACAGCAGTAGAGCTAAAAATTTAGCTATTTGGCACCTATAAAAGTCACTTTATCTATTTTACCTCTTCACACCCCACAGCAATGAATCTATATTTTTAGCTATTTAATTAAAATAATACAAAAACTCATTAGAATAATAATAAAAACTTCCACAGCAAACTTTAGTAACCAATCACAACCACCTCCACCATCAGCTACAATCACACCCACAACCACCACCACCACTAGTCCACAGCAGGGGAAAAAAAAAACCACCAACCCAAATCCCCAATCTTTTTCCTCAACCCAAACCAAACAAAATCCACCTCCACCATCGCGGCACAACCAAACCACAACCACCATCACAGTAGCCTCAAGCTCAACCAAAAAACTAGCAACCAATTGAAAAAAAAAAAAAAAAAAAAAAAAAACCAGAAATCTCACCCTCAAGATACCCAAGCCAAGAGCACACAATACACACAATTAGAAATCTTAAAACCCATATATGCAATCCAAAGAGACCCACACACCACGAACCTAGCGGCGGAGTGGAGGTGAGGGAAGAAGAGCACCAACCGTTTCAGCACTGAGACCACCCACAAGCCGTTTCGGCATCGAACCCAACCACGATCGGCGATCATGGGTCTTGGTGTTTGAGACGGAGAAAGATTGAGAGACAGAGTAGAGGAAAAATGAGATAGCAGAGAGATAGGGGCGAAGAACGAAGAGATCAATCGGCGTTGTCGGCGCTGGGCAGGGGCTTGGGTCGACGGTGAGTGGAGGAATTGAAGCTTGCAACGGGAAGAAATGAAGAGTATGAGAACCGACTGAGGGGAGAGATGAGCAACGGGTAGAAATCGGGAAGGAGGAGAAAGAAAAAAAAAATAATATTCTAACTAGTGTGAACACTTTTTTTTTTTTTTTTTTTTTTTTTTTTTTTTTACCTTTGAGCTACAGTACACATCTATCTTTACATGTGCACTATAGCTGAGAAACCAAATTTTTTTGCTATAGCTCTATTTTTGTGATTGGTGGTGCTAAAAATAGCAATATAGCTATTTAGCACCACTACTGTGAGCCTATGAGTGCTCTTATGGAATAAGAAGTGGTTCATTTATGTCCTTACATGTGACACCATCTTATTTTTGTCTAGAAGTGTTTTTCTAAATAGATGGGAATGATTAAATTGACATATTTAAAAAAAATAATTAAAGAACCAAAAATCTAACTTTTAAAATTACATAATCAAAATCAAATAGATCCCATGATTCAGGTACAAAAACACAATTTACCCAAAATTATATTTCAAGTTTATGGAGGGATCTCTCTCACGCACACGTGTCTGGGTCCGTTTGGATACAGTTGAAAACTGAAAACTGAAACTGAAAACTGAAAAATACTGTAGCAAAATAATTTTTAAATGTGTGAATAGTACCGTGGGACCCATTTTTAATGAAAAAATTGCTGAAAAGTGAAATTTGTGGGTCCGTGAACAGTAAAATTTGTGCTGAAAAGTGGAAAAAGTCAAACTTTGCAGCTACTGTTCATGAACAGTGCATGAACAGTAGCCGTGTTGGTCTCTCAAACGCGTGCAAAAAAAAAAAAAAAAAAAAAAAACCTAAAACGCAAACGCAAACGTATCCGCCCAATCCAAACGTAGCCTATATATAACTCAACTTTGGGGGCCTCTCCTTTTTTTGTGGTTCCACCACCGAGTATAGAAGGCTCAGAAAACTTGTTTGGGGTGATCTTTCATACGTGGTGGTGGGGCCACACGTTTGAGAGCTACTTTTTGGGCACCAAGGGGTGATGCCTAAATACAGAGACGGAACTAGGTGGGCCCAAGGGCCCCGGGCCCCTAATGTTAAGAAAGAATATATATATATAGAGAGAGAGAGAGAGAGAGAGGGGAATTTTTACAATTTTATATTTTGGCCATCTCTTTTACAATTTTATATTGATTTTTTTTGTAATAGCATTTGCATAAGTGGGAAAATAGCATAAAATTTTAAATTTGTCTAATCAACCTTAAAATACACCCACATCAATCTATATATTATTGTGCAAAAAAACATTTGTGCTACAATAACTGTGTAAATTTACACAATTACTGAAGCACAATGCACAAATGTATTTTTGCAAATTTACATAATTACTATAACACAAATGTATTTTTGTACAATGATACATAGACTGATGTAGGTGTATTTTGGGTTGATTGGGGAAATTTACACAATTATTGTTGCTATGCAAATGAATGTTTTATAAATTATTTAGATTGGGCCGTGGTTATTGGTTGAGGAAGAGAGATGATTTAAGATAATAATAAAAAATTGATAAGAAAATAATATTATGATGAAATGTAGTGTAAAATAAATAATTTGATGTGGAGTATTTTGAAAAGTGAGTATATAAATTTTTAAAAAAATGTTCTTATGCTAAAATAGATGGAAATTTTTGCATGAGCTAATGCAAATGCTCTAATATAGTAAGAAACAATGGTGTTTTGTATCTTTGTCTTTGTTAGTAGATAATTGCATTATAATGTATTACGAAACAATGATTTTGTGTATTTGTCTTTGTTGATAATTTGTTAATATTAAATAGATGTTTATTTAAAATTTCATGATTTTTTTTTTTACTTATAATCTGGCCTTCTTAACTCGAAATCCTGGGTCCGTCCTTGCCTAAATATTTCTAATTTGATGACATTTTTCATAAATTTTTAAGACAGATTGTGATTACTATAAAATAATAATAATATTTCAGTGAAAATAATGTTGTATTCATCACAATCTACGACCTCAATTTTGTGATAAAAGTCGTGAAAAATTATAACATTATTGCAAGCTGAATGTGTTTGACTAGCACACCATGACGGCAGGAATGCCAGGAACTCACACTCATTAGTACCAGTGATGTCATTGAAGCCTGATACGGTAGTTAAGGGGTTACGGCCCAAATATGTATAGTTTGATGCCCATATACCACTAGGAGTCTAGGAGCGTGCAGTTTGGTTAGGAAGGTTTTTTTTTTTTTTTTTTTTAGTTTGGCAAATCAAACTTTTCTTTAAATAGAAACAGAAGCAAAATCCAACTTTCAGGAACCCAAAATAGGAGATAAAGAAGAATCATTACCACAGAGGTTTGGGTTCAGGGGAGAAACAGCAACAGATAAGTTCCCTTTTAACCCAAGAAAAAAGGAAAGAAAAGAATTTATTTTCATTAATGAACTAGATTTAAAAACACTTCTTCAATTCATGATTTCACATGGCACTTCCCTTATCCATGGCACCATAGAAACACGAGTTGAACACACGATTTCAACTCTTAAAATCGTGAATTCAACTCACATTTTACCATAGTTTTACCTTTTGATTCAAAATACGGTACATTCTGATTTAACAGGGAAAGCCAAATTTCACCCAACTGCCTTGGGAATTGGGATAGGCCACAATTCAAATCTTCTATTAAAACAGAGAGAGAGAGAGAGAACGAAACCAGAAAGCAGCCGTTAACTAAGTACCAGGTAATAATGGCAACATATGATATACCTTGTATCTCATACATTTCAATATAATAAAGTTCTCTTTTTTTAATTAATAAAAATACAAAAGTTAACAATGGCAGCAAATAAAGTCATCGCTACTTTATCAACAAGGCATAAGGTATAAATAGTTCAATTTGCAATTGAATTTATCGCATGACATTCAACACAATGTCAGATATAACCACAACTTTACATGGATAAATTACACATAGGAAGATCATTATAATTGAAAACAAAAGGAGGATTGAAGGTTATTAGGAAATTAAATCTAAAAATACACATCAAGGAAAGACCAATAGCCATCTTTCCACCTTTCATCATCCTGGTTAATCTACCAGGCAACCCATGCAACAATATAAATGAGAAATGTGAGACAATGCAAATGTGAGAAGTCAAATTCTTTACGTTATTATCTAATTTTTTTTCCCCTACTGAATATATATACCCATGAAACTTTTTTCCTGTTCCTCCCTCCTTTTTCCCAGTACCATTTTGATCTACCTCGGACCCATAGTGGCATCTCTACGTCTGCGTCTCCTACCCGATCGTCCTAATAACACTCCACCGCCATGATGGTGGAGACGGCTAACCAGCGACATACCACTGCCGCCATCATCGTCGCTGTTATTGTTATCATCTTGATCAGAGGAATCCAACCCAACATCGGGAGAGGGGTGACGAATACCAACAGCATTCTGATCTGATGCATGGTGATGAAAGGTCCTCTCAGACTGATGCCTCAGCCGTCTACCATGGTCATTCCCTGAAGACGGCCCGAATGCATGCAATAGAAGAAAGACATTCACCAGATTACTATCAAAGCCCACCTCAAAGCTCCCAGCCCTCTCCGCCATAGCGTTTACATCAAAACCTCCATCCTCTTCATCTGAATCAAAAGCATTATGATTACTTTCTATTACATAGTCTCCAAAAACCATTGCCCCTGGCATTGTTGACCTTATTGTGCTGATCACGTCATCCCGCTCTCGCTCCCGCTCAAGCCGTCTCCATTTCTGTTCAAGTATGGGATCCACTTCTCGTGGGCGTGCAGAGGGGTGCTCTGCCCTCACATGCTTTCTCAGCTCCTTGTAATTTCCAAGGAATGAGCAGTTGTCCTGCATGCAGCTTCTCTTTTTCGCATTTAGGTATTCTCGTGCAGGTTCAACCACAGTCCAACCTTTAACCTGTCCCCTGCAAAGGGGGCAAGCAAGCTCAGTGACTTCACACTTCTCAATGGGCCAACTGGAATCTGGTAACAAAACGGGACTATCGACAGAGCCATGCACGTGCTGTCCATCATTTGATGAGGTTATTTTGGTATTTGCATTCTTGTACTGATCAAGGCAGTTGGAGAACTGAAAGCTAGTTCCACACATGTAGGGACGGCAACCATTGTCATGTGAGGAACAAAGGAGGAGAACAGCATTGTGAGGGCACTCCATGCACACAGAACATGTCACATCTTCCAAGTCCTTTTTATCTAAAGCCTTGGAGCATTTCTTAGGGCACAAGTCCATTGACATATCTGAGTTATAAGAAGGCAGTGGGTATGGAGTTGCCCTGGCTTGTCGGGAAATAATCCTGCGTCGTCCTCTGCTACCTTTCACCATTTTCAAACTATACCTGACAACCACATCGCCACTAATTTATTACAATAAAAGTGGCCAAATAATCAGCAAAATTTTGTGAATGAAGATGCAAAAGAAGTTAAAAATTATTTATAGAAAACAATAGACACAGAAATTACACAACAGATTAATGCACTTTAATTCCTGTCCCACACATGGTAAGGCACTAGCAGCAATCATCTTAATATAACATACATGTCTAACGTAAAATCTTTTCATTTCTCAATGCTTTGTAAATATTGCAATTGGACCCTATATTTTAGTAACTTCATCTTTAAAATAAAATAAAAAATGCATTATTAGAAATTATAATGGTTTTTGCAAGGCTTCACTGTTGTGGTGTGAATTCATCTAATTAATCACGTGCCTTTCTCACCCAATTTCAAAGCAACAGCTTTCCCATGAGTCATATAAACCACCTCAATTAACATCATCACATCTATGTACAGGCTTATCCTCAAGTTAATTAACAGAAGTTTCCACTCTTAAAGAGTGGATAAATCATTTGGCCCTAGTTCTGTTGGTTTAAAAAGAGAAAATGTTACAGATTTCTGAGAGGTAACTATTAAATAGCAGCAAAAAAATGCCAGGATCTCTTATCCTTCTCTTCTTAAAGACATATCCTCAGCTTCTATGCTAGAAACCAATTAATGAAATTAAGATGAGCATAGCACAACAATCAATGCCATTGTAAAAAACGTCAGAGGAAATTCTGAAATTTACTAAGAAAAAAGTTCCCCAAATGAGTATTTTGTTTGCACATTTGCAAATGGAGCATGCAATTTAAACATTCACAATAGGAGAACCATGTGTTAAAATAAAATCACATATATTCAATTTCCTAATCCAGAATTCCAGAACTCAGCTATCCTAAATTGTGGTCTATTGGAGGAGAACAACGCACAGATATGTTTATATTTACAGAGGAAAACAGAAAATTATCTAGACAGATGAATAACAACACTCCAAAGAAACATGCTCTCTTTGGGCTTACCTGAGCATGTCCATGGGATGCATGCTTTCAAATAGCCGAAGAGTTGCAAAAACAACAAATTAGGAATATCCATAACAGATACTGTTCCTTTCACCTTATATAATAGAGCCATCCTAGCATGACAAACATCAAAGACCATAAATAAGGATGTAGACACAAAAATTAGGTGCTAGTTCCTAGGCTGCTAAATCTGAAACAGAATTCTGTAATCTAGCACAACAAATGCTCCAATATCACCATCGCCTGGAATGCTCACCCGGAATATTCCTGTGGTTAATGTTCACATAAAGGTGAAAGAGAAGTTGATAAGTTCTAAGCCTAGCAAAATGTTAAATTCATGAATAAACCATGAATAAATGTCCATTACTCCATTTTCAACTGCGAACAAACAGCCTATGAACTAGAGTGGGATGCTAGAGGAAATATTTGTCACATCAAACTACATGGATGAGTGGAAACCATACTTATACAGAATGTATTGGTTGTTCACAGTGCTAAGAAAAATCTTACTATGTGTTTAACAGAGACTTTCAAAACTTTGCTTTGTATTCCCCCCCCCCCCCCTTTTTTTTAATGGAAAATCATTGTTCCCACAGCAATAATAAATTGAAAATCGATTACAAAAATTCACTAGACCAAGAAAAGAAAATAAGGCCTAGAAGATAAGAGGCGACTATATGTGACATAAGGAGGCATACAGCCCAAGATAATCAGCAAGGCACTAATAGAACAGTAAACCCAAAATATAATTACTGGCAGCATGCAAAACCAACTCAAATCCCTCAACTGTTTCCTGTTTCTCTATTTACACACACAAACATGACATTTTTTAGTAAGTATGCCACTAGAAATTCCAACTTACAAGTCCAGGAATCCACTAACTAGTGTAACTTGGCTCCAACCACTCAACATAGTAGCAACACGCACTTCCCTGCTAATTATACTCCATGACAGTCTAAATTCAGCAGACCAACATTATCCATGCACTGGCAAAGTGCAAGTTAACCAGTCAACAGCCCAGGGACACATTTCCCGTTCCAAATGACATACAAATTTATAGGTATAAGTCTTAAAAACTTAAATTGCCTATTTAAACCACCAGATCGGTAAGAATTTTCCAAGTCTGGGATAACTTCAAGCTCAGACTGGACAAGGAAACCAGCATGGCTGCATCCAGATTGACGTGTACCACTACCAGATCAAAAAACACTCAGCTGACTACCTAACAATCCGACCAGTCCAATTTAATATCCAATTACGAGATTAAATTATGAAAACATGTTAATAAACACTCTTCTAGGATGTCTTAGAGATCCTGTTTGTGCATCTTTGTTCATAGAATTACTAAATATAGGATTTATAACAGAAAGCGTCCAAAATTTATGCCAATCATTAAAAATGTATCACAACTTGATAAAGTAAGAGCACCGTGAGACAAGGTAACCTCGGTTGTTTTTTGAGCATTGTAACATAAAAGGAGGAGGAGAAATCTAATACCACAAAAAATTTAAGTACAAATATAGCAACTCCCCCAAGTCATTGACATTGAACAAAGCCAAATTATCCAGCACCCAAACAAATCATCCAAGGTAAAATGCAATTTCAGAGGCATATCAGAATTGTAAAAATTTTAATAATAACAATAAACAAAAAAGGAAAAAAAAAATTGTTGTTCTGAATAGAATTCCAAATCCAACCATGTAAGAACTAGCAATCAAATGAGCAGAAGTAATAAATTGATCAAAGAAGCAAAACCCACTAAATTCTGAGGTGACCCAGTTCCGAACAACACAATTCTGAGCATAATTCTTCTGGCTAATCCAGAAATGATATCAAAATTGAGCAGAAGTAATCAAATTTTATGAAAGAAGGAAAACCCACAAAATTCTGAGGTGACCCATTTCCACAATTACAAAGAACAACATAATTCTGAGCATAAAATTCTTCTGGGTAATCCGGAAATGACATCAAAATTGAAACTTTCAAAAAAAAAAAAGAAAAAAAAAAACTCACCAGGCCTCGAGAAAATCTAGATCGATTGCCGAGTTGATTGCAGAGAGAGAGCAAAGCTGGTGTCTGATAATAAAACAATGCAAAGTCTTTCAGAGATTTAATACAAATTTGCTTGCAATATAAACAACGTGCTTAGCCAAAGTAACACGCTAAAGAAACAGTATATTAAATAATTAAAAAAAAAATCAATAAATTGCTAGGCGTCACATGAAGCTACGATTCGTTAGCACATGGCTATGTCTTTTTTATCCACATCTCAGATCCACAGCTTTAAAATATTAAAAAAAAAAACCGTTAAAAAAAAAATTCAAAGAGTGAAAGTAAAAGTTAAAGTGGGACTCTGTTTGGGAGCGAAGAAAACAAGGGAAAATTTCAAAACATGAAAAACCTAATAATTAGAAAACAAGGTTGGTACCGGAAATTGCAGTTCAGAGTGGCGAATCGATCATCGAGGACGAGAATTTGTGAGAGAGAGAGAGTTAGGGTTTACGAAAAGCTAGGGGACGAAGAAATCGAGGTTTGAATTAGCGCCAGCGGGACTGAACTTTCTATGTTGAAGTAGTAAATTTCAATTTTGGTGGTTTTTGGGGGTTTTTGAGTTTTGAGAAAATTCCAGAGAGAGAGAGAGAGAGAGGGAAAAAGTATAGGGATTTGGTTATGTGATTTGTTGCTGAGGTCGAGTCATTTCCACGCTACTGTTTTAGTCTGTCACTCTTTTCTGTGTGACCTCGTAGAGAGAGATGGGAGGGGTTGTTCACGCGCTGTTGAGTGTGAGTGTTACAGACGCTCAATTTTGAATGGGTGTACCTCACGTGGTGTGACGTGAAAGAGTGCAGTTTTTTGGATACCTTACTTCCAGTTTCACGGTCCTCTACGGGGAATAAAATATTTTGAGTTGGGAATATTCTAATGAACTAAGAGTTTGTTTAGATACCGCTTATTTTGTTGAAAATTGAAAATACTATTTACTCAAAAAAATTAAAAATACTGTAGTAAAATAATTTTTAAATGTGTGAATAGTATTATGGGACCCATTTTTAATAAAAGTTTGGTTGAAAAAAAATGTTTGTTGGTCTCATAAACAGTGCACGAATCCATTAAAATCTCTCAAAAGTTGCTGAAACGCGCTTCTCAAAAAAAAAAAACAAAACGTGAAAACGTGGCTGCTATCCAAACGGATACTAAACTCTAAATTAATTTTTATTTTATTTTTTTATAAATTAGAGGTTTGTTTGGGATTTGCTTATTTTAATAAAACTTAAAATATTGTAAATAAAGGTAAAAGTTAACTGAAATAGTACAGTGAGACTCATGAATAGTATCAAAAAATGCAGTGGGACCTATGAATAATAGTAAAAATAAGCTGGCAACTTTTATCAATGCTAAACGCACATTAGGGCAGTTTGAATTGAGCAAAGGGGAGGGTGAGCAGAGAGTAGAGTTGCTTGAAAATAGGCTAATTTTTTGCAACTCTACTCTACTTCTTTCTACTACCCTCTCTCCTCCTCAATCCAAACGACAAAGCTTTGAGATCTATGGTTTACGTTAGTTTGTTTAAATTTTCTGTATATTTGAGTATAAAAACTAACTTTTTCTATTATATACAACCACTTTTATGAAACAAATGCCAAATTATTTACTATACACCTAATTTTATTTAAATATTCATTTTTTTTATTCATTTTTTTATTATCATTTTTACCTTTATTTGTTCTCATATTCTCTTTCATCTCTCTTATCTCTTAATTATCACGTTTTCTCTCGTCTATCTGCTATCTTCTCTCCTAACCATGGCTAGACCTCTATGGTCATGGTCGAAGCTGACATGACCACCACAAAGGCGAACCTCTGCTTCCTTCTTTTGCTGCTGTCGTTGCTTCTTCTTCTTTTATTGCTACCACTATTACTTCTTCATCTTAGTAGCTTCTTTTTCTTCTTCTTCTCCTCTTTGATGATTCACATGAATTTGTATATGGGTTTGATGATCCATATGGATTTGCATATGAGTTTGATGAAGTTGAGATATAGATTTAGGACAACCATATGGGTTTAATGAGTTTGAGATCTAGATTTAGGATGTGTTTGATGAATTTGCAAAGCATTTTATAGAGATTTAAAAGGAGATAGAGAAGGAAGAGAAGGGTTGTAAACGAGCCAAGTTTTGTCGAGTAGTGCATATTCAAGATTGGCTCGTCAGGAAAAATCAAAAACTCGAGCTTGTGACAAGCCTAAAAATAGTGTTTGAGCTTGAGCTCGTAGGAAAGCCAAAAAGCTTGAGTTTGGCTTGGCTTGGCTTGATTAATTAGTCAAGTCAAACTCAAGCTTAATTTCAAGCTCAAACTTAAGCTCATGTCAAGTTTTTGAACTTGAAATCTAAAAAAATTACATTATTAAATGCTTAAATCTCTAAAATTAAGAAAAAAGAAAAGAAAATAGTATACTCATTTTATCATGCATCTAGTCTTACTTATGATTAGCCATTATTCAAATTAATAATTTACATAATTAAATTCATTCATTCATCATTATTTGTCTACAGTTTCAGCAATTATTCAAAATACGATTTTTACATTCACGTTAGATGGTAAATAATTAGAAAAAAACCTGTTTGTAACTATTATGAATGAGAAAATACTAACATGTTTCATAACTTTACTTTAGATGATTGATAGGAAATGATCATATGTGACCCACTTAATTATTTATTTATTTTTAAATGTAACTATAGTCTAAAGTGGTTCTTGATCAGTTTAAAATGAATGAAACAATTAAGGTAATATAGGTAGTGGTCTCATGTTGGCCATGTCATTATTAAGATATGTGTAATGAGTATATTTAACTAACACATATAAACTTATAAATGAGTTTATGGTTGAATTGTTGTGTATCAAACTTAATAGCTCACGAGCTTGTTCGTGAATAATTTTTTTTGCTTGGGCTTGGCTTGTTTATTAAACAAGCCTAAAACTAAGGCTCAAGCTTGGCTTATTTATAAACAAACAAACATGAACAAGCTTTTTATCGAACCAAGCCCGAGTTGTTCATGATCGGCTTGGTTCATTTACAACCCTAGAAGAGAGTCAGGGGAGAAGAGAGAGACTTTGATGTGAAAAGTGAGAGAAAAAATATTTAAAAACTAAATTACAAAGCTGCGATAAGAGCATTCACATCAGTCTTTGTAAAATTTTCTATCTATTTTAGCATAAGATCTCACTTTTTTCTATTTTACATAATCACTTCTCAAAAACACCCATGTCAAATTATCTATTATACACTCAATTTTATTTAAAAAATATTTTTTTTTTTTCATTTAGTCTCTCTCTTCTCTCATCTCTGATCATAACTCTCGCCTCTCACCTCTCTCTCATTCGCCTTTCACTTATCATATCTCTCTCAACTGCCACCGCTGCTGCTCTTCTTCTTCTTCATCCCAATGCTCGCTCGCCTCTCACGTCCCTCTCAGTCGTTGCCACTGCTCTTCTTCTTCTTAGCAGCATCTCAAACTCAATCAACCTCACTACCACCAACATCACATCGCTGCCAACAACCCAAGCAAGCCCCAATTAGCACCTCCGATCTCTTCCCTCTTGATGTCGCGTCGCCATGGTCTTGACTTTATTTCATCTAGGTTTTGGTTAATTTTGGGTTTTGATTTCATATGGGTTCTTGCTTGTTCTATAATGAGTTATTGCTAATTTTAGTTTTCGGGAATTTGTATTTAACTAGTGGTTGAGGCTGGGTCAGGCAGTGGTTTTATTGTCAGGTTGGGGTGGCAGTTTTGTACGAAGAGAGGAAAAAGACAAAGGGGGAAGAGGAAATTGAGGAAGAAGATGAATAGGTTTGTTACAAAGAGAGTCAAAAAGTATTAAAAATTCATTTACACATTAACAGTGATAGCAGATATATGCATAATTATTGTAGTAAGAGCATCCACACCAGTTCATGTAAACTCTTTTAAAATAGAAAAAATTACAAATTTTACACATTTTGAGCAAAAAAAAAACACCCACATCTGTGGGGGTAAAAATGTGTAAAATTGTGCAAATCCATCCACAAGCTACAGTAACCGTGTATATTTACATGGTTACTGTAGCTCGTTTATCCATTAGTTTATTAATTTTCCGTTCGCTCCTTTTTTTTCTCTCTCTTCTCTGTGCTCAACAAACCCAGTTAACTTCTCTTCTCCATATCTTCTTCTTTTTCCTCAGATGCACACAAACACATCAATACATAAACACATCTACACAGACAAATCAACAGAGATACACTTGCTCAAAAAAAAAAAAAAAACACACACACACACACACACAGACAGATCGGTGCTTGACTGGAACGATCGGTGTTTGTAAGTATTGCTTGATCGGAGCTCGTGGGTCTTGCCTGATCGGAGCTAAGGAGATCTGACCGAGATGGGTCTTGCATGATCGGAGCTAGGGAGATCTCGGATTTGATCGGTGCTTGTGGATCGGAGCTAAGGAGATCGATCAGTGCTTATGGATTGGAGCTAGGGAGAGACCGAGACCACCATGAACGCCACGTTCCACATAATGTCCAAAGCCACCACGGGCTTCGAGTACCCCCAGTCGGCCCTGCGCTCCTCCAGTTGCTGCGTCGCCGTCTCCCGCACAAGCATGGACGGGCTGCGACGCCCCGTGGTGCGGCCCAAGAACAAGGCTAGAGTGGTGGATCGTGGGTTGCGGTGTCGGAGTTGCCCTGTCGTGGGTCTAATCTGGTCTGATCTGGTCGGATCTGATTGTGATGGAGAGAGTTGATCTTTTGGTCAGATCTGATCGTGATCGAGAGAGTTGATCTGAAAAGAAATGGGTAGAGAAATAGGTAGAGAGTGAGAGCAAAAAATCACAAAAATGGGTAAGAGAAAGAGCGCGCGCGTATTAAAGGGGGTGGTTGAGGGAAATAATAAAAAATTTGAAAAAATTGATTATTTAATTAAAAGAGGTGATAAAATAGATGAACTGATGTCGGTGTTTTGTAAAATTAGATGTGTAAAATAGAAAAAGTAGGTTTTTAGTGTAAAAATGGATGTGTAAAATGAAAGAACTGATATGGATGCTCTAAGATTGTATATTTGCACATCTATACACCCATTGAAGTGGGAAATTTTGGGGCCAAAATGCGTATATTTTACCACTTTTTCTATTTTAGACTCACTGGTGTGAGTGCTCTAATTTGTATATTTACACAATTATTGTGGCAAAAATGAAAATCTACAGTGTTTTAGATAGACTGATGTGGAGAGTTTTTTAAAGAAAAATATGTAAATTTGACACATTTTTCTACTATACACCCATTGATGTAAATGCTATAACTAAACACAAAACTAAAGTACACTTTTTAAGTTTGATTGGTGGGGAAAGATCTTGTGTGTCTCTAATGTAGATACTGTCTTGTTTAGTAGGAAATGGAAAAATGAGAGGATAGAAAAGTAGGGGATGAAAAAATTTTAGTTTTTTCCTCATATATGTTTGGTTGGGGTGAAATGGTGAAAAACTCATTTGTTTGGTTAATAATAAAATTGAGAGGATAAAAAATAGTGTTTGTATAAATTTACTCTCATGCCTATATTACATAAAAAAAATTATAAAAAAAAAAAGTTTAAAAAGAAAGAAAAAAAAAAACCCCTAGATGTTAAGCTAGAAAAAAAATAAAAAAGTTGGAGGGGGGAGAGGGGTAGATGGGTAATTTCCTATCTTAAGCCCATTTTCCTCAAATTTCTCTCCAATTTGGAGAGGAAATTCCCTCTTGTTTTCACTTCAACCAAACGGACTCTTTATGTTTAAATAATTTGAATTTGTTTTTATTCTGATTCTTTATGTATTAAAATTTTTATTTTGTCATTTCCACTCTATCTGGAACGAGGAAAATAGATGAATATAAAGAAAATGTTCATTTTATTCCTTTGTTTAAGAGTTTTAATGAAGAGAATATAATAACTATTATATTATTGGGAGTTTAAGTGTGAGAGGATTCTAAAAAAAAAGGAATGAGAGTATGGTTCCTCCATCTTCCCTTAAAACCTTGAGTTTTCATCCCCCGAAATTAGGAGGAATCAAAGAGAATGAACTTAAGTTTAATTAAAATTTCACTAAAACTCTCAAAATATCCCTAAACATTCGGCATTTTGTTTTAAAATATGGGTATAATAATAATATTGTTATAAAAATAATTTAATTATAATCCTTTTATCTTACTTTCAAATAAGATTACTTAAATTTTATTTGTTTATTTTAAAATATCTAAATAAAATTACTTCATTCTATTTCAATTATTTATAAACTCCCAAACGAGGTGTTCATGTTTGATCAGCTCCATCGTCCATTTATCTTAGTAATCAAATCGTTGAGTACCCTTCACTTTTTTCTCAACCAAAAGGACTCTTAACATTTAAAGAGTTCGATGTTGTTTTCACTCCAATTAAACGGACTCTTAACATTATGTTTGACAAAATATATTAGGAAAAAAAAGGAAAAGAAAATGAGAAAGAGGAATGTGAGAAAATAAAAAAGGAGAAATATTCTATCATTCGTGTTGTTTGGTTAGTAAGGAAAAGTAGAAGGATATAGTTTCCATTTATTATTAAAAATTAGATAACTTTTTTAATCAAATTTTGTGTTAATCGGATATTATTTACTATATGATCAATAAGTTTATATTATATACATAATTTTAAACTATAAAAACTTGCAATTTAAACAATTTATTGATGATATAGTTATTGATCTTTAATTTTCTAGAAATTTTGCAAGTATGGAGGATATAAGAAGAAAATGTAATTCAATGGTAGTTTTGTCAAAATTCATCTAAAAAAAAGATATTGAGTAAGGTCATAATCTTAGGCTACAATAAATTTTGTATTTAAACTTTGTCCTTAATTTATTTATTTCAATTCCAATAAAAAAAAAACTTAAAAAAAAAAATTTATTTCACTCTCTTTCAATTGGAAGGAAAGGAAATAGTGGATTTGAAGGAAAACAAATTCCTTCAATTTCCATTTTCCCTCACCCCTTTTCCCTTCCACCTCTCTTCCCTTGAACCAAACAGATCACCCGTCTTCTCAATGGAAGGCAATGCTTGTTTTCCAACTATATGATAAGATAACAGCAACCCATATCATAAACACTGCCACTTCAACTATACACGAATCAGAAAAACTTACGAGTGAGTTATCTGCAGGAAGAGCCTATTCTTACAAAAACAACACACACCTAATCCAAATCATCATCAACTCACAAGGCAGCAACCTTGGAATTTCCTATGGAAACTCAAAATTCCCTTTGAGTTAGTTATTATTTTCTTTGGAAACTGCTCAACAACTCCTTTCCAGTAAAGTAAGATTTATTGAATAAGTCCATTAATGTAGTCTGTAGAACAACTTCTTTGTGCTTTCTGTGCAAAGAAAATAGAAACAACTGAACATTTATTCCTCAAATGTGAATTTGCTAGGCTAGTATATGCTTTGGATCTCCATTTACTCCGAGAATAGACATTATAGAGTTTTCAAAGCTTGGATTAATGGATTTGGCAATGGCTACAAAAAAAGTCAATTGCAAGAAGAAAAGTGGGTGAACCATTTTATCAGGATGATTTGCTTACTTAAGTCACTGTGGACACAAATAGAATACACCACCCAAAACTCATATACAACTTCAATAAAATGCTAATAACTTGTTTAACTTATGGATCACAGCTTGGGATAATGTAAAACATGAACTACAGTGGCACCAGAGTTCATCATGGGAGTGGCAAACTCATAATATTGTGAAGTGATCAAGATCAAATAAAGGAAGATGGAGAGGATTTGCAGAGCAATGTCATGAACTTATGATAGTGTGGAATTGCTTTTCTCAGTGGATGTCGGAGTTAGTGCACAACAGCAAATACTATTTGACAACTCAAGCGGGGTCATGATGAGAAATGCTAGGGACACACATATTTGCACAACTTTGTACCACAACTCGCCATGTGACGAGTTGTGATCAAAGTTGTGCAAAAGTGTGTGTCCCAAGCATTTCTCGGGTCATGACTAGATTGATGAGCTTCAAAGTTCAAACAATAATGACTTGTGATGACAATTATCAAGGAATTCTATTTGTCGGGAAAAAATAAAAATAAACCACATTGAAAGAATGAGATGGCCTACAAGAATTTGATGCAACTAATGGAAATACTACATTTAATTATACTTTATTCTGAGTTATTTTCAATGGTGTAATGAATACTAGCCTCTGAGCACGTGCTCATGAGGCTCTTCTATTTTTTGGATAAAAATTAATAATTTGTATTTATTATAATTTGGGATTTCTATTTTTTCCAATCACCAAAAAAAAAAAAAAAAAAAAACCTAAGGGTGTAATGAAATTTTTTTAAAAAAAAATTGAAAAAAAAATGAGGACAGAAGAAACAAATATATCGTGATGAAGTAAAAAAAAAAAAAAAAATGAATATGTGAGAGTTTTGTAGATTGGAGGAGTTTTAAAACTAACAAAAGAATAATCCTATTTTGTAGGGACTTAGTGAGTAGAAGTAGGAATTTAAATCAACGTAAAAGTAGGAGTTTATTAGAAGTAGGAAGACATTTCAACATAGTAGGAATTTATTATTTTTGTTAATTTATTATTTTAACCCTATTTTTAAGTTTTAGGTAGGGGTATTTTTGACAATAAAAAAACAATAACTAACTTTCTTTTTCCAATTTACTATTTTAACCCCATTTTTAAGTTGTTGGTTAATTAATTTAGGGGTATTTTTGACAGGAAAAAAAGCAATAACTAACTTTCTGAATCCTCTTAATATATACAGATATATATATATTTTTTTCTGTATTAAAAAAAAACAATGCATATATAAATAAAACTCATTTTAATTTAACATAAATTTGAATTTTGAATATTGAATTGAGTAATGATGAAATTTTAATGTTATATTAATAAATTGTTATATGAAATCTTAAAACTCCTCACCCTTTTACCTAAAAGGCTAAAACAAGTAAGAAAAAAAATATCATTTTCATTTTACCCTTCGAGATTGGAATAGCTTTGTGAGCTAATATCCTAATCAACCAAGCAACTCAATGATTAGTGAAGAAATAGAGTTTATTTGAGAGTTTTGATAAGATAATCATCCGTAGATGCAATATTTTCCGGAAATCAATTTCAAGAGAGAAACGAATGTAGCCTAAACATTGACAAAATGGTTGAAGGGAGGGATCCTCAAATGTAAACATCTATTACAAAAGAAAAAAAAAAAGGAAAATAGGAAGATAACCTAAAATGATGTCACTTTTGATAAAATTATTGTGTATGCTAGGATTACCTTTTTTTTTTTTTGAGTTTATCATTAAAAAGCAGTTGAAAAAAAAGGCAAAAAGAAAAGATTACCTTAAAAAAAAAAGGTTATGTTTATTAGTTAAGTTATTACACATTGTTTTATACACGGTTAAAAAAAACTGATTCCATGACTAAAAAAACTAAAGTCCTAGTAATAATTTGGACTCCACTAACACAGCTTTTTTTAACCATTAATAATAGTTTAAAAATGTTGAGAGCTACTATTTATAGTTTATCCTAGAAAAGATATACACATAAAAAGAGAAAGAAAAAAAATAAAGAAAAGGCCATAAAAAGTCGCTTTCAACTTTCTCGAGAAAGTCAACTTTATCCATGAGGACAGAAAGGGGATATTCTGAATACTTATGATTACGCAAAAGACCATCCATTCGTTACAAAAAAAGAAAGAAGCCAAGCCAAGCCAAGCCAGCCAACCATAAATTCTCTCTCTCTCTCAGACATTTCAGTTACAGGCACAGAAAAACAAACACACACACACGCACAGAGCGCTGAAAATTAGATCAGAGAATGGGACATGGAAGCTCGAAAGGCATTTCAGAGCAAGACCTTGCGAAAGAAGAAGAACCATCGCGTCTTTCGCGGCTGAAGAATAAGCTTCACCTTCACCGCCATCGTCGTCATGCCAACAATGGCTCCGCTTATAAAGCCCTCATCGAAGCTGACGATTTCGCCGGAATCGCTAATCTCACTCTCAAGCGTGTACGTTGTTGTTGTTATATATGTATTTATTGCTTTGTTGATTCATTCGATGTGTGTTTGTTTATTTTGTTTTATTAACTTTTTTGGAGTTGGTTTAGGCGGAGATGAAATTCAAGGACAAGTGGATGGCGTGTGTTTCTCTTGGAGAGCAGACCTTTCGTACTGAGATTTCTGATCAGTTAAGCTCTGTCAAAACTCTTCTTTTACTGTTTTTCCTTTTATATATTTTATAATAATGTATGAAAGGTTAATATTAGGCAGTTATGGTATACATATAAAAGTGTGTACAGTAGAATTCTCAACACTAGAGGGTGACTTATAAAAACTTATTACAAAGAATGATACAAAAAAGCGAAGTGAATCTTGGAACTCAGAGAGAGAATTGAGTTGATGGAGGAAAATTATTAGGTATTTCCGAAAGACGGTGACATGGTGCTTTCTTCTCTTACTTTATGGTGGATCTCATCATGAATTAAATTAGTGGGGTCCGACATGACATGAATGTGAAAGGATGGAGCATTTTGTTACTATATTTCAGGAGTGCTTAATAATTACTTTATGTGTGTAAAACCCCAACTCACCAAGAATTGACATGTCATAGACACAATTCACATGCTCACTCTCTCTCTCTCTCAGACACACATAACAAACATGTCGTAAAAACTGCAAAGAGCTTTCTGAATTCCTAACATGAAATTAATTTTGTGTCAATGAGCTCTATCTCAAATGGCATTTCCTCCCTTTGTAAAAGAGTAAGTTGGAAGTTGAGGACATGGATTCAAGACTCGCCGTGTACGTGCGTAACTTACCAACCGAAAAAAAAAGAAAAGAAAAGCTTTGTGATATCATAATGAGCAAGTAATTATGTTATTAAGAAATAATCTGAGTGATTGTAGGAAATTTCTGCAAACTTATTCATTTTCTTTTGGTTGTTGAAACTTTGTCAATCATCAAACATTGAGTGGAGAGTAGAGACCTTGTATCCGTACTTGGTTTTATTTTGGCGGCTTTCTTTGAGAGAATTTCAGTCAAGTTTTGTAAGTTGACTCCAGATCATGACTAGGCTTAGTGGACCAAGATCAACTTGATTTGATGAAATTGGAAGAAACTCTCACTTAGGAATGGTGCTAGCATCATGGTTCATAAAAGCATGCTTTCTAGTCAATTTCTTATATTATAGTCTCTGTTCACTTTTCCGGATCAATGGCTAAATACTTGGAGAAGCTTTAGGGGGGGATATTTATGCTTATGGAGAGGTTTGGAAGGAGTTAGTTACTATATTCTTAGGTGAAAGAAGGCGTGGTTACCTCTTTAGTATGGCAGCAAGCCAACAATGCACTATTGCTATAATACACCTGTTCTAATACTCGGGGTAAGCTAGAGGGAGTAAGTCAAACACTGATGCATCTATTGCAATTCATTTTTGTATTTTCACCCTATATAATGTAAGATTATTTGTTTTGGTATGTGAAACATTCATCTCAATTGGTAATACTCTTTGGATAACAATGTAATTAGAGAAAATGGTCACCAGTCATATATTTTACTTATTAATTGAAAAAGTGTTCATTATTTACCATCTTTGTGAACTTGTTAAAAAATAATGTGATGTAAAGTTGTATTATCTTTTTGCAGTTTGAGAAACCTTTTACTTTGTTTTTGACTTTTATGTGTGTTGTTTTTTGTTGTATCGGTGTTGCAGCACAGACAGCCCTGTTTGGAACTCTGTGAGTATATACCCTAAACAATATCTTTTTGTAGCAATTACCCAAGCATCCCACTTCTTGTCCTCTATTTAATCATGCCATTACCTAGCATATTTTAGTGGAAATTTACTTTGTATGCCATCATGTTACCCGTATAATTTTCCAAAGCAATGTAGCATACGCCTTTTGTTGTGGTTGTTTTGACATTTGCAACTTGATAGCCTTAGATTCTTGTCGCTATATATATATATATATATTTTTTTTTTTTTGGAATTGGGCTACCTTAAGTAATAAAATTACGAAGGTAAGATTTCCTTATTAGAAAAATTGAATGCACCTAGTGTGTAATTTTCTCTTAGTCTCTCAAAAAGTTCACTTTTGTTTATATATTTTAATATATTTTTTCTTGTCCAAGTTTAGTAGATGTAAGCCAGCTTTGAAATGTGTCATGGAAAGTGGGTGTGTGGTTTATGACGATATTGCTGTGTTTTTAGAACAATAGTTGTATCAATTCTGGCAACATTTGCATTTAAAATACGTTTAATAAGCTATATTTGTCTTCTGGTCTAATTTCCTAGCTGTGGGAGAAAGTAAGCAATGTGAGGCTATATCATCAAAGGCTAGGATTCTAATAGTGATCAGATATGGGTGTGTGTAGAGCCTTGCCTGTGTGCTATGCATAGGTAATGCATGCCTTTTTAAGGATTCATCACAAAATTGGTAATTAGGGAAATGGTTTGCCATTCATGGGTTTATGGGTGATTAGGAATGAATACAAGAGTTTGAAGTGATCACACACTAGAAAGCAGTAGGGAGAATCTTTGATTATTTGTGTCCCTTGCTTAATGCTAGCATGTTGTGCTTTTAAGGTTTAAAGGGCTATGGTCTAGCTGCGATTATAACTAATGCTCTTTGATGATATCATCATTGTGAAAATCTGTTGCAATATTTTGTATGCTCTTCAAAATACTGGAAACTCAATCCATTTTGATGTTTTTTTTTTGGATAAATAATTTCCTTTTTATTTTATATTTCAATTGTTTCTTACTATGATCAAGCTGCATTGGAACTTACCCTTTTTTAATGACTCCTCTGCAGGAAAAAAAACTTCTTTTGGAGAAAAATGGACCTCATATTGCAAGGATCTCTGTGTTTGAGGTGTGGAATACATTTTTGATATCACAATATGCCATGTTGTTGCAATGTTATGCACCTTGAAGTGGGCAAGGTAGTTGGTCTATGAAGAATTTCTGATTATAAAATTTAGTTCAAAAAAACAGAAATTAATTTATTAATGCAGTTTTTGTAGTAATTACTGTAAGAGGAAGAAGTTCGGTGCCCTGTGAAACTGAATGGGGACATACTACACTTTTTTATTTTTTCTTGACATGGATGAATGGTGCCTACAAAGTATTCATAAAATTTGGATGCATCATTGCCTTACACATAAATAGGGTGTTATTGTATGTCATGGGGGAAACCAGGAATGGCAAAAACCAAGTAGTCTTGTTGTTACACAGTTTGCTGCAGCTATGGTAAGTGTATGAGCACGTAATATCATCTAAGTTCTCATATTTTTGGGTTGACATGTTCAAATTCATATATGATGAGGTTAGGTAATTTTTTCTTTGATATAAAATTGACTTCCATCTTTATAATTTTGTTTCATTTTCTAGGTCTGGGACAGGGTTAAGCTATTTAAACACTCAGTTTGCTGTCTAAGCGCAATGGGCATTTATAAATAGGAGTTTGTTTTTGTTTTTGAAAAATAACTACATGTCCCAAAAGCTTAAGTTTGATTGCAAATGATGAATTCAATCAATTTACCATTATTCTAACACTCATCCTGATGTGTGGGCCTAGATTGACCCTTATTAAGTGGGGTCCAACATGTGAGATATTTGTTTATAATGAGAAGTAGAATGTAGACAAGATTTGAAATTAAGATCACTTGCTTTGATACCGTGATAAATTACCACTTGTCCTAAAATCTGAAGCTAATGGTAAAGAAATAAATTTAATTACTTAACCATTATTCTAACATTTTTGTTGGACTTGTGTTGATCTCTTCTTATGCTTACTATGGGCATGTGACACTTTAGGTGTTCCCATAATTTACGAGTATAATTGTTTGCTGCAGATATAGTTGTTTGATTATTACAGTCCAACTTAAAGTATTGTTTTCTTTTTCTCTTTATTTTGTATATTTTTGATATGTAGATATAACTAAGGCCCCCACAAGGGATAAAACTTGTGAATGTACCTCTCTACCTATAGTGGGGGGGAGGAGATGCTATTTGGTCCAAGGACCATTGACCATTTTTTGATAATTAAAGCTTAACTCATAGTTTTTCTTAAGATGCTTAACTTTCTTCCATTCCCTCCCTCTCCTATATTAAAATATTAAAAAAAGTGATTTAAGTTTTGGTATTATGTTTGTATATTGTGATTCATTTCACTATTTTTTCCCCATATTATGCAGACCAATAGATTGTCCAGCAGCAATATTGTAGGATATCGTGAGATTGATCTCCTTGAATTTATAACACGGGTGAGTAACCTTCATCATTAAACTAACTTTCATATTTCATTATTTACAATCATTAATTCCAGAAAAATTTGAACCTGAAGTGTGCTGCATCAGTGAAACATCATATTTTGTTTTTGGTGAAAAAGGAAATTTAAATGAAATAAAAATTAAGTACTACAAAGTCTAAGGTAACTAACGCCCAAGCATTTGTCAAATGCTGGCTAACAACAAAAGGAGGTGGGTATGAGCACTGTTTTAAAAACCAGACCAGACTGGCTGGTTCAACCGGTTGAACCGGGACTGGGCACCAATCTGGTCTGGTAAAAAGCTCCAAAATTGGCCAAAACCTGGAAACCAGGGCCAAAACCAGTTCTTTGACTGTACCGGTTTTTAAAACCATGGGTATGAGTACATCACAAAAGCTTCCTTACAGCTATTTCCTTCTGTTTCCCTTACAGAAAAAGTGATTTAATTTAAGTAGAGGGATGCAAAAGTAGAGGAGGCCTAAAGTTACTATGTAGAGGTTTACAATTGTGTTTTTCTTTTCTACTGCATTCTCCAATATCATTGCTTTTATTTGAATCATTCACATGTCATTCAAATATGGTCTGGGTACGTTGTCTGCTTGATGCTTTTGTTTTACATTCACATGCTTTGTATCAAAACTATTGCAGAGAATATATCACTAAAATGTGTCGTATTGCAGCATTCAGATTCAGACTTCGAGGTGTTTGACCTGTTAGATCCATCATCATCTGATATATTGGTCGGAAGCATTTTTCTTTCATGTTCAGTTGAGGTGTGTAGCATGTAACAATAATTTTAGTGTATTGTAGATTCTTTGATAAAGATTTGTGACATTTTGTCGAATAAATTGACAGGATCCAAGTGAAACGGAGAAAAGATTTGCAAGACGCATCTTATCTATAGTGGTATGTTCTATATAATATTCTAGGGTCTATTTCATAAGATCTTCATATAAACTCATTTGTGTTTTTGGGCCATTAAAGTTGCCTAGAAGTATCTTTTCATTTGTTTTTGTTTTTGATGCAAAAGTCAAAAGGCCATTGAAAGAGAAAAATTAAGGTGAAGTTCATGGGATGATGTTGTGATCTCAAGAATAGGGAAGCTTGGAATTTCTATTGCTAAGATTGACAGCGATGAGGAATACTAGTATGTGGTATAAAATGTTTGGGTGTGAAGAATCAACACATTCATCAAACGAGTAGCCAAATGAGAGAGTTAGCTATAGACTCTTTATTTACCTAGCAAAAAAAATAAAATAAAAAGAGGAAATAAGGAAAGATAAGATAAGGGATGAAGTTATTCATTCAAAGGTATACCGGTATAGGTGGCTTCTATTGAGCCAAAGATGAGGGAGAGTGTAACCTATACCCCAAAGGACTAGTCTAATACAATTGAGGCTCCTTGTAGTTGTTTATAAAGCCCTCAAAAAGACTAGTCTAATAACAACTGAGGCTCCATAGTTTTTTATAAAGTCCATATCAACCTAGTATATACTTGATGTGGGATGGATAACACACCCACACAACACACACCCAATTGATATCTTATCAATTTAGGACGTCATGAACTCCCCTACTTAAATCCCTAACGTCCTCGTTAGGGCCATTTTGTGGGGTAGTGTGTCTGAGCCCACATGGGAACTAAGTTGGCTTTGATACCATAACTAATAATGCAAGGAAAAACACTATCCACATCTGTGCTATACGCCAAAAGGACTAGTCTAGTCATAATCGAGGTTCCTTATAGTTGTTTATAAAGCCCATATCAACATAGTATATGCCTTATGTGGGCATCCAAAACCCCCCACACAACACACACTCAATCAATATCCAATTAATTTTGGGTATCGCAGAATGTCACTTAAGATGGTTTAGTCATGTGCAATGGAGACCAATTAATGCATTGATGAGAAGAAGTGATTTAATTCAAGTTGTAGGAGTAAAAAGAGGTAGAGGGATGTTATTTTATGGTGATATTTCTACCATAAAAAAGAGGTAAGATAGACTGTTCTAACAAAAAAGTATGACCTTTACATTTGTATTTGTATATTTATAGAATTTGAGCTTTTCTCTCATTCAATGCTGTTTGATTCTCCAGACAGATTATAGATACCATCTCAATATCCTAGGTATCAAGTCAAAAGTACAGTTAAAATGGTTGATTAACATAAAGTTTACACCTAGTCCTGAAACTTAGATGTAAAGATTCCAACTTGCTGAACCACGTAGATATATTTATCAGGCCTGGAAATATAAGAGCAGCTTGCTGCTTTCTCCATTAGTTAACATTGCAAATTCTTATCCCTTGTACTCCTTGCAGGACTACAATGAAGATGGGAAGCTTTCATTCTCTGAATTTTCAGACTTAATTAATGCTTTTGGCAATCAACAAGCAGCTACCAAGGTTTGGACATTATTTGTTTTTGGAAGCAATTCTTTGCATATGTTTTCCTTAGTTGTTGTTATAAAGTTCAAACTTAGGGTCCGTTTGGATACCGTTGAAAACTGAAAATACTGTAGCAAAATAATTTTTAAATGTGTGAATAGTGCTGTGGGACCCATTTTTAATGAAAGTTTTGTTGGAAAAAGAGGTTTGTGGGTCCTGTGAACAATGCACAGGACCCACTGGAACTCAGTTAACGCTCTTCTCAAAAAAAAAAAAAAAAAAAAAAATCAAAAAATGTGAAACGCAGAAACGCAGGGACGTGGATGTGTATCCAAACGGATACTTACTATATTTCCTAAGTTTGGATTGGGATTTGGAAAGCTGATTTTAAAACAATACATTTGAATGTATGTATCAATATAATACCTTGTATTGTTTAATTCCTTGAATTAGGGGTAGAAAATGAGCTATTTGGATTTGTTTTAATCCTAATCCTCATTCTTGAGTGCTTGGTAGATCTTATTGGGAACTCAACTGACCTAGATTATTGTGTCCTCCAAGTCATCAAATTCAAATTGCTACCTTATGATATATATATATAGATATATATATATATTTTTTTTTGGTTTGTAAATCTTATTCGTCTTAACAATTTTTTCTTGCTTACTAACTTATAATTTTTTTTTTCTTACTTACTAGAAAGAGGAGCTCTTTAAAGTGGCTGACAAGAATGGTGATGGTGATGTTAGCATGGATGAGTTGGCTGACCTACTTGCTATTCAACAAGAAAAGTAATGACTCAATTAGGAGGAATGAGTTTGAATCATGAATTTTCGCTCTTATATTTTTCTGTACTTATAGCTTCCATCTCTGTCTATAAGCTGTTTCTTTTACCTCTTATGTGGGATATGCAAGGTAGATTTCATATTTTTAATAATGTAAGTCATTGATCATGATTTTCTTTATTCAATAATCATCATTTCATAAGAGATACGATAATGTGACTATCTTCTCTCCCCCACTCTCTTCAATCTTATATATCACGTGGACCAGTTTCCCATCTAAACTATAGGGAGGGCTAGCTTTTCATATTTGTTATTGTTGGTTGTTGACTTCTTGTCACTTGAAGTTCAACTGGTAATCTCTTGTTCCCATAATTATTGTTGTTTTGAGGAATACACATAGTTTTAGAAAAAGCATTTATTACAACTAATCATTTTGTGTGTTTTGTCAAAATACCCCTTATATTATTGATATTTTTATAAATTTTTCTTGTTGACCACAATCTCTTCTTTGTCCTCCACAATACTGGATCTTATAAGGTTTTGATACACCCTTCAGCTGCCCATTTTTACCCATTGCATATGTATGAAACATGCAGTCTTCATGAACTCTGACACTTAATTAGTAGGTAATTGACTATCCTGTAACTTAGTCATAAATTCTAAATTTCTTGCATTGCAGGGAACCACTAATAAATTGCTGCCCTGTTTGTGGTGAGATCCTGGAAGTTTCTGATAACCTAAACACTATGATTCATTTGACCCTCTGTTTTGATGAGGGAACTGGAAACCAGGTCATGACTGGAGGATTTTTGACTGATAAACAGGCTTCATCTGGGTGAGAACCTTGTTATTTATTCTTCATTGTTGACCCTTCTGTAAAATTTGAGTTTTATTTTCAGAGAGAGAGAGAGAGAGAGAGAGCACTGGGGGGTGGGTGTCTAATTATGCTTTATTTCAGTATGATGTTCATTATCATAATCCTGTGGCAAGGTTGAAATTGCAAGACCAAATTATATCTTTGTAGGTGGATGTTTAAACTAAGTGAATGGGCTCATTTTTCGTCATATGACATTGGGTTGAACTCTGGAGCAAGTGCTTCCCATATTGTGGTATGCTTTCTTTCCTGGTTTTTCTTTTTCTTCATACACATTGGGTTGCTCTATTAGAGTGAAGTTGGTTAATTATAAAAGTGTTGAGAGATGAAACTCTTTGTGGCAATATTGCCTCATTTTTCTGCCTTGTTTGTGAACCCTTATTGCAACAAGAAAAGATAATCTTAGTGATTAATTTCCTGTCTTAGCAGTTCGCATGGTTACTACATATTCTAAAAGTTCACATATACATTGAACTGCAATGGTTTCGTCCTCATCATAATGTGCTTGGAATATAACTATCTACCTGAAGAGACCAACCTTTGACATGTTAGCTTACATGATTGCTTATGCTTATAGAAGCCACATGTTATACTTGTATCAATGTTGTTACTATTTTTCAAAAATGAAATCTATCAGACAAGGAACCAAAGAAGCATTCAATGGAGAGATATTCACTCAATGAAGTAGGAAACTGCATTTTGAATTGTGAACAAAGAAAATTTGAAAAACTGCCTACATGTAGCTTTGCAAATAATGAGAACCAAACTACATTGGTGAGAAGCCTCCCGAAAACGTTATGGTGAGAATCTCAACATTCTCCTGGGTGTGTAGGGATATTGCTGGTGATGAGTGGGAGTTGTATTGTGGTGTAGTCAATGGCTGACACTCTGACTTAAACTTTTTATCTTAGCATAAGTGCTAGACATGGTACGGTACTTTATATTTTCCATTTACAACATTAGGTTTCTTTGGACAAAATGTAAGCATTGTAATCAACAACTTGATTTCTTGTTGACGAAGTATTAGACTTGAAAATATGTTCAAGCTAATTTTACCTGGCTGCTTTGCCACAGATGTTGATCAATCTATTTTATAGGCTAAATTCCCCTCCCCCTCAAAATTTTCATCATCTTTCTTGTCCCCTACACTTTCTCTTTAGTTCTTTCTATTTATTTTAATGCTTGAATTGATTGGCAAGCTGTGGGAACAGTAGGAGAAAAAGCCAAAAGTTCTTGAGAAAAATCCTTGTCAGTTGGATGGATGCACATCATGAAACTTAAAATCAGAAATGTGTGGACTCTCAAGCCAGGTATTTTTGCTGCTAGGCTTGGAGAAAGTTTATGAGATGCTTGTTTAAGTTGAAGAAACTATTTGGTGGCAGTTGAAATTTCTATGGCATGATACATCGGTTGCCTGTTATGAGTATATAGGCCTTCTAGGTGCAGCTCATGTCTGAGTGATTATTAGAAATGGAAGGTGGATGTCGCCAAGAACCTTATAGCTCAACTGACACTTGTGTTTTCAATAGAGACGTCTAGGTTTCAAATCCCCCCTACCCAATTATCTATCAAAATATCAAAAAAAGAAATAGAAGGTGGATGTCATATTTGGGGCATATTGGGTGAAGTTCTCAGCTAAGGTTTGATGTGTGGCAATCTAATTTGGAACTTTTATTGGTCATGGAATAACTGTAGATAGTTTTCTATTGTCCAATTTGATTAATGTATCCCAAGTTATGCTCTCTCCCCTCCTTTGGGTCAGGAATTTCTGAGATTGCATTCTGTCTAGTGCTTTATGTACTGGGTGTAGGAAGTTTAATGGATGGTGATTAAGCAGAATGCTATGGGTCATACGGTATGAATTGCTGAAAGTAGATTGAATGTTAAATATTTTAAGAGGGGTCAGTAAGGTATGTGCCCTTAAAAGCTCTATATTTGCCACTGCAGTGTATTAGCAGTCGCTAGTGTTTTTTTATAAATATTATTTTCGCTTTCTTTTATTTAATTTATTAATGCCTAAGCAAATAGTTATAGGTAAAATGGAAAAGATGAGAATGAGATTCTGTGATGAGATGCAAGAGGAAGATGGCACTGGATTTATGAGTGTATGGAGTCCTGGTGATCACATTGTACATTTACTTTGGTGCAGCTTTAAGAAATCTTGCAGGTGAGAAAATAAAGAATTGGTGATCAAATTAATCAGTAGCTCTTCTAGTTTTGTGATCAGCTGTAGATCAAGGGTTTTGAAGGAATATTTGGAAAGGTAAAAGATAGAGTTGATTGAGGATTTTGGCGGGAGAGGAATAACTGGCATTTTGAGGATTTAGAGAGATCAGTTTCAGATCTTAAACTCTTCTTCCTTAAGACTCTTCTGGATTGGGTTACAGTGTTAGGCTTTCGTTCTTTTTCTTCAGTCCATGGTTTCATGGACTTTTGTACTTTATGCACTTGATTTGTTTTTGTCCTTGATGTATACTTCTTGTATACTCAGGTGACACCCATCTTCTTTTTAATATATTTTTATTACTTATAAAAAAAAAAGAGTTGATTGAGGATTTGGGGGTTAGGAATTGGAATTTGTTGGAGATGTTGGCCCTTGTTGTGAAGGATGGTGATGGCCTTTTATCTCACAATGAGATTGCTGAATTTCTTCTACATGAGGTGGTCTTTTTTTTTCACTAAATTAAATTACTTATTAGAAAAAAA
This sequence comes from Notholithocarpus densiflorus, assembly GCA_030021035.2. Taxonomy (NCBI): domain Eukaryota; kingdom Viridiplantae; phylum Streptophyta; class Magnoliopsida; order Fagales; family Fagaceae; genus Notholithocarpus; species Notholithocarpus densiflorus. The sequence goes on from JARYZH020000003.1 coordinate 11,923,942, forward strand.
ATTTCTAGATGGGAACTTCTTAAATTTGGTTTAGAAGAGAGTTTGCATGTAAAAAGAGATAATTGGAAGCATAAATTGAGGGCTATATGGCTCAAGTGGTGGCATAGTTGTTGAAAGATCTTCATGTCACAGAGGTCCAGGATGGGAATGCTGGCAAGTTGGTGTGGCTCCCTTCACCAAACAAAGGTTTCCAAATAAAGAGTTATTATCATCTTCTGAGGGTAGACAGGCAGATTTTCCATGGAAGAGTATTTGGAAAGTCCATGCTCTGCTGAGGGTGGCGTTCTTTTCCTGGTGTGTGGCTTTGGGAAGGGTTTTGACAATTAATAACAAAAGGAAGCAGGGTATTATTATTATGAAGTGGCGCTTCATGTGCAAAAGTCATGGGGAGGATGTAAATCATTTAAATTTTTCATTGTTTTGTGGCTTGGGAGATGTGGTCTATGATATTTAGGTTTTTTGGTGTTTCTTGGGTAATGCTCGAGTCAATTTGAGATTTAATTGTGTGTTGGAAGGGACGGTATGGGAGAAGAGGCAAGTGGTGTGGCAGTTAGTCCCATTATTTGTCATGTGGTATTTTAAGTTTATGGAGAGAGCGTAATGCTTGGTGCTTTTGAGGGCCACAAATTGAGTGAGGTGAAGTTGAAATATCTACTGCTGAAGACTTTATTTGATTGGACTTTGCAGTCCATAGCTTTTTTAGTCACGGGTTTCTTGGATTTCATAGACTCCTTGAGTGCTAATTAGTTTTGTAGATTTTTTTACTTCTTGTTTTTATTCTCTTGTAGTGTTGTCTCTCATTATGCTTTTCGAGTTCTTGGGTAGAACCTTTCTCTTTTTTAATAAACTTATAAAAATAGTTTCCTTTTCTAGCTTTTCATCTTTGTAGTCAAGGTTCTATGCTTCAGTTATAGTTGTCATCCTTTTGCGTTGTATGATGAATCAATTTCCTTTGTGTGTGTACACTTTATCCAAAAATAAAAAATAAAATCCTTTGTGCGTGTATGTGTGTTTAAACTTCAAACATTTAACATGTATGTGGCAACAATGATTACAGTGACGCTTAATCAATTGCATCAATACAAATTTAACAATATATTTCTTGCACTACACTTACATTGTCATGTTTGTCAGTTTGTCTTCTGAAAAATGAAGTTTTAGTTACTGATTGTTATTGAAATTTAATTTTAAATCATCCATCTTTAAAAATACCATACAAATAATCCATCAATCTTAAATATAAAAAATGATAAGAAACACAAATAGCGTCCAAATCAATGAAGCGGCCCTTGGTCTTACCTGCAGAGTAATGCAAGGTCCACAAGGTTATTGACAATATTGCTAATATAATCTTATGATAGAAAAAAAAATATTAATATTGGATTTTAAATTCCATAAAAGAGATCTCAGCTTTCGTAGATGAGTTAAACTCTGATCACTATCAAAACAATGTCAGAAAGAAAGTCTGGATCAATTACTATTTCAAAATAGTGTAGAATACCCGAACATATCATCTCCTCATCAATTTAAAAAAAAAAAAATACTCATTTATCCTTGAGGGGACTTTACAGGAACATGGTTTGCCCCCCAAATAGTTAAATCCTTCTTTATATGTTTCTTTAACTTGAGAGGTAAATAAAAAATTTACAGTTCTGAAAAAAAAAGGGAAAAAACTGGAGAGGTAAAGAATGATGTTATAGGCTCTCAAGTCATCTCCAAAATAGACCCATTCAACTAGATTCATCAACCATATATATCATATTTTAATTTGATACGTTATTATCTACCTCATCACAAGATACAGGAAGTTTTTCTGCAGATATAACCACGATCAAGCTATGTTGGTAATATGTGAAAAAGAATGGGTAAGAGTATCAATCATATTGTAATATTGGAATGTTTTCAGCAATGATGCCATTGGTATCATTTCTTTACATCTCTCTAGTTTCAAAACTTAAAGTTGTTCTCATTTACTTTATCTGTCAGTTAATAGTGTATTGCTTTAGGTATTTGATCGGAGGACAAGGAGGCTTGTGGAAGAATTAATTAATGGAAAGATTGTATTGTCAATGAGAGCTATCTATCAGTCAAAATTTGGGCTGGGCCTAATGGACACAGGTATTGTGTGAAAGCTGGAAATGTCAATTCTAAAAACAAGTTTTAGTCTTGTAGAATATGTACACTGTCTGAACCTCTCTCTCAGGAATTCGATGAATCCTTATCTGGACGGTTAAGGACCCATTTATATAATTCTGTTAGTTTGCCCAATAAATTCTATGAAATAACTATTGATAGTCTTCCACTTAAGTACTTAACTGAACTCTACTAAGCCTTAGTACTGACTAATTGGGGGTGATAGTCTACTATGTCTTCCAAATTTTCAGTCCAAGCACTACCTTGATGTCTTGATTTTGTATTGATTGCTCTCTGATGCAGTTGTTGATCTTTAATTTCACAAAACCCATGACTTTGGGCTTTTCTCATCCTGTCCTTTTGCTACCTTTAATTTCTCAGAATATATTCTCATTGCCCCCCCGCCCCCCTCTCCCAAATCCCAATCATTTATCTACTATTTCCATTAGTTTCCCTGTTAAAGGCTATTATAAGTGCCTATACAAATTTTATTCTCTTGGACTAATTTCTTTACCCACCCCTATTCATCAAAGTCTAGGAATTTTTTCCCATTTCTCACTAAACCCTGGCATCGATGTAGTGCATCACTTACGGAAAATGCCCTAGCTAACCTTTACCCATTTTTCACCCCATTAGGGGCTTGATGTTGCTAGTATGGGTTGCCCAATGTGTATTTGTATGGATCCATTCATGTGAAGTGACTAAATTTGCAGCCCTCCTTTGTTTGGGATTGGGAGATAGCCTATGAGCAAAAAATACGACACTAAGCACTGACATAGGTGAAGTTATTTCCCTAAGAATATGACAAAAAATTCTTGTGAATGCTTTTTGATGCATATACTCAAGAGCAACTATAGAAAACTGCAGTATTTACTTAATCATTGTCTGTAGGGCTTGTATTTTATGCTTGATTGAATTGATCTTGGAGAACAAAAAACTAGTTGAGCATTTGTTTATTAGCCTAATGTTATTTCTGGGTTTTAAAATTTTTTATTTTATAACTTTTTCATTTTTTCTATTGTGATTCTGCTGTATGTAAATTATGTTGCTGCACCATTTGGTCACAGGGGCAAAGGAGCTCTTACAGAGCATCTCCGAAAAGCAGGGGAGGCGAATGAGTTCAACTGAATCTACTAAAGATATACCAAAGTTTGTTGAATCTTTTAAGGCATGTAGCATTTATTACTCAATGATATTTTTAATGATTCTTTGTTCCGAATTTGTCTTTCTTAAAGTACTTTTAGATTGTGATAATTTGGTTTTGACTGAAATGAATTTTAAAGATGATATAGCTACACTTTTTCAATCACAAATAAGGATCTATTAGGTGAGGCTGCTCTAAGGGTGCTTAATATTTTAATAATCACAAATTACCACTATGCTGTTTGGTAACCTAGTGGTGCTTCCACTCTTTGTGGATTTTATAAAGCAGCTTGAGCTTTTTAGGCTGCTCTTAAGAGACAGTCCAAGAGTTGCTTTTCCAAGCAGCATCTTTTAGAAAGCTGAAGCCATCCCTAACTGGCCCTAAATTAACAAAAAATGCATCAATTCACACCCTAGGGACAACATATGCCAAAACCTTTCTTCTGCAGTAATATTCCAAATATATTTTATAAACAGATAGTATTATTACATTTGAGGTGTGTTCTCTGCATGTATATGATGTACCAGATTTGAAATTTTAATTTGATTTGTATCTCTATATGTGGGGAGGATTCGAGAAGTACAGTTGTCCAAATCAATGCAAGCACTCTGTTGAAGTATTTCTGGCATTGGAAATTATGTCTTTTTGTCTTGTGCAATTCTGAGTTTTCCTCATACAATTGTGTGTGTAGGTGTTATGCTCTAGCTAGATTTGATTATGCATGTCAGTTTGGGTGCATCCCTATTCCCTTGTGTTACTAGATTCAAGACCAATTCTAATTATTATACTCTTGGTGATATCAGATGTACACATAGTTAAGTCAGTATACCCGAAGATCATTGATTCTTTCCTGAGTAATATGTAACTTCTGAAAATAAAATTAATCCTGTTTCTTTTCATGTCTTATTGGATTATACTAATATGTTATAGGTGATAGGAAGATTTATAATTTCTTTCATTCAGCCAAAAAAATAAAAAGAATATATCATTTCTTCATCTATTGATGGTTTCTTTGCATCAAAAAAAGTAATATCAGGTTGTGGATGGAATGCTCTAGATTGTTTATCATGTGGGTCCTTAAACATATTTTAGCTATCTCCTTATATTGATATTAAAATTATTGTTCTTGACTCCTTCGTATTGTAATGTCTAAAATTTTGAATGAATTAGTGTGCACTTTTCGTATGCTGAGATCACATGCATTGAGCTACACCCTCTTATAAATGATATGCTTTAACTATTGTGTTGTAGGATCAAATCAATTTGGCAGAAGTCAAATACCCTCTGGAGCATTTCAAGGTAGGTCAGGACTTTTATAACAAACTGAATTTCGTTATATTGTTGCATGCAAATAAAGCCTCTGCTTGTTTCTTGTAATATCTTCACCTTATTTGCACACTTGGATTTTGTTCTGATCTCTCAGTTACATAAGCTTTTGAAACTTTGCATGCAGACTTTCAATGAGTTTTTCATAAGAGAATTGAAGCCTGGTGCAAGGCCAATTGCCTGTATGGAACGTGATGATGTTGCTGTATGTGCAGCTGATAGCCGTTTAATGGCATTTAAATCTGCTGATGATAGTCTAAGATTTTGGATTAAGGTACTTCCTGCACTTTCTTTTGGAATTTTTCCCATGAAAATTTCCAAAGATCATTTAGTGCTTCTTGTTCTCACATTTGGTAACAGATATTTCAGTTTAAATTTGAAGGTTGACGATTTGGAATATTGACACGCAAAACCTGGTTTAATGAAGTCTACAAGTTAATCAACCGAACTCGCAATGTAGATTATACATTACAATGATGCCAATCTAGCTTGAACCTTAATGACTAAATCTCACATATGATAGATTACAAGTGCTGGTGCTTGCACTATGTATAAGAGTGAAACTTTTCTGTTTCAGCTCTAAAGTCGAGGGTGGAGGAGGGGAGGAGGGGACATTTGGTACCATGTACCAACTACTTCTTATTGTCCACATGAACTAGATTGACCTGATCACTTAATACAAGTAATGTTAGCAGCTTACTTATAAAAAAAAAAGAAAAAGGAAATGTTAGCAGAAGAATTATGCTGACTTTATGATGAGAGCATCCTGCCTCTTGTAACTGCAATGAAATCTGTCTTCAGCAGATTATTTACTAGGAAAATTACATAATTCCCCTTGTAAGTTTGGGGTTAATTTTAAATTAAACCCTAGATTTTAAATAGTTTCAATTGAAACCTGAATTTTTTAAATTGTTTCAATTCACCCCTTCAAAGAGTAACTATAAATTACGACTAACGAAAAATTGACTAAACAGCATCTAAAACTTATTTGCGCACTAAAATACCCATCACATGTACACCATGTGGTATTTTGGTGATAAAAAACTTACAAAATGATCACTCTTCATTGAATTCTATTTATTTGTTATAAAGCTTTTAAAGTAATTTTAAGAGCTCACATGAAGCATTTGGTGTCTAGATTGGTTTTAGCTACAATTTATGTCAATTTCTGTTCTTCTACGCCATTGGGATTGCTTGGGTTCAGTCAACGCTATGATGGAGTCTTGAAGTGGAATGAAAAGGCGTTGTAGGTATGGAACTGTATGGGGGTAGGGCCAGCCTGTTTATGGTGCCTTTGGAGAGAAAGAAATCAGCGAACATTTGAGGGGAAGGAGCTGTGTATACCGAATCTCAAGTTTCTTTTCTTGAAAACTCTCTTCAAATGGGTGACGCTCTCTTTTACTCTCTCAACCTTTTCTCTGATGGAGTTTTTAGACTCATAGCTAATCCTATAGCTTGCCTTTCTTTCTGTTTTCTACATCTCTGTATACTTCATGTATACACTTTTTTTTTTGATAGGTAATCAAAGATTTATTTCATAAAAAGGACATCATGTTCACGATGGTGAACACTCAGAACTTAAAACGAATACAAGTACCTCAGGAAGAGATACGAATAGAAAGAAGAAATTCAGAAATGGAAATACATTGTGTAAAACCCTAAATTTTACCCCACTAAATTAAGGTCCCAACTAGTATAGGCTTCAAAAGATCTATTGATTTCACAATATCTTCAAAAGTACGATAATTACACTCCCACCAAATTAACCACATCAAACAAGCTGGAACCATATTTCAAATATTAGAGGAATGCTTCCCTGGCCAATTCCATCAGCCAAAAAGAAGGGAGGCTACTGTCTTCGGCATCACTCATTGGATTCCAAATATCAAAAAAACTTCACTCCATAAGGCATAAGCAAACTTACAATGGAGTAGAGATGATCCACAGTTTCCTCATTACATCGGCACATGCAACACCAATTAACTAGTGGTAAACGCCTAAGAACCAGATTATCAATGGTAAGAATACTACCCCTAGCTGCTGTTCATAAAAAGAAAGACACCCTTTTAGGTACCTTTGTACTCCAAATGCACTTCCAGGGAAAAGGGATAGAAGAAGAGCCATCCGGATCAACTAGCAAGTTATAGTAAGAGTGAACATCAAAGACACCAGAACGATTCAACTTCCAAGTCAACGTATCATCTCCCTCACCCCTTGGCATATTAGAATAAATATGCTTAAGCAGAGAACATGCTCTCTTTACCTCCCTTTCATGAAAAGCTCGATGGAACTGTAAATTCCAGCTTCTATTACCCCCTTCTAAATTAGAAACAACCAAATCAGAAATCCAAGCTTCTTTGGAAATAGCACAAGCAAACAGATCTGGATAGAGATCCTTTAGAGGGATAGGCTCACTCCAAGGGTCATACCAAAAACAAATATGATGGCCTTCCCCCACAGCATACTCCACCTGTCTAAAGAAACTCTTAGCTCCTACTCTAATATTCTTCCACAGTCCACAACCATGGGTCCCTCGAACATCCCTAGTACACCAACCCCCACTATCCACTCCATATTTTGTTGCTATAACTTGACGCCATAACCTGTGAACTTCTTTCCCAAAGCGCCATAACCACTTACCAAGCAAGGCTTGATTAAACAACCCCACCCTCCTTATCCCCAAATCACCTTCCTCCATCGGTAAACAAACTTTCTCCCATGTGACTAAAGAATATTTAAAGACCTCATTAGAATTCCCCCAAAGGAAATTCCTTTGTATCTTCTCCAATCTGGCTGCTATAGCTTTAGGAATAGTGAATAGAGATAAAAAACAAGTAGGAAGGCTCGAAAGAGTACTATTTAACAAAGTAAGTTTGCCACCCTTAGAGTACAATTACTTTATATATATATATATATATAGGTCGGGCTCAACTCTCAAGTTCTCTTGGTGTAACTTTTAACAATGTTACACCTTAATATTTTTTTAATTGGATGTGAATTTTGATAAATCCACTGTTAGATTGTATTTTCTCCTTATAACTTTTCCACACTTGTAAAATTTCAAGATGATAAAAAATCAATAACTCTCATCTATAAAGTGTTTAAATCTTAAGGGTTTTTTTTATTATTTTATTTTTCTAATTATAAAATTTTAGATACATACAAAACATGAGTTTATTGATCGAATAGTAAATAACATCTGATTAACAAAAATTGATGTGTGTGTTAAAAATAATGATAACATATAATCCAACAGTAGGGATTTTGAAATATTAATCCAATTAAAAGTTATTAAGTGGTGTAACATTCATAAAGATTTACACTAAATGTAACTTGATCCAGTTAATATGTGTGTGTATATATACACATATAGTGATAGTAGCCTAAAGCACAATAGTCTAAGTACAGGTTGAAGACAAGCTTTGCTGTCCCTAATACCCTTTAGGGGTTTCAAACTACCAATAATTGTTATAAGAGCTCTTATTTTCTTCCATGGATCAACCCTTTTCTAAATAAGTTTGTGGGAGTCAATTGACTGTCTGATGCCATACTACATACATTTCAGCCTTTAACAGGGCCAGTAAGGGGGGAAAAAAGATGAATATTATAAACAAAAGGCAAAATTACATTATTGGTTTCTAAAGTTTACGTGTTGAGTAATTTTAGTCCCTGATGTTTTGAATGAGTGCTTTATTCCTAAAGTTCAAAAAATGAGCTATTGGTATCTCCGTCTAGTTCTGTTAATTTTCTTGTGTATGTGGCTAACGGATTGATGAGGTGGAATTTTTTTAATGACGTGATAGCTGACATTATATTAAAAAATTTATACAGTGGCCAACCTACTTCTGATATAAATCACCTAGAAACTGGGATGTTATGTTCTTCAAAATTGCAATATTCCAAGTCCTTATTCTTAATACATTTTCATTTTAAATTCATTCGTTGGAAAATATTGTTCACCCCAGGACTATCATTGGTTACTTATAGGGTCGAAAGTTTTCAATTCAAGGCCTGTTGGGGCAAGATGTAAGTTCCAGTGCTTTTATTGATGGACCATTGGTGATATTTCGTTTGGCACCACAGGTATTTTTCAAACTCTTGCCTTAATACATTGTACCATGGATGTTTTAAAACTTAATTTAGTCTAATTTCAAATTTCAAACTTCCTCACCTATCAATTGTTTCAGGATTATCATCGTTTCCATTTTCCGGTTTCTGGAACCATTGAGCAGTTCGTAAATATACCTGGATGCTTATATACAGTATGCTGACAAATCTATCTTATAAATCCTTGTTTGAATTGCTATTTGTTTCTTGTTTGTCTTCAGATTTTCTTACCTGTTTTTTTTTTTCCTTAGGTCAACCCCATTGCTGTCAATAGCAAGTATTGTAATGTCTTCACTGAGAATAAGCGAGTTGTATCAATTATTTCGACTGCAGATTTTGGAAAGGTTTGTCAGTGCAATCGTTTGTCTTATTCAATTTGTCTCTTGATACATGATGATAAAACTAAGTGATTCTTCAGACGTCAGTTCTGGTATTGTTCTATGTAATTCAAGTTATTTTGATATACGTTATTGCATGAAATATTAAATCATCAAGCATCATCTTCTTCATTGTTTGGCACTAGACAGTCATGGTGCTTAGGTTTTCTCTCTTTGGAGTAATGTTGGTGATGCCTAATACTGTGGTTGTTCTACTGACTTGCACAAAAGACTTTTGTTATATCTTTGTTTGATTTCTGAGATCTCTTAAATTTTAGAAGTTAGGTTTTTAGTTTACTTTGCATTTCTCGTGTACATCCCATGTACATGAGTTGTGCCCTTTCTTGTGCTTTTTATAGGATAGGACCAACACTTTATCATTCGTGAATCATGGAGGACTACATGAGAACTTTTGAATAAAATTTTAAACAGGTGGCTTTTGTTGCAATTGGAGCAACTATGGTTGGCAGCATCAGCTTTTCAAAGGAAAAGGGTGATCATGTCAGGAAGGGAGATGAGGTTTTTGATTCATAAATTGATGCCTTTTATCTATTTATTTTATTATTATTGTTATTATCATTTTTATTTTTAATGTTGAAGTATGTATTCTTTGCTTCTGATTGGCATTTCATTCCTCTAATGTGCAGTTTGGATATTTCTCATTTGGTGGAAGCACAGTTATTTGTGCTTTTGAGAAGGTATTAATTGATTGGATTTTAATATATTACCTCTAAATGTTCTAATTCATTTAATGTTATATCTTTAAAAAGATCAACATTTGGTTTTCTAAGCATATTTAGCTATCGCCATTCAATTTTTCATTGTTAGAACCATGCTCGTTCTCTAGTCTTACTCTTTGTTTTAAATTTTTATTTAATACACAAATGGGGCAAGAAAATTCTTGCTGAAGCACATGTTCATTTACATAAATAAACTTAAAATGAGTATTTTCCTTAATTTTTCAACTCTTGGAAAATGCAGAATTCTTGCATATGTGGACTGATTTTGCTAGTTTATAGACTAATGTTTATTTTCCATTTTATTTGCACATTTGGTAAATATTTTCTTCAAAGTTAATGAATTTGCCACAAAGGCCTAGATGGCTTAGTTTCGGGAACATAATTAGGTTGCGTTTGACATTGACTTAAAAAACATTTTTTTTACTATTTAGTTTATTTTTCTATTATTCAGCTTATTTTTGCTACCATTCATGAGTCTCATTGCATTTTTTGATACTATTCATGGATCCCACTGTACTATTTTAGCTACCTTTTAGCTTTATCTACAGTACTTTCAGCAAAAAGTTTTTAGTTTTAGCTTATTTAGTTGAATTTGAAAACTTTTTGCTGAAAATATTGTAAATAAAACTAAAAAGCAGCTGAAATAGTTCAGTGGGATTCATAAATAGTACTAAAAATAAGCTGAATAGTAGCAAAAATAAGCTGTGGTACAACTTTCAGACAATAATGTTTTCCTTGCATTTATATATAGTTTAGAGAGTTATTGATATGCCACGCATTTTGTATGTATAATATTTGCGTGTCACTTTTCTAATGTTAGAAATTACTTTTGTAATTAATTTATTTTACTTACCCTCATTCTTTTTGGGTGATTTGCTTGATGCATCAGTTTGGAATAATTGACAAAGTAATAGATGTCACTATATGTCAAGTATAGATCTAAAATGAGAATTAGAATCCTTGTCTACCTGTTAGGACAAGGTTGATTTAAATATGGTAGAATATTTTTGGAAACTTTTATCCTTTTCATATCTAATTTCCTAATTTAATTAGGTGTCTATAAATTATAGGGAAAAATACACAAAACCCCTTTTCTCTAAAACATGGAACTCCCTTTGAGGTTTTGAGTGTATTAGTGTAATACTTAACACTGTGTAACAAAATTTCCCTGGGGTTTTTGATTGTAACACGAAAACCTCTTCTATTTGAACTTTGAAGTAAATCCATTTCATGGTTAAGATTAAATTTTACAACTCTAAAGGTGTACAAACTCTGTACGCTTAACAAATTTAGAAAATAAAATCTTAAACACAGTATTTAAAGAGCAAAATTTTGTGTTATTTGCTCATAAAACTAAACTGCATATGCAGAATTTTTGCTCTTATGAAAGCTATTTCTACCAATGATCAAATTTGGTGGTGCTATATATAATATCAGTAACTTTTGTAAGTATTTAGCTTAATCTATGGATTTTTATGCAGGGTGCGATTGAGATAGACGAGGACCTTCTATCAAATAGCGCCAGATCACTCGAGACATTAGTTTATGTTGGAATGACGTTGGGTGTCTCCACAAAGAAACTATCCGGAAATGGGCTGCCGAATTTGGAAAGTTGTAATTTGGGTGATTGAGACATTATTCTTTGGGATACCAAAGAGGGGTCGTTTCATGTAAATTATATTAAGGGGATAGTTCTTGTATATTATATGACTCACATCAAAGCCATATATTATATTAGTATTTCGTGTATATTGTTTGCACTAATTTGTGTGAATTCTAATACAGATAAACCATTTTATGTTATCTTATCTGTACTTAGCATTGGCTCTTTACTAATTATTTAGGCAAAATTACACTGTTAGTCCTTAAAGTTTACTTATTGAGCGCTTTGTTCTCTGAAGTTTGAAATTAATGCTATTAGTCCCTTGAATTTAAAAAATAAGCTTTATTGGTCCCTCATTTAACTTCTGTTAATTTTCTTGCTTATGTGTCTAACAGAACAGTGACATGGCATTAAAAAATTGCACATAAGTGAACTCAGCTTTTAAAACTCCAACTCAACAAATCTACCAATATTACCACTTTTGCCTCTGCCCTCCATTACCCCTTCCTAGTTCCTATACACCGTCCAAGGCCGGAATGCCCAGGTTTGTGATCTTGGATTTCTCCAATGCCATTGACCTATTTTAAAGCAAAAAATTTTATTTCTACACTTTTACGAAACACTCAGCCGTAAGTGTGAAGTGTAACGTCAGGTCAATGATTTCCTTCTTCTACTCTCTCCTTAATCACTTAGGGAAAAAAATGTTTAGATTATAATATATGACTACTGAGGGGGAAAAAATTCCTAAATTAAAATACATGATTAGATTAACGGAGCGCATTGGTCTTTCTCTTATCATAAATGTTGACCAGTGAGATATGAAAACATAGGTGCATTTTATAAAAAAAAATTTGAGAAGAACATAGGTGCATTATGTATGTTGTAAAATAACAGAAACTCAAATTACTAATATTGATTGTGAAAATATTTTGGGAAAAAGGTTCTCCAAACAAATAATAGGAATTAAGAAAATTAAGCACAAAAAAAACCCAAAAACACAAAAAAATTATGTATTTCACAATGGCCTACATCCACATGCCACCGTGAGAAAATTTCAATATATCAAATTTGGGAGAATATAAGTTTAGTGTAGAGTCACTCTTACAAGCACAAATCTCAGATACACCCAAATACTTGTCTCTTACAAATAAAAAAGGTTAGGGGATTGTAGCTTGCACAACACCATCAAAGAGATTTCTCTCTAATTAACCAAATCAATGAACCAAAGATTTCACAAAATACTGAATATAAATTGTGCACAAACCAAAGAGAGAACTTCCAAACAAATTTGTGGCACAAACTAATTTAAAGGTGCCACTCTTAAACCAAATTGCAGAACTACGAAGAGAGAGTGTATACAGTCTGACCAAAACAACCTATACACTCAAAGCGAAATCTCACAACTTGTAACACACCCAGGCACAACTCTCTAACACAGACAAAGTCGGCTAACACTCCTTAGCCACATAGAAGTCCAAAAGAGAAAAAAAAAAAAAGTTGTAGTAAAAGAGATCAAAACTCAACACAAAAACATTGTGACAAATATTAACTGAAGATAACCAACTCAATTAATGGCTTGAAATTCAAATCTAGCCCCATGTCAACACATTAGGGGATAAACCAGGTTTGGCATGCAAAGTTTCGAAGAATTTCACTACGTAACGTAATATTAGAGGTGTATGCTTTGGCATACGGTTTTTATATCGATAAACATAAAACGAATCATAGTAAATATATGCGTACCGTCCCCCCTAGAATTTTGAGTCCCTTAAAATTCTACTTTAGTTGGTTAAGGAAAAAAAAAACCATTGTAAATCAGGACTCTTCCAAATCTATATATATACAGAATCTGACTAAAGAGAAAGAGAAAAAAAAAAAAAACCCTAAGGCCTTAACTGCACAAATTTGCAAAGCCACGAGCGACGAGTACTCCACAGTTTGCTTCACAACTCTGCCGGCTCCCTACAGATTTGCAGTACTGGTATCTCTCTCTTACTAAACTCTCGCTCTCTCTGTTTGTGTTTTAGATGTAAGTGTGCTATTTGTTTTGTTGACCGTATAAATATATACCTTGTGTTGTGGCTTACTTTTTCTTTTGAGGGATAGTTTCAACTTATGAGGTTCACTTTTGATGATAGGTTTTGTGTTGTGGTTTACTACTTGCGCTTTAATTTTATAAATTTTTACTTCATAAGCCAGACAAATTGTTGTATCAAGTGTTAAGACTGCTACAGGTTGACGTTTACTATACTAGTGGGTAAAATCACTTTACCAATTAAAAGATTACTAACACACACATGGTCCTGTTTGAAATTTGATGCTTGCAGTAATAGCAAACATATACGTCTTTGGAACGGGGTTATTAGGAAGATTTTATTTTTCAATCTTTTTCTGAAAGTAACTCGTTTCCAAGTAAGTGGTAGTAATAGTGAAAAAGTAGTATCTATAATGTTGTTCATAGCTTCATAAATATACCTTCGATTTTTTTTGGCTTTAACACAATGTTTTCTGTAGTGAAGGCTCATGTTTCTATTAATGGCCCTGCGAAGGAGATAATTAATCTTACACAATAAAAAGCTTGATATCTAGGAATTTTCTTGCAGATTGTCACTCTTTTGTTGGTATCCAAAAACCATTCCCTAAGGTTGGGGCTGGAGATACAAAGATGTACATTAGAGGCAACCTTTGTTTGCACAAATAATAATAATATTGTCTTAAAAAATTTAATTTATGTCTGGGCTGCTTGTTCATTGATATTTATATAAATTATACAAGTGAATGGATAGCGAAAAAACCCCAGGCTCTTGTTTCTGTTCAATTGAACTGATGAACACTTCTACACTGAAAATATTTTGATTTGCATATGGGGTTCCTCAAAAAACCATGCTTTAGTACCTTTGGAAGTACCTATTCAAGTATGGAAGTAATGAAATTTTTTATTATTAAAATTATACGATTGGGGCAGAGTTCTATTGAATGACCATAACCCTAGGCTAGGCAAAACTTAATTATGCAAGAGCAGTGCTACTTTCTTTTATTATAAATAGTGGTGGAGTGGAGTGGCTTACGCATTACGAATTCACAGTAGTTTAGTGCTTCTTAGAAAAAAAAAAGGTTGTGTTTCTCTTAAGAATTGAATTCAATTGCAATAACATAAATATTTGATGCTTTAATTTAGTCATCTATATGGATTTCCTGCCAATATTGGAGGCAAGTTGGAACCTTTTCTTGATACAACCCTTAGCTGTTGCAGTAATTGTTTGATCATCCATGTTCAGGGTAGTCGAGGAATATGGATATCTCCTTAGGCTGAATTTGTTGTTTAACTGGAGTAACATAGTAGGTGTGGTTTTTCAATAAAACATGTAGAACCATTTGTTGGTTTATGAATCACACTCAATCATTTGGTAGCTTAGATATTATCTTTTTAGTGTTGTCGACATTGTTTCAACCCTTTGCAAGAATCTTTTCCACCAACTCTAATCATTCTAAAGGCTAATTTTTTGTTGCAGAAATGTGGGTTATGATAATGCGGAGCTATATCCAGGATTTTCTCTACATCGTGGGATATAAGAGTTTGCACAATATGCTCAATTGAAGGGTGGGAAGCGGTGGGAAGATTTAAATGATAGTGAAAATGGGATGACAGAGGTCTTGATTATAATGTTTGTGGAGTGGTTGGTGGTGCTTTTTGTTGCATATGGTCTAGATAGAGATGTTTCTCTAGGAAGTAAGGAGTCTACACTTCATGATCAGATGAATAGCGCTGATGTTAACCAAGAGGTAACTTTCTCTTTTTCCTAATTTATATCCTGAATTTCTCACCCACCACCACTAGTAGAGAGTTTTGAAGAAGCTTTATTAGCACTCAGTACACAGGCATAAAGCTTGTATACATTAAACATAATTTATTCTGATTGTGTGTTTTATCTGCATGGTGTGGTAGACATTGTCTTAGATCTTATTGAAATATGTTGAAATATTAAAAAAACTCCAGATTATTTGTGGATTCAATCTCATGATTACATACTTTATCTTTTTATATTATAAATTTGTTCTCTTCATTTTTTCCTTCCCCGCACTCCCCCACCCCTTCCCTAGATTCAAACCATTTGATAGATACTATTGTTGCAGTAAAATTTAGTTAATTAAATACGTAACTATTATCTGACAATAATAGAAGTTATGGGAAGTGAATCTTATACAGTCCCTTAAATTGTTGTGAAATCCATCTTCATCAATGAAGTGACATAGCAAAGTTATAAGCATAAATGACTAACATCTAAATTTATCCATTTCCAGAGGGAGAAGGTTAACCAATTGCTCCGTGAATCCAGCACAACCCATGCCATTGTTTGTGACAACCTCCGAAAGATATATGCAAGAAGAGATGGAAACCTTGAAAAACTTACCGTGCAAGGAATATATCTTGCTGTACCTCAAAGGGAATGCTTTGGTATGCTTGGTCCCAATGGTGCAGGTAAAACCCCTTTTATCAATATGGTCAGTATACAAGGTTCTTTCTCTCTTCAAATGACATATAAAGCTTTGGGAATTTGCATATGAGTTTTTATTTTGGTGGGAGTAGGCAGAAAATGCTTTCAAAGGGGCTTCTTTTGAAGCATTTACCTTTATTGCATCCTACCTAGGATTTATTTAATGTTATGGATAGATTAAATATATATAGTTTACCTTGACTAATTAGAAAGTATTGATAGCCTTTATTTAAACTGTAATTTGATTATTGGACACTCTTTGGCATTTAGTTTATATTTGCTTCTCCGTGATATTCTATTGGACTTGATTCCAAGATGTCTCTCTTCATTGGGAAAACATTTTGCCTTTTTGTCACTTTTGTTAAGGAAGTTAATTCATCTTTTGTGCTTTTTGCAATATCTAGTAGTTAAAACATCTGTTGATAGATGATTGGACTTACAAAGCCAACCTCAGGCACTGCATTTGGATGAAATATGAACAAGCATGGGTGTATGCCCACAACATGAGTAAGCTAGATCATCCTCCTGTTCCCTTTGCTTTGAATTTGTAAGTCTGTGTATTTTCTTATATATTTTTTGTTCTTCGGATGACAACTTGCTTTGGGAAACACTAACAGGAAGGGAACATTTACTATTTTATGGAAGATTTAAGAACCTTAAAGGTTCTGCATTAACATAAGTGAGTCAATATTGTTTTCACACTCAGTTTGTTGAAAGAAGGTTCATTTGTATTTGAGAGCCATAGGTCCTTGTTTAGGAGGGAAAAGGGGGTGTGCATTGTGATTGGAATTTGAGTGTGGCTTTAGATGTTTTGACCTACTGTTATTACATATAAAAGCTCAAAGTAGGAAAATTGACTTGATATATGATAATTGCTATAAATTTGAAACGAGAATTTTAGAATTATCTAAAAGTTGGAAAGGAAAGAAGGGGTTGGGGGGTGGGGGGATGCCACAGGTGCTAATTCTAGCGTGCTATGCTAAGTATTTATGACATAAGATTAAGGTAATTTTGTGGATTGTGTATGTGGTTGTGTCCAGTGTTTAGATAGCTTAGTTTTATGAGAGAGAGAGAGAGAGAGAGAGAGAGAGAGAGCGAGAGGAGTATTATGATAAAGCTACTATAATGCATTAGTTTGTTGGTTATCATCAGCATGACATGTGTTTTGAGTTTTGTTGTCCATTCCTTTGCTCTATCTTCAAGCAGTAGAACAGTCTCTTAAGAGTCTGAACCTATTTCATGGAGGAGTTGTTGACAAACAAGCTAGAGAATACAGTGGGGGTATGAAGAGGATGCTAAGTGTAGCCATTTTGTTAATTGGGGATCTCAAAGTATGTATTGATTTTGTTTCAATTTACTTTGATGCTTGATATCTTTTTGGATATTTATCTTATTTATGGTGTAATCCTTGGGGATTCTGCAAGGTTGTCTACATGGAGGAACCAAGTATTGGATTAGATCTAACTTCAAGGAACAACTTATGGAATGTTGTGAAGAACGCGAAGCAAGGTCGGGTAGTTATTTTAACAAGTTCTCTCTTTCCACTAAAAAAAAAAAATTTCTTATGTTGGATCATTTAGACAACCTAGAACTGTAGTTTTGTTGCCTTGTAAATGATTAAAAAAAAAGAATTATTGCTCTCCTTGCCCTACTATATGGTTCCATAAGTCCATCACATCTACACTTGTCTTTCTAGACAGCAACATATAGGCTTTATTATTGATTCTCAAAAATAAATAAATAATTAAATAAAGGCTTTAATATTTTCCCTCTTAATTTCAATGATGAAGCTTGTATACATGGTTTCAGCTTGAATAATGGAAGAGGTAGAGTTCCTATGTGATCGACTAGGAATTTTTGTTGATGGCAGCATGCAATGCATGGGAAATCCAAAAGAGGTACCTCGATAATATAATTCATATTCATAAAGATTTTTTTTTGGAGGGTGAAGTGACACAGAAACAGAAGACTTTTGCATTATAATTATTGAGTGGTCCTTAATCATAATGCAAAAGTCTTCTATGTGTCACTTCACCTTCCCAAAAAAAAAAAAAAATCTCTATGAATATGAATTAGATTATCGAGGTACCTCTTTTGGATTTCCTATGCATTGCAAGCTGCCATCAACAAAAAATCCTAGTTGGTCAAATAGGAACTCTGACTCTTCCATTATTTGAGCTAAAACCATGTATACAAGCTTCATCAATGAAAGTATGAGGGAAAATATTAAAGCCTTTATTTATTTATCTATTTATTTTTGAGAATCAATAATAAAGCTTTTATGCTGTTGTCTAGAAAGACAAGTGTAGATATGATGGAGTTATGAAACCATATAGTAGAGCAAGGAGGACAATAGTTTTTTTTTAATCATCTACAAGCCTATAAAATTGCAATTCCAGGTTGTCTAAATGATCCAACATCAGAAATATTTTTATTTTGGTGGAGAGAGAGAACTTGTTAAAATAATTGTCCGATCTTGCTTTGCGTTCTTCACAACATTCCATAAGTTGTTCCTTGAAGTTGGATCTAATCCAGTACTTGGTTACTCCATGTAAACAACCTTGTAGAATTCCCAAGGATTACACCATAAATAAGATAAATATCCAAAAAAGTATCAAGCAACAAAGTAAATTGAAACAAAAATGAAGACAAACTTTGGGATCCCCAATTAACGAAATGGCTACACTTAGCATCCTCTTTATACCACCACTGTATTCTCTAGTTTGTTTGTCAGCAACTCTTCCATGAAATATGTTTAGACTCTTAAGAGACCCTTCTACTGCCTGAAGATAGAGCAAAGGAATGGACAATAAAACTCAAAATACATGTCATGCTGAAGATGATCAGCGGACTAATGCATTATAGTAGCTTTATCATAATATTCCTCTCTCTCTCTCTCTCTCAAAACTAAGCTATTTAAACACTGGATACAGCCATAGTCCACAAAATTACCTTCATCTTATGTCATAAATACTTAACATAGCACACTAGAACTAGTATCGGTGATATCCCCCCCCCCCCCCCTTTTCCTTTCTAACTTTTAGATAATTCTAAAATTCCCATTTCAAATTTATAGCAATTATCATATATCAAGTCAATTTTCCTACTTTGAACTTTTATATGTAATAAAAGTAGGTCAATACATCTAAGGCCATACTCAGATTCCAATCACAATGCACCCTCCTCCCCAACAAGGACCTATGGCTCTCAAATACAAATGAACCTTCATTCAACAAACTGAGTGTGAAAGCAACATTGACTCACTTGTGTTAATGCAAAACCTTTAAGGTTCTTAAGTCTTCCATAAAATAGTAAATGTTCCCTTCCTGTTAGTGTTTCCCAAAGCAAGTTGCCATCCGAGGAACAAAAAATATAAAAGAAAGATACAGACTTACAAATTCAAAGCAAAGGGAACATGAGGATGATCTAGCTTACTCATGCTGTGGGCATACACCCATGCTGGTGCATATTTCATCCATATGCGTCTGTATATCAAGACCTTGAATAAATGTAGTGCCTGAGGGTTGGCTTTGTAAGTCCAATCATCTGTCAACAGAAGTGTTAACTACTAAATATTGAAGAAAGCACAAAAGATGAATTAAATTCCTTAACAAAAGTGATAAAAACCCATAATATTTTCCTGATGAAGAGAGACATCTTGGAATCAAGTCCAATTAAATATCATGGAGAAGCAAACATAAAGTAAATGCCAAAGAGTGTCCAATAATCAAATTACAATTTAAATAAAGGCTATCGCTACTTCCTAATTAGTCAAGGTAAACTATATATTTTTAATCTATCCACAACATTAAATAATTTCTGGGTAGGATGCAATAAAGGTAAATTCTTCAAAAGAAGCCCCTTTGAAAGCATTTTCTATCCACTCCTACCAACATTAAAACTCATATGCAAATTCCCAAAACTTTATATGTTATTTGAAGAGACAAAGAACCTTGTATACTGACTATATTGATAAAAGAGGTTTTTCCTGCACCTTTGGGATCAAGCATACCAAAGCATTCCCTCCAAGGCATAGCAAGATATAGTCCTTGCACGGCAAGTTTTTCAAGGTTTCCATCTCTTCCGGAGTATATCTTTTGGAGATTGTCACAAATGATGGCATGGCTTGTGCTTGATTCACAGAGCAATTGGTTAACCTTCTCCCTCTGGAAATGGATAAATTTAGATGTTAATCATTTATGCTTATAACTTTGCTATGCCACTTCATTGATGAAGATGGATTTCACAACAATTTAAGGGATTGTATAAGATTCACTTCCCATAACTTCTATTACTGTTTGATAATAGTTACGTATTTAATTAACAAAATTTTACTGCAGCAATAGTTTCTATCAAATGGTTTGAATCTAGGGGGCGGGGGGCGTGGGAGGGACTGCAATTTAAATGTATAATTTAGGAAGGTTTGCAAATGAAACCCTAAGGATTCATAAGTTACATATCAAATCTTATGTTTTAGGGGGGGGGGGGGGGTTTCAAATTAAACCCGATGGTTTCATATGCCAATTAAACGATAAACTTTAAAATTTTTTTCAATTCAAACCCTCTTCTCTTTCTCTCTCCCTTAAAATGTAATTACCCCCCTTCCCCTTTTTATCTCTCAACAATTTGTTGTTTTTGGGTCAGTGACCTTTACAATAAAAAGGAAGACTTGATAACTACTTATTTCTTTTTTGATTAAGGCTATAGATCTAGTGTACGTTGGTTTTGTTGTTGTTTGTTTTTTTATTTTTGCTATTCGGTTCTTTTAAGGCCAACAAATTTAATGTTAAAGGGGATTGATTTATCATCTAGAATGTTATATCTGCTGTTGAACTAATGTGACATTATTAAATTTTTAAAATTTCTTTTGAATGAGAGGTGCTAGATGTCTTAAATAAATGTATTATTAAGTTCGTTTTATTTTATAAAATGCTGTAAATTGTAATGTCTTAGTTAAAGGCGATTCCGGATATCATTCATGTTATATTTTTAATTATCAAACCAAAGTCTCACTGCTCTACTGTTCAGAGTCTTGATTTGCTATATAATTACAATATGGATATGATTCCATCCTTCCTAAATTTTGTTTTTGGTCACAATGTCCTCTTCCAGATACCATAACCTTCTGTACGTTTACTAATATCATTCTTTGCACCATTGTCTGTTGCTATATCCCATGCACTGGCCAGATCTACAAGTTGCCAATTATAGCATTAGTTTATGCTCTTCTATAATTTTTATTTTTTTATTTTGTAACTTTTTTCATTACAGAACTTTTGAATACTTTTCCAGTTGCATAGCATACGGAAAGATCCAGCTTTCAGAATTTTAGCCATATTGATATTCTGGCACAGTATATTTGAAATTAGTAAGAGTTGGTATTGGTGGTCTGGAGCATATAGTAATAAGTAATTATGCAGCACATAGATCGAGTGTTATTAAATATTTTGTTTTTTTGATGAAAACTATATGTGATAAGCTGATTTTTTTTTTGTTTGTCACCACCAAATGACAGCCCTTGCTGGAAAATATGTCGACTTTGGTGTGTTTGAAATATATGGCGATAGAGCACTCTTTGATGCACTAGATGTTTGCTCTTAGGGTTCGTTCGGTTGGAGGGGTGGAAAAGTAGGAGAATAGAAAATGGTGGAAGAACAGAAAAGTGAGAGGATAAAAAAGATTTTAATTTCTCTCATTTTTGTTTGGTTGGGAGTGGAAAAGTGGAAGGATAGAAAAAATGAGTTTGTATAAATTTACTCATATACCCTTATTAAAAAATGATGGTCAATTAAAAAAAAAAGTGACAAACAACCAAAAAAAAAAAAAAGCAATCACCCAATTCATTAAAAAATAAAAATTAGGTCCCAAAAAAAAGTCATGTCTAGTTAAAAAAAAAAAAAAAGAAAATAAAAAGAAGAAAAACAAAACAACTATCACGCCTACAACCTAGGAATTTTTTTTTAAAAAAAAGAAAAGGAAAAAAGGCAACATCTAGGAAAGGAAAAGAAAAAAAAGGAAGAGGCAACATGCACAGGAAAGCACAAGAAAAGAAAAAAAGAAAAAGAAGAAGAAGAAAGGAACGAATTGCTCATGTGTAAGTGCACATGGGCATTTTCGTTTATTAAGCAACCCATTTTCTTCCTTCTCCCATTTTGAGGAGAAAACTTTTTGGTGAGCCCGGAGAGAAAACACCTAGACTCCACCATTTATTTTCATTTCTCCCCACCCAACCAAACACACTCCAAAAATGTTTTCCTTCCAATTTTCTCTTCAAAATTTTCTATCTACCCTATTTCACCTCCAAACAAACACACTCTTAAGATGACACTATTAATTCCTCTGGCTGAAATATTGGCGTTCTTTAAGGTATGTGAACTTCTTTTCTTTACAGGTCTTGTTGGAAACTATGTCAACTTTCCCGCGTTGAATTGTTCTATGCAATATATATGTTACTTGTAATTGTTTGGAGCAGAGTATTCATCATTGTGAACATGATATTATCTTTATTCAATAAAACTTTGATTACGTAACCAAAAAAAATTATATATATTTGTGTGCTTATGTGTAGGTATTTCTTTTGTATTTAAGGCTGTGTTTGGTTCAATGTAAAATATTTTCCGGAAAATTTTTATTTTCCAGAAATGCTATTTTCAGGAAAGGAAAATATTTTTAAGTGTTTGGTTGCATTATGAAAATTACTTTGGAAAATATTTTCAAGTGTTTGGTTTGATTCTGAAAATGCTTATTTTCTACCAATTTTTCACATTTTCTCAGCTCCCAAACAAATTTTATAATAGAAAATTTTAATATATAAACTTAAAAAAAAAAAACTCAAAACAAAAAATCATTTATCATATCTTCGGTCAAACTGAGAGAGGGAGGAAGAAAGAGTGAGTGATTGAGGAAGAAAGAGAGGTAGATCGAGAAAGAGATAGAGGTGATCGGTCATGGGTGGGTCGAACTAGAGGCGGCGGCGGCGGCGACGAGGGGCTGTGGGTTGAGGACGACGATCTAGGCTTCACCGATGTGTCGAGAACAAGCTCGGTCTTGGGTGGGTCGAGGACGAGATCGGGCTTGGGTGGATCGGGCTTGGGTGGAGACGATCGGGCTTGGGTGGAGACGATTGGGCTTGGCATGGGTGGATCGGTGGACACGATCGGGCTTGGCATGGGTGGATCGGGCTTGGGTGGAGACGATCGGCGATCGGGCTTGGCATGGGTGGATCGGGCTTGGGTGGCGGCGCTGAGGGTGCGATCTCGCTGGTGCTGGTGGGTGCGATCGGGCGGCGCTGATGGGTGCGATCGGGCTTGCTGTTTCTCTCTCTCTCTCTCTCTCTTCTATTTTCCTGGGACGGAATTCATTTGAAGGTAAAATACAAACGGAAATGGTTTTACAGGTCAGAGGGCATATTTTATGGTCAACGGAAATGATTTTCCGTTTGACCCAATTTTCCTTGCGCACCCAACCACCCGAATTTACGGAAAAGTATTTCCGGAAGTGATTTGAAGCCAAAACAAACACAGCCTAAGTTGATTTTTGGGTAGGGGCTACTTATCTTGTGAAATCGGGATTTTGTTTCCATGATACAGGCATCGCTATATCCTGAAATCAATGATATAATGCAGCACAAGCAATTCCGAAGAGGGCATGTGTGGGGAATGGGTAAAAGAAGAACAAAAGGACAAAAACAAGAAAAGATAATCTAGGAGTTAGCACCTAGATTTGTACAAAGTTGGTACCAAGCTGAGAGGAAAAAGAAACCTAGGAGTTATCACCTAGGGTTGCTTAAAATCAACACCACGTCATTGGAAAACTCCATTAAAATTTTATTATTCAATCAAGTATTCCAATGGTGAAATATGGGACCCTTTAAATAGGATTTCTTAATTAAATCAAATATGGACAGGGAATAACTTGTAATCAAATTACAGCAAATGTAGAAAATAAGAAACTAATAACAAATTCAATGCGGAATAAAATCAAATAAATTCAATCAACATCTCATCCAACAGAATCAATCATTAATCTGGTCCTATGGGTACCTGGTATTTGTACCAACTCTCCCGAGGTGGCAAAGGCTTGACCCCTTCGAGTGTAGCTCCTGGCAGCTCTGAAAGTACTCAAACATGTCATGGTAGCTACTGTAGCTAACCTTTGGTGATCCATTCCTTCCGAAGAACTAGGTAGAATTGAACTCCTTCATTCCTAGAGGAAATAATATGCTCATCCAAAATACCATCAATATGTTACTTGTTGATGGTGGGTTTAGAAGTGCTGGACCAGGTATAGGGTTTGCAATTAGGTTATAAGAAGGCTCATAAAAAAAGTTGCATGATAAATTGATAACTGTTGGACTTTTAAAACAAGGTATTCCACATAATTATCAACCTTTAAATTAGCATGGCCTCCCATGCATCCCCTAATGGCTCTGTCTTCTCTGTTTTCTAGCCACTCCATTTTATCTGTTAAGACTTTTAAGAGGTTCACTAGCCACTCCGTTTTCTGTGTCTTCTCTGTCAATTGGCTTATTGCTAGGGTTGGCTTTAGGCTGAAGGGATCTTTCCAGTGGAGTTTTACTTAAAAGTTACTCAATGTGTTGAGGGTTTTAGGGTGTCTTGCTAATTGATGCTTAGTGACTACTTCATAGTATTGTCTAAGGTTGTGACCTCACGTAGAGCAAGTTTCTTCTTGACATCTATATTGAAGTCTTTTCTATACTTCTTCAAGGTCATTCTCTCATCTTCGACCATTGGCGGCTCTACATAGAGCTCAGGGTGATCACAGGACCACCCTGGCCTGGAAAAAATAATAATTATTATGTATAAATTTTAAAAAATTATGATTTTTTTATCTTTAAAAAACTTTGTGACAACCCTAAATATTTTTTAGGCCTGACATAACTAAATTTTGGATAAAATTTGGCAACAGACTTGGTTGTAAGCTAAGGCTACTAATCCATTTAATATTTTTTTTATTGGTTCTGAATTTTAACAAATCTACCATTTAATTACATTTTCTTTTTATATCCTCTATACTTGCAAAATTTCAAGAAGATCAAAGATTAATAGTTATGTTATCAATTAAATGTTTAAATTTCGAGTTTTTGTAGTCTAAAATTATATATAAAAAATAAGTTTATAGATCAAATAGTAAATAATATCCGATTGACATGAAACTTGACATGTGTTTTAAGAACGTAGAGAATATGCAATTCAACGTACAGTTAAATTTGCAAAATATGTAGCAATGTTAATTTTTTTTAGTGAGAGTTGTAGCCTTGTGCTACAACTTAATTTGTAGTCAAACTTTGTCCTTAAACTTTAGTCTCCTTAACAATATATTAGGTCCTTATATATATATATATATATATATATATATATATATATATATAAAGTTAAGAAAATTTTTATTTAACTAAAATTTTAAAAGAAATGTAACTTGCAACATTGATAATAAGACCATCATATAACAATTTCAAAATAAGAAAATTCATAGAAGGAAATTATAAGACTTTATGTGTTTACATGTGTGTATGTGTGTGCGTGTTTTTTTGTTGTTGTCAATATATGAAGTTCTTTTTTTAATTAGATTTTGTATAATTTAAATTTTTTAATGACCACCTTCAAAAAAATTTCTAGAGCCACTGTCTTCGACTACATTGCATCATTGAATTGTGCCATGCAGTCTGCAGTGAGTATGTTTCCTTGTCTTAGACTATTCCACTAATCTAGAAGTTCACCCTAATAGGGTTAGGGTAGGTATTTTTCCTCAAGCCTCTCCTAAAGAGATTTACTTATTTAAAAAACACCTAATCAGTTATGGCAGGTTGGTTTCTCCTAAAGAGGAGCTGCTTAGCACTTTGCCAAAACTGTTTGGCACTGCATGAGTTTCATCTTGGTGAACTTAACCCTCTTATTAGATAAGTTGGTCAAGGAAGTCACCCATCTCACGAAAATAGTCAGTGAAGGCCATTGGTCAAGGCGACTGTCAAAAGAAGATGCCGCAACTTTGATACTCCTTATTGCCTTTTCATTGTGGTCTCTAGGTTTGTTAGGGTTAACATGATTCTGACGGTCTAAATCATGTCTTAGAGCTGGGTCCCTATTGAAATTGGCCTAATGGTTTTGCTACTAGTTCTCTTTTAAAGGGACTCACACTTTGTGCCTGTTTGCCACACCCCTCTCTAGTTTAGAAGCATAATACGCCCTTTCCTTTGTTGAGGACTTTCATGATATGAAACGGGCGGCATCTTCTATGTTGTTATTAGCAGGCAAGCAAGAGACTTTGCTACGACTTATTTTTACCTTTTGAATATGGGGTTGTTTGAAAAAGCTATACCTAGAAAAAAGTGAAGCGTAGGAAAACCGTACTTTGAAACAGTGCGGTTTGAAATAGTGTTACCAAGCAGGTACTTATTTACTTCAAAATTGTGACAAACATTAGTAAGATAGATTTTGTCCTTACGTGATAGCATGTAATTTAAGCTGGTCTGTTTCTTATCTAAACTGCATACCATATTGTGTATTTGCTCATTTCTGAGATATAGTACTCGTTCAAGTCCAAAGTTTTAAACTTTTTTTTTTCAGTGTGCATCTGCTGTTGATAATCTAGCTGCTTTCTATTTTAACAATATTACTATGGGGGAGGCACGTAATTCACCTGCTGTAATGAATCTTGCTCGTCAGATCGTGGATTGCCCCAATTTGTTTCCAGAAGTAAGACATTTTATCTTGTGGTACACTACAGATTGATAGACTTATCATTTGCAATTTAATGTTTAAAAACATGATTTGTGCGCATGTGTTTTTGGTTAAGTAATTATCATGGTTTTAAAAATCAAACCGGTCAATAAACCGATTTTTCACCCGCTTCCCAGTTTTGACCAGTTTTATCAGACTGGATTGACACCCGGTTTCTGATTGAACCGGTCGATCCGGCCGGTCCAGTTTGATTTTTAAAACCATGGTAATTATTTTGACTTATTCTAGGATTGCAGTTTGTTGTTGTTATTATCATTATAATTTTTATATTCAGGAAAATTATTTATTTTTATACTCAAATATAATCCTGGATTGACATAAGCTTTTTCCTCCATTTTTCTGATGATAACCTTAAAAAATAATGTATGCTAATCACTATTACATGGTCCATACATCAATTCAAAAGAATAATTGCTCCCATTAATTTTCATTAATTAATTAATGCAATGTTGCGAATGCGTGGCTAGTTGCAATAGCTCTTGTAATTCCCTTTCTTTTGGTTGTTACTATCCTTTTGTAGATCTAAATGTCCTTCATTCTCGTGTATTTCATTAGTGAGTCTTTTAGGGTCGTGACTTGTCACATGAGTCTGAGTTTTATATTTCTCAATGTGAAATGAAGTATAAATATCTTGGACAGCCCGGTCAGATCCTGGTTTCAAAACAATTAATGGTTTTGAGCAATGAATCTCATTTAAGAAAACAAAAAAAGTTTATTAAATAGATAATTTAATAATGTTTTATCTGTTCTTTTGATTCTTTAACTATTTTTAACAAAACAAAGAGGAGACTGAAAACCGAACTAGAAAACCAGCCTTTGAGCCAGTTCCTAGTTAACCTAGTCAGAGAAACACGTTTGGTCCGTGTTTCAAAACAATGGTTTTGAGCAATGAATCTCATTTAAGAAAACAAAAAAGTTAATTCAATAGATAATTCAATAAAGCTTTACCCGTGCTTCTGATTCATTGAAGGCTTCCGTCATGTTAGTTTTGAGTATTAAAGAGCTTAGAAGTTAATAGTATAAGTGGTGCAGAATTAGATGTCATATAACTCATATACTCAAGTTGGTCATTGTGAGTAGTCAGAATGCTTTCAATAATGTAGGCTAAGATGCTGTTTGTGAACAATCCCAATCAGTCTATTGAGGGTACATAGGACCATAGGACTAAGGCTTTGTTATTGTTATTCTACGGTTTAGCCTGGACCACATTTATTTTAATTCTTAGGTTACACGTGTCAGTTGTATTATTATTTCCATTAAGATTCTTTTAAATTGTGTGCTAGGAATAGTCTAATGTGGTAAGTTAAATGTTTCTTCTTTTCTGTTGCAGGGCTTCCTGCCATTGTGGTGAGAAACACACTAATTGATTCGAAGCCTGAATTAGTAATCTTCCTCAATTTGATTAAATTTCTTCTCTTGATGAATCTTCATTTTTGCTTATCCTTCTCAACTTGAATGATCTTTCATGGAATCTCATGTCTCTCGTGTCTTTTGATGAATTAGTATTCTCTCACAACTTGATGAAAATTCTTGCATTCACTTCTCTCTCTTTTTTTTGGTTGAAGTCTTTTCCAGCTTGATGGCCTTCTATTTTTTCTCACAGTTTGATGCTTTCTCAAAATCTTATCTCTCCTTGATGGATTTCCTTTCTTCCTAGCTTTGATGAACTATCTTTCATAAACTTGATGAACTCTTCATTGGTCTCATTGTCTTCATTGAGGACCTTATGAAGTGGTGCTGAATCCATAAGGTCAACACTTCCTCATCTTGAGATTTAAGCATACATACTTAACTTCCCCACCCAAGATTTAAGTTTTTAGTGGGTTCATTGAAAGACAGGCTAACTATTTAGAGGCTCAAATTGGCTAGCAATGGATAATTATTGTAATAGGTGTCAGAAACACACTAATTGATTCGAAGCCTGAATTAGTAGTCCTTCCTTTGTGTCACAAGGTCAAATTTTCACTCAAATTTTTTGCTTGTGATAGCCCTAAGTCCCTGACTTAGTCTTAGACGACACACACACACACACACACACACACACACACACACACACACACAATTCTCTCTAAGGCAATTACACATTCTGCTGTTGACACCCTAACAGCATAATGGTCATATGTACAGAAATAACTGCTATGGTAGTTATTGCCAAGTAACTGCTTAGGTTTTGGATAATTTGCCACTTGGGTTTGACTTAGGACACCATCAACTGCTACTGTCTTGGCTCATTCTCCATATTTCTAGCCCCTACACAGTAGGCCAGAACATCAGGAACACTAAGAACTACTTGGTAACTACTTGTAACTACCACTGCACATTAGCACATGTCACAGCCCATGTCTTAGCAGATCATGAGGCTTCTTCCCATCACTCAGTAGCTCACATAGCATGTCCATCCACGTTTTGGGAGGCTTGGCCCATGCCTAAGCCCTCCCCATCAGCCACACAGTCCACACAGCATGCCCACATGCAGCATACACACACTATAACTGCCCATCAGCCCACTAGCATCTATCCATGCACTAGGCCAGCACCCACTAGCCCATGCCTTGCACACAACATATGATTGCACATCATCATGGTAGCCCAGCCTTGCCTTGCACACAAGCCACACAGCCCACACACAAGCAACTAGCCTTTAAGCCACCAATGCCTTGCACCACCACATAGGGTCGACACCACCTGTTGCCACCCATCGTGAAACCAACTCTGCCCACCATGGCCCTACTCTGCCATGACCTTAGGGCATCATGTGGGTCAAGGTGACTCCACATGCTACCCCTATACACTGCTCATCAATCCAACTCGAGTTGGGAGACCGGGCATATCCCCCTTAAAAAGCACTTAGGAGCATAACGAATTTGGCATGAGGAGACATTGGCGTGTTGAGGAGACATAAAGCCATGTGACTAGCCTAATGCTACCCAAGCACCATTTTTCCACATGCCATCATCATCAACGAGTAAAGCTCCTAACACTTTGGTAGCTAGAAATGTAAAAACTGCAAATGTTGCTTTAAATGCTTCTAATTCTGAAGATGCTGATTTTCTTATATATGATATTGGTGGAGAGAAACATGTTGATGGGACAGTGAAGTCTGTATTTGAGAATGTGAAGATACCAAATTTTGTCGTATTTGCTTTATGTGGAGAGGACACATCATTTACCGAGGCATCAAATTTACTCAAATTGGGTGCTAGTGGCTTGGTGATTTCTTTAGAAGTTTTGAAGTTTTTGGTGATGTTATTTTGAGGTGATTGTTTAACACTGTACACATGAACAAAAGAACACAAGAAAAAGTTGAAAGCTCTATTAAGCACAAATTATTGAATGTAAATAACAGCGTTTATGGGAAAAGAAGGGGTTGCTAGCTTTATTAAAGTGGAAGATAAAGAAAAACAGTTCATAGAAATAGAGAGAACAGTATTGCTTGAAGCAATAAATGTTATTCGGAAAATTGCTCCACTCGTGATCATTGGTCCATTTGGATTGAGAGCGAAGGAGGGGAGTTGAGTAGAGTTGACTGGAAATTAGCCTAATTTTCGGAGAACTCTACTCTACTCCCCCCTCAATCCAAACAGGCCATTAATTAAAACATTTGATAGTTGAGTTATTCTTCAGATTATTCAACATTTCATCAATGTTTTATGGTTTACTCTATTTTGAGATTGAGAATTTTGGTTTTAAATTAAAGATGGAGGAGATTTCGTTTCTCATTGATCGTAGTCTTACAAATTGATGGGCCAGTTTTACTGGTTATAAAATAGGGATATCAAATCATTTACTAAAGGCAACTTAAATTAAAGACACAAATCATAATATAGGGATATCAAATCATTTGATAACAAGTTTGCTTTCTACATTGTAATTAAAGACTAGTTTTTTTTAGCTAAATGAAAATTAAAAAGCATATATCCATCCTAATAGATATCTTCGATTACAGCAGCCAAGATGGAAAGTCAGTCTTATTTACCATAGCTTCTGAACTTCTGCACATTAAAAACAAATAAATAAAGATTAGTACAGATAAGATTAAAAGCAAAATACAAAACAAATTTAGCATCGAAAAGATCTCATAGGAAAAAAAATCAATATAACCAATATTGACAAAGTGGCATTAAAATTAGTATCATATATTTTGAATTTAATTTTAGAATAGAATATTACGGCTGTCAAGGTGTCAAACATAGATATATAGTATTTATACAAAACTGACTATTAGAGAACAATATAATGGCTGCAAATGAAAAATTGAAGAAAGAAGTTGATGACTTTGAGTCACATTCTAGCATGTGCAGCGGCAGTACAATTTGTTAGTCCAAGACTATTTTTTTTCTTTTTTGAGAATACTAAGGGCATGTTTGGTAGACTGTAATAGGCACTGTAATATAATAGTTATTCCTATGGTTTAGTTATTCTTTAGTTTGATTATATTTTTCTTACAAGGAATAGTCATTCCTTATGAATAGCTATTCTTCAAAATGAGGAATAACTATTCCTCTTTAAAAGGTTGTATTAGCTATTCTTTAGTAAGTACAATAATTTCAAAATTTAATATATTTCAAAATAAACAAACTTTCCATATACATCTAACAATTATAAAAATAAAAAATCATAAAAAAATAACACATATCTCTCTTAAATTTAAAAATAACAATTTTTAAGGAGATATAATTGTATGAGTAAGATATTTTCTAAAATAAATGTTAAATTTCATTCTAATGTCATAACTCATAACCAAACTAATGAATAGGTTTAGTTATTATATTACAACACACTTTATTACTAGTAATAAAGATTACAATTCTTGTCGTAATTCCCATTCAGTGTATCAAACGTACTCTAAGTATTTTAAACACACACACATACGGGGAGAGGGAAGAAGGTTTTTTAAAGAAACTTACAGTGGTGTATATCCAAAAGGGCCTTGTTAGTCCAAGACTAACACAAGAACATCTAACAAATATATACAAAATGAATAAATACTAAAAAAAAAAATTAAGCTAATCACACTACATCAAAATAAGTCTATTATAGCAAATGTTAATATGACAATATTAGTATAGTGGTATTAAACATAATATTGTATCTACAAGTTAAAAATTGTTGCAATAATAACTTAAAAGTGGTAAATTATCGCATTTACAATAATTAGTTGCAATAACTTATAATTATAGGTACTACTTTAGGAAAATTTGTTGAAATAACTTAAAATAAAGATATCATTACAATAACTTGATATCAATTATTTTTGCAATTTATTACAACAAAAATTTCAAAGTGATATTTTATTGCAATAAAGATATCATTGTAATCCTTTGATATCAATTATTTTATAATCTATTGTAACAATAAATATGAAATGAATATATCATTGCAATAACTAGATATCAATTATTTTATAATCTATTGCAATAATAAATATGAAACAATTATTTATTACAATGAATATATCGTTGCAATAAGTTTTTTATTGCAACAACATATATATCATTGCATCAAAGTTGTCATTAAAATATCTATTGATTATTGCAATGAAATTTTTTGTTGTACAAACTTATTACTTCAAATTTTATTACAACAACTCGCATCAACTATTGCAATAACTTTGATGTTATTGCAATGATTATTTATTTATTTTTTTGTAATAAACATTTTTTTCTTGTAGTGTCTCCTAATCAACCTTAAAGCTCAACCTCCTCCTCCTCAGCAATGTTGTCCTTGCCGTCATCCTCATCAGTGAGTGCAATATCTATAAATTCTGGGGCGACCTCTGATGACGGGACACCCACTTGCCTAGGCCAACTCTTAATGTGTAGTGTCACCCATAAGCAAAGAAGGGACACTAACACAACAAAGAGTATGGCCAAGAACACCACCAAGAGGATGATCTTGACAATGTCCTTCTTATAGGAAGGATCAGAAGGGATGGATGGCATTGTGGGAGTTGGGGAACTTATTGGTGCTTGGGTGGAGCTGTTGAAAGTTGGGAAGAAAGTCGACATTTTGAGACTGAGGAAGAGGAGAATAGAAAGAGATGGTTTTGAAAGAAATGAACATGGTAGTACTAGGAAAACTATTGTATACTTTTTCTTTTTCTTTCATTTGTGTTTTTGTGTTTCGGTTTTTGATTTAAACTATGAAATCAAGACCGAGAATCTGATCTTATTATAATAAGACAAAAAATGTTATCCATATGAAATCTCAACTTAACAGTGTGCAAGTGCTTGATTAGGCTCAGATCTTGAATTATTGGGCTTGGTGTGTTGTTATAGTTTTAGGGTTCTGTGGGGGGTTTATGGTCTAGGTTGAGAAGCCAAATGGTGTTGGGTAAAGGCTTGGTCTCTTCGTTGGTTCAATCGAACTCAAGGGGTCACATTGTGGATATGCTTCACAACATCCTTGGACCACGTGGCATGTGGGAGCTCAGGTGAGTTAGTGGGGAGAGGACACAGTTTTTTGCCACTATCTCTATCAGTGCTACAAACTTGTCTTCATTTGGTAGTGTTTGTTGTGCCATCTATTATAGGATTGAGAACTGATGCAATTGCAATAATGCAATTAACCCCCCTTCCTTTCACAATATTTTTTTACTAATCTTACTTTTTTACTTTTCTTATTTTTTTTATTCAGTGGTTGAGATTTAAAGTTTCTTTTTGCAATTTTAAATCTCAGTCATTTATAGCAATTACATTAGCTGCAATACCCACCTAATCTCAATCCATATGTTATTAGTATACGTCTCTTAATTGGACTTGTATCCAGCTGGTCGCATGACTGATATGGCTAGATTGGGTGCTGTGTTGTCGATCTGATTTTGCGGTGTTGATTTTGGTGGGGGCTTGTTTTGTTGTTCTTGATTGGACTGTGGGGGTAAATTGGGTGAAGGTGGAATAAGGGTATTTAGGTTGGTAACGAGGGAGATGGATTGATTGGATTTCATTTTGTTTAGTTGTTAGGACCTTCTATTATTAGGACTTGTTAGGCCTGGATTGAGGTTGATTGTGGTAGGGGTGGCAATTGGGCGGGTAGGGTTAATTTTGGGTTGGGTCATAAATGGGTTGGGTACACTTTTACCCATTAACCCATTTGTTATACATTTAAATATAAATTAAATACCCATTACCCACCCAACCTATTTAATCTGATGGGTATCCTATTCACCCATTTAACTAATTATTAAACACATGTATATCAGTATATATTTACAAAGAGTAAAAAACATGTAAAATTACCAAAATGCCCCACACCTTTAAATGACCAAATTACCCTTGGTCCCTCTAAAAATGTTATCTCTCTTTCTTTGGCTTTCTTGCTAGACTAAGAGACCAAACTAAGCCATGAATAAAGCTTAAATTTGAGGCATTTGAATTTTCAGATCTAAAGGATTTGATTGTTCTAATATGAATTTGTGTTCTTTTTGCAAGAGATAGCTTTTATGGCAAGGAGGAACTTGCGGTGATTTTCAGAAGGTAGAGGGATGCGTTGAAGAGTGGTTAGGGTTTCGACGAGCCTTCGCCAGCATCAATGGTGATGGTAATAGTCTAGTGATCAAATTGGTCAATGCCTCACTTCTCCATCCCAATCGGCTTACTCTCTTCTCAGCACTGAGGATCTCGATTCAAGGTCCCTCTCTCTCTGTGTGTTTGGTTGCTGAGAAAACGTTGGAAAATTGAAGGAATTTAAATTTTCAAGCTTAATTAGTGTATTGAGCTGAATTAATTAGGGTTAGATGCTTAGGATAGGCAGTAGAGAAAATGATAAGTAAATCAGTGAGATTTATGAGGGTCAGAGGCTCAAGATATGTTTGGAAGCTGAGAAAATGAAAGAAAATCAACAGAAGTTCTCTTTGGGTTTGGATTTTCTTGGTGGAGGTGCGATTGGTTGGGTTTTGGTTTTTTTTCTTTTAACGTTCTTAATTTAAAATTTAGATTTTAGATGGGTACAGTAAGTTTACCTATTAACACTCACAAAATATTAAATGATTCTTTGTTTTCAGTTGAATGTAGGAACAAATATATTATTAAAAAGAGTAATATAATAGATCATATTGAATTGTATATGGAGTAAAATTAATACTATAATATGTTTGAAAAGAAAAAAAAAAAGAAAAAAAAGAAAAAAATGGCTATTAATTGCATCCCAATCGCACATCATGGTCTCCATTATATATTTTTGGATAATGTTTTGATATATAGTAGACTAACTGGATGTATTGATTTGTGTGTCTCACATGACCATTCCATTAGTTTTGATAGTAGACTAACTGGATGTATTGATTTGGCAAGTATGTAAAGTTTATGGAGTAAATTAGCCAATAAAAAAGTTCAGGGGGTGTTTTGGCCACTACTTCAAAGTTCAGGAGAGTGTATGAGTATTTTTCCCTATTGCTTTTGAAATTTACAGATTGATGGTTCTAAAAAGATAGGCTACTTAATATTAATTGCCTAGGTTTTGTGCAAATTCACAAAAACATTTATGTCGGGTCACCTATAACTAATAGGGTAAATTGCAAATTACACTTCTAAAGTTTTGGGATGTTTGGATTTTACATCCTAAAGTTTCAAAATTTGAATTTTATCCCTTGAAGTTTGGAGGTGTTTGGATTTTACATCCTAACGTTTCAAAATTTGAATTTTACCCCTTAATTTTAGAAGTGTTTGGATTTTACTCCCTAAAGTTTGGGGGTGTTTGGATTTTACCCTAAAGTTTCAGAATTTGGAGGTGTAAAATCCAAACACTCCTAAACTTTAGGAGGTAAAATCTAAATTCTGAAACGTCAGGGTATAATCTAAACACTCCTAAACTTCAGTGGGTAAAATTCAAATTCTGAAATTCCAGGATATAAAATTCAAACACTTCTAAACTTTAGAAGTGTAATTTGCAATTTACCCTAACTAATGTATACCCAACGGAAATCAAGTTGTGATGACGGTCTCTATTTTACAGGTAAAGTAGTGAAAATTCAATGTGAATAAAAAAAAAAAATACTAATAATTAGTAAAAATATATTAATTAATGTTACAAACATATACGTAATTCTATGCACGCTTTACATAAATCAGCCGAAATAAAACTGCTAATATTCAAAATATAAATTAAAAAAAAAGGAAAAGGGGAACAACATGGATAAATCCTACTAAAAAAAAAAGGCAAAACTATAATGTTAGTCCCTCAAGTTTACCCTGTGTGCGCAATTGGTCCCTTAAATTTCAAGTGATCGCAATTAGTCTCTCAAGTTTTAAAAATAAGTTGTATTAGTCATTTTACTAACTGCCGTTAGTAGTGTTACTTATATGGCTAATGGAACAATGACTTGACATTTTTTTTAATGATGTGACATTTTTTAATTAAAAAATTACAATAATTAGTTTCTACATTATTAAAAAAAATGCCAAGTCATTATTTTGTTAGCTACGTAAATAACATCATTAATGACAATTAGTAAAAAGACTAATACAACTCATTTTTAAAACTTGAGGGACTAATTGCGCTCACTTGAAACTTAAGGGATCAATTGTACACACAGGGTAAACTTGAGAGACCAACATTGTAGTTTCGCCAATTATTTAATTAAATTTCACCTCTAAGGAACTACTGTAACCAATAGAAAGTGTAAAATTTAATTTTGACTTGTTATAGATTTGGATTGGAACAAAAAAGGGCATATGATTTTTTAATCAATTTAGGTTTTTAGGATAATTGGTAGTTTGTTATAGTATAACAAGAAATTTGTTTGTCTATAGACTCTATAGTATGCTTGTTTCAAAGATGATGGCTTAAGGCTTAATCTAGCTATTATTATAACACATTCTGACATTAGTATAGTGGAGGTAAGAGAGTTTACAAGTTGCCTGAAGAATAAATTAATTATGTTACTGAAAATATTAAAAAAATGTGATAGAAAGACGAGGAATAACACTACGAAATGTTTACACGCTAATGCTTTTCATGCAGAGAGGAAGATACTCTTTAACCTCAATGAGAAATAAGCGAGCAACAACAAAGACAAAAAATGGATCCCCAAAAATAGAGAAAAAAAGAAAAAGAAAGAACAAACACATAGAACTTAGGCCTAATTAAAGATTAGATTATACTAGCCTTTCTTTAAGTATAAAGAGAAAATACAATACTGGTGATATACTGTCTATTGAGGATGACGTCATTATTCAGCCTCAAATTCGAATTCAACTGAATCACACTGGAATTCAAGAGTTAAAGATATGATAGAGATTTCCACAAAAAAGAAGAAGAAGAAGATACAAATAATCACAGAAAAATCCTAGGAGACATTATCTCCATCTATCTTGTTTAAAAAGAATAAGAAAAAGATAGAGGTAATCACAGCAAAATCCTAAGGGATTATCTCCATCTATCTGGTTTAAAAAAGAAAAAAAGAAGAACATAGAAATAATAATTATACCAAAATCCTAGGAGATATTATCTCCATTTATCTTGTTTATCTTACTCCTGGTAGGGTGACGTGGTACTTCATTCTTTCACATAATGGACTCTATTAATTCATAGTAGAGTCCATCATAAATATGAGAGAAGGGAGCACTACGTCACATACTCCGAGAGTACTTAAAAATTTTCAATTTATCTTCATTCTATCTTATTATTCAAATTCAAAATGTGTAACCTATAGTTTCTCAAAAAAAAAAAAAAAAAGTGTAACCTATAAATGTATCAATGCTATTATAAATACAAGATCCTATCAAAAAACAAAATATTATAATTAAATACAAGAAGCTTGGTAAGGCAGAAAAGCATCACATATCCTACCTGCTTCCAAAAGCACCTTAGACGACCTTCAATCTTCAGGATGGTTAAGATATTGGTTTTGAATTTATGTTGTAATAAAAAATTTGGTTGTACAAAAGTCACATCCAAGTTTGTTGTCCCCTTAAAAGGAATTGTCGTTATCTTACTTAGCTCTCTTCTCTCCCACTATACAGTACATCAGCCAAGGCATGGGAAAATGTCGATGTGGTTGGATCTTGACCTTACACGTGGAGTGGCTGTAAGCAAAGGAAGAGGAAACGTTGACTATAAAGTTCTATCCTCAGCCTGTGCTAAAGGCGTGACTGCCTTGGGAAGGAAGTAAGGTATGCATTTGACATGATACTCAAGCACTTACAAAAGGGAGATAGTGACTTTTTGAGGTCAGCAACTATAAAAACACCCCTTATTGGTTGAGTGCATGTTGGACCACTTCAAGGACATGTGTATCACCTATAGTGCTTCTGATATCCCTCTCGTTGCCCAAAAGCTGTTCCCTATTCAGTGGCAAAGTCACCTACCCACATGCCATAGTGCTGATGTTGGCGTACTTTCTCTCCTCCAGTCATTAAGTAATACCCTAGTTGTAGTAAGGTCCAAAATAGGAAAATGATGACTTGACACCTGTCTTTGTACTCAGCCATATTCCTTAGATTATAAGAGGAATATGTAGCTGGACTTTAAGGGTAAGAACCCAAGTAGATCTTTTGAGAAGAGAGTGGAAAGTTGATAAGATAGTGAGGTAGAAAACAAGGTCTCTCTTTTAAGGGAAAAACACCCTTATTGTACAAGAGTGACCTCTTTTCCATACATATACAGAGCTGAACAGAGCAAGAATGATTCTTTCTTGCTCAAACCGTGGTTTTTCATCTATTTTTTAGGGTTTTCCACGTACATCTTGTGTCCACTTTACATTCTTGCTATTACTTTCTTCTTCTTTTGATATTATGACGTTAAAGCTTGCATTTTTGTCACTCATGAGCTTTTCCATTGAGATGTACTATTAGATAGCTTATTCACTCTCTCATATAAGTTCAAATCTAACTTGCACGTACACCCACCTTTTGTTTTTATCTCATGCACTCTCCCTATTTTCGTTTTCTTTCGTTTTCACAAGGTTTGGTATAAAATTGTTTATTTCTCTTTCTCTATGATTTTAATTTCTATCTTATTAAATAAGTGGGACATGCAATGAGGGCTAGATTTTAAGCTTGCATATAGTATAAAAAAATAGTATATATATAAATGGCTAAAATTAAGTATACATCATTTAGATTTTGGAGGAATACTCATGAGCCAATAATTCGTAAGAAAAATGTTAAAAGTATTAGAAATTTTATTATGAAAGCTTTACAAACTAAAAAGTAAAAACAAAACTTATGTGATTGGTGCCAACATAACAAAATAAAGCTCTTAAATTCTTAATTGCTTAATTAAAAAAAAATTAGAAATTTTATTATGAAAGCTTTACAACCTAAAAAGTAAAAACAAAACTTATGTGATTGGTGCCAACATAACAAAATAAAGCTCTTAATTGCTTAATTAAAAAAAAAAAAAAAACTTTTATGATAAATTTTAATGCTTCTATAGTAAAATTTATTGTACTCCTAGCATAACAATGCTCAATTAAAAAAAAAAAAAAAAAAAAAAAAAAACTATTTTGAATGCATTCCAATTACACTACCAAATGTTTACACGCGAATGTTTTTTATACAGAGAGTAAGAAACTCTTTAACCTCAATGAGAAATAAGGGAGCAACAGCAAAGGCAAAAAATGGAGACCCAAAAAAAAAAAAAATAAAAATAAAACACATATAACTTAGGCCTAATTAACAAAGAAAAGCTTCAATAGCTCTGTGTGTAACCTCCCATGTTGTAAGGATTGTGTTGCTGCATCTTTGCAATTCCAAGCTGTCCTTGCATCCCATCCTTAGCATACTGCTGCCACATCAATTGTTCATCCACCAACAGCTTTTGTTTCTTCTCCATATCTGACATTTGCACGTAAGGCGGCGGTGCCACTGCCAATGAGGCTGCAAAAGGGTCTGCACTACTAGTCATAGCTGAGCTGCCTTCGGGTGTTGGTGGTGCCGGCAATGCTAGCATTGCCGGCCTTCCAGCTGAACCAAGTGCAACACTGCTTGCACTTCCACTAACCCCAGAGCCAGGACCCTGAATTGCTGCATTCGTTTCTGCCTGTTTATACATGCCATCAAGCAATAACATGTCAAAACCACCTGGAAGTGATGGCTTCTGCCCTGACAGATTGCTCGCTGATTGTACCAATGTTGATTCCCAGTCTGCATTCTCATCATTGAAGGCTTCCCATGCAAGAGCTGGTGCTTGATTTGTTGGTTGTGCACCCCCATCAAATAAGGCTAAGGCTAATTTATCAGCATGTTCTTCACTTGTAATTGTACCTTCTCCTAAGTTCAACAAATCACCTTCTTGTTGTGTAATTTTGGTTTCTTTTTCCTCTTTCTTTATTGGTTCTACTTCCTTTTTCTCTTCCACAACTGGGGTTTCAACAAAACCCTCTGGTGGTGGCAGAGCCTTTATAGCATTCATATCTTCTACATTTTCTTCCACAGGCGCTTCCTTTTGCTCCTCTTGTTGAGGCTTTGATTTTTTGCATTGTGCCAAAGCTGACTTGTCTCTTATGAATTCGTCCATTATCTCAAGTTTCTTTCGGGTAATCTTCTCAAGCTCTGGGTACTCAGAAGAGCGTGCAATCCCAATGCTCTTGCTCCAGGCATAGAACATGTCGAGCTCATCAAACTGTTTACCAACTCGGCAAAACATCTCGTGGATCTTCACACAGTCTTGGACCTCTTGCTCCATGAAGCGGTCTACTAAGATACCCATTATTTCTGTTATGTCATAGTATATTTGGAAACTCTCTTTCACAATGGGGTAGAGAGCCACTATCACAACTCGGTTGTTCTTTGCTTCACCTGCTCCAATCCAGAAAATTATCATATTTATAATCTCTAGTGCCTGATTGCACCAAAGTATGAGTAATGCAATACAAAACATATTTCACAGTTAAATAACTAATTGTAATTAGAGCAACATAACTTTCATCAAGGTTCTCCATTGACACTATACACCAATCACAATAAACCATATCATTAGTAATAAAAAAGTTGTAAAGATTATTGTGTTTAAAGAATTATTGACAAAATAGTTAGAATGAAAAGTGAAAACATTTAAAAAGCTTAGACAATAGTCTCTTAATCCTATCATATCATTGGCATGGCACTAAAGATGAACATATCTAGTAGTGGTACATTGATTAGATCTTCTAAAGTTTTTAAGGGAACTTTATTATATTATAGAGTTTCTAGAACCCTATCCTATCTTTTCATTTTAAAATAAGTGAATTGGATCTTGTAACGTGTCATCAACATTTAAACAAATATTGACTAATATAATTTCAGAATTATTTCAATTATAGATAATCTAGCAAAATTAAATTTGTACATTTTAAAATGAATGGTTTGAATTTTGAGAAATCAATGGTGTAGTTATTCTAAGAACTTCTAGAAGATCCTAATACGTGACAGGGCCGACTCAATTATATAGGCAATTGAGACAGTCGCCTAAGGCCCCCAAATGGAAGAAAATTGCCTCTATTAAGGGCTTTTCACTTAGCAAAAAAATAATAGATTTGTCCCAAAATTTTTAAACAACAAAAATTAGTATTTTTTTTTTGAAAAGAATAATACTAGGGACAAAACAAAAATCACACTTCTTTAGAACTTACCTATTGTTATGCACTCAATGCTTATCCATTCAATGCGGTCAAGATTTTTTATTTAGATTTAGCTTTTAACTCTTTTTACATGTTATGTGTACAGAAGAAAAAAAAAAAAAGTTCTTTATTAGTTAGTTTTGGCTTCCCCAACATGTATTGTACAAAAGCAAAATAATTTTTTTATTTAGTCAGCTAGTTTTCTAAGTTTCTATCTTTTATACATTGTGTTACCTGTGTACTAATCTTAGCAAAATCGATATGCTTCTAGGCTAGATGAGATTACAGTAAAATGTAAAAGATCTCTTTTCATTTATCACATAAACTTAATTATTAATTTTACATTTCAAAAGATGCAGAAAAATAAATGTTTAATTAATAATAATAATATTAAAAATTAAAAAAAAATTATTTAATTAATATTTAAATATAAAAAAGGCCCTTATATATAATTGTGGACTTAGGCTCCGAAATGTATTGAGCCGTCCTGATACGTGGTAAACAAACATACATGCATTTGAATACAGTTGACATTCATAACAAAATGGTAATGGTGCACATTAATACAAACCTGTAGGGCGACATGCTAAGAGTCGCTCAAGAAGCTGTTGCAAATGCTGCATCCTTGAAAATATAAGTTCATTCTTCATCTCACGCACTGGTGTAGCTCTTGGAGGTGCCTGGTTATTTTGGCTAGCTTCCTCATCATCATCTTCTAATGCAAAAGCACTGCGTTTTCCCCTCCGGCTTTGCATCCTAAACTCAAGCCTTTCATCAAGATACAATGCATACGTTCTTATAAACGAAGAATAATCCCATGAATTTGAATGTGAAATGTCGCGGAAATCTGACAAGTTAAGAAGACGCGTGCCGCGCCTAGTTGAGAAAAAGATCTCTTGCTCATACGCAGGATCACCATCAGAGAGTAGCCTTTGGATCAAAATAAGTGTTTTAAGTGCCACAATCCAATTCTTAGTCTTGCTGAGGCGCCTAGAGAGGGTGTTCACACAAGAGCTTATATATGCACGTGAATAGCATGTTAAGCTAAGTATTTCACGTATGTGTCTCTCTTCTGCTGGGTATTCATCGTGTCTTGTTGCCTTCACAATGGCTACTTCAAGGTCTCCTAGTGAGTTACTGCTTCCAACTTTTGCTAGGCTTATGCTGGTCTGGTCCTTCACTGCTCCTATGGCTTTTCTGATTGTGCTTGGAGCCATGGATTTATATAAGTCAGAAATATGGTTATTTTGTTTTCACTTGGTGAGGCTGATCTGACAAAACAAAAGCTTCATTATAATGGTTTTTGAGTGATATGCAAATCATCAATCATGAAAAACTAATTCAAATATTCATTTATTATATTGTTAAGGTGACACTAATCACATTAATTGTCATACCAGTTTATACACATTTTGTAAAATTGGATTCATTCATGCATTCATATACAACAAGATGACATTTATACTAGCTTTTATTCAGTACAATCCGTAGCATGCATAAAAGAGAAAATACTACGATATTTGTGATATACCAGGTGTTAATGATGACACCATGATGTATTAACGTAATTGTAAGTACAAAAACCTTAATCATTAATCTAGTAAGGCAAAAAAGCATTATCACATCCCCTTGTTTATCTCTTTACACCAAGTCAATGAAATGAATGGCCTATCCCACCAACACATAATCCTGCAAACACACAGACACCAAAAGAAGAAGAAGAAGAAGAAGAAGATATCCTACCTGCTTCCGAAAGCACCTTAGACGATCTTCCTCAATCTTTAGAATGGTTGAGAATTTTTATTTTTATTTTTTTTGGAATTTATATTGTAGTACAAGCTTAAATTGTACAACAGTCACATCAAAGTTTGTTTTCCAGCTAAAAGAAAAAATTCCATAGGCAGCAGCTAGCTGCTGTTAAAAGGATTGTTGTTCTCTCATCTCTATACGTAGCTCTCTTCTCTTCTCCCTTTTCCTTTTGTTTTTGTCTAATGCTCTCTTCTTATTTTCCATCTCTTTTTTTCTCCGATTGCCAAGGATTAATTACACCCTCCTTATTTCAATGGACCATGCATAAGCCTTAATTTTAGCATGAAAACATGGAAATTTGATGGGAGATAATGATCCATATGGCACTTTGATATTTGATACAGTTAAAAGTGTTTGACTCAATGATTAAAAAACATAGGCCTCTTTTTTTCTTTTCTTTTTTTTTTTTTTCTTTTTTTTTAATGAAGGGTAAATTTTAGGTACGGTTAATTCTTTAAGGGTTATACATTAGAATCGCCAATTAACTTCAATAATTTAAACCACATGATTAAGTTTGTTTATTAGTTAATACAATAATGTAGTTGAATTCAATTAAAAAAAATTTAAGATATAGCATTCAAGAAATTGTAATTAAAGTTTGTCTTAAAATGAATTTATACGTTTTTCTGTTGTCAAAACCCTTTGACCCTTTCAACCTCGTTATGACCACAAAAAAATTTGTAAGTGAATAGTTACAGCTAGAATATAAATCCTCAATTTCATTTTATGTGTTCGGCTTTATACTCTACCAATCAAAACTTGTCAAAGAAGATTTGTATTCATTAATACTATAACGTACATGTACAACTTTCCATGGAAAACAAATTTACATCATATATATAAGGTTGGGCTTTTGAACTTTCAAGTGACAAACTTGAGTGAATTTGAGGAATCGTGCAAAAGGATATTTAGTAAAAAAATTTAAGAGGAAGAAAAGAAACAATTTATCCGAAAAGAAGGAGGAAGAGAGAAGAATAAAGAACTGAGGTAGAACGTGGAAACATATGAATTTCATTTTATTTATTTATGAACACATATGAGGCTTTGCACAAGCACCCCTATGCCCCTCAAAGTGAAATATGAAAAAGGAAAACAAAAAGTCTCATGGATCTGGCAAATCAAGTGATAGTTTAGGATAAATATTTAAAATTTACCCA
Source organism: Notholithocarpus densiflorus (assembly GCA_030021035.2). Classification (NCBI taxonomy): domain Eukaryota; kingdom Viridiplantae; phylum Streptophyta; class Magnoliopsida; order Fagales; family Fagaceae; genus Notholithocarpus; species Notholithocarpus densiflorus. The sequence goes on from JARYZH020000003.1 coordinate 11,968,133, forward strand.
AACTTTATAACAATAAAAAATATAAAAACCAAGTTATTTATAAATAGTTTGGGCTCAATTTGGGGGAAAAAAAACATGTTTATTTTTGTTCATTTAGCAAAACAGCCAACTCAAGCTTAAATTTATGCTTGATATTTAAACAAACTGAGCTCAAACATAAAAATGTACTTATAAACAAGCTTAAGAGCATGAGGCTTGGTTAAAATATATATAATAATATACGTTTTTATGTAGATTGTATAAATGTTAAAGTATATTTATATATACTTGAGATTAGATTATATAAATTTGTAAGCAAGTTTATAAGATATCAAATGATTATTTGCAATTAATTAACAATATTAAATAGTCCATTTTATAGTAAAATTATATATAATGTTAAACAACATAAGGTTTGTGAATTTAATTTTTACAATCATAAAAAGAAATCATTCTATCTAATTGATTATAATAATATAATTTTAACTATAATATTTTAATTATTTATTAATAATTAGCATATATTTTTTAGGGATAAAAAATGTTAGTCTTAATGTTTACAATATGTGGGAAATAAATAAGTTAATCAAATAATTCGTAAATAGGCTTGAGCTTATTTTAAAATAAAATGAACCAAACTTGAACAAGTAATCTCATTTGGTAATGAGCATGAGCTTAGCTTATATTTAAAAATTAAAATTAAATGAATAATCTTGTTTAATACTTGATTGCTTGACTTATTTACAACCCTACTTTTAGGGTGGAGGAGGAATAAGAAGATGACTTTTTACCACTTTAATTATAACCTGCCATGTCAATAGTCATGAAAAAAAATGTGTGCCTAGCTAGCTGTGTTTTAAAGCAATGGTAGCACCTGATAAAGATATTCGATAAGTTCGACACGATTAAGAAAAGATCATCTTCCATAGAAGCCCGGCAATCTTGGCAACCACTAAGACAAGAACAAACCATGATGTCCATGTCAAAAGTCATGAAAAAAAATGTGTGTGCCTAGCTAGCTGTGTTTTAAAGCAATGGTAGCACTTGAAAAAGATATTCGATAAATTCGACACAATTAAGAAAAGATCATCTTCCATAGAAGCCGAGCAATCTTGGCAACCACTAAGACAAGAACAAACCATGATGTCCCTGAGAGCACGACTAGGCCAGCCACAAACTTATATCCCTTTCCTGGTGAAGCTCTCTTCCAAGGTTGATTAAGCATTTGGTAATTATGAGTAGGTGAAGGATGCTTTCTTGAGCCATTAATTTGTAATAGTTTATCAAAGGATTGCACCCCCAAGGACCATCCACTATTATGAACTGGATTTTCTACAGCTGAGGCATGGCTTGCAGGGATGGACTCCAATAAGGATTGGAGACTTGAATAAATGGCACTTTGTGTTCCTGTAAACACATGTTACAATTATGAATTAAAAAGATAAATAAAAATCAAAGCTAAAGGATAAAGGAGAATACTAATACTAGCATTATCACTTTCACACGGGTTCACCACACAACATGTCTGCTCAATTGTTGTGAAAGAATTTGTGTCCTTAGACTAGAAAATACTAGTTCCACTTACCAGATTCTGTAACAGAAAAGCTTTCATATTCTTTGTGTAGTTCCCAGGGAGTAGTAGCTGGGTTATAAGACAATACTTCATCTTCATTAATTTTTGTTACTTCAAAATTGTTGTTCAGCTGGTAAAAAGTTGCAGCAATCAGATAATCAACAGAATATAAGTAAAATTATAATTAAAGCCTATATTGTAACATGGTTAGTGGGTTTAACACGGGTGAAGCCAGATTTTATTTCCAAGGGGGGCCAATTCATAAAATTTTAAAGATAAACAAACAAACAAACAAACATAAACCTAGTTAGTTACCATTGAAGACATATCAAGAGGCTCATGTGACCAATGTGGTTCCTTTAGGATCATTGGTTCCCCATCAATTGATTGAGGCATAGGAATATCAAGTATTGGATCATATAATCTTTCTGAATAGTGCACACCAAATCCCCTATTAGGGTTAATTTCAGACTCTTTTGCTGCTCTCAAGAACTCATTCTGTTCAAGCAACATTTGATCTGTAACACAATCTGCTGCCTGACTATTGCAGATATAGTGACCATTAATCTTGTTAAGTTCTGCCAGGAAGCCAAGATCCTCCAAATCTTTGAATATATCACAACCATCCCAACTTGGTGGAGCTTCATATTCACTTTGATTGAAATTGAACAAGTCCTGATACTGGTGGCAAACATGGAAAAATATTTGCTTAAGTAAAACTTGCTATATCATTGATGTTACCGAGTCACAACAGATAATAAGAACAAAAATGAAAGTCAGTCATCAAGCAATGCAATATCTAGTGCCCATTGTTCTTGTTGTTGCAAATTGAACACCTTGGTTTGCATATTTCAGTCCATTGTTTGATGGATGTACTAGATTACGAAGCATATTATTAGGAAATTATGTGTGTGCACTTATTTCACCCCACCCAAAAAAAAAAAAAAAAAAAAAAAAAAAAAAAATACCCATAAGAAACTGACATTGGTTTATATCCAAAAATGCCTAATTCTTCAATACACAGTACAGACTTTAAACCTCTTTAACTCACACTTATTTTCCAATGTGGGATTAACCCACTGTTTTTTCTTTTGAGAATACTAAGAGAATGTTTGATAACTGTTTTTTCTTCTTATTTTCTGTTTCCAAAAACAATTTTCTATTTTTGAGACAAAAAAACTTGTTTGATAACCCAAAATAGACGGAAAGCAAAAACTATTCTTAAAACTCAATCTGTGAAGGAAACTGAAAACATGCAAAATGCTGTTTTCAGTTTCTAATTTTCAAAAGTCAATGAAAACATGCATTTAATTTAATGAATCTATCTCATTTAATTAGTTAGCATTAAAGTTCAAATCCTATTAATAACGTATTTTAGTATTTTCTATTTTTTTTCTTTAAAAAACTATCTTTTTAATTTCAACTAACCAAACATGTTTTTGATTTTAAAAATACAAGAAAATTATTTTTTCTTTATATTCCCAAAAATAAGTTTTTGAAAATAGAAAACAAAAACTGTTACCACTTACCAAACATAACCTAAGTATTTTAATACATACACAGAGAGAGGGGAACAATAGCCTGGATTTAATATTGCATAAACACTAAGCAATCTTTACCATAAAGAATTTAGAGATATAAACTTTGAATTGTTCATATTATATGCTGAAATAAAACCTCTAAACACACCAAAAGAAACTGACTTTATAACGAACATAGACAACAACAATAGTCAAGCCTTCGTCCTAAAATTTTGGAGTTAGTTATAGATTCTTATAGATTACTTAGGTCGGTTATAATTATGAGATATTATACCAACCTCATTTTTATTATTGTTGTCGACAGGCCAAGTGGTTTCTTCAACCTTTGTTAAGTTATTGTCACCCTCTAAGGAAAAAGTAAATTCTCCACTTGACTCTGTTAAAATGGGAAAAGCCTCTATCGAAGATGAGAAGACGTTTGTGTCAACTGGCATGCTTTTCATCACCATAGACATATTTTGATCATCGTCAGCCATCACATGCTGTGAAGGGGGCTGGTCAGGAAGTTGGGGTGATTCAAAAGCAGCATTGTTTAGCATATCATCTTGACATGAGTCCCAATTTTCCTGGTTCAATGGTGTTCCACTCTGTACACCACTCTTATAGATAACTCTACAGAGTACATACAAATCCTGCATCATATGATTTACGCCCAAAAAAATCTCAGAAAACAGTGGCTATATAGCTAGAACAATTGGCAAACAATGCGATTGTCTATGAAGCTGAACTAATGTACAAAAGTTATTTAAGTAGAACCATAAAATAAGGAAAAATTATTAAATACTTCTGTAGTATAATGACGTGGTATTTGCACCAATAAATATAAATAATATATAAAAATGATTTTTTCCAAAGGATGCTCTAAAGTTAAGAAAATTGATTTAGAAAATATTTTTAGAAATTTTTTATGGAAAAAGAAAAAAGCAACTGATTTTCCTAACAGTTTTTTTTTTTTTTAATATTTCTTATAAAAGTGGTATCAAAATTTTTTTTTTAAAAATGATTTGTTAACAAATAGTCCTAAGAGCACCCATTAACTGAAACCAATATACAGTATTATATCACTTGTATTTCCAGAGTATTTAATAAGTATTAAAAAATAAATGAGAGTCACCCTCAAAAAGGAAAAAAGGTACCTGTATATTGATATCGAGGTCCTTATCAAGTAGTCTATATTCATGCATTACCCAACTTGTTCGGGCACCTCTTGGCGGCCGACCAGTGTAAAAGACAAGGATCTTCTTCATTCCCAAATTTTGTTCCCCATGAGAAATAGTTCTATCTCTTCCACTAACTTTCCAGTATCCAAATTCATTAGCACGATTTATTTTTGAACCATTTGCGTGCTTCTTGTTTCGGGGACAAAAGAAGTACCACTCGTTGTCACTAGATTGATATTGACTTCTTCCTATAGTTGATAAAAATGTAATTAGTATTAGTTATCACATGACGGAGCTAAATGAAACTAAAACATGTGTTAAGTTTATATATGTTTTGGTAAATCCTAGAGCCAAAATATATCAAATTATGATTTATATATAATTGTGTCTATCAAGAGCCTTGTAACTTAATTGACATATTCAACACTATAAAGAAATTTTGAGTGAAGCTTATTTCATTGGAAAGTAGACATTGCAGACTTCAAAACCAATGCAAATTTAATCTAATTTGGATTTAAAACGAATGAAATATGACAGTTAAAAATTGGTATAAAGTGTTGTACTTAAAATTCAATTGACCCTTTATTTCATATCTATTTTAAAGCATTAGATATTAAAGGTATTGATTTATTTACATCTTCTAATTTTTTTCTTCATTTTTTTTACTTTTTCAATACAAGAGTTAGGAGTATTTAGTCCCAAATTCTCTATACAAGAAAAATCGAATAATGCCGCTAAATCACAAGACTTTTAGGGCCCGTTTGGTATATGTGTTTAAAAACTGAAAATTATTGTTTGAAAACACAAACCAAACACCCTCTTAGTCTCTTAATATTCATATCACACATATTATATATCAAACAAATACCTGGAAGGTCCCAAGGAGAATATTTGTATAGGTCTAACTCCGAAATCACTTGGAAATGGGATGGGGCTCCAATGACTTTTCTCTTAAGATAGTAATTTAATAATTCAACATCTGTTGGATGGAAACGGAAACCTGGTGGAAGAAATGTGTTTTCCATCGAATTGGAAACAGCTGGCATGGTACACCCCTGAGGAAAGAAAAACAAAGCATCAAATCATTTTCTACCAAACAAAAAACAAAGAATCAAATCGTTTATTATTTATTGCAATGAATTATGATCGTGTTAACTGGCAATATAAGTATGTGTTTAGTGCAAAACAATGTGAGTGGGCCTTAAGCCCAATGACCTATACATATTAACACATAATTATGCATAAATTGTAAACTACTTAAATTTTAGTGCTTAATTTTCTTGGAATTTTACATTAGCAACTGCATACCACACAATTTAAGAGCTTTTTTCAAAAAAGAATAAATAAAACACTGACAGTTTGTTTGGACTTTGGATGGTTAAAATTAAAACAACATTAAAAAAAAGTTGAAAATTAGCATTTTTTTTTTTTGTTATAAATGTTTTGTTGCTAAACAAAATACTAGCTTTTATCCTTCTTCTAGATGCTACAATTTTTTTTTGATGGAAAATTTCCATCTAGATGCTACAATTAATATGGGGAAGACAGGTACTGTGAATAATCATTTACTAATCCTTGAATTTCTAACAGTGGAATAAACAGAAACAGCTGTTCAAGAAAAGAAAAGGTCTCAGCTTCCTCAAAATTTATGACTAATGGCCTACAGGAGGGAAAAATTCACCCTATTTCGTTGTATGTTTCTTCTTCCTTATAAGAGTATGGTCCACCCTCGTGTGAAGGAGAAGAAATATACAAAGAAAACACACAAAAACTTCTCCTACAGGAGAGACATAGTTTGCCACTATTTATTATAGCACTAAAAACTAATAAATGAACATAGACATCATTTTTGACTAAAATAGTCTAACACGCACTTTAAAACATACGTCATGGCTTGTCACTCTTTATTTCAACGTGGCCAGTATTTATTGCACACAAATATATGAATAAAATTATATTTCAATTCAATTTCATATTCCATAATAAAGAGAATTTTAATGTTTATTTATTGTTTGAGTCCGGTGGGTTCTTTTAGAAAAGTTAATATTACTTGTATGAGAAAAATAAAAAGTTATTCAAAAAATTAATTACTTTCTTTTTTCTTTTCTCATAAAAATTTATAAAAACACTTCTTAAATTGATGTTCTTAAGGCATCCGTTAATATTTTTCTTATTGCTTTTACCCTAGTTTCATATCCTTTCTTTGACCCCACACACAAACAAAGAAAAGATGAACACACTTTCATGGTTTAATGATTTTGAAGTTTCAAATTTTTCTATATATAATGCATGATTAGTCCATATAGTTGTAAAGTAAACAAAATAATCATAATATATAGTACAAGTACTACAACTTTAGGATTAACTAGTATATAAACCTTTTATTAGAGTTGATGCTAACACATTGTTCATAATAATAAAGATGAAATTGTTCAAGAGTTTTTCGTTATGGATATAGGTAGTGCTATAAACGAACTAAGTTGTTTATGAACAACAAGAACTTGGATTGAAAAAAAAAAAAAAAACTTGTTTATATTGGTTTGTTTAACAAATAAGTCAAACTAAAGCACAAGTTTAGGCTCGATTATTAAATGAGCCAAATTCAAACATAACAACGTGTTTGTAAACAAATTCGTGAACATGAGGCTTGATTTATCTCTCTCTCTCTCTCTCTATATATATATATATAGATTTGAGTTTGGATTTTATAATTTTGTAAATAGATCTATATGATAACAAATTATAATTTGTAGTTTATTGATAATATATATCGTCAATTCATAGATTTATGAAGTGGTAAAAAATTTTAGTCTAGTTTTTACTATATATGAGAAAAGAATAAATTAAACAAGTAGCTTATGAACAAATTCGATTTGTTCAATAAAAAAATAAACCAAACTTGAACACATAATTTTATTTTTTAATGAGCTCTAACTTGACCGTGATGGAAATAAAACTAAATGAATAAACTTAAAATTTTAGTACTCTGACTCATATACAACGTTCTTCCCTCTACCTCAACAATAATTCCAAATAGGCAGTCGGTGTCAAGAGCAAACGTACTAAACGTCTAAACCCATACTGATCCAAATATATGCAAACCACCGCCACTCTAAACCAATAATCCAGATTCTTTTTTTTTTGGATAATTAAGGAGAATAGAACTCCGAGTTTATAGGTTACAACTTAACCGGGTGTCACTAGGCTACAAGGCCCCGGGGGAATCCACGTTCCTTTTTAATCCATCATTATCCACAAAATCACATATTCACATGATTCTGTCCATTTGGATTTGTTTGCTGTAGCTTTCAGAGTGGCATCGAACCTAACGCTCTTCTATCGATTTCAAACCATTTCTTTCTCCTCGAACATTCACCATGTTTGTCCTCATCAACTTCCTTTTGTCTTTATACGCAATTACATCCCTTGTTCCAAAACTTCCTTTTTATGATGGATCTATATTTGAATTGTTGCCCTTCTTATCTATACTACTACTTGTTCGCATAACAACCAAACATGGAAAATAGTTGCATCTCCATCTTTGCAAACAAAAAAACAAAGAGCCCCTCGCAAGCTTTCACCTACCAGCAACATATAGGCATACATATGCCAAGATGCACTAGTTTCATGCCTCATCATGTGACCATACTCACTCATGCGCCTCACAATGATGGAGATGCATCAACTCGATCATTTTTTTGGCCACCCACTACGCTTTCATTTGCTAACGTATTTTCTTGCAATCGTTATCAGCCATCATCATCCTATGTTGATGACCACTGGCATCTGTTGTCACCCACATGCCCAAATCTCTCCCACACGTTCTGACCTAATTACATTTTACATTCCAAAGTTACGCATAATAATTCAAGCTACAGTCATTCTGTTCCAACCTATCATCCACACTTCATTTAATTTGGTCTTGCCTAGTTTACTCCACATAAAATCCGATTATGCTCCTTCATGGTCTCACCTTCTTTGTAACTCAAGTTATTTCCAAGTTTTCACCTTGAGTTTGAAGGGAGATGTAAAAGATATCAAAACCCAAGTTTTTTATACTTGGAGTACTAGCTTTATAACTCTGAATTAGTTCAGGATTTAACCTACTCTGTATATCCTTCAATGGGTTCATTATAAAACATAAGACTTAATAGCAAAAATATAACCATAAAGACTTTTAGCTATGAATGTAGGCCCTTAAGATCAAACCACAGTAATTTCATGCGTTTTTTCTCTTATTTATTTATTTATTTTAATTTTTGCCCTTATTTTCTTCTTCATAGATTCTCATATTTTATCATTATATCATAACTATGTCCTATTATTTTCAAAATGATATTAAAGCTATGTTTTATATTTTATAATATATAATAATAAACATGTTGACCCTCATGCTAAACCACATTAATCTAATTCGAACAAAACATGAAAATAATAAAAGCAACTACAATCAATTTGAACATTGGGTGGCCATGTAAGTATATGAAGTGGGCCCTGTGGAAATCCTATCATCCACTTATAATGAGATGACTCCAAGATCCCTTACTTGATTTCGAACAATATGCCACCATAAAAGCTTTAAGTATGTATTTTGTACTTCAATAAAAAAGAAAATAATTATTTTGTATTGATTTTTTTTTCAAAAAAAGAAAAATAAAAAAAGCTATAAGGAGCACAGTCAAAATTGCATTTGGAACTGCATATTACAAAAAAAAAAAAAAAATGATAATAATAAAAAATCAAAACATAAAATGTAAAACTTATGCCAATAAACTTGAGCAAAATGAAGCAAAAGAAGATCCTGCATTACCCATTTCTTGAACTCCGAAATAAATAACTAAAAGAGCAATTGAATTCTAAAAACAAATAATAGTGAGCAATTTACCTTTTTTCCGCGCACTTCTGCTTGATCTAATTACCACTAATTAGAATATAGGCAATGAACAGATATTGGAAAGGTTTAAAGTTTGGGAAAGGAATTTTGATAAATTTCAAGTTTTCAAGAGAGAAAAAAAGGGTTTTAAGAACGTTTTGTAAATAGCATTAAAATTTATTTTTCTTTAGAGATTACTATGATTGATAAAACAAAATTAAACTTATGTAATTATGGAAAGTAAATTTCGCTGTATTAAATTTCTTGCAATAAATTTAATGACGGACTACAAAGGAAAGATTATCTGGAAATAGTGATTGGTAGATAAGAACTAGACTAATAAGGCAATTCATCTTCATCATGCCCACACTTGGTATTGTGAATCCTGACATTATAAGTATGGGATACGGCTTGGGTCCAATGCTTTTTTGCACTGGATACACTACGATGCGAACATATATTTGAAATTGGACACATGTCTAAATCGTAGCGTGTCCAATGCAAAAAGACACTGGATACAAGCTTCACCCATAAGTATGATATAAACGTATTCTTCAAGAAAAATAGTTAGATAGTGATATTCATATATATAAACTAGCAATATATTTGTATAAGTAATTAATCCAAATGGATACCTTCTCATATAAATTTTCCAATTTATTTTAATATTTTAATTACATGTGTGACTCGTGTCTTTTATTTGATTTTAATTATATGGTTTGCATTGTGTGGTATACCTATCATATTTGTCTTAATGAAAAATGATTTTACAAACTTGAAGAGTTAGATGGTAAACCTATCTAGATGGTTAGTGAACAAACTCACAAGAGTTTGGAGTAACTTAAACATTAATAGATTTAAATTGGTTGGAAAAAAAAAAAAAAAAAAACTCCTCAAATCATCAATAATTAAAGTTAAATCTTATTATTTATTCCTCATTACAATTTTGTTACACACAACTTGCAAAATCGTATTTTAAAAATACGATTTTACTTATAATCGTGAAATCATGTTTTACACAGAATTTCACAATCTCAACTAAAATAATGTTTTCAAAACACGATTTTAATTGATGTGGTATTACGAATATTATATATATGGTGATGGAGTATAATGATCACAACACATAATAAGAGAACACAAACTACAAATTTTATGAAGTAAGACTAATTACTTTTTAGAAAATCCAAGAAAATCTCATTTACATTGATAAAAATAAAATAGTAGAATATTGGCATGTTGATCCCACAAGGATATAAAGCCGATAGGGAAAAAGTAGAAAAGTTTTTCAACGATGTGGTAGTGAAAGGGCATCGATCTTCAGCAATATTCCAGATCCAGAATCTCCTCTACTACCACTCAAATTGGCTTTGACAAAGACCAATTGACCTAACCTTTTGTCTTGTCTTCTTTCTTCTTTCTTCGTTTTTTTTTTTTTTTTTTTTTTCCTGAATCTTCTTTCTTCGTATTTATTGAAACCTACTTGCACGTAATAGGTAGACCATAACTTTAATTATTATTTATTTTTTTGCAGTTTTAATTAATTAATTTTTGTCAAATGATACTATTTAATGCTCCATTATGATAATTGTTACATTCTTTATCATGTCCAGATATTAATTAGTTTTTAATATAGGGGTTTAAAATTTAATTCCAGATCTCTTATAAACTTATTCTACGATAAAAAATGTGATTCGATTTTACGATCTATGTCTACACCATACTTTATTAGTTGAGTTAACTAAACTCATATAGTTTTAACTTTTATGAGTTATCCATAAAAAAAGGGTAATATTATATATATAATAATTTTCACAATATATTATATATTGGTTGATTTTTTAAAAAATAAAAAATAAAATTGATGGTTAAGGAATGAGATTTGAATCATAGACTTTTCTGTGGAAAATATCATGAAAATATGCTAGTTGAGCTACAGGGTGGCTATAAGATTCTTGGCTATATTGATTGAAATATTAAGTTATTATTAATTATTGAAGATCAATAGGTGACCTCAAAATATTTGTTGATTCAAAATATTTGTTGAATTAATAAGTTATTATTAATTCTCATATGAACCTAGACTCATACAATTTTATTGTTTAAATTTGTTACTTTAAGAATTATAAAATATATTGTTGAATATTGCTGTTATTCTAGACTTTCCACGGTCATAAAATATGTTATGAAAAAAATTTATTAAAAATGATCTACCTCTAAACTCATATTTTAGCAAAATTTTGAAAGATAAAGCAATTTTTCTAATTTTAAAAATTCATTTGTTTTTACTTTGGCCAATATCAAATTCTCTATCCTTTCTCATTTCTATTTAAATATTATTTTTATTAGATAAAATGCAATATATTTATATATAAATATATCTATATAATATAAAAAACCCTCAAAATTTTAGCCAAATGAATAATGTAAGGACCAGATTTGAGTCCCTAGCCCAAAAGATGAATGAACTTAGGCCCAAAAAGCCCAATATAATGAATTTGTAGAGAGCGGGTTGGAAAACTGGGCTTTAATGAATCAGACAACAAATAAAGTGGATTCAGATGACAAAAAAATGAAGATAGACTGGTTTAATCTAAAGAAAATCGTCCTCGGCACATCCGAGGAGATCAGTTCTTATATATTTCTCTCAAGTTTGATTACAAGTTCAATTCCTGATTGCTACAATGTTTTTCTCTTAATTTTCCGATCCCCTACTCTCTGGGTCTCTCTTCCATTTTATACTATCTCCCTTCTTTCCACTTTACCATCCACATGTAGGGCAGATTACTGGTATTTGATCCTTGTTCCATCAGCACATTCCTGAAGTCTCTGGTAGTAGTTATAAAGCTGAAAATTATTGTTCAGGTATCACCTCCACATTAATGCGGCTAGCTGGTTAGGTGCAGAGCATTCAATGTGGTGATAGCAACTTTCTCTTTAGATATTTTAGGACTTCCCTCTATTCTGTGCTTCTGTGATGCTTATCCATCTCAATAGAATCTCCTGGAACACTGCCCTGGATGGTAGACTACCACTTCGGATCTCGGCTTTGCTCAGCCGAGGAGAGATTCATCCTCGGACCATCCTTATGGACCCATATGATCAAAACTAACATCTTCACTTACTAACACAGACTCCTTTGATTATGTTCGCCCATCCTCAGACTACTTCATGTTCTCAGATTGGGCATTTGGCCCAATATACACAGACATATATATCGCTGGGCTTAACATCCCTACAATAGCCCCTTGAAATTCTCCTATCTGGCTCCTTGAGAAGAAAGGAGGATTTCGACGTAACCACAATGATCCCGTACCTTATCGCACCTCATCCCTGTCTACGCAGACATCTTTTCAACTGCCCAACGCACGTTCCTAACGCTTCGGTATCCGAGACACACCTTCATTAAATTCTTGCGGCTCTATGTTCTCCACGTTTTACGGTGCGATTCGGATCCAACGGTTGAGGATTTCGCTGTAACACGGGCAGGAATTTTCCCGCTTGTAACTCTCCTTTTGATATAAATACTGACCGGATTTATCACTATCTCACTTTAGCACTCATACACTGAACCTGCCAACTTACCCTTACTTACTCATGCCCTCACAAATACCAAGAGCCAGTCCGAGGAGAGTTTTCTACTTAGTGTAAGTCTTCATAAACCTTTTCATTTATACACTTTTTTATCTACTTTTCTTTTCTTCGTGTCTTTTTCTCCTCGGCTCCTTTTACTTCTCTCAATCTTCTTAGTACCTCCAAATCTTACTTAGGAATGGGTAGATTCGCCTGTTTGGTAGACTCCCTAGAGGGTTTAGAGAGCTTTAGAGCTCGGTATAGGATCCCGCTAGGAGTTGCCATCAGGTATTGTAAAGAAGGGTAATAGCACGAGGAGAGGCAAGAGGGAGAGGTAGTAATCTCAATAATTGCCTTTATAGAAGGAGGGATGAGAATCCCTATGGGTACAGTTACTAGGGACTACCTTAAGGCCTATAGGTTAGCTCCCACCCAGTGTGCACCCAACATGTTCAGAATCTTAGATAGAGTAGATGCCCTTAACAAAAGAATGGACTTAAACCTCACTCACCACGACGTCAATTGGATTTACAACCTCCATCACCTAATGAGGCAGGGGTATTACCTAAAATCTAGGTACCCCGAGGTCAGGCTCATCCAATGCCTCCCCTATTCCAACAAAGGCCTAAAAAAAGACTTCTTGATCGTATCAGGGGAGTGGCATGATGACCTCCTCTGTCCGACTAAAGAGGGGAAACTAGGTGGGGTTCTAGGTCTAGGTTTATAACTTCAAAGTTACCCCCTTTTCTTTTTCTTTTGTTTGTGTTTGTACATGAAATTTCCTTTGATTTGCGTTATTATTTGCTGATGATGTTTTTTCTTTCTCTTAATGGTTTTGCAAACAAAAACGCTGCTATTCCCAACTTCAATCTCATGAACCAGCCGAGCTTGAACAAGATCTTGAAGGCTGAGGTATTCGTCCACACAGACGGCCAACTGAGGGTAGCCCATCTAATCTTGGATTACATCCCCATCTCCAAAAGTTTCCAGGCGCCGAGGTGCGTAATCAAAGTAAGGGACCCTCGCTTACACTGGATTAGTGTTGCTGCTCCAGGCTTTCTCACCACCGGTCCCATCCCAGAAGGCACGCTTACCACCAATCTTATCCCTAGGGCATACCAAAGGTAGCACTGCCCTTCCAACGCGCTGCCGAGGAGGAGGCAACCCCATCCCAACCTTCAACTAAGGGAAAGGAAGAGGTCGTTGAAGTCTCTGACTTTGAAGACGACTTTAAGGTCTTCAACCAACCTCTATTTCCTGAAACCCCATCAGGTGACCTCGGCCATCCTTTTTTTGAGCAAGCAAGCCAGGCACAAGGAGACTCCCCCCTACCTGAAGATATGGGTATACAATGCAAGCCCAGGGTGGATCTTCTATCAGTTGGAGTCCCAAGCTGGGGATAAAGCACCCGAGAAGACCACCAGGTGAAGCTCCCCCCTCCTCCATCCTCTCTGCCTCCTCAGCCTGATCACGTGGACCATAAGAGAAAAAGGGACCAGAGAGGTCTCGAAGTAGTGGAAGGAGGTAAGGACCCCCTCCCTAAGGAGGCCGAGCACCAAAGAGGAGGTAAACAGGCCAAGGGAGCCTAAACCTTGGCAGAAAAAAAGTTGAAACCCAAATTGGGGTCCCTGCCTGGATGCCCGCTCCAGTGCTAGACGGAGCTCCCTTGCTTGCGGATGCTTCGATCAGAAAATTCCAAGATGGGAGGGCTGGCTACGTGGCCGATGCGGTGGAGCAAGCTTTACTGCTGCCTGAAGACATGATCGAATGGCGGTCAATGAGGAAGCATAAGGTCTTCCTCAGCCTAAAAAGAGACCTCGCTCTGGTAAGTCTTCTGTCTATCTTTTTTTTTTTTTTTTTTGTTTTTTTGTTTTTTTTTTTTAAACTCTAGTACTTATACTTTGCTGATTTTATTAGTACTTCTTCTTACTTTTTTTTTAAAAAAGGCTGTCTAGGCTGCCCACAGAGCTGAGGAAATAGTGATCGGCTCTCACCAGGCGATGAAGGATGAGGAGGGCAGGAGCACTGCTGCCGTGAAAGCTTTTGAGCTGGCAGAGAAGAAGTCCTAAGACCTTACTGCCAAGCTGGCTGAAGTTGATCGGGACAAGAAGAGCGCCAAGGTCACTCTGGATGTGGTGGAGAGGCAGGCGGAGGCTCAGCGCAAGTTGCTCCGCCAAGCCGAGGATGACCTTGCTGTTGCCAGAAGCCAGATCAAGGTCCTAACTAAGAAGTTGGAGGAGGCCGAGAAGGCCAAATTAGAGCAAGCCGAGCAAGAGGGTTATGATGTGGGGGTAATCGAGACCGAGGAAGCCCTTAGGGCTGAGGTCACGCAGGTGTGCAGATTCTACTGCCTCCAAGTGTGGAATGAGGCTCTTGACCAGGCTGGGGTTGAGGCCTCCTCTGCCCTTAGGAGTGCAGAGAATGTGTACTACCCCCCAGCCCTACGCACCTCAGGCTCCTCGGGCTCTAAGGCCGACCCGATCTCCTCGGTGGCAGATGAAGGTAAGGCCAGCCCATCTAAAGCTCCTCCTGTAGCCAACATCTCCTCCAAGGAAGTAGAGTAGGCCAAGGACACTAAAAAGCTAGGAGATATCAACAAAGAAGTGGTCCATGATGCTGCCCTACCTCCAGCTGCCCCCAAAGACCCTTTAAAGGAGAAAAAGGCTTCTCAGAGCATGGAGATTGTGCTGGCAACTCTCCCCATACCTTCAAAGGAAGATTCCAAAGGTAAGAGTCAAGTTTCCACCACGGCAGCATCTACCCAGCTTCCCAAGAATCCAAAAATGTGATAATGAGGTATAACTTGACTTATTGATCTACATAAGTGGTAGCATGATTCTCACACATCACATGATCAGTAGCAAGACATGTTAAATTTACCAAGTCCTCCATCTCGGCAAAGTATAACCTTAACTTCAAAAACAAACACATTGATGTAGTATACGTACAGGTTTAACTCTACTCAATCCTCCATTCATTAGTAAGTTTAATGGACTAGAGGAGCAATTAATTCTCAAACAGACACAGATATTCCAGCAAATGCTTTAAGTGATGCTCATGAACATTCCTTTTTTTTTTTTTGAACATGTTACTATAGTAAAGATCTTTGCCATGTAGAGTGGCTGATTCTATTTGATATTTAAAGAATCAATAAGAAGTACTAATTTACTTTAGGCATGTAGTCCGAGAAGCCTGAAATAGCTAAGGCTCTATTTGATATATGGTAAAATGCTAGGAAATGTTAATTTACCCACAGTATATGGTCCAAGGAACCAGAAATGACTGAGGTTCTGTTTAACACTTAGTAGAATGTCATAAAGTGTTTATTTACCCAAAGCATGTGGTCCGAGGAACCAGGCATGGTTAATGTTCTGTTTAACACTTAGAAAGGTGTCGTTAAGTATTAATTTACCCAAATTATGTGGTCCGAGGAACCAGGCATAATTAAGGTTTTGTTTAATACTTAGAAAGATGTCATTAAGTATTAATTTACCCAAAGTATGTGGTCCGAGGAACCAGGCATAACTAAGGTTCTGTTTAATACTTAGAAAGATGTCTAGAGATATCAATTTACCCAAGGTATATGGCTCGAGGAGCCAGGTATGACCAATGTTCTGTTTGATATTCAAAATGATAATAATAGGAAGCTCAACAGATAACGTAATAAACGAGAATGTGACAAGGAAAACTTTCATTAATAATAATACATTTTCAGGTTATTTACATTCCAGGGGCGTGGTACAACATTTTCATCTAGGTCTTCAAGATGATACGCACCTATTCCAGCCACTGAGGTGATGCAATATGGCCCTTCCCAGTTGGGCCTTAACTTTCCCCATGCTGAGTTCTTTGCAGTACCCAAAACCTTTCTTAACACCAAGTCTCCAGGCGCTAGTGGCCTTAGCTTCACATTGGCATCATACCATTGCTTGAGCTTGTGTTGATAATAGGCCAATTGGACCATGGCATTTTCTCTTCGCTCTTCAATTAAGTCTAAACTCTTCCCTAACAGCCCATCATTGTTGCTCGGAGTGAATGAACTCGTTTTCAGCGTTAGGAATCCAGTCTCCAGAGGAATAACAGCCTCGGCTCCATAAGTCATCGAAAAGGGTGTCTCCCCAGTTGACTTACAAGGCGTGGTCCGATATGTCCAAAGGACGTGTGACAACTCTTCCAACCATTTTCCTTTTGCATCGTCCAATCTCTTCTTGAGTCCATTCACTATGACCTTATTGACAGCCTCTGCTTGTCCATTCTCCTGTGGATAAGCTGGGGTGGAATACCTATTCGTAATTCCCAGGTCGCAGCAGTACCTTCCGAAGGCTTTACTATCAAACTGAAGTCCATTGTCCGAGATGAGTGTATGAGGGATCCCAAACTGAGTGACAATGTTTTTCCAAACAAATCTCTTGGCATCCACGTCCCTGATATTTGCCAATGGTTCAGTTTCAACCCACTTGGTGAAGTAATCCGTGCCGACTAGTAAATATCTCTTATTCCCTGCTGCCTTAGGGAAAAGTTCAACAATATCCAAACCTCATTGAGCAAAGGGCCAAGGGCTGGATAGAGGATTAATGACTCCCCCTAGTTGATGAATGTTTGGGGCAAATCTTTGGCACTGGTCACACTTTTTCACATATTCTTGTGCTTCCTTCTGCATGTTCGACCACCAATATCTCTGCGTAAGGGCTTAGTAAGGCAAGGATCTACCTCCTGTGTGGCTTCCATAAATCCCTTCATGTAACTTCTCAAAGAGTAGTTCTGATGCCTCAGGGTGTAGGCATAACAAGTACAGCCCAAAAAAAGAGCGCTTATACAACTTTTGGTCCTCAGACAGGCAAAACCGAGGAGCCTTTCTTCACACCTTGTCGGCCTCGGATTTACTCTCGGGCAAGATGTCTTCCTTAAGGAACAGCACAATAGAGTCCATCCAGCTAGGACCCATCATAATTTAATGAATATGAGGCACGTTTCTCCCTACTTCAGTAGGCTTACACAAGTTTTCCATAAGGATCACCTGAGTTAAACTTTGTGCCGAGGAGGTTGCTAGCGTGGCAAGAGAGTCAACATGTGTATTTCTACTTCTAGGGATTTGCGATAAATTAAAAGACTTAAATCCTGACTGTAAGTGTCTAACCTGGTTCAAATATTCCTACATTCTAAGATCCTTGGCTTCTAGCTCTCCCTCTACCTGGCTGACAATCAATCTCGAACTTGAAAATATCTCCACTATTTTTTGAACCATGGTCATTCCTGCCAACAGAGCTTTATACTCAGCTTCATTGATTGTGGCCGAGAAGCCCAATCTCAAGGATTTCTCAATTATGATCCTCTTGGGAGATATCAGAACTAGCCCCACTCCAAATCCTCTATTATCGCTGCACCATCAACGTATACCCTCCAGGACAAAGGTTCTTGTAAGGAGACTAAACCAATTGATTTTCCATCCATGTCCTGCTTCTCTATTCTTTCTTCTAATGGGGATTCAGTAAACTTGGCCACCAAATCAGCAAAGACCTGACCTTTGACAGAGGTGTGAGGCATGTACTTGATATTAAAAGCCTCTAGGATCATGCCCTACTTGGCAATCCTCCCTGTATAATCAGCACTTCGGAGTAGAGATCTGAGCGGAAGTTGGGTTAGGACAACAACTGTGTGTGATTGGAAGTAGTGGGGGAGCTTACGCGTAGCATTCACCACTGCCAAAATGGCCTTCTCTAGTGGTAGGTATGGACCTCGGCCTCATGTAGTGACTTGCTCACATAGTAAACTGGCCTCTGCACACCATTATCAACCTGTACTAGCACCAAGCTCACCGCGTGGGAGGCCATTGTAATGTAAGCAAACAAAACCTCATCCACCTCGGGTCTGGACATAATGGGTGGCCTAGAAAGGTATTCCTTCAACTGCTGGAAAGCCAGGACACACTCCTCGGTCCATTGAAATCCCTTCCACTTGTTCAGCAACTGAAAGAAAGGCCTACACTTGTCTACTGACCAAGAGATGAATCGGTTTAAGGCAACAGTCATTCCTTTCAAATTTTGGATCTCTTTGGGATTTCGAGGTGGTTGTAGACTATTAATTGCTTTAATTTGGTCATGATTGACTTCAATTCCACGGTGAGTAACCATGTATCCCAAGAACTTCCCTGATCCGACACCAAAAGAGCATTTAGAAGCATTAAGTCGCAGCTTGTGCCTCCTCAAGATCTCAAAGATATTCCTGAGGTTGTTAACATGCTCGGATTCTAACTTACTCTTGACCACCATGTCATCTATATAAATCTCGATGTTTTTTCCTAGCTATGGCTTGAACATCCTAGTCATCATCCTCTGGTAGGTAGCCCCCGCATTCTTTAAACCAAAAGGCATCACTTTGTAGTGGTAATTTCCAATGGGGGTGACAAAAACTGTCTTCTCTTGATCACTCAAAGCCAATGATATTTGGTGGTACCCCTAGAAGGCATCCAAAAAGCTCATCCGAGGAGGCCGATGACTCAGCTTCAGGCTGGTGCATAATTGCAGCCACCAAACACTGCCTAGTCATGGATTGACACCCAACAAGCTCTTTAACTTGGTCCCCGGACGGATATTTTACCTTCAAATGCAGGGTGGAAGAAACAGCCCCTAGGGCATAGAGCTAGGGTTTTGCCACAATGGCCGTGTAGGGAGAATAAGCGTCCACCACAATGAAGTCCATCTCTACTACTTCTGAACCTGTTTGTACGAGTAGTCTAATCTAAACCTTTGGAATGACAACTTTTCCATCAAAGCTTACCAAAGGTGAATCATAGGCTGTCAAATCCTCAGGTTTCAGGTTCAGCCTTTTGTATAAGTCGTGGTACATAATCTCTACACCACTGCCTTGGTCTACCAACATTCTCTTCACATCATACCCTCCTATCCTGAGTGTGACCACTAAAGCATCATCGTGTGGCTGTATGGTTCTAACCTTGTCCTCATCCGAAAAGCTCAACGCCGGTCGGACCTCCCTTCTAGCCCTCTTCGGCTCTAGATTAAAGTCCTTGGCGTGTGGCCAAGCTACAAACATCACTCTGGAGGGCTGCGAGCCAGTTCTCCCAAGAGCAGCAAAGATGACATTAATTGTACACAAATGGGGTCTTGAAGAAGCGTTCCCCTAAGCCTTCGACCCTGCTTGGTCTTCGTGCCCATTGGAGTGCACAACCATTCTCTAGTTGAAGTGACTCACATGCTTCACAGGGTTTGTTCGACCATTGTACATGATGAACGTTGGCTGAGTGAACCGCTGAGGAAGTCTACTTTCCTCAAATCTGCGCGTGAAAGGTGACTTGAAAATTTGGTTGAGTGCTCTACTCATCGCATCATTTCCCAAGCCTTTGGAAGATGAAATTCTGTTTCTACGCTCATGATGGTAGTCCTCATCATACAAGAAAGACTCACTAGGAGGAGTCATTGATCTGCGTCTATAACTACCATCCTCTTCACCGTCAGAAAAGAAGTTAGAATTGGAGGGAGTTCGCCTTCGCCGTTCGTGGCGCAACTTCCTCTTTAAATGATCAATCTCCTACTGCATGTTCTTGGCATCTTCCTCATGAGAAAGGTGGCTCCCACCCCGAGACTGGCTCCTACTAGTATGGGTAGTATGCACACTCCCTTCCCGGTCCCTTCTTCGTTCAAGATTACGAAAATGATCTTGACGCGAAGACCCTATAGATTCTGCCTGATTCAAACCTGAACTTACCATAGTTGGACGTTAGACTCACTACAACACTAGAATTCCCCACAGACAGCGCCAATTGTAAGGACCAGATTTGAGTCCCTAGCCCAAAGGATGAATGAACTTAGACCCTAAAAGCCCAATACAATGAATTTGTAGAGAGTGAGTTGGAAAACTGGGTTTTAATGAATCAAACAACAAGTAAAGTGGATTCAGATGATAAGAAAATGAAGATAAATTGGTTTAATCTAAAGAAAATCGTCCTCGGCACAGTCCGAGGAGATCAGTTCTTATATATTTCTCTCAAGTTTGATTACAAGTTCAATTCCTGATTGCTACAGTGTTTTTCTCTTAATTATCCGATCCCCCACTCTTAGGGTCTCTCTTCCGTTTTATACTATCTCCCTTCTTTCCATTTTACCATCCACGTGTAGGGCAAATTACTGGTATTTGATCCTTGTCCCATCAGCACCTTCCTGAAATCTCTGGTAGTAGCTATAAGGCTAAAAATTACTGTTAAGATATCACCTCCACATTAATGCGGCTAGCTGGTTAGGTGCAGAGCATTCAATGCGGTGGTAGCAGCTTTCTCTTTAGATATTTTAGGACTTCCCTCTATTCTGTGCTTCTGTGATGCTTATCCATATCAATAGAATCTCTTGGAACGCTGCTTTGGACGGTAGACTACCAGTTCGGACCTCGGCTTTGCTTAGCCGAGGAGAGATTCATCCTTGGACCATCCTTATGGACCCATATGATCAAAACTAACCTCTTCACTTACTAACACGGACTCCTCTGATTATGTTCGTCCCTCCTCGGACTACTTCATGTCCTCGGATTGGGCATTTGGCCCAATATACACAGACATATATTGTTGGGCTTAACATCCCTACAAATAAATTCCTTTTACTTTTAATTTGCACTGTAAGAAAAATATTGGATTGAATCCCTTACCTCATTTGTTATAAGTGAAAAAAAAAAAAAAAAAAAAAAACCTAGTGTTGTTTGGATTCCCTTGCCCTTCTAGCCTTTTTATTTTGGAGAGAAAAAAAAAAAATCCCAAATGGACCACTATAGTAAAGATGTACAGCTACTCACATAAAAGGAACAATTATCAACCACATTCACATATATAAAATCAAAACATTCCTTCTATTGTTGCTATTTATACATATAAAAATCCTTCTATTACATTCATTTTTCTTTATTGATTGACATATGGTATTCAATTAAAAGATGAACATACACGCCTAATCTCTCCCTGAAAACCTGTCTTAACACCAATCCGACCCATTTTGACTATGGAATCAGCAAAATCAACCTCAAAAGCTTGTACAGACAATGGACTGGGTAAACTAAAGTAGGAATCTATTACACTCTTGGTTGTCTCATCATCATTGAGCCTAGCATCTGATGCAAGCACAGCAAAACCGTTCCTAATGTTTTGCAAAATATTGATGTCAAATAATTGTTCACTCCCACTATCCATTGCCAACCTTACATTAACATCTCCATCTTTAGGGCACCTGGCCTCTAAGCCTGGAAGGAAAGTAGGGTTGATAGATGGATCAGACGAGACTCCTTCTACATTTGGGAAAAAGTTGTGAAGCCGTTTGTTCATGAAGAAGCACGCTGTGGTTCCAATTGTATGTGCAGCTGAAAGTTTTAACACAAAAGGGGGTCAGTACCAAGATAATCATTACAATAAGATTGTTAACGTCTTGTTATTAGTATATAATAAAGGTTAAATTCTACTAATATACTCTGAAGTTTGGGCTAATGCCAACCAGGTCCAAAACTTTTCAAAACTAATCAATTTGGTCTCTAAAGCCAATTTAGTTCATAAACAATTAGTTTTTTTTTTATAATTGTTTTAGAGATTAAACTGGCTTTAGGTAGCTCAAAAAAAAAAAAAAAAAAAAAAAAAAGGCTTTAAGGACCAAATTTGTTAATTTTGAAAAGTTTTAGGCATTGGCCCAAATCTAAGAAAGTGTGAATAAAATTTACTCTATAATAAAATAATATCAATGATGATTATAGGTCAACATGATGTTTCAATTATAATAAATTATATTAACAACCATAAAATAAATAACTCCAAAAAACATTCTTATACTACATTATATTTATAAAAAAAATAAAGGTCATTTTGTCCCCTAACATCAAGAAAAATACACAAAAACATTGAATTTATGCCTTTAGCTATAACCAATGAATTGTTGACAATTTTTTTTTTTGAAAAATATATATTATATATCATGAGTATTTATTGCTCTTTAGCCTACACGTGTATTTTAGGACACCGGCCAAAAAGTTAAATTAAACATAGATATTTTAACCACAAAAAAAAAAAAAAAATTAAACATAGATATCAAGAAAAATACACACAACAACCATTTGTTGAGAGTAACAACGAACAAGGTGTTCCCTTTTTGGGAAATTGTGCACTACAACTGACTCTTAAATTTGTGTCTTAGCACAGTCATTAAGGATAAGAATCCTAAGATTTATCTTACCAGATAACTTTTTTCAGTGTTATTAGTTAGAAAAGAAAGAAAAATAGAAAGAAAAAAAAAAATCTTTGTTCATATCAGTTTAAGTTTTCACCAACCATAATGTCATTTGAACTGCATGAGAGAGAGAGAGAGAGAGAGAGAGAGAGAAGAGCATAATATTCATACTGTCATGTATACATACCACTAAGAAGCACCAAGTCTTTCTCTGTGAGTCCCTTCTCGAAAAACTTGGCCTTAAGTAGCTGAATTGAATCATTCACATCCGGCATAGCAGCTGCCAATTCAATATTGGAAACCCGGCCATCTCTTCTGCCTGTTAAAACTTGGTATCCTGGTCCATTTGCCTACACACAAAATAAATATTACTATACTAAATATTCCATATTAATTACTATAGCATAAAATAAAAATGAAAAAAATTCACAAAATTAAAGAAATCCCTTTTCTTGTATCAAAAAATTGTACCAAGGCTACAGCATCTCGAGCGGCTAAAGCCACTATGTCTGCACAAGAAACCACTCCTGGACACACACTTTCCAATTCTGCTTTCGCTTTCTCTATCTCTTCAAACCCTCTAACGCCTTGGTGTGGCGATGCTCGTTTCTCAGAAGTTAGACCATTGTCGATCAAAATCGAACCATCACACCCCTATTCATGCCATCAAAATCAATCCCATCAATCAATCAATATGTAGTTTTTGCTAAAATCTTATTTATTAAAAATTGGTTAAAATATAGTAAATAAGTTGTGGATAACTTTTTTTTATCTCAGTAGCACTGAACGGAGGTTTGAATCTCCCTCTTCACTTGTTGTAAGAAAAATAATGATAAATAATAAATAAGCTAAAAAGCTTGAATAATTAGCTGTTGGGAAACGTGGAATATGTGTGTATGTATGAGAGAGAAACCTCAACAAAGCAGTCATGGAAGTGGAGCCTAAGCAAGGCAGCAGCCATAGTAGGATCTCTGGCAATGGCATCTTGAACTACAGAGAGAACTATAGACTCAGCATTTGGGCATGTTTGTGCGTAGAAACGAAAAGCCAGTTGTCCATCACAAGTCCCAATAAAAAATATTACTATGATAAACAAGAGAATCCTCATGAATGATGATTGTAAAAACATGGATGAGTTAAGAAATGAAGAGGGCCGAGTAAAGGAGAGATATATAGGAAGAAAAATAAATAGGGGTTCAGAGTAATGTGAGAGACGAAACCTGAACCTCAGTGGTTCTTAATAAGTTGACAGCTTTGAGGATACATATGATGGCAATGTGTCAACTAATATGCATGTGCTTTGTCTCTTTCCTATGCTTACTTTTTTGTTTCTTTTAAGTAATTTCCTAGCTCATCAAGCTTTTCCTTTTTACAGTTTACACGTATCATTTCTTTTCGGGTAAAAACTAGTTCATGCACCTGTTATATTTATACAAACATTGACACACATTAGTTCATGCACTTGAAAATTGTGACTTTTAAGTCATGATATACGTACAATTTTAGGGTGTATAAAAGTGTGTATAATAAGGTGCGCGCAATAAACATCGCACTTTCTTTTCTTCTAAAAGACATTTCTTATGGTATTTTAAAGTACGTAGTTTTAGATATACTGGGCTTGGACAGTGATAGTTGCACTGGCACACCTTATTTTGTGCATTCCGTGTGCACACTGCACACTCTAATGTGAATACTATGGAAATTAATGGGAAGATGCCAGTCACGAAACTGAAATCTAGTCATCTAAATTATCAAAAAATAAAGAAAAAATAAAGAAAAAATAAAATAGTTAGCTAAATGTTAACCTTGACATGTGTAGTGGGAATTAGGAACAAGCTGCAATTAGAGATATGGTTTTTTGTTTCTACTCTCTTTCAATCCCTACGTTTCTGACTACTCTCAAATGCGTTCCAGATTGCCCCCTTATTCATGAAAAATTATTAGGTACTCTCGGAGTACCATAAATACGTACTCCCTCATTTCACATAAATTGTGGGTCCCATCATTCATGTGAGAGGAAGAAGTACGTATTTATGGTACTCCGAAAATACACAATAATTTTCCCTTATTCACCTCATAAAATATTTCTTTGCTCGGGCACAAAAATAAAGAGAAATCAAATTTAAGTCAAAAAGTCAACTACGTATAATGGCCAAGGTCAATTGCTTCGTTTTATAAGATTCTCATCCGAAAATGATAAAAGAAAAAGGGAAAAAGTTAACACAGTCTCGTTTATTTATGAAATTTTTTAGAAATTTTTTAGAAATTTTTTATGATAAAATAAAAAAGTAACTAATTTTTTTTTATAACTTTTTATATTTATCATGAAAGTAGTATACAAACTTTCTTAAAATTGTCTATTAATAAATGTCTTAAAGATACCCGTTAATTAAATAAAAAAAAATTACATTTTATTTTAGCTCACAAAAAAACAATTTTTTTTTAATCTATTTTAAATACCCACTTTTAGCAGACTCTGGGGTTGTTTGGTATATAATTTTAAATACATGATTTTAGTTTTTAAACAATATTACACGTATTTTTACACACTTTTTCACCCACATGTATTTCCAAAAAAACTGAAAATAGTTGTTTAAACACACGTACCAACCGGGCCCTCTATATCTTAATTTTTATTTTGCATTACATAACATTAAAAGAATCTATTTTCTACCCACACCAACAATAGTAACTGAACAAAAAACACACCACCACCTCATTTCCAAATCTATTGCCACTAGTGCACCAAAATCCAAAACCAAATCCACCCCTGACCTAGCAGCAAACCACGTCGACGACCACCAACACCACCAATGACCCACCCCGACCATAACAACCCAATTTGTGACCACAACAACCCCGGCCACCACAACCAATTTGCAACCACCACAACAACCAAATCTGCTTGATTGGATCTCACATCCAATCTGAGAGTAGAGACAATTGCTACGGTGGAGAGAGGAGAAAATGTGCAAGAGAGGGGCAAAGATAGGGTATAAAAATTAGGTTTTGCCTCTCCTAATGAGAATGCTCTATGTGCAAATTGGCTAAACCATTTATTACAAAATACAATATTTGACTAAGTTTGATTGGGGTTAATCAATCTTGACTAAAATCCAACCGTCTGATTGAAGTGAATGTTGGACCAAAACATAAGGGTATGTTTGGTAACTATTTTTTCTCCTTATTTTTCAAAAACAAATTTCTATTTTTAAGACTAAAAAACTTATTTGGCAATCCAAAATGGACAAAAAACAAAAATTGTTCTCAAAACTCAATTTGTGAAGGAAACTAAAAACATGTAAAATGCTGTTTTCAGTTTCTAGTTTTCAAAAGTCAATGAAAACACGCATTTGATTTAATGAATTTGTCTCATTTAATGAGTTAACATTAGAGTTCAAATCCGGTATTTTATTAAATTTGAACATAAAAGCCAAACTATTTAGTTAGTTAGCAACGTTTCCAAACTATTTAGGAAACTAGCAACTCAAGTCTTTTAGACTCGATTTCACTGTGGCAAATCGAGGTTAAGAGACTCGATTTCTGTGTGCTGGCAAAGCTGAGGTGGACTAAAACATTCATGTGGAACTCAAGTCTTTAAGACTCGATTTCCTATACACCATTTTCTTCCTTCGTTCTTTTTCTCTTTTTTTTTTTTTTTTCCTTTTTTTTTCTCCATCTGCCGTCCCACTCCCTTCTTCTAAGCTAAAAACCCAATCCAGTTCTTCCTTCTTCATCTAAATCCATTTCTCAAAATCCCAACCCAAATCACGATCTCAATTGGAGCAAAAATCCAAACCCAAAAATCACAATTTCGGCATCGAAGCACCATTGGTTTGTCTCTTGATTTGTTTTCTGTTTTTTCTGGGTTCGTCTGTCTCGGATGGAATATTTTCTATTGTGGGTTTGTGTTTTCTGGGTCTGTTAGTGTTTTCTGGGTTGATGTTCTAGGTATTTTTTTCTTTTCTAGTTGGTATGCTTGTGTTTTCTGGGTTGCTTTTCTGTGTTGTTCTGGGTTTCTGTGTTGGTCTGTGTTGAGTTTTCTTTTCTGGGTTACTGCATTTTCTGGTTGCTGCGCGTTTTCTGGTTGCTACATTCTATGATTTCTTCTTGCATTGGTTTGTGTCGAGTGTTTTGTGGAGAGAACTTGAGTTCCACGTGGATTTTTTTACTCCACCTTAGCTATGCACCTTATGGAAATCGAGTCTTTAAAACTCAATTTGCTACAGTGAAATCGAGTCTAACAGACTCGAATTGTTAGATACCTAAATAGTTTCAAAGCTGTGCTAACTAACAAAATAGTTTGGCTTTTATAGTTATTTAAAAAAAAAAAAAACCTTCAAATCCTAGTGACAACATATTTTAGTATTTTCTATTTTTTTCTTCAAAAAACTATTTTTTTTTAATTTCAACTAACCAAACATGTTTTTGATTTGAAAAATACAAGAAAATTATTTTTTCTTTATATTCCCAAAAACAAAAATGTGAAATTTGAAAACAAAAACAATTACCAAACATAACCTAAATATTTCATTTTTTTTCTTCTCTAAAAATGAGCAGTCATTTAGGAATATTGGATATAACGCAGACAATATGTTGTGAAAATAAAGGAAATATTATGACTTGTAGCTCGTTTTCCATACAGTGTTGGAAATTTTGTCTTTTTTAGTTAAATAAATAAATAATATCTGATTCGTGTGAGTTAGGTGTTATTGGAAAACTTGTTGGACAATCTTCTTTTATGAGTATAAGTTCTGTTTACAAATATCTTACCCAAACACAACATAAGAAATGAACTCGGAATCACAAAAACAAGAAAACTTTTAAAACATGAACGGTAGCAACATTCTCATGCCTGCATCTCCTTAGAACCATTTAAATCAAAATAAAGCACAAATAGAAAATTGTTAGTATTCTACAGCTACACTTCCAGGTATTTCACTGACAAACTAAACTTAAGACTTCTATATTTTCGAGAATTGAAAAATTTCAAAGAATATATCTTTTGTATTAAAGAAAAAAGGGGTCACATATGTGTTCACTGTCTCCTACCAACTTAAACCCTACTCTTGTATGGTGTGGGATTGTCCAAGTAATAATGGAACATGCCACAACTTAAACCTATAACTTTCCAAACTCATATATATGATGGGTTATAAAGGCTTCTTATTAATAAACCACACCGAGTAGGTGGTAAAGATTTCAAAGGATATAATAATGAATTTCCATAGGAATAGATTTTACAAACCAAACAGCAAACGGCCCAAAGATTTTTGAACTTACCCATTAATATTCTCATTTAGCCCACTTGATCCCCCAATTCTCCTTATTTAATTTGTACTCTTGAGTCATGACCCCAAAATCCATATCAGCCCAATAAAGCCCGTAATCAATCAACCCCACCTAAAAGCCCAAAAGCCCAAAAAAGAAAAAAAGAAAAAGAAAAAGAAGTAATAGCTGTAATATAAAAAGACCAGGTCAGGTCTCCCACACCCTAATTCTATTCTATATTTCTACTGCGCAAAGTTAACGCTACTTCAACTTCGACACACACTCGCTTTTCGCCGCTCTCTCTCTCTCTTTCTCTCCGCCGAATTTTCAGATCTAACCCTTCGTTTCTACAGGTATGCCGATTCCTCTTTTTCTCTTTTCTTTTGTTACTTGTCTGCGAAGTAATTGGTACGGATCTATTGTTCGTAATTGTGTTTCCGAGATTTATGTTTACGATTTTAATTTATTATTGGAACAAATAAAAATTGAAGCTTTTGTTGCTGTGGATAATTAGGGTTTCGTTGACACAAAGCTCTAATTACTTTGGGTATTTTGTGGACAATTAATTAGGTTAAAATTATGCTGTATTGGGCATATTTGTAAGGGTTTTTGGGTGCTTCTTTTTAATTTTTTTTTTGTATTTGTTTAACTTTTATGAAAGTTCCAAAGATGTAGATTTGATAGTAATATCCTAAACCTTGATTAATTTGTGTAAAATTGAAGTGTTGGAGGACATGGGTCGTGGATAAAACCTAAGTACAGTTACTTAGGTGTTGTACCTTAAGTTTGCCAATTGAATTTAGTCATATAATTGTATTGATGGATAAACCACATGGTTGAATTTAATTGTTGTTGGAAAAGTTAATACTGTTTTCGATGCGTTGGTCAATGCTTTTGTGCGGTTGAATTCAATCGGGGAATCTAAGGTACAGCATACAAGGAACTGTACCTAAGTTTTGCCCATTGGTCATTTACCATATGTGGTAATAATTAGGTAGAGTTGAAGTTAGCCGTGGAAGCTGAAGGAGAATGGCCTGTTTCTTTGTCTTGATGATATGGAATTGTTATATAAAAGAAGAGTATGGTACTGATTTGCGAATGTTTTATTTTATTTGTACAAATCTAGTTACTGATTATTGCTTCTTGTTCTTGACTCTTGGGAGAGACTATTTTTTTTTTCTTTGATATGCTTAAATAGAAATAGTGGGTTGTACTGTCTGGTTATGATTTGTGTGAGGCAATTTTGGTCTATGTATGTATGTAGATTGCATAATTACTAATGCTAATTGAGCAGTCTAAGCTTTACATGCCTACTTTTTATCTGAAATGGGAAAAAAAAAAGCAGTTAAAAATATGTCAGAGGAGATAGAATACCGCTGCTTTATTGGTGGCCTCTCATGGTCAACATCAGATAGAGGTCTAAAAGATGCATTTGACAAGTTTGGAAAGCTTCTTGAAGCAAAGGTAACGACCCCTTTATTATGCTTGTGTGCTTATTATTTCTATTTTTTAATTCATTTTTCTTGTATGAAATTTTGTTTAATCCTCTTTTGCTTTTTGATGAGTATGTTTCAAATTGATTATGGTTTCTTCTTTTTGTCTTTGCCCACTGAAGACATGTTTGTTGGTCTAAAATCATAAAATAGATTTTATATTGTTTTAACAAGAACTTATTAAACTGTTCAACTTTCATATGTGAATTGCTGTTGAGGTTTGATGGGCATCATTGAGATTCTGATGGATAAGATACCTTTTCTCTAATAATAGGTTGTTGTTGACAAGTTCTCTGGGCGTTCTCGTGGATTTGGGTTTGTCACTTTTGATGATAAGAAAGCAATGGAAGAAGCTATTGATGAAATGAATGGAATGGAATTAGATGGGCGAACTATTACTGTTGATAAAGCTCAGCCTCACCAAGGTTCAGGTAGAGATTATGATGGTGACCGCAGCCGTGACCGAGGTCGTGATCGTGACAGAGGTCGTGACTATGGAGGTGGGCGTGGATCTAATGGTGGGGAGTGCTTTAAGTGTGGGAAGCCTGGCCATTTTGCTAGGGAGTGTCCAAGTGAAGGCTCTAGAGGCGGGGGCAGGTATGGTGGTAGGGATGATAGGTCTGGAGGTGGTGGTGGCGGCGGGAGTGGGCGTTATGGTCCTGACCGAAATGGAGATCGGTCTAGTGGGCGCAGCAGGGATTCTGGTAGTCGTGCAAGTTCTGGAGCAGATCGATACAGCCGTGACCGTGGAGGTCCTTATGAACGCCGTGGTGGTGGAGGAGGTTTCCGCTCTGGATAGAGTGACTGCTTCTGATTCTGGTATGTACCATATATATTGAACTTTGCATGTATTTTGCGCTTACTTCGGTTGTAACTGAATTATGTCATTTTGCTTTTGCAGCTTTGGAACTGGCGGTGCCGCAGCTACTGTCTTCAAAGCGTTCCAAGTTTCCTTTTGCTGGATACATTCTTATGAAAATTGTCTTGGTGGATCAATCTAGTATATCAGTAGTTTGAAGTGCAAACATTGGCACGAATATTCACCTGTTTTGTGTTCCAAAAATGCTCATTTCGATGTTTTGGTTCGATGGGATATTATGCTTGCTTGACATGCACTTTGGAAATTGGTCTTGTAGTCTGTGAATGCCATTATTGCTGCTGGATATCTTGTGACTTTCATGCATAGAATTGCAAACACCATAATTGCTGCCCAATCCTCATTGATCATTTCTCATAGGCAATTGCAAAATGGGAAGGTTGTTTGGTTGGATGTGTATTCGGAGGATCGATTCAAGGGTATGTCATTGGGAGTTTGCTTCTTTTCACTTGGGAAGTAGAAGCGGTTTTAGAAGTAAATGCCCATTTTGGCTACCCTGTTTCAGTATCTTACTAAAAACAGGAGTCAAGCGGGTAATATATTTATCTTAATTACATGTGCATGCTAGTTCTTAAATTATTCTATGTGCTATATTAATGTTATTAACCTTTTGGCAGGGTGCTTCGCTATTTATGGTCTTTATGGATACATGATTGGGTTACTTTGTTGCTAATTGGACATGTATGGTTTTTAGTTTTTAAATTGTCAGTGTTTTCGCCCGCAACAGGCCATCTACAATTTAATTCAACATAAGCCACACTCATCTTCTGCATGGCGCACTGATGGAGAGTTCCATTTTTTGTAAACACGTGACAGGTTGTGTTGGAGTTCTTGGTGAATGCAGCAACTGTTTGCTCATAAATTTTTTTCTCCTATGGGTCTTTCTTCTGCAATGCCCTTCTTGGTGATGGAAGATTTTTGTTATCCCCTTGTGTTTCCTAGATGCGTGTCATCTCTTGGTTCTTGTTTCTTGAGATCCAGATAAATGGTTATGTTTCTCTTGGTTCTTGTTTCGTGAGATCCAGATAAATGGCTGTTTCTTTCACAACGGATAGTGGTTCGTAAGTCAGTTATGGTTTCCTGTATTGGTTCTGTTTCACTTTGAGGGTGGGTTCGCTTATAAATTTTATATTGAAGATGCTGCTGGCCGTTGCCCCTAGTCCTTTGTGAATCCTCTAAGCAAGGAACATCATTCTTCAATGCTGTGGAATTTTGTCATTTTTTCCCCCATAGAATCATAAAATGATGGCCTTGTTTGTTAAAGGATTGCAAATTTTGATCTATGGCAAGCATACTGAGTCATGCATGTATACATATCTGTGAATATCTGTATGCCTTATGTCCCTTTTTATCTTCTCTCATTAATAGATTTGTCTCCAAATCTACTAAAATCTATCCTGCATCATTCCTTAGCATGGTATTGTCAAACGCAGTAAATTGGTTATGCATTCCCATGCCCCTTTATGTTGGCGTTAATTTTATCAAATTGTGTTCTGGGTATCAAAAAGATGGATGGAAAAAAATCTTTTTTGCCATCTTTCTGTGATTGCGCTGTTAGGATGGGTATGAGATATATCATATGCGGTTTCTTGTTTTGTTTGCACTTTTACCTCTTCTTACCTGTGCTACTAAAGACAGTCTTCGCATTGATGCTCCACTCTATTTTATTTTATTTGATAAATGTTGTGTTGAGTGATTGTCTTCTCGTTGCAAAGTTTTATCAGGTTTGAAATTACTGTGTCATTTACAATTCTACTTAAAATTTCTCAAAATAAGTCACATTACTCATTTTAAAATATTGTATTTATCCACTGTAATTTCTTTAGTTAATGTTAAAATTTGGGTTATATATTACATGTTTGCTATGTAGCTTGGATCTGCTTTTAAGTTTTGTCGTGTGTACTGTGCGTGCATTTTAATGAGTGTTTTCTGATTTTGCTTTATTTGTTGATAGTATTGTAAAAAAAGGAGGGAAAAAAGTTTCTTGGATGTGGGGCTTGCCAAATGCACTCATCAACATTATTAAGCGATTTAGAGAAAATTTTAATAAGAAAGTTTTAAGAATTTTAAAATGTAAATCAACGTGTATCTTAATTATTTCAATAATTTATTATTAGACTTGCAAAAATAAGTTGGTAAATTGAATAAGCCAAAAAGTAATGATTATCTGACTCTCCTTAATCCTTATTACACGCTCACCAAACACTACCATGTGGACAGAAATTGTGTTTTCAAAACACAAATTCAACGCTCACCAAACACTACCATGTGGACAGAAATTGTGTTTTCAAAACACAAATTCAAAGAGTGTGTGCAATAAAGAGTATGCAAGTGTAACAAGAATTTCAAAAACATGAGCTACACCAAACAAAAAGTTCTCTATGTAGGAGACCAAACAGAAAGTTCTCTATGTAGGAGCGGTATCGAGTGTCTTGGATCCAAAACATTATATACTTTTTTTTTTCAAATGTAAGTAAATGTTTTGTATTTTGTTGGAAAGCATTATAAATATATAATTCATGTTAAACCAGAAAAATAAATATTGATCGATGATTGTTTCAATTTCAACGTCAAAATCAAATTAAAAAAAGTAGATAGACACAAATCACTAATGAATCCAATAACTATGTCAAACTGCTCTTTGTATCAAGGATAATCTCTTCTGGAAGAAGTTACAAAAGCATCCTGTGTTGCATTCGTGGGCCTGAGATAATAGATCGCCTCCTAATTAATAGTCCGTGGACTAACCTGTTTGGCAAACAAGAGAATTGTAGGTGGTTATAGACAGTTACAGAGACAATCCTTAAGCAGGCTTCAACTGCTGGTTCCTCCAAAATTTGCAATCCCTTGAAGCAGCAAATTTCAGAGAAACTATTGGTGGGCGTTTTTTGTATTGTCACACTAGTTGAAAGTAAGAGAGATATACCGAAAAGAAAGGAAAAGAAAATGTTTGTTGCTTCCAGATCAATTTCAGGCAAGGCAAGTGAATTATTTCTTTGTACAATCAAACGTGATAGCAATGGAAGCAACCAAATTTTAAATAAATAAATAAAATCTCTTGACAAATAGTATTTCCTCTAAAAAGAAACAGCCGTAGGCAACAATGGACCATCCCCTCAAAATGGTTGAATTTATTGAGATCTCTACCTGCATTTTGAGTTGTACATTGCCACTGGAAATGAATATACAGATTGTTAATACTGAACTGTGATAATGCACCTATGAGCAATTCATTATAAAACCCAACAAAGGAATAAACAGCAAGTCCATTATATCTGCTCTTTTATTAATAAGTACAATTTTAAGTCTATACCAATTATTTTAGAATTACAAGTAACAAGAACAATCTACAGATTTTATTCTGAAAACCCGTATTTTGATAATGCAAGCTCATCACCACGAACCACAGCCAGAACCTGCAGAAGTTACTCTAATTAGCATTGGATTATAGAGACAAAAGTCATAGAAAACCAGCAAAAGGGGAGGAAAAGTTTTCATGCTTCTATAGAGACACCAAACTAACCAATTACACAGCTCCAAAATGTGAAATGAGATATATGACTTTTGAAGAACCCGATAACTTGTGGAAAGGCTGTTAAATTTTCAACAAGTAAAACATATGCCTCATTTATCTTTTCAATTCAAAGCATTCTTAATGTTGGCAAATGTTTCTATTTCTATTTTTTCTTTGCTGGATAATTTTGCAATTTCTCTATCTCACACATTTTAACATGTTACCATTGAAGCCTATGTTCCAATTATTTATTTATTTATTTTAAAATAAATGAAACATAGCAGCCAATGGAAATGGGGACCTTTCTGAGAACAACTATGTTCAAAGCATATATTATATGTCTTACCTCACTCATAGAAAGCCTGCGACCCTTAACATTCTTCAGGCAGCACAATGCAGCATTTGCCATATGATTAACCACCTCCATATCACTAGTATCCGTTAATCTGTGATCCATCAGTTGGCTAAGTGAACCATTTTCTAGAAGTGGAGTGGCCTGTTTTGCAAGAGAGGAAAAAATCAATGAAGTTCCACAAGTGTTTAGTATAATTTAAGAAAATGATGCCCTTGAGTTTTAAAAGCTAAGTCCTTAACACGCATGAATTCAGACACATTAATAGAATTAGCTTCTGCAAACAAAGATCAGTGTGTATTATAATTCTAGAAGGCATAGAGGATGATTACCAATGGCCTATTCTGATTTTCTTATTCAAGGAATACTTTTTTAGAAAACTTATCCAAAGTGACTTCCCTAAATTCACACTTTCCATGAAAAAACCTACATAAACACCAAACAACTAAAATATTTGGTTAATTTATTACTTGTAGGTTGGCCTAAAGATTTTACCCAGTTGACCAATGACTGACCCTTGCCTTGGGCTTGGAAACAATGAGCACTCTTTCCGGTTATGAGCTCAAGGAGGAACATCCCATAATCATGAACACCTACATAGAGGTGCTCATCTTCCTCAAGATTTTGGGATCTTCAAAACATCAGACCGCTATAGTTAGTTATAGGTCACAAACATAGCATGCCACTTGCACAAATAAATTGTTAAGCATGAAACTTTGAGGCCTTAAGTTTATTAAGAATGCCCATCATATGAATTTTTTTTTTTTTTTATTATTGTTGTTGTTGTTGTTATATTTTGCTATGATTATTAATAGCTTCTTTAGAGTGGTAAGGAATAACTTTGAAGTAAAACATACCAGTACAAGATTCAAGATAAAGTTAAGTAGGGTTTCTTACTCAGCTGGTGAATCTTCTTTTGGGGACATTTTATCCGTAAGCCACTTAGCAGTTGTGAAGTTGCCTAGCTAGAATAGATGTCAAAGGCAGATGTTCAGTTTCTATCTAAGAAATTGTGACAATAAAAAAATATTGTGATACAAGAAATTCTGCTTCCTGCAACAAGTTGTGAAGCCTACAATTAACAGTAGGAAAAATTTATAGAACTTTCACTTCAGTGGAGACTTTGATAGCATTGTAGGCTTCAGATAGATAACAAATGAGAATCTCAAAATCCAAATTTCTTATGAAGATTAAACTTCGTACTTACCATTGCGGAGTTACCTTGAGTATTTACAACATGAGCAGGAGAGAGGTGAACAATAGGTCCATCAACACACTCCTCATGAAGGTAACGCAGGCTTCCACCTATCTCTAGAGCAACGCACCACCTTGATTTCCACCCAAAAACCTTAGCCAAATCGTCACCTACAAACTTCTAAAGCTTAAAAGGGTAACATCCCAAGCAGTGGAGTTCAGAAAAACAAAATGACAAGCATTGAATAAATGGAATAATACTGTGGGGAAGCACAAACTTATGGGGACAGAATGAAGCCAAGAAGGAAAATAAGCAGCCAAAAGAGAGGATATAGGTCATCCAGTCACTGACTTGTGACTATGCCCAGTAAAAATGTGTCCAAAGGGGCACATCATTGAAGAGTGCAAAATTATAAGTGCTAAATGGTTTACTCATTAATTCATAAACTATTCCAATCATATTGGTCTTAAATTGATAAGGATATCACCTCCTAGTTTGAACTTTGAACTGAGAAACAGTTCTACCAAGAACGCATAACTGTCACTACAACATCCTAATCAATATATGATCAATCAAGGTCAATTACAATTACCCCTACCGACAAGGCCAATTATCCCACCTTCTTATTTTGCCAATTAGTCTTTTTTACAACTCTTGATGCCAGAATTCTGATCAATAGGAGAGCAGGACTATACATGATAGAATTTAAAGCACAAGCATGATAGGGTAAACCTATACTTGCAGGATAAGTTTCCTGGTCCTACTAGAATTAGAATAGGGATAGAATTCCTATAGATACTCTGTTATGTATAGCATTGCATTGTGACTAATAATTCAGTCATCTATAGTGTAACTACTAAGGTTCTTATAGGCAATCTATTAAGCAAATACAAAGCATCAGAATACAGCAATATGTCTTCTTGGGGGTAGTGAGTTATATTAGATTTCAATAAGAGAAGGTATACTTACATTGCAAATTCACTTCAACAGTATCCATACATGGGCAATCACAGAGCAAGAACACAGAATCATCAGCACAGCAATACCCAACAATGTTCCTGATATGGCGGTGGCGTACCCAGGAAAGGATCTTGAGCGTTGACCAAAACCACTCATCAGTAACACTTGACTAAAACAGGTATATCTTGCAAAAACCCATGATAAACTTTCATGCCATCCTCTTCCCTAACAATATTATAATCATCAAAGTCATTTGTTATCACTTTTAGTTCACTGTGATCAAAAGCTCGTGGAAAACCACTTCTCCAAGACAGTGGATACCAACAAGGACTTTCAGGATCTGACAGGAGTGCAGGTGATTCCTCTTCCGGAGGAAGGGTTTCAAAATTTTCATTCTGCACAGCTGTTGATGTCATTATTGCTGCAATATCCTTTCCCTTCACTACTGCAAGATTGCAATTTATATGTCCCCTTATATCTTCTTTGAATTTCTTGAAGTGACTGCCAACCAAAAGAATACATAAATAAAAGAGAAGATAAACCCAACTTGAGCCTTGGAAGGATATGTTAGAATAATGGTTAAATGATTAAAATCACCATTTCTTAACAGCTTAAGCTTTTGAGACAAATGATAGTTTATTAGGCTATTAGGCACAACAAGGGAATGAGATCAGTCCATTTCATCTTACATGGCAATTGAATGAGTAAATGTAAATCTCAATCCTATAAACAGCCATCCAGCTATCCAAGAAAAGGAATAAGTCAATCTCAGTACAAGCAGGAACATATTTATGATCAGGTTGATGATTTTGCTACCATATACAAGTGATGATGATGATCATCATTATTACTGATATTATTATTTTGTTTTGACTCTATTAGAATAATAGTTAAATGATTAAATTCATTATCTCCTATAAGCTTAAGCTTTTTGGATTAGTGGCAATTTATGTGTAGGGGACTATTAGAATAATGTTAAATGATTAAATTCACTATATCCTATCAGCTTAAACATTCAGGATAATCGGTAATTTATCATATCTCAAACATCTTATCACCTTGCTATGATGGCACTCAGTTATATCTATCTTATATCAAAGGCCCCCAATCATATGTATGCAATAATTGCTCAAATGAAAAACAGAAAAGAATGATCTAATTTTCATTTGGTATTTGAACATCACCTTGGCTTCTATTTTTGTAAGATGATGAGCATTAGTACCTGTCTAAAACGACCCAGCGGGCATTAGATTTTTGTGCTTCTTCTACTGCTAATTGGCAGGGACGAAATCCTGCAGCAAATTGGACTTCCAACTTCACCTGCAAACTCCAAAGTTTTATGCATATACTCACTTATTATTCCCATTATTGGCATATAGGAAAGCACTAACCTCATTCATTTTGCACAGTTGGTAGAATGGTCGGAGGTCACTTTGGTATTGTCCCCTTTTCTTCTTAATCTCTGACTCAAGCTCTCTAGGATTTACCTCACCTTGTCCTGGTGACTCTAATATTTCCCCTGGAAAATATACACCATGTTAGCATACCAAAAATCATAAAAGCAAGTGGGGCTGAGGTCATTAGAAAATGTAAAATTAATTTGATATGAAAAATATGAATGTAAAAGGATTGAGCTGCATATGATTCTTGAACTACTAGAATTCTGTACATCTATACTAGTCTCACAAACAAATTTGGGAGAGCTTATTTGACCCAGGATAAACTAGATCTTTGTAATAGGAAAATTTAAAAACAAGAAAATAAAGGATAGAACCTAGGAGTTGGCATCTAGGTTTACTTGAAGTCAATACTAAGCGAAAGAAAAACCACTAGGAGTTAGCACCTAGGGTTGGCTGGAATCGGCACCAGACTATGGAGACAATTTAAATCAAAGTTTTATCTATCAAAATAATCTCCCTTTGATAGGAGCACATGTACTTTTGTATGTAGGAATACTAAACCCTAACTCTAATTGGCAAAGGAAACCCTAAATGCCTTATTACAAAAAACAATCTGTACTAACCTAATAAACTTTTAGGACCTAAAATAAAAATACAATTGACTTGTATAATAAAATTAAACTAAATTAAAATAGTTTTATCTTTGAGTCTTCCGCCGCATCATTATTTTTAGTTTATTTAGCTTATTTAATTTATGTACATGCAGTACTTTGCACTGATTAGTTTTTAAGCCTAATAAGAATATTATAAAGATGAACGCTCCCAAACGAGCACTATTGTCTTAAAAGGTGTATGAACACTAGTAGTCACTAGTCAGACCCAATAGTGCCACAATACTTAATGTTTCATTGCAGACTACAAAATATGGACAGCATTGGCAAAACAATGATGCGTATAATTCCACTGTTGTTAGAATGCCTAGCAAGTTTTACTTCCAAAACTGGTCCTTCCAAAGCTACTGATATTGGCCCTTGTTGGTATTGTGATCTAGGTGACCTAGCTATGAGCTACAAATATGATCAACTATACACATACAAAATTTTCCATCTTGCCCAAAAGTTTTTGCTCTAATTTATGAGTATCTCCCCTGCGGAAGCCTTGAAGATCGACTCATTTGCAAGGACAACAGTCCTCCATTATCATGGCAAACTCGAATACGCATTGCCATGGAGTTGTGCTCAGTCCTCGTGTATCTTCATTTCATTAAACCTCACAGCATCGTTCATGGTGATTTAAAACCCTCCAATATCCTCCTTGATTCCAACTTTGTTAGTAAACTTAGTGACTTAGGAATCTGCCGCATGATATGCCAAGATAAAAGTTCAAGTAACAACATAACACTGTGTCATCTAACTGTCCCAAAGGGTACCTTGGCCTACATAGATCCCGAGTTCCTTCAAACAGGAGAGCTTACAACGAAGTCAGATGTTTACTCGTTTGGAATCATATTGTTACAATTGTTGACTGGGAGATCAGCCTTCAAAATAGCAAATGCAGTGCAAAATGCCTTGGATGCCAGAAATTTTGAAGCCCTCTTGGATCCTTTGGCTGGAGACTGGCCATTTGAGCTTGCTCAAGAGTTGGCTTGCTAGGCCTTGAGGTGTTGTGACAAGAACCGAAAGAACCAGCCAGACACTACAAGAAAATTTGCTATTTTCAACGGTTGAAAACGTTGAAAAAAGTATTAGAAACCGTCGAAAAAAGTATTTTCGACGGTTTAAGTGACTGTTGAGAACCGCCACTAAAAACTATGTCGAAACTTTTTTTCTACACCCTATGTGACCGTCGAAAAATGTGATTCACCTTTATCAACAATTATTAAACGTTGAAATATTATTGAAAACTGTTGAAATATATGTTGTTTTGAGATAAATTTCAACAGTTTGAAACCGTTGAAATAAGTATTTAAAAAAAAAAGAAAAAAAAAAAAAAACTAAAGCAATACCCTTTGCTATGAGTGTCTTTCTAGTACCAGGAGGCCCATATAGCAAAATTCCCTTGGGAGGCTTCACTCCAATATTTTCAAAAAGTTGTGGATGCCTTAAAGGCAATTCCACCAACTCACGATTCTGATTTATGTTTAAGAAATCAACATAAATCAGTGAAAAATGGAAGACGATGGCTGTGTAACACCAAAGTACTTAACCCAACTTATTTATCCACCATAAAGCAAAAGTATTAGTATTAGTAGTTAGTACTGAAAAAGATGGCAATAACACTACGATCACAATGTGGGAACTCTAAATTTGTAAACTTTAATACATTGGTGGTGGTGAATATAGATACTCCTGCATAGTTTAGGCCTATGATTCAAAACCATCATTGCAGTCCAACATACATAGCTTAGAGAACAAGAATTGTATAAAAAAAGAAAGACAACCAAGAGGGTAACAGATTCACAGTTTAATATGTGTAGATGTAGAGCAAGACAAAAGTAATTTTCCTGGAAATTCTATCACCTGTACATTCTAATCATTACATATAGCAGTAATTTCATTCATATGACATCATAGTGAACCAAAGAATATTTAGAAAAGTAAAGAAGAAGTCACATGTTTACTTTGCACAAACCAAGAATTTTGGAAATCATCATCATGAGATCTGTTCTGCACTTGAAGCAAAGGGTGAATCAAAACTTGCAAGACATAGCATTTGACAGACTGCTGATAGCTCAAACTGTATCTACAAGAAGATGTATCCAGCCAAAATAGAATGAAAGTTCATACTTTCTCTACAAAACAGACTGATTTTTCTCTTCTATACACTTCCAACAACAACCTGCAATGGAAAATTAACCAAAGATTCAATAATTAACTGTGAATTATTTCCATAACTTGTAGAAGAGTTTCATCTCAAATATCAACATTGTACAGGCATAAGATTGAGCATAAAAAAATATATAAATTACCATATAGCAATAATACAAATACAGTAGTGAGTTCCCTAATGATCATCCCCATCCCCCCAGAAAAAAGAAAAGAAAAGCCTGCCCTCCCCTCATCTCATAAATAAAGAAGGAAAAGGTGTTGCAGGGGAGATTTTGCCATGCCTATTGCAAGACATAACACATTTTCAACCATGACATTTTGTATTCAAAACATAGCTAGTAGCTGGAAAATTTATTGAACCATCACATATCCCCAAAACCATTTCTCTTTACCCTTTCTTAACAAAAAAATGGCAGCTTGAAATGTAAATAAAAAAGTGTCAAACAAACCTAACCATCCAAATATTACACACAAAAAAAAAAAAAAAAGGTAACAAACCCTTTACTTAAAAGAACAAGTAAAGTTAACAAACTAACCTAATTGGTAAAGTTCAGAAGAACAATCAGATTGAGCTAGCTCAAATGGGGCCATGTTTTTGAGTACTTGTGCTAGCAAACTCTCAACTCGATTAACTTGTGCCTTCAAGAGTTGTACATTAGCGTCCCTCTCCTTGCAGTGTCCTCAGATTCTTTCAATTTCCTTAGAAGGTTAGCATCATTCTCCTTACTTCTTTCTTCAGATTCTTTCAATTGCCTCAAAAGGTTTGCATCATTCTCCTTACGTCTTTCCTCAAATTCTTTCAATTGCATTTGGAGGTCACAAATAGTAGATGAAGAGGAACCCCATAACTCTGTAGGACTAATACCATCACCATAGCCATGAACACGACCATGATGTTCAGGTCCAAATACCTCTACAAACATTTCATCGCTGGACATTTGCAATACATGAAAAACAAGAATTCTTAATTAAATTATTAAAAGCAAGCAAGAATGACAGTTCTATTCATAAATTGACATACATATAGATATTTTACATATTTGAATAAATGTTTTACATATTTGTTCACTAACTATTGTCCATTAATCTATTTTTACTTTGCCCAAAATATTTGTCCAGTTTTAAAAGTCAATGGTTATTAATTTACTAATTTCCAAGCATACCCCTTCCATTTTGAAAAACGTTTATATGTTTCTTTAAAAAAAACAAAACACAAAATGATGTTCCCTTTAAAAGTGAAAGTTTATAAACTAGACAAACAAAACAGGACGTAAGAAGATGAAAGTTTCCATGCACATAGTTACTTCTAAACTTTCTAATTAAAGTTGACCAATTAATTCTCCTTCATCGCAATTTAATGGTGACATTAATTGCTTTCAAATAGCTATGAAACTGCAGAGATGAAGGCACTTAGGGACATACCGATAGGGCCACAACATTGATATAGAAGTCAACAAGTGTTGCTATCATCCACCTGCAAGTATTTTATCAAAATCATTACATTCACCTTACAAGTAAATGACCTTCACAGACAAACTTGAAAAGAGACATATTACAGACACAAGCATGCCAATTAGCTTTAGCTCAAATGGCATAACAAGGTTGCTGGTAAGGCCTTGAGTTCAAAACCCATTGCATGAGTAAAACATACCAATTTAAAAAAGAAAAAAAAGCTAAATGCAAAAGTTTTGCCAAATATTGCATAGTTAGTATACCATTTGAGAATGACAAAATTGTTGAAAATATACACATATTTGTTACAAAAAGTGAATGAAATGATTAATATATATATTCTTTTTTTTTTCTACTAGTTAGGTATTGGAGCCTTGACCTAAAGCTGACCATTTAAAAAACCCATTGAAAAGCTTCTATGATAACCCACCACCAGTATAGAGTGCTCCACTTAGCTTCTATTAGCACAGTCAGCAAGGCCATAAAGTATTTAGTTGGAAGCATAAGCCTGGAAGTTTTTGGAAACTTTCACTTTCAACACCCAAAGAAGATGGTTCTGTCACTAAGCATGCCGGCATAGAGGACACCAAAAGCATAAACAAGACAAAAACTTACTGCAGACTTAAACAAACTTTTAGTCCCCCCTCTAGC
The DNA here is from genome assembly GCA_030021035.2 of Notholithocarpus densiflorus. Classification (NCBI taxonomy): domain Eukaryota; kingdom Viridiplantae; phylum Streptophyta; class Magnoliopsida; order Fagales; family Fagaceae; genus Notholithocarpus; species Notholithocarpus densiflorus. Next base: position 12,011,033 of record JARYZH020000003.1, read on the forward strand.
ATTTTTCTAATCAGGTCATAACCTAAGAGGATGTCATTTTATAGGAAGATTCAGGGAGTTACTATTGTCTCTTTCCCTTGGAAAGGTATTTGGTCCATAAAGAATCCCAAGAGGGTGTCATTCTTTTCGTGGACAATAGCATTGGGAAAGATTTTTACTTTGGATAACCTTAAAAGGAGGAATTTGTCATTGTCAATATTAGGCGCTTATCCTGTTCCCAGGAAAAACTTAGGCAAGCCAGCAATAATCATGATATAAAGGCAAATTAACACAAAAAGTGCATGAAGAGCACCTTTTGCTGCTTATCCCTTTTGTCCTTTACAACTGCTGCCTGTCTTGCCTTCCATTGCCTATATTAGATGTCATACAAGGTTAAACATCAAATAACAAACTAGAAAAGCAACTGCCAAGGACTGGAATTTCAAGTTGTTAGTATTGAGGATGACCTATAGCTCTTCCATGAAAAAAATTTAGGATCAAATTGACATCTAAATTGGATCCAAACCAACACAGAAAACTGTTAGAAAACACACATTCAAAGCCAAATATACAGCATCTATGTCACAAAGCTTATATTCCTTCACACACCCATACGAGGTCTAAGTTGGGTCACCAGTTGGTTTTTGTTATCTGATTACCGACAACATATACTCAGACTTTCAAAAGTTAAATTTTAATTTTTTATTAAAATAATATTCACCACCCATTTTAGTTTAAGGATTTGTTATTTGTCAATTAGTATGTAGATATTCAATGCAGACATTGAAATAGCTGATTGAAGTATAAGAAGCCAAGCAGGCAGTAGATAAAGCATCTAAGTAGTAAGCCCAACTCCACTTTGCATCTTTGAAATTACTGGTGTTTTATTTCAAAGAAACATAATAAATAAATAATATGTCAAGTACAAAGACCTCCCCCACTTCTATACCCACCCTAAAAAGAGAGTTTTCATCCAGGTGTTTCTCTATAGGGCCTTTCTAAACTCTGAGAGGATGCCTTAGTAAGAAAATGCATGTAAAAGTCAGTAGCTAAAACTGAATAGGAATTCAATAGAAGAAGGTTTTAAATGCACCTACAAAGAAGTAGTTCACAGAAATAGAGGGCAATTAGTAACTTTAGATTGAAATTTTGACCAAAAGGGATGCAGAGGTCATGATTTTTGCTTAAATATATTAAGGTTCTCTCAAGCCGATCCTCAATCAACATTCTAATGTAAAAAAATATCTCACAGTCAAAGCACTAAGCCAATACCCATTGGTGAATTTCATTTGAAAATGTGTCAAATTCAAAAGTTCACCTATTTTCTAGGCAGCACATGGCCCTGTTTCAGCTCTAGTGACCATATAGAACTACTACAGATGCAAAATTTACATAAAACACTCATGAAAAATGCATCAAACTCTAAATTCCAAAAGACCATTGAACATATCCATTGTCCACAAGTTAGTTCCTGGAAATTCCATCTACTTACAACTTAAATCTAAACTATTAAAGCTATAAACTAATTATCCTCCACAAATCTCTTATTCTTTGTTTTCCTTTTAATTTATTTTTTACTCTTTGGGTAATTTCCACAAGCACTTGGCACACATACTCTATGTCTAGACTTGCACAGACCAGGTTATTTTTTACTCTAAATCAGAGTTGCCTAATGCCTAACACTAGTCCTCCTATGAGTAGCCTACAATTAAAGGAGATATTTGAAGCCAAAATAGACAAATTGAAAAACAAACCTAAATTACACAGTGACTACACTATTTGTTGGAAAAGTGACAATCAAGGCAGCTAGAAGAGCTAAATATCATTCTCTTCAAGGCAAAAATGTTCAAGAAGCTACCGAATAACAATAAGACGTGATCATAGGATTTCTCTATAAGATGTGTGAAGAAGAGTCTCACTTACCTGTGGTATTGGAAGAATAACTAGAATGTCGATACGAAGTATGACCTCAAGTACCTTCTAGCTATTGCCATAGCATTTGTATTCAACACATTTTTTCCAACTTTGCGAAGGTTCTCATCTATAAAACCAGTACGAAATTGCAGTTTAATAAACAATAATTCTAGATTTGCAGTTTAATTATACAAGTTATATATAAAAATTCCAAAATAAAAAACAAAACGTTTATGCTATCTATGGAAAAACAAAGAAATACAAAATTGAAGGTTAGGTTTTCAAGGAGAATGTGAAATTGGATTCATCAATGTATAGAAGATACCTAATCAGAGGTTTGGATAGGTAAAAGTGTGAATATATACAAGATTTGGATGCGATTGTACCAACTCGGAGAATCTGAAGCAAAGAGAAATCAACCAAAGTCAAAAACTCTGTTTGGTTGCCGAGAAAATAATAGAAAAACACAAGGAAGGAAGAGAGAGAGAGAGAGAAAGAACCTGTGAGGAGCTAAGAACCTGTGTTTAGGCCGAGAGAGATGTGAGCTATGAAAGAGAGCCTACAACGTTTTAAACTCTGAGTTTAAAATGAGCTTTTATACAATACAATAGAGTGTTATTGATTTCCAACGTTTTACAACCGTTGATACAAAATTTAATTTATTTTATCTACAGTTGATGAAGCTGTTGATAAAACTCCTCTTTTTAATATTTTTTAACCCCCTTTTGCAACGGTGCCTGAAGAAAAAAACTCAAGCCAAATACTTTTTAATATTTTTTTCAACAGTTATAATAAGTGTAGAAATAAGTTTATGAATTTCTTTATTTTTACTCTACAGTTATACTCAACCGTAGAAAATTAAGCTTTTATCTACATTTTTTAGTGACTGTAGATATAAATATGTTGAAAAAACTCAAGTTTGTTGTAATGAGACATTGGGCCAGATCATGTCAGGAAGGTACTTGAACCAATGAGGGCTTCATGCGGAGCCTCATCCAATACGCATGGAGCATTATAAGTTTACATAATATTGTTCATGTAAACCCTACACGCTGTGATGAGTGGATGCCAATGCATTAATGAGGAGAAGCCCAGTTAGCGAGTTGCATTTGGCGTGGACCAGGTCAGCACGACTTAATCCTTGTAGCCAAATGGGGTATTCAAGGCTTGGCCCTAGGGCAAGACCACTTAGGTCCTTGCCTAGGGCCCCAATATTAAAAGACCCCCAAAAAGTTAGTGTGAATAATTTTTTTTTTTTTTTTTGGGAATTAAAAGAAAACATGAGTTCTCTCACTCCAAGAAAGGTCCTAATTCATAAATTCATCAAGTCATGCATTGAATTTGTCTTTGTTTTGGCAAGTTGAGATTGTTAGGTGATTGTATTATTAAGTGAAGTCAAATATTGGTTTTGATAAATTAGATTACTAATAGTACTAGTTCTAGTTACAATTGTTTTTGCAATATAAGTTTTTTAAAATTAAAATTGATAAAATTCTAATAAATATTTCAAGGAGTTTAAGTGGATTAGTCATGTTATCAATTGAAAAATAAATGTTGGCAAATCTAAATATAAAATCTTAATTAGTAATTTGCATCTCAAAAAACAAAAAGAATGAATTTTAAATAAAAAATTATAATATAAAATATTAAATAAATGTTAAACAGAAAAAGCCCCACTTAAAATTGTTGTTTTAACCCTCAAATTGTATTTGGCCGGTCTTGGGGGTATCTAACTTAATCCTTGTATCTAAACAGGAACCCAATCATAGGAAACTGCACCATCTGATGGGAAGAAGTAGGAGAAGAATCTCCTTTAGGACTCCATTTCTGTACTTTTTAAGGGCTGCTCTGCTTTGCCCTCAAAGGATTTATAAAAAATAAAATAAAATAAAAATAAAAAATAATAAAACCATTGTGCTCTACTCTCAGGTGCATATTGAATAACTCTTCTTATTGCACAGATAATCTTATGGACAATTTGGTCATTCTAGAGAAATGTTTTTTATATGAGAATTTGTTAGACATCCTTTGTATGGTGAATGTTTGTCATTCTCTGAATGAGAAATTGTTTTTTGTATAAGTTGGTGGACATCTATTTTTTTTGATACCATTAAAGGGAGAACATCAAAGAAATACACACTACAAAAGAGAGGAGTTATGCCAGTGTTGGTGCATGGGCAATCTTGTTGCCTTATAAGCTACAGACAAAACCTGCCCCACAACTACTTTAGGGACTAAGTACACTATAGCAGTTAAACCACCCATCTGTAAGTGACTTATATCAGCCAAAAAGGTCTTTTCTTCACGGTCAGGAACTATCTTCCTTTTCAAAACTTGGGTAAGCCTTCTGTAAGTAATTGTTGGGGGATATTATACAAAGTAATAATGGAAGAACAAGGTTAACACAAAAGACAAACAGAAAATAAATAACTTGGAGGCACTATATCGTTTTCCTTAGACAATATTTGCTCCCCACACTTTTGTTGCTAAAGGGTTATCGCAAATTTGTCTCCAGGATACAACCAAGATGTTGGGTTCTATAGATAGCAATTCTGGAGAATGACCACAGGATTTCTTGTGTTTCTTGTGTTTCTCTCCAAAACTCTTAATTTTGTGAAGTTAGTTTTTCAAGAGAACATAAGCCTCTATTTATACCCATAGGATTATGTTTCATGAAAAGGCACGTATGTAGAGTTAGTTATTTATTTAAGTGAACATAAGCCTGTTTCATGAAAAGGCACATATGGAGAGTTAGTTATTTTTTAAGTAAATATAAGCCTATTTCATGAAGAGGCACGTATAAAGAGTTAGTTATTTTTTCATAATACGGTTATCAAAGATTGAAACCTCTTCAACCTTTCCGAATAGTCACTAGAAAATTCTGCAGAAAATTCTAGAAAATTCAGATTTCAAATTTTCACTTAGAAAATTCCAGAACTTGAATTTTCACTTTATGAAACCATATTCTCCAAACTCATCCATCATTATTACAACATATCCTTGTATATACCTATATATACAACAATCCCCTACTAGGTTGTAATAATATATGTCTCACTTGATTGATATCCTATCATGCATAATGGAAGGTGTCTTTCAACTTAAACCTCCCTTTAGTGTAATTGCTCAAGAAATCAACAGAGTTAATGGTGGCTTGGTGCTTAAACCAAAAACTCTTATGTGTTGAAATCAGAAACAACACACACATGAGAACATCCACAACACATTTAGAAATTCACTGTTGTTAGCACTATTATGGCATTGTGCTCTTCCCGGTTTAGTGAACATGTACAAGAGAAAACCCTTTTACTCTTGCTAGAAGCGGCACCACTCCTATGTTCACAAAGGTGAAGTTCCTTCTTATGTCCCTGTTACACAAACATTTGTGATTTATGAACTTCATTAAGAGTTTAAAACTCATCCTTAATTTCATCGTAACAGTCTGCACTAATCCATCCTGAATGAGACACAAATTTAGTGCTCTTACTAACCACGTATCAATAGCTTGTTGTTACCCATTAAACCTCTTAGATATAATCAGTTCAAGGTTGGGTTCCTACTATTGGTGATTCTCTTAAAAGAAGGGTTTTAGTCCCATTCCAATGGATGTTATCCTTACCAAGTCTCGAGACACACTTTGGTAAATGACCTATTTTATATATAGAATTACATAGGAAATAGACTAGTCCAACCACATTTGACTTGCCTTACGTATTCTTGTCTTAGACTCTTAAGTCTAAGTTCACATTGTATACAACTCATGTATACCATTTGCATTGTGGTTTCACAACTACAATATAAGGAATGGCTTACTATGGTCGTGGCCACGACACTTTATCAAAACCTTAGCCAATTTGTTTCCTTGTCCATTACCATTATAATCAATGCTCTCAATTCAATTCTATAGTAGAGTAAGAAATACACTTTATTTCTTTAATGCTTACACATAGCACCCCCACATGTAGTGATTATCTAACTAGACATAGATATTATCACTCACATCAACAATAGAATTAAACTTGAATATTCTATATAATAGATATTCATCACAATTAAGTACTTTCTAGTGATCAACCTCAAGTTTTAGAAACTTTGAAAGTCTACATACTGTAAAGGCAATGTCTAGTTTAGTTCCATACATGATACGCAATAGGTACTTAATTCACTAGCAAACTCAAGTTGTGCATCCGCCCTTCTAGTAATTTATTTATTTATTATTGGAATCAGAGTGTCTTTGCTTCTTTAAAGATATTAAAATCTAAGAAGCAAGTTCACAACACTAATCTCAACACAATGAGATAACACAATTCCCAATAGAATGAGAAATCACTAATCTCAACAAAATGAGATAACATAAATCTCAAAATGAGATTAATATAGTGCACATCTCCACTATATTTCTTTTACTTGATTCTCATTCATAAAAGACTTACATTTAATTAATTAGAGAAGTATAAACTCACAGGTCTTTCAAGCAAACTTCCTTACCAAGATCACTTTTAATAAAGTCACTTCACATCTATATGATGCATACTCAAATTATATGTGGAGACACAATCCAATATTTCATTATTGATCCTTGAATGTTCAATTAATAAACTCACTTGTACTCTCTTTATTTCACAAAGAGGTACTTTCAAAATAGGATCACAATATGTGCTTGTTTAAAATCGAGACATCTACCACACATGGCAGAATTTAATCACAATGAATTTAACATCCCTCGATGTTAATTCTCAATACCTTTATCAAGCACATCTTTGATGCACATTAGCATTCTTATGAGTCCATGACTCGTTTAAGAGTTATACCCCTACACTTTTTGGATATCATAATTCCACAATTTGAGTTTCTAAACCCCACAATTTGGGTTCTCAACCATTCCAAAATTCACATATATACACACACTATAATTACATATATCAAAATGTAATAATAGAATATAGTGAATTTCTTTAAAATTATATGAATGGTTTTAAAGATATCAAACTAATAACACAAATAGTTACTAGTGTATAGATATCAAAATCTATCTTTTTCCCTTTGTTTCAAACCTTTTACTATTAACCTTAGACCAAAAGATTTTATACCTTATTCTAATACCCACTTACAACCAATTGGTTTTAAAACTAGAGGTAGATCCATTAAGACCCAATTATTATTAAATAATATCGAGTCTATCTCATCATTAATAGCTTTTACAATAGAAAACTACATCTTTTTAGAAGCACAAAACTTTCTAAAACTTTAGGATCACTTCCCTCAAAGAATATCATGGGTATTTAATTAAGACTACACTTTTATTACCTTTAACAAGGTAAACAAGAGCTTCACATGAAATAAAATTTGGATTAAAATCCTTTTTATTTCTCAAACTTTGACTCCACCTTTGTTCACTTGATGAACCACATTTAAATCTTTAATATCACTTAATGTGATATTTAAGATTGAAGTCATTTACTCGTGTTTAAGTAGGTATCAGGGTATCCTTGAAATCATCTTTGAATTTAAACTCAATAAATTCAATATCTTTTGATTTCAATCTTATATTAGACATTAAGTCTAATAAACTACATACCCTCAAATTTACTCAAAACTTACATATACACTTTATATAGCTCTTTGACTAATTAGTCCTCTTTGGTCTATCATTTACAAAAGGTTAAACACCCCCACAGTTTAAAATGATAAGCATATGGTCACTTTCTCATTTCATAACACATATGAAATACTTTTGAGATGAAACTCTGTTATGCACATAGCATACACTAAGCAAAGCTTCTTCCCATTGATCAGATAGGAACTTAGCTGATTGCACTCAAGTTTATGGCATTCACCATATCAAATAGAGTTCTCTCTTTTGACCAAACAATTTTATTAGGGTGTATAAGGGACTGCACTTTGGTGTATTATGACATGTTCCTCACAAAGAATAATATACATTTAGAAATATTCATCATTTCTAGTTAATACACCATTCAATTCAAATCATCATGCTTATATAAATTATATCATGCTTTGAGATAAATTTCAAGAATTTGAAATTTAAAAGTCTCAATCTAGCATGCCACAAATAAAGAATCAACAATATAAGCACGACCAAAACATATTGATAAATAACACTCAAATAGTAGCATATCCATTGCCTACTAATATCCCATTCTTGGACAAGACCATTCTTAAATAACAAATTGGTTTTTCTTGATATTAGGTACATGAAAATATAGCATTGGTCAAAAGAACTTCTTGCCAAAACTCAATTTCACTTCAACAATGCAATTTCTATGAACTTTTCTCTTACTGTGGATGTCCACAAGCACCTCTAGTTCTATGGATGACTCCTCATAAGTCTTGAATTGTGCCTTGTAGTTGCACACATGCAACATTGCAGCTGAATCAAAACGCCAATCGGAAAGATTTGTAATTACAGCCATATGAAATATAGTGATCTTTATTACATACATCACTCACCATAGCAATAATGTCCTCAATGACAATTGCTTCATTGGCATTTCCATCTTCATCCTCCTTATTCTTTAAGGACTTACATTCTCAAATGTAATGGTCTTTCTTCCCACAAAGGAAACATGACATTCTACTTGTCATTGTTGGGATTATTGGAGTTGTTCTTCTTGAATCTACTCCTACTCTTGTTCACTTTCAAGTGCTTATTGGTCTTACTCGAACTTCCAATTTTAACATTGTTCACATTCACTTTAGAATCGGTGTTAAATACACCTCTAACCGGACTTTCCTCTTCAATTCAGTGATGTGGTCTGAATTGATCTAAAGTGAGATCTTCTAACATGTTTCTTAATGCCTTCACATAGTTTAGAAAATCACTTAGGAAAATTTTCATATACTCTATCACTTTAAGAGTTTAAATTCCCATCTTTTAGATTTTCTACTTCACTTTATAACATTTAAACATGTTAAAATTTCATTCTTATATCTCAATTCAAATAAATTCGCAACACATGCAAATATTCTAACAAAGAAACTCATCAATCAATTTGAAATTCAAATTTCCCATAAACAAGAAATTCGTACCTTCAATGTTCAAACTATAAACATAGCTTTTAATGCATTCACAATGTGAAAGAATCATCACCTTGTCTTGCCAACAAAGAAACTTGTTTCTTTAAGCCTTATTCCATTGAATCTTCTTTATGATCGATTCATCATTTGAAGAACTCTTCAAATCCAAGCCAATTGCTCTTTCTATTGTGTAAAATTGGTTCCATCAAAGCGATCCAATTTCACCAAACTATAGTTCAACATCTTCAAAGTTGTATCATCATTTACTCCTTGTCTTGTAGTCAAATATTGTCTAAGATTGTTGGGGATATTACACAAAGTAATAATGGAAGAACAAGGTTAACACAAAAGACAAATAGAAAATAGATAACTTGGAGGCACTATATCATTTTTCTTAGACAATATTTGCCCCCCACACTTTTGTTGCTAAAGGGCTATCGCAAATTTGTCTCCAGGATACAACCAAGATGTTAGGTTCTACAAATAGCAATTCTGGAGAATGACCACAGGATTTCTTGTGTTTCTTGTGTTTCTCTCCAAAACTCTTAATTTTGTGAAGTTAGTTTTTCAAGAGAACATAAGCCTCTATTTATACCCATAGGATTATGTTTTATGAAAAGGCACGTATGGAGAGTTAGTTATTTATTTAAGTGAACATAAACCTGTTTCATGAAAAGGCACATATGGAGAGTTAGTTATTTTTTAAGTGAATATAACCTATTTCATGAAAAGGCACGTATGGAGAGTTAGTTATTATTTCATAATACGGTTATCAAAGATTGAAACCTCTTCAACCTTTTTGAATAGTCACTAGAAAATTCTGCAAAAAATTCTAGAAAATTCAGATTTCAAATTTTCACTTAGAAATTCCAGAACTTGAATTTTCACTTTATGAAACCATATTCTCCAAACTCAACCATCATTATTACAACCTATCCTTGTATATACCTATATATACAACAGTACTCAGAATCAAAATGCGATGGAAACCATAGAGATTGGCCTTGAGAGCAGCCTCCACCATAGCTTTCAGCGTGGCCCCATAAGCTGTTTTTGCTGTGCTGTTAGCAACTCCCCAAAACCTGATATCTCCCTGAACATTTTTTGCCTCGAAAGCATAAGCACTCCTCCTAGCTTTTTTCCTCCTTACCCCTGCAATTTTGATGATCTATTGGCATTGTCCTGCATCTGAGGTTGGCTCTGGGGTTGGTCTTCTGCACTGTCCGCTGTTGACTGGGATGCTGGTATAGGCTTCTTTATACCTGCAAGACAAGTTTTGAACAATTAAAACCACTTCCATTGGATTTGGTATTTTACCTTCATGGATAACCAAGTTCCTGTGCTTCCATATTGCCCATAGAGTGGTGAAAATCCCTTGCAAGTATCCCATAGCTTCATCATCCATAAAATTGTACCCACTTAGCAGACCTTTAACCCATTGCTGCACTGAAATATTTTGGAAATCTGAGGAATGAACAGCTAAAGATGAACCATGCCAACAAGCTCTAGCAAAAGGGCATTGCATAAATAAATGTGAGGTGGATTCTTCATCTGCATCACATAAGTGACAATTACTTTGGACTGGGATACCCCTATTTTTTAAGATAAGCATTGTTGGTAGGCTATCATGCATCAATCTCCAAACAAAATTGCAGATTCTTTGGGGCACTTTAACCTTCCAGATTTTATTCCGAAAACCCTCTTGGTTAGGCACTGATCTTGATAAGCTTTGTGCAGAAAGATATAAGTCTTTAGAGAGTAACTTGTATGCTGTCTTGACATTGAACTCACCTGTGCTAGAATGTTTCCAAATCAGCTTATCTCACTAGCTAACAGCACCAGTCTTAGACAGATTAATGTTCAAAATATCAGATCACTGAGGGTAGGGATAAAGGGTTCGGATCAAGTCAGGTTTCCAGTTGTAGGTACTTTGATCAATAAGATCAGCTACAGTACCAGTGAGGAGCCCGAACCTATTCAGGTTTTGAGGTGAACATTTGAACCAATCTTGGTGTGTCAAAGGAATGTCATGTCCTTTACCAACCCACCATCTCCCTTCTCTAAGCTTAGGGTTTTCTTGTTTATTGATGCTTCACCAAAACCGAGGATAATGTGGTTTAGAAAGGCATTCCGGTAAGGAACAGCTAGGATAGAATTTGGCTTTTAAAGTTCTAGCAAGCAAAGAATTTGGGTTGTTGTTAATCTTTTAAAACTGTTTAGCCAACATAGCTTGTTCATAAGTTTGAATTTCTTGAAACCAAGTCCTCCTCTATTCCTAGGTTGGCAGATTTTTTCCCAACTAAGCCAGTGCATCTTCCTCTCACCATACTCATGACCCCACCCGAAGGATCTTACAATAGAGTCCATTTTTTTACAAGTAGTTTCAGTGAACCTTGAAGCATGAAAAAGTGTACAAAGGTAGGGCTTGTAGGACAGAGGAAATAAGGGTTGTTCTACCAGCCTGGGACATCTATTGTATGGTTAATGTTGATCATTCTTTGTGTGGATATGGTGGACATGTTGTATAGAGTACTGGTTAGATATCATATATAAAAGTTAGAGTCTTTATTTATATATATATATATATATGTATATATGGATATATATATAAATATTTTGTAATGGATGTAATATATAAAAAGTAACAATTACTTCAAATATTATTTATTTTTCAAAAACATTTCTACAAATATTTTTTTATCTTTTTATATCTACAAAGTACAAATATATCATACTGTTATATTTTGTATGTTTGATTAATATATCAAATTTCTCATCTATTAAGGAATAATGAGATTATCATAATAAAAATTCATCACAAAATTACAATGTTATCTTAACAAAAATTAAAATGAAACAAAAGGAATAAAAGACAGACTTTATAGTAATTTATTACTCAAAATTGGTAGGCATATTCAAATTCATAGCCATGTAGAATGTGTTTCGATATAAATTCAAATTCCTATTTCCAAAAAATCTAAGTATTAACCCAAATAAAAATTCAACCAAAGCTATAAAAAGGAAAGAGAAGACTCTGTAATGGGAAATTAAAAAAAAAAAAAAAAAAAAACTTAAACACATATTAAAAAAAAAAAAAAAATCATCAACCTTAATCATAATTATAAGGAAGAACAAAAATCTACAAGAGAGGGAGAGAGAGAGAGTATTTACAGTTTTTTGTATGGAAAATATGGATTGAATGGATGAAATGATATCGAATTTATAAAAAATAAAATAGGAAGAAAGAAGAAGAGTCAAAATTTAATAAAGAGAAAATGATGAAGGAAGTATGACAGTAAAGTAGAGGATAGTGGGAAAATAAAGACAGGCAAGTAGAGAGTAGTGGAGAGATAAAGAGGTAAAAATTTAATAGACCCTCACTTATACTAATTTTCATCAAGAACCAAATTGTCGCCACTATGAGAGACCGACAAATTTAGGGTGCTCTCAAAAAAGAGATTTGGGTGCTTTTTCAAGACATCTCTTTTTTTGAGTAAGTGGTGTGGAGTCGCCACTTATTTTTTATACAAAAAAATAAGAAAAAATATTAAATACAACTTTACATGACGGAAATGTTCCATTATCATCAATTGGATAAAAAAGTACAAACTTGATAAATTGAGTATTACAAGGCTTTGGGTCCTAGTTACAAACTACCAAAGATACATGGCTTTTTGTCCTAGTTACAATCTACCCAAAAATAAAAATAAAGATAAAGCCTAGGTCTACCTATCCAAAAGAACTAAGTTCGGAGCCTAGGTTACGGAATGGGAAGGTGTTAGGCACCTATTCCGCCCAGACAAAGTCTGGTCTTCTAGACTCTAATGACCAATATACCCTTTATGCATGATATGAATGATATGTTGCATACATGACAAACTTAACCCTAAACTAACTCACATAAATCCATTTTATGAATGTGTCCTCTTCTTTTCTTTAAAAAAAATTCAGATCTGTTTTTGTGAATAAAAAAATTTGATTTGATTCATCAAACAAAAAAGAACCAGATCTGTTTTTGTATATGTAAAAAAAATTAGTTTTGTAAAGAAAAATCAGATCTGTTTTTGTAAGTAAAAAGAACAAGGTTTTTTGTTAAAAAAATATCATATATATTTTGAAGTAAAGTAAAAAAATGGTTTTTGGTTTATATGTAAAAAAATCAGATCTGTTTTATAAATAAGAAAATCTAGATTTGTAGAAAAATAAAATCAGATATGTTTTTTATGTATAAAATAAGAAAAAGATTTTTTAGAAGAGGACTACATTCATGAAATAAACCTACGCTACTTGCATCAAACAAAACATCACTACTTATGACTTTCTTTTTTTTATTTCAAAAATCTGTCACATTTAAAAAATTTAGATCTACATCTAAGGAAGATACAAGTCTGTTTTTATGTTTAAAAAAAAATTATGTTGGGTTCTAAGACTTTAGGTTTAAATGTATTAGAATTTCATTTTGTAGTGTTGGCAAACCATGATCAAAAAGTTTAATCTTGTTTTAGACTTGCTCAAAGTATGTTTATATGTAAAGTTGGAATCGAGTATACTGCAGGATTCATTGTGTAAATCTGTCTGGCTCGATCGATCGAGAATTATACTCGATCGATCGAAGCTCGTGCAAATTGTTTTTCTACAGAATTTTCCAACTCAACCCAAGCCTATATGACGTGTAGGGTTTTATGTTTTGCCTTAAGTATAAAAGGAAAAACCCTAGCCACGTTTTGTAGTTGTTGTTTATGCTGTGTGTATGAATCTCTTGCGAGATCTAGAGGTGTTTGCCTTCATACATACTTAGGGTTTCCAATCTCAAGATTAATGTCGAGAGCTTGGTGATCGTTTCAGTTGCTGCATAAAAAGTTTAAAGAAACACAAGTGGTATACTTGTGGTTGCTGTGAATCCAAGAAAGAAGTAGTCCATGGACTCGGAATTGTCACGTGGTCGTGGTAGTAAGTTTTCTACTCGAGGTAGCAATAGGATGTTAGTGGTCTAAGTCGCTATTATGTAAACTTCAATTCTTTCATAGTGGATCTGTTTTACCTTAAGGATAGCTAGGTTTAATCCTCCCCAGATTTTTTACCGGTTTGGTTTTCCCAGGTTATCATATCGTTATGTTATTTATTTTCCATTATATGATTTGTTTGTGTTAACCTAGATCTGAATAATTTACCTAAGTTAATCACTTGGCTAAATAACTAGGTTAATTTGTTTGTGTTTAAGGGGTCTAAAAACGTACAAGTGGTATCAGAGCGGGTTAGCTCTTGATTTAGATTATTATACCTAGAGTTGATCCTTGATCCCTATTATCATGGATAATTTTAAGTGTCTTACTGTTTTTAATTGTAATGATTTGAATAAAAAGGACACTGTTGTTTCTATTGATCTTATTGATGACTGTGAAACTCTTCGTAAGGAATTATTGAAATCTATGAAAATTGCTAAGAAATTCAAGGAAGAGTTAAATTTGGCTAATCTTGAAAAAGAGGAATTGGTTATTAGATTAGATGAATCTAATAAAAAGAATGAATTTTTGAGAAATCAAATTTCCTCTCAAGATGAGAAGATGAAAAGCTTGGAACAAGAGTTAGTCGAATCTAAAGTTAAAATTGAAAATTTGACTGGTACCAAGTCTGCTATTGATAACAAAAGTGTTTCTGTTTCTCTTAAGCCTAAAACTGAGAAAGTTTATATCCCTCCTTTCAAGAGGAATAATAAAGAAAATGTTTATTTTGCTAGGTTAGACAAAGGTAAAAGTTTTGATGTTGACGCTAAAGTTTCTAAACCTATGTCTAAACCTACTGTTAGAGAGTATAATAAATCTATTTTTGTGCCTACTTGTCACCTTTGTGGTGTTGTTGGTCATATTAGACCAATTTGTTCTTTGTTGAGGCAAAAACCAAAATCTGAGACTAGATTTGTTGTTAGGAATACTGATGTTCCTAAATTTGTTCCTGTTTGTCACTTTTGTGGTATCTCCGGTCACATTCGTCCTAATTGTCATAAATTGAAATTTAAAAATTATGTATTTCATTCTAGGATATGTGATGATATTTCTCCTACCATAAGTCCATATAAATGGTTTCATATTCTTTTGAAAAATTTAAGCCAGTTGGCTTGTGAAAGGAATTTGCAGGATTTCAGTCTTTCTCAGAAGATTGGTGTAATCCCTCAAATACACTCAGCTTCTCATTGATTTTCACCTACAAAGTCGAAGACTCGTGCTATATGGGTGAGAAAAGATTCTCTAAGGTGAGTGTTGCTGACTTGTCCCTGATTTAATTCTTTCAATTGTTTGTGGACATGTTTTGTTTCTATTTTTGGTTGTTTTTGTTTTTTAGGTTGTTTTTTATTAAAACAAAAATCCAAAAACATTGAAAATTTTCAAAAAGACAAAAATATTTTATTTTGTGTCTAGTTTTATTTTTCTTGAGGATTACATGAATTATGATATCTCACTCTTGATTTAGAATATGCTTGACATTGTGGAGAAACTTGAATAGTATGTGTTATATAAGTGCTAAGCTATTTTTGATTTTGTCCTTACAAATATATGTTTCACTAATTACAAGAAATAATTCAGATAAGAAAATGTTAGAAATATTATTAATTTTACTTGAAAACTTTACAAATTGATGTGACAATTAATATGATATGTGGACATCAATAACTTATTAAATGCATTTTTGAATTTTTTTTGTGATTAGTGATACATTTTTGTAAGTCTCATGTTATAAAATTTATAATATCCCTAACATTATTCATTCAAATGCTTGTTTATTATCTTCTTGAGGTGTCATTAATTGCATTCATTTCTACATCGTTTGAAGGTTTTTTTTAGTAAAATTTGTTCGCTTTAGCATTCTCCCCCCCCCCCCCCCCCCTAAAAAAGCATATTACAAAATGAAAGGAATAGATTTTTGTTATAAAAAAAATTATGATATTAAATACTAGTTAAATATTATTTAAGTAATAATAAAAAGGCCCCATTTAATTATATTGCCTTAGGCTTCCAAATTTGTTGGGCCGCCCTTGTATACACGTCTCAGTTTGCATTTTATTCTTTTATTATAAAAGTTTTTATTTTTTGTAAAGATTAGATGTTCAGCTTTGCCTTATATATATATTATATATATATATATATATATATATAGATGGGTTCAAGTTACACCTGGTGTAATTCTATAAGAGTTACACTTTTTTATAACCATTGATTTTCAAAATATCTAACGGCTAAAAAGAAAACATCATTATGCATATTATTAATAAATACTTACCTAATTAATAACATTCTTATTATCTCTCTCCTTATTAATTACACTCACAAATCTACTAACTTTTCGTGGGAGAGAGAAAACAAACAGCAAATATGGCAAGACCGTGTGTATTGCTCCAATCTACCACCTCCTTCTCTCTCAACTTGTGACTCATTTTCTCATTCTGTTAATTAGGAACAAAATTTTCATATTCTCTTAACTGTTTTGTTTCTTGGCTTTGTGCTCACCGACAATTGACTCAGGAATTTGATAGAGGTAAATTATTTAGCTTGATTACAAGAATAAATATTAGAGAGCAAAAACTAAGAGCAAACGCCATCCAATTTTTCGTTTCAATTATTAAATTGCTAAAATTTTTATTAAGAGAAAAAAAAGGAATGAAGGAATGATAAGAATCAAATCAGTAGCACTCCAAGCAAGAAAAGTGATTGACTTTCAGTTTCATCTCTTTGTTATTCCATCTCCAGGCCAAAGTCCATTTACTCCGCCTCTTCAATCTTGCTCCTCGTTGAACTGTTGAAGACCACCTTAATGGTGTTTGGAGAGTGAAATTTATATATTTAAAAAATCAAAATTTTTAATATGAATATGAGCGAAACTTCTCTACCCAAAATATGTTTCCTCTGGTACTACTTCAACTTCTATTCTACCCTTTTATCTTTTATATTTCGCTAATCCATTTCTATGTCCTTAACTGTGTCAAAAACCAAAAACAATATAAAGAGAAAAGATTACATAAATACATATGAGAGAGAGAGAGGAAGAGGGAGAGAAATAAGTATACTTTTTTTGGGTTAAGAGATAAGTATGGAATATTATAAATAAGGAATAATAAATGAGATCCTAATCTCAGTATTAATGAGTGTCTTTTTTTAACAGTTGGATTTACTTAAATCCAATGGTTTAGAAAATATGTAACTCTAAAGAGTTACACCAGATGTAACTTGAACCTATCTCATATATATATATATATATAGAGAGAGAGAGAGAGAGAGAGAGAGAGAGAGAGAGAGAGAGAGAGGTTTAAATTACACATAGTGTAACTTTACAAGAGTTACACATTTTATAGACCATTGATTACTATTAGATTTAAGGGTAAAAAAATACTCATAGTAATGTTATTATTACTCCCTAGAAATTAGTGATTTAGACATTAACTCTTATTACAAAAAAAAAAAAAAAACCACAACATTAACTCTTTTTTTTTTCTTCCATATCATCATCTTCTTCCTCCGTATTTTTTTTTGCACTATACTCTCATGCCTCCACCATTCATAAAATGCTCAAGATTAAACAAAATAAAGATAGCTTTCTCTAAAACAATTGTGACTTTGGCCATATTAATTCAATGAAGAAATCGGTGCCCCTAATCGTATACATAGAAACCGTGAAAAAGGATTTTTAGCCAGTTGCTCTTTGGTTTTATTGTAACTTCTACTCTTGTGGTGGATATATATCTGGGCTTCAAATTAACTTTGACATCTTCATTCTTCACTTGGCAAAAAAAATTAAACTAAACTGGAAATTTAAAGTATTTTTCAATTGAGAAATTTTTCATTAGAATTTCTCTTTCTCGACAATCAACTACGTACTTATATTATTTAAATTTTTTTTTAGGTTTTTAAGTATTAATTTAATAACTTAAATAAAGAGTTTAAAATTTTGATAATATCATTTCCCAAACTTTCTCTCTATTTTATTTTACCACTTCCATTCGGACCATTCCTCTCTCTCTCTCAAAAATAACTATAGATTTTTTTTACACTCCATCAACGTCTACTTTGAATTAATCTCCAAAACATTTTATATTGTTTATATGCGCAAAAAATCATTAATATTTATATAGGCATGGTGACAACATAGATGGTAGTGGTGGCCGCGATGTTAAAGGAGTGATGGCGAGGACAAAAATAAAGATGGTATGATGTTGGTGGTGGTGACAGTAAAGGTGTTGCATTAATGGTGGAAGCAACTATATATGGTTTTTTTTTTCTTTAATAATAAGAGTTAATGCCTAAATCATTAATTTCTAGGGAATAATAATGACATTACTGTAGGGGTAATGGCGCAAAATCAGATATTGGGCCTTGGGCTTTGTCTAAGGACGTTAGATGGTCCGAGGAGGAGCAAGTAGTTATTAGGAGTTCTAATTTAAAGTCTCATGAGTAACTAACGAGTGGAAGGCGGTCTGAGGGGTAACTCCTCCTCGGATACGATGAATGCAACTCAAGTATGTACTCCAGCAATTAAAATGACCCTCCAAGAAGCTCCAATGATAGGGACGTGCCTCATGAACATACGAGAAGGAAGGAAACCCAAAAATATCTAAGGGAAAGCTGCTACCACTGCATTAAATGCACTACAACTACATTTCTGGCTGCATTTATGTGGAAAAGATCTCTGAACAGTGCTGCATTGGCTACCACAACTCACAGAAAGCCAAAGAGGGTGTCTGATGAGACAGGTACTCAAGTAAGGGCTCAGATGATCAACAAGTGTAGGATGAAGATGGTCCAAAAGGAGCTATATAATGTGAGAGACCCTCCATAAAGAATGGGGGGAACAAAAGAGAGAAAGGGGACTGTAGCCATCAGAGATATACTTGTACTCAATTGTAATTGATTTGTATGACAAAATACATCCTCGGATAATGAATTCATTCAGCTCTTTTCTCTTTATTCTTGCTTGATCATCTTTTAAATCCATACTAGCCGTTGTCAAACTCATTAGGGCCTAGTTCTTCAACCCACTCTTTACAAATTTATTGTACTAGGCTCATTGGGCCAAGATCTCATACATTTTGGGCTTGGGTTGCAAATTGTGTCCATACAATTGGCGCCGTCTGTGAGAAGGAACTTGTGTGATAGTGAAAACAACGCTCAATTATGGTAGGTTCAGGTCCACACCAGGCAGAATCCATAGCGTCCCAATGTGAAAATCCGTTCGCCAACCTTGAGTGTAGGAGAGATCAAGAAGGCAGCGTGCATACCACGCATACAAGCAAAAGCCACTCTCGAGTTGGGAGTCACGTCTCTCAAGAGCAACATAATAAAGCCATGCAAAAAGAAATTGACCATCTAAAAAAGGAATTGTGCCATGCACGGCGAAGGCGAACTTCCTCTCAGTCTGACTCTTCTTTAGAAGGATAGTAGTTATCGACATAGGTCAAGAACTCCTCCCAACGAGTCTTTCTCTTATGAAGAAGAACATCATCGTGAACGCAGACGCAAAAGCCCCACACGCAGAGGACTGGGGAACGATGCTATAAGCAAAACGTTGAACCAGATTTCCAGGTCGCCCTTCACGCGCAAGATTGAAGGGGCAACTCTTCCCCGGCGTTTCCGTCAGCCAACGTTCACCATCTACAACGGACAAACGGACCTGGTGGAACATGTGAGTCATTTCAATCAGAGAATGGCTGTCTATTCTAAGGACGAAGTCTTGATGTGCAAGGTGTTTCCGTCCAGTCTAGGACCGGTGGCGATGAGATGGTTCGACAGTCTAAGGGCAAATTCCATAGATTCCTTCAAGGGGCTCACCCGGGCTTTTGGCTCTCATTTTATTACATGTACCAGGGTCCCTCGACCTATAGATTCCCTACTGTCCTTATCCATAAAAGAAGGGGAGACGCTGAAGACGTATTTGAACAGATACTAGGAAATGTTCAACGAGATTGATGGTGACTTTGACAACGTGACCATCAACACCTTCAAAGTCGGCCTCCCAGCCGAGCACAGTTTAAGGAAGTATTTGACTGGCAAATTCGTCACCAGTTTGCGCCAACTCATGGACCGGATTGATAAGTACAAGAGGGTTGAGGAAGACCAGCTGCTAGGGAAAGGTAAAGTGAAGGTTATCCCTCAAGAGATGAGGGATTTCAAGTCAAACCGATTCAATAATAACCGACCTCGGAGAGATTTCGCTGAACAGTCAAGGTCCGCCAACACCCAGGCGGTTAATGCAGTGTTCCGAGAACCGGTGCACCAGGTTCTGGAGAAGATTAAGAACGAGCCGTACTTCAAATGGCCGAACAAGATGGCTAGAAACCCCATAAGGTGCAACCAGAGCCTTTATTACCAATACCATCAGGACTAGGGACACACTACGGAGAATTGCAGGAATTTGTGGGACCATTTGGACCAGCTGGTCTGAGAAGGAAGGTTGAAGCAGCTGTTGCACCATTCTAGTGGCCAGGCGAAGCAGGTAAGTTCGGATCCCCGGAGAGATGCTTCTTCAAAACCTCCTCTAGGAACGATCAATGTCATCTTTGCTGCTCTCGGTAGGACTGGGTCTTGTCCCTTCAGGGTGATGTCTGTGGCTCGGCTGTCCAACAAGGACAACAATTTGGAACCAAAAAGAGCCAGAATAGAAGTTCAACCGGTTCTGGGCTTCTCGAACGAGGATAAGATTGGAACCATCCAACCCCATGATGATGCTTTGGTGGTTACACTCAGGATAGGGGGATATGATGTGAAGAGAGTATTGGTAGACCAGGGCAGTGCTGTCGAGATTATGTACCTCGACTTATATAGAGGGATGAATTTGAAACCCGAGAACCTAACGACCTACGATTCCCTTCTAGTAAGTTTCGAAGGGAAGACTGTTATTCCAAGAGGTCAGATTAGACTGCTCATACAGACCGGTTCAGAAGTGGTGGAGGTGGATTTCATTGTGGCAAACGCTTATTCACCCTACACAACTATTGTGGCCAGACCTTGGCTTCATGCCTTAGGAGCCGTCTCTTCTACCCTACACTAGAAGGTGAAATATCCATCGAAGGGCCAGGTTAAAGAGATTATGGGGAGTCAGCCCATGGCTAGGCAGTGCATGGTGGCTGCCATCTTATATCGGCCCGAAGCTGAGTCCTCGGCCTTTGCTAAAAAGGACTTATAGCAATCAAAAACTCCGGTGGTGCCCGATAATGGATCAACCAAGGAAGCGAAATGCGAAGATCTAGAAAAGGTTGTTATTAACAATGATCCGGAGAAGTTCTTTCAGGTCGATTCCCAGCTGCCTCCCCAAGAGAGAGAAGAGCTAATTGAGTTCCTTAAAAAAAATATTGATGTGTTCGCGTGGAGTGCTTATGAAGCTCCGGGAGTGGACCCAAACTTCATTTGCCACCATTTAAATGTCAATCCATCTGTTACACCCAAAAAACAACCTCCTCGGCGCTCATCTAGAGACCATTTCGATGCTGTCAAGGATGAGATGACGAAGCTTAAGCAAGCAGGGGCTATCAAGGAAGTTTTCTACCCTGAGTGGCTGGCCAATACTGTGGTAGTAAAGAAAAAGAATGGGAAATGGCGAGTATGTGTGGATTTCACTGATTTAAACAAGGCTTGCCCAAAAGATCTATTCCATATGCCTCGAATAGACTAGCTGGTAGATGCCACTGTAGGCCATCCTCGGATGAGCTTCTTAGATGCCTTTCAAGGATACCATCAAATACCACTAGCCCTGGATGATCAGGAGAAGACAGCTTTTGTCACTCCCACTGAAAATTACCATTACAAGGTGATGCACTTTGGCTTGAAAAATACGAGATCCACCTATCAAAGGATGATGAGTAAGATGTTTGAATCACAGTTGGGCAAGAGTATTGAAGTCTATATAGATGACATGGTGGTGAAGAGCAAGGCGGTGTCTGAGCATGTGGGAGACCTCGGAAACATTTTTGAAATTCTGAGAAAGCACAAGCTACGCCTTAACGCTTCTAAGTGCTCTTTTGGTGTGGGATTAGGCAAGTTTCTGGGCTATATGGTGACTCACTGGGGAATCGAGGTTAATCCCAACCAAATTAAGGCAATAAACAGTCTACAACCTCTTCGGAATCCCAAAGAAGTTCAGAAACTAACCGGAATGACTGCTGCCTTGAACCGGTTTATCTCTCGATCAACGGATAGGTGCAGACCTTTCTTCCTGTTGATGAATAAATGGAAGGGATTTGAGTGGACGGAGGAGTGTGCTTTGGCCTTCCAGCAGCTTAAGGAATATCTCTCTCATCCACATATCATGTCTAGTCCTAAGATGGATAAAGTTCTATTTGCTTATATTGTTGTGGCCCTTCATGCTGTGAGCTTAGTCTTTATTCAAGTTGATAGCAGCATACAAAGGCCGGTTTATTACTTGAGCAGGTTGGTGCATGAGGTCGAGATCAGTTATTTGCCATTAGAGAAGGCCGTTTTGGCGGTAGTACACGCTACACGTAAACTCCCCCATTATTTCCAAGCACACACAGTTGTTGTCCTAACTCAGCTTCCGCTCAGAGCTCTACTCCGAAGTGCTGATTACACAGGAAGGATTGCCAAATGGGGTACGATCCTAGGGGCTTTCGACATCAAATACATGCCCCGTACCTCCGTTAAGGGCCAAGTCCTCGCGGATTTAGTGGCCAAGTTCGCTGAAGCCCCGTTTGAGAATGGGATAGAAGCGCAGCACATGGATGGAAAATCGGTTGGCTCAATTACCCCGCAAGAACCTTTATACTAGAAGGTGTATGTTGATGGAGCAGCAAACTAAAGGGGATCCGGAGTAGGGCTAGTTCTGATCTCACCTGAGAAGCTCACCATTGAGAAATCATTAAGATTGGGCTTCTCGGCCACAAACAATGAGGCTAAATATGAAACTTTGTTGGAGGGAATGTCCATAGTCCAAAGAATGGGGGGCAAAGTAGTAAAGATGTTCTCAGACTCAAGATTGGTTATTGGCCAAGTGAAGGGCGAGTTAGAAGCAAGGGATGAGAGAATGCAAGATTACTTAAGTCAAGTTAGGCACTTGCAATCAAGGTTTGAATCATTTAGCCTACTGCACATCCCTAGGAGTGGAAACACGCACGCTGATTCCCTAGCCACATTTGCAACCTCCTCAGCGCAGAGCTTACCTCGGGTTATCCTTATAGAAGACTTGTGCAAACCCACGGAGGTAAAGGGAAGGGTGGTTCATGTTCTACAAGTCAGAGTAGGGCCTAGTTGGATGTATCCCATAGTACTATTCCTGAGAGAGGACATCTTGTCGGGGGATAAATCAGAAGCTGACAAAATACGGAGAAAGGCGCCTCGTTTTTGGCTATCCGAGGACCAAAAATTATACAAGCGCTCTTTCTCTGGGCCATATCTACTTTGCATTCACCCTGAGGCGTCAGAGCTACTCCTTGAGAAGTTACATGAAGGGATTTGTGGAAGCCACACAAGAGGCAAATCTTTGTCTCATAAAGCCATCACCCAGGGCTATTGGTAGCCAAACATGCAGAAAGAAGCGCAAGAATATGTGAAGAAGTGTGATCAATGCCAAAGATTTGTACCAAATATACATCAGCTAGGAGGAGTCCTTAACCCCCTATCCAGCCCTTAGCCATTTGCTCAATGGGGCTTAGATATAGTTGGCCCTTTCCCCAAGGCAACAGGGAACAAGAGGTATCTGCTGGTCGGTATTGACTATTTTACTAAGTGGGTTGAAGCTGAGCCCTTAGCAAACATCAGAGATGTGGACGCCAAGAAGTTTGTCTGGAAAAACATTGTCACCCGGTTCGAGGTCCCCTAGGGGAATGGACAGGCCAAGGCGGTCAACAAGGTCATCGTTAATAGACTCAAAAAGAGGTTGGATGACGTGAAGGGAAGATGAGTAGAAGAGTTGTCACATGTCCTCTGGACGTATAGAACCACACCTCGCAGATCAATAGGAGAGACCCCCTTTTCAATGACTTATGGGGCCGAGGCTGTCATTCCTTTAGAAACTGGCTTTCCAACGTTAAGGACCAGCTCGTTCAATCCGAGCAGTAACAACGAGTTACTGGAAAAGAGCCTAGACTTTATTGAAAAAAGAAGAAAAAGTGCAAGGGTTCAATTGGCATACTACCAACACAAACTCAAGCAAGGTTATGATGCCAATGTAAAGCAGAGACCATTAGTGCTTGGTGACTTAGTGTTGAGAAAAGTTCTGGGTACTACGAAGAACCCAGCGTGGGGAAAGCTAGGGCCCAATTGGGAAGGACCATATCGCATCACCTTGGTGGCTAGTGTAGGAGCATACTTTCTTGAAGACCTAGATGAACATGTAATACCACGCCCATGAAATGTAAACAACCTGAAAATGTATTATTATTAATGAAAGTCTCTTTTATCAATATGTTCATTTATTAAAGGCATTATACTTCCTATTGTTCAATCTTTATAAGTGTTTAAATAGAACCTTAGTCATGCTTGGGTCCTCGGATCAAATACTTTGGGGAAATTAACACACAATAACATCTTTATAAGTGTTTAAACAGAACCTTAGTCATGCCTAGGTCCTCGGACCAGATGTTTTGGAGAAATTAACACACAATAACATCTT
This sequence comes from Notholithocarpus densiflorus, assembly GCA_030021035.2. Taxonomy (NCBI): domain Eukaryota; kingdom Viridiplantae; phylum Streptophyta; class Magnoliopsida; order Fagales; family Fagaceae; genus Notholithocarpus; species Notholithocarpus densiflorus. Next base: position 12,035,570 of record JARYZH020000003.1, read on the forward strand.
TATAAGTGTTTAAACAGAATCTTAGTCATACCTGGGTCCTCGAACCAGATACTTTGGGGAAATTAACACACTACGACATCTTTATAAGTGTTAAGCAGAACCTAAGTTATGTCAGGTCTCTCGGACCGCATACTTGGGTGAAATTAACACTCAATGGCATCTTTATATGTGTTTAAATAGAACCTTAGTCATGCTTGGGTCCTCGGACCAAATGCTTTGGGGAAATTAACACACAATGACATCTTTATAAGTGTTTAAACATAATCTTAGTCATGTCTGGGTTCTTGGACCAGATGCTTTAGGGAAATTAACACACTATGACATTTTTATAAGTTTTAAGCAGAACCTAAGTTATGTCAGGTCTCTCGGACCACATACTTGGGTGAAATTAACACTCAATGACATCTTTATAAGTGTTTAAACAAAATCTTAGTCATGCCTGGGTCCTCGAACTAGATGCTTTGGGAAAATTAACACATCATGGCATCTTTATAAGTGTTTAAACGAAACTTTAGTTATGCCTGGGTCCTCGGACCAGATGCTTTGAGGAAATTAACACACTACGACATCTATCTGAGTGTTTAAGCAGATCCGAGATTATAACCAACTCCTCGGACTGTGGCTTTGAGTAAGTTAATGACCTTGATTATTTATACAAGTGTTGGGCAGAATTGAGAATATCTCCCCCTTCCATTTTTTCTTTCAAAGTCTGTTACTTATCCTTATTAGATTCAGCCTTCATTGCAGAAGGGTCATTTCACAGTGCAAGTATGGAGTAAATCTCTTTGTTACTGATACATAATTGTTTCCAATTTTTATTAAAGTTAGAGCAGCAACAGTTCAATACTATTTATGACAGTCATAAGCTTCGAAGCACATAAAAGTAAAGGTATGAGAGATAAAAAGAAAAACATTTTTCATTAAGCAAAAAAGGGAATACACTGTCTGAGAGCAGAACGCCATCACAAAAAGTCATACAAAAAAAAAAAAAAAAATCCTATATCCGGGATTCTAGGCCTTGGTTTGGGGAGGGTCTTTCTTAGGATCAGCAGCCTCGAAGTGGACATCACCAGCTTTAGACTTAGCCTCTGCATCCTTGGCCTGGGAGACCACATCCCTGATAGTGAGGGCATCCTCGGAGGGCTTGGCCTTCATCGGTGACTGAGCCTCCTTACTCACTCCAGCTCCTTTAGAAGCTTCAGCATCAGAAAGGGAAGCTTGGCTGGTAAGTAGCTGCTAGGGAGGAGATTCCAACTCTGAAATTTCTCGAATATCCTCCGGGAAGAAGATATTCTCGACCCTCCTCAACTCGGAGTCTACAGGGACTCTCGCCCGATCCATCGCTATTCCCCACGACTCGGTGCAGTAATCCCTTCATACTACGGCCACCTTCTCTGCCAGTCGGTTCTCCGTGTCTAGCACCCCACATTCGTAGGATGCCTTCACCACGGCCTCAGCTGCTTCCTTGGCCACCCGAGCTGCATCCTTGGCTTTCTGCAGCTCCGCCTTGAGATCCAAAACAGATTGTTTTTCGGTGGCCAAGTTTATCTCTGTTATGTGCAGTTTTTGACACATGTCCTCGGCCTGCCTTTCCGTGGTCTTTAGACCCGCCTCGGCACTCTTGCGAGCTTGGATAGCTTCCTTAAGCTTCTCAGATAACTCCGTCTGTTCCTGTTTAATGGCTCTAAGAGCCTTTTCAGCTTCAAGACGGGAGTGGGCCTTGGCCTTAACCTCGTCACTAGCGTTCCTAACCCACTCCTCAGTTACATAAATTTGCTGAGTAACCTTCACAAAAGTGGCAAAGGGGTTATAAAAATAAATACATATATGAATGAACATGTACCTTAGTATTTAGCGAAAAGAGATGTTGGTTAGCTTACCATTGCAAGGTCCCTCTTCAATGACATGAAGAGGTGCGGTTGCCTGGTACGCTTGAGACCCTCCATGTCTCGGGGAAGAAGGAGAGGTTGCTCCAAAGCCTCGATAAGGTAGATGGCGTGCCCCCTCTGAGACTCCCAAATCTTGGCATCTCAAGGGATGTGAGCACCCTTCATCTCCAGCCGAAGGGCCTAGGTTCGCGGCGCTCGGCACACTTCGGCCTCGTCCTGGCTCTCCACGGACTGGCTCTTTTGTCCTGGAGGTCCTTAGCCTTCTTCTGTTGTTTAGCCCCCTTTTTAGGGGCAACCTCGCCTTCCTCTAGGTCCTCAACTGGCCTCTTCTTCTTCAGATTCGGGTTGGCATGCAATCCGTGGTCAGTAGGGAGCGGGGGAGGAGGAGGGAGATTGGGAGGAACTTGGGTCTTGGGGACTTCTTTCGAAAGTTGGTCCCTTATTCCTGTTCACCATTAAACCCCTTAAGTCGGTCCTCTGCCTCAAGTCCATGCCTTCTTCTTCTTCCTCTAAGCTAGTGGTGACTTGGGCAACAATTATTTTTTGAGGATGAGTTGTAGAAAATCTGTCGAACTCTGTTTCAGAATCTGAGAGTTGCACAGGCCTTTCCTGCTCTCCTTCTTCCTCTTCAAAACGGAATTTGTCTATCTCTTCTTCAAGAGATAAATGGGAGGATGCTATCTCTTCTTCTACTACAGCTGCTTGGGGCGGAACCTGTTGGAGTGGTATTGCGAACGGTGTAGGATTCTACCGGATTGGTAGTACGACTGGGGGAAGGTCGTGTCGGGTATGGAAATCCGGTTTTGATACGTCGATCCTGGCCAATCGGGGGTCACCTGCTCTAATGGCGTGTCCGATCTCTTGGAATATCCTTGATATGGGCACAAACTCCAGAATCAGGTGGACGGCTCGCAGCTATTTGTCCTCGCTTATAAATATTTTCGATCTGAGCAGGTAATTGAGAGCCGCAACGTTGGTAAAGCTAAGCCGAGGAGCAACGTGATTCTTATCTGCAAACATAGCCGAGAAGCAAAACACAGTTAGAAAATCGAATTCTTTCATCAAAAGACAGCAGAATGGCAGAGAGATAATGATATGGTTAGGGTCAAAGAATCTAAGTCTTTTACAAAGAAACCTAACTCTAAGGTATCCCACTTGGCACTCCCTCTTGGACCGGGCAATGAAGACCATCATGCCACGCCCCGGAAGCGATGAGGTAATCGTCCTTCATCCCCTTGTTAGATTTGGGGAGGCACAAGATAAGCTTGACGATGGGCGACCTAGACTTGAGGTAAAACCCTCTGTTGGCTTATGAGTAGCATTCGTATAGGTGGACCACATCGTGCCAAGTAAGTCCCAATTGGAGATGCTCGTTAAGAGCATTGATACAGCCTAGGATCCTAAACATATTAGGTGCACATTGGTAGGGGCATAACCTATGGTTGATGAGGTAGTCTTGTGTTATTTTACCCATGGGAAGAGTCATCCCTTCCTCTATGAAAGCTATAATGTGGATGATGACCCCCCCTTCCCTTCTGTGTAACACGATTTGTTCTGGGGAACAATATTGTAGGCCAACTTCTTGGGGTATATGGTACTTATCTTTAAAGGCTTCTATTTTCGCAAGGGAGTCTACTAGGCTCGCGAATCTACCCATTTGGACAGCCTAAGAAAAAGCGACTGGAATTTGTAAGTGAAGAAATAAGAACTGGAAGGTCGAGGAGATTGGCCAAGGAGAAAGAGAAATGTTAAAAAGAATATAAACTTACAGAAACTAAAGCGTGTGCTAATCCCTGATACCTTTAGAAAAGTTTTCAAAAGATTTCTTGAGGAACGGGTGTGAAAAGTCTTAGAAAGTTTTGAGAATTTGAGTGTTAGATATCTCTGGAAAGCTTGAAAGATTTGTGAAATGGGGAAATGATTTCCTCGTACGCTTTATATAGAGGGAGAAAATGAGTGGGAATACTCCCGCTCAAAATTCTAGGAAAAACATCAGCCATTGGATTGGCGTCTCACCGTTGGATGCGGGGAACATAACGCCGCCTAGAGTAATTAATGACCCCACTTTTTCTCATCGGATGAGAGGGAAAAACTGAAATTTTGAGGGGCTATTGTAGGGGTAATGGCGCAGAATCAGATATTGGGCCTTGGGCTTTGTCCGAGGAGGAGCAAGTAGTTATTAGGAGTTCCAATTTAAAGTCTCATGAGTAAGGAACGAGTGGAAGGTGGTTCGAGGGGTAACTCCTCCTCGGATACGATGAATGCAACTCAAGTATGTACTCCAGCAATTAGAGTGACTCTCCAAGAAGCTCTAATGATAGGGACGTGCCTCATGAACATACGAGAAGGAAGGAAACCCAAAAATATCTAAGGGAAAACTGTTACCACTGCATTAAATGCACTACAACTACTTTTCTGGCCATATTTATGTGGAGAAGACCTCTGAACAGTGCTGTCTTGGCTATACCACAACTTACAGAAAGCCAAAGAGGGTGTCTGATGGGACAGGTACTCAAGTAAGGGCTCAAATGATCAACAAGTGTAGGATGAAGATGATGCAAAGAGAGCTATATAATGTGAGAGACCCTCCATAAAGAATGGGGGGAACAAAAGAGAGAAAGGGGACTGTAGCCATCAGAGATATACTTGTACTCAATTGTAATTGATTTGTATGACAAAATACATCCTCGGACAGTGAATTCATTCAGCTCTTTTCTCTTTGTTCTTGCTTGATCATCTTTTAAATCCATACTAGCCGTTGTCAAACTCATTAGGGCCTAGTTCTTCAACCCACTCTCTACAAATTTATTGTATTAGGCTTATTGGGCCAAGATCCCATACATTTTGGGCTTGGGCTGCAAACCGTGCCCATACAATTACTATGAGTGTTTTTTTACCCTTAAATCTAATAGTAATCAATGGTCCATAAAATGTGTAATTCTTGTGAAGTTACACCAGGTATAACTTAAACACATCTCATATATATATATATATATATATATATATTTTTTTTTACAAAACGGTAACATTTTATTCATTGGTATAATCTTAGACACATTTAGGAAAAATAAATACATTGTGTGTGCTATTATTATTATAATAATAGTACATCAATTGTCTATTATTAATAATAACTTGACATTTTAGTTAGTTCATTAACATATTAAATGAGATGTGAACTTATGATTTTATATATATTTTTAATAATTTATATAAAATTTTAACTCATGAGCATGTAAGTAAATAAATAAATATTTATACTATTTATCTATATATTTAAATATATGAAATTAACGATAAACCCTAAATGGTACACTAGTTTTATCAAAACCAAAACGTTTAATTTCCCTAATCAAACCAAAATAACTTTTGATATGGTATATATTGTCTCCCCTGGGAGAAAGTCTAATTAATAGTTAAAGTTTTTATTTCTTAGATTTATAGTGTATAGAATGTCATATCATTTAAAGTTTTAAATAACATAATTGTAGATATATCTTTAAATTTAGTTCTTCTATATAAAATATCACAACAAGATAAGTTATTAGCCCATCATATGTCAAGATAAAATTAAATAAAAATAATATACATGAGTCCACTACAATTTAAAACAATTATATCATAAAATTTTTGTTACATTTTTTTAACCACTAGAATTTTTCATATTTAACTCAAACAATGAAATAAATAAATATATTCGATTCAAACCATGAAAAGGATAGGCTTAGGAATTAGGATTCTTAGGAAAACCATGAAATAAATCTATTTAATTAAAAAAAATAGATTTATTTTTTTGTTTCTCAAAAACAAATCTATTTAATTCAAACCATGAAAAGGACAGGCTAGGGGGTGTTTGGTGAGTGTTTCCAAATAACAATTTTCAGTTTTTAAACAACATTTTACGTATTTCCATACACGTTTTTCACCCACACGTATTTTTACAAAAATTTTTAAACAACAATTTTCAGTTTTTAAACACATGTACCAAATGGGCCTAGGATTCACAAGAAAGATGAGAATAAGGACAAAAAGATGAGAGTAAGGACAGGCCTTGATGGTTTCTTACGTATACAATTTTTTAATTTATAGAGACAACATCATTGTTGTCAACAAAAAAGAGGTTTTTTTGAACAAAAACGATTTGGCAATGTGAAAGACATAGAAAAATTGATCTACAACTCCAAGTCGGCGGAACATAGTTCACGTATACGGTATACGTGTTTATCTAACAAAAAACAAAGTTCACGTGAAAAGTAAACAGCCAAGGAATGAATGACATCTGTACTTCCAACAAAAGACCCAGTGTTTATAGTCAACCAAAGACCATCTTCGATTAATTTCAAACTTGCCTATAAATGGAGTGCTCAACCTCTTCATTTTTCTCATCATATAGTTTCCTTTTAAGTTTGTTTCCAAAACAGAAAAAAGAAAAGTAAATATTTCCTTAGTTCTATCAATATAGTGGAAATTGTTATTTGCTAGTGTTCTTTCTAGCCTCAAATACATTTACAGGTACACGAAATTCATTGCTGCCAGATTTTTTTTATTTTTTTGACTTCTGTAATTTATTTTGCTCTAACAGTAACAAATATATAAAAATAAATAATAAAAAAAGATAATGTGAAAATTATGTTGGTAGATAATCATCATAAGTTCATAACTCTTTGTGTTCTCTGTATCTTAATTAAATTTATCTTATGGTTGCTTGGCTTGCCTTGATAGCTACTTATTTTCTTTATTTAAGTTAGTGTATCTATATGTTTGTTAATAGCTTTTTTTAAATTTTAAAAAAAAGTTTATTTACTTATGTTCAATTTTTTAAAGTCTCATTTGTTTAGGAAAATAACTACAATTTAACAAATTTCCAGAAACTTAAAAAACAAGTTTTTTAAACAAACAAGTGAACTTAGTTTTTTTTTTTTCCTTTAATTTTTTCCAAAACGTAAAAATCAAGAATCAAATCTATAGAACCAACACCCTCGGAAACACATTTATGTTTTGTGTTCAAATTTCAAATGACTGTAAATGCACTTATGTGATCAGCATCTTAACTTCTCAACCCAATTTTGTATTGATTGATTCATTGAAGACAATATATTCTTTTGTCTTAAACATTACACTAATCAAAATGCTTCTTCATCTTCTTTTTTTCCTTTTCTTTTTTAAATGGTAGTACTAACTAAGTGAAGTGCAAGAAAAAGATGGAGTTTGACTTGACACCCAAGTTTGCACAAAAGGTTTTCGAGGGAGAAGGTGGAGCATACTATTGTTGGTCAAGTTCTGAATTTCCGATACTTGGTGAGGGCAAGGTTGGTGCTGGTAAGCTTGTTCTGCAGCCTCGCGGCTTTGCTCTTCCCCACTATGCAGGTTCTTCCAAAGTCGGTTATGTTCTTGGAGGTTAGTGCAATATGTCTATACATAACAAATCTATATCTCACTTGTAAATATTGTATTATAGGACTAATGACTCTACTCTAATTTCCTATATATATTATTACATAAGTTTTACACGTAATTAATCATAAAAAATTAATTCAAATATTCATTTAGGAGTAATGCTTAAGATTTAACAAATTTTACTGCATAAATCTTACAAATTAATATATTATCAATCATATAAAGATAATTTGAGTAATGTTACAGTCACAAAATATTTTACAACATTTTTACAAACTATTGATGTGGCCAGCTTTTTATTAGTTTTCATCTAGGCACTATTAACATTACTTTTTCATTTACTATTAACCACTCATCACATCAACAGTTTGTAAAAGTTTTTGTAAAAAAATTTATACCTCTAGCATTACTCTTTATTTATTAGTTATTGCAGTAACACTGATCACACTAATTGTCATGTCAGTTTTCAAGCCTTTTATAATAAAATTGATAGTAACTTTAATATTTTTCTTCATTTATTATATATATACAAAATCGTAAACGTTTGACTTATGGTTGATCTTATAATATTATGTTACAAAAAAATTTGGTGTCTTATAATATTACACGACGATATTCTCAAAAAAAAAAAATTAATTAAAAATTAATTATATTGTTTATATATATATATATATATTTATATATATAAACACACAATCATAAAAAAAAAAAAACCTATCAATAACTATCATAATCACTGAATTTCAGATTTAAACACAAAAAGAAAAAAGCGAAAAAAATCTATATTATGTTAACCTTTTTGGTGTATTATTATATGAGTTACCAACTAGTTTATTATATTGTTGAAGTACTGTTCAAAAAAAAAATATTGTTGAAGCAATATTAATCACATTTATTAACATGTCAATTTGTGATTATTTGTAATAAAATTTATACTAATTTTAATATTTTTTTTTCTTAAAAAAAGGGTTTTGTGATTTTCCGCTTTCACCGCCAAAAAGTCCAAAACATGTAAGAATTCCCATACCGTGATTCCTTACATAATGTGTAAACTCAATCCTATCTCCTAAGACATCTCTCCCTCCCTCATTTTGTGAGGCTTGGATAAGATAAGATATTCAGTTTGTACTCTATCTATATATACCATAATAGTACATTGTCTTATTCAGTCTATATATACCATAAGATATTCAATCTTTTTTTGGGTAAATATATATAACAGTACATTGTCTTATTTATATATCAGTTTCAGTGCTGTCAATCCAATATATATGGATAAATGTTCACCAAAAGTCTATTGACACTGGCAGTTGGTCACATTTGACATTCCCATACAGCGGTCTTAATTAACTCATGGCTGCCAATCAGCGGTGGTGCTGAAATTACAATTCAAATTCAATACATATACGCCATTAATTGGGACGACAACATCTATATATATATATATATATATATATATATATTAATAGGCAAAACTTAGAGAAAATCTAATTAATTTTTACAATTAAAGTCTAATTTTGCGCTGTGTTCTAAATTATTTATTTTTAGAGAGTGTTTTATTTCTTAATTTTAGAGTCAAATGTGGAATCACAACATAAATATCTATCCAAGTAAGCTATTGTATACAAAAACCAAAAAGTTTAGAATTAATTAACATAAATTTTTTTTTTAAATGGAAAATTTACATTTTCTACCAATAATATTCTTACAAGACTTTTTAAAAAGTTAAAAAATATATATAAGAATGACTATCAATAATATTTAAATTATATACGTAAGAATTATACTATGCATCTTAATGTATATCTTTTATGTATATCCATGCATATGCAATTATACATGGAGTTACAAGCTAGTTTTCATAATATAACATGTTCTTACCAATTTATAATAATTTAGTAGGGACATTATCCTCGCCGAATACTTGAGTGGTAGGTTTATTAATTTCATGTGACGTAAATCTGTAAGTTTTAGATTCAATCCACCATATTATCGGTCTATGAGATATATTTTCAAAATGTTTTATAGACAATGGGTGCAGGATAGATCTATGGCAAGGCTTGGGGGGCCATGGTCCCCAAATTTAAAAAAATTCTTTTATATTATATATAATTATTAAAAACTTTAAATATTTAGCTACAAAAATATATAAAAGTTCCCCAAATGTTTGAGTTAGTTCAATGATGCTCTTAAAAACCAATAAAATTTGTCAATTGGTCTAGTAGTTATGGAGACAAGAAAGTTTTTGTTTTTTCAAATTTGTTTTTTGTATATGTTTAATATTTAACTAGACAATTTTTGCATACTCATTGAAATTTAAAAGATGATAAATTTCTCTAAAAATTTATTTTACAAATATACATATATGAAAGTTGTTAATTTTATATATAATATATTTATAAATTATGACCTATTCTAGTATCAAAATATTAAAATTTATATGTGTATGTTTGTTTACGCATGTATGTGATGGTTTATCTTGATTCGTGATTATTATATTAATACCAAAATTTGGCCCTTAAACAAAAAATCCTAACTCTGCCCCTGAATGGGTGTAATAGTTTGGCTAAAGGTTAAAATGCTATTTCTTTGTATGAAAAAAAAAAAATATATAAGTTAATTTATTACTTATTTGGTAAAATGTTGGAAACAAACAAGTTATCGAAAATTACATTATGCGAGACTCATTGTCCAACCGGCCAATATTTGATGATTTCTTTTGATAATCCATAAGCTTCTTACCATTCCCTAATATATATCATTGACTGTTAACTGGTGCAGGTGGTGATGGAATTGTTGGAATGGTATTCCCTAACACATAAGAGGAGGTGGTATTGAAACTCAAGAAAGGAGATATCATACCTGTAGTAATGGGAACAGTCTCATGGTGGTTCAATGATGGAGATTCTGAATTGGTAATAGTATTCTTAGGTGAAACTTCAAAGTCATATATTCCTGGTGAATTCACCTACTTCTTTTTAAGTGGGGCTCAAGGTATCATGGGAGGTTTCTCACCAGAGTTCCTTAGTAGAGCTTATAAAATGAATAAAGATGAAGCAAATAAGCTCGCAAAAAGCCAAACTGGGGTTCTGATAATTAAGCTACAAGAAGGAAAAACTATGCCTAAACCAAACGAAAACTATACTAACAAATTGGTCTATAACATTGAAGCTGCATTGCCTGATATTCGTGTCAAGAATGGTGGACAAGTCACTACATTGACAGAAGCCAAGTTTCCTTTTCTTGATCAAGTTGAGCTGAGCACCAAACTCGTTAGACTTGAAGCTAATGCAATGTTTTCACCAACGTATACTACTGATTCTTCAGTTCAATTGATTTATGTTGTGAAAGGGATTGGTCAGATTCAAATTGTGGGCATTAATGGTAAGCAAGTCTTGGACATTGAAGTGAAGCCTGGTCACTTGCTTGTCGTGCCAAAATTTTTTGTGGTTGCCAAACTTGCAGGTGGAGATGGACTGGAATGTTTCTCTATAACAACATCTAAGAAGTAAGCATTAGTTATATTTTACCATTTTCTATAGACTAATTACACTTTTAAATTTTAGGGTTGTTTTCATTTTAGTTTCTTAATATTAAGTTTTTTATTTTCTTCTTCATTTTAGTTCATCAAATTTGATTCCATCTTCAAAATGATCACTCTATCTATTTACGTGGCCAATCTAATTAATCTCTATGATTTAATTTTCAAAATGATCTTTCTATCCATCTCTATGATTGATATGGCCATTAAGTGCCAATAAAACGACATTAGTTATTGTCTTCTTTTTGGACCCCCTCTTTTAAAGGCCAAATTTGTAATGAAGATAAACATAATGAACACTTTGAAAACAAAATCAATTTAGTGGATCGAAGTGAATCATCTCAAACTTAAGGAACCAAAATGAAAATAACTTTAAGCTTTATGAGTTGAAGTGTAATTTAGTTGTTTCCCTTTTGTACCTTGTCCTACCAATTGAATGAGATAACTAATCCAATCATACTAATTTAAAGTTGGATGGCAATTTTTTTTTTTTGGGTTAAATTTGTCAAAATATTTTATCCAATAAAATATTTTTTAACATCTCTCTCTTCCCCTTTTAAATGTTCTGCAGGCCTGCCTTCGAGGATTTAGCTAGTAAGGCATCAGTATGGCAAGCATTATCTCCTTCAGTGATTGAAGCCTCCCTCAATGTTTCTACAGAGTTGGGAGAACTTTCCAAGTCAAAAATTGGAAAAAACACTATCCTTATCCCTTTCAAGAATTAATTAGATCCTGGTCATTTAAATATAATGTTTTGTAGTTATGTAAAATAAAAGTAACAACATGTTTTGTTGTTCCTACTAATATATTAATTAATAAATAAAATACATATATGGATTCACAAACGTATATGTACCAAATATATATTATTTCACTTACCAGAGATAAAATCTAGACATATTGTCGTATATCAAATGGATTATATGAAATGTTTCTTTTATGTAATGTTAATTTCATAATATTGAAAGAAACTTTTGGGTTTGCCTCAACAAAATTCCATAAGGGGGTGGTGACATATTGATGGGTGACAGCACCCCATTATGGCCCCTAATTAATTTTCTCAAAATATTTCATGCAATACATGGATGTACCAAAAATATTATTCTACCAAAAGACGCCAAAAATATGGTTTCACTGGGCTTGTTGACCTTGATCGGACTTCGAAATGATGAATTTCTCATATTTATGGTCAAACCCTAATTTTGATTGAAGGTAGCCAATTTTGAGTACGTTTGTCTTAAATTTAAATATACTCATTACCATCCAATCAGGATAAGAGTGATTCTTTATTAAAGAATATGAAATTCCCTACAATTTAATTATTCACGGGTAAAAATCAAACTTAAATTCTTCTCAAAAAGAAAATCAACCTTAAATTGAGTGAGGTATTGCAAAAAAAAAAAAAAAACCTATTGGCCATTTATTAGGTGAAAATTGTATGCAATTTTTTTTTTAGAAAACATGTAGGAGTTTTATTGAAAAATCTTCTATGATTTCCTTGGACAACACATCAAAATGTTTAGAAAATAAAAGTAAACTTTTTTTTTCCTAAATATTTTGAGACACATGATAAGATTTCCTTTAAAACAATGCTTTATTTTAATTAGAGAGATCATTTGATTTTTTCGAAATATGTGTTAATATTTTTCCTGGCACAATTTATTTTGAAATATTCTCAATGTTTTATTAAACCGATCATGTTATTTCTATCAAAATGTACATGTGATTTCTCCAAAATTTTAGTTAATTATTAGTAATCATTTTTTATTGGGAAACATTATCCAATTCATTTATCATTGCATTAGTGACACAAGAGTGTCCAATAAAGAACCAACCGAGCTAGCCCATGTTGTCTTACAAGCGTAAATAGTGGAATTCTACGGTTTCGACTTGGAGCCCAATTCCAGCCCAATTATCCATAGTTGTTCTGCTAGTCGAAGCTCATTAAGGCTAGTATTACCCCATTTATTTAGTCAATCTTGTTGGTCCTAGTGCATTTATTCATGGTGGGACCTACTATTCATGTGAAAGGAGGAAGTACGCATTTATGGTACTCCAGGAGTATCTAATAATTTTTCACTTTTGTAGAATATACCATATCATTTATTTTTGGGTAAACTACGGATTTGGTCTCTATCCTTTACACTAGATTTCAAATTAATCTCTAACCTTTTAATTATGTCAAGTTGGTCCTTAACCTTTCAATGTCGTGTCGATTTAGTCTCTGTCGTTATCTATTGGATGGAAAAGTCTGACGTGTCAAACGGTCTAAATAAAAAAAATAAAAATAATTGCCACATCATCTACCACCTGGACTACGACTAACAATGTCAACAATTTTAATTTTATTTTATTTTATAAAATGTCAACATAATTTTAAATTAGAAAAAAAGAAAAACAACAGATCATTGAATCCTAACTCACGTCTATCAACAACAACAACAACAACAACAACAACAACAACAAAAAATCCCTTTCCTCAAAAATACAACAAAAATCCCTAAGTCACAGTCACAATTTCTTCACGTGTCTTTAAGGTCCTAGAGGTTATGATTGCACTACCTTCTCTAATGATGAGGTAGGAACCAGCAAAATTACTTTCTGTAGTGACGAAGAGAGGATCCCAAACCCCAGATTCATCAAGGGATAACCTAGAAACTACTGGTTCTCCAATAACCCTCTACCCTGCAATTTAAAGACGAGTTTTTTTATCTTATCTTCCTTAAACGATAAATCATATAGAAAAAAGAAATCTGGAGATCAGCATACATGAGTTCTAGAACTGAAGGCCAACAACTTGAAGATGTCCACTTAAACCAAATCAATTAGCTAGGATAGGGGAAAATAAAAGTCTTGGGATCTTAATCACCCGCATACATATATATTGGGTGTTTGAGTGCGTGTATATATCAGTGTCTGTATGTCTAGTTCATAACCTTTAGAGCCATATAAAAAGCATTGTTAAACTTATGGTCACATCCTATAAAAATCATTTTTTCATGTCTTAGATTAATATTTTGTTAACGAAGATTGCAAAGAATGTTCCCCCAAAATAAGTGAAAGCCCAACTTCAAGTGTAAAGATGCAATTTGTACTTTTAAATAAAATGATTCTCCATAATTGTAGATTAATGCTGCCATCAAATAAACTCTACCAAATCAAACAGAAATTTATAAGATTAGAGAATTAAAGACCATTTCTCCGAGCTGTAGCAATTTCTTCCATAGCATCAATGCTCATTATATTACATGAACTATAGTCAAATCATCAAGGAGAATTTCTCCAATGATATTCAAGGAATAAATTTTAAGGAAACAACCATGATAAATGGAACAGATCAGCTGCTTTATTCATTAGTCTGACCACAACATATGAAGGAATCGCAGACAAGGTAAAAAGCCCAGTGAGTCCATGTCCATGGGTCTGTGACTGTCCCAATTTGATGGAAGGAAGGAGAAGAGATTTTGGATTTTAGGGAGAGTGTTTTACATGGGTTTGTGATTGTCCCTGTTTAATGAAATAAGCAAAATTCTGAATCAAACTAAAAAGATTTGATTTGGGTTTTCTAAAAAAAAACTCATGTGTTCTCTAAATAAATAAATAAAAAATTAATAAAAAAACTAATATGTTAGTCCAAGTGGCAGTTGATGTGGCAATTTTTTTTTTTTTTTTTTTATTTATTTAGGCCGTTTGACACGTCAGACTTTTCCATCCAAGAGATAACAGCAGAAACTAAATTGACACGGCATTGAAAAGTTAGAGACCAAATTGACACAATTAAAAAGTTATGGACTAAATTAAAATATAATGTAAATGATAGGGACCAAATATGTAATTTACCATTTTTTTTTTATTTTTTGGAAAAGTTAATGGATGCTTTGAAGTTTGAAAGTATTGGTTTATAAAATATTTTAAAAAAAAAATTTATGGGAAAAGAAAAAAAAACAGTTTTTTAATAACTTTTATATTCTCCATGAAAGTAGTATAAAAACTTTCATGAAATAGTCTATTAGCAAATGCCTAAGAGCATTCATTAATCGGACCCTTCTTTTTTATATGTTTTGGAAATCACATAGTCATTTAATTCTCCAAAATTTAGAAAGTTGTTCTAAGCACTATATATAGTTGGTTGGCTGGAATCAAGAAATTATAGGGTGATTATTCAAAATACTTGTGTCGTACCATGTATCTCTTTAGGTAGATTCCATTGAGTGGTGAGTGTGTTTAGTCTTATATCCCTTGTAATTTCCTTTGGGTGGGGATTATTTTGCATCCCTTTGGATTTTCCCTAGGCGGTGAGCTTATTATACTTTTGAGTGAGTACCATTTCTTGTTTTCTTCAATTAGGAAATTTTACAATATTATTTGGTTAAGTCCAAAACTGTTATAGTTAATGGCAGAAGTCCATATTTTAGATTAGTATGTTAGGCCTAGAACGATGAAGATTCACATCAACATAAGGATATAAATGGAACATGATCATCTCAAATTCACTTTAAATGGAGAATGTCCTTTTAATGGTTACTTAATGTTTTGTTTCTTAGATTTGATAGTATATAAAATGTCACATCATTTAAAATTTTAAATAACGCTGTTGTGGATATACTTTTAAATTTAGTTCTTCTATGGGCACATCAAAATGTCACAACAATCTGAGCTGTTAACTCTCCATACGTCAAAATAAAATAAAATAAAATAGTATACATGTCTCCACCACAACTGAAAATAATTGTGTCGTGAAAATATTATATCATTTTGTTGTGGCTTTGGGAATTTTTCAAATTTAATTTTTTTTTAGAAGGCCCATTTTTATTTTATTTTTTGGAGAAAACAATACCCATATTTAATTTAGATCATGAAAAATAAATTTATTTCAAATATATATGAAATGAATGAACGGAGAACGGAAAACGGAAGAAAGGACAAGGACATGCTTAGGATTCATAAGGAAGATGACAATAAGGACAAAAACGATTCTTTGAAAAAAAGATAATAAAAAAAAGATTAGGCATACATTTGGATAAGAATGAAAAATTAAAATTATTTTATTATTTAGTTTATTTTTATTACTATTTATAAACTCTACGGCACTTTTTGATACTATTCATAGGCCATACTATATTATTTCAACTAACTTTTACCTTTATTTACAGTATTTTCAACAATAAATTTTTAACTTCAACCAAATAAGCGGTATCCAATCGGACCGAAGTCAACAAAAACAAGTTTTTTTTTTTTTTTTTGCTAAATTAAACAAAATGAAAACGATCGAGTTAGTAGGGTGGAAAAGGACAAACAAAAAATGATCTACAACTTCAGGTGGTGCAAACGTAGTACACGTACGTCAAAAACAAAAAACGAAGTCCACGTGAAAATAAAATAAATAAAAAATAAAACAAAAATTGGCCCAAAACAAAACTTCATTAATCTCATCTCTCACAACTCCAGCCCAGCCCAGCCCAGCCCAGCCCAGCCCCAAATCCCAAATCCCAACTCAAACAAAACAAAATCCTCATTAATCTCATCTCTCACGCTGTGACGCCGCAGCCACCACTAACCCACTCCCCAGCCTTCATCGCCTCAACGTTAAGCCCTCTCTCTCTCTCTCTCTCTCTCGAACTTAATACTGAATAGCTAAATAGGAATATGTGTATGTAACATCCCTTTGCCAACAATTAATGTATGCTTATTTAACTTTGTCTTTTTGTGTTTATTATTATTATTGTATTTCTTTATACTTAACCCATTGATTCTGTGACTTAGCCTTTTTTGTGCTGTTTGTCTCTTGAGTGAGGGCGGGTGGGGCTTGGTGCAATTGGGGTAGTAAAGTAAGTAAATTATAAAAGAAAAAATTAATCTAAGGAAGGCAATTGGGGTGAGTATTTTTTTTTCAACCATCACATTATGCAAGTTAGTGGGGTGTTGCTAATTTATTTGGTTTAGTTGTATGTTTATACTTTTGTTTAATTTGTTTATTTAATTTTTTTTATCATAAAGGGTCATTATTTAATTAAAGATGTATTTATAATTCATGCAAAAATGAATTTTATATGATAATTTATTATATCTTTCTCCCAAGTTAGTTTATGATTTTTGAATGGATTTTTTTTTTTTTTATTTATTTGAAATTAGGTGCCAAATAATGAACAAATGACAAACAATTGATGCATTCTTTAAAAAAAAATATTAGTCATTTAGAACTTAGGACATTTGTAGAAACAAATATTGATACTTCAATGCCAAATGAGTGTTCATCCAAATGTTCAAGAATTAAATCCAAAGAAATAGACTGTGATCACGTGAAAAAATATATAAATTCCCTATCAACAAACAAGATGAAATCTAACATGCTAATCTCATAGTCAATCCATATCAACCTAAAGATATAGAGTATCCATACAAAGAACCGGATAATTATTGTCATAGTTTTCAAGCTTTGTGGTTTGAATCACATTCAAATTGGTTGGAATAATCACCTTCAAAGGATGCAATCTATTGTTTGAAGCATTCCAACATATAGATCGCTACTTCAAATCTGCCCTCCCAAGTAATAATTCTTGGCTATGCCCTTGCTTGAGTGTACCACAAAAAACTTCACAACTTTTGCCACAGATCATCACATGGTGAGTTGTGAGTAATGGAGAAAAAATAGTGGATCCATGAGAGTCTACATCTCCACCACTCACAACTCACCACATGGCGAGTTATGTCAAAAGTTGTAATGTTTTTTGTGATACTAACATTTCTCGTATATACTCAACCGTAGGCTACCTTCAATTAATTTTAAACTTGTCTATAATATAGAGTGCTCAACCTCCCCATTTTTCTCACCATCTAGAGTTTCCTTCTAAGTTATTCTCAAAAAAAAACAAAAAACAAAAAAAAAAAAAATTCAAAGTTTGTTTTCAAAAAGAAAAATACAGATTTCCTTTTTTTTTTTTTTTTTTTTTTTTTTGAGAATGAAGCTTTTTATCTATTAATAATCAAACCGTGGCTGAATCAGCCATTACAAATTGGCGAATATCTGGTGGTACATCTTCCATCTAGACAGTTAAATTGGGCTTCTTAATAGCCCATCTTGCCCTTTCTCAAAAAAAAAAAAAAATAGCCCATCTTGCCAGTGCATGTGCAACATTATTCCCTTGACGACGTACATGAGTAAAACTAAGGAAATTAAAAGAGTTAAGTAAACTTTTAACATCCTGAATCAGGTGGCCATGCAATGCCAGAGAAGGATTTGGTTCCTTGAGCTCCCTGACAATGGTTTCTGAGTCGCCCTCCAATATTGCCTTAGTGATACCAATTTCCAAAGCAAATTCAGCAGCTTTCTGTACTGCAAGAGTTTCGACTTGGGCCACTGTTGTAGGGAGTGGAATTCGTTGCGCCATTGATGCCATAACAACTCCTTCACTATTCCTGATGATTACACCGAGACCGGCTTTCCCCTGTTGGCAAAACACAGCCCCGTTGTAATTCACTTTATAAACTCCTTGCTTCGGCGGCTTCCATCTGGTATGATTCCTGTGCTGTGGTGTCACTGTTGCTGGGTGATTGTGTTGAAACTCAGCTTTTCTATCCTTAGACAAAGGTAGAATCTGGTTCAAAGGACAAGATGCTTCGTTGAAACACATCAGATTTCGCCGATTCCAAACTGCCCATCCTATGTATGCCATGAGCTCAGCGTCCCTCTTCTCTGAAAAAGCTCGCTTAAAAATTTCTTTTATGTTACTACCCTGCATCTCCGAAAGCCACTTCCATTGAGGGTCTACGCTCCACATTGCTTGCACCTCAGAACAAAAGAAGAGAGCATGTAAACAATCCTCATCCCCTGCCTTGCAAATATCACATTGCCCATCCTGAGAAATCTTTCTACGCAGCAGGTTCTTCTTAACGGGCAAGGCATCTTTGCTAACTCGCCAAACAAAATTTTTTATCTTGCTAGGCACCTCCAAGCTCCACACTTTTTCCCAGAATTCAACATCTTGGCCTGTACTCTGAAATTGGGCAGAATTCTCCAACAAGAACTGGTATCCCGATTTCACAGAGTATATGCCCGAGGGAGTGAAAGGCCAAATCAGGGCATCTGGTTGGGTTGTTGAGCTAAGTGGAATGCTCTTTATAATCTCAGCTTCTTGCACAGTGAACACATGGTCAATAACACTATTTCTCCTACATCTAGTTCTCGGGTTTATTAGTACCTCCACATTTGAATTTTCCTGACCATACAGAACCGGTGTAGCAACTCTGGCTGATATGTTTGATGGCAGCCAGTTATCACCCCATATCCTCACCCTTTTGCCATCCCCTATTCTCCAAAGTGCACCTTTTAAGATTACATCACGGCCTTTAAGGATGCTTTTCCAAGCATACGAAGCGGAGGAGGAGTCTTTTGCTTCGAGAATAGTCTCCCTAGGAAAGAACCTTGTTTTGAAAACTCTATATAAAATAAGGAGTTGTCATTGTAAGGTCTTTGAAACCCATGCCTCCTTGGTTTTTGTCTTGACACAAATCCCCCCATTTCACCCAATGTACTTTCCTCCTCTCACCCCTTTGTCCCCACCAAAATTTCCAAATGAGGGTCTCAATCTCATGACATAAGGTGGTAGGGAGTTTAAAGCAACTCATTGTAAAGGTGGGTATTGCTTGGATAACTGACTTGATGAGGACTTCCCTTTCGGCTTGTGACAAAAGCTTACCCTCCCACCCTTGAAGTCTCTTCCAAACCTTTTGCTTCAATCGGTCAAAGCTTGCCATTTTATTCCTTCCTACCAAAGCCGATAAGCCCAAATACTCTTCATACTGCGTCAACTCATTTACCCCAAGTAAATCCATAATTTCCTTTTGCAACTCACTTGGAGTAGATTTACTGAAAAACAGTGCCGTCTTTTCTCTATTTAATTTTTGCCCCGACACCCTCTCATAATTTGACAAAATCTCCATTACTTTATGACAATCATAAGTAGTAGCCCTACAAAACAAAAGGCTGTCGTCTGCAAAAAATAGGTGGGTTAGTTTGGGACCATTACGACAAATAGAAACACCCTGTATTTCACCTCTCTCAGTAGCCTTTTGGATCATTCAGTGTAGGCCCTCTGAACAAAGCAAAAAGAGGTAGGGCGAAAGTGGATCTCCTTGACGTATGCCATGGCTTGGTTTGATATCTCCAAATGGTTCCCCATTGATCAATAGGGAATATGTAACTGAAGTGATACACTCCATGACTAAAGCCACCCACCGGTCATTAAACCCCATTTTGATCATCACATCTTTCAAGAAAGACCATTCCACCCTATCATAGGCCTTGCTCATATCAAGTTTAAGCGCCATGTAGCTTGAATTTCTAGAGTTGTGATTCTTCATATAATGCAATGTCTCGAAAGCCACAAGGATGTTGTCTGTGATCAATCGACCTTTGATAAAAGCACTCTGATGCTCCGAGATGATTTGGGGAAGCACTCTCTTTAACTAGTTTGCAAGGACTTTTGAAAAGATCTTATAAAGCACGTTACAGAGACTAATAGGTCTATATTCAATAACATTTTCAGGATTTTTTGTTTTGAGAATTAAAGTGATGAAAGTATGATTAAGAGGCTTGGGTAGTGTACCCAAATTTAGAAAAAGAAGCACATCATGAATTACATCACCTCTTACCAACTCCCAAAAATTCTTGTAAAATAAAGGCGGCATCCCATTTGGACCTGGAGCCTTGAGTGACGCCATCTGCTTCAGTGCACTTTCTACTTCCCATGCCTAAAATTCTCCAGTCAAACTCTCATTCATTTCCACTGTTACTACTTGTGGAATGGAGTCCAAGTCACCCACCGAATCTTCTGGACTGGTGGATGAGAACAGCTGTTGATAATATTCAAGGAATATGGCTGAAATCTGATCTGGTTGAGTGCACCAATCATTTGACTGATTTTTTATCCCCATTATAAGATTTCTTCGCCTTCTCTGAGTTGCTCTGCAATGGAAAAACTGGGTATTGCGATCATCGTCTTTGAGATACAAAGTGCATGACCTTTGACGCCACATCCTCTCTTCTTTATCCATGAGTGAGTTTATTTCCTTCTTCAGCTGAATAAGATTGTCTAAGTAACCTCTCTGCATTGCCACTTTCTCAGCCCGGACCAATTCTCTTCTCTTTTTCTCTAGCTCAGTTCGAATGTTACCAAAGCAATCTTTGCTCCACTTCATTAAGGCTTGCCCACACTTTTCCACTTTCCTGATCACTCTAGTGGACCCCACTTCTTCATAACAGACCTGCCAAACCCCCCTCCACGATTTCTCCACACCCCTTATTGCCTAACCACATCTCTTCAAATCTAAATAGTTTTTTCTTCGGCAAAAGATCCAACTCCGACTGCTCTATCCATAAGAGCTTGTGATCAGATGTTGTGCTATCCACATGATTAACCTGAGTCCTTGGGTATTTCACAAACCAATAATAAGAGACCACAGCTCGATCCAACCGCTCCCATATCGAGACCCCGCTGCTGTAATGCTTACTCCAAGTAAACGAAGAGCCCTTGAATCCAATGTCTATAAAGCCGCATTCATCCAAGACTTCACGGAAGAGTTGCATTTATCCCTGTGGTCTTGCTCACCCTCCAAGCTTCTCAGATTGTTTAACAATCTCATTGAAATCCCCAGCGCACAGCCAAGGTAATGAGCTCTGTTGATGTAAACGACGGAGGAGGTCCTACGATTCATGTCGTTTGTGTGTTTCTAGTTCACCGTAGAAGCCAGTGAAATGCCAAGCTGCTTCGGAATCTTTGATTATGATCGCATCAATGTGGTTCAAAGAAGAAGAAACTACATCAACCATTATATCATTCTTCCAATACATAACCAAACCTCCACCTTTATTAATCCTCTGCACAAAGAATTTTTTGTCAAAACAAATCTGATCCTTTACATAATCTAGCCTTGCTTCATCTGCTAGTGTTTCGGCTAAGAACACTACAATGGGAGCTTTTGCCTGCACCAAATCCGTAAGCTCTTGAACTGCCAGTGGGTTCCCAAGCCCCCTACAGTTCCAAACTACGCAACTCATTGCTCTTGGCGGGGTTGAGAAACAGCCTCTGCCAATCTTGGGAAACTTTCTTTATCCTCGTGTGAAACCAGAAACTTCTTACATGGTAACTCATGGAGATCATCAGTCATGTCAATGGAGCGTTTTGCACCAATATGTTCCTCAGTGCTGGGAGCAGAGCCTGCACTAACCCGTAAGAGGCGTTTCCATTTTGTCTAGGGAAAATTCTCAGAGTTCGTGGGAGCATGGGAGTAGTTGGAAATGTCAATTAGTGGGGCTGCATGTTCTGCATGGCTTTGATGCACACGTGGTGGGGTAAATGCTACAGTCTCTTTGGTAGCCAGCTCAACCTTGAGATTCTCCATATCGAATAAAGGTGAGGCTTCCTTATGGAAAAAACCCGTGCTTGGAGGCTCCTCATAAATGCCGAGATCTTTGTCTATCTCCTTTAATTTCTGAGCGAAGTAATCTCCCTTATTTCCATGATCCTGAAAAGAGAGAGTTGGACTTTCATTAATCATTGCGGAATTATGGGAGTTTTGGCTTTGAATCTCCACAGAATCCGCTTCCATATCTGTATTTTCCTTATCAGGACTTGTCACCGGATTTGACTTGTGGATCGGATTTGTCCTCGGCCTGGGTTGCTCCTTCCTCCGCTACCGAGTTGAAACATTCTCCGTCCTATCCTCATAGAAACCCGACACCCGGACAACATTTTTCCTTGAAAGGCCCGATTGGTTAGCTCGAATCCATGAACTAAATTGTTGCTCTTCTTGTCTAAGTGTGCCTTTGCTTTGTATCCAGAGGTCACAATCCTTGTCACCATGGTCAAAACAACCACACCAATAACATATGTTAGGCAATCTTTCATACCTGAAATTGATCCATATTTTTCCACCATCCTCGAATGCAATGATTCTTCCTCGGCATAGCAGTTGAAAAACATCCAATGTAACTCGCACTCTGATGTAACTGCCTCCCTCACAATCTACAACACCAATGGAACGATCAACCTGACCAATGGCTTCGCATATATCCTCAGCAACTGACTTATTTCTGTATCCAATTGGGATGTTATGCACTTGAACCCAAAAGGACGCCTTGTCTAGTTTTAGATTGTCAAGAGGAGTTTGTCTGTCATATCTTTCAAGGACGATCAAGCTTTTATCGAAACTCTATGGCTCGCTGGACAGGATACGATCCACATCTTCCTTATTATCAAAAACGAAAATAACCCTATGAGATCCCTCATTGCTCACTGTAAAGCCGTTATCTGCTCTCCATAGCGGCTTGAAAGTCCGAGCTATTGCATCCATATTCAGTGCCCGTTTAGTGAGGAATAAAGCTGCTATAACATGCTCTTGTGAACAGCGATCCTTTTTGACACATAGATCGTCCCCCTCCCTCTCGAACAAAGACAAACAATTCCAGTGTTTTGTAAGTTCTTCCATGATAGATACGTAAGAACTTGGGTAACCAAAACCTAAGCAAATAGGGTTGAGAAGGGAAAAGAGACATAGAAAACTGTTTCCCAAAGCCCCAAAAGAGAGAAAAAACCACAAGCCCTACATGCAACGTTGTTGCGAGAGGGGAGAAAAAACCTTACAAGAAGGTACTACAATTCTACTGCCTAAGAGAAGGGGGGAGGACCACCTTTGTTAGCGACAAAGAAACCGAGACTCTTTGTAGAGAACAACTAGTAATGCTAAACCATAAAATATAGTGGAAATTGCTATATTTGCTACGGTTCTTTCTAGCCTCAAATACATTTACAGGTACATGAAATTCATTGCTGCCAGAATTTTTTTTTTTTTTTTTTTTTTGAGAAAAACCAGAAATTTTTTTTAATGAATAAAATTATGTTTGTTAAACATCTGACTTCTCTACTTGACTTTGCTCTAACAGCGACAAATATATAGTTAATGGGGGTGATTAACAAAAAGATAATGTGAAAATTATGATTGTAGATAATCATCATAACACATTGCTTTCTCCTTTCTCTATATCTTAAATTTATCCTATTGTTGCTTTTTTTGAGAGAAAATCGATAGTAGACTTTGTTTGTTCATAATCACATTATACAATTGAGAAAAGATAAAAATGACACTCTTCAAACCAAATTATGCATTCTTTTTCTTTAATACAACACTAACAAGTGCTAATGCAGCTCTAATACATCGCAAAGAACTTTTACAAATTATAATAATATCTCGAAGTATCCTCGTGACTTTTGCAAAGGAAATGATACAAACATAACCAAACATATATAACTAGAGCATTTTCAATACTAATATGGGATGTCAGCTTAAGTTTGGAATTAGATAGAGAGACAGTAGCGGGAGAACTCGACTTGGCCCGTCATTTTCAATACTAAATGTTCACCAATTGGCTGTCACATTCATACCAAGTTCTTAATTAACTCATGGTTGCCAATTAGCAAGGGTGCTGGCATGGCAATTCTACTTCAATTATTACACACCACTAGGACCACAACATTTCATGACACGTGCCCTACTAGAGTATAATAATTTAGTAAGAACATCCCCACGGGATATTTAGGTGGTGAGTTTATCGGTTTCGGTTTAGAATGTGACGTAAATTCAGAAGTTCTAAATTCAATTCATAATGCTATTGATTTATCGGTTTTCAAAATGACAATTGTGTTTTGTAGTTAGAAGTTAGGGATGCTTATTGCATTTATCATATATGAAAAGTAATGCTTTCTTTAGTTTTTATCATCATTATATTTTTTAGGCAAAAATGAACAATACACCCTCTAACTTTGTGCACAATTCATTTTAGTCCTCTAACTTTACTTTCGTTTATTTCAGATCTCTAACTTTCAAACTTAAGGTCCATTTGGGAACTGCTTATTTTGCTGAAACTGAAAACTTTTTGCTAAAAAAAAAACTTAAAAAAAGAAAAGAAAAAGGCTAAAATGCAAAATTGACCCTCTAACTTTATTCAAATTTCATTTCAGTCCTCTAAGTTTTAGATTTATTCAATTAAAGCTTTTCCGTTAACTTTTATTAAAAAATTTTGACAAAAAAAATCTAGAAAATATTTTTCAATCATTAATTAAATTTTTTCAATTTAAAAAATTTGAAAAAAAATTTATAATATTAAAAAATTAACCACAACATATAATAAAAGATGGAAAAGCCTTAATTGAATAAACTTGCAAATTAGAGAACTGAAATGAATAAAAGCAAAGTTAGAGGACTGAACTGAAATCTGAATAACTTAGAGTGTCAGTTTTGCATTTTACCCAAAAAAAAAACTAAAAGTTGACTTTTGGAGCAATATAACCCACTTAACAGTGCAATAGAACCCACTTTAGGAGTAAAAATAAAATAAGCTAACTTTTTCTTAAATCGCAGTCTTATTCAATTAAAACTTTCTGTTAGTTTCTGTTACATTGCTCCATTAGGACCCCAGAAAACCATGACATTTTTTTTTTCTCTCTTTTTCTGATTTTCTTTATTTTTAATTTCCGGAAATTAATTTATGTAATTTCAGTAAAGCTGTTCGCTCTCTCTCCTCTGTTCCAGCCGCCCAAGTACCCAACCTATTAGTTGTCTCTTCAGTTAATAACTAGAAACAACAAATCATTCAAATCCCATTACTTTCATGCACAAAAACCACAAAGTAGATGCAAAATAAGCAATAAAACAAAAACTTTGAGCCATTCCCATCAGTCCCACCAAAGATCTGAATGTCTAAGAATCATATTGAGCAGTAGATCAAAAGATATGAGCAGTAAATGGAAAGATCTAAATGTCTAAGAAGCAACAAAACTTTGGGTCTTGAAGAAAAACCCAAAAATGGGGGAAGCCAAACAGCAACAAATTCGAAACGAAAAAAAATGTTCAATGAAATCAACCGCCGGCAGAGGCAAACATAGAGGAAGAGGAAGGTGACTTGTTCGATATTGTGGACCGTGAACGAGACCTTCGTTAATTAATTTTTTTAGTTCGTTATTTGCAAATAATAATAAAAAATTAATTCCGGTAATTAAAAATAAAATAAATTATTAAAATGG
Source organism: Notholithocarpus densiflorus (assembly GCA_030021035.2). Taxonomy (NCBI): domain Eukaryota; kingdom Viridiplantae; phylum Streptophyta; class Magnoliopsida; order Fagales; family Fagaceae; genus Notholithocarpus; species Notholithocarpus densiflorus. The sequence continues at coordinate 12,061,474 of JARYZH020000003.1, forward strand.
CAAAATTGTGTTGTTTTCAAGACCCCTAGGACGGAGCAGTTTAAGAGAACAAAGCCTTAATTGAATAAGTTTGAAAGTTAAAGACTTGAAATGAACCAAAATAAAATTAGAGTACTTAAATGAATTATAGTCAAAATTAAAGGGTGAGTTTTGTATTTTGACCTATTTTATATATATAATTGTGTATATATATATATATATATTTTTGAGAAAGTACTTGTATATATTTAGGCATGTAATTAAAGTGATGTATACATGTGAATAATTAAATCATAGGGAATTTCATATTCTTTAATAAGAAATCACTCTTATCTTAGTTGGATAGTAAGAAGTATATTTAAATTTAAGACAAACATGCTCAAAATGGGTTATCTTCAATCAGAACTAGGGTTTGACCCTAAATATGAGAAATTCATCATTTCGAAGTCTGATCAAGGTCAACAAACCTAGTGAAACCATATTTTTGGGGTCTTTTGGTAGAATAATATTTTTGGTACATCCATGTATTGCATGAATTATTTTGAGAAAATTAATCAGGGTCCAAAGTGGGGTGTTGTCACCAATTAATTTGTCATTCCCCCCTTATGGAATTCTGTTGAGGCAAACCCAAAAGTATCTTTCAATATTATGAAATTAACATATTACATAAAAAGAAACATTTCATATAATCTTTTTTTTTTTTTTTTTTTTTTGAGGAAGTTTCATATAATCTATTTGATATACAATAATATGTCTAGATTTTATCTCTAGTATGTGAAATAATATTTATTTGGTACATATACGTTTGCGATTCCATAAATGTATTTTATTTATTATTTAATATATTAGTAGGAACAACAAAATATGTTGTTACTTTTATTTTACATAACTACGAAACATTATATTTAAATGACTAGGATCTAATTAATTCTTGAAAGGGATAAGGATAATGTTTTTTCCAATTTTTGTCTTGAAAAGTTCTTCCAACTCTGTAGAAACATTGAGGGAGGCTTCAACCACCAAAGGAGATAATGCTTGCCATACTGATGCCTTACTAGCTAAATCCTCGTCCCCCTTTGGTCTTTCTCCCCCATTGGATCTCTCCCCCTTAGGTGCTTCCTCTCCTTCGGTCTCTTCTTCGGTGTTTCCTCCTCATTTTATAGCGAATTGATTTAATGAGATTTCTCCATTTTACCCTTAGGGCTTCACCAACTGTTTTTGGTTTATTGTGGGCATCCCTTTAGGACTACCCACCAACCCATTGGTTGCCCCGACCACTGTCATTGCTCAGTACATGTTTGCTGCACCACTACTCATTTCACGACAAAATTCTCTTTTGTTTGTTCTTGCTGTATACCTCTACCTCACTACCTAGCTCTATGGCATGCATCAAATGGTCCCAACCATCTATTATTTCTTTTGAGTAAGATACCATCCCAGTAAGGTATATTCCCAAAAGAAGTCACGGCTGGAAACCAAATATAGACCCCCTTTTTCCCCCACTACCAAACCACACCCTCTGAATCCCCTTGGTTGTGGGCTTACCTCCCTTGTATTAGCTGGGTATAGGTTGGTGGTGTTCCGGCCCTTCTGTGCTTGCTCCACTATCTTTTGTTTTTGTCTCCCACGCCATTTCTGCCATAGCAGATTAGTTCTGTTTCGTTCTGCTGCGTGTTTTTGTCTTATCTCTTCATTCGTTTCCTGCTACATTTGTCATTTCCTCTGGTTTGGCTTTTCTTTCCTTCACGTGAGTCCTACTGCTGACACTTCTTGTTGTTCCTTGTTTCTTTTCATCATGCTTCTTCATATCAGTTTTCACGCCTATCCTTTTATACAAAAGAATTTGGGCATTTGTGGGCCAAATAATGTTAACTGGATCAAAAGGGTTTTGGGCCCAATTTGTCTTTATCTGCAGAAGAACTGTATTATGCGGCAGATTTGTATTCTGCTGCAGATTTGTAATTTGCTACAGATCTGCGTTTTGCTGTAGATCGCTTTCCCTTGCACTTCTTTCTTTGGACCTTTCTTGCTCTTCGGTCTTCTTGGTGGGTCTTTGGGCCTTGATTTTTATTGGGCTTTCTTCCTCATGGGCTTTTGGATATGGATTCGCAAAAATAGGCATCAACAACCATCTTTAAACTTTGTGCCTCAAATGCACAAAGTTTGTGATCAAAGTAGGATTGATGTGATTATCCTTCCTCAAATATTATTTTTGTCTTAAATTATCGATTCTTCCAAAAAGTTAAACTATTAGAATATGATAAATTTAATCATTTAACCACATACTTCTAACAGTGCCAAATATGCAATGCTCTATGCACTTGATGTCGCTATCCTTTTTTTGTAAATTGATTTTCAAAAATGAGTTCTACCCATAAATTGATTATTTGCAAATGTCTCACCTACAAAATTGAGGTTGCTTTCAATCATTTTCGACAAACTACTAGGCAATGGCGGCTCTAGGAATTTTTTTTAGGGTAGTCACTAAGAAACTTAAATTACACAAAATTTAATAAAGAAACAACTTGAATATATCAACGTCACAAAAAAAAAAACACGCAATTACATGAAATATTACAATTTTTGTACTAGCAAAGAGAGAAAAAAAAAGACTAATAAAAGATAAAATGGAAATTGAAAATGCTGATATGAGAATAATAAAGTGACCATAACAATTTCATAACAAATCTTATGCAACAAGCTGTTATTGATGGGTAAAACATGTCAATATTGAGCTCAAATTAGAATTAGTAACAGCTTACCACATAAGATTTGTTGTGAAAATATTGTGGATGTAGCATTACTATTAATTTTGTTGAATTCAAATTCTTATAATTCTCAAATCATGTTGTTTAGCATTTTTATTAGGGTGGTCAAAATAAGTTAATATAATATATAGTATCCGTTTGGATACAAGTCTGCGTTTTCCCTTTTTTTTTTTTTTTTTTTTTTTTGCTTCAGCTGTAATTGTTGACCAAGTCAGCAATGAACAGTGCACCCGTGCATTGTTCACGAGTCCTACAAATTTCACCTTTCAGTAACTTTTTCATTAAAAATGGGTCCCACGGCACTATTCATACATTTAAAAATTATTTTGCTACAGTGTTTTCAGTTTTCAGTTTTAGAAAAATAAGTTCTATCCAAACAGACCCATAATATTTTTTTTGTAAGTATATATATTCATTTTTTTTTCAAGTGAGGGTGGTCAATGAACATATTAATTTAAAGGCAAAAATCCAAAATTGACCCTCTTAGTTTCAACTTTTGTCATTTTAGTCCTCTAAGTTTTAGTTTTGTCATTTCAGTCCTCTAAATTTCAAATTTTGTCAATTAAGTCCTCCGTCACCCTTTCGTTAGTTGTTGTCGTTTACTAACCAAAACGACATCGTTTTGGGGTCTTTTTTATTTTATTTTTTAATTTCATAATTAAAAGAAAATGTAAAACTGTTATTACAAAAAAAAAAGAAAGAAGAAGAAATAAGAAATAAGGGGAACGATGTCGTTCCCCGTTGAAAACAAAACACAAAACCCAACCCAACCCAACCCCACCCCACTGATACCCTTGCTCGCCAATTTATGAGAAAACGCAATTAAGGGGCTGAGGGAGAAAGAAAGAGAGGGAAAGTGAAAGAGTGAGAGATCGAGAGGGGGAAAGGGTTATTCTCTTCTGTTAGATAGCAATTGTAGTTTAGTATTCAATTTAAAAGCCTTTTGACAAGTAGTAAATTCTTGTGCTCAAGTATAGAAGGTGCCAGATTCATGTGATATTTCACATGCGTCATACTTCTAATTGTTGAACTCTAGATTATAACATCAGGATATGCTAAGTAGATAACAATGAAGGCAACTACTTGTTTATGAAGTTATAGAACTCACCAAGTAATCCTTGTTCAAAGAAGTCTTGCTGGATGAGAAGTCCAAGAATCATTCACCGTGAATTTAAGCTATCTTTGAAATTGAGGAATACTATGAGTTTGTAACACCAAGCTATGGTCTTTCATTCAAGATAATCAATCAGACCTAAGCTACGATGCCCTGCCTCGCCGTCTCCCTCTCCCTTTCCCCCACTTTCTTTCTCCCTTAGCCCCTTAATTGTTTTCTCAAAAAGCGGTGAGGCAAGGTATCAGTGGGGTGGGGTTGGGTTTTGTGTTTTGTTTTCAGCAGGGAATGACGTCGTTTCCTTTTTTTTTTTTTTTTCTTTTTGTAATAACAGTTTTACATTTTCTTTTAATTACAAAAAAAAAAAAAGCCTAAAACGACGTCGTTTTGGTTAGTAAACGGCAACAACTAATGGAAGGGTAACAGAGTACTTAATTGACAAAATTTAAAACTTAGAGGACTGAAATGACAAAACTAAATCTTAAAAAATTAAAATGACAAAATTTGAAACTTAGAGGGTCAGTTTTGAATTTTTACCTAATTTAAACTAATTATTTATATATATATATATTTTTACTAAGTATAAAAAAAAAAATTTGACAAGTGAGAATGGTCCTGATCACATGCATACAAGTGGAGTTGCCACTGCTACTAGGAAAATGCTCACCTGCACAATTGACGTGTCCATTATTTTTGACAAACTCTAGTGAATTGACGTATATCCATTATTTTTTACCAACACTAAGGATTTTTGACAAACTACTAGGAAAAAGGCATACACAAACTACTAGTCAGTTGACGTATCCATTATTTTTCGACGTGTCCACTATTTTGGACAAACTTTTTGATAAACTACTGGGAAAGGCTCACTTAACGCTATTACTGACAGACTTTTTGACAAACTACTAGGAAAAGGTCTCTTAAAAAACACTATTTTTGACAAACTCTTTGATAAATTATTATGTGTGCTTTTGAGTTAAGATTAAAAATTAAAATTATTTAATTATTTAATTTATTTTTGTTACTATTTATAGGCTTTACTGTACTTTTTGACACTATTCATGAGCACCACTATACTATTTCAACTAACTTTTACCTTTATTTATAGTAATTTCAGCAAAATAAGCGGTATCCAAATACACACTAAATATCGTCGGGATTGAAACGCCATGAAAGTCTTTCGAAAGCTATGACGGTCCGAGAATAATAAAGAGAAGGCATATGTTGTATTGTTATTATTTGGGAATTGGGAGCTCCGCTTGCCTTTTCCTCATAAAATAGTCAGTGGCTTTAGCATCGGCTAAAATGGCCAAGTATCACTATTTAGCAAAATATGTAAAGATATACTATTATTTGTGAAATAATTAGGGATTTATTACTATTTTAAAACTCGAGTTTGCCGTGTAACTCGAGTTCCAGGAACTTGAGTTCTATAAAAAAAAAAAAGTACAGCAAACTTGAAGGCTATTTTTTCAAAGAACTCGAGTTACATGACAAACTCGAGTTTCACAAACTCGAATTTTAAAAAGATGATAAATTGCTAAATATTTCGCAAACAGTGATATATTGCTAAATATTTTGCTAAAGGACAAAATTTAGGTACAGTATCTTAGGTTGCCCTTTTAAGATTCAGTCATGTGATTGCTTAACTAAAAAATACACTTTCATCTCATGAGAAAAAATCCACATGACATAATTTTAAGAGGGGAACTTAAGGAATAACACCTAAGTCTTACACTTTCCTAAATAGTGATATATGGTCATTTTAGTCCTTTAACATTAGGAAAATAGAAGTGGTTACACAGAATTTTCATGACACTTTCCTAACATTTTCACAACAAAATACTAACATCTGAAAAGTAAAATGACTGGTCCACAATATTTTCACAATATTTTCGCAGCAAAATAGTAAGCTAAAATGTTTGGGAGCTAATAGCTTAGGCGAAGAAGGCTGTATTGTCTTTTTATTGTTTGTATTCAGCCTCTCACATTTCATGGACCAGATGGCCTTGCCAATGGCTTTTTCTCTTCCTCCTTGGTTCCCACCTGTGTACAGGTGGGCATTCCCACCTGTTTTCTTTTTCTTATTCTTTTTTGTTTTTCGCAACAAAATAGTAAGCTAAAAAGCCTAAAATGTTTGGGAGCTAGGTTAGGCGAAGAAGGCTGTATTGTCTTTTTAGTGTTTGTATTCAGTGTCTCGCATTTCATGGACTAGATGGCCTTACCAACGGCTTTTTTTCTCTGCCTCCTTGGGACAGATGGGCTTTCCTTTCCCACCTGTTTTTTTTTTTTTTTTTTTCCTGGAAACATATCAGTTATCATTTATTCCAAAGCTGTTAAAACTGCAGCTACAAAATTATTAAGAGTTTAGCTTATATCTTGTATTTTTTTAACTGGAATTTCATTTTGTTTTAATAAGAAATTGTCATTTCACTCACTAACTAAATAAAAGGTAGAGATTAAAACCCACTACCAATTGCTATTGTTATTTAAAACAAAAGGAAGTATCTAGTTAAAAAAAGTACTGGAGGTAAGTCAAACCCAGTTATTAATATAAGAGAAATAGACTCCATCCAAATTAAAAACGGAAAATAAAACCTAGCTCTAATAGCTTAAGCATTTGCTACAACATTACCTTGTTTATAAATATGAGAGAGTGATCAACTATAAAGAAAGTTTACAAAGTAATGTTTATAAATAGGAGAGAATGATCTACTATGAAGAAAGTATCTTTATTTAATTGAATTGCATGAATACATGATAAGGAGAGAAAACTTAGGAACATAACATTTTCACAACACCTTTATTTTTAGCTTAGGTGAATCTTAGTATAATATTTTATTTTATTTTATTTTGACTTATAATAGACTAACACCTTAATTGTTATAAAAAAATATTTTAAAAACATTTTATTGTGGTCATAACATAACTCTAATGACTAATATTTTTACAACAAAGAAATATATGAAATAGGAATCGATTTATTTCATATGACATCAAATATCAACCTTATAGTTTGATAGTCTCAATTTGATACTTGCACTTTTGAATTGGAAAATTAATTCATTAGATTCTAAGTTTATAACAAATTAGATATTTTTTTAAAATATTTTTCATTATAGAGTAATGGATCTATCTCTTCTAAAATAAAATAAAATAAAGAGTAATGGATCTATCAAGGGATATATACATGGTTTTACTTCTACCACAATTTTGGACACTAGAGGTTTAGTCCCACCTGAGCCACATCTCTAAGGGTTGAATGAGAGTTAGTGTCCGTTTGAGAACAACTTATTTAGTTGAAACAGAAATTTTTTTGCTAAAAGTATTGTAGATAAAAGTAAAAGTTAACTGAATAGTTCAGTGAGACCCATGAATAGTACCAAAAAGTGTAGTGAGACCCATAAATAATAGCAAAAATAAATTGAAATTTTCAGCTTGTCCCAAATAGACACTTAATGCGTTTATAACTGACTTTAGATTTTGGCTTAGCAGTTTTTTTCCCCCCTTAAATGTATAAAAGTTTAGCTTAGCCGTTCACACTAGAAAGAATAAAATATACAATCCTACTTTGTGCCTCAAATGCACATTTTTCAAACTTTGTGCACTGCATTTGATGTTGTTATCCATCCCCTAATATCATTATTCAATCCTACTTTTTGCATCTTTTTTTTTTTTTTTGGTTAAAAGGCCATTCATATTAAACCAACAAAAGAAGACTACACAGATACAGCTGCCAGACTAGCAGCAACTAGTCTAGCATAATACAAACTATTATTATCCTTAGCAACTAAAGTTTCCAGATCAGCAGTAAAAGGAAACTCAAAAACAACAAAATCTTCCTTCATAACACTACCCCATTTTGCCAACCAATCCGCACACTTGTTGGCTTCTCTAAACACATAGGATACCCTTACTTGAGGAAGCTTGCCCAGAAGATACCTGCAATCAGAAAGTAGAGGAGCATAGGCAGAATTAGGATTTTTATTAGAATTAAGCAGCCCCACAATCACCTTAGCATCTAATTCCACTTCCAGCTGCCTAATTCCCATATGGTCTGCTAATTTCAACCCATCTCTTAGAGCCCACAGCTCAGCAATAATACTTGAGGTGAACCCGATTGATCTTGCATATCCCCTAACCCAAGCACCTTGACTGTTTCTAATGATTCCTCCACCTCCTGCCTTACCTGGATTACCAAAAGATGCACCATCCGAATTAAGCTTAAACCAACCCTCCCTTGGTTTAGTCCATGCCACTGGTATAGCAAACTTAGCAGTGGCTGTTTTAGCTTTACTCACGCAAAAATGGTATTCTCTAGTTTGATTAATACACACAATGGGCAGCCTCGGCTTGGGAATAGAGTTTTCAAAAACAATCTTGTTCCTATTTTTCCAAAGAGCCCAAATGGTGAATAAGAACATTGAACTCCATGGCATATCAGATTTATGGTTAACAAGACTCACACTATTTGATTGTAGCCACTCTTCCAAACTTCCCGAGAAGGTATGTACAAGTGCTGGTGGAACTTCAACACAACTCCAATATTTGCGAGCTAGTTCACTGTCACGGAGAAGATGAGCAATGGTCTCATCATGCCTTTTACAAACAGGGCACTTGCCATCACAATTTATCCCTCTTGCTGCCAAAACACTCTTAACAGGAACACTAGTATGTAAACACAACCAAAGAAACATGATGATTTTAGGCAAAATGTCAAGCTTCCATATCCACTGCCCCTTGAATGAAGTTTCTGAAGAATCATGCCCATAATGCCTCCTTCTCTTGATACATTCTCCAATTCAGTTTAGCAAGCAAAGCTATGTTCTTAGCTTTGGCTGCTTGAATTCCGAGACCTCCATCCTCCTTAGGCCTCACAATCTTACTCCAGCCAACAAGATGCAACTTCCTCTTCTCACTCGTGGATCCCCAAAGGAAATCCCTATTCACTTTATCAAGTTTATCACAAATATGAGAAGGGAGAGCCACCCCTTGCATAATGTGATTAGGAATGGCTGACATAACAGATTTGATTAGTACAGCCCTACTTGTGAAGGATAAAAATTTCACTTTCCAACCCGAGAGTTTATGCATGACTTTGTCCACCACAAAATTATATTGTCTACTATTTGCCCCTCTATGTCTCAAAGGAAACCCCAAGTATTTACCAATGCTTCGGGTTTCTTGAATGCCCAACAAATCACAAGCTTCTGCCCTCTCTTCTTCTTTGACATTAGGTGAAAAATATATTCGAGATTTATCCAAACTAATCTTTTGCCCTCACTCTAAGCAAAATTTAGATAGGACTTCTGAGATAGCACCACAAGCATCATTTCCCACTTTACTGAACAATATAATATCATCCGCAAACAGAAGGTGGGAAAATCCCACATTATCCCGAGATGCTTTAAGGGGTACCCAAGCTCCGTCCACGCACTTCTGTTTAATGAGATGACTTAAATATTCCATACATAGTATGAAAATGTATGGAGACAACGGATCTCCTTGTCTTATGCCCCTAGAAGGTTCAAAGGAATCAAGCATACCTCCGTTCACCAAAATAGAAATATTAGTAGATGAGATGCAGCTCATAATAATCTGAGTCAGCTTGGGAGGGAAGTGGAATGCCTGCAGCACTTTGTGTATAAAATTCCACTCTAGCCTATCATAGGCTTTCTCTAGATCCAACTTGACTGCCATGTAACCCATTTTGCCCTTCTTGCAGTCTAAGGAGTATAAGAGCTCTTGAGCAATGAGAACATTATCCATACCCCTTCTTCCAAAAATAAAAGCGGATTGTACTAGAGAAATCAGGTCAGCAAGAAGAGGTCTAATGCGAGTGACAATAATCTTTGAAATAATTTTATACACCGAGTTGCAAAGACTAATAGGCCTGTAATTATTAAGGGTCTCAGGGCTTTGGCATTTTGGGATTAAGGTCACAAGGGTTTCATTAAGATAGCTCGGTATGATTCCATTACTAAAAACCTCCTTAATTTCCTTGCAAATCGAGTTCTTCACATCTGCCCAAAAATGTTGAAAGAAACCCGCATGAAGACCATCCGGGCCAGGGGCTTTAAAAGCTTTAAGGGACCACAAACCATCCCTTATTTCTTCAACAGAAACTTCAGTATCAACTCTAGTGCTGTCTTCCTCAGAAAGATAGCTGCAGGCAAAATCTGAAACATCTGAAGCAATTGGGGAGGAGAGGGATTCAGTGGCATACAGTTTCTGAAACCCAGCTTTAATATGATCCTTAATCTCCAAATCATCAAGGATCCAATTCCCAACAGAATCTCTAATGCATCTTATTTTATTTCTATGACGTCTTACCACAGTAGTCACATGAAAGAAAGAAGTGTTGCGATCCCCAAAATTGGCTGCATTCAATCTTGATTTGAGTGCCCAATATTCCTCTTCCTGGAGCATGATAAGCGAGTACTCTTCAATTAATTTCCTTTCCAGGTCAATTAAGAAACCATTGGGATTTTCAGCCAGAGCTTTCTGAGCACCATTCAATCTGGCCAGAACTCTTCTCTTTCTAGTAAATAAATTTCCAAACACTTCAGAATTCCATTTTTTAGCTCTAAAAGCAAAATCTGAAATAGCTGTGTGTAGCCCTCTATTTTCTGACCATGCCTGCTGCACCACTGAAGGGAATTCCGGGTGCAGTAACCACATCGTCTGAAATCGAAATGGTTTATTGAGATGGCACACATATGGTCTACATAGCTCCAAAAGGACTGGGCAATGATCCAACCAGATTCTAGGCAGATGAGTAACAATGGCATCTGAATACATAGTTCTCCAAGTTGGGTTAGCGAAACATCTATCAATCCTTTCTAAGATAAGGTGCCGTAGAAATATAGTACTAGTGTAGAGTATAATACTTTTGAAGAGTAGAGGAGTACTATTTGTAGGTAGAAATATAGTACTGGTACTAGTAAGTTGCCCGTGCGGTGCACGGATAATTTTGTAATATTTTATGTAAGACGGTTTTAGAGAATGTTGTACATATATTATAAAGAAAAATTAAACTAAATTAGAGTAAAAAAAACATATACATTCTAAGATATTAATATCTAGTTTAGTAGTTTCACTACGCATTTGTAGCATTCTCAATGTAAGATTTTTTTTTTTTTTAAGAATAATATGAAACCAAAAATAAATACAAAAGAGTAACAGGATAAAAAAAATCAACTAATTTATGTTATATTCACAGATTGTATACCATGAAATGAATGTATGTCAAACTCTCTTACCGTCTTCTACTTATCGATAGTACGACATTAAGACATGGTGTGGGTAAATGCGTATGCATGTGTCTTGTAGATGATTTAAAACCATGGTAGAATATGGTTTTACATTGCGCACCAAATATTCTCTCTACTTATATACACAAAACGAACACTATCTAACCAAATTACCTAAACTAAAATCATATTTAAGCCCCTAATTATAAAAAAAATTACCTGTAGGGGTTTCGCCAGCTTGATGGTGGTGGAAGGCTAGTATGACGAAAGTGGCGGTTCCTCAAATTCCTCTTTCTCTCTCTTACAAATGTTGTGTCAATCTCTGGTTTTTTATTTTGGTAATAGTGAAACAATGCATTTCATTTAACAATCCACAACATTTTCGTGTCTCTCTATCTCTCTCCAAGGCTTTATCTGGTTACCTGTTACTATTAATCCTTAATTATTATTATTTTTTTAATACTAAAATGGTGGGTATGCTAAAAGACATGAAATGTGTGGTGTAAGCTCAAGCAATTAATGAGAGATTAATGACATAACGGTAAAAATAAATTAATGTGAACTTTTAGGTAATAGTAAAAATAAGTTAATGAAAAGAGGTAAAGAAAAAGCTAAATGCAAAATTAGAGTGCCACATGGCAGGACTTTATGCTCTCCCGCATGAGATCTCTGCTTTTATATATACTAGTAATATGCCCGTATGATGCACGGCTTAATCAAGAATCATGTGTAAACTAAAGAAAATAAGAAAATAGTTTTTAATTTAATTAAAATTAAATAATAAAATAGATAATTAAAATAAAGTAAAGAGAAGTAATCTTTTATTTTAAGTTATATAATGAATACATGCGTGTAATATTAAGTTTTTTTTTTTTTAATCATATATAAGTCCAAAATTAACTGTGTAACTAATATAAAAAGAGATGGCAAAAAAAAATATATATATAAAGGGAGTCTGCAAAATAATATATTAAGCTTTAAAGCTCAAGTAATCACCACTGCATACTAAAATGAAAAAAAAAATCTTGAATTCAATAATTAAAAACAATAAAAAAAATATTTGAAAGCTTATTTAAGTGGTAACCTCAATTTAATAGTTAAGAATTAAGAAAAACCTAAATTATTAAACATTAAAAAATATAAATTACTAAACATTAAAAAATAAAAGTAGAGACTTACATGAGAATTGATTTTTTTTTTCTTTGAAAGCGAGGGAGGAGGCACCAAATTTCACCCTATCAAATATATGTGTATTATGAAAAAAAAAAAAAAAAAAAAAAAAAAAGAAGATCCTATCAAATATGTGTATAATGAAATAGAAAAAAAGAAAAAGAAAAAAGAAATGATAGAGTTAAATAACCTTGGAGAGGAAAAGAGAACTTGTAGCTTTCAGTGTAGGCATCCTTAAAGTATTGTTTAGCTGCAAATATTTATATATTTTTTTTCAACTAATTTTACTATTAAGAGATAGTATAGTTTCAAGATAAACTCTAATATAAAATCTCAACAAATTATTCCCTATGATCTAATCTCAAGTTGTAAATATACTTGAAGATAAATATGAAAATAAATTTTTTTTGATAACCTTATTTTTAGATAAAGGTAGGCATAATTGATATAGATTTTTGCATAAGCAAACATAATAAAATAGTGCAAACAATTAAAATCATTTTTAAAAAAAGAAAATGATTTAGTTTACAAAATTTTATCTTTTAAAATTTCCATATGTTAGTAGGATTATAGGAATTTTCATTGAGTAAATAAAAAAAGATACAATTAAGAAAAGTAAAAAAAAAAAATGTTAAAAAGTACTTGCAAAGAAAAAAAATATGCAAAATACACAACTAAGTTTATTACCTTCATTTGTATTTCACAATAAATTTATTATGAAATAAATGTGCACAATCGAAGTAGATGAGTTTGCAGTTTTTTTTTTTACAAAAAATTTATTACAATAGCATTAGCATCCTAGTTTGTTGAAGTATTCATAATTCAAGAAGATTAGTTTATTGAAACAAATTTATTATAAAATAAATGTACACAATTGAAGCAGATAAATTTTGTAATTCGATACAAATTTATTATGTAAAATAAATGTATGACCATATTGGTTACCTTCAATTATTCATTGCTTATATGATCTATTTGCAAGAATAGTGTTTCTTTGCTTTTTGTTGGCTGGATCTATAAATCTTGAATGTCATAAACTCATAATGGATTTTCATTTTAATCTTGCTAATGATTATAAAATACACAACCAAACTGTATGCATATTTGAAAGACAAATCAAGTGTATGTAAAGTGTAAACTATATGCATATTTGAAAGACAAATCAAGTGCATGTAAAGTGTAAAAAAAATACTTGTCTATGGTGGTAGTGATGTCTTCCATGTCAAACTGCTTCTAGGAGAGGGAGAGAGAAAGATTTTTTTTTTTTTTAACCATGAGAGAGACTTAGTTTGAAAATTAAAGAAGTCAATATATAATAGTAAAATATTAATATTTGAAAGTGGTATTTGATGCAGATAAGATTTCAATTGTGATCAAATTCATCTTCTCCTTTCTGTTTTTTATTATTATTTTTTTTTTTATGTTTTATGCGTCTTACTCTTTATCTAATTAGTTCTTTTTGTTCCTTGTAATTCATTTTAATTAGAAGTTTTTGTATTCTTGTTTTATCTAATTAGTTTTGGGAGTTATATTTCATTCGGATTGGGTTTATCTAATTAGTTTTGTTGATCTTTGTAATTAGAAGTTGATATGAACAAAAAGTCCAATGTTAATCTAATATTAGTTGCTGCAATTCAAGATGCATTAAACCTCTTTTTTTTTAAGTGTAGATAAATATTTTCTTTTTAAAATCTAAATTTTTTTAAAATTTCTTCAATTTCTTCCATGCATTAGACTTCTACGTTGCTGCTTTTTTTTTTTTTTTAATATACACGTTGCTACCTTTTTTATATATATAAATGTTTTCTTTTTACGTGTAGTATAGTACAATAATTAAATAAAGATTAGATGGATCAAGTGAAGAATTTGAATTGTAATTAAATTAAGATATTTATCAACTTAGAAATTATAGGAGAAGGAAAATTGTATATATTTTAAAAAAATCTAAAAATCTAAAAACAATTCTGCAATATGGTGCAGCCACTTGGCGCAATCACGGCTTCTATGCTCAACTTTTATTAAATAGTATATGATATATAGAGTATATATTGTAAGGTAGAAATATAGTATTGGTATATATAGTTGCGGATCTAGGATTTTTTTTTTTTTTGGGTGGTCATTAAGAAACTTAAATCATACAAAATCTAATAAAAAAGAGAACTTCATACATTGACAAAACACACACACACACACGCAAATACATAAAATCTTACAATTTCATCTACAAATTTTTTTTTAAAAAAAAAAATTTTGAAATCGTTACATGATAGTCTTATTATCAATATTGCAAGCTACATCTCTTCAAAAGTTTAGTTAAATAAAATTTTTCTTGGAATTTTTCTTTTTATTTGTAAGGACCTAATATATTGTTAAGGAGACCAAAGTTTAAGAACAAAATTTGGCTATAAACTTAGTTGTAGTCACTCTCACTAAATGAATTAACATTATTACATATCTTGAAAATCTAATCAATAAATTGCATGTTGTCTATGTTCTTAAAACATGTCCAAATTTCATGCCAATCGGATGTTATTTACTATTCGATCCATAAAATTATTTTTTATGTATAATTTTAGACTACAAAAACTTGAAATTTAAATATTTGATTGATGACATAGCTATTTATCTTTTATCTTCTTGAAATTTTGCAAGTATGGATGATTTAAAAAGAAAATGTAATTAAATGGTGGATTTGTTAAAATTCACATTCAATAAAAAAATATTGAATAGAGTTGTAATCTTAGTCTACAATCAAGCTTGTTGCCAAATTTTGTCCAAAATTTAATTATGTTGGCCTTAAAAAAAATATAGAGTGGTCACAAATTTTTTAAAGATAAAAAAATCTTAAATTTTTAAAATCTATATATATATATATATAATAATAATAATTTTTTTTTTTTCCCGATCAAGGTGGTCCTATGACCACCCTGGACTCTATGTAGAGCCGCCCCTGGGTATATATAGAGTATTCTTAGTGCAGTACTCTTAAAAGAGTAGGAGTATTATTTGTAGTTATCAATAGTCAAGTGAACAAAAGTCAAAAAATGGCATTCATTTTTTACAACTTTAGAAATATAAAATTTATGCATGCTCTATCATTTACGATCAGTAGAAACATTGAAGGAGGCTCTTCAATCAGTGCAGGAGATAATGCCTCCCATACTGATTCCTTACTAGACATGGCAAAACGGGCGGGTCAGGTCGGGTCAATCGGGTTGCGGGTCAAACGGATCGCAGGTCAAGTCGGGTTGACCTGTATTTTTCAAACAAGTTTTTTTTTTTTTTTTTTTTTTGGAAATAGATGCAATCTGTCAATTGTTTATGAGTTCCTTAACTATGATTAGATTCTCACTGGTGATATTGATACCAATTACCACTAAACACTTGATACCCAAATTTGGTGCAACTCTTGTTCTAGCTTTCTAGAAGCTAATGTTGGTATAATCTTCGATTTGTTTAAAGTAGGAAGAGAATATGAAGGTGGCAAGTAAAGAATGACAAACTATAATGAAGTACATAACATATTAAGTAAAGAAAAATAAGTAAATATTTTATAAGAATTACACCTCAATCTCAATCTACTCAACATTGGTAGACGTGGAAAAACGGGCGGGTTGGGTCGGGTTCGGGTCGGGTCAAACGGGTCGCGGGTCAAAACGGGTTATTTTTAAACGGGTCGGGTCCGAAAATTCTGACTCGTTTTGCCATGTCTATTCCTTACTAGCTAAATCCTCAAGGACAAGCCTGCATGAAAAAAAAAACATATTAACAAATTTTTTAATGTATAAAATATTTTTGATGAATTTAAATGGTTAGTAAAAAGCAATACCATTCCAACTATATTTAAATGATAAGTTTTCTTCTAAATTTGTTTGGAGAACCTTTTTCAATCCATTAAGTGAAGATTTATAAAACCGTTCATATTTGTTAAATCATATGATTTATTAAATTATTTTAAAAATTCACATACTACAATAAATAAGTTATGTGATTTAAAATATATATGAATGATCCTTTAAGTCACCACATAATTTCTACAAAAAAAATTTGAGGTTAACTTTGTGTGTGTATAAGTAAAATATAACTAATGCTTACTTCCTAGATGTTGTTACAGAGAAACACTCCAGTCCACCTCCACCTGCAAGTTTGGCAACCACAAAAAATCTTGGCACAACAAGCAAGTGACCAGGCTTCACTTCAGTGTCCAAGACTTGCTTACCATTAATGCCCACAATTTGAATCTGACCAATCCCTTTCACAACATAAATTAACTGAACTGAAGATTCAGTAGTGTACGTTGGTGAAAACATTGCATTAGCATTAAGTTTAACGAGTTTGGCGCTTAGCTCAACTTGATCAAGAAAAGGAAACTTGGCTTCTGTCAATGTGGTGACTTGTCCACCATTCTTGACACGAATATCAGGCAATGCAGCTTCAATGCTATAGACCAATTTGTTAGTGTTGTTTTCATTAGGTTTAGGCATAGTTTTTCCTTCTTGTAGCTTAATTATCAGAACCCCAGTTTGGCTTTTTGCGAGCTTATTTGGTTCATCCTTGTTCATTTTATAAGCTCTACTAAGGAACTCTGGTGAGAAACCTCCCATGATACCTTGAACCCCACTTAAAAGAAAGTAGGTGAATTCACCAGGAATATGTGACTTTGAAGTTTCACCCAAAAATACTATAACGAATTCAGAATCTCCATCATTGAACCACCATGAGACTGTTCCCATTGCTACAGGTATGACATCTCCTTTCTTGAGTTTCAATACCACCTCCACTGATGTGTTAGGGAACACCATTCCAACAATTCCTTCACCACCTGCACTAGTTAACAGTCAATGATATATATTAGGGAATGGTACAGAAGCTTATGAATTATCGAAAGAAATCATCAATTATTGGCCAGTAGGACGAGTGAGTTTAGCATCACGTAATTTATTACTTATTTAGTAAAATGTTGGTCTAAAGCAAAAAACTGAAAGCTTCATGCCAAAGGACTAACAACAATTTTTTTTTTTTTTTGGTGGCCAAGTAATTATTCTTTACATAGGTACTCTAAACAACATTTTTTTTTTTAACTTTTATTTAGTCTCTTTTTTTTGCTGAATAAAATGAAAAACGAACCCATGGGGTATAGACTATAGATCAGTTGCAAACTGACTTATTAAGTCAGTTTATAAACTTTGAATTATCTTACAAGCCTAAATAGTGGAATTCTGGTTTGGACTTGGAGCCCAATTCCAGCCCAATTATCCATAGTTGGTTCTGCTAGTCAAAGCTCATTAAGGCTATTATTACACCATTTATTTAGTCAATCTTGTTGGTCCTAGTGCATTTTTTGTGTCAATCCTAAAATCCGCTTTTGTGGTAAATACCATATCATTTATTATTTATTTTTTGAAAAAGTTAATAGATACTTTGAAAGTATTGGTTTATAAAATATTTTTGAAAACTTTTTATGGAGAAAAAAAAAAAAAAAAAAACCAATCTTTTAGTAACTTTTATATTCCCCATGAAATTGGTATAAAAACTTTTATGAAATTGGACCCTTCTTTTTTATATGTTTTGAAAATCATGTAGCCATTTAATTCTCCAAAACATAGAAGTTTGTTCTAAGCACTATATATAGTTGGTAGGCTGGAATCAAGAAATTATAGGGTGATTATTCAAAAAATACTTGTGTTGTACCATGTATCTCTTTAGGTAGATTCCATTGAGTGGCGAGTGTGTTTAGTCTTATATCCTTGGTGATTTCTTTTGGGTGGGGATTATTTTGGCATCCCTTTGGATTTTCCCTAGGTGGTGAGCTTATTATACTTTTGAGTGAGTCCCATTTCTTGTTTTCTTCAATTAGGAATTTTTCCCGATATCATTTGGTCGAGTCCAAAACTATTAAAGTTAATGGCATAAGTCCATATTTTAGATTAGTATGTTATGCCTAGAACGATGAAGATTCACATCAACACAAGGATATAAATGGAACATGATCATCTCAAATTCACTTTAAATGGAGAATGTCCTTCTAATGGTTACTTAATGTTTTGTTTCTTAAATTTGATAGTGTATAAAACGTCACATCATTTAAAATTTTAAATAACATTATTGTGGATAGACTTTTAAATTTAGTTTTTCTATGGGCACATCAAAATGTCACAATAAGTTGAGTTGTTAACTCTCCATACGTCAAAATAAAATAGTATACATGTCTATACCACAATTGAAGACAATTGTGTTGTGAAAATATTATAACATTTTGTTGTGGCCTTTGGAATTTCTTTTTTTTTTTTTTTTCTTTTTTGAGAAGACCCATATTTAATTTAAACCATCAAAAATAAATTTATTTCAAATATATATGAAATGAATGAACGGAAAACGGAAGAAGGGACAAGGGCAAGCTTAGGATTCATAAGGAAGATGACAATAAGGACAAAAACGGTTCTTTTAAAAAAGATTAAAAAAAAGATTAGAAGTGAACAAAAACGAGTTTTTGCTGAAATTAAACAAAATGAAAACAATCGAGTTGGAAGGGTGGAAAAGGACAAACAAAAAATTATCTACAACTTCAGGTGGTGCAAACGTAGTACACGTACGTGTTTATCTTAAAAAATATTTTAAAAAAAACGTGTTTATCTTTATAAAAAAAAACGAAGTCCACGTGAAAAATAAACAGCCAAGGAGTGAATGACATCTGTACTTCCAATAGAAGATAAGTATGTATGCTCGAGTGTACCACAAAAAACTTCACAACTTTTACCACAACTCACCACGTGATAAGTTATGAGTACGGGAGAAAAAATAGTGAATATCCACATCTCCATTACTCACAACTTGCCATGTGACAAGTTTATGGCAAAAATTATGATGTTTTTTGTAGTATTAACATTTCTTATACAGGGCCGGCTGAACAATAGATGCAATTGATGCAATCGCCTAAGGCCTCCAAATAAAAAAAAGGCCCCCACTTGTAAAAAAATATATATATATAATATTTATCTATATATTTTAATTACAAAAAAAAAATTAAGTACTTTTATTGGTAAATAAAATGCATTAAAAATGTCACATTGTATCCTAAAATGCAGAATACTGAACAATAATAATGCACACAACTTGATAGGACAAGATTGCACAATGCTATGTGCACTGTGCAGTCTTGTCCACAAGTGCCAACACATCACAAGGCCTAAACTAAGTTGGCCCCCACACGGCCCCACATTAATTAATAAGCTATCACATTTTTTTTAATGCAAACTCTTACTTTATTGATTATTATAAATTATCACACCAATTAATAATTTGATGTATATTATATCAACTCATTTGTATTATAGTAATACTTATCACAGAATCAAGGATTGAAATCTGTATATTTCATTAATTAGCAAAATGATTATAGAAACTACATATATACTAGTCTGTACAGGTGTGAACACAAAAATAACCAACTACCAGAACTAACAACCTATCACACGTGCCAGTTACAGGATTAACTAACTGTCCCACGTGTTAATACTTAAGTAAGCTCCTAAACACACTAAACTACAGGTCGTATGGTCATTGTACTTCACTTATGCTTCTCTGTCGTTTATGCTCTGTTATAGAATCAACTGCTCTGTGAACAGTGCTATGACCCTTTGAGTTGCTAGCTTCTACCTTGCTCTTGCTACTGATCTTGGCAGCTTCATCTAAACTCTGACACTCCCCCTCAAGAGCAGCAGGTGTATGTAAATTAAGCATCCCCATTTTACAAGTAAGAGTTGAAAATTGATTGTAATTCAAAGCCTTAGTGAGCAGATCAGCCAATTGACAATTTGATCTAACATGATTCAGCTTAATCACCTTCTCCAACACCTTGTCCCTAACCACATGATAGTCTATTTCTATATATTTTGTCCTCTCATGGAAGATTGGATTGGAGCCAATGTGCAATGCAGCTTGACTGTCACAGAATAACAAGGCCTCCTTTTCATGATTCACTCTGATATCCTTGAGAAAGTACAAAATCCACACTATCTCACATGTTGCCACTGCCATGGATTTGTACTCAGCTTCAGCTGAGGATCTTGATACAGTAGACTGCTTTTTGGACTTCCAAGACACCAAAGAATCACCAATGAAGATGCTATACCCAGTCACTGATCTCCTAGTGTCAGGACATGCAGCCCAATCTGCATCTGCAAACCCTTTTAAGTGCAAGTCTGTGCTAGAAGAAAACATGAGTCCTTTGCCTGGTTCACCCTTTAAATACTACAACACTCTATGTGCTGCATCTAGATGTGGTCTCCTTGGCTTGGACATAAACTGACTGAGTTTATGGACAACAAATGTAATGTCAGGTCTTGTGATTGTTAAGTACAAAAGCCTGCCCACAAGCCTTCTGTAGTGACTGGGATCTTTAAGCTCTTCTCCTTCAAATTTGCTTAGCTTTAAGTTGTGCTCCATAGGAGTTTTAGCATACTTACAGCCAAGCAGTCCAGCATCATTGAGTAGTTCAAGAGTGTATTTCCTTTTACAAAAAGCAATTCCTTTGTTTGATCTTGCAACCTCCAAACCAAGGAAATATTTTAAATCACCCAAATCTTTAAGTTTGAACTTATCATCTAACATGACTTTAAATCTATCCACTTCAGCCTTGTCATTGCAAGCTATCAAAACATCATCCATATAGACCAAAAGAACCATGAAAATGTCACCATGCCTTCTGGTAAACAGAGAATAATCAGCTTTGGATTGAATGAAACCAAGCTAAATCAAGGTGCTTGAGAATTTGGCAAACCATTGCCTAGAAGCTTGCTTAAGGCCATAAATGGATTTATTGAGCTTACAAACAACCTCCCCCTGGCTATGAAACCCCTGTGGAAGAGCCATATACACCTCCTCATCCAAATCACCATGAAGAAATGCATTATTGACATCTAATTGACTAAGAAACCAACCCTTAATGGCAGCCACAGCAAGAAGAACCTTGACAGAGACCATTTTTGCTACTGGAGAGAAAGTTTCAAAGTAGTCAATGCCCTCCTTTTGTGTGAATCCCTTAGCCACCAACCTGGCTTTATATCTCTCAATAGAACCATTAGCCTTATACTTTATTTTGTAAACCCACTTGCAGCCAATTGACTTCTTACTAGCAGGCAAGGGTGTCAAAGTCCAAGTATTATTAGCTTCAAGAGCTGCTATTTCAGCATCCATGGCAGCTTGTCATTAGGGATTAGACACAGCTTGGTAGTAAAATTGAGGTTCAACAAGGGAAGAGATAGCACAATAGAAAGTCTTATATGATGGAGAAAGATGGTGATATGAGACATAAGAAGAAAGGGGATGAGAAGTACCTGAGTGGGAAGGAGACAAAGGCTGGACAGAAGCAACTTGATTGCAGTGGAACTCTTGTAGATAAAAAGGTCTTTTAACAGATCTAGTAGACCTTCTAAGAGGAATAGGATCTGCAATGGGATCAAGAGGTGCTTCTGGGACTTCATCAAGAAAATCATCATCAAGAGTATGATGAACTTGAATAATGGATTGAGGAGTAAGGGCAGAAATGTTAGGTTTGGACAGAAGTGGATCATCATGTAAGGGAGGAACAGGAGAAGCACAAGGCAAAGGTAAAGAATTGAAAGGAATAGAACTATTGGAAGAAGAAACATAAGGAAAAACAGACTCATGAAAAACAACATCCCTTGAGATAAAAATAGCATAAGTGTCAAGATCATAGAGCTTATAACCTTTGATATTACAAGGGTAGCCAAGGAAAACACATCTTCTTGCCCTTGGTGAAAACTTGGTTCTAGTTTGGGCAATTGTAGATGCAAAGCATAGACAACCAAAAACTTTGAGATGATTGTAGTCAGGGGGCTTATGAAACAAAAGCTCAAAGGGTGTTTTGTCATTCAACAAAGGAGAGGAAGCCTATTAATGAGGTAGGCAGTATTCAAAACACAATCACCCCAAAATTGCAAAGGAATTTGAGATTGAATCTGTAATGCCCTGGCAATGGAAAGCAAGTGCTGGTGTTTTCTCTCCACAATAGAATTTTGTTGTGGAGTGTAAACGCAACTATGTTGAAGGATAATGCCATGGGAATTAAGAAAATCAGACATGGCAAATTCTTTGGCATTGTCAGTTCTAATGGATTTAATATTTTGGCTAAATTGTGTGGCAACCATAGTATAAAAGGATTGAAACAAAGGTCTAACATCAGATTTGGATTTTATTAGAAACAGTCAAGTGGCTCGGGTTGCATCATCCACAATTGTCAAGAAGTATTTGTAACCATCTAAAGTAGGAATTGAATAAGGTCCCCAAACATCCATATGAACTAAATCAAAGGCAAAAGCACAGAGTTTATTATTAAAAGGAAAAGGTAATCGTTTAAGCTTGGCCATAGGACAAACTTGACAAGTCTTATTACAAAAAGATTGTAAAGAAGGAATAGTGTGACTTAAAGCTTTAAGCTTCATATCTGATGGATGTCCTAATCTTGCATGCCAAAGAAAGGAAGATGCAAAACTTGCAGAAGTTGTTGCAGAGAAAGGAAGAAAAGGAGCATTGAACTTGTGATTGCTTAGGTAATCAGCAAGTGAAGAAGGAGGAATGTGTTGGAGACTATCACACTGCAACAAGTACAACCCATCAACAGCCTTGCCCACCACAATCGTTTTCCAAGATAAAAGGTCCTGGATAAAACAATAAGTGGAGAGGAAGACAAGACAGTAAGGCTGAGATAATGTGAGTGTACTAACAGACAACAAGTTAAAACTAAATGAGGGAACACAAAGGACATTAGTGAGAGTAAGTGAAGAAGAAAAAACAACAGTGCCAATGTGAGTGACTTGAGCTGATTCCCCATTAGGCAACTGAACCAAAGACTGTATAGTAGCAGTAATTGAAGTTAATAGATCAACTGAACAGACAAAGTGGTCAGTAGCTCCAGTATCCAATACCCAAGTCCAGTTATCATAAGTTCTTCTATTAACCACTTGTGCAGAGAAAACACTATGAGATAAGTCAATACCTGACATTGGAACACTGGCAAAAGCAGAAGATGATGCTACATTAGCCATTGGAGCATCTTTGACTGGAGCAGAAGGTGCAAGGATGAAGTGGAAGCTCCAAACAATGCAAAAAGCTGCTGATACTATTCAGGAGTAAAAGCAGTCTAGTGATGCATTGGTGAAGCAATTGGAGGAGCAATAGGCAGCAACACATCTGAAGATACTTGATGAGCCATAGGGGGCTTGTTCTTGAATTTAAAGCCTGGTGGAAAACCATGCTTTTTATAGCATTTATTCACTGTGTGACCAGTCTTGCCACAATATGTACAAGTTGGTCTCTCCTTCCCTTTGCCACCAGCACCACCAAGAATTGAACCAAGATGCTCATTGGACAACTTAGCAGCTAAAGTAGTGGAATCAACCTTAGCAAAAGAGGCATTAGGCACTGATCTTTGTGTCTCTTCTTGAATTAGCAAGGAGTAAACCTTACTAAGAGATGGAATAAGGTCCATAAGCAAAACTTGAGATCTAACTTGGGAGAAAGAATCATTCAATCCCATTAAAAATTTCATGACAGACTCTCTTACTTGCAGATTAGTAAGCCTCTTGTTAATATTGCAAATACATTTACCACAAGAGTAAGAAGGAAATGGACTAAGGTTCTGCAATTAATCCCAAACACCTTCAACTAGGTAAAGAAGTCAGGGACAGACATCTCACCTTGATGAAGCTCTGCTATGTCGTTGAAAACTCTAGGTCCATTTGTCTGAGCAAAACGATTCTTCAAGTCATTCCAGATTTCTAGGGCAGTATCTTCATAAATGATGCTTGCTTGGAGCTTTGGTGAGACTGAATTGGTTAGCCATGTGCCAACCATGTTGTCACATCTTATCCAAGCTTGCACATTCAAAGGAGTTGATACCAATGGTGATGAGAGAGTCAAAGTCCCATCAATGAACCCTAATTTATTCTTGGTGAGTAAAGCTTTTCTCACTGCATGAGCCCAAGCTGCATAATTTTCTCCACCTATCAATGGCTGTGTGACAAGAACCAAACTTAGATTCTCTGCGTGATGCAAGAACAGAGGATCATCCATTGGAGAGT
Source organism: Notholithocarpus densiflorus (assembly GCA_030021035.2). Taxonomy (NCBI): domain Eukaryota; kingdom Viridiplantae; phylum Streptophyta; class Magnoliopsida; order Fagales; family Fagaceae; genus Notholithocarpus; species Notholithocarpus densiflorus. The sequence continues at coordinate 12,085,856 of JARYZH020000003.1, forward strand.
CTTGTGAAGAAGAAGAAGATGGATTCACAGATGTGGAAGCATCTGTAGAACCATTTGCATTTGTAGCAGAAGCCATAGATGGCAATTGAAGAATGAACTTCCCAAGAACAGAATTTTCTCAAGAATAGAGAAAGATTTTCTCGGGAAAATTGAGAAAAGGAAAAAAAAAATGAAATTGAAAGAAATGCAAAACCCTACAGGAATTTGGGAATTTTCTTTGATACCATATCACAGAATCAAGGATTGAAATCTGTATATTTCATTAATTAGCAAAATGATTACAGAAACTACATATATATACTAGTCTATACAGGTGTGAACACAAAAATAACCAACTACCAGAACTAACAACCTATCACACGTGCCAGCTACAGGATTAACTAACTGTCCCATGTGTTAATACTTAAGTAAGCTCCTAAACACACTAAACTACAGGTCGTATGGTCATTGTACTTCACTTATGCTTCTCTGCCGTTTATGCTCTGTTATAGAATCAATTGCTCTGTGAACAGTGCTATGACTCTTTGTGTTGCTGGCTTCTACCTTGCTCTTGCTACTGATCTTGGTAGCTTCATCTAAACTCTGATAATACTAATTTATTGAACCATGTAATAAATTAATTTTTATTTGTGCATGTTTAGACTTTAAAGTTTAAAAAAAGAAAAAATTCACTTAAAATTTTCGCCTAAAGCCTCCAAAATTATTGAGCCGGCCCTGTTCTCATATATACTCAACCATATGCCACCTTCGATTAATTTCAAACTTGTCTATAAATATGGAGTGCTCAACCTCCCCATTTTTCTCATCATCTAGAGTTTCCTTCTAAGTTATTCTCAAAAAAAAAAAAAAAAAGTTTCCTTCTAAGTTTGTTTTCAAAAAGAAAAATACAGATTTCCTTAGTTCTATAAATATAGTGGAAATTGCTATTTGCTACGGTTCTTTCTAGCCTCAAATACATTTACAGGTACACGAAATTCATTGCTGCCAGAAATTTTTTTTAATGGATAAGATTATGTTTGTTAAATATTTGACTTCTCTACTTGACTTTGCTCTAACAGCGACAAATATATAGTTAATCAGGTGATTAACAAAAAGATAATGTGAAAATTATGTTTGTAAATAATCATCATAACACATTGCTTTCTCCTTTCTCTATATCTTAAATTTATCCTATTGTTGCTTTTTTTGAGAGAAAATTGATAGTAGATTTTGTGAGAGTTGTTGCCTTAGACTACAAGTTACATAAATTTTACAAATTGATTTGTAATTAATCATAAAAAGTTAGTTCAAATATTCATTTATGAGTAATGATAGAGATTCAACAAATTTTACTGCATAAATTTTACAAATTAATGTATCACCAATCATATAAAGAAATTGATATCACCAGATATTTATTCATCATTTGTTGTAGTGACACTAATCACATTCATTGTCATGTTAGTCTGAACCTTTTGTAGTAACTTTTTAGTATTTTCCTTAATCTATTATATATATAAAATTGAATACATTTCGTTTTAGTTCACCTCATAATATTATGTCACCTAAGATTTTGAGGTCTTACAATTTTACATGTCATTATTCTAATTTATTTATTTTTAATAAAATTTAAATTCTATTGTACATTTAAATTCTATTATGGGTTACAGTTAGTTCAAGTTGTAAAGTTTCTGATGGTTGAATAAGAGATTTAGGATTTCATCCCTACCTACACCAAAAACTGATTGGTGTCTTAGTCTAACGATAAAGAGCTATCATCAGAAGTGGACGTCATAGGTTGAAACTCTCTCTAAAAAAAAAAAAAAAAAAAAACCCTCAATTAGAATATATAATTTTATATACAAATTAAACATGATCATAATATATGTCTAAAGTCTAATACTAAAATATGTAGCTCAACTAGTTGACACTTTTCGTATTTCCAAAACATTCAATCTTTGAGATTCATATCCCCCTCCCCTATTGTAAGTGTAACTATCAAACTATTAAAAAAAATTATATAAAAATACAATCATATTAATATTGTGGGAGGAACAAATCTTTCCCCAATCAGGTATTGTTCGCTTTGGGAATGGGCCAAGGAGCCAATGACACCCTCACGAATTTGTTCAGTCCCACATCGGGGAGAGATGCCTCTCACCCTTGCCTTATAAGCACTTTGAAAACTACACTAACAAATTGGTCTATAACATTGAAGCTGCATTGCCTGATATTCGCGTCTCATGTGCGTAATAAACACAAAACCACCAAGCCAGTCTCTCAAATAGCTAGCTACACCTTATGGCTAACCCTTACAGGCCTTTAGAAGTTGTGATTGAGTCTGCCCTGGGGTTGGAAAATGTAAATCATGTCACAAGAATGAAACCTTACGTGGTGGTTTACATGTGGGACATAAAAAATAACCTCCGTTCTTCCAAGGAAATATCATTGGCTGATGTAGGACACAAAAATAGTAATATTAGTGTTTTAAACCGGGTTTATAATATATTACATAACCAAAGTACAACTACAAAAGGGTCTAACTTTTGTAGATGTAGACTAGGGTTACAAAAGGGTCTAACTTTCGTATGTGTTCTAATAAGTATTACTGTTTACTCAAAAAAAAAAAATAGGGATGTTTATCCCACATTAGTTGTGTGTGTCTAGTGTCCGCTGTTTATAACCCCAGTCTACAACTGCAAAGGTTAGGCCCTTTTGTAATTGTACTCTGGTTATGTAATGTATTATAAACCCGGTTTAAAACATTAATATTACTATTTTTGTGTGTGTTCTAATAAGTATTATTGTTTACTCAAAAAAAAAAAAAAGGGATGTTTATCCCACATTGGTTGTATGTGTCTAATGTCCGCTGTTTATAATCTCAATCTACAACTACAAAGGTTGGACCCTTTTGTAGTTGTACTCTGGTTATGTAATGTATTATAAACCCGGTTTAAAACACTAATATTACTATTTTCGTATTTGTTTTAATAAGTATTACTGTTTACTCAAAAAATAAAAATAAAAACATGAGAAAGCTCGAGAAGATGCAAGGTTTAACATGACACTCAAATAAGAAATAAAGAAAGCCATGGTAGGACATGAAATAGACGCACATTTAAACAAGAAGAAGAAGCTGATTAATAAAACAACACAGAATGTACGTGAAAAACCCTAGAGAAGGGATAAAAAACCACGAACATGGTTGAATACAAAGACAAGTGTCAATTCATCATATTCTCTCTTTTGGATCTTTTCACAGCTGTGATATTATCTGCTGACTAAAGGATAAGAGCTGCGCCAACGTGGCACTGGGACCCATAGGTAGGTAGCTTTGCCATTGCTTGGGAGACAAGTCTTAAACATTGAGGGGGATATCAGGAGTACTATGATTGGTACACGTGTTCCTAAGGTGACTCATGGTGCACTCAACTAATAAGGGATGTCCTCATAGCCTCTAACCTTAGAAAGTCACTATCTCCCTTTTTGTGAGTGCTTGAGTACCATACCAAGTGTAAATCTTACTTCCTTCCCAAGGTAGTTACGCCTTTAGCACAGACCAAGACAAGCTTTCTTAGCCAACACCTATTCTCCCTTCCCTCACAGCTGCTCCACGTGTAGAGTCCAAATTCAATCACTTACACATTTTCGCATGCCTTAGTGGTGTTATGTACATACTATGAATTGAAAATTATATTATACGTCTAATCATTTATATTCACTTGTTAATAAGATTTGCCACAAATGCAAGGTCTCCTTGATCGATCCTTTTTTTTTTTTTTTTTTTATTGAAGTTACTGGTTAAAAAAAGCCAAAACCAGTGGAATTATTCAGCATCCCTCCGACCTCTAAACCCAAATCTAACCAAAAATCATGCTCTCGTCCAGACCAAGTTTGAAGAGATGTTGAGATTTAAACTTATCCATGATTTTTATTTAAAAAAAAACCTTATCCATGATTTTATCCAAAAAAAAAAAAAATTTATCCATAATTTTCATTAGTAGAAAAATGTAAATTTCATATTATACTTAAACTATTTAAATTGAAATTGAAATCAGAACATATTTTCCCGAATATTTCTATCTAAATGAATCATTTGAGTATTTAGCAATAAATCACAATTCTGAACAACTAGAAACAAAAGTGAAGGTGGAAAGGAAGTAGTGTTATGCAATGTACAGTATAATTTCTTTTCACCCACTAAAAAATTTACTTTGAATAAAATTATTGACTAAAAAGTTGTCCTTGCCTGTCTCAGATCATGACCAAGGTTTTTTTTTTTTTTTTGGAATAAGTCTGTCTAAGGGACTCAACTAGAATAAAACTGCAGGATAGCAAAAGACAGTAGAGAAATCTGAGCATATGATAGACTTCACACCAAATTACTAAGAAAATCATCTAGAGTATAATCGTCTTTACAGTAATCAGACTTGAGCAGGAAAGCATCTGTGTAGACGGTTGAAAAATGGAGAAGGTAGCCCACATGGATTGGTAAGCCCTCTTGATCTAGTTGTTATCATTTTTTGATGTATTAATTCTAGAATTTAAGTTTTCTCACATTTTCCCCTTTGGTTTTGCTATTTAGGTCTAATGTAGTGTGGGTTCCAATTAACTTAAATAGTAAAGTGTCTTGTTGTCGAATAAAATATCTGAGATTTAATCTCTGCCAATACCAAAACCAATTAGTGTCTTGATTTGATGATAAAGAGTAATTATCAGAAGATGATGTCATAGGTTAAAATTGTCTCTAATAAAAAAAAGCCGGATGTTTTACATTTTATGGTGGAAAGATGCTACACCATAAGTATGCAATTAACTAATGAAAAATAATATTTTTTGAAAAATAATTCTCACATAAAAAATTTATATTAATTTTATAGATTTTTTCATGAAAATATTTTTTTTAATGGAAAATTTTTAATGAAATTAGACTAAAGGCTTGAATTGAATAAATTTAAAAATTAGAGACTCAATTGAATGAAAGTAAAGTTAAAAGACTGAAATAAATTTCAGTTAAACTTAGAAAGTACAATTTGTATTTTAGTCTATAATATACCTTGTGTTGACCCTAAATAGAAAGGTCTTACAATTCACGAAGTTGTGACATACAAGTATGCAACTGCAACTCCTCAAGTATAAGTGCTTATACAGCTGCTTCTTACCCCACCAAAAAGAGTATACATTTGCTTCTTCCAAAGTAGAGAATATAGTTTATTCCTTAGGAGTTACAATTTTATATAAAAACATATTTTGTTTTATTAAATAACCACACAGCATTATATTTGATTTGCAAGCTGATTAATCCTCTGGAGGGATGAGGATTTTGTTCTTTCCAATATTTGACTTGAAAAGTTCCCCAAACTCTGCGGAAACATTGAGGGAAGCTTCTACCACCCCAAGAGATAATGCTCCCCAAGCTGATTCCTTGCTAGCTAAATCTTCAAAGGCAGGCCTGCAAAGAAAAAAAAAAAATATGTATATATTTTAAAAGAAAAAAATAAATGTTAATTAACTTTTTATGTGAATAAGTATTATATATATATATATATTTTAAAAGAAAAAAATAAATGTTAATTAACTTTTTATGTGAATAAGTATTATTAAACAAACAATAATTATATTATTAGACAGATCATATTATTGTACATATTTTTTTTTGTATGTCTCAAATCAATCTAATCTTAACTGTTCATCTATTATTATAAAATATATATTAGATAAGGTAATATTTGATATTAACCGTTAAGATTAGGTAAGTATAGTACATACCAAAAAAAAAATTATAAAAAATTGTGTCTGACATAGAATTCTCCAGTATGAGATATTCAAGCTTGAGACTTGAGTAGAGAAAAATGAAACTGATGCTTACTTGCTAGTTGTTATTATAGAGAAATACTCCAGTCCATCACCGCCTGCAACTTTGGCATCAACAAAAAATTTTGGCACCACAAGCAAGTGACCAGGCTTTAATTCCGTGTCCAAGACTTGTTTACCATTAATGCCCACAATTTGAACCTGACAAGTTCCTTTCACTACATAAATTAGTTGAACTGAAGAATCAGTAGTATAAATTGGTGAAGACATGGCTTTAGCATCAAGTTTAACAAGTTTGGCAATCAGCTCAACTTGTCCAAGGAAAGGAAACTTGGCCTCAGTCAATGAAGTGACTAGTCCACCATGCTTGACATCAACATCAGGCACTGCAATATTGATGTTGTACACCAATTTGTTGGTATTGTCTTTGTTGGGCTTAGCCAATCTTTTTCCATCTTGAAGCTTAATTATTAGGAACCTAGTTTGGCTTTTTGCAAGCTTATTTGCATCATCTTTGTTCACATTATAAGCTCTGCTAATGAAGTCAGGTGAGAAACCTCCCATGATACTTTGAGCCCCACCTAAAATGAAGTAGGTGAATTCTCCGGGAATGTAAGACTTGGGAGGTTTCACCCAAGAATACTATAACCAGTTCAGAATCTCCATCGTTGAACCACCATGACACTGATCCCAGTACTACTGGTACAACATCTCCTTTCTTAAGTTTCAATACCACCTCCTCTGCTGTGTTAGGTAATACCATTCCAACTACTCCATCACTACCTGCACTACTTATAAGTTAATAAGATTTTTGTTCACAAATATGAGAGCCCTTGTTACGTATATGGAATGGTACAGTAGCTCATGGATTATCGAAGCACAGAAACTCATGGATTATCCCAAGAAATAATATAAATTTAACTATTAAACTAATTGTTGTCTTAAAAACGTAACATGTGGAAAATTGAAAATTTTAATCATGATAAATTATTAATCATTTCAAAAGATTAAGTTTATAAGAAATTATGAATTTAATCATTTAATCATTATTATTGCAACCTCATGGAGGGGAATCTAGTTTAAATCTCCTCCCAAATTGTAAGCTAGTAATAGCCTAGTCTTAGGTTTTACTTTTATTCATTGTAGGTTTGATGGATGGAACCCAAAAATAATCTCGTAGTATCATAATTTAAAATAATTTTATTTTTGTTTATTTAAAATCTAATATACATACAGACATATTATATATAAGATATAATCATTCAAATTATAGAAAATCTTAATAGATGGAAAAAAATTCAAGATTATAATAAAACACAAAAATGTTTTTTTGCTAAATATTAATATGAAAATATTATTGATGTTTAATAAAAATATTAAAAAATAGAATTAAAAATACTAATTTTGATCATTTCAATATTGTCGTATATAAAATAAAAAATTATTTTGTTGATAAAAGTATTGAAGGGAAGACAAATTGAAGTATTTTTTTTTTTCTGATAAACAAATTGAAGTATTTTTGTACAAAGTATAAATACAAAAAACGTTGAATTTGTTTTACACATTTAATTTAGAAAATATGTATTTTTTTAGAAAAATAAAATTTTCATACAATAAATGGGAATTTTAAAAAGGATATGATGTCCGTGTAATATACAATATAATATTTTACTAACTATGGAAATGATAAGGATCCTTTTCCTTATTGGTTAGGAATAAAAGGATTCCTTTGATAAAGGTACTTTTTACTACATGTTAACATTAATTAATTTCCCTCTAATGCAAACATAAAAACTTTCATTAAGGGTTAAACCTTAGAGGCCCACCACTTTTTAAAGTAGAAAAGGTTTGCAACAAATTAAGTTCGCAATAAGTCATTGGTCTCATTCTTATATTAATAATTTTGCTATCATTGGTCTCATTATTTAGTCCAAAGTATACAAATTAAAAAAGACAAGAGATGTAGATCTATTGTGGTTTTCAATTAATTTAAATGGTATATAATACAATTTTCCCCTCTTCGAATAAGGAATTGGATTTAAATCTCACCTACACCAAGAAAAACTTACAAACATTTTTTTTTTAATCAATACTTATTGATGTCTTGTTCTAATAATAAAGTATGATGATTAGATAGCAAATGTCATACGTTTAAAAAAAAAAAATTAAAATGCATAAATATTTACTAACCTTGAAGAACATAACCAATTTTGGAAGAATCGGCATAGTGGGGAAGAGCAAAGCCGCGTGGCTGCAGAACAAGCTTGCCAGCACCGACCTTGGTCTCACGAAGTAAAGGGAATTCAGAACTTGACCAACTATAGTATGAGCCACCATCTCCCTCGAATAACTTTTGGGCAAACTTTGGTGTCAAGTCAAACTCCATCTTCGTTTGCACTTCAATTAATGCCAAAAAAAAAACCAAACAGGTTCGTTAGTATTAATGTAAACAGAGAGCATACACAATTTTTTCCCCTCTGGCTAAGTTTGATTCCAAATTCCAATAGTAAGCAAATCGAGAAGACATAGCTTAACAAGCTACCTTTCAAAGTCAAAACTTAATTAGTACTCTTCTAACCTAACTAATTCCAATAGTAAGCACTTGGTAGATGGGCTTGATGATTGATTTTTTAATTGTTAAATAATGAAATAATCTATAATATATATAAAAAAAAATGAAGTAGTTTGATTTTTGATTGGCCTCATACTATTATGTCACATAAACTTTGAGGTCTCACAATTTTACACATCATAAATTTGATGTATTTTTTAATTGAATTTAAAATTTATTTTATATTTAAACCCTCTATTAGAATCTCTAATAACATATTTTCTTTAAATAATAAAATATATGGTTCCATATTCAAAGTTTCAAACACAATCGTAAGAATTCAATGACTAAAGCTACTATGCTAGAATGTGCATTTTCATATACATATACATTCACAATAAATTACAGTTACTATTTATAACTATCATAATTTTTTTCTAATTTTTTTCATAAAATCAAATTTTCATATTTAAAAATAAATAAATAAAAAATCATATTATATTTTAATTTTTTCTAGGCATTGTATGGATTATCGAGTAATAATATCAAATTAAAAAAGAAAACAAACTAAGTGCCCTTACACTAATTAATTTAAATAAAAACATATAGGATGATAAATTTTGACATATATTTTCAAAATTTGTAATAAAAATGAGGAAAAAAAAATCGTTAGATTTTTTTATGTATGATTTTTTTAAATAAAAAAATTACACCAATTTCTTTTGAGATTTACCAAAGAGAAAAACCATAGGGAACCAAAGGTCGCTCCTCGTTGGATGGACTATTTTACCAAGTGGGTAGAAACTGAGCCACTTGCTAATATCAGGGATGTGGATGCTAAAAGGTTTATCTGGAGGGATATCATCACCAGGTTTGGAGTCCCACACACATTGATCTCGGATAACGGCCTTCAGTTTGATAGTAAAGCCTTCCAAAGATATTGTGGGGAGTTGGGAATCAGGAACAGGTATTCTACACCTGCTTGTCCTCGAGGGAATGGCCAGGCCGAGGTGACTAATAAGGTCATAGTGTCTAGGTTGAAGAAAATGTTAGATGATGCAAAGGGGAAATAGGTGGATGAATTGCCTCACGTGCTATGGACTTATCGTACTACACCCCGAAGATCAACTGGGGAGACTCCTTTTCAATCACTTATGGGGTAGAAGCAGTAATTCCTCTTGAATCAGGGTTCCCGACCCTAAGAACTGATCAATTCAGTATTGAGGAAAATGATCATTTGCTCTCGGACAGCTTGGATGTGGCTGAGGAAAGGAGAGAAGTGGTTGCAGTAAAAATGGCGCATTACCAGCAAAGACTTAAGTAAGGGTATGATAAGGGAGTAAGGTTAAGGCCATTAGCTCCAGGAGATTTGGTTTTGAGAAAAATGGTGGGGACAGCGAAGAACCCAGCCTAGGGAAAACTGGGTCCCAACTGGGAGGGACCATACAGGATAACTTCAGTGGTTGGCATTAGGGCTTATTACTTAGAAGACTTGGATGAAAATGTAATTCCACGTCCTTGGAATGTAAATAACTTGCGACATTATTATTATTAATGATATGCACTTCATTATTGTTCATGCCTGGTTTATTTGCACTTTATTATGGAAGCAATGGGTGGTGTAACCTTTGTTTGGAAAATATCTAAGTGTTAAACAGAACCTTGGCCTTGTTCGACTTCTCGAGTCACAAGCCTTGGGTAAATTAACCTTGCATGGAAAATCTCTAAGTGTTAAACAGAACCTTGGCCTTGTTCGATTCCTCGGGTCACAAGCCTTGGGTAAATTAACCTTGTATGGAAAATCTCTAAGTGTTAAACAGAACCTTGTCCTTATTCGGCTCCTCAGGTCACAAGCCTTGGGTAAATTAACCTTGTATGGAGAATCTCTAAGTGTTAAACAGAACCTTGGCCTTGTTCGACTCCTCGGGTCACAAGCCTTGGGTAAATTAACCTTGCATGGAAAATCTCTAAGTGTTAAACAGAACTTTAGCCTTATTCGACTCCTCAGATCACAAGCCTTGGGTAAATTAACATGTGTGCAAAAAATTTTTAAGTGTTTATCAAGATTTGAGGTTGGTTTGGCTCGTTGGGTCACAAATTGTGGATAAATTGGCCTTCGCAAGAAATTGTCTAAGTGTAGAGTAAAGTTATGAAGCTTGCTTACTTCCATGGATTATAGATACAATGCAAATTGGTTTATCTTGGAATTCCAAACCCAGTTTGAGGTAAGTGTTGTTTGGAATTTATATTAAGTGTTAATACATTACTTCGAGAGATAGTTTAACAGTTTTCTCGAAATTTGTGTCAAATTAGCTAATAAAGTATAGGAAGTTGACTCAGTCAGTCAAAGGTTAGTACATTGTAGATGATTTGAGGAAAGGGAAACAGCCAGAATTGCAAGTAGATAAATAAAACTCAGATAAATGAGAAGTATTAAAATAAAGATTAACTATTTTCATTGAAGCCTGGAAATTGGATTACAACAGAAGTAAACGAGGCACAAACAAAGTCTAAGCCCAGTTACACAGCTAAGTAGTAACTTCTAAGCTAGAGCTAGGCTATGTTGATGTTTCTTTTTCCTTCCTGCCTTTCTTTTCTTGTTCTTTTTCTTTCTTCTTCCTTTTCAATTGGGCGACTTCAGCTACTTCCTCTGTCTCCACGTCTACAACGTTTGTTGGAGTTGGCTACTCCTTCTCTTTTTCTTTGGTTGGAGTGGTAGACGGAGTGGCAGCAGGTTGTGCCGAGGAAGAAGTGGGGGCTAGGCTGGGGTCAGTTGAAGGCTAGGAAGAACTGGGGACCAAGCGCAGGGCTGGAGGGTAATATACCCTGTCAGGAGCCCTGAGCTTTAACTCAGTGTTGACCCCAGCTGCAGTCAAAACTTGACCGCACACCTCCAGGCAAAAGGCCCGAGCAGCGTCCCTAAGTTGGGCAGTTAGACTTTCGGCTGTCTTAGTCATGCCTGCATCATAGGCTGCCTGCTCAGCCTTAGCCTTCTCGGCATCCTTAGTCTCCAGCTGTTTTTGCAACTGTTTAAGCCCCACCATGGTTAAGGCCAGCTTGTTTTTCGCCTTCTTCTAACCCTCAAGGGACTCTGCTGCTTGTCTTTCGAAGCTGTTCAGAGCAACTTCAGCGTTCCTTTGAGCTTTCTCTACTTCGGTTAGTTGGGCAATAGTCTCCTTGAGCTTCTTATCAACCTCGGCGTGGGCCTTCTCAGCTGCCTCCAGCTTGCCCTTAGCCTTCCGAGCTTGGTTCAAAGCGTGGTCCACCCACTCCTTAGCCACGAAGTCAGATTGGACAGACTGCAAGATTGACACTATTTAGTATTCGTACATGTGTTAGTGGGATTAGCAAGAAAAGGGGTGTAATTATGTACCTTGGCAATGTCTCGTTTCAAAGACAGGAAAACCTCATGTTTCCTAAAGGACCTAAGCTCTTGCATGTCCTCAAACAGGCACAAGGCTTTCTCCATTCATTCTGCCACGAGGCCAACCCTACCTTTTTGGTGGTCTCACAAGTTGGCGTCACTCATGATGGGGCCACTCGAACTTAAGTGAAGGAGGGTCTCCAAACAGAAGGCTTGGGTGGCTACTCCCCCTCAAACTCTCTTGAAGTCCCAGTGGAAGTGCTCTTCTTCTGTTAAGCCTTGGTTGTTCGGGCTTCCTTAGTTGGGGGTTGTTGAAAGGAGTGGGTAATTTCTCCTTCCTCGGCCCTTTCAGTGCCTTTTCCTTCTTGGCCCTTCTTCCTTTTCTTCTCTACGGCATCGCCAGAAGATGCGCTAGTTGGAGCCAGAGTTGGTGGTCGGGGCACCACCGGGATAGCGGGAGAGGCATCCCCAGCATGGGCTGTTAGCAAAGCAAGGAGGTCTGGGGTCTTTTCTTCGAATCCCATTCCTTCGGGAATATTAGTCCCCTTTTGGTTAGCGCTGACTTGGGCGAGGCGCAAAGGGTGGTGTGAAGTGCTTGAAGCGTCCTTGGGGTCCTCTTGTTGGTAGAATACCTTAAAGTCTTTAATTGTTATCTCCTAATCAGGTTCAGGCGTGGGCTCCTTAGTCTCTTTGTCTGAAGGAATGGGAGGCTCTTGTGAGTAGAGGAGCTTGGCTGTGAGTGGGGCTGGAAGTTAAGCATCTTGGGTTCCACCTAGAGGTGGCTCAATTAACAAGAAGCCTGGGATTGCGACATCAATTAAAGCTAATCGTAAGTCCTTAGCTTTAATGATGTTCTTCGAGCTTTGGAAGCGTTTTGAAATGGGTTCAAACCCGAGGATGACGTGTACCGCCCGAAGTTGATCGTCCTTGTATAGAAAAATCTTTGACCTAAGGATCCGGTTTAGGTTAGTAAAGTTCACGAGATGCTTGGACAGGGTGGTATGGTATTCATCTGCCAATGAAGAAACAATAAGAGTTATAAGCTTAAAAAAAAAAAAAAAAAAAAAAACCCTTATAAAACTTAGGAAAGATCCTATGCACATCTCTGATCTGAGGGAACCCTACCTGGTTCCCCTTCTTGGGTGGGACAATGCAGTCCATCATGCCAGTCTCCCGAGATGATGAGGAAGTCCTCGTCCATACTACCCTTGCTTGAATCAGGCAAATAGGAGATTAACCTAATGGAAGGGACCCTACATTTGATGTAGTATTTAGTTTCTTTCCCCTTTTGGCAGTTGTACACCCAGTTCACATCGTGCCATGTGAGGTTGGTCCCTATTTTTTGGTTTATGATGTTTACGCTCCCGAGGACCCTAAAAACGTTTGGGGAGCATTAGGTAGGGGTCAGCTTATAGTTCGTTAGGAAGTCTCTAGTAACCCTTCCCATGGGGATTTCCATCCTGCCTTCTATGAAAGCTGTTAGGTTCTAAATGTTTAGAACAATTGGCAAAGTTTCTTTTTGGGTGATTGTGACCTGGCCTTTGAGAAGGCTGCCTACATACCTCTCTCATTGAGGATTAGGTCTAGACGTAGTTCGAAAAAAGAGTTTTGAAAAATGAAGTTTTTTTGTTTTTTTTTGGTAACCGGGACTATGCCTTTGTAAAGGCTGCCTACATACCTCTCTCATAGAAGATTAGGTCCAGACGTAGTTCGAAAAAGTTTTGAAAAAAAAATTTTCAAATGGAGTTTCTTTTTGGGTGATTGTGACTAGGTCTTTGAAAAGGCTGCCTACGTACCTCTCTCATAGAGGATCAGGTCCAAACGTAGTTTGAAAAGAGTTTTTTGAAAAATGATTTTTTCTTTTTTTTTTTTTTTTTTTGAAAATTTTGAAATGAAGACCTTTGTTTTTTTGTAACCCAGACCGAGCCTTTGAAAAGGTTGCCTACGTACCTTTCTCATAGAGGATCGGGTCTAGACGTAGTTCGAACAAAGTTTTTTGAAAGTTTTGAAATAAAGACCCTTTTTTTTTTGTAACCGGGACCGGGCCTTTGAAAAGGTTGCCTACGTACCTCTCTCATAGAGGATCAGGTCCAGACGTAGTTCAAACAAAGTTTTTTGAAAAATGATATATTTTTTTTTTTTTTTTGAATATTTTGAAATGAAGACCTTTTTTTTTTTTTTTCTTGGTAACCGGGACCGGGCCTTTGAAAAGGCTGCCTACGTACCTCTCTCATAGAGGATCAGGTCCAGACGTAGTTCGAACAAAGAGTTTTGAAAAATGAAGTTTTGAAATTTGTTAGTTTTTAGACCCCTTAACACAATATGTTTAACCTAATATTAAGCCAAGTTGATTAACAAGTTTGTTAATTAAATCTAGGTTAAAAAAATATGTGTAAAACAAATATAATGCGGAAAGTAAAGAACACACAGATCTGATGACCCAGGAAAACCAAACCGGTAAAAAACCTGGGGAGGATTTAACCTAGCTATCCTCAAGATAAAAACAGATCCATTATGAAAGAATTGAAGTTTGTACAATAAGACTTAGACCATTAACATCCTATTGTTACCTCGTATAGAAAACTTACTACCACGACCACGTGACAGTTCCGAGTCCACGGACTACTTCTTTCCTTGATCTACAGCAACCATAAGTTCTCCTACTTGTGACTTTGAGACACCTCTTAATGGTTTCAGATCTTCTTGAAAGTTCTTTATGCAGCAATTGAAGCAATCATCGAGTTCTTGACGTGAATCTTGATCTTGATAACTCTATGTGTGTGTATGAAGGTAAACACCACTCAGATCTCACAAAAGATTCAACACACAACTCAACAAAGACTTCTAAAACGTAGCTAGGGTTTTTCCTTTTATACTTGGAATGAAACACTTAACCCTACACGTTATATAGGCTTGGGCTAGTTTGAGAATTCTGCAAAAAATTACTAATGCACGACTTTCGATTAATCGAGCCTTGCAGATTTTGAAAAGTAATTCCTGCAATTAGTCAATTCCAACTTTACATCAATCCAAACTTTGAGCAAGCCTAAACCTAGACTAAATGTTTTGATCATGGTTTTCCAACATATATAAATTGAAGTTCTAATACATTAGTTCCTAAAGTCTTAGAACCTAACAAAATTTCTTTTGAAAAATGAATTTTTGAAATAAGTCTCTTTTTCTCTCTCTTTTTTTTTTTTTTTTTTTTTGAAAAAAGCAATTTAATTAGAATGAGATTTTTTGAAATTTTATCTTTTCCAAATGAACAAAAGGTGATCCTTTGAACAACCTCTTTTGACCAATCATAATGCTCAATTGTTAACTCGATCTCATTAGCTAGAAAGGATTTGAAATCATTAAAAACATGTAATCAAATTTGCTTCTTCATTCCGAAAAAAATTTAGATTAAGTCTTCAAAGACAATCAAAGAAATGAAATGTTTGGGGATCACACTTGTTAGGAATAATCAAGAAAGGGAAAAATCCCAAGTTTGAAGATTTAAAATTTTTTGAGAATCTAGAAATTTGTTCTCTTGAGAGTTATTTTCTGTGGGAAGCAAACAAAGTGAGTATTTAGAGCTTAGAAGAAAAAATTTTAAGTCACTTGAGAATTTGTGAAGTTTGTCTTTTAAGGATATCAGTCAGTGGGGCTTGATAATCTTGAGCATTTTTCCTTCTTAATCCAAGAGAAAATATTATCAGAGCTAAATGTGTGCTTTCAATCAGCAGGACAAAAACCCTTATGATATTTCCCCAAGTTTGCAATGCTTTAAATTCAAGCATTGGAAGATTTTTTTTCCACCTCTTCTATCATTAACTCTTGTGCTAAAATCCTTGTCATGTTCATCATCTTCTCATTGGTCTTCATTGATTCCTTTCATTTGGTCTTGATTTTTTAGCTTGGCAACTTCCTCTTTTGGTCTTCTTAGCATCCTATCTTGTGGTCAGATCACTCACTCTCATTTTTGTTTTTCTCATTTTTTTGAAAGATTTTTTTTTTTTTGAATTTTTTTTTTTGTTTTGTTTTTGCCCTAATTTTTGCCAATGCCGCCCTTTCGAGTTTTTAGCCTAGCAAA
Organism: Notholithocarpus densiflorus; assembly: GCA_030021035.2. Taxonomy (NCBI): domain Eukaryota; kingdom Viridiplantae; phylum Streptophyta; class Magnoliopsida; order Fagales; family Fagaceae; genus Notholithocarpus; species Notholithocarpus densiflorus. The sequence continues at coordinate 12,101,639 of JARYZH020000003.1, forward strand.
CTTTTCTTTTCTTTTCTTTTCTTTTCTTTTCTTTTCTTTTTTTGGCTATAATGGCTTTCACTCAATTGCATTTTTTTTTTTGTTCTTTCAATTTGACAAACTTTCATCTCTCTTGGATGAATTTGCACATTTCTCCTTGATACCCTTTTATCCTTTCTAATACACTTTCATTTTTCTTGACTTGACTGAACACACTTTTTTTTTTTTTTTTATGAAGTGTATCTTACTTTTCTTTTCCTCATCTTCCTCAATTTGATTAAATTTCTTCTCTTGATGAATCTTCATTTTTGCTTATCCTTCTCAACTTGAATGATCTTTCATGGAATCTCATGTCTCTCGTGTCTTTTGATGAATTAGTATTCTCTCACAACTTGATGAAAATTCTTGCATTCACTTCTCTGGATTCAGGTTTACCTTGAGGATAGCTAGGTTAAATCCTCCCCAGGTTTTTACCGGTTTGGTTTCTTGGGTCATTATATCATTGTCTTATTTATCTTTCCGTTGCTATGCATGATATGATTGTTTGATTGTGATAACCTAGACTTGTAATTTGGATTAAGTAACAACTTGGCTAATTAACTAAGTTAATCCAATTGTGTTTTAAGGGGTCTAAAAACCAACAAAAGCGATCATCGGAATAACTACGGATTCATGAGGTTTGTTCATGACCAGCCATTCACCCAGCAAGCAGTGTTGGAGTTCAACACCATTCAGGATCCTATACTTAGCCCTAAAGGCTGCCATGCCTTCGGGTGTGTCTACTAGCCTAGCGAATCTACCCATGGAATTTTATAGTACAAGAAATACAAATATGTGCAAAAAAATATGAATCTGAGCACACCTATGTGTAGTAGAAGAATTTCTCCTCAAGTAGCTGCTTCAATGAAAATTGCCAAATGAGTAAAATGAGAGAAAGCCGGCCACAACCCCTCCTTATATAGGGGTGAAAAATGAATGGTAAATTTTTCGCCCATAAATGAGATAAAACGAGGACCGTAGGATCATCATCGCACCATAGAACGTGGAGGGACAAGCAGCCACTTGACACCATAAATGTGAAATCATGGATACCGAAGCATCAGGAGTGTGTTGGAGACAGGTGAGGGGACGTTACCACATGGGAACGCAAGTGGCACGTATCAAGCTAGTTTGTATAAACTAAAACCTTGCTTCTATCTCAGAGTTGATAACAAAGTTTTAGGGGGCTATTGTGGGTGCCCGAGGACCGAGGAAGGGATTGCTGAGCTGTTAGTCTTGTTATTGAGACATCACGTGCCTGAGGAGGGAATTCACTCGAGGAGAGGAGGAGAAGAGACAAAAGTCTCTTGGGAGCTTTAGGTGGGAAGGATGGGCAGAGGAGAGAGATTCATGGAAAGTAGGGGAAGTTTCCAGCAAGAAGTACCCTGTTGCCTCCGCATTAAATGGTAGGCAACAACTTTTATCAACTACATTGATGGGAAAGTGACCTGAACAGTGTAATTCACAGCTAAACAGCTCATTCTACTACCTTCAGTAGATGTTTAAGGGGACAGGTGTCATGATGAGAATTTGGTTAGGTAAAGATGGGGGGTTAAGATGTAAAGAGGAATGGAGTATATAAGGGAGAGAAAATTTCCAAAAAAGGGGATCCAAAAAAAGAGAAAAGAATAGAATCTAGAACAAGAACAGAGAGAGAAGAGAGTGAACAATGTTTTCTTCTGGGTAAGATTTGCCTCCTCGGGCAAGCTTGTAATAAGCCTATTTTGTATATTAATTCATGGCCTTTTGTTTTTCTTCCCTGTTTTTGTCATCGGGCTGAGCCCTCCCTTTTTATTTGATCCACTCTCTCACAAATACATTGATTTGGGTCTGGTTGAATTGTGCAAACCTCATTGTTCTAAGTAGGCTTGAGCTGTTTGATTTCTATGTCCTTACAACTATAGTTTTAATGAATTTGTCATAATTTATAGTTTATATTTTGTTTCTCATTATTTATTTAGAGGAAGATTATTATTATTTTTTAAAAAAAAGACTTATATTGGATTTACAAATCTAAGGATAGAATGGAAAAAATAAATAATTCAGTTAAGATTTTTAGGAATAAACCAAATATTATAATCTCACATTCCTAGGAATCTTATTAGATTCCCAATTAAACCAAACATAGGAATATTTACATTCCTAGGCATCTAGATTGTAAGACATCATATTCCCGAGAATCTGGATGTTATGACTAATATGGATTCTCTCGTTCCAAACGCCACCTAAATAAATTATGCAACTAAAAGTACACATAAATGATTTCATTAATAAGTTAGAGGAATCTTCCTCTAACCTGATTTGGAGATAAACTCCGTACTTATAGTCTTATAGATAAGCTGTGAATAACTTGAACTAATGAATTTCATAAAAGGAGGAAGAATAAAAATTAAAATACCCTTTTCTGGATATAAGAATAATAATTTATATTTCTGCCTAAAATATATATATATATATTTATATATATATATAAAGAAGTTTCAGGGAGCTACAATGAGCGAGAAGATAGCCAATTATTAAAGGCCAATGGTTCTACTAAGTACTAACTTTTAGTGTTAATTGGTTATGTGGCTAACTGAAGGAAGTTTTACGTATAAAACAACACACTAATATTCTTAGGAGATAACATGAGTACATGACACAGCAAGTCACTATAAGTCAGCAATGTTCACCAATATAGAAAACCTGTTCACCAATAATTGTGTTAACTCGGAAGAAAACCATTCATTTATAATAAAAGTTATTCAAGAGACTTAAAGAAGCTAATGAAACTTGTCAATTATGGTAGAACGATGATTATACTTTTTTTTTTTAATTGAAGAATTTTGTACAAATCCTTCAAGGTAGGTTTCAAACAAGCCTTTAAAAAAAAAAAAATTAAAGAATTGTATACAAATTCTTCAAGTTAATTTTCAAACAAGCACTTCCGCTGTTGATTCCTTTGATTTCCTCCACTAGCCGCATCTGGTGTTTTATTAAAATTTGCCCCCTATAAACTAAACTATAATTGGAACTTCAGTTGGTTCATCTTTGACGAAGCATATATCAAGCAATAGACCAGTTCTGATTAGCTATTAAGAACTTGAAGAGACATCTAACAATTATACGTAAAACTCTATCCCATATATACATATATATATATATTTATTAACTAACTACTTCAAGGTATCAAATTCATATACATACATATAAATATTTATATATATATATATATATGTGTATCATCGTAGCTTAGTTGACGCATTCTGATGTTTTTAATAGAGACATTCAACGTTTTAAAATCTCTATTCTTCATTGTAACTATCAAATTTATTAAAAAAAATGCTAAATAAATTGAAGGAAATAGAAAATATAATAGAGATGTAAAAGTGAGAGAGAAAGAGAGAATTATGTGGTTCAGCTTGATGGCTCATGTCCATGGGATAAAACCCTTGATTTCTACATATTTGACATTACTAGTGTGTGTTACATTGACCCTAATAGGGCTTATACAAAGAGAATATGAGCTAGGGTTAGATGTACATGAACTTATTATATAATTGGGTCTTTTGGGCCAATACATACATTATTATAAACCCAAATATATATCTTTAATACTCCTCCTCAAACTCAAGGTCCGAAGTTTGATGATGCTTTGAGTTTGGAATAAGCTTGTTGGAACCAAATCCCAAATTCAAAGACATCATGAGTTGATGGAAACAAGGGAGTTAATACCGTACCAGAAGCTGTACCGGTTTGGCTAGCGGTACGATATATTTCGGATACCGGTCAATACCGGTGTACCGTTTCGGGTTTACCGCTATTTTTTATATTTATAAATAAATAAATATATATATATATATATGTATGTGTGTGTGTGTATTATAATAAATATAAAAGTTTACCATAAAACATTTTCTCAATTCAGAACTAATTATTCATGGTTTTAGACTTTAGTATCAATTAAAAGAGAAAAAAAAACACAATATAAAAAATAAAAAGTTTAAAAGTTACCATTGCATACTAAGAAAACAAATAATACTAATAAGTTAATGCAAATAAGTTACCATTCTGCCCTAACAAAAATTCAAAAATTACAAAACTTAAAAAAAAAAAAAAAAAACTTTTTTTTTGTACTGGCCGGTATTGCCCGAAATTGGCCGGTACGAGGCCGGTACAGCTGGTATTTTTTCCGGTACGAAACAAAGGGATATTCTGTACCAGTTTGCTGGCCGGTACGGTATATTCCGGTCGTACCGGCTAGTACGGTACATAATTCACTTCCTTGGATGGAAATCATATATAACATTTTGTACTAGTAGTTTACTTTCAACAAAGATGTTCATCGTTTAAATCCTCCCCTCTCAATTATCAAATTATTAAAAAAAACTGAAATTGATATGAAACTTGGAAGGACAGTATTACTATAAAATGAATTTATTAAAATTGCAAATCACCTAGATTTTAAACTTTTCCTTTTTTTGCTCCCTTTTAAAAAAAGACTCACTGATCAACCTTTTAAAGTTCCCAAAGGGTTGGCTCTCTATTTTTTAGCGGGGTCAAGGTTCCCCTTCCGTCCATGAAAATGGGTCTAATTCACTCAACTGAATAAATAATAAGTAAATATAATTAATTCAAGCAATTCATGCTATAACATTTTTTATTTCTTCTCGATCATTCATGCTATAACATATAATAATTGCAATTTGTATGTTGGAAAACAAGGAAAAACATGATTAAGAGAGTAATTCTAAATATAGTTGTTTCTTTGCTATCCTCTGTATCTTTATACTTGTTGCAAACTCTGGCAAGAAATTTTACTATTTTTTTTTTCCATTATCGATGCATAAACATAACTATATTCTTATTTAAAGTCCTTTAATTAGGGACTAAGTCATTTTAATTGTTGATCAGCATGTTATGTGATTAATTGTATTTTAATTATTTTGTGGGAATGCACACATGAATGGTTTCATAAATCACCATACAATGAGATTGTGAGATGAACGAATTTTCCTCCAAACTGGTTGGAAGTAAACTCAATCATTTATTTTTTATTTTTTATAATACTAAGTATTTTTAACACAAACACGGGGAGAGGAGAAGAAGGTTTTTTAAAGAAACTTACAGGGGTGTATATCCAAAAGGGCCTAACTCTTGGATACATAATACAAAAAGCCATGCTTAACTTGAACATATAAATTTCTTTAAAAAGAGGGAAAGAATAAGAAATGATAAATTACCAATTTTGTCAAAAACTTAAAATGTTACAAAATATTGAAATTACACTAACAATTCACCCGCAACTCAATATGTCGTCAATACCAAACACACCAAATAGTTTCATAATACCATTAAATTGTATACCAAATAAACCCAATACTTCCATCATATCAAAACCATAACTTTTTCATGATGTTAGTGGTAGACTCAAATAAAAACTAATAAAAATCTATTAAATCAAGTATAGTGAAAAATATAATAAAAATTGTTGTGTATGCAACATTATTACTCGTTACTATTATTATTATTATTATTAGACTAAAATGCAAGTCACACTTTCTAAGTTTGACTGAAATTAAGTACTCTAAATTTACTTTCATTCAATTTAGTTTTCTAAATTTTAAATTTATTAAATTAAGGTATTTTGTCCAATTATGTTAAAAATTTGCTGTTAAGTATGCAATTAACTAATATAAAATCTCACATAAAAAATCTATAAAATATTTTTATTAATTTTATATATTTTTTAATGTGAGAAAAAAGTTTCTTTAATGAAATTTTTTGAATGAAATTGGATAAAAAATATGAACTGAATAAATTTGAAAATTAGAGTATTTAATTGAACGAAAGTAAAAGTTAAAGGACTGAAATGGATTCTAATCAAACTTAAAGGGTACAACTTGCATTTTAGCCTTATTGTTATTATTAGTATTATTTTGGTTAAAATGCAAATTGCATCTTATAAGTTTGACTAAAATTCATTTAATTACTCTAATTTTATTTTTGTTTAATTGAGTCCCATAAATTTCAAATTTATTCAATTAATTGGGAAAGTTTTTATAAGGAATTAAAAAAGTTGTTAAAACAATAAATCACTTTTTTTTTTTCTATGAAAAGTTTCCTAAAATGGTTTATTAATGTATGCCCTAAAGACACATATTAGTAAAATCTATATATATATATATATATATATAATTGACTTTAAACAATGTTACACCATTCAATATTTTTTAATTGAATGCAAATTTTGACAAATTTATCATTGGATTATATTATCTTCATATATTTTCTATACTTGCAAAATTTTATGGTGATAAAAAATCAATAATCATGTCATCAATTAATTATTTAAATTCAAGTTTTTGTAATTTAAAATAATACATAAAATATAAAATTATTAATCGAATGGTAAATATCATTCGATTGTATATAGCCAAATTATAATAATCATGTAAAACAAACAGCCATACCGGATTGTGTGTGAGCATCTTCAAAATAAGAAACTATAGTTCTTTTTTAGTTTTCACGCAGAATCATGATTAGTGGGGAACCTTTTAGTCGTGCGGAATCAATGAGCAGTGGGGGCTCAGGACTGGTAAAGCCAAAGCATTGTTTTGGAGCAACTTAAAACTTATCCATTCTCCCACATTTAGCAATTTCAATTCAAGTTCAACCACTGCTTTTCAGCTTTCTTTTGATCTATCTCTCGGCATTTTCTTCCACCCACCAAGAAGAAATGGCTGAAGAAATCCCGTTTGGTCTTGTGCAGAAGATCATTGAAAGGTTGGGCTCTATGGCTTTTGAAGAGATTGCATCTATCTGGGGTGTCAAAGATGAGCTTGAAAAATTGAAGAACACTGTTTCCACTATTCAAGCTGTACTTCAGGATGCAGAAGAGAAGCAGGACAAGAATCATCAAGTCAAGGACTGGCTCATGAAGCTCAGAGAGACAGTTTATGATGCAGATGACTTGTTAAGCAGTTTCTCCACTGAAGATTTGCGACGAAGGGTGATGGCTGGTGATAAAATGGCAAAGAAGGTACGCATTTTCTTTTCAAGTTCAAACCAACTTGTTTTTCGTCTTAAAATGGCTCGCAAAATAAAGGTGATATGGGAGAGACTTGTTGCAATAGCTAATGGTAGAAACAATTTTCAGTTGATAGAACATCTTTTACAGGCAGGGGTTGTGACTGCAGAGAGGGAACAAAGTCATTCATTTATACGTGAAGAAGAAGTTATTGGGAGAGAAGAGGATAAGAAGAATATCATAGATCTATTATTGAACTTTGATGTGAAAGAGAATGTCTCATTCATATCCATAGTAGGTATCGGAGGGTTAGGGAAGACCACACTTGTTCAATATGTATACAATGATGAGAAGGTGAAGACTTATTTTGAGTTGAAGATGTGGGTGTGTGTCTCTGATGTTTTTAATGTGAAAACAATTGTTGAAAAGATTATTGGTTCTGCAACTGGTAAATCCCAAATCGCCAACATTTCAGAGAACGATCTCTCCAAACCAAACTTCGATTTCGTTTCCGATCTCTACACTCGACTCCTCTTCCACATCGACTGTCTCCACGAGTACTCTTCCTATTTATATTCCATTCCCTCTCGATTCTCTCATTTCTCTCTTCGATTTTCAAAATCTAAACCAAACCAAAAAAACCCTAACTTCGAGTTTTGAGTTTTTATGCAGGGAAGAAGAGCATGGACAGTTGGAGTTCGCGGCGCTCGATCACCTCGAGAATCCGGACTTTCACGTCGAATCGGTGCGGATTATCAAGCTCTACAATCGGATCAAGGATGTACTGGCCTCCATGGATTGTCCCAAGAGTTTTACCCTCAAAGACCTCATCAAACCTGCGTCTGATCGGACTGAACTTTTTCTTAGCGCAATTCTCAATTTCGGTCTTCACAGGTTAGGGTTAATAATGATTTTTTGTGGTAGTTGTTGAGGTTTTATATGAAATTTTTACTATTTCAATTACATTAGAATTTGTTTGTTTAATTGGTTCTATATAATCTTTGAACTTCTATTATGTATTAATTTGCGAAATTCTCTGTTGCGATTGAGTAAACCATGCAATTGTCGAAGAAATGATCTGTGATTGTTGAGCTGTTGAGGTTTATATGAAAATACTCTTTCAATTGCATTATGAAATTGTAGTTTAATGGCTTTATTAATGAAATGAAATTATCTGCTAGTAGGATTTGTTTGTTTAATTAGTCCTGTAATCTTTGAACTTCTGTTGTATGTTAATTGGCATTCAAAAAAAAAATATATATATATATATATCATTTGCGATCGATGCATTGTCCGAGAAATGATTTGTAATTGTTGAATTTTATATGAAAATGCTTTCAATTGCATTATGAAATTGTAGTTTTAATAGCTTTATTAATGACATGAAGTTATCTACTATTATAGGATTTGTTTGTTTGATTGATTCTATAATCTTTGGACTTCTATTATATATCAATTTGCAGTCAAAAGAAAAATTATCTTTTTTGATTGAGTTTGTTTAGTTGAGTAAACCATGGATTTTCGAAGAAATGATTTGTGATTGTTGAGTTGTTAAGATTTAAATGAAAATAAAGAGGATTGGCACATTTTCATAAAATTCTTACTTTCAAATGCGTTATTATGAAATTTAGTTTTATAGCTTTGTTTACGAAATAGGGAAACATTATAATTTGCCTCATTGTGGTTTGGACTTATCACAATTTAGTCCACAAACTTTTAGTTGTTTCATTTGACTCTATAAGGTTTGGACTAAAAATGAAATCATTATGGTTCCATCCAAAGTACCCCTAGCAATTTCATTTTAATCCAAACTTAAGGGGTCAAAATGTAACAATTGAAGAACTTATAGGATAAAATTTTTATTGGGTTAAATCATAAGGGGATGATTTATTTGTCCAAAAAATGCAAATTCTGTTAATTTGGATGGAACTTTACAATTTCATTTTAGTCTAAACTTTAGGGGGGTTCAAATGTAGCAATTAAAAGTTTGTGAACTAAATTGTGACCATACAAAGCCACAAAGGGAGCTTTGTGCACTGGGTACGACCAAGCCACAAGGGGGTAAAAATTGTAATTTAATGAAATATGTATTAATAGAATTTGTATAATTGGTTCACTAATCTTTGAACTTCTGTCATATGTTAATTGGTTGCTTTCAATCTCAGACAGGCGAAATTAGATTTCCTACGGCCAATTGTGGATGAATTGGACTTTCTTGAGGAGCAGCAAAGAGAGTCGGAGGCTAGGATTTCCCAGGTTTCTCTACTAGATCTGGAAGAAAAAAAAATGAATGCTTCTGTATAAGCATCCAAATGTGCTAAATGTTTTTGCATTGCAGTTGAATGCAGAGATTGAAGAATACAATGAAGCAAGAGAGAGGGAGCTACCTCTTGTTCAAGAGGTAGATGCAAAGGTTAAAGAATTGCGTCAAACCATTGCAGGCCTTAACAATCAACAGATGTCAATGAGAGCTTCTTATCGCAAGTTAAAGGAGAAGGCTGGAGAAATGGACGAGAAGGTCAGGAGGTTATGGAAAATTAGCAGATTGAGTTCTAAGCTTAGTTTTACAAATTTTGGGTTTGCTAGGACAACCAGGGCAATTGTTTGTTGTTTGTTTTGAGTTCTATGCTTAGCAGTATCAAATTGTTTAAAAGTTAAAATGGAAAAACTATTTAATCAATCCATTGTTTTATGATAAATGTATAGCAAAGACTTGAACTCTTGATTGATTATATCTACAAAATAAGGGCAAGCATATGCGTATGCTAATATTTAATTGGTGAAGTTCCTGTTCATTCCATTAGTAGCTACTTCATTTTTGTAGTGGTGCTTGTGTCTTGTCCGCTTTGACTGCAATGATATCTGTCAAAGGTGTGTTACTGTAATTGTTAGATTGTTTAATTATCTTTTCATTATTAGATTGGAAGAGCTAGTGAGGTATGGTGATTATTTTTTGAACCGTTACCTGAGTTTTTTCTAGTAAATAATTTTGTATATTTTAAGAAATTTCCCTTTATTCATGTGGAGCTGGCTTTTTTCTTGCCACGTTAGCTACAGTTTAAGGTCTTACTGCTGTATTGAAAAGAAGTTTCCTGTTTTAAGTTCATCATTTAGATTGGCTATACAAATATGCATGCTTCTTTTTATAGCCACTATTGCTCTTGTTGTTATAGTTTTTTCTTTTTCTTCCAGATTTCTAATGCTGAGTTTGTTCTAGTACAAAGTGTCCAAGAAAATGCAAATTTGCGTTCGAAAATTGTCCAATCACCAGATAAGTTACAGGTATTTTATTTTTCTCTCATAAAGTATGATATGGTAATTCATAAAACAGGTACTACATTTATGTTGATTATATCCAAGATTTCAATCATTTAGGATACTGAACTTCAATACATGTGCTACAGTTAGACACAAAACAAATATAGTTTAAACTTTTTGGTCTAATTGTCTTAGTAATATGTTTTAGCATTTGCTATGAAAACCTCATTGTAGCATAAAGGCCACAATATGATTTCGCATTAGAAGTTGGGTTTAGATAAAGAGGTAACAATGGATACGTTTCCACAGTGATATATAAATGGCCTTAGCCCACCTATACTCATTGTAGGCAGCACTCAATCACTAAATGACTATGTCTTGGCAGTTACGAGATTGAGAATTGTATGATTATACTGGTCATTTCAAGTTTTTCTTTAATGTCATGGGTAATACCCTGGATCAACTTAGTTTTTTGAAAAGATGATGTTTGTTTACAACACTGATATTAGATGTCAAACACAGTGGATTCAAACTGAAATGAATGGTACTATAGCTTTTTCTCTTTTAAGTTCCCAGATGGTGTTTGACATGCTGGCCCAATGTGTCTAGCATGGGTAAACAGCGAAGCTAAACATGAGGGTGGGATTTTAGTAACTATCACTTCACTGGAGATGTTCATTTCTTGACTTTAGTTTTTGGATGTCCCAAGTTTCACATAGTGGTTATTATTCTCTTCTTGCCAAGTCTTCTTATCTTGAACATGATGCAAAATTCATATTTAGCAAAGTCAGTAATGTTGTTAGACTAATTACTCCCAGAACTTAGAATTCATCACAGTTCCTATAATGATGAGCATCTTGTTAATGTTAGAGTAATGATTAAGTGATTAAATTCACCTTTTTTGATCAGCTTAAGTCTTGGGAACAATAGAGTCAAGGGTTATGACTTTTGAGTTCAAACCTCGTCTCTACTCTACCTTCAATTTAAAAAAAATTCCATTTGTTGGACTCCATTTTTAAGGGGGAGTCTGGGCTCACAAGTGAGTGGGAAGTGTCAGAAAAATGGTTCAAGGATAAAATTTACAATTTCCTATCAACATAATCTTTTGGGACAAGTGATACTTTTACTTAAAAAAAAAAAAAAAAAACCTTTTGGGACAAGTGATACTTTATCAATGTTGGATGTGAAATTTATGGAACCTACCTCTCTCTAACTTTCCCTCTTTGCCCCTCTCACCCACCAAACGGTTCCTTTTTTTTTTTTTTTTTTCCATATTCTCATTGGTTGTTCTTTATTTATCATCTATACTTGTGTGTTAAATTGTTAATTATGGTGTTTGTTAACTTGTTCCTCCATTCTTGCTAGTTGAATTGTGCGTGCATGGTTAAACATCTGGTAACTTGTGTGCAAATATAAAGTCTCTTTTTATACTTCCAAATTCATGTATTGGTGGATACTACGATCGTTGATAACATATCATGGGTTTTATATAAAAGGGCTCTACAATGTCATTCTTGTTTCATTAGTTTTTTTCAAAAGTAAAGTATTTTTGATTCATTCTCTGCAATGTGTAGATAGAAAATTTAAATGTGATGCAATCTATTAATTTTGTGATATTTTTCTCTTTCTGGTTGGTGTGGTTGTTTCTATTGTTCACACATTAAAGATTTTCTTTATGCTTTTCTTATCAACATGTAATTAATTTCTTCACATTTTTACTTAAAGAGGGCTTTAGAGGAGAATAAAATAGTTCGCGAGGCGGCAAAGAATGCTGAAAAAATAGCTACACAATCCTATCAGGACAAGACTTCCGTTGTTGAGCTTTATACAAAGGTGTATTATCAACTACTTCCATTTTAACCATTTATTCTCATTTCTCATTCGTTTGCATGCCATACTTTTTTCATGGACCTATTTGTTAATGCTCTCTTTCATTTTAAGATTTTTGGAAGTTTTGCCTATCAAAAATTGCGTTTATATGTTCATGGTTTAGAATGCTTCGTTGGGCTGTTTCAGGTAAATATATATTTTTTAATGCCTTCACTCTTAAAATGGCTTTTGACAACATGATACACAGTTTACATGAGCTACCATCAACCTCATAAATGAGACATTGTTCTTCAACTTCTACTAATCTGATGTTTTCAGCATATACTAATGGCATCTTTTATGTGCACATGTTGCTTTTCCTTAATCAATTTGAATGGGGTGTCATCTTGATGAGTGGTTTTCCATGTATTGAATTACAAGTTAATCACACTAGTGCTATTTTACCTTATTTCCTGGATTGGACAAAAATGCATGCTTGCATGCATATATCCTCAAAATTTTCAAATAATTGTAGTCAAAAGGTCATTGAGAATCATACCATTCATCTTGCTGTTGGTTTCTTTGTAAAATTTTTCTAGACTCTGTAAACACATAGAAGTTAGTCACCTATGTGGTAGATATTGCTGTCCTCTGATTTATGGAGCCAAGTAGTCCAAGACTAAGCATAGTAAACATTCATGTGAACAAAAAAAAAAAAAAACAGTTTAAATAAAGGGTAATTGGTGATTTCTTTGTGTGCTTTCTCACAGGTTTCCAAGAAAATGTCAAAACATTTTGCTCAGATGCAGGCTATACAAGAACAGGTGAGTATATGCTCTGCTGGTTATCTTATGCTCTGCAGTTTATGATTTGACAGATTGTGTGTTTGGTGAGGGGAAAGAATTTGTGTAATTTGAATGAATGAAGTGATGGCCATTTAGAAATTTCCTTATATGTGAAAAATTTATTAGCTGTCATTTTTGACTTTGTTCATAATAAAGCTTATAACATCAGCACCTTTAATAGGTAAACTCTGCCAAATCCATTGAGAAGGACTTTAAGGCTTTAAAAGCTAAAATTAGTGATGAAGGAATACTGGATAAGTCACTAGAAGCTAAACTGGTGGAAAGGCAAGCCAAAGGTAACCTCTTATCCATGCTATGTTATGTATTTTCCTTTTCTGAGCCAGTAGTTGTGAGCTTAAACCTTTCTTCTTTCATCCCCAGCTGAACAGTTGGATGAATTAAGAAATCAGTTAGAGAAAGAAAGAGATTTGAAGTGTGAGGAGGCTACCTTAGAGTTCAATAATGTGAGATTGGAGGTGGAATCTAGGAGACGTGAGCTGGAAGCAAGGCAAAAGAATGTTGAAACTGTGGTAGTGGAGGTATTTTGCATCTCCTCTTCATTGTGGAGTTAGCCATTGATACGAAGTTGCCTAAATTTTAGTTTTTCTGTTCTGCAATTAATAGGTGGATGCCAAAACTTCAAAAGCTGATTCAATAAAAGAATCTGGGGCAGCTAAAGTGCAGGCGTTAATTCAAAAATCTGAAGAGATTGTGAAAGAGGTGAACTTAAATAGATTCCCTTCTCTTGAACCTATATGTATATGGTTGTCTCTTATGAATTTGAAATTTCCACTTTACCCTTGCAATGCACAGAAACAGATGAACACTGGATATGATTTTTTTTTTTTTTAAAAAGTAAAAATTGTTTACAAAACAAGTGAAATAATAGAACCTTATTTTACCAAAAAGGAAAAAAGAAAAGAAAAGGGAAATTACAGAACCTTTATCATTCAAACATATTAGAAACATGAAACCCTGAATGAAATTCCGAAAGAGAGGGCCTTGGTATAAAGATAGGAATCAGTCATGTAGAGAACCAAATGATTAAAATATATATTGAGTAGTCTTTTTAAGTGGACAATGCATTAAGAAAAATAACTCCGTCTTTGTTTGTGCTTAGTGTCATATATTTTGTTCATAGCTGGTTCCATGCCCGGGAAAAGGAGGTTGTGGTAGGTTGACAGCCAGAGTAAAATTTAGTCACTTTATTATGAATGGATCCACTATAGATACTTGTACTGCATTACTATAAATAATTGTAATGCATTAAGAAAAATAAACATGAAATTATGCCAAAGATTGTATATGGAACTGAAAATGATTACCACGTCTCATGAAGCAGAGGTTATTGGTTCAAATCTCTCCTCCCTTCCCATTGGGTCCAAAAGGCCCAAAACTCACTCATAAAAGAAGAACAAGGAAAAAAAGAAAAAAGAAAAAGCAATGATGCTTACTTGCTTAGGAAGTTATCAAGGACGTCTTCCAGAGTTACCAAGCATGCTTTTATTTGTATTGCATTTACTTCATAACATACAACAAAAATATTTTAAAATATTGATATTTTTTTTAAAAAAATATTAAAAACAAAAAGATCAACTAAATGGAATCTAAGATTTCTGAATCATGGTTGTGTTGATCCATAGTAATATTTTTTTGGATAAGTGTGTTGAACCATACTGAATGAAACTAAATCAAGCTGTTTCAATGATTTATTATTACTATTTACTTTCACTTAGGAAATGTGGAAACTAAACTTAAATTCTTTCTTAATACTGCTTTCACCTAGTCAGTTGTTTTGGTGCCTTCAATGTCTGTAAGTTTTGAACTGAAGATAATCCAATGTTTTATGGCTGGTTGCAGTTTCACCAATACGCAAACTCTATTGATGTCTTGCTGCCAATGACAGAAGCTGAGCCAGTTGTTGGTTGAAGAGTTGGTATGTTATTCTTCAACTAGCATGAGTTCATCATTTCTATAGCTGGTTTGACTGCAAAATGCATCATGTTCCATGCAAAGCTGAATTCTTGGGTCCTATGATACACAAATGGAAGTAATCCTTGGCCCAGTCCTATGCTAGCATAGAGTTTAAGTTGGGCTCATGTTTTTCTTGGCTTTTTAGCTAAGATCAAGCTTAATGTTATTTTTTTGCGAAGGCATTTATTAGATTTAGGCATGGTAATGTTGAGCTTTAGCCAAGCTCTAGTTGTCATACCTTACACTTGTGTTTTTCTTGGCTTCATTAAGATTATCATAGTAGGTGGTTGCTATTACTATTATTGTCATTAACTCTCACACTTGTGCTTGTAATAATCATCTAAGTTATACATTGTCCATGGGGATCATATATGTGCTAAATTATTTATATATATTTAATAATAAATAGTTTACTTGAGTTTCTCTGGTTCTAAGTTCCTGTTTTTGCTGTTTTCAAGTAAGTGATTGATATGAGCTTTTGATATGTCATGAACTGTATTTGAAAAGTTTATTGTGCATTAATGTTTGAGAAATGTCACACACAGTATGTTTCAATAGGTGTACCTTCACTGGACTTGGGTCTACATAGTAGTAGTACTTAACATTTTTTTTTAAAAAGGTGTACATTCATGTACATGAAATTCAAAATATTTATTTATTTATGTTGGAAGTATTACATATTTCATGAGCATTAAATTTTAAGAATATAGTGCATACGCTACATTACACTGAATGTTGTGAAAGCATGGGTGAAGTTTTATGGTATATTCTAAACTTGATCAGCAGGGGTGAAATTAGTGGGCCTTCCATGGTAAATGTTGTTTTTGATTGTCAATTAGTGAGACGAATGATGCACTTGGCTTTTGTTTGGCCAAGTCCAACTTGTGATGGATGCCAACCATCTCCTTGGTTGATGAAGTTATCAACCTTGAGGGGAGCGCTGGATACTTGGCTGTAGAATTGGATGTTTCACAAGCCTTTATAAACTTAGCATATTTCTTATGATCATAATAACAAAACTACCCATTAATGTTGTTTTAATGGGTAGTTTTGTTATTATGATCATAAGAAATATTTTATGAAATTTAGAAGCATGGATTTCATGATTATGCTGATGTAGTTTAATCTTTTCATGAAAGTTACTATGTTGTTTTTAAGGATGAGAAAGCATGAGATGCACTTCTGAGAAAATTTATCTGTTTAGCATATCCATATAGCATGAAATGTCTCATTATACATGCATGTTTTACTAAATTCTCATGTCACGTAGCCTTTAAGTGGGCTTTTCAGATCTCACATTTGTCCATTTTTTAATTTTTTTTACAGTGAACTGGTTCAAATGCAAGGTGAGGAGTTATATACTCTCTTATGCATCAAACTCGAGATGTATATATACTTAATGATTGAGATTTATTTATATTTTCTTTTTTAGCAATTATGTATTTTGAGCTCTCAGTATATGTGTTAGAGCTTGACAAACTACAGATATTTTATTATTTTGGGGTTTTGAGTATGTATATATAGATTAGACTAACTTGTTTTTGTTCTCGTGACAACTGACAAGCTACCAAGGATGCCATGCGGTGGTATAATCTATAATCATGCATCCAGTATGTGGGAGTGATTTTTTTTTTTTTTTTTTTTCTTTCTCCTCTAAATAGGGGTTTTGACTTTCTAAACTGTTGCCCTTTCCACATCTAGGTAAAGCAACAATATTTGCAATCAAAATGACAAATACCCTCTAAAAAAAAGAGATTTGTGTCCCATTTCCACCGGTAATAAATTATTATTTCATGAGCACTGCTATTATGCACATCCATTAATGAGCAGAAGAATTGGTAGTCTATTATGCGCATTGACTTGACAATTGCTAGAGTACCATGTTAGAGAAAACAAATCAAGCTATGCAAATAGCGAAAAATTGCATTTATGTATACCAACAGATATCCTAATTGAGAAAAAATCAGGTTAATATAAGTGGATATAGCAAGTCTAGCTATTTCACTTTAAGTAAAAAAGGAATAACATGAAAGGCAACTGCTGATTCAGAATTTGAATCCAGTAGAGCATGTAAGCACCAGTTACACCACTTGGTAATTCTCCGTGATCAACTGCGTTCTTTGGGAATGCTTGGGAGGGGCTCCACCCTTCAGAGGTATGACACTTACAACCTGTAAACGGAATTTAAAGACAACTTAATACAAGGCATTGAATCATGCTTTTATAGATGGCTAATGGTAACTAAGGCATTAAATTCCATTTTAGTAGTATTGAGCAAGTAAAAAAGGACATCTAAGGTTCATATATGATGTTATAAACAAGAACATACTGGATCATAAAGCACAAAAGAGCTTGATTATACCAAGTGAAACTTAAAAAAAAAAAAAAAAATTGACAACTAAATAAATCAAATTATGAACTGCCCAAAATGATCTAGATATGAATTGCTATAAAGCATATGTGCTTGTTGCAGTTAACAGGGGCAAAGCAAGTAAAGCAGAAAGCAAAACTTACAGAAAGAACCTCAGAAACATAGCCTGTAACAATATCAAATAAGAAGCAAGAGCAAACCTTAAGGTCACTGAATGTGTTAGTAGCTAAGAACTGCACAGATATGGGGAAAAATACAGATGAATCTGCTGGGGGAACAACAAACTCCATTGATCCACTGTCAAGGATTCAAAAATGAAATATAAGAAATCTGCAACTGCAAGCACTAGTATTAAAAATATATGTAGCACACAGAGTTTTGAAGAGAAAATAACACCCCCAAGGTTTGCACACCTGCGGTTTGAGTCATCAATAAGAAGTATGGACCACTCCAAGACGGAATTCCTCGAGTCATACCTGCAAGACATAAGTGGTGCATAAAATATAATGGATACAGAAAAAAACTAAAGAAGCCAAAATGTTTAAAGTTTAAACCACGTGATGTTTGGAAGATAATTTTAAATATGTTAACTATAAGCATTTTCTCAAGTTTTCTGTACAAAAAAAGAAAAAAAGAAAAAGAACAGATTTTGGCACCTTCTTTTGATTATTATTTTAAATTGTGATTTTAAGATCTGAATGTGACAAATTGCTAGAGCTCTACAATTAGTTCTAGAAGTGCTTGTCTACCAAGAAAAAAAAAATGATAAAAGCCGCTAGGTGTAGCTTGCAACTGCAATGAAAAGTTTGTACCAGAGTAATGAATGGAACTCCACCGAGTAAGAATACAAACAGTCAAATCTCAATTCAAAACAATTTCCCTGAAATTTTTCCTTTTTTCCCCCTCTCAATAGTTCACTATTTTCTTTTATAGGTAAGTTACCCACACACCTCAAGGGTTTTAAACCTACGACCTCATCTTCCATCCTTTTTTGTGGGAGGAGGAAGTTTCATATGGGCCAAAGCTACTAATACTTTTAAAACAACTTAGTACATAATGAATTTAGAGGGTTCATAAAGTTGAAGAAAAATGTGGGACAAAACACAATTTAAAACAGATCCATGTCAACCAAGTCTCTGTGTCCATATATGTAAATTGTGAACATCTTGTGGAAACCACCAGTATCTCACGAAATTTTAACTTTTACCAAGATACCCTTTTTTTTGATAGGTAAGACATACCCAAGGACATAAAAAACCCAAGTCAAGGACTTCATAGTCTATAAGCCAGTTATGGCACCCATCAGTAAACCTTCACAAATTAGAAGCTAAAATTAAAGAAAACAAAATAAACTTGAACTTCTCACCTCCATTCCCCATCAATCTGCCTAACACTCGGTGCCTCTCGAAGAGCTGGAAGAGGTACCGCGATCACAACATTTCGTAGGTCAAACATTGACGAAGCTTCATATTCAATGCTGACAAAAGTTTCATTTCCAGAAACAGAGGGCCAGCAGTTGACTGTAACATAAATTTATTTATGTAAATGATTAGAGCATACAACACAAATTGTATTCTGGGAAGATGAGAAGTGTAAGGCTTTAAGTTTTTAACCCACTTGACAGTGGCACCATTGACTCGTCTGTACTTTGCATTCTCCACTTCAAAAGACCAACACCTGCTGCATCACCACCCTGACCTGTGGGAAAAGGCCTATTTGGGTCCTTCAGTCCTAGAATATTTTCATTGGCAAATAATTCTTTGTTCATGTTAGGGTGTGCCTTGAAAAGGACGCCTGGATTCCCACCAGTTTCAATCTGAAAAATAAGGCATGATATATCATAATTGCAACGAAACAAAGCATAAAATCCATGGTCACTTGTTTCAATGCAGCCAGAAACAGATATATATAATTTCATTATATTTTTATATGTAAAAAAATTTATTAGAAATGAAAAATCATCGGGTACACAAGTAATATACTAGATGCTCAACATATTGTATACTAGAGGCTCAACATTTCTAAGTTCTATCAATAAACTCTAATTAGCTTGAGCAAAAGAGACTTCCTGATGCTGACATCCAATTAAATAGAGTTTGCAGAAAATATGAAGCCAGAAAAAGATTGTTACTAAATAAAAAATTCAAAGCAGGGACAAAAATTTCAATTAAACTTCTGGAAAAAAAATGCAACTAGAGAAGTTTTTCTTGGCAACAATATTTTATTATAGTTCCAAAGATGCAAATGAAAAGTACAACCCCATTTCTATTGTTTTTACTTAGTTAGAAAAGAAAGTCCCAAGCTTAAAAAATATTTTGAAACCAAAGTACTGCCTAAATTATGCACACATGTGCGCGCGCGCACACACAGAATACCTGAACCTGGATATGCCCATCTTCTTGGTTAAGAATTTGAAGTGACAATGTTCCTTGAACATCAAAGTTACTAAGTCCCCCATCTCGTTTCAGTGTCACACTGATTTTCTCCTCAACAGTCAAAGTGATGGGATCAGTAGGTGGTGGAGCAGATGATTTGGAATGGCTTGCTTTTGGCTGCACATCCTCAACAATTACTTCACCTTCTGCTTTCAAGGATTCCAAGAACTGGTTTGTCTTTTGAGATTTACCAAGCTGCATGCCAAGACCTTTTGGAGGAGCAGTGGCAGATGAAGGTGGACGACCTAAGGATGATGCATACATTGTCAAAAGTGTTCTAAGTGAGAAATACTTACCATACCAAAAACAAATCTAGAAAAAGTCACCTATGTTCTGCAAAGAGGCAACTAATGTAAACCTTACACACAGAGCATTGCAGTGTTACTTAAAAGAGATTACAGCACCTGTTTCTAGAGGTTGATACATTTTTATTTATAAATAATCAAATGTGCTCAGAAGATTCAAATGAACAGACAGCATGTGTTATTTATCAACATCATCCACAAATCATCAAAATTGGAAGTGCCCTTGTACAATTCATGCAGATAAACTGGAACAAACCTTTAGACTTGCTAGAAAAGGAATCAATGTCAGTGCTCAATCCAAAGCCAGAACCACTTCCAAAACCACCTCCACCACCACCAGATATGCTCATATCGCTAAAGCTACTCTCAAGTCTTCCAGAGCCCATTGACTGTATAGACATTGACCCAAACCCTCCTTTATCACCTCTGCCCTTTTCAATCTGCAGAATACATAATAAGAATTCAATAATGGATGACTTAACACAAGGGGACAAAAATAAGGACAGAAGCCATAACAGGTCTCTGAAATATACCTTGCTTTTGTCAATCTCACTAGCTTTGCGCTTCATAACATCCTTGGTTTCGTTGATCTTACTCTGCAATACCAGTTTGTGCAACTTTTCTTCGTGACTCTCCATCTCACAGTACTGCTTAACCTGTGCAACAGTTACATTTTCCTTGTGCCCAAGAGAGATGACTTCGTCAAAAGCAAAGATAAGCTCAAAAGCTGTCCTGCAAATACCTTCTTCATCTAAAGGATAAGAATATTCAGGTACCTAGAAATATTTAAGGAAAAAACTCAATGCCCCTGTTTGACATCTTTAACATGTATATCTTTTGTAAGCATCTTTAATGTAAATATCTTAAAAAGCATTGCACACCACAGAAACTTCAGAAATTGTGAACATAAAAAATTATGAAGAATACAATAGGATCAAAAGAAAAAAAAAATGGAATGCAAATAATATAAAATAATGGTTGGAGGCCAACTGGGGCATTCCATCGTCAAGCCTAGTTGATTGTCTCAAATTCAATTATGATTATTGTTATTTTCTCTAAGATAGTATGCCCCTGATACAGATATGTTTATGGTTTCAAAGTTGTATAGTTGTGTGAGACATAATCTAATACTTTCAAGATTTCATGGAATGGAGCAGCCCATTGATGCAGCCATGGAGAAAGGGCGTGGCTAGTGGTTAATTTTAAACTTTCTATTTGGGAACTTTTAATTTTTACTGAGTGGGCTTATATACAACATCCAATGGAGACATGGGTTATGTGCATTTGAAGACTAGGTGACTCAGTCACTAACATAGTGTCTAGTTTAGGAGATTCAATATGAACCATGGCAACTAAATTGCTGGGAGTGTAATGTCCAAAATGGCGAATGCCTCAAAATAAGGATATTCAGTTTAGTTTATTCAAGAAGCTAACAAGATTTCCAGGAATATGAAATGTCCACATTCGGTTTATTCTTTGGAACCTTACAACAATTGTTTGTTTAATTGTTAATCTAAATTTAATAAGGATTCTACAATGTTAAATCAAATACATTGCTGAATAAATTGCATAAAAACACACACAAAATTTTTCTTTAAAAAAAACATTTACATGTTTGTCTAACAAAAAAAATTCAATTGATATTATTTTTGTCATTCAACTAAAACAGCCACATTCCCAAGCCATGGGGAAGCAGACTCTCATTTTTTTCAATGGGAATCCACATCCTCACATAAGCAAAAATTTGTGGAAATCTCGATACCTATAGGCATCTTGACTCCTATAAGCCACGGACAACCAAATGTGGGAAGACCTGATAACTTGAGACGATTCCTAGGCATCCTAAAATATTCCATGACCCAAATGCCACATAAAAGTATGGGGTTAAATCAGTTTTTACTTGAGTAAAAAATTTTACCGTTACAACTTAATGTGCAATGGAATTTCAAATTTTCGTAGACTTTTGTAATGAAATTATGTTTATTGATTAATTCGCTGTCTCCTCAACTAAACATAGCTAACCTCTATCTACAACACAACCCAAATCAGAAAAAAAATGATTTTCTACACTAAACCGTCATCCAACAAACTTTATTAAAGCTGTTACCCAGAATTCCCTACAACCTGAATTTATCCTAGAGTCAGTCACTCATGAATTAATGCCCAATCCACTTATAAACCCTAGTCATGCTGTCTCACCTATTGGAGCCCTTAAATTATAGTTTTCCCTAAGCTTAGCTCACCAAATCAGCATATAAATGTAGTCAGCTTACAATCTATCATATGTAGATTGGCCATGTAACCTGTCAACTTAAAAGAGCTAATCCAGAGAATCTTCAGTAGTTTTGAAGCCATTGAAAGAGAGTGTAATCACATGCTTTCCAGTGTGATTGCTTGAGAAACCTAGGTGCAAGTACCTAGGCTTTTAATTATTTTATCTTTGTTTTCCTAAAACCATCTAAATCCAAATAACCAGACCTTAAATCTTTCAATTAAACCTACAAAGAAAAAAAAATCCTAACTATATTCCAAAATCAACTTCCAGCATGCCCTAACAACTGCTAAACCTTTCTATATCAAACCATATACCGAGGCAAATTTTAGTGCTGAAACTGAAAGTTCCTAAACTGGGATTTGGATCCATGCAAATCATGTTATAATTACAGCAACAACTTCATTATTCTCCTAAATATCCAAGATAGGTGGATCAAAAAAATCATGCTGAACTCAATACAAGAACATGAACTGGAATATATATCATCAAGAAAAGGATACAAGCTTAGATAGCAGCCTCAAAGTCTCCAAATCTTCAAGGATGTTGCTCTGTTTGTTTGTCACAAGTAGCAAGTACAAAGCTTCAATTGGTTGGTAAACGTAGCGCACATTTTCTGTCTCAACATATGTGTGTTGTTTTCCAGTTCCTACCAACTTGGGAAAAGCCGCAAGAAGACCTTCAATTCTTATACGAGACATATCCACAAACTGCCTCGAAACAAGCACTGAAAAAAAGAAGGAATACAGAGCAAGGAATCAATAACAGATCCTGGTCTAGACTTAACACATCTAGGAACAGTAAGCAAAAAAAAAAAAGGCAAAAAGTATTTTCTGCCCAAAATGTAGGGAGAAAGAATCATTTCATCGATATAAAAAATATATATATATATATATTTATATTTATAGACACACACAGATAATATCATAAATACAGCGAATACCATAGTAAACACATTTGACAAAAGAAATGCTCAAGGCTCTATGATAATACGAGTCTTTTTTTTTTCAAAATACAAATCAACCAAATTCCATAAACAACATACCACGTGGTTTGACCATGAGGAAATTGAGTACTTTTAACCAGGCTTTATTAGGAAAGTGGCTTTGAATATTGGAGTAGAACAGGATCAGTTGCGAAGATGTGTCATTGGAGTGAAGTACAGAGTTTTAAGAAAAAAGAAAAAGAAAAAAAGAAGCAATTTCTCTTCTAGTGGACAGTAAATAGGATGTCTTGGAGGTCACACAATCTGGTAAATTTGATATTAGTTCTTACCATTATGAAGCTTTTACAGAAAAAATTGAAGAACATATGGAAGGTAATGGTTCTGAAAGGTTGCAATCTTTGACTGGACAACTGAATGGGGGAAGATTTTTTCAATGAACAATATTCAAAATTTGGGCATAATTATAATGGATTGGTGTAATATGTAAAAGGAAAGATGAAACAGTAAATCAGCTTTGACTTCACTATGTGGTAGCAAGACAATTTAGGTTAACTGTTTTTCTTTCAATGTTTGGGGTAAGAGGGATGATTCCATATACAGTTACTAATTTGTTTGCTTGCTGGCAATGAAATCTGACCAGTCTAAGAATATCTATTCCACTATTAAGTGGATGATTTCAGGAGAAAGGAATAGCTGGACTTTTGAAGGAATTGAGTTTTCATTGGTTTCACTTAAATCTCTATTCTCGAAAACCTTGTTTGATTGGATATGCATGAAATTCTCCAAAGCAGTAAAAAATAATAAAATAAAAAAGCAAAAATAATTGTAATAAATTTTGTTAGATGTATCAAAGCAAGACGGTTGATCAAGTTGGATGGTTATTGAGAATCTTGAGATTGATAGCAAGGGAATCAAGGATTTTTTATTACTCAACTAAAAGAAAAAGTGCAAGTGACGAGCAAAGAACTCACCTTTCCCAGACTTGCTTATGATGGAAGCCGCAAGAACAACCTATATCACAAATGAGTGTGATTAAGAAGCAATTCACACACACACACACAAAATCCTATTCAGATAGATACTACAATTATAGGAACAGCCAAAAAAAAAAAAGTGCCAAAAATGAATTGAAGCAGCATCCAAACTAGGTTCAGTCTTAAACAAAAAGTTCAGGCAAAGCTTAAAGGAGAAAAAACAGAGAAGAGTAGGAAATTTATCATATAATATCAAGCTTTAGACTCTCCACCTCATAATCCATATTGTTACCTAGTTTTTTTTTTTTTTTGAGATCAATAAACTTTTACTTTTAAAAAAAAAAAAGAGTGGGGATCAAAATGTATAAACTGGAGTAAATTGTTTGTAAATTTTTATTTCTAAGAAAGGAATTTGAGCATTTTGTATGTATATATCTGGTGCAGATAGATAAGAAGATCAAATTCATGCATAAGGCACAATTCTTCAAATTTAACTATTACAGAGTTCTTCAATATTTCATTTTTTATAAAGGAGCTCATATAGAGTTCATATAGGAGCCCCGCCATAGCAGAACTCAACCAACTACTTAGTGTTAATAGTAAAATAAAACATTCAGGTATCCTTGTCAATTTAGGGTCGCTTCTAAATTGGTCTCTTGACTTACACCCTGAGTATTACAACAATGTCAATGTATCCCTTCTGTCAACATCCATTAGAATCTTGGTGTTAACCAACCAAAAGCAAAATTGTTTTGAACATAAAATAAGGAAAAAGAATGACGTCATTTTGAACATAAAATAGAAAAAAACAGTGTTGTTTGTAGCCAGGTTAACAGCAAAAATGTGACAGACCATAATAGAAGGGTCACATTTGACATCGTTTATTTGAAGGTGTAAATTGTAAGTTTAAAACTCGAGGGACTGATTTAGAAGTAACCAAAAACTAGTGTCAAGTGCATTTTAGCCAAAAAATTTCTATACTTCTAACAGACCACCTTTCACGATAATCATGCATCACTTTATGGTAATGCAAACTTTTATGAAGATTAAAGTTCTAAGGGTGGCATTGCAGTTGATGCAATTTTAAGCAGTAAAAATTGTCAACCATTCAAGAAAATGAAGAACTTCTATTAATGATACTCCGTATGCAGCAATGCAATATCCAGCAAAGAGACTTGACTCATTCCAATTAATGAATTATGGAATGAAATTATATCCAAATCACATAATTCCTTTAAGAAACAGCATTCAGAAATGAGAAAACAAAAGATTAAGAAAAATAATAATAAAGAATAAAATCTTACCATCTTGGATCTTGGTTATTCAAAACTGAGAACCGACAGAGACCAGCTGCAAAAGGCAGGCAAGAAACACCGTATTTGTATCAAACACCTAAAGAATAAAAAATCCTCATCAACCTCACAAGTATCACAACCACTTATATAACCCAAATCATACAACCAACTCTTACAAATGTGCGCACACACACAAATCTATATGTAGCAATAATAATCTCATGCAACGAGTATATGCATCCTCCCTCTCACTGTGTGTGAACCCCAAATCTGTTGCACACGTGCACACACACATTTGTTATAGTAATTATCATCTTTTACACACGTGCACGCACACAAACACAGAGCTCAACTATAGCAATAATTATCTCAAGCAACAGAGATATAGCTTATAGCAATAATAATCTCATGCAACGGTTATATGCATCCTCCCCCCTCACTATATATCCGATCCAACCTTCGTTAACTAACTATAGGCATCATCTTGCATACAATTTCCATTCAATTTGTCAAAATCTAACGAATTCGGAAATTCAGAATCAGATCAAACAACATTTTCCTCCACAGAATCCAAAAAAGCTGCGAAAATATCATAATGACAATGATAATTACAACATTACTACATCAATAATCGGCGAGGTTAAAATCTGAAAATCAAATCACGAAACTCAAAAATTACGAGCGGATCAATCCGGATAGCACAAAAAGATCGTTTGGTTGCCGAGAAAATGTAGGAAAATGAAAGAAAAACTCACTGAAACCTAATCTCGATCTGAAATTCAGATTAACACAATTCAACCACTAGGCAAATTCTACATTGAATTGAATACCACGAAGAGAGCGCTGAGGAAAATGAAGTGAATTCTAGGAATAAAATGAGAGAAAATTCAGAGATTAAAGGGATGAGATCTGATCTGAGAAAGAGAGAGCTTACCAGCTTGATCTACTTGATACTTCGTCTTCTAAATTCTAATTCTCTTTGAGAGAGAGAGAGAGAGTGACAACGAAATCGAGTGGGAAATTTTTGTGAGGAGAATGATAATAGGAGATTAGTTTTATGGGCCTTTTTTTCGGCCGATTATGTTATCAGATACTTTTGCATGCAAGTGCAGTCCATACTATTGGGCCAGCATTTTGGGCTACACCTTAATGTGGACCAAATAATTTTTATTTTTATTTTGATAAATATGATATTACATTTAGGGTGCACTGAATGAGGATTATGACATGAATTGTAATCTTTATTACTAGAAATAAAATGTGTTGTAATGTAATACCTAAACCTATTCATAAGTTTGGTTGTCAGTTATAACATTAGAATAAAACTTAAGATTTATTTTAGAAAATATTTTACTTATACAATTATATCTCCTTAAAAATTGTTATTTTTTAAATTTAAGAGAGATACATGTTATTTTTTTATGATTTTTTATTTTTATAATTGTTAGATGTATATGGAAAGTTTTTTTATTTGGAAATATATTAAGTTTTGAAATTATTGCACTTACTAAGGAATAGCTAATACAACCATTTTAAAGAGGAATAGTTATTCCTCATTTTGAAGAATAACTATTTATAAGGAATGACTGTTCCTTATAATAAAAATATAACCAAACTAAAGAATAGCTAAGTTATAGGAATAACTATTACATTACAGTGTCTATTACAGTCTACCAATCATGCCCTTAATTTATAATGCTTGTTCTATGATAATTGCTCATTATTATCCGGTAAGACACCAATTAAATTTTTTTGATGTAGATGGGGTTCAAAGTTCACACCCAAATTTCTTATTTGAAGAGACTTTACTGATCAAACTAATTGAAATCCACTATTTTAATTTTTTTTTTAATCAGCTCAATTCTAACTAACCCAATTCCAAAAGTTTAAATTTATAAGGGAAATTAGATCAATCTTCTTTGAGATTTCATCAAATAACACTTCTCCAAATGTTTCAAAAATGACACTTAGTGGGCATTTGGTTCGCTGTGATGTGCCCTTGATGTGATGAATATTAAGATGATGTGACATTAAAGTTTTTGGTTTATTTTATTTTTTCTAACATTACCATAATTTAAAATTACAAAATATATTACATCTATCTTAATCTCATCACATCCCTAAACAATGTAATGTTGTATTCTTGTATTGAGATTACATTAATGTAAGATTACAATAACGTAATATTAAGGCGTAATGTAACATCACAGCGAACCAAATGCCCCAGATTTTAAATGTTCCATATATCTAACCCAACAGAAACAACAAAACTGATTTATATTTACAGCTAAACAATTTAGCTCAGGATTGAAGATATAAGTATAACTACAGATGCTATTAAACATACTTAGTATTCTCAAAAAAAAAAAAAAAAAAAAAAACATAGCATAGTTATTCTAAATCATATTCACTATATAATCAATTGAATGGAAATTTTGTCTTGCCCATTAAGACAAAAGACCTCAGTTTAAGTAAAGTTCAATGATCATAACGGGAAGGATACAAGAAAACTTAAAAAAAAAAAAAAAAAAAACCCAAAAAATAGAAGAAGAAAACTTACAAAAATTAAAGTACAATTTCAAATATCAAATATGAATTACTCTAAAGATATTATATTTGCTGAATTATGTGTTGTTGTACACACTTGCTAAATTCGTGTTATTTATTTATTTATATACACAGTGTATAACTATTATCACTCTTTGATTAGACTGTATAGTACAAGTAGGGACGGACCCAAAAAAAAAATTCCAAATAGGTGTCTATATAGTATTAAAAAATTATAAATACACAAAATCGTTGTTTCTAAATACATTAAGATACAATCATTTACCAACAAAAACAAATTTTTTTTTTTTTTAATACTAGGTTGGCTAGGAATTTTTTTTTTTTTTGTTGGTTGAAGTTAGAGTATTCACAGTGTTATTGCTAAAAATTTTAGCTTTTAACACCTTAAAAAACTACTTTATCTATTTTACCACTTCACTTTACAATATAACCAATATCAAATGTTCTATTTTTTTATCGCTTCATTTAAAATAATATAAACAACTCATTAAAATAATAAAGGAAGAGAGAGAATTTGAGTTTTTTAATTAAAGGAAAAGATATAATCTTAATAAAATATTGTATTTTATTTTTAACTTGCTACAGTCAACTGGTATTTATATCAAATTACTATAGTTGCAAAAAATTTAGATTTAGCTTGTCCAATAACATATTATTTTTTGGTTCTTTGGTAGTAAAATAGCTGTTCTTTTTGCTAAAATACAATCACCATTGTGAATGTTTTTATTGTTTTTGTTAAGTTTTTGGGTTGGATAATTGCTATTTGGGCAAGCCTAGCTAGACTTATTGAGGAGAAAGGAGACCTAAAGTTTTGTAAGAGCATCTACATTGGTAGTGCTAAAAAGCTATATTGCTATTTTTAGCACTACCAATTACAAAATTGATGCTATATTAGTGGAGGTAAAGCCAAATATTTTGGATTCTCAGCTACAGTGCACAGCTATTTTTGGTTGTGTACTGTAGCTCAAAAGTAAAAAAAAAACACAATATTTTATTTGTGCACTTACACTGGTGGAATATTTTAATAATTTGGGTAAATTCCACAAACCTACCCTGAGGCTTGTGATAATACCAATTAGGTCCAAAACATTCTAAAACCTACCAATTTAGTTCTCAAAAGACAATTTTGTCCCTAACTTTCTTTCTCTTTCTCTTATCTTTCTCCGTTCCTCTCCCCTTCTCTCTTCTCTTTCTCTCTCTCTCAGATCTCTCTCTCAGAACCCACTACTCAACAAACCCATATCACCCACAGCCACTAGAAAAGCCACTGACCACCACACTCATATCATCTTCTCCGGCAATAATTCCGGCATCGTTAACTGGGAACGAAAGGCTACCCCGGCAGATTGAGCCGTACAGTCTCTCAGCATCAAGAGGAATAGTGTTCCGAATCAAAACATGCCAAAACTCATCCTCAAGCCGAGACATCACTTGCTAAATTGTCGAATAAGCCCGATCCACAATCTCCGAATTGGACCTCATCGACAACTCGTCCATCAGATTCAAAATCTCATCAATCACCAACAAATACTCGTTTGCCTCATCACTCAAGTCCTCCCAATTCAACAACCTCCTCGAACCTTCCAAGCTCGGATCCCACCGCAAAATCACCTTTTCCGCCAAAGCGAACCGGTCCTCCTCGCTCTTCAACGCATTGTTGTCGTCGATCAAACTCATGATATTCGAGAGCCGATTATCAAAGCTCGACAGAATCAACAGCATGTCCTGCCGAACCTCCTTCAGCATGTTGTTCAAACTGTTCATGATCTGCTGAGCCGTGGCGAGGACTCGATCCTTGTCGCTGGTGTTGATGCTAGTCGTCGTCGTGGTAGCCATTGTTGAAAGTTTGGGATTTTAGGGTTTAAGTCATAGAAGATGGGTTTTTGAAATGGGTATTTTTTTTTTTTTTAATTTGGGTTTAGAGAGAGAACTCAGAGAAGAGAGAGAGGAGATTAACGGAGATAGTGGCTGTGGGTGATATGGGTTTGTTGGGCGGTGGGTTTTGAGAGAGAGATCTGAGAGAGAAAGGGAGAGGAATGGAGACAGATTAGAGAAAGAGAGAGAGTTAGGGACAAAATTGTCTTTTGAGGACTAAATTGGTAGGTTTTAGAATGTTTT
Organism: Notholithocarpus densiflorus; assembly: GCA_030021035.2. Classification (NCBI taxonomy): domain Eukaryota; kingdom Viridiplantae; phylum Streptophyta; class Magnoliopsida; order Fagales; family Fagaceae; genus Notholithocarpus; species Notholithocarpus densiflorus. The sequence continues at coordinate 12,131,836 of JARYZH020000003.1, forward strand.
GGACCTAATTGATATTATCACAAACCTCAGGGTAGGTTTATGGAATTTACCCTAATAATTTCTTTTCTTTTTCTCTTTAGTTTCTCCATCTATCTCTCTTCCTTCTCTATCTCATCTTTTCTCTTTTCTTTTCCTTTGAATCAAAGTCCCAAACTTGCTGGGTTGTGGGTTCAAATCTGCTTTTCTTTTCTTTTCTTTTCTTTAGATTGCCATTTTATCTCTATTTTTTCTTTCTACTTCACCTTTCTTCTTCACCAAACCCAGCCCTTCTCTTCTCCCCCTTCATTTTTTACTGCTCCTCAGCCCCTGCCTGCCAAGTCGCCAGCGACCCAAGCCCCAAGTCGTTGCCGACACAAGTCCCAAGCCGCCGACGACCCAAGCTTGGTGGTGGTGGTTTTTTTTTTCAAATTTTTTTATTTTAAAAAAATCAGAGTTGTGGGTGGTGGTTGTTGAGGTGGGTTTGTGGTGGTGGTGGTGGGTTGTTAATTGGGTTGTGTTCGCGGGTCTGTGTTTGTGGTCGGGGTCAGGATCAGGTTCAGACTATGTTTGTGTTTGTGGGTTTGTGTTAGTGGTCGGGATTGGTTGGGTTGAAGCCGATTTAGCTTGGCATTGCTGTGGGTGGTTGTTGTTGGCTGTGGCGGTGGTGTGGGTTTTTTTTGTTGGTTGTCACTGGGTTTTTTTGTTGCTGGATTTGTGGGTTTGTTGAATTTTGGTTGTTTTTATATGTGATTTTGGTTGGTTTTTGAGATGATTTTGTTGCAATTTTGGTGGATTTGGGTTGTGTTAATGGTGGCTTGTGAACAGTAGAGGTGGCTGTGGGTGGCAGTGGAGGTGGCTGGGGTTTTGGGTTTGCTTCTTGTTCTTTAGAATCTTCAGATGAGAGAGGGAGAGACAGATGTGAAAGAAATAATAAAAAATTAATAAAGAAATAATATTTAAATAAATAGGTAAAAAAAATAGAATCACTGATGCTGAATGTTTTGTAAAGTGAAAAAGTAAAATAAATAAAGTAACTTTTTGTGGTGTTAAATAACTAAAAAAATAGCTCCACCAATGTAGATGTTCTAGGGGACAACTACAAAATAAAATATATAGTAACTATAAATTTTTTTTTTTTTAAAAAAAAAGACCCAGGTGGGGCCCGGGCCGTCCCTGCGTACAAGAAAAATTGTACCAAACTTTTCCTCACGAGTCTGCGCACTAAAAAAATTCGGTCCTCAGAGACAGAAATTCCTAAATTCTGACCATGGAGGGTCCTCTTGTGGCTGCAATTGCCCGAAAGACTACTTGTTACAAATATCCTTTTTCCCTCACAATCTATGTCACAAGGCAGTAAGGCGGCCCTCCATTTTCATTTGAAGACAAAATGCCAATAATTTGCCGTGTGGACTTCAGCATACCAATGCATGAAAAAGCAATTCTCTTGGTTGAAATGTAGAAAAGTTTTCCTTTTTTGTGGGGGCAAAACTTTCGTCTAGTCTAGTACTCCATTGCACTTGATTGGTTATGTTGAACGCAAGTCAACCTTTGTAGTTCACAACCTATACGGCTATACCATTTTAGGTGCTATGCTATAGAGTATGTTTGGATATCGCTTTATTGCTGAAAATTGAAAACTAAAAACACTGTAGCAAAATAATTTTTAAATATGTGAATAGTGCCGTGAGACTCAGTTTTAAAGAAAAATTTACTAAAAAAAAATACTTATCGATCCTGTGAACAGTGCATGAGACCTACACAAAAACGCAAACTTATTGCTGCCGCAAACGCAAACGGTATCCAAACATATTCTATAGAGGTTTGTGTTTAAGTTGTGAGTAATGAGCAAGGAGGCCTTAAACTAGAAAGCAGAAACCAATGGGTATTATTTCATTCATTCTTATCCATACTTGCATAATATTTTTATTCTCCAAAGTCTCCTTTACATTAGATAGCATTACTACATCCCAATTTATCAGTGAAGAAAACAACTTAGTTTCCCAAGATGGAACCTTCGAACTGGGTTTTTTCAGTTCTGGTAGTTCCAACAATCACTACTTGGGAATATGGTACAAGAATATCCCAGTTAAAACCGTTGTTTGGGTTGCAAATCGACTCAATCCGATCAATGACTCCTCTGGCTTGTTGATGATAAACAATAGTACATGCAGTGTTGTGGTTATGAGTCAGAATAACAGTGTTGTTGTTTGGTCTACAAAAGCACAAAACCAAGCCAAGAATCCAGTGTTAAAGCTCCTAGACACTGGAAATCTTGTACTAACAGTAACAGATGAGAAAGACGAAAATTCAAGAATCACCTTGTGGGAAAGTTTCGACTATCCAACTGATACATTTTTACCAGGAATGAAGCTGGGATGGGACTTAAAGAAAGGTGTTAACTGGTCTTTTACAGCATGGAAGAAACCAGATGATCCATCTCCTGGAGATTTCACCTATGGGATATTAGAAATGGGAATTCATTCATATCCTGAAGCTTATATTTGGGAAGGCAACAAAAAGTTCTACCGTACTGGTCCATGGAATGGCCTTAGGTTCAGTGGTTCACCAGATTTAAACCCCAATCCAGTTTATAATTACAACTTTGTCTCTAATGAGAATGAAGTGTACTACACGTACACCCTCAAAAATAAGTCTCTAATCTCAAGAGTAGTGGTGAACCAAACCACCCATATCCGTGATCGCTATACATGGATTGAAGCAGAGAAAGTTTGGAGGGTTTATTCATCAAGACCTAGGGACTACTGTGACAGTTATGGCCTTTGTGGAGCCAATGGAAATTGTGTCCTTGCTGCATCACCGGTCTGCCAATGTCTAAAAGCATTCAAGCCTAAATCACCAGAATTGTGGAGCTTAATGGAGTGGTCTCAAGGTTGTGTACGCAATAAACCATTGAGCTGCCACACAGATGGGTTTGTTAAATTTGTTGACTTGAAATTGCCAGATACTACATATTCTTGGGTGAACAAAAGTATGAGCCTTGATGAATGCAGGGTCAAATGCTTGAACAACTGCACCTGTATGGCTTATACAAACTCGGATATCAGCGGAGGAGGTAGTGGCTGCGCCATCTGGTTTGATGATTTAATGGATATTAGACAATTTCCGGCAGGTGGGCAAGATCTATATATCAGAATGTCGGCTTCAGAGCTACTAGGTATGGGGTTACTTTTGGCTTTAAATTACTTTTTCCAGCATGCTTTGCATTCAGTTTCTATTTTGTTTGTTTTGTTAGAATAATGGTTAAATGATTAAATTTTATTATTTTCTAGTTGGTCATCATAGAAATGGTCATATATGGTAAATTGTTTCCTATTGCTTAATGTGATGTTTTTGGAAGGAAAGAAATAGTAGGTGTTTTGAAGATAATGAAAGATCTATACTAGACTTCAAGTTTTTTTTCTTTAGGACTTTATTAGATTGGTTGGCTACTTTGCGAAACCAATAATTTTCATCGTTTCTTGATTTTCTTGATTCTTATAATTTTTGTTGACCCCTTGTACATTCCTTGTGTATTAGGGTATCCATTTTTTTGATATCAATAAAATTTATTACTTATCAAAATTTTTTTTTTTTTTAAATTTTCTAGTAGCTTAAACTCTTGGGACAAGAAATAATTTATCATGATATTAGAGTCAATAAAACTAAGTTCGAAACTTGTCTCTACTCTATTTTCTATTTAAAAAGTTAAAATCTCAAGTGTTAGACCCACATGTGAAGGGAAGTGTTCAAAAAAAGGTTAAATGATTAAGCTTAAGCTTTGTAATTCAACATTTTGTAACAACCTAGGGGCCGTTTGGTAACGTTGTTTGTATTTTTTGAAATACGTGTGGGTGAAAAAGTATGTGGAAATGCGTGTAATGTTATTTAAAAACTGAAAATATGTTGTTAAACCACTCTACCAAACGGGGCCTTAACTTTTTAAATTTATAATGTTTAATGCTTCCCTTGCCTTTTCATATCTTTTAGCTGTATTCTAACTATATTACCTTTGCTGTGTCAAATTCAATTATGAAGAAAAAAGACATGGTACTAAGATCAAGATTGCAGTGACAGCTGCTGCTGCCCTTGCTGTAGTTTCTGGAACACTCTTAGTTGGCTTTTATACTTGCAGAATCAGGACAAACTTAAAAGGTAAATAACTTCACTATGACAATGAGTTAAAAGGCTTTTTTTTATAAATGACAATCAGGACATTGAGTTATGGAACTACTTAAAAGGCTTCTTTTTTTTTTTTTATATAAGTGGAATCTATTAGTAATATAAACAGAATCAAGTCAACTTATTCCCATCTCATAATACAATATTTTGGACTAGGATTATCATGATGTATGATATAATCTTGTTCAAAGTTTGTCAGTGCTTTGCAAAACAATTTCACAAATTGAGCCGTGGCACTGTCATCAGACTACGCAAACTTAGGCAGTTTGTTGCTTGGTGAATGGTATGATATAGACCTTTAATGAACTTGAATTCCATGTGGACATTCTTGAATAGAGTACTCTTTCTGAGGTTGGCTTGTGGCTTACACCTATAAGGCCTTCATCCACTCATCGTGTTATCCTTAATTACTTAGCAAAAGTAAAAAAAAAAAAAAAAAATATTGGGTTCCAACTTCCAAGTGGACATTCTTGAATATATAGGCCAAGGTGCTCATTTTAGTATACATCTGTTGGAATGGTTAAATTAGCAAGATGCTTATTAGACTTGGCCTGGTCTTAATGATACAAGTTGAATTTTAAAAGCTTTTCAAGTTTGATTAGCACAGTTTTTATTATGTTAATGGTACCTTGATATCTTTTAAGTCACTGTATAAGCATAACTCTGCTCATATTGCAATGTATTGGATTCAGTTTCATTTTAATTTCATTGCTCAAGTTGGATAGTATCTTTCTGGGAGAAAGAATCTGCATTTTTTTTTTTTTATAAACTTCAATGCATTAACAAGAAGGAAAAGAACAAAAGGGGCAATCAACCTTACAGATTGCCGCCAAGGCAGGGGGAAGATTATCATTATTGAAAAAACAAGAGTGTTTAGAGGCAAGAGCAAATTTTGCAGCTGCGTGGGCTGCAGAATTGCAGTTCCTCTTTTCCCACACAAAAGAGCAGGAATTAAAGAAAACAGCTAGGGAAACAGCATTAGAGACGGTGGTCTGGATGTGCCTGTTGACAGGATGGGTAGGAGAAGAATCTGCGTGTATAAATCATTATTATTGCTGCTATGATAGAAATTTAGTAATCTGAGATTTTGGTTATTATTGCAGCTAAACTAAACCCTGTCATTCTCAATATATTACTTCATGTTTCTTTCATATCTCAGTTCTTACCCTCTGTTTTTGTTTTTGTTTTATAAATTTCTTTTCCATTTCAGCAAAAAAGGAGCCAAATGGAATTATAAGTCATCAGAACAATGAAGATCAAAAGGAAGACCTTGAGCTCCCTTTCTTAGACCTATCCACAGTAGTTGGTGCCACTGACAACTTTGCACTCAACAACAAGCTTGGTGAAGGTGGTTTTGGACCTGTTTACAAGGTAAACTTGTGATATGCTTGTACAAAAAAATGACAGATGATGAGACAATCTTTTATTTTGTTTCTGTTACAGATTTTAGAAATCTTTCTGCATATGAGAATTTCAGGGCATACTAGAAGACGGACAAGAAATTGCTATCAAGAGGCTTTCAAGGAGTTCTGGACAAGGATTGAATGAGTTCAAGAATGAAGTAAGATTGATTGCCAAGCTTCAACACCGGAATCTTGTAAAGCTTGTTGGTTGTTGCATTCAAGGAGAAGAGAAAATGCTGGTTTATGAATACATGCCCAATAAAAGTCTAGACTCCTTCATTTTTGGTTTGTATCCACAAACCTAATACATTTGAGCTAGTGTAACTAAGTTATCAATATTTCATAAAATATAAAAAATTTCCAATTTTGGCTGAAATTTAGGGATATATAATTAACTTGAACTTGAAACTTACCAGATCAAACAAAAAGTAAACTGTTAGATTGGTCCATGCGCTTCCATATTATATGCGGAATTGCTCGGGGGCTTCAATATCTTCATCAAGATTCTAGATTGAGAATCATACATAGAGATCTCAAAGCAAGTAATGTTTTACTTGATAGTGAGATGAATCCTAAAATTTCAGATTTTGGAGTAGCTAGAACTTTTGGAGGAGATCAGTCAGAAGGAAACACAAATAGAGTGGTTGGAACCTAGTAAGTATATCATAACATGCTCTTAATGTAAATCTACTTTCTTTCCTAATTAGTCTTTCTCACTTAAAACTATTGATATCCTGTAGTGGTTATATGGCGCCAGAATATGCTTTTGATGGGCTATTCTCAACAAAATCTGATGTCTTTAGTTTTGGAATTTTGTTGCTTGAGATCATAAGTGGGAAGAGAAGCAGAGGGTTTTATCATCCAGAAGTCAGCTATAACCTTATTGGATATGTAAGTTTCAAGTAGTTGATTTCTTATCAAGATATGTAGTAGAAACATTGTTTTTGTATTCTAAGTCTACATACATCCAATTTCACAACATGTTGTTGACTATTTCAGTAATGATGAAAAATTGGTGTCCCTAACAGAATTGTTTTAAATTTTTAGGCATGGAGACTGTGGAATGAGGGAAGGCCATTAGAATTGACTGATGAATGCTTAGGACAATCGTCCACATTGTCTGAGGTTCTCCGTTGCATCCATATTAGCCTCTTGTGTGTGCAACAGCGTCCTGAGGATAGGCCTAGCATGTCATCTGTGATTGTGATGTTGGGCAGTGAGGGTGCATTGCCTCAGCCCAAACAACCTGGTTTCTTCTTGGAAAAAGATTCAAATGAAGCACATTGTTTCTCAAGTAAGCAGGAACCATCTTCGACCAATGAAATAACAATTACATTATTGGAGGCTCGGTAAGAACTTTGTACTAAAGAAACTCATAGAGAATTGTCGATACAGAATCAAGTTTGATTATAATCTGTAATCATTTCCTATATTCAAGTAAGCTATGTCAATTCTATTGGTACCTAAGGACCTTTAATTATTTGCACTTATGAAGAGAGTACTGAGGAAAATGAGAGAAAAGTCAGAGATATAGGTGGCTGAGATCTGAGTTGAGAAAGAGAGCTTAACTGGCTTGATCCAAATTCTAATTCTCTTGCTGTCTTACACACAGAGAGACTGAGATGAAAGAGTGACAACAAAAACAAGTGGAAAATTTTTAGGAAAGGAGAAAGATATAGTAGTATGGTTTTATGTGCTTTTCTCTGGGCCAAGTACCTAAACGGTTGCGATTTCTTGGGCCAGCATTTTGGGCTACATATTCTAAAGACTAATTTGGATTAGATAATTTTAATCTTCTCAATCCAATCTTATATTAAAAAAAAAAAATACCCACAAAAGTCAAATCCCAAAAAACTCCAATCTGTTTAAAGACTAGTCTTCTGAATATCAAGTAAAGAAATTTGTTAAAGGTTATTTATTTATTTATTTTTTGTTGCTAAATTGTTGAAAGAGTCTTGTGAGCATCAATTTCATGCCATCAATTAGTGGTTTGACTTTGATCCAGCCAAACATAGAGAAAATGTTGGAAAATAAGAGATGTCGGCGTCATGCACGAACTGACTAAGGATTTAATTGAGGGGAAAAGATTAAAATAGTTTGTATCTCTAGCATTATTCAAAAAATAATATTAAAGAAAAATTAATTTGCAAAAATGTCAAGTAATATAATTAAAAAAATAAATTAAAATTAATTGTCATACGAAATATTATGCACATGTAAATTGTTATAGCAATGAAATAAAAGACAAGTCATAACTAAGGATTCAAAAGGAGATTAAAAATTTTTTTGGATGAAATTTACTATTTTAGTTTAAAATGTCAATATGAAATGTAATTTGTTTTTAAAAAAAATCTTTAAAAAAAATTATGAATAAAATTTTATTAATATCTGAATTTGGAATTCTTTCGGTACAAGATGCCATTTAATATTCGTAAGTCGTAACACAAGTGTAATTTTAAGATTCAAATTGTCAAATGCTATATTCATATCGTACTTTTAAAATTTATACCAAATAATTGGCACAAATAATTATTCTTCTAATATACTACTATTTAATCCTTAAATCCAAATGTAACCTAAAAAATAAGTGTTGTACTTTCATGAAAAAGAACTTATGGCAGCATTTTTTTTTTTTATAGAGAATTTCAACCTATAGCGTCTGCTTTTAATGATATTTTTGATGTAGACATGGATTGAACCCCAAATTTTGTATTTAACTATCAGAGATTTTACCAGTTGAACTAATTGAAACCCACGATATGATGGCAACATTTGGAGAAACGTTTCTTTTCTTTTCTTTTAACAGGTGGGTTGGTTGATTAAATTATTCAAAACTTGTTAAACCTTGACTGAAAATATTAAAAGAATGTTTTGATTTATTAGAGACCTAATATCCAAATTGGATAATTGTTCAGATGAAAATTTCAAATAGTAATTAAACACTTACGTCAAATTCCAATAGTGATATTAATTTGTGAAGGTCATAATCAATAATTATGATTAGGACTAGGTGGGTTTGGCAGATCAGGATGCAATCCACCCCCAACAAAAACCACCCTGTCTCCGCCATTGTCAAATCTTGAATCTAACTAGTCGTTGTAGCGAGCAAAAAGACTTGTAAGCAAGTCAAGTACGAGTAGAAGACTCTAATCCATGAAAAATTCTTGTGTGAAGTATATTATGGTCAATTTGTGGAATGAATAAGAAAACTCCCTGAAAATCCAATTCAAGTTCTAAAGATCCACAAGAGAATAGAGAAGAAAACTCCCTAAAATTTTATTAATCAAGTTCTAAATTTCCTTTGAGGCTACAATGCATTTTAATAGGAAAGAAAACCTAGACCCTAATATACTCGTAGCTCAGCTAGGAGACACCTAAAAACCCTAAATCGTGTTAAGCATGACATTAGACTAGAAAATAAGAAAAATTACCTAAATTGACAAAATTACAAAATCAAATTATGCAATCTCTATGAGACGTCCCTAAACATATGGACTTTATTTTGATTTTTAAATTGAAAGTTATAAGAAAAAGAAAAATTAACATAGATAGCAAAAACAATTGATTAAAGGCCTAAACAAAGGAATTTGCTTCAAAGGAGGCATAGATCATCGCTGTAGAGCAATGAGTTTTGATCCTCATGACGATTCCCTTCTAGCTCACTAAATTTCACTTGAGTTCATCTCTAATGATTTCTACTAGTACTTCTTACTTCCAGAACTTCTTGTGTGTTGAATTTTGACCGTCTTTTTGTTTAAGGAAAGTATGTGAGTCCGTCTACATCAATATTCATTATAGGTTTAGCTTAATAGATATTTGTCCGGTGAAATGTACAAGTTCCTGTTCTTGAAAAAAATATGTTCTTTGTCTAAAAACCATACAGCTCAAAATTCTATTTCCAACCTTTGAAGCACTAACGCGGCTGGGAGGGTGCCGCACTGGAGTCCGACACGGCTGCCCGCGCGTCGGTACCGCGCCTGAGTTTTTTTTTTTTTTTTTTTTTTTTTTTCCGCACAAACTTGGCTTCGATTCGTGCTGAATCGGGCCGATTCGGCCAAAATCGGGCAGTATCAGCTAAATCGGGTCATATCGGCCGGCGACTAAAACAGACCGAAACAGCCGAAACATGCTGAAATCGGCCTTGAATCATGCCAGAACAGCTGAAATCAGCTTTGAATGAGGCCCAAACATCCTAAATCTGTCCTTCCTCAATTTTATTCTGAATATTTGTTTCTTCTTTTGTGTTTTCTTTTTTGTTTTGTGTTTCTTGCCTTCTTCTTTCTTTGTTTTGTGAATCAAGGCCATAGTAATGTGTTTTTTAAGAATATTTTAATAGTAAAAATATATAGAAAATATAAATAAAAATATTTTAATAATTTTTTAATCGCCGCATCCGCACCTGCACCCGAATCTGGAAACGCACCCGTGCTTCATAGTTTCCAACAGCAACTCAAACAGGCTATAGAAGGGTGAAACTCTATGTACTGTGACCACGAGTGGATGTGATGTACAATTTTTGTTCCTTTCTTGTTTGCGACTGTTTTCATTGGTTTGGGGGAAAAAATCAATTACTAATCAATTACGTCTAATTTTTCCAAAACGACCATTCAGGCTGTCTTTTTAACTGCTTCACAATCACATACCTCTACAAAATTAGGAGTGCATGTCTTTTGAAGTGTTGCATTTAAGGTCCATATTTTCTTCTCTTCAGGCAAAGAAAACTGAGGAATTGGAAAATCAATGAATTCCTTTTACGCTCTGTTTGTATTCTCTTTCTTACTCTCCTTCTTAAGAACCTCCACTACACTAGAAACTATCACTCCAAGTCAACACATCAGAGATGGTGACACTTTGGTTTCAGCTGGTGGAAGCTTTGAATTAGGATTCTTCAGCCCAGGTAGTTCAAAAGGACGATATGTGGGAATATGGTATGTGGTATCTAATGGGACAGTTGTATGGGTAGCCAACAGAGAAACTCCACTTGGAAATTACAATGGAGTTTTGAAGGTTACTGATAAGGGAATTCTTGTCCTTCTTGATAGCACAACAAATACTACTGTTTGGTCGTCAAATAATACATCAAGAACTGTAGGGAATAACCCAACTGTACAGCTCTTGGATTCAGGAAATCTTGTTGTGAAAGATGGAAATATTAGTGATTCAGAGAAGCTTTTGTGGCAGAGTTTTGATTATCCTTGTGACACATTACTACCGGAAATGAAGATTGGATGGGACTTAGTTAGTGGTCTAGATAGAAATTTAACATCTTGGAAAAGCACAGAAAATCCTGCTCAATGTGAATTTTCTGGAGGGATTGATCGTTGAGGGCTGCCACAATTACTTTCTAAGAAGGGAGACAAAATAAAGACTAGAGCAGGGTCTTGGAATGGCCTTCATTTTACGGGGTGGCCATGGTTAAGACCAAATCCGTTTTTCAAGTTTGAATTTGTGTCGAATGAGAAAGAGATTTATTTTGAGTATAAGTATAAACTCCCAAGCAATTATGTTTTCTTAAAGTATGTGCTAAATATTAGAATTACGATTAAATGATTAAATTGACTATTTACTAATAGTTTAATAAGTTTTTGGAACAATCAGTAAATTATCTTGATATTGAAGTAATTTTAATTTTAATTTTACTAATATTTTGATAGTTACGACAATGAAGGATTTGATCCTTGGTTCTCCTTATAGAAGAGGGTAGACAATGTTAGGTGAGGGGGAGATAACTTTTTTCTTCTCCCTAGTTACAACAATTTGAGGGGAAGGGATTTGAACCCTTGTTCTGCTTATAAAGGAGAGAAAACAGTGTCATGTGGGATTGTTAAAATTAGTAATATTTTATGAGTATAAACTTCTAACTTCTAAGCAATTTTATCTTCTCAAGGTATGTGTTAAACCCATTAGGCAATGGGTAGGGGCTTAGATGGATAGATCACACACAAAGTTGGGAGATTTTCCATATAGCTCAGTCAGATGTGTGTGAAAATTTTGCCTACTGTGGTGCATACGCTAGCTGCAATAGCAGCAAGTCTCCTGTATGTACATGCTTGAAAGGATTTATACCAAAATCTCCGAAAGATTGGAATTCAATAGATTGGTCCAATGGGTGTGTTTGAGGGACTCCATTGGGTTGCAATGATGGAGATAGGTTCCTCAAGTACAAGGAAGTAAAATTGCCTGACACATCTTCTTCCTGGTTTGATAGGAGCATGAGTCTCAGTGAATGTGAAGAATGGTGATTGAAAAATTGCTCATGCAAAGCATATGCAAATTTAGATATTACAAACGGAGGAAGTGGCTGCTTGCTTTGGTTTGTTGACCTAGTTGATATAGTAATACTTTCGATGGATGGGCAAGACATCTATATACGTGTGGCCGCTTTAGTACTAGGTATCCACTTTGCCTTTTCTTTTATTTTTGATTAATTTTATTTTTGACAAAGACAACACTTTTGACAACTTCTTTTTCTATTAGGATTTTTTTATTTATAGAGTTTCAACCTATGACGTCTGTTTTTGATGATTATGCTCTTTATCATCAGTTCAAGACACCAATTGGTTTTTGTTGTTGGCGGGAATTGAATCCTAGATCTCTTATTAAACCGTAAAAGACTTTATCAGTTTTTTTTTTTTTTTTTTTTTTTTTGAGGGAAGAGACTTTACTAGTTGAGTTAACTGGAACCCACACCAAAAACCATATACTATGTAAAAAAAAATTGTCTTATAATTGTACCAAGTGAGTTTCCTCTATATTTATTTCTTAATTTTCTTTTTTCTTCACGTGGCACACGATAGTCATATTAAAATTATTGCATAATCTACTCTAAGTAAAACTCTATTGCTGCAGTTTAGATTTACAATTTCGAATAAGACTTTATGACCAAAACTCCATAAGTTTCATAAAATTTCAAACAAAGTTTTATTGTTTATTTTAAATTACTGCGCATGTAAAAAACTTACCCTTAAAAAAAGAGAAAAATGGATATATGTGTGTGTATATATATATACACACACATAGTAAAACATATATTGACTCTTCTTTGATCTTTCAGATCATATTGACAAAAACTGGCACATCGGCCAGAAAAAACAAATAAGAATCATAGTTTGCAGTGCAATGCTACTCATGGTAGTGCTATTACTGGGGCTGGTCTCATATGTAAGGAGGATGAAACTTAGAAAGGAAGGTAATTTATAAGACATGGATTCTAATAATTTCTTATGTGTGATAATAGATTTTTAGTTGAGTAATTTGAATAATTTCTTATGTGTGATAATAGATAAGGTAGTTAACGATAGCTTTTAACAATAGAATTGATGAAGTTATTTGTGCCCAATGAGTCAATGACTCCCTATCTGTTTCAGGAATGAGTATAAGATGTCAAAACGATTATAACAATGAAGGCAAGAAAGAAGATATGGAGTTACCAATTTTTGATCTGACAACCACATCTAATGCAACTGATAACTTTTCAAGTAGCAACAAGTTAGGAGAAGGTGGCTTTGGATCTGTGTACAAGGTAAATTAAAACCTAATGTGGTGAACTATCTTCCTTTCCAAACTTAATTGAACTTTTTCCTTTTAGGGTGAATTGCTTGGCGGGCAATAAATAGCGGTAAAGAGGCTTTTAAAGAATTCTAGACAAGGATTGAACGAGTTCAAAAACGAAGTTATCTTAATTGCCAAACTTCAACATCGCAATCTTGTGAAGCTACTGGGTTGTTGCATTCAAGAAAATGAAAAGTTGTTAATATATGAATACATGCATAACAAAAGCTTGGACTTATTTATTTTTGGTTTGAACTTTAATCCTTATTAAAATCAAGCACATTTATGTCTAGCCACTTTCTCTTTTATTGATGAATTCTTTTGCTGAGATTTTAGCCAGGTGTACTATCAAGAATATGCAATTGACAAACCAAACAAAGAGTAGATTGCTTGATTGGTGTATGCACAACAATATTATTGGTGGTATTGCTAGAGGGCTTCTTTATCTTCATGAAGACTCTAGATTGAGAATTATCCATAGAGATCTCAAAGCTAGCAATATCCTTTTAGATAATAACATGAACCCAAAAATTTCTGACTTTGGCCTTGCTAAAACATTTGGGGGAGATCAAATAGAGGCTAATACCAGCAGAATTGTTGGAACATAGTGAATATTCTTGAACCTCTTTTATAGTTTACACTTGAATTTTTTTTTTTTTTTTTTTTTTTTTTTTTTTTTTTACTTTGTAATGATATTTTACAGTGGATATATGTCTCTTGAGTATGCCGGGTATGGACATTTCTCAGTGAAAATAGATGTTTTTAGCTTTGGAGTTTTAGTACTAGAGATCGTGAGTGGGAAGAAGAACAAGGGATTTTGTAACTCAGGCCAACGCCTTAATCTTCTAGGACATGTAAGTATTAACAATGAGATACCACTATTTCAATGGTATTAGGATCTCTTAATTTAAAATAGATACATTTCATACTTCATATTAAATATTTACAAATTTAAATGTGTATCTAGCGTGACGTCATTAAAACTTTTAAATGACAAACATTTGTACAAAAAATATTACGCGTGAAATGGACTCTCCATTTCAAATGAGTACTGACATGTCAAATCATTCGATTATATAATGCTCATGTGTTCCAACAATATATGGTTTTTGTTTTAGACATGGAGACTATGGATTGAAGATAAGCCAATAGAACTGATAGATGAATTCTTAATCTTAGGCGACTCATGCACTTATCTGAAGTGTTACGATGCATTCATGTGGGTTTGTTATGTGTGCAACAAAGGCCAGAAGATAGGCCAAACATGTCATCCATAGTTCTAATGTTAAGCAGTGAGAATTCATTGCCCAATCCAAGGCAGCCAGGTTTTTATACAGAAAAGGCTCTAGTTGGAGAAGATTATTCATCAAGAAAGCTTGAAGCGTCTTCAACAAATGAAATCTCCTTTACATCGTTAGAAGCAAGGTAGGATATCATCACTTGAGACTTGAAAGCAAAAAGGAGTAACCGAAGAAGAAAGATGCAAGCGATTGTTCACCACTGAACGTAAGGTCTAATACAAAAGAGTTAATAGCTTTTGTTTAGAGATGGAGCTTTTACAAAGAAACTTGTTAATTTGTTTGCTTGCTGGTGAGGGAAGTCTGACCATTCTAAGAATATCTATTCTACTATGTCTTGCATGCATAATTTTGAGAGAAAGGAATAGCTAGACTATTTAAGGAATTGAGGTTCTATTGATTTCACTTAAATCTCTGTTCCAGGAAACTTTGTATGATTGTATGTGTGTGCTAGTTAGGCTTCGTTCTTGTTTTGTAAAATTTGTTGATCTTTTATAACTTTGAGATTGTAATTCTTTAGGAGTTTCTCCGGTATGCTTCTTGTATATTGGAGCACTTTCATCTTCTTAAAGAAATGATGATCTACTTACATCCCCAATTCTTTAGAAAATTGCAAACTGTGGAATTCCATCTTTTAATTATTAATATCATTCACAAACACACACACACACACACCTATATATACATATATATCGCAATTGAATATGGAGATGCCAATCCTTATATTATCAGCATTGAGCAGAAATGAGGTAAAAAAGAATAGCATGACTTTGAATGAAAGTGAGCATCAAGGAAACGTGCAATTCTTCAAAGCCTCAAATTTAAATAAATAAATTAGAAGGCAAAACTACATTAAATTAATTTTGTTAGATGCATCATAGCAAGACTGTTGATCAAGTTAAATGGTTCTTGAGATTGATAGCACGGGAATCAAAGATTTTAGTTACTCAACTCAAAGAAAAAGTACAAGTGACGAGCAAAGAACTTACATTTTCTGAACTTGCTTATGATGGATGTGACAAGAACAACATACATCACAAAATGAATGTGACTAAGAAGCAATATCAAACACAACACAACACAAACAATCAAACAAAATCCTATTCAGATATATACTAGAAATATAGGAAAAGCAATAACAAAAATGCCAAAAAATGAATTGAACCAGTATCCAAATAGGTTCAATCTTGACAAAAATTGGAATGAGGTTAGGAATTAATTTCATACCATAATTCAGCAATTGGAATTAGTTGAGTCTCTTTGCAGGATATTGCATTCATAATAGTTCATCATTTTCCTGAATAGTTGACAATTTTAACTTCCTAATATTGCTTTCAATTGCAATGCCACCCTCAGAATCGTTATCTTCGTAAATGTTGGCGTTGCCATAAAATGATACATGATTATTATCGGGTGGTTTGTTAGAAGTGTAGAATTCTTTTGACTAAGATGTACTTTACACCCCCTAAGTTATGGGGTCCTAAATCAGTCCTTCGATTATCAAAACTTTCAATTTACACCAATGACAATTATAGTGATATCAATGTGCCCTTTTGTTATGATGTTGTTAACCCGCCTAAAAGCGACATCAAATTTTTTCCTCATTTAATTTTTTATATTTTGTTCAAAACGACATCAAGATTCTAATGGATCTTGACAAAAGGGATACATTGATATTGTTGTAATACTTAATGATATAAATTACAAGTTTTCATAGTCAACAAACCAATTTAGAAGCGATCCTAAGGTAAACGCTATTTTAGCCGGAAAAAAAAATTTATTCGGGTTCGAAAAAAAGAAGTAAAGAGATAAATTGACAAGGAAACTTGAATGTTTTATTCAACTATTACGTTTTAGTTGGTTAAGTTTTGCTACTTTGGGGCACCTATCCTATATGAACTTTTTATGAGCTCCAAAATAAAAACTGAACAATTATATAAGACGTAATAGTCAAATTCAATGATTGTGTGCTATGCACGAAGTTGATCTTCACATCTATCTGCATCAAATATACACATATAAAATGCCCAAATTTTTTTCATGGAAATAAGTGTTCGACTTACTCAAGTTTAAACGTTTTGATCCCAGTCTAGAACTTATGGAAGATCATTTCCTAAAAAATAAATTATGTATTGTTATGGATTATTGAGTAGAGAGAGTCTAAATCTTGGTATCATTTGACAAATTGTCTAGTTTCCTCAGTTTTCTCTCCTTTAAGCAGCAGCATTCAGAAAGTAGAAAATTATATGATTAAATTATATATATATATATATATAAAATAAAGTAAAAACTCTTACCATCTTGGTTATTCAGAAATGATAACCCACAGAGACCAGCTGAAAAAGGCAGGCAAGAAACACTGTACTTGTATTTAGCACCTAAAGAATAAAACATCCTCGTCAGCCTCATAAACATTACAACATGATTTAAAAAAATGAACAACAACTGATCACTACCCAAATCATACAACCAACTCTTACACGTGCAAGCGCACACACAAAGCTCAACTATAGTAATAATTATTTCATGCATTATATATATGCATCTTCCTTCTCAGCCTTAAAGTTATATAGGACCCGCACTCTTTGAGAATGATGATGCATATATTGAGAGCACAAAAAGCTCAATTATGGCAAATTAGTAATAATTATATCATGTAACCGATATTTGTCTCTCACAATGTGTGGACCTCGCAGTGGGACCGTAACAATGTGAGAGATGCATGAAATACCTTCTTCAACTATAGGCATCATCATCATCAATATCATCATCACAACATTACATATAAAGCAGAAAATTGTTGCAATGCGAAGTCTCTAATGCTTTACAAAACAGCATTCAATTTTGTCAAAATCTAACGGATTCGGGAATTTTGAACCGGATCAAATAGAATTATAATCCACAAAGTCCAAAAAAAAAAAAATTGCAACATTTTCAATATAATAATAATTGCAATATTAATACTACAAACAATACTCGGTGTGGTTTAAAAAATAAAATCACGAAGCTAAAAATTGCGGACGGAACAATCCGGATAGCATAAAAGACCGTTTGGTTTCCTAGAAAATTCAGGAAAATCAAAGAAAAACTCATCTGAGTAGCACAAATCAACGAAATCTATGAATAAAATGGGAGAAAATCAGTGATATAGACTGCTGAGATCTAATCTTAGAAGGAGAACTTACCAGCTTGAATTACTTCCTCTTCTTCTAAATTCTCTTGCAGTGAGACTGAGAGTGACAACGAAAACGAGTGGGAAAATTTTATGAAAGGAGAAAAATATATGGGATTGGGTTTATGGGCTTTTTTTCTGACCCAAGTGCTTAATGAGCCGATTATGTTATCAGTTGGGTATTATGCAACCCAAAATGTTGGGATTTCTTGGGCCAGCATTATGGGCTATATAGTATAGAAAGTAGAATCTAATGTTAAACAGATAATTTTAATCTTCTCAAAATTTTTTTTTTTTTTTTTTTTTGGATGGGTTAATCTTCTCAATTCAAACCATACCGTTACACATCAATTAGTTGTTTTATTTAGCAAAAGAATTTTTTTTAATAATTGTTTAGGATTGAAATTTTAATTGAATAATTCTAGTACCACACACTTTGCCACAATTGTCTTACGTAACAGAGTGTGATCAGTTGTCTATCACTATCATATAGACTCACCATTTATCTTTATTCTCTACCACTCATAATTTACCACGTAGAATAGTTGTGGCAAAGTGTACTAGAGTTTTTTGTTTTTTGTTTTTTGAGAATCAATGTTTACTAGAATTATTCATTCTAAATACTAAATATACATTTATGCCAAGTTCCAATAGTAATATATTTGTGAAGCCAAGAGCCTTAATTGACATCTTTCTATACACAAAGTACTTGAGGGTTTAAAGAAAAAAGACGAAAAATGTTCGAATTACAAAGTTAGCTTATTATAAGATGTATTTCAAAAAGACTTTCTTTAGTAATAATATTTCACTTACTTGTTTTTCCAAAAAAAAAAAGTTAGCATATTGTAACTAACTCAAAAAAAGAAAAAAGAAAAAAAAAAGCAATACTTGTGAAGGTCCAAATCAATAATATGATTAGGACTATTGGTTACTCGTTTTGGCAGGATGAGAGATTGAGAGTGCAATATCCACCCCCAACAAAAAGCACCCTGGCTCTGCCACCGTCAAAACTTGAATCTAACTATTGGTTACTCGTTTGAAACAACCAAAGACTAATTAAAAAGGCAAGTCAAGTAGCGAAAGAAGACTCACTGACTCAGCAATGTCAAGACTTGAATCTATCTAGTGGTTACACGTTTCAGGTTTGACGTTTCTAGCGAGTACAAGACCTAACGTTTGACGTTTCTAGCGAGTACAAGACCTAAAAAGCAAGTCTTTTTTTAAAGATAAAAAAGCAAGTCATGTGGGAAAAGAAGACTTTTCTTTGTTTTTTGTTTTAATGAAAACGTTAGCAGCTTTATTGTTAATTTTTAGAACTTATAATGTATGGTAAAAGTAATGGTCCTCCACCATATCCCAACAGAATCTTTGAGAAGAGCCTTCTCAGCTATAATAATTAGGTACAGTTTGGATATAATTTATTTTTGTTGAAATTGAAAATTGAAAATTGAAAACTGAAAACACTGTAGCAAAATAATTTTTTAATGTGTGAAAAATTACTGTTCATCCTGTGTTTTTACTGTTCATAAGCCTAAAATCACTGTTCATGGACAATGAACAGTGACACAGGCGCTGATCTTAAAAAAAAAAAAAAAAAAAAAAAAAAGAGAAAACGCAGGTTTGCTGAAAATGTAGACGCAGGACGTGGATCCAAACTCCACCTTAATACATGAGAAGCATGTTACAAAAGAAGATATTGAGTTCAATTAGTGGTTTCATTGAAAAGAAAGTTTTATCGGAATGAGCTGTGAATCATACACGAAACATGATTGTGATTTTTTTCTAACCATTAAAAAAGAAAAGATTAAATTATAATTTGCACCCTTAAAGTTTGTAATAATTTTAATTTTATCTCCGATTTAAAGTTTTGATCCAAATTTCAAACATTACAAATTATTTGGATTTTGTTTTTTTTTTTTTTTTGAGAGAGTTTCAACCTATAGCGTTTTCTCCTGATGATAGCTCTATATCATCAGACCAAGACACTAATCAGTTTTTGGTGTAGGCGGGGATTGAACTCCAGATTTCTTATTCAACTATCAGAAACTTTACCAATTGAGCTAGCTGGAATTCATATTTGGATTTTGCATCTTAAAGTTTCAAAACTTTTTTTTTTTTAGAATCATAAAGTTTCAAAACTTAGATCCATAAAACTATGTCATTATTTTAAGTTGAGGTGACACTTAGCAGACACCTTATCATAACGCATAAATAAAATTACTTAAATCCAAATGATATATAATATTACGGGTGTGGATCCAAAATTTGAAAACGTAAGGGAAAAAATTTTAATTACCCCAAATTTTAAAGATGAAAAAAATGTGATGATGTTTAAGATGACATATCACCCTTTCAATCATTATATTAAAAATTTTATTTTCTTCTCTCTTTGACTCTTTCTATTGGTTTTTTTTTTTTTTTGGTGGGGGATGATCAATTACATCAATGTTTCCATAACAACCACTCAGTTTTTGTCTTTTTTTACTACTTCACATGAATCACATACCTCTTCAGGAGTGCATGGCTCTTATATATTGTATCGAGCAAAGAAAACCAAGAAAATAAACCCTGTAAACTCACTTGAATAGTTGGTTGATACACCAATTGGAAAATCAATGAAAGCCCTTTCAGCTCTGTTTGTATACTCTTTCTTACTCTCCTTCTTAAGAACCTCCTCTACACTAGACACCATCACTCCAAGTCAATCTATCAGAGATGGTGAGACTTTGGTTTCAGCTAGTGGAAGATATGAATTGGGATTCTTCAGCCCAGGTAGTTCGAAAAGCCGGTATGTGGGAATATGGTTCGGGGTATCTAATGACACAGTTGTGTGGGTAGCCAACAGAGAAACCCCCCTTAAAAATCACCTTGGAGTGTTCAAGGTTACCAACAAAGGAATTCTTGTCCTTCTTGATAGCACAAATACTTCTATTTGGTCATCCAATATATCAAGAACTGCGGGGAATAAGATCAATAATCCAACTGCACAGCTCTTGGATTCAGGAAATCTTGTTGTGAAAGATGGAAATAATAGTGACCCAAAGAGTTTTTTGTGGCAGAGTTTTGATCATCCAAGCGACACATTACTACCAGAAATGAAGATTGGATGGGACTCAGCTAGTGGTCTAGATAGGTATTTAACAGCATGGAAGAGCCCAGAAGATCCTGCTCAAGGTGAATTTTCAGGAGTACTAGATCGTCGAGGGCTCCCACAAGTAGTTTGTATGCAGGGAAACAAAATAAAGGGTAGACCAGGGTCCTGGAATGGCCTTTATTTTACAGGGAAGCCATGGTTAAGACCGAATCCGTTGTTCAAGTATGAATTCGTGTTGAATGAGAAAGCGGTCTATTATAATTATAAGCTCCTGAACAATTCGGTTTTGTTAAGGTATGTGTTAAATGTTAAAATTATGATTAAATCTATCACTTTCTAACGGTTTAAATTTTTTAGACAATTAGTAGTTTATCTTGATACTAATGTTTTAAATTTTTTTTATTGTTTAATAATTTGATAGTTACAACGAAGGAGAGTATTGAACTCTCACAAACAATGTCACATGTGGGAGAGTATTTTTAAATTTTTAATTTTTTATAATTCAATAGTTACAACAATTTCGGAGGAATGGATTTGAATCCCGATTCTCCTTACAAAGAAAAGCAACACAGTCACATGAGTAAGAGTGTTAAAATAATGATTAAATATTTTTTTTATCTAATACCTTAAGCATTTGCGACAATTGCTAATTCATCAAAATGAGAAAAATATAAATAATGAGTATAAACTTCTAACTTTTGAGAAATTTTGTTATTTGAAGGTATGTGTTAAACTCATTAGGTAATGGGCTGGCGTATAGATGGATGGCTCGCACACAAAGTTGGGATCTTTTAACTTCATACCAATCAGATGAGTGTCAAAACTATGGCCACTGTGGTGCATACGCTAGTTGTAATATCAATGAGTCTCCTGTATGTGCATGCTTGAAAGGATTCATACCAAAATCTCCAAAAGATTGGAATTCAGCATATTGGTCTGGTGGGTGTGTTCGAGGTACTCCATTGGGGTGCAATAATGGAGATGGGTTCCTCAAGTACAAGGGGGTGAAATTGCCTGACACATCTTCTTCCTGGTTTGATAGGAACATGAATCTCAAGGAATGTGAAGAATTGTGTTTGAAAAATTGCTCATGCAGAGCATTTGCAAATTTAGATATTAGGAATGGAGGAAGTGGTTGCTTGCTTTGGTTTGCTGACCTGGTTGATTTAGTTGTACTCCAAATGGGTGGGCAAGACCTTTATATACGTGTGGCTGCTTCAGAACTAGGTATCCTCTTTGCTTTTATTTTATTTTTTGAGTCATTTTATTTTTGAGTAATGCTATGAAGACAACACTTTTGACAACCATTTTTTAGCAACTACTGATATATTTTGTTGGGACTGGAATAATATTAATTTTCAGCTATCGTCAAAAGCCTTGTAGCTCAACTCTCACCTCTTATTATTTACAACGAAGATATCTAAAGTTCAAATCCCTCCCCCTATTATAACTATCTAATTATCAAAAAAAAAAAAAAAAAAAAAAATGCTTTCACTTATGCCCACTACAAACAACATTTTTATTATGTTCCAATCATAATAAAATCACATATTATATTATCATTTACAATTTTTTTTTTTTAAAAGTCTAATAATTGTCCCAAGAGAATGTCCTTTACATTTCCAATCTTCATATTTTCTTCTTTCTTCATGTGGCAATCTATAGGCATATTAAAATTATTTACATAATCTGCTCTCTAAGTAAGACTATTGCTGTTACCAAAGTTTCATAAAATGTCAACATTTTTTTACCATGCATCTTAGAAACTTACCATTAAAAGAAAAGAAAATTTATATGGCGTAAAATTCATAAGGCACATCATAAAATAAAAAAATATATAAACAAAAAGGAGGAAAGTTAATATGGTATATCCTACAGTAAAAAAATATTACTTTGTTGATTCTACTTTTGATCTTTCAGATCAAATTGAGAAGAACAGGCACTTTGTCCAAAAATATCAAGTAATAATCATAGTCTGCAGTGCAATACTACTCACGGTAATGTTAGCATTGGGGCTGGTCACATATGTAAGGAGGATGAAACTTAGAAAGGAAGGTAATTTATAAGACATGGATCCAATTCTGATATTTTCTTTTGCATGATAAGACATGGATTCTGATAATTTGCTTTTAACAATAGAATTGTTTCCTTTGTTTGTGCTCAATGACTCCCTCACTGTTTCAGGAATGAATATAAGACGCCAAAATGGTTATAACAATGAAGACAAAAAGGAAGATATGGAATTACCAATATTTGATCTAATAACCATATCTAATGCCACTGATAACTTTGCAAACAATAACAAGTTAGGAGAAGGTGGTTTTGGATCTGTCTACAAGGTAAATAACAACCTAACCAGTGGAACTATTTTCTTTTCCAAACATAACTAAACTTTTTTCCTTTTAGGGTACATTGCTTGGGGGGCAAGAAATAGCTGTAAAGAGACTTTCAAAGAATTCTGGACAAGGATTGAACGAGTTCAAAAATGAAGTTATATTAATTGCCAAACTTCAACACCGCAATCTTGTGAAGCTGCTCGGTTGTTGCATTCAAGAACAAGAAAAGTTGTTAATCTATGAATACATGCACAACAAAAGCTTGGACTCATTTATATCTGTTCTGCACTTGAAGCAAAGGGTGAATCAAAACTTGCAAGACATAGCATTTGACAGACTGCTGATAGCTCAAACTGTATCTACAAGAAGATGTATCCAGCCAAAATAGAATGAAAGTTCATACTTTCTCTACAAAACAGACTGATTTTTCTCTTCTATACACTTCCAACAACAACCTGCAATGGAAAATTAACCAAAGATTCAATAATTAACTGTGAATTATTTCCATAACTTGTAGAAGAGTTTCATCTCAAATATCAACATTGTACAGGCATAAGATTGAGCATAAAAAAATATATAAATTACCATATAGCAATAATACAAATACAGTAGTGAGTTCCCTAATGATCATCCCCATCCCCCCCAGAAAAAAGAAAAGAAAAGCCTGCCCTCCCCTCATCTCATAAATAAAGAAGGAAAAGGTGTTGCAGGGGAGATTTTGCCATGCCTATTGCAAGACATAACACATTTTCAACCATGACATTTTGTATTCAAAACATAGCTAGTAGCTGGAAAATTTATTGAACCATCACATATCCCCAAAACCATTTCTCTTTACCCTTTCTTAACAAAAAAATGGCAGCTTGAAATGTAAATAAAAAAGTGTCAAACAAACCTAACCATCCAAATATTACACACAAAAAAAAAAAAAAAAGGTAACAAACCCTTTACTTAAAAGAACAAGTAAAGTTAACAAACTAACCTAATTGGTAAAGTTCAGAAGAACAATCAGATTGAGCTAGCTCAAATGGGGCCATGTTTTTGAGTACTTGTGCTAGCAAACTCTCAACTCGATTAACTTGTGCCTTCAAGAGTTGTACATTAGCGTCCCTCTCCTTGCAGTGTCCTCAGATTCTTTCAATTTCCTTAGAAGGTTAGCATCATTCTCCTTACTTCTTTCTTCAGATTCTTTCAATTGCCTCAAAAGGTTTGCATCATTCTCCTTACGTCTTTCCTCAAATTCTTTCAATTGCATTTGGAGGTCACAAATAGTAGATGAAGAGGAACCCCATAACTCTGTAGGACTAATACCATCACCATAGCCATGAACACGACCATGATGTTCAGGTCCAAATACCTCTACAAACATTTCATCGCTGGACATTTGCAATACATGAAAAACAAGAATTCTTAATTAAATTATTAAAAGCAAGCAAGAATGACAGTTCTATTCATAAATTGACATACATATAGATATTTTACATATTTGAATAAATGTTTTACATATTTGTTCACTAACTATTGTCCATTAATCTATTTTTACTTTGCCCAAAATATTTGTCCAGTTTTAAAAGTCAATGGTTATTAATTTACTAATTTCCAAGCATACCCCTTCCATTTTGAAAAACGTTTATATGTTTCTTTAAAAAAAACAAAACACAAAATGATGTTCCCTTTAAAAGTGAAAGTTTATAAACTAGACAAACAAAACAGGACGTAAGAAGATGAAAGTTTCCATGCACATAGTTACTTCTAAACTTTCTAATTAAAGTTGACCAATTAATTCTCCTTCATCGCAATTTAATGGTGACATTAATTGCTTTCAAATAGCTATGAAACTGCAGAGATGAAGGCACTTAGGGACATACCGATAGGGCCACAACATTGATATAGAAGTCAACAAGTGTTGCTATCATCCACCTGCAAGTATTTTATCAAAATCATTACATTCACCTTACAAGTAAATGACCTTCACAGACAAACTTGAAAAGAGACATATTACAGACACAAGCATGCCAATTAGCTTTAGCTCAAATGGCATAACAAGGTTGCTGGTAAGGCCTTGAGTTCAAAACCCATTGCATGAGTAAAACATACCAATTTAAAAAAGAAAAAAAAGCTAAATGCAAAAGTTTTGCCAAATATTGCATAGTTAGTATACCATTTGAGAATGACAAAATTGTTGAAAATATACACATATTTGTTACAAAAAGTGAATGAAATGATTAATATATATATTCTTTTTTTTTTCTACTAGTTAGGTATTGGAGCCTTGACCTAAAGCTGACCATTTAAAAAACCCATTGAAAAGCTTCTATGATAACCCACCACCAGTATAGAGTGCTCCACTTAGCTTCTATTAGCACAGTCAGCAAGGCCATAAAGTATTTAGTTGGAAGCATAAGCCTGGAAGTTTTTGGAAACTTTCACTTTCAACACCCAAAGAAGATGGTTCTGTCACTAAGCATGCCGGCATAGAGGACACCAAAAGCATAAACAAGACAAAAACTTACTGCAGACTTAAACAAACTTTTAGTCCCCCCTCTAGCATTTTTCTAATCAGGTCATAACCTAAGAGGATGTCATTTTATAGGAAGATTCAGGGAGTTACTATTGTCTCTTTCCCTTGGAAAGGTATTTGGTCCATAAAGAATCCCAAGAGGGTGTCATTCTTTTCGTGGACAATAGCATTGGGAAAGATTTTTACTTTGGATAACCTTAAAAGGAGGAATTTGTCATTGTCAATATTAGGCGCTTATCCTGTTCCCAGGAAAAACTTAGGCAAGCCAGCAATAATCATGATATAAAGGCAAATTAACACAAAAAGTGCATGAAGAGCACCTTTTGCTGCTTATCCCTTTTGTCCTTTACAACTGCTGCCTGTCTTGCCTTCCATTGCCTATATTAGATGTCATACAA
The DNA here is from genome assembly GCA_030021035.2 of Notholithocarpus densiflorus. NCBI lineage: Eukaryota > Viridiplantae > Streptophyta > Magnoliopsida > Fagales > Fagaceae > Notholithocarpus > Notholithocarpus densiflorus. The sequence goes on from JARYZH020000003.1 coordinate 12,157,767, forward strand.
GGTTAAACATCAAATAACAAACTAGAAAAGCAACTGCCAAGGACTGGAATTTCAAGTTGTTAGTATTGAGGATGACCTATAGCTCTTCCATGAAAAAAATTTAGGATCAAATTGACATCTAAATTGGATCCAAACCAACACAGAAAACTGTTAGAAAACACACATTCAAAGCCAAATATACAGCATCTATGTCACAAAGCTTATATTCCTTCACACACCCATACGAGGTCTAAGTTGGGTCACCAGTTGGTTTTTGTTATCTGATTACCGACAACATATACTCAGACTTTCAAAAGTTAAATTTTAATTTTTTATTAAAATAATATTCACCACCCATTTTAGTTTAAGGATTTGTTATTTGTCAATTAGTATGTAGATATTCAATGCAGACATTGAAATAGCTGATTGAAGTATAAGAAGCCAAGCAGGCAGTAGATAAAGCATCTAAGTAGTAAGCCCAACTCCACTTTGCATCTTTGAAATTACTGGTGTTTTATTTCAAAGAAACATAATAAATAAATAATATGTCAAGTACAAAGACCTCCCCCACTTCTATACCCACCCTAAAAAGAGAGTTTTCATCCAGGTGTTTCTCTATAGGGCCTTTCTAAACTCTGAGAGGATGCCTTAGTAAGAAAATGCATGTAAAAGTCAGTAGCTAAAACTGAATAGGAATTCAATAGAAGAAGGTTTTAAATGCACCTACAAAGAAGTAGTTCACAGAAATAGAGGGCAATTAGTAACTTTAGATTGAAATTTTGACCAAAAGGGATGCAGAGGTCATGATTTTTGCTTAAATATATTAAGGTTCTCTCAAGCCGATCCTCAATCAACATTCTAATGTAAAAAAATATCTCACAGTCAAAGCACTAAGCCAATACCCATTGGTGAATTTCATTTGAAAATGTGTCAAATTCAAAAGTTCACCTATTTTCTAGGCAGCACATGGCCCTGTTTCAGCTCTAGTGACCATATAGAACTACTACAGATGCAAAATTTACATAAAACACTCATGAAAAATGCATCAAACTCTAAATTCCAAAAGACCATTGAACATATCCATTGTCCACAAGTTAGTTCCTGGAAATTCCATCTACTTACAACTTAAATCTAAACTATTAAAGCTATAAACTAATTATCCTCCACAAATCTCTTATTCTTTGTTTTCCTTTTAATTTATTTTTTACTCTTTGGGTAATTTCCACAAGCACTTGGCACACATACTCTATGTCTAGACTTGCACAGACCAGGTTATTTTTTACTCTAAATCAGAGTTGCCTAATGCCTAACACTAGTCCTCCTATGAGTAGCCTACAATTAAAGGAGATATTTGAAGCCAAAATAGACAAATTGAAAAACAAACCTAAATTACACAGTGACTACACTATTTGTTGGAAAAGTGACAATCAAGGCAGCTAGAAGAGCTAAATATCATTCTCTTCAAGGCAAAAATGTTCAAGAAGCTACCGAATAACAATAAGACGTGATCATAGGATTTCTCTATAAGATGTGTGAAGAAGAGTCTCACTTACCTGTGGTATTGGAAGAATAACTAGAATGTCGATACGAAGTATGACCTCAAGTACCTTCTAGCTATTGCCATAGCATTTGTATTCAACACATTTTTTCCAACTTTGCGAAGGTTCTCATCTATAAAACCAGTACGAAATTGCAGTTTAATAAACAATAATTCTAGATTTGCAGTTTAATTATACAAGTTATATATAAAAATTCCAAAATAAAAAACAAAACGTTTATGCTATCTATGGAAAAACAAAGAAATACAAAATTGAAGGTTAGGTTTTCAAGGAGAATGTGAAATTGGATTCATCAATGTATAGAAGATACCTAATCAGAGGTTTGGATAGGTAAAAGTGTGAATATATACAAGATTTGGATGCGATTGTACCAACTCGGAGAATCTGAAGCAAAGAGAAATCAACCAAAGTCAAAAACTCTGTTTGGTTGCCGAGAAAATAATAGAAAAACACAAGGAAGGAAGAGAGAGAGAGAGAGAAAGAACCTGTGAGGAGCTAAGAACCTGTGTTTAGGCCGAGAGAGATGTGAGCTATGAAAGAGAGCCTACAACGTTTTAAACTCTGAGTTTAAAATGAGCTTTTATACAATACAATAGAGTGTTATTGATTTCCAACGTTTTACAACCGTTGATACAAAATTTAATTTATTTTATCTACAGTTGATGAAGCTGTTGATAAAACTCCTCTTTTTAATATTTTTTAACCCCCTTTTGCAACGGTGCCTGAAGAAAAAAACTCAAGCCAAATACTTTTTAATATTTTTTTCAACAGTTATAATAAGTGTAGAAATAAGTTTATGAATTTCTTTATTTTTACTCTACAGTTATACTCAACCGTAGAAAATTAAGCTTTTATCTACATTTTTTAGTGACTGTAGATATAAATATGTTGAAAAAACTCAAGTTTGTTGTAATGAGACATTGGGCCAGATCATGTCAGGAAGGTACTTGAACCAATGAGGGCTTCATGCGGAGCCTCATCCAATACGCATGGAGCATTATAAGTTTACATAATATTGTTCATGTAAACCCTACACGCTGTGATGAGTGGATGCCAATGCATTAATGAGGAGAAGCCCAGTTAGCGAGTTGCATTTGGCGTGGACCAGGTCAGCACGACTTAATCCTTGTAGCCAAATGGGGTATTCAAGGCTTGGCCCTAGGGCAAGACCACTTAGGTCCTTGCCTAGGGCCCCAATATTAAAAGACCCCCAAAAAGTTAGTGTGAATAATTTTTTTTTTTTTTTTTGGGAATTAAAAGAAAACATGAGTTCTCTCACTCCAAGAAAGGTCCTAATTCATAAATTCATCAAGTCATGCATTGAATTTGTCTTTGTTTTGGCAAGTTGAGATTGTTAGGTGATTGTATTATTAAGTGAAGTCAAATATTGGTTTTGATAAATTAGATTACTAATAGTACTAGTTCTAGTTACAATTGTTTTTGCAATATAAGTTTTTTAAAATTAAAATTGATAAAATTCTAATAAATATTTCAAGGAGTTTAAGTGGATTAGTCATGTTATCAATTGAAAAATAAATGTTGGCAAATCTAAATATAAAATCTTAATTAGTAATTTGCATCTCAAAAAACAAAAAGAATGAATTTTAAATAAAAAATTATAATATAAAATATTAAATAAATGTTAAACAGAAAAAGCCCCACTTAAAATTGTTGTTTTAACCCTCAAATTGTATTTGGCCGGTCTTGGGGGTATCTAACTTAATCCTTGTATCTAAACAGGAACCCAATCATAGGAAACTGCACCATCTGATGGGAAGAAGTAGGAGAAGAATCTCCTTTAGGACTCCATTTCTGTACTTTTTAAGGGCTGCTCTGCTTTGCCCTCAAAGGATTTATAAAAAATAAAATAAAATAAAAATAAAAAATAATAAAACCATTGTGCTCTACTCTCAGGTGCATATTGAATAACTCTTCTTATTGCACAGATAATCTTATGGACAATTTGGTCATTCTAGAGAAATGTTTTTTATATGAGAATTTGTTAGACATCCTTTGTATGGTGAATGTTTGTCATTCTCTGAATGAGAAATTGTTTTTTGTATAAGTTGGTGGACATCTATTTTTTTTGATACCATTAAAGGGAGAACATCAAAGAAATACACACTACAAAAGAGAGGAGTTATGCCAGTGTTGGTGCATGGGCAATCTTGTTGCCTTATAAGCTACAGACAAAACCTGCCCCACAACTACTTTAGGGACTAAGTACACTATAGCAGTTAAACCACCCATCTGTAAGTGACTTATATCAGCCAAAAAGGTCTTTTCTTCACGGTCAGGAACTATCTTCCTTTTCAAAACTTGGGTAAGCCTTCTGTAAGTAATTGTTGGGGGATATTATACAAAGTAATAATGGAAGAACAAGGTTAACACAAAAGACAAACAGAAAATAAATAACTTGGAGGCACTATATCGTTTTCCTTAGACAATATTTGCTCCCCACACTTTTGTTGCTAAAGGGTTATCGCAAATTTGTCTCCAGGATACAACCAAGATGTTGGGTTCTATAGATAGCAATTCTGGAGAATGACCACAGGATTTCTTGTGTTTCTTGTGTTTCTCTCCAAAACTCTTAATTTTGTGAAGTTAGTTTTTCAAGAGAACATAAGCCTCTATTTATACCCATAGGATTATGTTTCATGAAAAGGCACGTATGTAGAGTTAGTTATTTATTTAAGTGAACATAAGCCTGTTTCATGAAAAGGCACATATGGAGAGTTAGTTATTTTTTAAGTAAATATAAGCCTATTTCATGAAGAGGCACGTATAAAGAGTTAGTTATTTTTTCATAATACGGTTATCAAAGATTGAAACCTCTTCAACCTTTCCGAATAGTCACTAGAAAATTCTGCAGAAAATTCTAGAAAATTCAGATTTCAAATTTTCACTTAGAAAATTCCAGAACTTGAATTTTCACTTTATGAAACCATATTCTCCAAACTCATCCATCATTATTACAACATATCCTTGTATATACCTATATATACAACAATCCCCTACTAGGTTGTAATAATATATGTCTCACTTGATTGATATCCTATCATGCATAATGGAAGGTGTCTTTCAACTTAAACCTCCCTTTAGTGTAATTGCTCAAGAAATCAACAGAGTTAATGGTGGCTTGGTGCTTAAACCAAAAACTCTTATGTGTTGAAATCAGAAACAACACACACATGAGAACATCCACAACACATTTAGAAATTCACTGTTGTTAGCACTATTATGGCATTGTGCTCTTCCCGGTTTAGTGAACATGTACAAGAGAAAACCCTTTTACTCTTGCTAGAAGCGGCACCACTCCTATGTTCACAAAGGTGAAGTTCCTTCTTATGTCCCTGTTACACAAACATTTGTGATTTATGAACTTCATTAAGAGTTTAAAACTCATCCTTAATTTCATCGTAACAGTCTGCACTAATCCATCCTGAATGAGACACAAATTTAGTGCTCTTACTAACCACGTATCAATAGCTTGTTGTTACCCATTAAACCTCTTAGATATAATCAGTTCAAGGTTGGGTTCCTACTATTGGTGATTCTCTTAAAAGAAGGGTTTTAGTCCCATTCCAATGGATGTTATCCTTACCAAGTCTCGAGACACACTTTGGTAAATGACCTATTTTATATATAGAATTACATAGGAAATAGACTAGTCCAACCACATTTGACTTGCCTTACGTATTCTTGTCTTAGACTCTTAAGTCTAAGTTCACATTGTATACAACTCATGTATACCATTTGCATTGTGGTTTCACAACTACAATATAAGGAATGGCTTACTATGGTCGTGGCCACGACACTTTATCAAAACCTTAGCCAATTTGTTTCCTTGTCCATTACCATTATAATCAATGCTCTCAATTCAATTCTATAGTAGAGTAAGAAATACACTTTATTTCTTTAATGCTTACACATAGCACCCCCACATGTAGTGATTATCTAACTAGACATAGATATTATCACTCACATCAACAATAGAATTAAACTTGAATATTCTATATAATAGATATTCATCACAATTAAGTACTTTCTAGTGATCAACCTCAAGTTTTAGAAACTTTGAAAGTCTACATACTGTAAAGGCAATGTCTAGTTTAGTTCCATACATGATACGCAATAGGTACTTAATTCACTAGCAAACTCAAGTTGTGCATCCGCCCTTCTAGTAATTTATTTATTTATTATTGGAATCAGAGTGTCTTTGCTTCTTTAAAGATATTAAAATCTAAGAAGCAAGTTCACAACACTAATCTCAACACAATGAGATAACACAATTCCCAATAGAATGAGAAATCACTAATCTCAACAAAATGAGATAACATAAATCTCAAAATGAGATTAATATAGTGCACATCTCCACTATATTTCTTTTACTTGATTCTCATTCATAAAAGACTTACATTTAATTAATTAGAGAAGTATAAACTCACAGGTCTTTCAAGCAAACTTCCTTACCAAGATCACTTTTAATAAAGTCACTTCACATCTATATGATGCATACTCAAATTATATGTGGAGACACAATCCAATATTTCATTATTGATCCTTGAATGTTCAATTAATAAACTCACTTGTACTCTCTTTATTTCACAAAGAGGTACTTTCAAAATAGGATCACAATATGTGCTTGTTTAAAATCGAGACATCTACCACACATGGCAGAATTTAATCACAATGAATTTAACATCCCTCGATGTTAATTCTCAATACCTTTATCAAGCACATCTTTGATGCACATTAGCATTCTTATGAGTCCATGACTCGTTTAAGAGTTATACCCCTACACTTTTTGGATATCATAATTCCACAATTTGAGTTTCTAAACCCCACAATTTGGGTTCTCAACCATTCCAAAATTCACATATATACACACACTATAATTACATATATCAAAATGTAATAATAGAATATAGTGAATTTCTTTAAAATTATATGAATGGTTTTAAAGATATCAAACTAATAACACAAATAGTTACTAGTGTATAGATATCAAAATCTATCTTTTTCCCTTTGTTTCAAACCTTTTACTATTAACCTTAGACCAAAAGATTTTATACCTTATTCTAATACCCACTTACAACCAATTGGTTTTAAAACTAGAGGTAGATCCATTAAGACCCAATTATTATTAAATAATATCGAGTCTATCTCATCATTAATAGCTTTTACAATAGAAAACTACATCTTTTTAGAAGCACAAAACTTTCTAAAACTTTAGGATCACTTCCCTCAAAGAATATCATGGGTATTTAATTAAGACTACACTTTTATTACCTTTAACAAGGTAAACAAGAGCTTCACATGAAATAAAATTTGGATTAAAATCCTTTTTATTTCTCAAACTTTGACTCCACCTTTGTTCACTTGATGAACCACATTTAAATCTTTAATATCACTTAATGTGATATTTAAGATTGAAGTCATTTACTCGTGTTTAAGTAGGTATCAGGGTATCCTTGAAATCATCTTTGAATTTAAACTCAATAAATTCAATATCTTTTGATTTCAATCTTATATTAGACATTAAGTCTAATAAACTACATACCCTCAAATTTACTCAAAACTTACATATACACTTTATATAGCTCTTTGACTAATTAGTCCTCTTTGGTCTATCATTTACAAAAGGTTAAACACCCCCACAGTTTAAAATGATAAGCATATGGTCACTTTCTCATTTCATAACACATATGAAATACTTTTGAGATGAAACTCTGTTATGCACATAGCATACACTAAGCAAAGCTTCTTCCCATTGATCAGATAGGAACTTAGCTGATTGCACTCAAGTTTATGGCATTCACCATATCAAATAGAGTTCTCTCTTTTGACCAAACAATTTTATTAGGGTGTATAAGGGACTGCACTTTGGTGTATTATGACATGTTCCTCACAAAGAATAATATACATTTAGAAATATTCATCATTTCTAGTTAATACACCATTCAATTCAAATCATCATGCTTATATAAATTATATCATGCTTTGAGATAAATTTCAAGAATTTGAAATTTAAAAGTCTCAATCTAGCATGCCACAAATAAAGAATCAACAATATAAGCACGACCAAAACATATTGATAAATAACACTCAAATAGTAGCATATCCATTGCCTACTAATATCCCATTCTTGGACAAGACCATTCTTAAATAACAAATTGGTTTTTCTTGATATTAGGTACATGAAAATATAGCATTGGTCAAAAGAACTTCTTGCCAAAACTCAATTTCACTTCAACAATGCAATTTCTATGAACTTTTCTCTTACTGTGGATGTCCACAAGCACCTCTAGTTCTATGGATGACTCCTCATAAGTCTTGAATTGTGCCTTGTAGTTGCACACATGCAACATTGCAGCTGAATCAAAACGCCAATCGGAAAGATTTGTAATTACAGCCATATGAAATATAGTGATCTTTATTACATACATCACTCACCATAGCAATAATGTCCTCAATGACAATTGCTTCATTGGCATTTCCATCTTCATCCTCCTTATTCTTTAAGGACTTACATTCTCAAATGTAATGGTCTTTCTTCCCACAAAGGAAACATGACATTCTACTTGTCATTGTTGGGATTATTGGAGTTGTTCTTCTTGAATCTACTCCTACTCTTGTTCACTTTCAAGTGCTTATTGGTCTTACTCGAACTTCCAATTTTAACATTGTTCACATTCACTTTAGAATCGGTGTTAAATACACCTCTAACCGGACTTTCCTCTTCAATTCAGTGATGTGGTCTGAATTGATCTAAAGTGAGATCTTCTAACATGTTTCTTAATGCCTTCACATAGTTTAGAAAATCACTTAGGAAAATTTTCATATACTCTATCACTTTAAGAGTTTAAATTCCCATCTTTTAGATTTTCTACTTCACTTTATAACATTTAAACATGTTAAAATTTCATTCTTATATCTCAATTCAAATAAATTCGCAACACATGCAAATATTCTAACAAAGAAACTCATCAATCAATTTGAAATTCAAATTTCCCATAAACAAGAAATTCGTACCTTCAATGTTCAAACTATAAACATAGCTTTTAATGCATTCACAATGTGAAAGAATCATCACCTTGTCTTGCCAACAAAGAAACTTGTTTCTTTAAGCCTTATTCCATTGAATCTTCTTTATGATCGATTCATCATTTGAAGAACTCTTCAAATCCAAGCCAATTGCTCTTTCTATTGTGTAAAATTGGTTCCATCAAAGCGATCCAATTTCACCAAACTATAGTTCAACATCTTCAAAGTTGTATCATCATTTACTCCTTGTCTTGTAGTCAAATATTGTCTAAGATTGTTGGGGATATTACACAAAGTAATAATGGAAGAACAAGGTTAACACAAAAGACAAATAGAAAATAGATAACTTGGAGGCACTATATCATTTTTCTTAGACAATATTTGCCCCCCACACTTTTGTTGCTAAAGGGCTATCGCAAATTTGTCTCCAGGATACAACCAAGATGTTAGGTTCTACAAATAGCAATTCTGGAGAATGACCACAGGATTTCTTGTGTTTCTTGTGTTTCTCTCCAAAACTCTTAATTTTGTGAAGTTAGTTTTTCAAGAGAACATAAGCCTCTATTTATACCCATAGGATTATGTTTTATGAAAAGGCACGTATGGAGAGTTAGTTATTTATTTAAGTGAACATAAACCTGTTTCATGAAAAGGCACATATGGAGAGTTAGTTATTTTTTAAGTGAATATAACCTATTTCATGAAAAGGCACGTATGGAGAGTTAGTTATTATTTCATAATACGGTTATCAAAGATTGAAACCTCTTCAACCTTTTTGAATAGTCACTAGAAAATTCTGCAAAAAATTCTAGAAAATTCAGATTTCAAATTTTCACTTAGAAATTCCAGAACTTGAATTTTCACTTTATGAAACCATATTCTCCAAACTCAACCATCATTATTACAACCTATCCTTGTATATACCTATATATACAACAGTACTCAGAATCAAAATGCGATGGAAACCATAGAGATTGGCCTTGAGAGCAGCCTCCACCATAGCTTTCAGCGTGGCCCCATAAGCTGTTTTTGCTGTGCTGTTAGCAACTCCCCAAAACCTGATATCTCCCTGAACATTTTTTGCCTCGAAAGCATAAGCACTCCTCCTAGCTTTTTTCCTCCTTACCCCTGCAATTTTGATGATCTATTGGCATTGTCCTGCATCTGAGGTTGGCTCTGGGGTTGGTCTTCTGCACTGTCCGCTGTTGACTGGGATGCTGGTATAGGCTTCTTTATACCTGCAAGACAAGTTTTGAACAATTAAAACCACTTCCATTGGATTTGGTATTTTACCTTCATGGATAACCAAGTTCCTGTGCTTCCATATTGCCCATAGAGTGGTGAAAATCCCTTGCAAGTATCCCATAGCTTCATCATCCATAAAATTGTACCCACTTAGCAGACCTTTAACCCATTGCTGCACTGAAATATTTTGGAAATCTGAGGAATGAACAGCTAAAGATGAACCATGCCAACAAGCTCTAGCAAAAGGGCATTGCATAAATAAATGTGAGGTGGATTCTTCATCTGCATCACATAAGTGACAATTACTTTGGACTGGGATACCCCTATTTTTTAAGATAAGCATTGTTGGTAGGCTATCATGCATCAATCTCCAAACAAAATTGCAGATTCTTTGGGGCACTTTAACCTTCCAGATTTTATTCCGAAAACCCTCTTGGTTAGGCACTGATCTTGATAAGCTTTGTGCAGAAAGATATAAGTCTTTAGAGAGTAACTTGTATGCTGTCTTGACATTGAACTCACCTGTGCTAGAATGTTTCCAAATCAGCTTATCTCACTAGCTAACAGCACCAGTCTTAGACAGATTAATGTTCAAAATATCAGATCACTGAGGGTAGGGATAAAGGGTTCGGATCAAGTCAGGTTTCCAGTTGTAGGTACTTTGATCAATAAGATCAGCTACAGTACCAGTGAGGAGCCCGAACCTATTCAGGTTTTGAGGTGAACATTTGAACCAATCTTGGTGTGTCAAAGGAATGTCATGTCCTTTACCAACCCACCATCTCCCTTCTCTAAGCTTAGGGTTTTCTTGTTTATTGATGCTTCACCAAAACCGAGGATAATGTGGTTTAGAAAGGCATTCCGGTAAGGAACAGCTAGGATAGAATTTGGCTTTTAAAGTTCTAGCAAGCAAAGAATTTGGGTTGTTGTTAATCTTTTAAAACTGTTTAGCCAACATAGCTTGTTCATAAGTTTGAATTTCTTGAAACCAAGTCCTCCTCTATTCCTAGGTTGGCAGATTTTTTCCCAACTAAGCCAGTGCATCTTCCTCTCACCATACTCATGACCCCACCCGAAGGATCTTACAATAGAGTCCATTTTTTTACAAGTAGTTTCAGTGAACCTTGAAGCATGAAAAAGTGTACAAAGGTAGGGCTTGTAGGACAGAGGAAATAAGGGTTGTTCTACCAGCCTGGGACATCTATTGTATGGTTAATGTTGATCATTCTTTGTGTGGATATGGTGGACATGTTGTATAGAGTACTGGTTAGATATCATATATAAAAGTTAGAGTCTTTATTTATATATATATATATATATGTATATATGGATATATATATAAATATTTTGTAATGGATGTAATATATAAAAAGTAACAATTACTTCAAATATTATTTATTTTTCAAAAACATTTCTACAAATATTTTTTTATCTTTTTATATCTACAAAGTACAAATATATCATACTGTTATATTTTGTATGTTTGATTAATATATCAAATTTCTCATCTATTAAGGAATAATGAGATTATCATAATAAAAATTCATCACAAAATTACAATGTTATCTTAACAAAAATTAAAATGAAACAAAAGGAATAAAAGACAGACTTTATAGTAATTTATTACTCAAAATTGGTAGGCATATTCAAATTCATAGCCATGTAGAATGTGTTTCGATATAAATTCAAATTCCTATTTCCAAAAAATCTAAGTATTAACCCAAATAAAAATTCAACCAAAGCTATAAAAAGGAAAGAGAAGACTCTGTAATGGGAAATTAAAAAAAAAAAAAAAAAAAAACTTAAACACATATTAAAAAAAAAAAAAAAATCATCAACCTTAATCATAATTATAAGGAAGAACAAAAATCTACAAGAGAGGGAGAGAGAGAGAGTATTTACAGTTTTTTGTATGGAAAATATGGATTGAATGGATGAAATGATATCGAATTTATAAAAAATAAAATAGGAAGAAAGAAGAAGAGTCAAAATTTAATAAAGAGAAAATGATGAAGGAAGTATGACAGTAAAGTAGAGGATAGTGGGAAAATAAAGACAGGCAAGTAGAGAGTAGTGGAGAGATAAAGAGGTAAAAATTTAATAGACCCTCACTTATACTAATTTTCATCAAGAACCAAATTGTCGCCACTATGAGAGACCGACAAATTTAGGGTGCTCTCAAAAAAGAGATTTGGGTGCTTTTTCAAGACATCTCTTTTTTTGAGTAAGTGGTGTGGAGTCGCCACTTATTTTTTATACAAAAAAATAAGAAAAAATATTAAATACAACTTTACATGACGGAAATGTTCCATTATCATCAATTGGATAAAAAAGTACAAACTTGATAAATTGAGTATTACAAGGCTTTGGGTCCTAGTTACAAACTACCAAAGATACATGGCTTTTTGTCCTAGTTACAATCTACCCAAAAATAAAAATAAAGATAAAGCCTAGGTCTACCTATCCAAAAGAACTAAGTTCGGAGCCTAGGTTACGGAATGGGAAGGTGTTAGGCACCTATTCCGCCCAGACAAAGTCTGGTCTTCTAGACTCTAATGACCAATATACCCTTTATGCATGATATGAATGATATGTTGCATACATGACAAACTTAACCCTAAACTAACTCACATAAATCCATTTTATGAATGTGTCCTCTTCTTTTCTTTAAAAAAAATTCAGATCTGTTTTTGTGAATAAAAAAATTTGATTTGATTCATCAAACAAAAAAGAACCAGATCTGTTTTTGTATATGTAAAAAAAATTAGTTTTGTAAAGAAAAATCAGATCTGTTTTTGTAAGTAAAAAGAACAAGGTTTTTTGTTAAAAAAATATCATATATATTTTGAAGTAAAGTAAAAAAATGGTTTTTGGTTTATATGTAAAAAAATCAGATCTGTTTTATAAATAAGAAAATCTAGATTTGTAGAAAAATAAAATCAGATATGTTTTTTATGTATAAAATAAGAAAAAGATTTTTTAGAAGAGGACTACATTCATGAAATAAACCTACGCTACTTGCATCAAACAAAACATCACTACTTATGACTTTCTTTTTTTTATTTCAAAAATCTGTCACATTTAAAAAATTTAGATCTACATCTAAGGAAGATACAAGTCTGTTTTTATGTTTAAAAAAAAATTATGTTGGGTTCTAAGACTTTAGGTTTAAATGTATTAGAATTTCATTTTGTAGTGTTGGCAAACCATGATCAAAAAGTTTAATCTTGTTTTAGACTTGCTCAAAGTATGTTTATATGTAAAGTTGGAATCGAGTATACTGCAGGATTCATTGTGTAAATCTGTCTGGCTCGATCGATCGAGAATTATACTCGATCGATCGAAGCTCGTGCAAATTGTTTTTCTACAGAATTTTCCAACTCAACCCAAGCCTATATGACGTGTAGGGTTTTATGTTTTGCCTTAAGTATAAAAGGAAAAACCCTAGCCACGTTTTGTAGTTGTTGTTTATGCTGTGTGTATGAATCTCTTGCGAGATCTAGAGGTGTTTGCCTTCATACATACTTAGGGTTTCCAATCTCAAGATTAATGTCGAGAGCTTGGTGATCGTTTCAGTTGCTGCATAAAAAGTTTAAAGAAACACAAGTGGTATACTTGTGGTTGCTGTGAATCCAAGAAAGAAGTAGTCCATGGACTCGGAATTGTCACGTGGTCGTGGTAGTAAGTTTTCTACTCGAGGTAGCAATAGGATGTTAGTGGTCTAAGTCGCTATTATGTAAACTTCAATTCTTTCATAGTGGATCTGTTTTACCTTAAGGATAGCTAGGTTTAATCCTCCCCAGATTTTTTACCGGTTTGGTTTTCCCAGGTTATCATATCGTTATGTTATTTATTTTCCATTATATGATTTGTTTGTGTTAACCTAGATCTGAATAATTTACCTAAGTTAATCACTTGGCTAAATAACTAGGTTAATTTGTTTGTGTTTAAGGGGTCTAAAAACGTACAAGTGGTATCAGAGCGGGTTAGCTCTTGATTTAGATTATTATACCTAGAGTTGATCCTTGATCCCTATTATCATGGATAATTTTAAGTGTCTTACTGTTTTTAATTGTAATGATTTGAATAAAAAGGACACTGTTGTTTCTATTGATCTTATTGATGACTGTGAAACTCTTCGTAAGGAATTATTGAAATCTATGAAAATTGCTAAGAAATTCAAGGAAGAGTTAAATTTGGCTAATCTTGAAAAAGAGGAATTGGTTATTAGATTAGATGAATCTAATAAAAAGAATGAATTTTTGAGAAATCAAATTTCCTCTCAAGATGAGAAGATGAAAAGCTTGGAACAAGAGTTAGTCGAATCTAAAGTTAAAATTGAAAATTTGACTGGTACCAAGTCTGCTATTGATAACAAAAGTGTTTCTGTTTCTCTTAAGCCTAAAACTGAGAAAGTTTATATCCCTCCTTTCAAGAGGAATAATAAAGAAAATGTTTATTTTGCTAGGTTAGACAAAGGTAAAAGTTTTGATGTTGACGCTAAAGTTTCTAAACCTATGTCTAAACCTACTGTTAGAGAGTATAATAAATCTATTTTTGTGCCTACTTGTCACCTTTGTGGTGTTGTTGGTCATATTAGACCAATTTGTTCTTTGTTGAGGCAAAAACCAAAATCTGAGACTAGATTTGTTGTTAGGAATACTGATGTTCCTAAATTTGTTCCTGTTTGTCACTTTTGTGGTATCTCCGGTCACATTCGTCCTAATTGTCATAAATTGAAATTTAAAAATTATGTATTTCATTCTAGGATATGTGATGATATTTCTCCTACCATAAGTCCATATAAATGGTTTCATATTCTTTTGAAAAATTTAAGCCAGTTGGCTTGTGAAAGGAATTTGCAGGATTTCAGTCTTTCTCAGAAGATTGGTGTAATCCCTCAAATACACTCAGCTTCTCATTGATTTTCACCTACAAAGTCGAAGACTCGTGCTATATGGGTGAGAAAAGATTCTCTAAGGTGAGTGTTGCTGACTTGTCCCTGATTTAATTCTTTCAATTGTTTGTGGACATGTTTTGTTTCTATTTTTGGTTGTTTTTGTTTTTTAGGTTGTTTTTTATTAAAACAAAAATCCAAAAACATTGAAAATTTTCAAAAAGACAAAAATATTTTATTTTGTGTCTAGTTTTATTTTTCTTGAGGATTACATGAATTATGATATCTCACTCTTGATTTAGAATATGCTTGACATTGTGGAGAAACTTGAATAGTATGTGTTATATAAGTGCTAAGCTATTTTTGATTTTGTGTGAGTATGTACTAGTTTGTACATATACTCAAGGGTTAATTAAGAAATTGATATTTCTTGTTTGTGTTCCCTCTATAGCTTAGTTAAGCACTGTCATGCATTGCATTCACATTTTTAATCATTTAGCATAATGTGTGCTTTTAGTTTTGGTCATAAAATTGTTTTAAACCAAAAAGATTTTTATGTGTTTTGTATTATATTTCTTGGATTTGAAATCAAGGTTGGCCATATTATCTTTACATAACATATTTATGTACCTTGTTTAGCTTGGATGAGCTTATTTTAATACACTTTACTAGTTTGAGCTTTGTAGTGCATGTTGTGTGGGAGATGTTTATAGTTTTTGATCACTTGATCTTGATCTTGAAGTCACATGCCTTTGATTGTTGGACTTGAACTTAATGAGAAAGGCATAAATAACCATCTCACCACTGTTTACTAGCCAATCATGAACACCTTAGTGCGTATCATAAGATTTTGTGCTCGAGAAAGTGTAGCACATGCACAAAAAGAACATAAGGTGTAGCCTCAAATTAATGCTAAAATTGGTGTGTACATTATTGGAATATAATAATTTCAAATAAAATAAAATTGGTGTGTACATTATGAGGTAAAATCAAGAAACTTACATGATTGCAAGCTTTTATTCTAGGAGATGTGAGAGTTATATGATGTACCTCTTTAGGTGATAGTCTCTTTCAAATTTATGTGATGAATTTTGTATAAATTGTGATTGATCACTATTTACTTATCACCACACATGTATCTCAAACTTTTGCTAGTTGCACACACTACACAAATTACTCTTTCCTAAACTTGGTACATTATATTGTGTGTGATCTTGGTGTGGCCATCCAAGATTAAAAGTTTCTTGATTTTAATGCAAAATGTGTTTAAAGTTAGAAATTTTAGGACAAATTGAGTGAAAATTTTGTTTTTGGAAGATCTGGGTTGAATTCAAGGTTTTTTGAAAAACTTTTCATCTCATACTCATGCATTTTATTCATAATACAATGTGCTTTGAGGAGTTTCTGCATTAAAATGCTCTATTTTTCAAAAAATTTCCAGATTTTCAATCGATCGAACTTGTTGCTCGACCGATCGAAAATGCGTTAAAATTTTTGGTTTGAATTTGCCTGGCTCAATTGGTATTCGATCGATGCTCGACCGATCGAAACTGAAAAATTTTCAGTTTCTAAGTTTTTGACCAAAATTTTTTTTTCATGCATCATTTTTGTTTAGGATTCACATGCATTGCATTATTTTCTATATCCATCTTGTAGTTTTGCAGTCATATCTCTCATTGTTTTCACACATAACATGCATACACTTTGCTAAATTGGGTACTCAACTTGATCTAAAAATTGATTGATTAATTTTTTAGTTCTGTACATTTTAGTATATACTATTTTTTATGTGTGAACTGAGGAAAATATTTTTTTGAGATATGATGGATAATAATTGTTCTAATATTTTCTCTACCTGATTTGAGTTCAAAGACCATATGTTTATGAGTCACATAGTGTCAAGCTTGCATATATTGAAAGAGAGAATATTTTTCTCCAAGTGAACCCTCCATTTTTTTTAAAGTTAGGTTTGTGTGTTTTTACTTTTCCCCACCTCCTAAATTTTCCCCAAAATTGTTTTTCCCAAAACTTGTTTTGTTTTCCCTAACAAGTGTTCATAAGGGGAGTTGTTGTTCTTCATTTGTTTCCTTGATTCTCTATTTTCTCTAGACTTTTGTTGCGTATGTTTTCTGTTTACTCTTTGTTTGAGTTGTCTTTGTCAATACGTGACAAAAAGGGGGAGATTTAGATGAAATGTGGGAATATGTGTGTGGGAATATGTGGGAATCCTGTTTGTTTTGTTTATGGGGAGTTGAAATTGTTTTTCAAAGGGGGAGAAAATAAATTTTTATGTATCTAACTTAGGGGGAGAGTTAGTTTGCATATTTGTTATTTGCTTTAGTTTGTTTCTTTTGTTTTATTTGTATTTTCCACACATGCGTTTATGTGTTTGTTAAGTATTACAGGAATATACAGGTTGATTTAATCGTGCTGCTGTCTACACTTGCAACTGATAGATAGTAGTTAGGTTGAATTTGTTTTTGTTGGGCAATGTTATTATAATGGGCTGTTTTTGTAAACTTTGAGCATTTTGTTTATTTCGTGTTTTGTCACGAATTGTCAAAGGGAGAGTTTGTTGGGTTCTAAGATTTTAGGTTTAAATGTATTAGAATTTAATTTTGTAGTGTTGGCAAACCATGATTTTTAGTCTTGTTTTAGACTTGCTCAAAGTATGTTTATGTGTAAAGTTGGAATCGAGTGTACTACATGATTTATTGTGTAAATCTGCCTAGCTCGATCGATCAAGAATTAGATTCGATTGATCGAAACTCGTGCAGATTGTTTTCCTGCAGACTTTTCCAACTCAACCAAAGCCCATATGACGTGTAGGGTTTTATGTTTTGCCTTAAGTATAAAAGGAAAAACCCTAGCCACGTTTTGTAGTTGTTGTTTATGCTGTGTGTATGAATCTTTTGTGAGATCTAGAGGTGTTTGCCTTCATACATACTTAGGGCTTCCAATCTCAAGATTGATGTCGAGAGCTTGGTGATCGTTTCAGTTGCTGCATAAAGAGCTTAAAGAAAACACAAGTGGTGTACTTGTGGTTGCTGTGAATCTAAGAAAGAAATAGTCCGTGAACTCGGAGCTGTCACGTGGTCGTGGTAGTAAGTTTTCTACTTGAGGTAGTAATAGGATGTTAGTGATCTAAGTCGCTATTGTGTAAACTTCAATTCTTTCATAGTGGATCTGTTTTACCTTGAGGATAGCTAGGTTAAATCCTCCCCAGGTTTTTTACCGATTTAGTTTTCCTAGGTTATCTTATCATTGTGTTGATTATTTTCCGCACTGTATTCAATGATATGATTTATTTGTGTTAACCTAGATCTGAATAATTTACCTAAGTTAATCACTTGGCTAAATAACTAGGTTAATTTGTTTGTGTTTAAGGGGTCTAAAAACGTACAATTTAGATCTGTATCTAAGGAAGATACAGATCTGTTTTTATGTTTTGAAAAACATTTGTTAATGAGCAGATTTTTGAAACTCAAAAAGGTAAATCATGAAAACAAAAGTATTAAGAACATATTTCAACAAGAATATTAACAACACATGGCATGAACATTAGAAATTAAAACTGAAAGAATACATCCACTCATGCACCATCAAATAAAAATATAAATAAAAACTAGAAAAAAGGAAAAAGAAAGACTACCTCTTGCATGGACGTGCTTTTCTTATTGAGGGAATATTTTAGGGTTCAAAGAAATTTATGCAATTATCTTTGAAACCTAAAATATCTTGCTTACAAAAAAGAAATTCTTAAGGCTTGAGCCTCCAGAACATCTTTAACGTAAGAAAGAAAATAATAGAAAAGAAGAGTCAGAAAGAGGGGAAATCAGAGAACGTGAAAAAGTGTGCTAAATTTTGAGATGCAGCCTCTATTTATAGAGGCTGAGATGTTCGAAAAAATAGCTAAGTGATCAGAGTACGAACTGGGACTCATCCTTAACTCTAAAAAATCGAAAATGATGAGTTTTAGTTCAGTCCAAGTGCCCTTGAGCTGAGGCCCAAATTTGTGCCAATCGACACTTGGAAAGTGCCAAATGGCCCTTTTGGGTGCCGGTCCCTCGTTTGAGTTTTGGTCTGTTTTGGACTCCTTTTTTGAGGTTTTTTTAGCCGGGACTTGCACTTAAACGCGTTCTTAATCGATATTCTAAAAATTAAACTATTTTTATGATAATTCAGGTCTTTTCAGCAATGATTATCTTGTAGATAAATACTCTAAAAAGTCTTGATTATCCATAATTTTATAATTATATGATTGTCCTCTTTATTCCTATGCAAGCAAGCCTATTTTTGACACTAACTAACAACCAATCACAAAATTGTTTAATTAATTTTAATTTTTTAGCAAATAAAAATTAATTTAAATTAATCATGTGTGGTTGGTTCCACCTAAACAAAATGCATGCTTATCGTGTAAACTTGATCATGCGATATCTTTCAATCTGACAGTTCGATTTGAAAATCGGGCACACCATCGTGACCGTTAGAACCTTAAGATCATTTTTGTGATATGCAATAAACAAATTAATGCATGTAATGCAATCATGAATTTTGGGTATATGAATGGTCATTCTAGCCATCTTCCTTGATTAAATTATGGGTGCAAAATAGAGTGTCTATAGAATGCCCCTAATTGACTGAGCTTGTAAAGCGAATGTCAATGTAAAATAAAGACACTGATTTTGGCAGCCATGATTTAATTGAGGTTGATTTTTCAAAGATTTCCTAGCCCTAGAACCTAAAACCTTGGAACATAGAACTAGTGCCTTGCCAATTGTTGAAATTGAAAATTGTGAATATTTGACCTACTTGATAACTGATAAATTTGAAATGAAGTGACTGAGAGGCTTCTCTATCCCAGTCTGAATGTGGCAAGTCGATAAAGGGGCTTCTCTACCTCGATCTTAATGGAAGGTTGATCAAAGGGCTTCTCTACTTCGATCTTGAACTATTGAAATGTCGATCAAAGGGCTTTTCTACTTCGATCTTGATTGTTGAAATGTCGATCAAAGGGCTTCTCTACTTCGATCTGAATGGACGGTAACCAAGCGGCTTCTCTACCTCAGAACTTGGGACGATTAAAAGGCTTCTCTATCTCAATCTCAAATTGTGGCGACCAAGGGGCTTCTCTACCTCGATTTGAATGGAAGGTATCCAAGGGGCTTCTCTACCTCAAAACCTGGATTGTGATGACCAAGGGCCTTCTTTACCTCGATCTTTGATGAAAGGTAACCAAGGGGCTTCTTTACCTCGGAACCTAGATTGTGGTGACCTAGGGGCTTCTCTACCTCGATCTGAATAAAAGCTATCCAAGGGGCTTTTCTACCTCGATCATTAATGAAAGGTAACCAAGGGGTTTCTCTACCTCGGAACCTAGATTGTGGCGACCAAGGGGCTTCTCAACCTTAATCTGAATGGAAGGTATCCAAGGGGCTTCTCTACCTCGGAACCTGAATTGTGGCGACCAAGGGGCTTCTCTACCTCGATCTTTGATAAAAGGTAACCAATGGGCTTCTCTACTTTGATCTGAACTATTGAAATGTCGGTCAAAGGGCTTCTCTACTTCGATCTAAATTGTTGAAATGTTGATCAAAGGGCTTCTCTACTTCAATCTGAAGCTGTTAAAATGTCGATCAAAGGGCTTCTCTACTTCGATTTGAAATTGTTGAAATGTCGATCAAATGGCTTCTCTACTTCGATTTGAGCTGTTGGAATGTCGATCAAATGGCTTCTCTACTTCGATCTCGAACTGTTGGAATGTCGATCAAATGGCTTCTCTACTTCGATCTTGAACTGTTGAAATGTCGATCAAAGGGCTTCTCTACTTGGATCTTGCTGTTGAAGTGTCGATCAAAGGACTTCTCTACTTCGATCTTGCTGTTGAAATGTTGATCAAAAGGCATCTCTACTTCGATCTTGCTGTTGAAGTGTCGATCAAAGGGCTTCTCTACTTTGATCTTGATGTTGAAGTGTTGATCAAAGGGCTTCTCTACTTCGATCTTGCTTGCTCACTCCCAAGTGCAGGAGATCGTAGCAATATAATTCTCGAAGTACCGAGGTCAAACCACAAGGAGCAGGATAGATTCAAAGACAATATAATTAAACAAAAATTTGGGTAAAGAAGAAAAATACTTTTGCTTGGTGATTGTTAATAAGAATAATAATAAAAAATGATTTAAATCAATAATGTAAATACTAGGGTATCGAAGTGTTTCCCTATATCGATATGAAATTCTTTGTGATCTAAGAAATTATATATTTCATAATTGATTTTTCTTATATAATTAAATACTTATGATTCAGTTGAACTGAGACAATTCAAGAACGCATGATAACCTAGAATAATAATGCGGTTAGAAAAATTTTCAGAAAAACCGATTTACTTTAAAACCTTATTTCAATTTGAAACTATTAGAAATTCATCTAAACAATAAGAAAAACATGATTGAACTTATTGAAAGCATGGAAGAACTAATACATCAAAAGAAATCTAATTAAACAATCAAATATGTTGTTGATAAAATCCTAGAAAGAATCACATTGAATATTCATACCGTATAGAAGAAACATAACCCCTAGCCCTAGCAAAGAGTTTAGGCTGCCATTAGAGAAAGGAAAATACAAGGTTTTCTCTCCCAAAATTCGTTCTACACAGCCTCCATTCCAAAACCCTAACGTCTAAGTGTCCAAAGAAAATAAAACTTTTACTATCTTAATTTCCGTCCAGGTTTACAGCAGTAACTTGTGAGTTAATTTCAGCCTTCAAAAATTGAGAATTTCGGAAAACTCAAAACTGGAAAGTTGTAGATATTTAAGTCATGGTTTCAACACATCTGACCTTGTGTCAATTGGATTTTTTAGGAGAGAAATAAGTCCAAAATACTGATCAGTTCTCAAATCAGATTTTTCCTTTTCGAATTCTGCCTCTTTGATTTCTTTCCTTATTTGAAGATTCCAATCATGGTAGATGATCCAAGCACTCCAGCTGCACCTCCTTAGACATTTAAGCATGATCCTTTAGCTCCACTTTAATTCTAGTTTGGCCTCCATTCTCTCACAAATTCCTGTAAACTCATCTTTCTCACATGATTTCCTGAAAGTAGAAAATTACACACAATGAATGGCATCTTATTCAAGAAATTATGTAAAGATAAATAATAGGGACTAATACAAATCATGGCTTAATTATACAAATTAAGCATAGTAATAAGGAGATAACGCCCATATAAATATATAACAAGTATAAATTTTAAGGCGTTATCAGATCTTGCTGTTGAAATTTCGATCAAAGGGCTTCTCTACTTTGATCTTGATGTTGAAGTGTCGATCAAAGGGCTTCTCTACTTTGATCTTGCTGTTGGAAGCTAACCAAGGGGCTTCTTTACCTCGGAACCCGGAATGATTAAAAGGCTTCTATATCTCAATCTTGAACTATGACGACCAAGGGGTTTCTCTACCTTGATCTTGATAGAAGGTAACCAAGGGGCTTCTCTACCTCAAAACCCGGAACGATTAAAAGGCTTCTCTATCTCAATCTTGAACTGTGACGACCAAGGGGTTTCTCTACCTTGATCTTGATGGAAGGTAACCAAGGGGCTTCTCTACCTTGGAACCTGGGACGATTGAGAGACTTCTCTATCTCAATCTTGAATTGTGACTACCTCGGAACCTGGAAATTTGCCTACAAAAGACCAAAATTTGGGATTAGTCTTTAAATGATGAGTGCTTTATTGTTCCATTATTTTGAGATGTGTGATTTTCATTTGTTCCTTCTTGATTTGAATTCTTCATTTTTAGCAAGAAAACTTTGATTGATTTTATAGCTCTTTGAAAAAGATTTTATCTTTGAAATTTGAAACTTGGAATTTGAAATTTGAGATTGAAAATTTAAAACTTGAGATTTTGAGACTTGAAACTTGGAATTTGAAACTTGAGATTGAAAATTTGAAACTTAAGATTTTGAAACTGGAGATTTTGAAACTTGAAACTTGGAAGAAACTTGAGATTTTGAAAATTTGAAACTTAGAATTGAAACTTGAGATTTTGGGACTTGACACTTGGAATTTGAAACTTAGAATTGAAACTTGATTCAGAAAAGTTTAGAGTTTACCTGATGCGACCTTGTTACTCAAAACTTTGAACTTACTTGGAAGGTCTTCACATGGGTGATCTCACCTAAATGAGACATAACTGAATGCCCCTAGTTTGCAAATTAAAGCATGATTTTGAAAACCTTGACTTTTGAGGAAAAAATAATATCTTTTTTTCAAAATGTATGAGGCATGGCCGAATGCCCCTAGTTTAGAAATGGATGCATGATTTTTGGACATCTTGAATTTTTTTTGAAAAGATTATGATGAATGAGGCATGGCCGAATGCCCCTAGTTTAACAATCAATGTGAATTTTGAAAAATCTTATTGTGTAGGGACCTTTAATAAAGAAAAATTTGAGTAAAACAAGATTAAAATCACAAAACTAGGCAAGACAAGGACCGCTGGAATGATGGTAGCATCTAAATTGAAGATTGATGGTGATTGTTGAGTAGATAAAAGATCCATGTCCACCTCTTGCAAAAGATTCTTTTCATGAGCTTGTTAGTAATCAGTTATTATAAAAATGTTTTGGGCCAATGCCCCTAGTTTAGACATGCTTGCACAGAAAATTTGTTGATATGCTTAATGCAAAATAGATGCTCCTAGCCTAAATTCACACAAAGATATGTCTTGATTTTAAGTCTTTGAAAAAAAAAAATTTTTTTTTTGAGTGATTGTGACCGGGCCTTTAGAAAGTGATAGGCCAAGAATGTATTGACCCCTTATGATAAATTAACCAATTAATTAGCCAAGTGAATTAATTAAGTTAATTAACATGCAATACGCGTGGTAGCACAAACAAATCACCAACTAAATTAATATGTAGCAAAAAATAAAGTTGACACGGTGATTTGTTTACAAATGGGGAAAACCTCCAAGGCAAAAACCCCACCGGGTGATTTTAAGGTCACTACTCTCGAAAATCCACTATTATCACAACAAGCGATTACAAGTAAAGGAATCCTAGTACCTTATACCAACCTACAGTTGAACCCTTACCCCAATACCCAATTGGACTTGTTCTGTAGTGACAATCTCTCCTTTCAATGCACGGCTCCTAGTACGTGACTAACCAATCGATGCACGGATCCAAGTATGTGACTAACCACCAACTTGAGAAGGATGTTGGCTGCAAAGTTCTTCAGTTCATCAACACAATGAAGATCACGAAGCTCCTTGGTTACAAAACCCTACAGCGTACAAATGTAGCAGCTTCTTGAAGAGGAAGATGAACTAGGGCATATGTCTCCGGTCACAATATGCTTATGAAAAACTTTTGCATTTAGTTGCATCAACTGTGACGGCCCTTAAAATAATCCTTATATATGTTTAGGGTTGTGAGAAAAGAAAGCCTAAACATGTATACATGGATTGGAGTGAAATTAGATCTGAAAAACTGATTTCTATAAATCTCGATAGATAGGTTATCTATCGAGCAGCTGTCGAGCATCAGGCAAAAGATGCCTTTTAAACCTCGATAGATGCTATCTGTCGAGCTAGCTGTCGAGTTTTAAAATCCAGCACTTCTTCACTTGTTTCTTGGACAGACTTGCATGGCTTTAACACTTGGACTTGAACTCGAACTCTTGTTCCTTGGAGCATTAAACACATCCTAGATCTACCCAATTACAAGTAAAGTGCGTTTTGTCAAAGGATTAGCCAATTCTAGATGACATATGTTCCTAACATGATTCACATATGTCCTAACAGAAAGGCTGCCTACGTACCTTTCTCATAAAGGATCAAGTCCAGACGTAGTTTGGAAAAATAGTTTTGAAAAATGAAGTTTTGAAAAATCTTCTTTTTTGAAATAAAGTTTCTTTTTGGGTGATTGTGACCTGGCCTTTGAGAAGGCTGCCTACATACCTCTCTCATTGAGGATTAGGTCTAGACGTAGTTCGAAAAAAGAGTTTTGAAAAATGAAGTTTTTTTGTTTTTTTTTGGTAACCGGGACTATGCCTTTGTAAAGGCTGCCTACATACCTCTCTCATAGAAGATTAGGTCCAGACGTAGTTCGAAAAAGTTTTGAAAAAAAAATTTTCAAATGGAGTTTCTTTTTGGGTGATTGTGACTAGGTCTTTGAAAAGGCTGCCTACGTACCTCTCTCATAGAGGATCAGGTCCAAACGTAGTTTGAAAAGAGTTTTTTGAAAAATGATTTTTTCTTTTTTTTTTTTTTTTTTTGAAAATTTTGAAATGAAGACCTTTGTTTTTTTGTAACCCAGACCGAGCCTTTGAAAAGGTTGCCTACGTACCTTTCTCATAGAGGATCGGGTCTAGACGTAGTTCGAACAAAGTTTTTTGAAAGTTTTGAAATAAAGACCCTTTTTTTTTTGTAACCGGGACCGGGCCTTTGAAAAGGTTGCCTACGTACCTCTCTCATAGAGGATCAGGTCCAGACGTAGTTCAAACAAAGTTTTTTGAAAAATGATATATTTTTTTTTTTTTTTTGAATATTTTGAAATGAAGACCTTTTTTTTTTTTTTTCTTGGTAACCGGGACCGGGCCTTTGAAAAGGCTGCCTACGTACCTCTCTCATAGAGGATCAGGTCCAGACGTAGTTCGAACAAAGAGTTTTGAAAAATGAAGTTTTGAAATTTGTTAGTTTTTAGACCCCTTAACACAATATGTTTAACCTAATATTAAGCCAAGTTGATTAACAAGTTTGTTAATTAAATCTAGGTTAAAAAAATATGTGTAAAACAAATATAATGCGGAAAGTAAAGAACACACAGATCTGATGACCCAGGAAAACCAAACCGGTAAAAAACCTGGGGAGGATTTAACCTAGCTATCCTCAAGATAAAAACAGATCCATTATGAAAGAATTGAAGTTTGTACAATAAGACTTAGACCATTAACATCCTATTGTTACCTCGTATAGAAAACTTACTACCACGACCACGTGACAGTTCCGAGTCCACGGACTACTTCTTTCCTTGATCTACAGCAACCATAAGTTCTCCTACTTGTGACTTTGAGACACCTCTTAATGGTTTCAGATCTTCTTGAAAGTTCTTTATGCAGCAATTGAAGCAATCATCGAGTTCTTGACGTGAATCTTGATCTTGATAACTCTATGTGTGTGTATGAAGGTAAACACCACTCAGATCTCACAAAAGATTCAACACACAACTCAACAAAGACTTCTAAAACGTAGCTAGGGTTTTTCCTTTTATACTTGGAATGAAACACTTAACCCTACACGTTATATAGGCTTGGGCTAGTTTGAGAATTCTGCAAAAAATTACTAATGCACGACTTTCGATTAATCGAGCCTTGCAGATTTTGAAAAGTAATTCCTGCAATTAGTCAATTCCAACTTTACATCAATCCAAACTTTGAGCAAGCCTAAACCTAGACTAAATGTTTTGATCATGGTTTTCCAACATATATAAATTGAAGTTCTAATACATTAGTTCCTAAAGTCTTAGAACCTAACAAAATTTCTTTTGAAAAATGAATTTTTGAAATAAGTCTCTTTTTCTCTCTCTTTTTTTTTTTTTTTTTTTTTGAAAAAAGCAATTTAATTAGAATGAGATTTTTTGAAATTTTATCTTTTCCAAATGAACAAAAGGTGATCCTTTGAACAACCTCTTTTGACCAATCATAATGCTCAATTGTTAACTCGATCTCATTAGCTAGAAAGGATTTGAAATCATTAAAAACATGTAATCAAATTTGCTTCTTCATTCCGAAAAAAATTTAGATTAAGTCTTCAAAGACAATCAAAGAAATGAAATGTTTGGGGATCACACTTGTTAGGAATAATCAAGAAAGGGAAAAATCCCAAGTTTGAAGATTTAAAATTTTTTGAGAATCTAGAAATTTGTTCTCTTGAGAGTTATTTTCTGTGGGAAGCAAACAAAGTGAGTATTTAGAGCTTAGAAGAAAAAATTTTAAGTCACTTGAGAATTTGTGAAGTTTGTCTTTTAAGGATATCAGTCAGTGGGGCTTGATAATCTTGAGCATTTTTCCTTCACAACAAAAGCTTGGACTCATTTATTTTTGGTTTGAACTTTGATCCCTCATTATTGAATCAAGCACATTCATGTTTAGCAATTTCATTTTTTATTAATGAATTATGTTGTTGAGATTTTAGCCGAATATGTATTAACAACAATATGAAAATCAACAGACCAAACGAAGAGTAAACTGCTTGATTGGCGTATGCGCCACAACATTATCGGTGGCATTGCTAGAGGGCTTCTTTACCTTCATGAAGACTCCAGATTGAGAATTATCCACAGAGATCTCAAAGCTAGCAACGTCCTACTAGATAATAATATGGATCCAAAAATTTCTGACTTTGGCCTTGCTAAAACAATTGGGGGAGATGAAACAGAGGCTGATACCAAAAGAATTGTTGGAACATAGTGAGTATTCTAAAACTTCTTTTATGGTTTATGCTTGGAGAATTTTTTTTTTTTTTACTTTATTTTTATTTTTACAGTGGTTATATGCCTCCTGAGTATGCTGGGTATGGACAAGTCTCAGTGAAAACTGATGTTTTTAGCTTTGGAGTTTTATTATTAGAGATTGTAAGCGGAAAGAAGAGCAAGGAATTGTGCAACTCTGTCCAATGCCATAATCTTCTAGGACATGTAAGTATTAACATTGACATTCCACTATTTCAATGATAGTAGGTTATCTCCTTTCGAAATGGATACATTTCATACTTCATATTAAATATTATAAATTTAAAGGTGTATCTAGTGTCATGTTATTAAAAACTTTTAAATGACAAACACTTGTGCAAAAAGTATTATTCGTGAAATGAACTCTCTGTTTCAAGTGAGTATTGATATGTGAAATCATTTGGTCATACAATGATCATGTAATTCTAGTGTTCCAACCGTATCTGGTTTTTGTTTTAGGCATGGAGATTATGGATTGAAGATAAGCCGAAGGAACTGATAGATGAATTCTTAATCTTAGATGACTCGTGCACTTTATTTGAAGTGTTACGTTGCATTCATGTGGGTTTGTTATGTGTACAACAAAGTCCAGAAGATAGGCCAAACATGTCATCCGTGGTTCTAATGTTAAGCAGTGACAATCCATTGCCCAATCCAAGGCAGCCAGGTTATTTTACAGAGAAGGCTCTACTTGGAGAAGATTATTCATCAAGAAATGTGATCACCTGTACAGTGTTAGAAGCTAGGTAGAGTATCATCACTTGAGACTCAACAGCAAAAAGGAGTGACTGAAAAAGAAAGTTGCAAGGTGCTGCTGTTCATATTAGAAAACTGTAAATGTATGAATATGAACTTCATTAATCAGAGAGGAATATGACCTCTGTTTGTATACAAGAGGGAAGAGCATAACTGCCACCCAAACTAATGACAAAGGTAAAACTACAGTCGTTTAGATCTATTTCTTCAACTTGCACTTAATATCTTTTTTTTAGAGAAATGGAGCCTTCATACCGAACGATTTCATGTATAGCAAATTTCATGCATTCCTTGTGAAGTACACACTTTTTGCTGAATTGTACATCATAGTATCATACGTGTTCCCTAGAAAGTGAAAACTGTTTTCCTTTCAAACTATTATCCCCACTCCACATACATCATCAATTCCTTATTTTTTACTCCTTACTGCTAAAAATAATAACAATTGCTATCAAATGATGATTACTTTTTCCCCCTTTCAAACTATTATTTTCATGTATATAATAAAATTCCATCATATCAGTTTTCTGTAATTCAATATAATAATTTTTCTTCATTTGGTCATGTGTAAGTATTTTTTTTTTATAGAATATTAGTCACAGTTAATGTTTATTGAACATTTTAAATCAAGGTTTTATCTTTTTATTTTTTGTTAATAAACCAAAGATAACACATTGGAACATATCAATATAATAATAATTTCAAAAAACATAAAATGTTTTACTAAAATGAAGGAGTGTCCAAAGGCAAGCATCCATAAAGAATTACAAGCGAACATTCATATAATCCAAAAAATCAACGTTGATATAATCCAAAAATTCAACATTGGAACTACATGAAGACCCTGATCTAAGTACAATATTCAAACAAAGATCTCCAAAAAAAAAGGATAATTACAGAGATTTCATGAAAACTCTTCATTATTTCCTCCAAAGATAGCTTTCGACAATTCCCCTCTCCATATCATCCATATGAGACAATAGGCAGAGTAGCTTGCCAGACACCTTGTTCTTGTGATGGCCAAAACATTCCTCTCCACACAACCAATAAAATCTATCACCTGCCTTGGCAACACAAGTATTACCCTGAAAGCTGTGAGTACAGAAGGCCAAACCTCTTTTGCTAAGAGACAATGAAGTAAAATCTGCTCAATGGTTTCACTACTGCACTTGCACATTAAACATCTTTTAACAACCACCATCTTCCAATGGGTGCTCCCATATGAACTCTGTATGAGCGCCTAAATTAAAACCAAAGAATTACAATGATTTAATAATCAAATTCAAAAGAATTTTACACTATGCACGTAGTTGATCTTCACATCTACCTGCACCAGATATATACATATAAAATGCCCTTATTTCTTTCTTGGGAATAAGAACTAACCACTTACTCCAGTTTGAACATTTTGATCCCCAGTCCATACATAGAAGACAGATGATTTTCTGAATAATAAATTATGTATTAATATGGATTATGGAGTGAAGAGTCTAAATCATGGTATTATATGATAAATTGTCTACTTTCCTCAGTTTTGTCTCCTTTAAGCAATAGCATTCAGACATGATAAAAAGAAAAGATAAAAAACATATATATAAGAATAAAGTAGAAACTCTTACCATCTTGGTTATTCAGAAATCAGAACCCACCGAGACCAGCTGAGTAAGGCAGACAAGTAACACTGTACTTGTATCAAGCACCTAAAGAATAAAACATCCTTGTCAACCTCATAAATATTACATCATGAATCACAACCTCTTATAACCCAAATCACATAAAAAAAACCCTTACAAGCGCAAGCGCACAAACACAGCTCAATTATAACAATAATTATTTCATACATTGAAGGTCATGCATTTTCCCTCTCAAAGCGGATGGGCCTTACAGTTATATGGGACCCACACTTTGTGAAAGGGAGAATGCATATATCGAGAGCATACAAAACTCAAATATAGTAAATTAGTAAATAATCATCTCATGTAACAGATATATACATCATCTCTCTAACAATGTACAGGCCTCACAATGGGACCTACACGACTAGAGAGATGCATAGGATAGCTTCTTCAACTATGGGCATCATTATAATCATAATCACTATCATATTATGACATACAAAGCAGCGTATGGTTAATGCCAAGTCCACTCTCTAATACTTTACAAAACAACGTTCAATTTTGTCAAATCTAACGAATTTGGATATTTTGAATCAGATCAAATAGAGAGTTTGGTTACTCCACAAAGTCCAAAAAAATATTGCAACATTTCCAATAGTATAATAATGTTTGCAATATTAATACTACGAAGTACAAACAATACTAGGTGTGGTTAAAAACAAAAAACAAAACAAAACTCAAAAATTGCGGACGGACCAATCCGGATAGCATAAAAGTTTGTTTGGTTGCCAAGAAAAGGTAGGAAAATCAAAGAAAAACACATATGAGTAGCACAATTCAACGACTCGGTCGGCTTTACATTGAATTGAAAATACTACGAATAGAGACTGAGGAAAATGAAATAAAGCCTATGTACAAAATGAGAGAAAATTCAGAGAGATAAAGATTGCTGAGATCTGAGAAAGAGAGCTTACCAGCTTGATCTACTTGATACTTCCTCTTCTAAATTATAATTCTCTTTGAGAGAGAGAGACAACGAAAACGAGTGGGAAATTATTATGAAAAAAAAAAAAAATAGATATGGGAGACTGGTTTTAATTATGGGCTTTTTCTGGGCCAAGAGTAGCCGATTATGTTATCAGTGGGTGCACTTTAGCATGCAACCCAAATTCTTTGATTGGGCTATTTGTTTAACACACTTCATCAGATACATTAGCATTACCACAACTTAGTGAATATATCAAATGGTTATTAGATTACTTCTCATCAAGGATTGGTGGTGGTCCATGTGTAAATGATATAATCCAACTATAAATTGACAAATATGCAAGTTATAGCAAAAATATGTATGAAGTGTGGTACTAGAATTATTTCAAAATGTGTCGCTAATGGACCCCATCTCTTGAGCCCACACACAACTCTGTCTATAAAATCAAATTACCACCTTTCAAGTGTTGACCAAGTCATCGGTGGTGACAATTGTGTCAGGGAGATAAACACCTTGGGAAGTTTTCTTAAATAATTAATATAACATATAGAGACATACTTTAACCCAAAAAGCCTAAACCCCAATGAGTATGTGCTCATTTATGTTATATTAACCACGCATTATTCTCATCATTATTCAAATGTCGAACTTCACTCACATGTATATACTCAACAGTCTCCCGCTCACGTGTGAGTCTCTGCCTCTTTGTGAACTTCAAGGCCTCTCCATGGGCCATGAACAAGTCATACTCGCTCCCCCTTACCTTATGGGATATTTTCAAAATCAACTCATGTACATTACACCACTAAGGCATGGGAGAATGCATATGTGGTTGGATTTTGACCCTACACGTGGAATGGTTGTGAGCAAAGGAAGAGGAAGCGTTGGCTAAAAGATCCTATTCTTGGTCCGTGCCAAAGGCGTGATTGCATTGGGAAGGAAGTAATTTATGCACCTGACATAGTACTCAAGCATTCACAAAAAGGGAGATAGTGACTTTTTAAGGTCAGCAGCTATAAGGATACCCCTTATTGGTTGAATGCATGTTGGACCACTTTAGAGACACGTGTATCATTCACAATACTCTTGATGTCCCTCTCAATGTCCAAGGCATGTTTCCCAAACAGTGACAAAGTCACCTACCCATGGGTCCCAATGCCACATTGGCGCAATCTCTATCCTCTAGTCAGCAGATAATATCACAACTGTGAAAAGGTTCAAAATAAGGAAATGATGACTTGACACTTGTCTTTGTACTCAGCCATATTCCTCAGATTATAAGAGAAACATGCAGCTGTATTTTAGGGTAAGAACCCAAATAGATATTTGGAGAGGAGAGTAGAAAGTTGATAAGATAAGAAGGTAGAAAACAATGTCTCTCTTTATGGAAGAACACCCTTATTGTACAAGAGTGACCTATTTTCCTCACATAATACAAATCTGAGTAGAGCAAGAACATTCCATTCTTGCTCAAACTGTGGTTTTTCATCCCTTTCCTAAGGTTTTCCACGTACATCTTGTGTCCTTTTTACATTCTTACAATCATTTTCTTCTTCTCCGACATGTGTCATGTCAAAGCTAGAATTTTTGTCACTTAGAAGCTTTTTCATGTAGATATACTGTTAGATAACTTATTTTATTCCCATATATAAGCTCAAATCTAACTTGCACGTACAACTCGTAATCCATAGGCCTCTTGTATGCTATCCATGGGAACCACGTGTCAACCCCGCACACACATCTAAGGGAACCACACACATCCATGTCCATGGGAACCTCGCAACACACTATTAGCAACATTTCCTTTGTTGGGATTTTTCTCCACGATCTTTGTGTGTGGGTCATTTAGGCTTGCTCTGTCCCCACTAGGTATTGGGACCATGAACACCTCACCACATTTGCTGCACACCACCATAAGCTTTGATACTACTTGTTGGGGAACCTCGCACCATTATGAAAATAGAGATTACAACTCTCAAGTTTATGCCAAACTTGAGTTCACAATAAATTGGATATACAACAAATAAAACTCAAGAAGTAAATACAATCTCACCACAAAACCCAAAAGCAAGATCTTCCTTTGAACACTCCAACACTCTATGGTTGTAGTACTCAAACTTCCAAGAGAACTCCACCAATTTATCTTCATTGTGTGTAGCTTGAGCAAAGAAAAATGTCTCATTCTTCTTTTTCACTCTCATGCCCTCTCACTATATATTCTCTCTGTCTCTTCAGACTACACCTCTCACTGAAACTCTCAACCTCTTAGTGCTTTTTGCTCATTCTATGAAACTCACACAATGGTCGAATGGCCTCTCTTTTTGCTTCAGCTCTTCCTTTTCTTTCAGCATGTAAAACACGCTTAGCATCACTTCACATTAAGGGTCCATTTGGTTCGAGGAGTAGAGAAATGGGAGGATAGAAAATGGAGAGTGGATAGAAAAGTGGAAGGATAAAAAAGATTTTGTTTTCTCTCATATGTGTTTGGTTGGGAGGGTAGAAAAGTGGAGGGATGGAAAATTCTTTTGTTTGGTTGAGAAGAAAAATGAGAGGATAGAAAATAGAGTTTGTATAAATTTATAATTATGTCCAAATTAGGTAAAACAAAAAATAACACATTATATTTTATTTAAAAATTATGTATGAATGATTACTTCATTAACCAAAAAAAAAAAAATTCAAGAACCAAAACTTTTTTCTCAAAAAAAAAAAAAAAAACCAAAACATTCGAGAAAAGGAAAAATGAGAACAAAAGAAAAGTATTTATAAAAATAAAAAAGTAGAAAGGATGAGAAGGAAAAAAAAACGTAAAAAAAGATAAGGATCAATACACAACTTCCCATAAAATAAAATAAAAAATTTTGAAAAAAGACCACATATGAATATGATATAGGACACCATTGTTTTTTTGAGGGGGTTAAATGTGTAATTCAAAAAGTAAACTCCTCTTGTCTCTTCTTTTTTTTCCCTTTGATTTCTATTTTATGTGTTTTCTGTTTTCTTTCCTGAACTGAAAAAAAGGAAAATATCATTTTCTTCCCTATTTTCCTCCCTCTTTTTTTTATCCCTTCTATTTTCACTCCAATCAAATGGAGCGTGAGAGAAGTTGGCTTGTCACAAGACTCACAGCTCACAAATGAGCATTGACAAATGTGGCAACCAAGAGTGCTGGATAGCCTGGACCCACACGGTGCTATAATGCACCTAACAAATTGGCCAAGTGAGGGTACAGGGTAAGCAGACTCTTATACCGCCAATGCCGAGAAGTCCATACTTGTGGATAGTGACAAAGACTTAAAAAGGCAAGTCATTGAAATGAAAGTTTTATGGGAATGAGCTGTCGAAACTTGAAACTAACTAGTCCTTACTCGTTTGTAGGGAGCAAAGACTTAGAAAAGCAAGTCATTGAAAAGAGAATGAGATATCAAGTTATACACTAAACTTGATTGTTAATGTGATTTTTTTTTTTTAAATCCAACCATTTTAAAAAGAAAAGACTAAAATTACATCTATTTTACCCGAATACCCCAGAGTATTCTCCTCTTTCACAGAGGATTGAGCCCCATGTGAGTGGGACCTGCCCTTCTGTAAGAGTAAGGGAATGTACTTTAGGAGAATATAATAATTTTCCTTATGTCTTTATAACTACTTCACATACATCTTCAAGAGTGCGTGGCTCTTATATGTTGTGACAGGCAAAGAAAACCAAGGGAATAAACCCTGTAAAACTCACTAGAATACTTGATTAGTTGGTTGATACACCAATTGGAAAATCAATGAAAGCCTTTTCATCTCTATTTGTAAACTCTTTCTTACTCTCCTTTTTAAGAGCCTCCACTACACTAGACACCATCACTCCAAGCCAATTTATCAGAGATGGAGAGACTTTGGTTTCAGCTAGTAGATTCTTTGAATTGGGATTCTTCAGCCCGGGTAGTTCGAAAAGCCGATATGTGGGAATATGGTTTGTGGTATCTAATGACACAGTTGTATGGGTAGCCAACAGAGAAACCCCACTTGAAAATCACCATGGAGTTTTAAAGGTTACCAACAAAGGAATTCTTGTCCTTCTTGATAGTACAAATACTACTATTTGGTCATCCAATACATCAAGAACTGCAGGGAATAAGATCAATAATCCAACTGCACAGTTATTGGATTCAGGAAATCTTGTTGTGAAAGATGGAAATATTGAGAGTCTTTTGTGGCAGAGTTTTGATTATCCTAGCGACACATTCCTACCAGAAATGAAGATTGGATGGGACTTAGTTAGTGGTCTAGATAGGTATATAACATCCTGGAAGAGCGCAGAAGATCCTGCTCCAAGTGAAATTTCAGCAAGGTTAGATCGTCGAGGGCTCCCACAATTAGTTGTTATGAAGGGAGACAAAATAAAGGTTAGACAAGGGTCTTGGAATGGCCTTACTTTTACGGGGATCCCAAGGTTAATGCCACAGTTAAGTCCGAATCCATTGTTAACCCATGAATTCGTGATGAATGAGAGAGAGATTTATTACGAGTGGGAAGTCCTAAACAATTCTATTTTCTTCAGGTATGTGTTAAATGTTAATATTATGATTAAATTTACTATTTTTTAACTGTTTATGTTTTTGAGATAATTGTTTCTAAATTTTTTTTTGAAATAATTAGTGATTTATCATGGTATCAATGTTTTTATTTTTTATTATTGTTTTATAATTTGACAATTACAATAATGGAGGGTATTAAATCCTAGTTCTCCTTGAGAATAGACAATGTCACGCAATTTACTTGCAATTTGCGACCAGTTGATTATATATTTATAGTAATAGATTTCTAGATACTGGGGCTCCAGGAATTGTGGCAAGTAGGCATGAGGCAACAGAGGTTCTCGTGATTGAAGATGTTATATATGTTGCTTTCGGAACTGATGTGAGAGAATGCAGATCAATACTACTATGGGCTATACAGAACTCTGGAGGAAAGAGAATTTGCATCCTTCACGTACATCAGTCTCCACAGTTGATCCCTTTTAGTAAGTCCTAGAATCTACATCTATATCTATAAATATATAGTGCATGTGAAGCTGTGAACACACAAACAACAGAAACACACACACACATATATCTGTCTGAATGTATAGGTTTATGCATACAAAACATGGAAGTTTTTATGGTAATTTAGTGTTTGCTGTTGTAAAAATTGATCTATTATAATTGATTATTCAGTACTTTATGACTTGTTGGAAATCCACTTGTTCGATTGTTTGCTGAACTCCAAATGACAAACTTGATAATGATCTGCCTCTTCATGATCACTATTCTAAAATTTATTACTAGGGAATATTTTCTTATCTTGACTTGTTAAACAAATACAAAAGAAACTTGGAAAAATAATTTGGATAATTTAGTAATATAGAATGTTAAATATTAGCATTAATACACCATGTTGAATATGTTAGTATGGATGTGGAAGCGGAAGCATAAAGTATAGAATACAAAAACACGAGGGTTACGTAGTTCAGCCTAACGGCCTACGTCTACGGAAGAAATCCTAAAATATTACATCAATAATATATTAGAGTGTAGTATAAATCCTGTGTTATAATGAACTATAACATAAGTATATATAGTAGGTTAAACCATAGACTAGAAAGATTTGGCTTGAGCCTATTATGTTGGGCTAACATATCTCTAACATAGAAAAACTGGACAATCAAACTTATATTTGGATGGGATTCTATAGTCTAAACTCATTATATGCTAATATAATGAAATATGGCTAAACAATCGATATACAATACCAAGTTGACGGAAGATTGTTCATTATGGAGAAATGCACATTTGTCTCGAATAAGTTTACTTTTCTTTCATGGTATTCAGTATTTTTAAAGAGAATTTATTTAACCCTTTTCTTGGTTTGCAGTGGGTGCAAAAGTTCCAGCAGGCAAGCTGAAGGAAAATATCGTAAGGGATTACCGGGAAACTGAGAGGAAAAATATGCATAAGATCTGGATGAATACCTTCTTATCTGTCGCCAAATGGGGGTATAACTCCTTCTCTTTTAGTATACATTTTTCTTGTTAATTTTTTCTGCTTGTGTTGGCTTGGCTATAAAAAATTTGTTCTCTGACAATCACTTCTAGAAATTTTCAAGTTTGGCATTGATAGTTTAAATGTCCAGTGAGTTCCTTTTGAGATTGCAAAATTGCTGAGTTTCTATTTATTTTGGCTTTTCTAATTTTTAAATCTAGGTACGGGCACAGATGGTACATACAGAAATGGACTGTATTGAAGAGGGAATAGTAGAACTCATTTCCCAGCATGAGATCAGGAAGCTTGTCATGGGTGCAGCAGCAGAGAAGCAATACAAGAAGTACAAACTGCATTGGAATTTTCCCTTTTTTTTTCATGCTGAATTCTTGTTCTTTGTATATTCACTGTGGGCATCTAATCCTTGCAGAACATGGATGTCCTTTATCCACTATCAATTTTTGTTGCTTCAGAATAGATACATGGTTAATAAGTCTTAAAGGTACAAGATATGGTCTGGATTTTGCAAAGAAGGCCAATGTTCAGACCATAAGGGGTTTGGAGAACTGAAGAAGAGAAC
This sequence comes from Notholithocarpus densiflorus, assembly GCA_030021035.2. NCBI lineage: Eukaryota > Viridiplantae > Streptophyta > Magnoliopsida > Fagales > Fagaceae > Notholithocarpus > Notholithocarpus densiflorus. The sequence goes on from JARYZH020000003.1 coordinate 12,194,962, forward strand.
ACCTTAATAAAACTTTTACAATTAGTTAGACTAAAAAATAAATGCAATCTAATAAATAAACAAAGAAAATAAATCTTGACTACATACACCAAGTCATTTGATATGCCTGTATGCTCTGGCTTTGGGATTTCACAAAAGGTAAGGACACTGATTGATAGGTTTAGTTAATTGAATTCATTGCAAAGATGGCTTTACTCTGGTTGGTGTTTTACAAGATTTTTTGCTATTTGTTTCCTGGTTTGTAGAAATTATGGTTTTAATTTGTGATGTTCATGATGATCAAGTAGCAAATGTTTTGACATCAACAATTTGTATATGATCTTGGAAAACTCAGAACATCGTTAAAGATATTAATATATTCTCTCAATGATGCAGAAAAATGATGGAACTAAAGTCTACTAAAGCTATATTTGTGTGTGAGAATGCACACGTCTCCTGTCACTCACAATTTATCTGCAGGGGCAACCTCATCCATACTAGGTTTGTTTGACTATTTTATTAATTACATTGCAGTTATGATGTGTACAATTGATACTAAAGATTACAAAATGCTTGATTAGTTTCTAATTAGGAAGATTGTACACTAGAAATTGCAAAAGTTCTTTGATTGTACTCTAGATGATTGTAACTTCAAATCCATATAACTGTCCTAATCCTATTATTAATGTAATTACTAAAACAAAACAGGGAATCAAGTGCAGACACCGAAACTGGAAAGGCAAACCCTTTGAGATCACGGTCTGTTTCTTCGGGGCAAAATAGGAACATCACCGAACTTGGACTATCTGTAACTCTGACTTCGTGGAGTGAGGGGAATGACTAAATTGCATTCTCTCCACCTTCCTGTTATTCAAGAAGCCCTTCTATTGTGGAGGCTGCATCTTCATTCCTGCAACCAGTCCAAGCACCTTATCGACATGCTCTTCTAATGGAGCTCTCAATTTTGTTGTATGTGCAAAACATTCATTTGTGGAGTGGGAGATATATATATATATATATATATATATATATATATATATAAACTCCCTCCGTCCCCAGTTTGTGTGTCCTCTATTCCATTTTGAGATGTCCCAAAATATTGTCCTGTTTTTAAAAATAAGAGTTATTAATTTACTAATGTTCTTATTATACCCCTATTTTATTTTCAAAACTCTTTGAAAAGAAAACTAACAAATATTTAAAAAATCAATCTAATTCGGACACCTTTTTAGTTGTCTCAGTAAGAATAACTCTTTAAAAAAACAAAAGTTGATAAATTTATTTAATGGTAGTTTTGTAAACTTATATATTTTTATAAGACAGACAAGACAATAAATAATGTTCTCTTAAAAAGTTTGACTTTTCAAACAGAACAAATAAATTGGGACGGAGGGAGTATTTGTTATGGAGCATGTGAACATTTTGATGTGTGACTTCAAATTGGATTTATCTATAGAAAGCATTTTTCCTTTCTCTTCAACCTTATTCTTCTGAATTGATCAATCAATAAAAATATGAAGGATTTGAAAATTATACGTTCATTGGATCCTAGCAGGATGGAAGTTTAGATAATACTCTTTATGAGCAATATCAACAAGCAGAAGCAGAGGCTGACAAAGAGACACAAAGGCGTCGGAAAGCTGAAAGGGATTTGGTAGAGGCTATACACAGGGTAAGTTGTTTTAGAAAATCTTGAACCTTTGCATTTATGGACATATTCTTTTACACTCTTTCAACTTGCATTTGCATGTAATATTAGTGGATTTTTTTATTATTTTCATGTTAAATTTGCAATCTTGGCCAAAATAATGTAGATAAATATCAATTCGTCAAAGAAAAAACTCTGCTTGCTGCAGAATAAACTGTTTCAGCACACTGCAAACTGGTACTTGTCTATCATATGCACTACTATTCTTGAAAAACATACCGATGTAAACATTAAGAGTTGAAAAATCTTACACAAATTTCCAATAATCCAATTAATAGGCCCAAGAAGAATCGATTCAGAGAAAAGAAATTGCGGAAGAGTTAGCGAAAGAGAGAGAAGAAGTTGCAGAGGTGAAGAATCAGAGAGACCAAGTCATGGAAGAACTCTGGATTGCCAAACAAGAGATAACATTGTTAAAGAACCATATTGTAGAGTTACAAAAGGAGAGAGATAAGTTTCAGATTGAGCGTGACAGTGCACTGAAAGATGCTGAAGTATTGAGAAGAAAACAAGCAGAGGCCTCTAGGCACATGCCTCAGTTCTTCTCTGAGTACTTACTCTCTGACATCGAAGAAGCTACTCATGGTTTTGATGAATCACTCAAAATTGGACAAGGAGGATATGGGAGCATTTATAAAGGTCGCCTGCATGAAACTGAAGTTGCTATAAAGAGGCTACAATCTCAAGGCTCACAAGGCCCCTCAGAATTTCGAATGGAGGTTTGTGTATTAGTATTTACAATTTGGTTAATACTAAAATCTTTCTCACAACATAACGGACTTGGTTTAGTTGGGCCAAAAGTTTGGCATTCTCTATCTCATTAACTAGTTGATTGTACGTATGTCAGGTTCGTGTATTGAGTCAATTGAGGCATCCTAATCTTGTCAGACTTGTAGGATCTTGCCCAAAAGTTTTTGCTCTAATTTATGAGTATCTCCCCTGCGGAAGCCTTGAAGATCGACTCATTTGCAAGGACAACAGTCCTCCATTATCATGGCAAACTCGAATACGCATTGCCATGGAGTTGTGCTCAGTCCTCGTGTATCTTCATTTCATTAAACCTCACAGCATCGTTCATGGTGATTTAAAACCCTCCAATATCCTCCTTGATTCCAACTTTGTTAGTAAACTTAGTGACTTAGGAATCTGCCGCATGATATGCCAAGATAAAAGTTCAAGTAACAACATAACACTGTGTCATCTAACTGTCCCAAAGGGTACCTTGGCCTACATAGATCCCGAGTTCCTTCAAACAGGAGAGCTTACAACGAAGTCAGATGTTTACTCGTTTGGAATCATATTGTTACAATTGTTGACTGGGAGATCAGCCTTCAAAATAGCAAATGCAGTGCAAAATGCCTTGGATGCCAGAAATTTTGAAGCCCTCTTGGATCCTTTGGCTGGAGACTGGCCATTTGAGCTTGCTCAAGAGTTGGCTTGCTAGGCCTTGAGGTGTTGTGACAAGAACCGAAAGAACCAGCCAGACACTACAAGAAAATTTGCTATTTTCAACGGTTGAAAACGTTGAAAAAAGTATTAGAAACCGTCGAAAAAAGTATTTTCGACGGTTTAAGTGACTGTTGAGAACCGCCACTAAAAACTATGTCGAAACTTTTTTTCTACACCCTATGTGACCGTCGAAAAATGTGATTCACCTTTATCAACAATTATTAAACGTTGAAATATTATTGAAAACTGTTGAAATATATGTTGTTTTGAGATAAATTTCAACAGTTTGAAACCGTTGAAATAAGTATTTAAAAAAAAAAGAAAAAAAAAAAAAAACTAAAGCAATACCCTTTGCTATGAGTGTCTTTCTAGTACCAGGAGGCCCATATAGCAAAATTCCCTTGGGAGGCTTCACTCCAATATTTTCAAAAAGTTGTGGATGCCTTAAAGGCAATTCCACCAACTCACGATTCTGATTTATGTTTAAGAAATCAACATAAATCAGTGAAAAATGGAAGACGATGGCTGTGTAACACCAAAGTACTTAACCCAACTTATTTATCCACCATAAAGCAAAAGTATTAGTATTAGTAGTTAGTACTGAAAAAGATGGCAATAACACTACGATCACAATGTGGGAACTCTAAATTTGTAAACTTTAATACATTGGTGGTGGTGAATATAGATACTCCTGCATAGTTTAGGCCTATGATTCAAAACCATCATTGCAGTCCAACATACATAGCTTAGAGAACAAGAATTGTATAAAAAAAGAAAGACAACCAAGAGGGTAACAGATTCACAGTTTAATATGTGTAGATGTAGAGCAAGACAAAAGTAATTTTCCTGGAAATTCTATCACCTGTACATTCTAATCATTACATATAGCAGTAATTTCATTCATATGACATCATAGTGAACCAAAGAATATTTAGAAAAGTAAAGAAGAAGTCACATGTTTACTTTGCACAAACCAAGAATTTTGGAAATCATCATCATGAGATCTGTTCTGCACTTGAAGCAAAGGGTGAATCAAAACTTGCAAGACATAGCATTTGACAGACTGCTGATAGCTCAAACTGTATCTACAAGAAGATGTATCCAGCCAAAATAGAATGAAAGTTCATACTTTCTCTACAAAACAGACTGATTTTTCTCTTCTATACACTTCCAACAACAACCTGCAATGGAAAATTAACCAAAGATTCAATAATTAACTGTGAATTATTTCCATAACTTGTAGAAGAGTTTCATCTCAAATATCAACATTGTACAGGCATAAGATTGAGCATAAAAAAATATATAAATTACCATATAGCAATAATACAAATACAGTAGTGAGTTCCCTAATGATCATCCCCATCCCCCCCAGAAAAAAGAAAAGAAAAGCCTGCCCTCCCCTCATCTCATAAATAAAGAAGGAAAAGGTGTTGCAGGGGAGATTTTGCCATGCCTATTGCAAGACATAACACATTTTCAACCATGACATTTTGTATTCAAAACATAGCTAGTAGCTGGAAAATTTATTGAACCATCACATATCCCCAAAACCATTTCTCTTTACCCTTTCTTAACAAAAAAATGGCAGCTTGAAATGTAAATAAAAAAGTGTCAAACAAACCTAACCATCCAAATATTACACACAAAAAAAAAAAAAAAAGGTAACAAACCCTTTACTTAAAAGAACAAGTAAAGTTAACAAACTAACCTAATTGGTAAAGTTCAGAAGAACAATCAGATTGAGCTAGCTCAAATGGGGCCATGTTTTTGAGTACTTGTGCTAGCAAACTCTCAACTCGATTAACTTGTGCCTTCAAGAGTTGTACATTAGCGTCCCTCTCCTTGCAGTGTCCTCAGATTCTTTCAATTTCCTTAGAAGGTTAGCATCATTCTCCTTACTTCTTTCTTCAGATTCTTTCAATTGCCTCAAAAGGTTTGCATCATTCTCCTTACGTCTTTCCTCAAATTCTTTCAATTGCATTTGGAGGTCACAAATAGTAGATGAAGAGGAACCCCATAACTCTGTAGGACTAATACCATCACCATAGCCATGAACACGACCATGATGTTCAGGTCCAAATACCTCTACAAACATTTCATCGCTGGACATTTGCAATACATGAAAAACAAGAATTCTTAATTAAATTATTAAAAGCAAGCAAGAATGACAGTTCTATTCATAAATTGACATACATATAGATATTTTACATATTTGAATAAATGTTTTACATATTTGTTCACTAACTATTGTCCATTAATCTATTTTTACTTTGCCCAAAATATTTGTCCAGTTTTAAAAGTCAATGGTTATTAATTTACTAATTTCCAAGCATACCCCTTCCATTTTGAAAAACGTTTATATGTTTCTTTAAAAAAAACAAAACACAAAATGATGTTCCCTTTAAAAGTGAAAGTTTATAAACTAGACAAACAAAACAGGACGTAAGAAGATGAAAGTTTCCATGCACATAGTTACTTCTAAACTTTCTAATTAAAGTTGACCAATTAATTCTCCTTCATCGCAATTTAATGGTGACATTAATTGCTTTCAAATAGCTATGAAACTGCAGAGATGAAGGCACTTAGGGACATACCGATAGGGCCACAACATTGATATAGAAGTCAACAAGTGTTGCTATCATCCACCTGCAAGTATTTTATCAAAATCATTACATTCACCTTACAAGTAAATGACCTTCACAGACAAACTTGAAAAGAGACATATTACAGACACAAGCATGCCAATTAGCTTTAGCTCAAATGGCATAACAAGGTTGCTGGTAAGGCCTTGAGTTCAAAACCCATTGCATGAGTAAAACATACCAATTTAAAAAAGAAAAAAAAGCTAAATGCAAAAGTTTTGCCAAATATTGCATAGTTAGTATACCATTTGAGAATGACAAAATTGTTGAAAATATACACATATTTGTTACAAAAAGTGAATGAAATGATTAATATATATATTCTTTTTTTTTTCTACTAGTTAGGTATTGGAGCCTTGACCTAAAGCTGACCATTTAAAAAACCCATTGAAAAGCTTCTATGATAACCCACCACCAGTATAGAGTGCTCCACTTAGCTTCTATTAGCACAGTCAGCAAGGCCATAAAGTATTTAGTTGGAAGCATAAGCCTGGAAGTTTTTGGAAACTTTCACTTTCAACACCCAAAGAAGATGGTTCTGTCACTAAGCATGCCGGCATAGAGGACACCAAAAGCATAAACAAGACAAAAACTTACTGCAGACTTAAACAAACTTTTAGTCCCCCCTCTAGCATTTTTCTAATCAGGTCATAACCTAAGAGGATGTCATTTTATAGGAAGATTCAGGGAGTTACTATTGTCTCTTTCCCTTGGAAAGGTATTTGGTCCATAAAGAATCCCAAGAGGGTGTCATTCTTTTCGTGGACAATAGCATTGGGAAAGATTTTTACTTTGGATAACCTTAAAAGGAGGAATTTGTCATTGTCAATATTAGGCGCTTATCCTGTTCCCAGGAAAAACTTAGGCAAGCCAGCAATAATCATGATATAAAGGCAAATTAACACAAAAAGTGCATGAAGAGCACCTTTTGCTGCTTATCCCTTTTGTCCTTTACAACTGCTGCCTGTCTTGCCTTCCATTGCCTATATTAGATGTCATACAAGGTTAAACATCAAATAACAAACTAGAAAAGCAACTGCCAAGGACTGGAATTTCAAGTTGTTAGTATTGAGGATGACCTATAGCTCTTCCATGAAAAAAATTTAGGATCAAATTGACATCTAAATTGGATCCAAACCAACACAGAAAACTGTTAGAAAACACACATTCAAAGCCAAATATACAGCATCTATGTCACAAAGCTTATATTCCTTCACACACCCATACGAGGTCTAAGTTGGGTCACCAGTTGGTTTTTGTTATCTGATTACCGACAACATATACTCAGACTTTCAAAAGTTAAATTTTAATTTTTTATTAAAATAATATTCACCACCCATTTTAGTTTAAGGATTTGTTATTTGTCAATTAGTATGTAGATATTCAATGCAGACATTGAAATAGCTGATTGAAGTATAAGAAGCCAAGCAGGCAGTAGATAAAGCATCTAAGTAGTAAGCCCAACTCCACTTTGCATCTTTGAAATTACTGGTGTTTTATTTCAAAGAAACATAATAAATAAATAATATGTCAAGTACAAAGACCTCCCCCACTTCTATACCCACCCTAAAAAGAGAGTTTTCATCCAGGTGTTTCTCTATAGGGCCTTTCTAAACTCTGAGAGGATGCCTTAGTAAGAAAATGCATGTAAAAGTCAGTAGCTAAAACTGAATAGGAATTCAATAGAAGAAGGTTTTAAATGCACCTACAAAGAAGTAGTTCACAGAAATAGAGGGCAATTAGTAACTTTAGATTGAAATTTTGACCAAAAGGGATGCAGAGGTCATGATTTTTGCTTAAATATATTAAGGTTCTCTCAAGCCGATCCTCAATCAACATTCTAATGTAAAAAAATATCTCACAGTCAAAGCACTAAGCCAATACCCATTGGTGAATTTCATTTGAAAATGTGTCAAATTCAAAAGTTCACCTATTTTCTAGGCAGCACATGGCCCTGTTTCAGCTCTAGTGACCATATAGAACTACTACAGATGCAAAATTTACATAAAACACTCATGAAAAATGCATCAAACTCTAAATTCCAAAAGACCATTGAACATATCCATTGTCCACAAGTTAGTTCCTGGAAATTCCATCTACTTACAACTTAAATCTAAACTATTAAAGCTATAAACTAATTATCCTCCACAAATCTCTTATTCTTTGTTTTCCTTTTAATTTATTTTTTACTCTTTGGGTAATTTCCACAAGCACTTGGCACACATACTCTATGTCTAGACTTGCACAGACCAGGTTATTTTTTACTCTAAATCAGAGTTGCCTAATGCCTAACACTAGTCCTCCTATGAGTAGCCTACAATTAAAGGAGATATTTGAAGCCAAAATAGACAAATTGAAAAACAAACCTAAATTACACAGTGACTACACTATTTGTTGGAAAAGTGACAATCAAGGCAGCTAGAAGAGCTAAATATCATTCTCTTCAAGGCAAAAATGTTCAAGAAGCTACCGAATAACAATAAGACGTGATCATAGGATTTCTCTATAAGATGTGTGAAGAAGAGTCTCACTTACCTGTGGTATTGGAAGAATAACTAGAATGTCGATACGAAGTATGACCTCAAGTACCTTCTAGCTATTGCCATAGCATTTGTATTCAACACATTTTTTCCAACTTTGCGAAGGTTCTCATCTATAAAACCAGTACGAAATTGCAGTTTAATAAACAATAATTCTAGATTTGCAGTTTAATTATACAAGTTATATATAAAAATTCCAAAATAAAAAACAAAACGTTTATGCTATCTATGGAAAAACAAAGAAATACAAAATTGAAGGTTAGGTTTTCAAGGAGAATGTGAAATTGGATTCATCAATGTATAGAAGATACCTAATCAGAGGTTTGGATAGGTAAAAGTGTGAATATATACAAGATTTGGATGCGATTGTACCAACTCGGAGAATCTGAAGCAAAGAGAAATCAACCAAAGTCAAAAACTCTGTTTGGTTGCCGAGAAAATAATAGAAAAACACAAGGAAGGAAGAGAGAGAGAGAGAGAAAGAACCTGTGAGGAGCTAAGAACCTGTGTTTAGGCCGAGAGAGATGTGAGCTATGAAAGAGAGCCTACAACGTTTTAAACTCTGAGTTTAAAATGAGCTTTTATACAATACAATAGAGTGTTATTGATTTCCAACGTTTTACAACCGTTGATACAAAATTTAATTTATTTTATCTACAGTTGATGAAGCTGTTGATAAAACTCCTCTTTTTAATATTTTTTAACCCCCTTTTGCAACGGTGCCTGAAGAAAAAAACTCAAGCCAAATACTTTTTAATATTTTTTTCAACAGTTATAATAAGTGTAGAAATAAGTTTATGAATTTCTTTATTTTTACTCTACAGTTATACTCAACCGTAGAAAATTAAGCTTTTATCTACATTTTTTAGTGACTGTAGATATAAATATGTTGAAAAAACTCAAGTTTGTTGTAATGAGACATTGGGCCAGATCATGTCAGGAAGGTACTTGAACCAATGAGGGCTTCATGCGGAGCCTCATCCAATACGCATGGAGCATTATAAGTTTACATAATATTGTTCATGTAAACCCTACACGCTGTGATGAGTGGATGCCAATGCATTAATGAGGAGAAGCCCAGTTAGCGAGTTGCATTTGGCGTGGACCAGGTCAGCACGACTTAATCCTTGTAGCCAAATGGGGTATTCAAGGCTTGGCCCTAGGGCAAGACCACTTAGGTCCTTGCCTAGGGCCCCAATATTAAAAGACCCCCAAAAAGTTAGTGTGAATAATTTTTTTTTTTTTTTTTGGGAATTAAAAGAAAACATGAGTTCTCTCACTCCAAGAAAGGTCCTAATTCATAAATTCATCAAGTCATGCATTGAATTTGTCTTTGTTTTGGCAAGTTGAGATTGTTAGGTGATTGTATTATTAAGTGAAGTCAAATATTGGTTTTGATAAATTAGATTACTAATAGTACTAGTTCTAGTTACAATTGTTTTTGCAATATAAGTTTTTTAAAATTAAAATTGATAAAATTCTAATAAATATTTCAAGGAGTTTAAGTGGATTAGTCATGTTATCAATTGAAAAATAAATGTTGGCAAATCTAAATATAAAATCTTAATTAGTAATTTGCATCTCAAAAAACAAAAAGAATGAATTTTAAATAAAAAATTATAATATAAAATATTAAATAAATGTTAAACAGAAAAAGCCCCACTTAAAATTGTTGTTTTAACCCTCAAATTGTATTTGGCCGGTCTTGGGGGTATCTAACTTAATCCTTGTATCTAAACAGGAACCCAATCATAGGAAACTGCACCATCTGATGGGAAGAAGTAGGAGAAGAATCTCCTTTAGGACTCCATTTCTGTACTTTTTAAGGGCTGCTCTGCTTTGCCCTCAAAGGATTTATAAAAAATAAAATAAAATAAAAATAAAAAATAATAAAACCATTGTGCTCTACTCTCAGGTGCATATTGAATAACTCTTCTTATTGCACAGATAATCTTATGGACAATTTGGTCATTCTAGAGAAATGTTTTTTATATGAGAATTTGTTAGACATCCTTTGTATGGTGAATGTTTGTCATTCTCTGAATGAGAAATTGTTTTTTGTATAAGTTGGTGGACATCTATTTTTTTTGATACCATTAAAGGGAGAACATCAAAGAAATACACACTACAAAAGAGAGGAGTTATGCCAGTGTTGGTGCATGGGCAATCTTGTTGCCTTATAAGCTACAGACAAAACCTGCCCCACAACTACTTTAGGGACTAAGTACACTATAGCAGTTAAACCACCCATCTGTAAGTGACTTATATCAGCCAAAAAGGTCTTTTCTTCACGGTCAGGAACTATCTTCCTTTTCAAAACTTGGGTAAGCCTTCTGTAAGTAATTGTTGGGGGATATTATACAAAGTAATAATGGAAGAACAAGGTTAACACAAAAGACAAACAGAAAATAAATAACTTGGAGGCACTATATCGTTTTCCTTAGACAATATTTGCTCCCCACACTTTTGTTGCTAAAGGGTTATCGCAAATTTGTCTCCAGGATACAACCAAGATGTTGGGTTCTATAGATAGCAATTCTGGAGAATGACCACAGGATTTCTTGTGTTTCTTGTGTTTCTCTCCAAAACTCTTAATTTTGTGAAGTTAGTTTTTCAAGAGAACATAAGCCTCTATTTATACCCATAGGATTATGTTTCATGAAAAGGCACGTATGTAGAGTTAGTTATTTATTTAAGTGAACATAAGCCTGTTTCATGAAAAGGCACATATGGAGAGTTAGTTATTTTTTAAGTAAATATAAGCCTATTTCATGAAGAGGCACGTATAAAGAGTTAGTTATTTTTTCATAATACGGTTATCAAAGATTGAAACCTCTTCAACCTTTCCGAATAGTCACTAGAAAATTCTGCAGAAAATTCTAGAAAATTCAGATTTCAAATTTTCACTTAGAAAATTCCAGAACTTGAATTTTCACTTTATGAAACCATATTCTCCAAACTCATCCATCATTATTACAACATATCCTTGTATATACCTATATATACAACAATCCCCTACTAGGTTGTAATAATATATGTCTCACTTGATTGATATCCTATCATGCATAATGGAAGGTGTCTTTCAACTTAAACCTCCCTTTAGTGTAATTGCTCAAGAAATCAACAGAGTTAATGGTGGCTTGGTGCTTAAACCAAAAACTCTTATGTGTTGAAATCAGAAACAACACACACATGAGAACATCCACAACACATTTAGAAATTCACTGTTGTTAGCACTATTATGGCATTGTGCTCTTCCCGGTTTAGTGAACATGTACAAGAGAAAACCCTTTTACTCTTGCTAGAAGCGGCACCACTCCTATGTTCACAAAGGTGAAGTTCCTTCTTATGTCCCTGTTACACAAACATTTGTGATTTATGAACTTCATTAAGAGTTTAAAACTCATCCTTAATTTCATCGTAACAGTCTGCACTAATCCATCCTGAATGAGACACAAATTTAGTGCTCTTACTAACCACGTATCAATAGCTTGTTGTTACCCATTAAACCTCTTAGATATAATCAGTTCAAGGTTGGGTTCCTACTATTGGTGATTCTCTTAAAAGAAGGGTTTTAGTCCCATTCCAATGGATGTTATCCTTACCAAGTCTCGAGACACACTTTGGTAAATGACCTATTTTATATATAGAATTACATAGGAAATAGACTAGTCCAACCACATTTGACTTGCCTTACGTATTCTTGTCTTAGACTCTTAAGTCTAAGTTCACATTGTATACAACTCATGTATACCATTTGCATTGTGGTTTCACAACTACAATATAAGGAATGGCTTACTATGGTCGTGGCCACGACACTTTATCAAAACCTTAGCCAATTTGTTTCCTTGTCCATTACCATTATAATCAATGCTCTCAATTCAATTCTATAGTAGAGTAAGAAATACACTTTATTTCTTTAATGCTTACACATAGCACCCCCACATGTAGTGATTATCTAACTAGACATAGATATTATCACTCACATCAACAATAGAATTAAACTTGAATATTCTATATAATAGATATTCATCACAATTAAGTACTTTCTAGTGATCAACCTCAAGTTTTAGAAACTTTGAAAGTCTACATACTGTAAAGGCAATGTCTAGTTTAGTTCCATACATGATACGCAATAGGTACTTAATTCACTAGCAAACTCAAGTTGTGCATCCGCCCTTCTAGTAATTTATTTATTTATTATTGGAATCAGAGTGTCTTTGCTTCTTTAAAGATATTAAAATCTAAGAAGCAAGTTCACAACACTAATCTCAACACAATGAGATAACACAATTCCCAATAGAATGAGAAATCACTAATCTCAACAAAATGAGATAACATAAATCTCAAAATGAGATTAATATAGTGCACATCTCCACTATATTTCTTTTACTTGATTCTCATTCATAAAAGACTTACATTTAATTAATTAGAGAAGTATAAACTCACAGGTCTTTCAAGCAAACTTCCTTACCAAGATCACTTTTAATAAAGTCACTTCACATCTATATGATGCATACTCAAATTATATGTGGAGACACAATCCAATATTTCATTATTGATCCTTGAATGTTCAATTAATAAACTCACTTGTACTCTCTTTATTTCACAAAGAGGTACTTTCAAAATAGGATCACAATATGTGCTTGTTTAAAATCGAGACATCTACCACACATGGCAGAATTTAATCACAATGAATTTAACATCCCTCGATGTTAATTCTCAATACCTTTATCAAGCACATCTTTGATGCACATTAGCATTCTTATGAGTCCATGACTCGTTTAAGAGTTATACCCCTACACTTTTTGGATATCATAATTCCACAATTTGAGTTTCTAAACCCCACAATTTGGGTTCTCAACCATTCCAAAATTCACATATATACACACACTATAATTACATATATCAAAATGTAATAATAGAATATAGTGAATTTCTTTAAAATTATATGAATGGTTTTAAAGATATCAAACTAATAACACAAATAGTTACTAGTGTATAGATATCAAAATCTATCTTTTTCCCTTTGTTTCAAACCTTTTACTATTAACCTTAGACCAAAAGATTTTATACCTTATTCTAATACCCACTTACAACCAATTGGTTTTAAAACTAGAGGTAGATCCATTAAGACCCAATTATTATTAAATAATATCGAGTCTATCTCATCATTAATAGCTTTTACAATAGAAAACTACATCTTTTTAGAAGCACAAAACTTTCTAAAACTTTAGGATCACTTCCCTCAAAGAATATCATGGGTATTTAATTAAGACTACACTTTTATTACCTTTAACAAGGTAAACAAGAGCTTCACATGAAATAAAATTTGGATTAAAATCCTTTTTATTTCTCAAACTTTGACTCCACCTTTGTTCACTTGATGAACCACATTTAAATCTTTAATATCACTTAATGTGATATTTAAGATTGAAGTCATTTACTCGTGTTTAAGTAGGTATCAGGGTATCCTTGAAATCATCTTTGAATTTAAACTCAATAAATTCAATATCTTTTGATTTCAATCTTATATTAGACATTAAGTCTAATAAACTACATACCCTCAAATTTACTCAAAACTTACATATACACTTTATATAGCTCTTTGACTAATTAGTCCTCTTTGGTCTATCATTTACAAAAGGTTAAACACCCCCACAGTTTAAAATGATAAGCATATGGTCACTTTCTCATTTCATAACACATATGAAATACTTTTGAGATGAAACTCTGTTATGCACATAGCATACACTAAGCAAAGCTTCTTCCCATTGATCAGATAGGAACTTAGCTGATTGCACTCAAGTTTATGGCATTCACCATATCAAATAGAGTTCTCTCTTTTGACCAAACAATTTTATTAGGGTGTATAAGGGACTGCACTTTGGTGTATTATGACATGTTCCTCACAAAGAATAATATACATTTAGAAATATTCATCATTTCTAGTTAATACACCATTCAATTCAAATCATCATGCTTATATAAATTATATCATGCTTTGAGATAAATTTCAAGAATTTGAAATTTAAAAGTCTCAATCTAGCATGCAAGCAAGCTTAGAATCAAATCAGTTTTCATCTTAGGTAAAACATTTCTTTTGAATTTTTTTGGAAGGGTTGGACTCGCATACATGTGACTCCCCTATTTGTCAAGATTTTCCATGCCATAAGTGGTTCCAATATATGTCTTTTTGTTGCAGGCATCTCATAAATTTCCTTGTGGGTATTATTTATTAAAATCTAGTAGTATTGCATTAGGTACTTCCTCTGCTTGCTTTTACACCAATATCACAAAGCAGGATTATGCTTATAGTTGTTTCATTAACATTGCTTTATTTTTCACACTTTAACTGGACCTTATATCCTATTTTGGAAGAATTGATCTTTTGCTCTTTTAAGTCTGATAACATGAGAAACTCAAATAAGAAAATGATCTAAATATGATCAGTTAAGTTGAGCTTTTAGCATAATCCATCCAAGTCCCATACCAATAATCTCAGGACTTTCCTTTTCCTGCATTTTCTTGTCAGATAAACAGAAACTACGATTCTGAGCAATCAATTTGCAATTCAAATTATTTACAAAAGAATGACAAAATACTTATAAAATTCAACAAACTTTGGAGTGGTAACTGGGTAAGCAACCAAAACATGCCAACAAAACTCATGCACCCAAAAGATAATTGATATAAAAGGAAGTACTATAACTATAAGCAAAAATTTTGATTCAAACCAAGGTGTTACCTGTTAGCCCACATAGAAAAAAAATAAATAAATAAATCCTTCAAGTTTAACTAAGAAATGGGCAACCCACAAATGAAATTCCAACCAAAAGTAGCTCACTACGTAAGCACAAACAAAAACCAAGAACAAACAGATAGCAACCAAAGTCAAAACCACATAACAAGCAGTTTGAAAAGAAAGAAAAGCAAACTAGAAGATGATATGAAACTAAAACAAAACAAGAATAAATAATTAAAATAAGTAAATAAATAAAGACCCTTCAACTTACCTTTCTTCATAACAACATTTGAGAATTGGGAGCATGAGATCCTTGACTCTCTTTCTCTGTATCTAGCTCTAAACAAAGTGTTGGGTTTGGCTCTCTAAAGTCTACAGTAAGTAAAAAATAATGTGAGAATTTCAATAATAGTAATGATTGCGGGGAGGGATTAGTTGAACAAACAGATACAGTTCCCAAGATGAACTTTGTATTCCGCCCATAACTATTACTATAACTATTAAAGTTTTGGTAATTGAAATTAAACAATATGACTCCTACTTACTTACAATGGGGATTATAATAATATCCTATAGCCTGTGCACGAATCACAAGGACAACCCCACCCAAATCACTCTCTCTCTCTCTCTCTCTCTCTATGGACTTTGGCTTCAACTTCAACCAGCTCAAGAAGGCTTAAAATCCTAATTTTCAAGACATTATAGGCAAACCTCTAGTATCTGCTCCATGATAATCGTCTTTTACCTTCAGGCTAAGTCTCCAATGTAAGCGAGATTTGAATTGAACCCAATACTTTACCAATTGAGCTAACTAGAAGCCACGTAAATCTTGCTTCACACAAGCACAATATATCTCCCCATTCCCTTAAACTAGTTATACCCACTTCCAAAATCCTAACAAAAAACAACCCATGACAGTCCAAAACAAATAATCAGCTCCCCTCTCTCACCTTTTCCTATATGGTTCCAAAACAACACAAGCAATCACCCACCCACTCTCCACTCTCATCACAACAACCATGAACTTTTGATTTTCACCTTCCATACAATCCAAAGTAAAACACTATTCATTCAAAGCATTTAACAAGTTCAGCTAAAGTGACCATAATTCAGATTCCTTAACTAACACATGGGATTTTCTCAAAAACTCTCATGTCTAAAAAAAAGAAACATAAAAAGTACTTCATTTTTCAGCTCTAGAGTTTACACTCTTTCCCACTCATGTTTAGTTCAGTTCCAATCAAAAACAAAAAGACTCACCTGTGTTTGGTCCCAAAGCGGCGGGTCGGGTCGGGTCGGGTCCTTGAGGAAACAAAAGGCTAAAGGTCAAGACCGTGGCGTTGAGGTTTGAGGAGAAGTGGGTGAGTCAGAGCCAGAGTCATGAATGTGTCTGAGAGGAGTTGAATGAACAAGGAAGAAACAGAGAAGAAAATATAAAATGCAATAAGTAATATTTCACAACTGTAATGCACTCACATAATAATAATAATAATAATAATAATAATATTAGACACCTCTATTAAAAATGAGCTTAAAAGTACAGCTCAAAATAAGAAGAAGGAATGGGTTTTAGTCCTTGTTTTAAAGACTGGATCGGTCAAATAACTGAAAAATTTTCTAGTCTTTTGTTATTATCAGTTAAATTGAAAATTTTTATACACCAAAAATAATAATTTTTGAAAATTTTTACGATTGAATTGTCGATTTTTACCAGACCATATTAGGCTCCAGTTTCCAATGGAACTGACTAATCCAATCTAGTTTTTAAAATCATGATTTTAATGCTCGAACTCCTAAATTTTTTGTATTTATATACCAAGTAATTATTATAGTGCAAATAGACAAGAAAAAAAAACCATTAAAAAAAAAAAACATGTTCAAATTTGGTTCAATATTTCTTATTCAATAAATTGGAGTTTTTCTTATAAGTTGCCTTTTTAAAAAAAGACACTAACTACTTAATTAACCTATTCTTTTTCAGTATATAATAAAAATTATGATTTTTTTTTTTTTGTTTTACCTTTTCACAAATATATACTAATAATTAACAACTAAGTTTTTAGTTGAAATTATATTTTTTGAGTTAATTAGATAAAAATGATTTTCGTTTATGAGCTTATAAAAACTATATTCAACAACCTTGTATTGTTAATAATTATATATAATTTTACTACAAAATATATCATTTATATTATGAATAAACTACAAATAATATTTTGATATCTTATGAATTTATTTATAAACTTACACAATCCAATTTTAAGTCTATATAAGTATATTTATACATATAAATATTTAATATTATACTTATATATACTTTAATGGAGTCTCATACTCACAAGCTTGTTCATAAGTATATTATCATATCTAACGGTCAAATCTAAATTTAAACTTGAACTTGACTCATTTACTAAATGAAAAAAATAAATAAGTTTTTTCCTAATCAAACCCTAAGTATTCCTTCTAAAAAAAAAAAAAAAGACCCTAAATGTTCATAAACAACTCACTTTATTTATAGCCTTATTAAGACAGACCATCTAAGTTTGTTAATTTATGTGAATTTTTGTTGTATTCCTAGTTTTATTGGTTTCATATAGATAATTTTTATAAAAAAAAAAAATCCTAAGTTTGATATAAAATTCCATATGTGACTCATTCTTTTTCTGCTTATTTAAAAGACCTAGTCAATACTAAAAATATATTTCAACTACGAAAATAGAACAACTGGGGATCCCCGTTAGAGATTAAACAAAAAAGAATCTTCTTAATAATTTGGGTTACAAGGACAAAAAAATTTTGTCTTTTAGAGCCAGCCCAACGTGCGACGGGAAAGGCCCGCTTTATTATTTGTCTATGAAAATATGACTTTACTTTTTAAAAGGAAAAAAGAAAAGATCTGAGTTAGTCCACAGAGGACTCTCACAAAGTACCAAAGATAGAGAGGCCTTTGGATTGGGTTAAGGGCCCCTAAACTTTGGGGTGCCCCTAACGAATTCCATATTTTAAGTTTCTACCAGAAAATTTTAATTAAAAAAAAAAAGTTAGATTATAAAAAAAAGAAGGGAAAATTATATTTTAAACTCTATAATATTAGATGTAATTTAATTTTAAAAATAATAAATTACACTTTCCAGTCATTCTCTTTTAATGGGGATTGATAAGGAAGAAAAATTGTTTTACAAAAAATTATTTACTAACTCAAATGATTGAATTAAATTTTTTTTCAAGTGAATCAAATGGATTTCATATGTCTCAATCAAAATAACTTGTTAGGAAGGAGAGGTTGGAAAATAATATTTAAATTAATGCAAATATATCCAACAATTATGAAATTGAAGAAATTTACTTGCATTAATCAAAGGGCGTGATACAAGTTACTCTTATTTACATTAAAGTAAAAGGCAGCAAAGAAATATAAATAAAGAGTAATGCTACGTACACAAACTCTTTTACAATATTTTTACAAACGGCTAATGTGACTTTAACATTTTTCAAATAGTTATTGTAAGTAAAAATGTGATGTTAGTGATTGGCCCATATTAAAACTAGTAAGAATTTGCCACATCAATAATTTGTAAAAATGTTGTAAAATAGTTTGTATTTGTAGCATTACTAATAAATAAAACTACAAAAACTGCACTATTTATAGCATGAATAAAAGAAGACAAGTTGAAATAGTATTGATGTTGACACTTGGTACTTAATTAATTCCACAACCGAAAATAGCGCAATTAACATATTTATCAATGATAATAGAGGATTATCATAGATACGAGAAAAGTCCTTTTAAATTGAGGGAAAATGGACCCATACCATTTTAGAAACGAAATCACATCACAAAATGACAAAATCGAATGCTAAACATAGATTTTCAATGCATCCTATGATCAAATCAACACTTAAAAATTAAAATAAGTACAAACAAGAGTGAAACCCAAAATACTAATTAAAAGACGTTGAGAGAAGGAATGTACGAGTAATTATTAAGTACTCTCAAAATACGATAACACGATACTTCATTCTCTCATTAGGGATCCAACTAATTAAACTCATAGTGGTGTTCACGATAAATATAAAATATGAGAGCACTACGTCACCGTACTCTGAAAATTTCTAATAATTTTCTCGACAAGGAACATACTCTCCAATGTCACCTAGAAGAAGATTGATGAATGGACAAAATTGCACAGGTCAACAATATATGGCCGGAGCTGATAATCAAATGGGTTATAAAGTATAAACATATGGACAACTTTTCCCGCATGTGCATGCACGAAGCTGTGGGCTCCAAATTTGAACTACTCTGCTCTCAGGAACATGCAAAATGAGAAGGTTTTCAACAACTTATGGATAATCTACTAAACAAAAAAAGTTGGAACATTTTAAAATTCAGAAATTGAAAGCTAAATAACAAAACTATGGGAGAAATATGTGGATGTTGACTAATACCATAGAATTCAGGTTTTTTAGAGAAGATATCTTATGTTTCACAGTTCACATACATGCATATAGTTTCATATTATTATAATTTATAACGTGCACATATTATAACCAAGAATGTATATATCCGATACATAAAATTATTATTAAAATCGTTGAAGAGTTAAAAGAATTTATTTGCTATTAGGTATCAACTAAACAAGTTATATTTTATATTCAGTAAAAAAAAAATTATAGCAAACTAATAGCCAAAGACCAAATCAAAATACTGATAGTCACGCAAGGACAGTCTGGCTCTGGCCTAAGCTGCTATGCCTCTTCTAAGCCAACCTACAATTTAAAAGCTTAAAAATGTTGCATGGCTTAATTATTTCTTTGTAAAAAATATAATTTAATTTGGACCAACCATCCCACCTACTCCTTCGGTATTTTATACGTTTATCATTTCTATATCAATATTATACATCCTTCTAGACTTGATTATCTGTTTCACATAGATTTTGGTAACTTATTTACTAAAGGCGAAACGAAAAGATAAAAATTCACTTATTTTTAAAAAGGTTAACTTTGTTATTTACTTAGTAAAAGGTGAGATAAAAAGCAAAAAGAGTTAACATTTCCAACACTAGTTTGAGAGGTTATGTTTTCATGTATCTTTATCATTTGGTTTGAGATAAGTAAATAGAATAAGAATCTTACGTATTATATTATATTAATATTAATGAGCTCTAAATCCAAATATTATGAGTTATAATTCAACTTAAAATAAAACATTAATCGTGACATGGGCTTTCTTCATTTCAAGTAAAAAGACACTAATCATGTTTCTTAAAAAGACCGACTCTCTCTCTCTCATTTACTTTCTTTGGGCCTTGCATTTTTTGATAGGTGTTAATTAAATAATGGACACACCCATTTTGGGCTTTTTTTTTCTTTTTTTTTTTCAGAATCCAATTAATGAATGCTTAAAGTATACATTAATTATCTTTTTTAAAAAAAAAATTTATGAAAAATTAAAAAATTTGTTAAAAAAATTAGTTACTTTTTCATTTTTCTAAAAAAAAAAAATTCTTAAAACGGTTTACTAATACATAGCTTAACAGTATAGGTTAATAAAATCATTTTTTTAAACCCGGGTCAATGTAATAATGGATAATAAAGTGGCAGACCCATTTCAGCTAATCTGGGCTTTTACTTTGAGGACTGCCAATCATTGTAAATTTCCATGAATCATGGTCCACAAACACTTATGTAATTACTTTGGGCCTTTTTTCCCTAGGTTTTAATGCAATAATGGACACACACTCACTTACTTTGGGCCCCTTCTTTTTTAATAGGTATTAAGGAGAGCAATGGACAATAACTTGTAGACCCAAAAATAGGCAAGGCTATGTTTAGTTTGGCTTAGACTTGGATTTTATAGGTTGTTTGTTAGATTGTTGGCTACGTTCGGTTTCTTATATTTGGGTCCGTTTTGATACAGTTGAAAATTGAAAATTGAAAATTGAAAACACTATAATAAAATAATTTTTAAATGTGTAAATAGTGTTGTGGGACCTATTTTTAATGAAAAAGTTGTTGAAAAGTGAAGTTCGTGAGTCTTGTGAACAGTACACGGAACCCACTTGTGTGGCTGAAAAGTGATTGAAAAGTCAAATTGTGCGGCTAAAAAAAAAAAAAAAAGCTGAAAACGCAAACACCCAACGTAGACGCGCAAACCAAGCGCACACTTGATTGCAATCTTGAAACTTAATCCCAAAAAAATTCTGTTAATTGGTTCACGTGGAAAATCATTTGTATTTCTTGTAATTCAGAATATTTATATGAACAAAAATTTAATTCAGGAAAATATATCTCAGATGAAATTTTTTTAGAGAAAAAAAAAACCTCAAATGGGAAAACATACCTCAAATTAAAGCTCTATACAAAAATTAAATCGGAAAGCAACTAATTTGATCTAAAAATGTCATTTAAAAAAAAACAATGATTGATCAAAGTCGATCAATGGCATGTAAAAGTCTAACGTACATTTTAATTCCAACAAAAAATGTTAAGAGAGACAAATGGATTTGAAACTATTATCTTTCATTGTACTCTCACTTTTCTTTGTTGTATATATAAATATACAAGTATAGGTTGTAATTTACATGATCTTACTTTGATAGTAGCATAATAAAGAGAGAGTTTTAAAAATTAAAAACTGAGTTAGTGGCTTGCTTGAACAATGTCACAATGTTGATCAGTAAATGAATTCGTAGATCGGAAAATGAAGTTAGTGAATCGGTATTTTGGTCAAGCAAATACGAGCGAGATACACATAAGCACGAGCAAGAGCTGGTTCAATTGTCGCTTGAGTAAGATGGTAAGTCTGCCCAAGTGAGCTCATTCTCGCTTGATCAAGAAAGTTGCAAAATGTGTGTTCTGCATAATTTTGGAGGAAAAAAAAGAAAAGAAAGAGAGGGAAAGGAGGCTTCTTCTTTTTTCTTTTTTTTTGGGTCCCTAACGACTAGTATCAACCAAAACAACATTTTAGAGAATTTATATCAATCATAGTGTTATTTCAGATTAACATTTTCAAATGCAACTTTTCATTGATCACTATTCATCCATATTCACTTATTTACACATTTCGATGAATTTTAAAGCTTTTTTTATAGACTCAGCGAACCATTAGAGTTAAATTCACAAATTCTCTAAAATTGCTATTTATATATTCAGTTTTAGTTAAATAAATATCCTAGAGGTGATTTGCTTATAGCATATTAGCAAACTCAATCAGTGGAAACAAATATCATCTTGAGCAAAAAGATTTGATTGGTCCTCTACACTACTTCAATTTTAAGTTTTACATTGATAAACTCCCAACATTCTTTCCTAATATTTCCTACGTAAGTAGAGTTGGACACAGACATCTATCTCTCTGTCAATGCTGCATGTCCAACTCTTACGCACAACATCAACCACAGTCCCAAACCCAAAACCCAAATGCATTCTCTCCTGCCTTCACTCTCACTCTCACTCTCACTCTCACTACACCAATGTTCCACCACCACAACCACAACCACAGCCACAACCCAAATCCTCCACTCACTTACACACCCTCTTAGAATCACTAATCAACCAAAGCCCACCTCATACTCTCTCCTACGCACCCATTTTCCAGTTCTTAACTGGCCTCAACCTCTCCAAACTAGGCCAACAAATCCATGCTCACTTAACCCTTCGTGGCCTCAAACCCAATTCCTACCTAGCTGCCAAGATGATAGCTATGTATGCAAGTTCTGGTCATCTTAACACTGCCATGACTCTGTTTCAAAAAACCCATCACCCAACTGTTCTTTTATACAACTCTATACTTCGTGCTTGTGCTTTATATGGGTATTCAAAAACAACCATTGATTTATATTTCAAAATGAACTCTCTTGGAATTAAAGGTGATAGCTTTACATACCCTTTTGTGCTCAAGTGTTGTGCGGACTTGTCGAGTAGTTGGATGGGGAAATGTGTTCATGGGATGAGTTTGAGACTTGGGTTGTTGTTTGATTTGTATGTTGGGACTTCCTTGATTGATATGTATGTGAAATGCGGCGAGTTGAGGGATGCTCATGTGGTGTTTGATAAAATGTCTGTAAGAGATGTTTCGTCTTGGAATGCATTGATTGCGGGCTATATGAAGGATGGGGAGATTTGTGTTGCTGAAGGTTTTTTTAGAACAATGCCGTGTAGGAATATTGTTTCTTGGACTGCTATGATATCGGGGTACACACAGAATGGATTAGCTGAGCAGGCATTGTGTTTGTTTGAGGAGATGTTGAAGGAAGATTCAGAGGTAAAACCTAATTGGGTAACTATAATGAGTGTGCTTCCTGCTTGTGCTGAGTCTTCGGGTCTTGAGCATGGGAGACGGATTCATGATTTTGCTAGTAGGATTGGTTTGGACTCGAATACCTCTGTGCTGACAGCACTTGTTGCAATGTATGCTAAATGTGGAAGCCTCACTGATGCTCGTCAATGTTTTGATAGGATACGTGAAAAGAATTTGGTTACTTGGAATACGATGATAACTGCTTACGCTTCCCATGGATGCGGAATGGAATGTGTATGGACTTTTGAGGACATGATCCAAGAGGGTATTCAACCGGATACCATCACATTTACTGGATTATTATCTGGATGTGGCCACTCAGGTCTTGTTGATGTTGGCTTGAAATACTTCAACTGTATGAACACAGAACACTCCATTAAACCAAAAGTTGAACATTATGCTTGTGTTGTTGATCTTTTGGCTCGTGTAGGGCGACTGGTGGAGGCAAAAGAGCTTATTGATCAAATGCCCATGCAAGCAGGACCAAGCATATGGGGTGCATTGTTGGCTGCTTGTCGGAGCCACTGTAATTTGGAAATTGCAGAAATTGCAGCTAGAAAGTTGTTCGTCTTGGAACCAGAAAATAGTGGAAATTATGTCCTGCTTTCAAATATGTATGCTGAAGTTGGCAAGTGGAAAGAGGTGGACAATATGAGATCTCTTCTAAAATTTCATGGCATGAAGAAAAGTCCTGGATGCAGTTGGATGAGGTAAATGGGAAAGCCTAGTTATTTCTTGGTGGAGCTGCATCTCACCCTCAAGCGAAGGAAATTTATATGTTATTAGGAGGCATTGCCTGACAGGATTAAGTCAACTGGCTAAACACCTGACGCTAGTTTTGTTTTGCATGATGTTATTCAAGAGTAGAAAGAAAATCCACAGTGAAAAGTTAGCCATTGTTTTTGGGCTTTTAAACAGCAGTCCTGCTGTACTTTGTGTGACAAAAAACCTTCCAATTTGTGGAGATTGTCACACAGCCACCAAGTTCGTATAAATAATATATGGAAAGGAGATAAGATTTGCCTACCATGACCTCTTCCAGACCTTGTAAAAGTGGGAGCTTTGTACACTAGGTACGATGGGATAATTTTGAGGGATGTGAATCAATTTCATCAATTTACTGATGTGTCCTGCTCTATGAGGATTATTGGTAATTAGCATGTTAAGAAGCAAGCCAAGTCCTTAGCTTCTTATGCATTTTCTATTTCCTACTTCTCTGGTGATATGTTTGAATCATATCAGGATGCTTTTGCGCATCTTGCACCATATTTGAATATGAAATTCAAACTTTGACGTGGATGTCCAATTGCCAAAGGGAATTCTAACGCCAAAGTCCCAAAGTAGCTATGCAAAATTTCAAAAGTTTTGGCTTCAAGTTGAGCATTTTTGCTTTGGGAACTCATGGATTTCTTGGATGCTGGCTGAAACCATGGCCTCTACATTCAAAGAGCATTTTCCACATTATGTTGCTAATGGTTTTCAGGTATTGGTAGTTCTCAAACATCAGTATCTGGATTTAAGTAAATGATCTTATCTCTGGCAAAATTTCTAATATTGTTTCTTTCATTCTTTGCTACATTAGCCTGATCTGGTGGCTTGGGAACATATGCATGGAGTCCACATCTTTTATCTGTATCTTACACTCAAGAAGGTGACACTTGAAACCCAAATCATTAGTTATTTTCGTACTATCTAACAAGTGTGCAGACTTCATATTTTTTGGAGTCCACATCCTTATTTGGATCTTACACTGAAGAAGGTGTCACTTGAAGACCATCCTTAGTTCTTTCGTAATATCTAACAAGTGTGTTGCTCTAGAAATTTTTTTTATAAAAAATAAAAAATTTAAGGGGGAGGATTCTTTGTCTTGGTTTGTCAAATTATTTGATATCTAAAAGAGTATCAAAGGTTGAATATTAAGAAAAGTTTCTTCAGGCCATGGCTCCAAAATTGCATTTTAATCTGTTGGTGAATACAGTAATTTTCTTTATTTTAGATTAAACCTTTTTCTTTTACTTTTCTATTTTTGTAATGCTTTTCCTTTTAGTTGTTCCTCTTTAAATTTCCTCTATCTTGAGGTTGACGAGATGAATTAAGATTGAAAGCATTTTATAGGTTCTGCTAATAAACTAGAACATCTCCTGATGTCAACACTAGGAATTAAGATCGAAATATTTTTTGCGCCTTGATCATTCTAATCGCTGCTTCAATGAGTTCTAGCAACTTTTTTTTTTTTTTTGCTTGAATAAGTTCTAGCAACTGAGGATCAAATGGCCAAACAACAAAGTATGGAGAGACAAGCAAGGGCAACACCAGCAGCAAAATTTATATCTCAAGCAAATGAAGGTACAACAATCATTCCTGCCTTTGAATCCAGTTTTGGAAATATTTTCAGCAGGGGAGGGCTTTTTTGCAATGCTGAAGTGCCCAAGTGGCTTGCAATCAGTGAAGGTGAAGACAGCAGGAAAAGCATAGAAGATCTGATTGATATATTGACAAAGTTGTCACCATCGCCTACTTATCAGAGTCCATCAAGAAATGCCATAGACGTCCGTCACCCGAATTTACTTGCTTTGTACAAAGATCGTATGTAAGGTACCATACCATCTCTTTGTTTGTTTGTTAATTACCCCCAAAAACTTGCTGTACAAGGCTTGTATGCCCAAATACCTTAAAGCGGGGCAAAGTTTGAATGGCTGATAAATATATAGTTACAACCTTTTATGGTGTGGCTTGTGGGGATGGATGAATGCAACTATGTAATATCCCTAGATTTCATGGGGAATAACTAGAATATTCCTTGCTTTGTTTTTTCGGACTCTGTCCTTTCTCATCATTTTTGTTAGTTATCAATCAATGAGACTTGTAATTCACAATTAACAAACAAATTGCATTGATACTCCTTAAAACAAAAACAAGAACAAATGAATTGCATTCAGCTCAGTTAACAAATGCCTTGGTGGGCTAGTAGATCTGTCATTAGGTATAAAATTTTATCTCCTAGGTTTGAAGGAAGTTTCTCTAGAAAGAGATTACAAAAGAAGATTCAATGTCTCCCTTATATCTCTTTGTTATGGAATTGGAAGTGTTGATCTCTAGGATTAAAAAGGCAGCAACTGCCCAGCGATGGGTTTAATTTTGAAAATGCGTAAAATCACAGGACTTACTCATTTCTAAACAAATTACAGTGGCCTCCCTTGTTAGAGAAGATGATAGGCGACAAATTAAGTGTTTTGATTTTTGGTGTGGAATTATGAGTAGAAATTTGGGTAACTTAGTAAGTTTCTAGAATAATGATGAGAATGATTCAGTGATATCAATTTGCTTGATAAAAGTTTATGAAGTAATACTCATAAAGAGTTTGAGGAGAGGAGAAGATAAGAGTAATAGAAATGGTCTATTACTTGTTTGAATGTGTGTGCATGTGCGCAGCGCCCTTGGCAAAGTAATAGTTGTTGGTGGTGGTGGTAGTAACGGTCTGAAACCAAATGCCTAGCTAGTTATAAGCTTCAAACCTTACTAAAAGAAACTTGTATGTATGTGTGTGTGGGCATAAAGCCAATTATATCTCAAACATATTGACTCTTTGATTGTGCTAAGTTATGCAATAGCATGGCCAATCTGGTATGATATTGATATATGCCTTATGTTACGGACCTAACTGAATGAGTTTGTGATGCGAGCACCCTCACATGATTAGCCAACAAAGTAGTGAATAATATTGACAATAATGTGAAATCGCACAATTTGGTCAAGGTGGCTGCATTATCAGTGCTCGAATTTATTTATATAATTCCTCTTTATTTATCAATAAGTTTAGAGATTTCCCATTGAACAAGAAAATCTCCAATTCATACATTTATAAATTAGTTATATCGTCTCTTTATTGTTCTTTGCTAAACAATTTTTTTGCCTTGGACCAACGTTGGTAATTAGGCAAAATGACTTTGATTATAGCAATCTAAGTTGTCCCCATAGCTTACTCCCAATATGTCACAGTACCTCTTATAGAACCCAATCCTATCAGCCACCCTATCATCGGAACCATGGCCACATTCAAGCCCACCATTGATAATGTTGATGATTACACCATAGCCTGGGACTCGACCAGCAGATGTGTCAGCAGCAGAAGGAGTCCAGCTTCCAATGATCACATTGTGGCTAGATGGCTTGTTTGCTTGTGGGGTCATCCAAAACCATATGGCTGTCTTGAATGAAATGGTGGGGTCTGTGGCTACTAGATCTGGATTGTTTATGAGATCAACTCCAATGGCACTACCTGCTTGACCGTAGTTGTAGTTGCTGATAATAGTCAATGAAATAATCAAAAACTCACAGTCAGTCTTTTGATAAAAAAGTTACAAGCCTCTTTTTGTTTGTGTGAGAGAGAAAGAGAGAGAGATTATGTTAGGGATATAATACTTTTTTTTTAAAACTATTAACATAAGTTGTCGTGATTAATGTAACATCATTTAAATGACACTAATTTACATCTAAGTCCATCATTAGCACTAATTTTATGACCACTAATTAGTATTTATGAAAAGTATTTTTTTCCCCTAAATTAATGACAAATTTACAAATTTATGATTTTAGAAACTTACTGAGTGAGTTGGATAGGTCCTCGGCCATAATATTGCTTGCCAGAAGTGCATGGCCAATCTATTGGTGTACAATAGGTTTGCTTGTTATTTTCTGTAATAAAGCAATATCCCCATGCATATGGGCCATCTGGTGCACTTGCCCATCCTCCTACAAAAATAATAAATTTTCATTTTGCAATCAAAATAAAGCCAATCCAGCAAATTAAAATAAACAGCAAGTAACTTATTATTTGGTATACCTGCTATAACACTTATTGTAATATAATTTTAGGGTTAGCAACTATAAAAACTAAGCCCATATTTGGTATAACTTTAGACAAATCTTATTTATTGGTAAGTACATATATTTGTTATTCTCTTTTTGTGAACATACATGCTATTGAGCAAATATTAGGGACACAACATTTTTCGCAACTATTAACTTAGCTTATTGTAGTTATAGTAACATTGCTTTCATCTGAATCCACATAGATACAATTTTTATTATGTACCAACTGCAACAATCATGACAGTATAGTTGTAAAAAAAATTATAAAAAATATTGTGTGAATAAACTTTTAACAATAACAACTTCAAAAGTACTGAAACTAAGTAACTAATTAACCTGTGGTCTCATGAGAGGTTTGAGCTAAGAAAGCCGCAAGCTCCCTTTTACGTGAAGTGACATCACCAGTTGTGCCAAAGCCATTGAAAGATTTGGCAGCAGTTATGAAAGCATTGTAAGTGTAGAATCCATTACTTTTACATCTTGGATCGTTCCTATATTTAAGCATTTGGTCAAAAAGAGATGCACTGATGAGGCTGCTAACATCGCCACCACTACTTGGAGTTGTGGGAGATGGAGTTGTAGAAGAACACTGGCTTTGGCATCCATTTCCACAGTAATCATTTGTGTTGCCACACCATCCGAATTGGCTACAACATAGCCCATTTGGACATACTGCACCCCCAGCCTGTGTTCCACATTGTTCTGCTGTGGTTCCAAGCAAGAAAGCTAAGAAAAGTAGTATCAAAGAAACGAGCTTCATTTTCTTATCTTTAAGAGTGTGAATGCAGCAATGTGATTTATGGAAAAGATTGGCATGGGTATGTAACTATATATAGGATTGGTGTTATATGCGTTTTCCTCTTCTAGTTAAGTCAGAAGGCACAAAATATTCCTCAATTATGGAGCTGAGAAGTCGATACATGTGAAATAATGATGTCAATGATCAGCTAAACGAGAATCAATAAAATTGGTCGGCCGAGACTGACTTTTCATGTTCAAAGACCTTGACCGAGACTTGGTAGTGGCTGAAACATGTTATTATGTTAACAATGAAAAGGTTGAAAAAAAGAGAAGTGGCTAGAAGGTGGGAAATCGTGCCCTTCGTCAAAATATGTTAACAATGTTCAAGTAGGAAAAAAGTTCGACTTTTTTTTTTTGGTTAAAATATTTGATGATGAATTAACGGTTCAGATGATTGATTGGTTAAATGGAAAGTAGTACAAGTAAATTTTTTTATTTGTTTTTCTTTTTTAATGGATATATATATTTGGATGTGGTGAGTGTAGGATATCATTTTGTCTAATAGCGGAGATAATAGAATGTTATAGAATTTCTTTTTGCATGAAATGATAGAGTGATGTCATGTTTTCTTTTGCTTGGTGGAATGCGTAAACCTGAAAAATATTGTATATTGGAATGATACACCACATTAAATAATAGAATGTACATAGTAAGATGTACTATTTTGCATCATATTGGAATGCCTCTGCGTGTTGTACTTCTCTGTATCCCATCTAAAAAAAACCTAAATCTAAATCCAGACCCTGAGTTTTTCGGCTTTATAGGAATTGAAATATAGATTAAACATGCTTTTTCAACCTAGTTGAAAATTAAACAATTCAGACCTATAAAAATTAAAAAACATATACAAGACAACAAAATTGCTTTAAAAAGTCAAACTTGAAACAAAAACTAAAATACCCAATTCCAAAAAAGAACTAAATCATGCTTAAACTTAAAAAAATCATATCTCAATCCAAAAACAAAGACCAATCCCTCCACCAGATCACAAATTTGAACAATTTTTTGTCATATATTAAAAGGTGACTTGAACATGGAAATATACAGAGCATGTAAAGACTGAGCATATACCCACAAAAAAAAAAAAAAAATACAGAGCATGTACCCACAAATTTTTTCACTACCCAAAAGAGAACAAATAGATCATATAAATAGCAAGAACAAATAAAGCATGCACAGATCTGAAAATTTTTCAACCTGGTAGTTTTTGGTAGCAGATCAGTGTTGCTTGGTATTTTGTTAATCAAAAACTCTACCTTCAAAATGTTTTTCTCAAATCAGATATATAAAACATAAATAAAATTTAATAAAAAAATATAGAGAGGAGGAGGAGGAGAAGAAGATCTGTAGCAGAGCAAAGAGATAAGATTTCTAGCATGAGCTACAGAGATGGTGTTATCCTTTGATTTAGAAGAAGAAGAAGGATAGTTGTTCTGTAGCAGAGCAGAGAGATGAGATTTTTGGCATGAGCTACAGAGATGGTGTTATCCTTTAATTTATCAAAGGGTAAAATTGGGTTTTCAAAAAAATATGTGGGCAATTTGGTAATTGACCTTCAGATCTAATAGTAATATTTATTAAAAGCGCATTGGCTTTTGTAAAAGCAGTTGAGAGCTGTCCACACATTAAAGTCTCATCCTTCACATTTGAAAATGCAACTTTTTTGAGAAAGCAACTTTTAAAACCATTACCAAACGCACATTTTATTTTTTTGGTCTCCAAAAATGCGTTTTGCCTTCTAAAAGCTGAAACAAACGCACACATATTCTTGAATATGGTGAGAGTGGAATGTCCTTTTATCTAATAGTGGAGATAATGGAATGTTATGGGATTTCTTTCTGCATGATATGATGGAGTGATGTCTTGTTTGGTGGAATGTGTAATCCGGTGGGATGTTGTATATTAGAATGATATACTATAGTGTACATACTAGGATGTACTATTTTGTATGACGCATTATATATATATTGAACAGTTGAGAAATGAAATATAGCAAATCTACTCTTCTTTATAGCTCTGTGTGTTAACATGGTTATTTGCACTTACCCTTGGCTCCATTGCCTGCACTTTGGCCAAAATGGAGCTCTAGCCTCTAGTTGATCAGTTCATTTCAGTTAAGGAAAGGAAACATATATGTGGTTTGTACCCTCAAATTCTTGAACAGACAAGAGGAACTCATTCGACAAAATAGTAGACTCCCAAAATTTTTTATCAGGGTTTCAAAATGTCTTATGCATGGGATGGGATAGTCTGGCTTTGTACGTAGAGACATGGAAAACGAAAAAAAACAAAAAATGATGGGGTGAGAGAGGCTCGAACTCTCGACCTCAGGATAACTCAGAAGCTATGAGACCTACGCGCTAGCCAACTGCGCCACCACCCCGACGTTGGTTCTGACTGTTTACTTTATTTAACTAACTATAAATTAGAGAATCTTTTGGCTCATTTAATACAGCTTCGGATGGCAAAAATTATTTAATTAAACCCAAACCATCATTACTAAACTAATTAGATATTACCGCCAATTAGATTATATATTGTCATTGCAAAATTGTCCAACGTAAAATTTGACTTGGATTATAATGTATGTTGCTTCTTCAATACCTTCTTGCATAACGTCCTCAATTTTTTCCTTCCTAGTTAAATTTCTGGCCGGTTGGATTCCTTATCGTAGATTTTTGTGGGCATCAAAGGAATCAAAATCTCATTCTTGCATTCTTGAAGCCTCTGATTTAATCTCAATCTATGGCCCAAAGGTCTAATGGTAGATTAGGCTTTAGACTAGGCTTGCAAATGTCGTGCTAGTTCTGATAAAGACACAGTAGCAAAACAGATTGAGATTAGGTGCAATTGAGAGTTGAAAAAAACAATTTTCAATCATGAATAAAAAAAGTTGGAACGAGTAAAAAAAAAAAGAGTAAGAAAATTATTACATTGGGTGCACTTCCACCTGGCATTGCAGTACCTGATTTCAATCAGTAGCAAAACTAGCTTGGGAGCAGGTGGGGGATATGAACAGTTTGTGGACACAGATTTTTAGAAGCAAGTCTCTTCTAGGCAAAATATTCCCAAGTTCTCAAAGGCCTAAATAATTTTCTCGGTTATGCAGAGATATCAATAAGTTTATGGAGCTGATGAGTGACGAGTAAGGAGATATGCTACAAAGTTGTAAATGGACCCAATATTAACATATGGGAAGACCGGTGGATTCCCAATGCAGTTAACTCTAGATCAAAGCCGAGAACTGGTACAGTTGTAAACTTCTATTTGGTTGCTGATCTGATCTTATTGATTTTAAATCCAAGCAGTGGATTCATTCCAAATTGAGGGTAGCTTTTTTTGACTCTCAACTATTGCTAAAATATTCAATATTCATACTCCAGCTCAAGAAAGAAAAGATCAAGTATGCTGGGCATCCATTCACCAAAAAAAAAAAAAAAAAAGAGTATGTTGAGCACCCAGCTCAAATGGATATTTTTCTATTTGGTATTGAGCCAATGTTTAATAACAAGGTTAGTGTGGTCAGTTTTACTTTGTCTATATACAGCCTTTATTTTTTTTCTTTCAAAGTGATAGCTGGTATAGAACAATTACGGTGATTCAACAACTGGAACGGTTGAGTATGAACATGTGTAACTTTCCACCCTAGAGCCATTGTCTTTGACCTTGGTCCAGGAAACTCTCCAGGTCTGGAACAGACTTTGCCTGCATTCAAGAGACCACAGCAAATGCATATGTAAGAGAGAGACAGGGAAAGTCCACAGTGGGATCATACAAATGTGTTAGCTAGTATGGAAATCATTCAGAAAACATTAAGAGTGGCAAGCTATAGATTATACATTTTTGTAGGCATCATGTGCTTTAAGGTTTTGATTGAAATTAAAGAAATTTGATGTTTTATGCTAAGAATTAGATGCTGATTGTTCATATTGAAAATAGCAACCAATTCTAGAGCGTGAACAGTGATTTTTGGCTTTTGCACAGTAAATTCATATGATTTTAAAAAAAAAAAAAAAAAAAAAACCGAAGAAGAAAAAAAGTGTTATAATTATGCTTTCATAATTATCAGCCAACAACAAAAAAGTGAAATGATTTCAACCATACCATCTCAACATAGATGAGAGAAAGTAGGGTAGGTAATAATTATCTTACAAACATTTAGATAGCTACTGTAAAATGTGACAGATCTTGGATATAAATCTAAAATTATTAAGTTCCAACGGATAGATTCGGATTATCATGCATGATTGACAAAGTTGGGTATATTTAATGAAATTCAACACAATGCTTCTTTAGTAAGGGCTTCCATATATGATATATCTATATTATGAAAGACCAAATATCCTGTGATAATAAGCTGAAGAAGGGAAAATAGAAACTTAAAACTACCTCTCTGTTTGAATACTCCTCTTTGCAAGCATGAGTGTTAAGAACACAGGAACCATGGCAGCACACAAATGCTTGAGCGTGTGCCCGCTGACAATATGATGTGTCCATTCATAAATCACTTTATCGGCTGCTTCTTCCACCTTAGCTAGAAGATAAAATACTGCATGCAATGAATTAGAGTCATACTCAGCATAGCACAAGCGTTAAGAGATTTCGGTCATATAGAAAAGGAAACCAATTGTTGAAAAACACAAACCTGCAGCCCAAAGCCAGTATGAGGAATGTGTGTACATTGGAGGCAACAAGATAGCCATCACAGGAATGGCAATGCAAGGAACAAACTGAATCAGGGCATATGGGCGGAGGTCATCAAAAAAACTGCAAAAACAAATTCCAGCATTACACACTCAACTGGAAATGCAATTAAAAAAAATAAAAATCTCTAGATATCTGATTTTTCCTTTTTTTAAAATATTTTTTTATAGAATATAGATAATAAAAGGCACTAAAATGGGGTGCAATCGAATGACACAGGTGGTAGGCAAAAAGGATCGCTTCAAAAAGAATATAGAAATATTTTTGAAAATATTATATGAAATTAAGAATCTAGAAATATTATATGAAATTAAGAAATCTTCATACAATATCTTCCAATAATTTTTTTTTTCAATTATTTTGAAAATATTCTTTAAGGGTTTCTTAATTTTTTTGCCAAAATCATAACTCATTTTACTGTAGAAAAGAAAACAAGTCACTTCACAATACACACACACACACACATACATGCACATATATTATAAGTAATAATATATTAAAATTCACTAATATAAGGAAGGACCAAACATAGCATATAGAAAGTTTATTGGAAATCACCACCCTATAGAGCTTAAACCAAAGAAATAAGTGATGTGCTTGCCTCCAATACAAAATACTTATTATGCCTGCCATAAGTAGTGGTATGAG
Organism: Notholithocarpus densiflorus; assembly: GCA_030021035.2. Classification (NCBI taxonomy): domain Eukaryota; kingdom Viridiplantae; phylum Streptophyta; class Magnoliopsida; order Fagales; family Fagaceae; genus Notholithocarpus; species Notholithocarpus densiflorus. The sequence continues at coordinate 12,229,355 of JARYZH020000003.1, forward strand.
GGAGATTGTTCCCTTCCTCTCATCAATCCTTTCGATGATAAAGATCGACATTACTGATGTGAAGGCAATGGTCATCTGTGTTTGTCATTAACAGCTAATACATCAGAGTTGAAATAATACCGTATAAACAATTTTTTTTTTAAACAATTTTCTGCGAAACTGAATTTCTTCATCACAAGAACAAACTTACTGGCAAGCGATCCCACACAAGACGAGCGTCATTTGGCTTGAGATGATAGTATGCGGATCCAAAAGCAACAGCAGCAACACCAATGTAAAAACATGTCCAACCCCAAAGCTCACCTTGCATACTTTTCATGTAAATAATGAACCATGATCAGTACTTACAAGCCTAAAAAAAATTCCTTGGGGATTTCTTTTTGTTTTTTAAGCTCATTTGGGAATGTATTAAAATGATAGTTAGAAAAACCAAATTACCTCAGCTTAAAATAGTTCCTATAATAGCGAAGTACAAGCCCTATGACACCAATAACCAGGAATGGAAAATTTGAAACCACATTTAGTGTATTAGGAATACCTGAAAAATTACACACAAAAAGCTGTCAGTTGTAACATTTTTTTTTACTGACAATCAAGCTTAGTCCCAACATTTTTGGTTGGCTATGGATCCTTGATGTAGTGGATCCATTAATAACAACAACAACAACCAAGTCGGCTGGATCCATTAACAATAAAATGAATAAATTTTGATTTTAAAAAGAGAGGGGGAGGGGGAGCGCTAAAGTTTAGGCTCTGTCAACCTACCACAGCCCTCCATCTTTTCTTGGGCTTGGATCCTTCATAATAAAGTGAATTTAAAAAACCTGTCCCCATGAAGGATAGGCAAAATTAAAAAGCTTCTTTTTTTGTGTCGTGAAACCTCACCAAGGCAGGGCCCTTTGGTACCCACCCCTAGAGAGTAAACCCTGGATACTTGCAATTGCTTGCGAACCACAAATATCAAGTAAGTGAGGGTGTATTGTGAGTAATTGAACCAAGTCACTCCAGTTGGAGTGGGATTGTCCACTAACCTCACCAATTGGCCCACACCCTTGCGGGCAAGCAAACCAAACGAAACCCTCACCAACCACCCCCCCCCCCCCCCAAAAAAAAAAAAATCCCCAACCCCATCCCACCCCCTCTTCTATATTCCAAAATTCTAAAAACTCAAGAAAACATGAGCATCCTTGGATAGGCCCAACGCATATCAACTAAATAATTAGTTAAATTGATGTTGGTCGCTCGTAACACAACCAATAAGTGCCAAGAGGCTTGTAGCTCAACTAGTTCACACCTCTTGGTCTTTCCAAAGGAGACATCTAGGGTTCAAATCCCCTCTCCCAACTATTGAATTATCACAAATAACACAACCGCTAACGCTCCATTTTTTTCAATGGAAAACATAATGTAAAGATAGTTTTTTGTATTTTCCAGTGTTTAGTAACATTAGAAAAAATAAGTCAAAGGAAAATTATCTTTAGTCAACATAAAAAATATAGCTTATTTTTATAGATTGTTTTCCACTAATTTTTTTTGGAAAACAACTCTATCTCACAGTAAGCTAAATAAAGGAAGTTAAAAGATTGTTTTTCAACTTATTTAAGGTTACGACCAAACATAGGAAAATGAGATAGTTTTATAGAAAATAGTTTTTGGAAAATGACTCATTTTCTAGTAAACATTATTGCTGAAACAAACAGAGTGTCAGTGAAAAGCCAACCTATTCAACATACAAATACTGTCAGAGTTTTATTTTAACACTCTTTAAGGCTAATTGTTAGCTAAGTCACGGTAGGTTTCTTGACTCTCACTGTTTAATGTTTATTGAACATGAACATTTAAGCAAAGGCTTGCTGTAGTAGCCCGACAAAGGCATAAGCCACACAGGAAAAGGGCTATGCATTAACTAGATAAGTCAATGCCTTAATGGAAAATTATAAGGCTCAATGGCCAAGGCATGAAGGCGTTAAAATAAAAGGTCCATGCCACTACTAGGTAAGAAGCATAAAACACGTGCATCGCAGGATACTTGTGAGTCTCAAAGGCCATGGTATTGAAGGCATAAGAAGCGTAAAACATATACACCCCAGGCTAAAAATAAGGTTTTCAAAATAGCCCAAAATATCTTTTTTGAGTTCTAAAGTAATTTATGGTCACTTTGCCAAGAGCCTTGTAACTCAACTGGTTGGCACCTTCTACTGTTTCCAAAAAAGACATCCAATGTTCAAATCCCCTCCTCCCCTAACTATCGAATTATCAAAAAATATTTTATGGTCACTTTACAATAAATGCAACTTACAAATGCCTCTAAGACTTTGAATATAAGTATATAACCATAACCACAAATGCCCTAGCCCCAATAGAAGTTTCTATGTTAAACACATTTTTTAGCTCCTTTGAATGTATGCTGACATTTTTTTGTTCTTTTGCTTTTTGTTTATAAGAAATTTATAAAAGTGCCAAAGATTATGCAAACCATTTACACAAGCAGTTTACCAAAGAAACGAGCCATAAAAGGTAGCTAGTACCAACACTTAAAATTAAGAAAATCTATCACGTTTGATCATCTGAAAAGTCAACAGCAAGATCCCAGCAACGACCAATGCCAGCATCAACAAATATTTTCCGAGCAGCAGCTTCAGTCATGCACTTGTGAACAGTAAATTTATTGACACTCAATTTGGCAACACATCCTAGCCATACTAAGACACACTTGTTAGCAGGTTTATCGTCACTTTCATCTTCATCTTCCTCTTTTACAGCAGAAGCCCAATTTATGAGTTCAAGCATAAGTTATCCATACCTCTTTATGGACTTGTTTCCACCTTCAACAACAACAACACCAATACCATCATAAATCACAGCACGTCCATACAAGCGGTTCTCTTGGGCATTAACATCAATTATGAAGCAAGTCTGTGGACGTGACAGATCATTGATCTTATAAACCAATCCAACGGCCTCCAATGTATTCGGCTCATCAAAAAGCTTTCTCTCTTTCTTTTCCCGGTGCTCAGCAGGAGTGAGCTTGCGAGCAATATTCCTATCTATGTGAGCTTGCACATGTTCAGCAGCTTCACTCCTGATTCTCTTTTCAAGCCTAGTTGGATATTGGGTTGCTTCAGAGCCAAGGACTTTACTTTCATCAGATTGCTCATTTTAACTTTTGGTTTAGGAAGCTCAATCAGGCCTTGTCTAATTACCTCCTGCCTATCTTTCTCCCTAGCCAAACATCGCTCAACTGGCCGAGGTGTTCAACATAGATAGTAATATTCTCCATCTTTAGTTTATTTTTCAACCATGGTTTCGTCAGTAATGTCACCATAAGTACCAGATTACAAAAGAGGCAAATCCCACCACTCAATATCAGGAATTGGGTCCGGTTTTTCTTCGGTCATAACTCTCTGCGCTACCTCTATCAAATTTGGATTAATATCACTAATTCGCCTTCTGCTCTTTCGCGTGTGCTTCTCCAAATTCACTCTTAAATTTAATATGCTCGGCCTCTTTTGCCCACTTGCCTTCTTCAACAAATTGGAAATTCATCCTCTTAGGCCTCAAAATCTTAGTTTAGTTAATACCCATCTCCTAGCATCAAAATGAGGATTTAAATCTGGATCAACATCCAATTCAGGTTTCAGAATGTGAAATTCTCTCTCTAAAACGGAAACAACAACGACAGAGAAAGCAGTTCAAATTACACACACACACACACATATCACCGCCTATAAATGCATCACAGCCCATATATATATGCAAAAATATTCTATCATATGTTACACAAATAAATAAAAGAGAAGAAGAGGAAATTGATGAAGAATTAGGAACCCTAAAAAAGAGAATAGTACCGAAGAATTCGCGAGTATCGGCGAAATCGTGGTAAGCTTGATTCTGAGGAATGGCTGGGGTCACGATCATGAGCACCACGAAGCACACAATCGCTACTACCCATACGTAAACGGTGCGTTTCCTCATTTCTCACGCTGCACTGCACCGCTCTGATTTTGGTAAAGATAAAAGTGTCTGATACTGAGATTGACTGATGAGTTGTTTTTGTTTTTGATTTTGATTTTCGTTTTTGATTTTTGACATTTTTGTTTCCTCTTTTATGGTCGGGTATACGGGTCGGGTTAACTATGTAGTCAACATTCAACACCACCAAAGTGCCAATTACCAAACGGTCCAAAATCCAAACCACAACGCCCGAGTTACTATCTCATGTTAGCATTGTTTGTACCCGGTGGAGCATAGCTGTCACATGTTAAATATGCATTCAACATTTATACTATAGTGGCCCCCTCCATCAATCCATGTGAATGATACCTTATCTTTCTTTTGCTCATCCTATTGGACGCTTCTCTCACAAGTATGCGTAGGATGAACACATAACTTAAGATAGTTTTTCTTATGTAATGAGCATAGAAGATAAGCCTACATGGTCTATCAACCTAAAAAGGATGCCTACAAAGGATAATCAACCTGCACGTCCACATTTATTATGATTTCCCTATCGTTACTTGTAATTAATATATCGTGATGATTGGACTTTGTGCAACTATGAGAAATGCATCATGATAAGACCATGCTCTGTCGTTAAAGGTACGTTTGATTGAGATGGTAAAAAAGTGAGAGGATAAAAAATGTAGAGATGATAGAAAAGTGGGAGGATATAAAATATTTTAGTTTCCCTCATTTGTGTTTGGTTGGGAGGGTGAAAAAGTAAATGAATGGAAAACTTTTTTGTTTTGTTGAAAATAAAATTTGTATAAATTGACCATCATGTTCCTATTAAATAAAATAAAAGGTAACGAATTATATATATTTTTTAATTATGTATAGATAGATACTAATTAAACTATAAAAAAAAAAAACATAACAAAATGTTTTCAAAAAAAAGAAGAAGCTACACATCCAGAAAAAGTCAAAGAAAAGCAAAAAAGAGGCTACGTTCAATCAAAAGAAAAGAAGAAAAAAATAATAAAAAATGAAAACTATCAAGTCAGTAACAAAGAAAAAAACATCAAGGAAAAAAAAAAGTCAACACATCAGTAACAAAGGAATAAAAAACGAAAAAAATAAAAAACCAACCCATTGAAAACTTGAAGGTGAATTTTAAGGGTATTTTTGAAAGTTCATTTCATGAGTTTCTTCCTCTCAGTTTTTTCTCTATATTTTAGAGAAAATTTTTTGGTAAGCCCTGCCATTTATTTTCCTTTTTCTCCACTCAACTAAAAACGCTCTAAAAAAGTTTTCTTTCTTATTTTCTATCCAAAGTTTTTCATCCTTCCTATTTCACCTCTAATGTGTTTGGATATCGCTTATTTTGCTGAAACTGAAAACTTATTACCGAAAATACTATAGATAAAGGTAAAAGTTAGTTGAAATAGTACAGTGGGGCCTATGAATAGCACCAAAAAGTACAGTGGGACCCATAAATAGTAGCAAAAATAAGCTAAATAGTAAAATAATTTTAATTTTCCATACCATTTCAAACGCATACTAAATCAATGAAATGGCGTGTTAAACTCAACTTTCATGAAAAGGGACTCTACAAATACCCCCCATCAAAACAAAGACAAAAGGTATGCACTTCTTATTCCAACACTTTGCCATTTCTCATTGAGCTTGTCGTATGTTTTTCTTCATGGACTTTCTCATTGGAGTATTTTTTGATCAACCACACTAGTTGGTCTCAAACTTAGTGAGAAGGCTATTCTAATTTTGAATGCTACCCACCCATGAATCCTAGCATGTCCAACCTCTATATCAAATGTAATCTTTATTGTGGTTATTTGTTTTCCATTTCACCCACCTATATTTGGCTCCTATAGGGGATAATCATAATCCTATAGTCTATAGACACCCAACTTGGGAGCTTCAGCAATAGGAATGTTAGGGGACTTTTGCTTCACGACAGTGACACCATGGGCAGGGGGCACCAAAGTCATGGTTGTGGCTGTCGATAACGGGTAAACTTTGAGATCCATTAGTTTATTGGCTCATGGCAAGATGAATATTGATGTTTTTTAATTTTTTTCACTCATCATTGGCTCGTGTCATGTGTAAAGGTTGTTGTTTTCTTTGTTTCAATATTTGAGAAAATCAAAAATTATTTTTGGGTGAGACGTTCTCACACCATTTGCTCTCTCAAAATACTGATATATTCTTCAAGCTCACAACTCATTGTCGACTTGTCCACTTGGTCGAAACCATCTACAACCACTTGAGATAGGTCAAATCAATTGAGTGGGTCAAGTTAAACAAGTTACTAATCACCCATTATGTGTGGATACTTGTGAATGAAATTATTCATACACTCAATGTATTATGTATTCATATCACATAAAATACTCTGATTGTTTCAATGATAATATTTTTTAGAAAATAAATTATTTTTCAAAAAGTATTTTCTATAAAACTATCTTATTTTTCTACATTTGGTAACAACCTTATATGAGTTTAAAAAAAAAAAAAAATTTATTAACTTCCTTTATTTAGCTTGCTATGAGATGGGTTGTTTTCTAACAAAAATTAGTGAAAAACAATCTATAAAAAATAAGTCATACTTTTTTTGTTGACCAAAGTTAGTTTTTCTTTAACTCATTTTTCCTGATACTACCAAACACAATAAAACCTACTCTTATTAGATAAGAAAGCATACCACATATTGTGGACACTTATAAATAAAAAATAAAAAAATTCTCTAGTTGTGGATAATATATTTATATCACTCATTATTAACGAGTGAGTTACACTTGCTTCATATGCATTAAGGAGTGAGTTTAGGTCTTATATCTCTCACCTACTCCTACTTATATTTTCCTATATCCTTTAATTTTCTGTTTTTTAATGAAACCCATATCCTTTATTTTTATTCTTTTTTAGAAGACTATAATGTGGCGTTTGGTACGGGGGAATTCACATTACTCCTGGCATTCAGATTCCTAGGAATGTGATTCCTAGGAATCACATTCTTAGGAATATAGCTATTCTTATGTTTGGTTTCATTGGAAATCTCTTAAGATTTCTAGGAATGTGAGATAATAATATTTGGTTTATTTCCAGGAATCTTAAATGAATTATTTATTTTTTCCATTCTATCCTTAGATTTGAATGTGAACTACCAAGTCCTTTAAAAAAAAATCTTCCTCTAAATAAATAATGCAAAAAATTATAAACTATTAATTAGTCCTTTAAAAAAATATCTTCCTCTAAATAAATAATGAAAAACAAAATATAAACTATTAATTAGAACTTTGTTAAAAAATATATTAAATAGAACTTTGTTAAAAAATATATTAACAGAGTTGTCTATCCTGTTTATGTTGTTTTGGCAGGAAAAGATAAAGATAAGAGAAAAGATATTGATGATTTGTTTTATATTTTATCTTAATTGCTTAAATGATAAGGAAAAATGGTTAAAATTGTCAATTTATAAAAAATACAAATTCTTTTAAGCTTGGGAATCTGGATACCCACCTGTTTTAAAGGGAATCACATTCCTACTGAGAAGGGTTTAAGGGGGGAATTCAGATTCCCCTGGCATTTGATTCCCTGGCGTAATTTGCAACCAAACATGAGAATCTTTAAACATTCCTGAGAATCTTAAAACATTACCCTGTACCAAACGCCATATAACTATATCCTTTAATTAGTTAATAAAATTTATTTCTCTCTAAAAAAAAGAGTGTTGTGTTAAAAATAAAAAGAAATGGTGCTGGCATTATATATTGTGTCTGTACAAACACCACGCGTGGACGGTGGACCCAACACACAACAACACTGGTCCTACGTACAAGACCCTTTTTTTTAAAACCTGTCCTATACGCCACAACAAAACCCCCAAAAAAAAAAACCACCCTTAAATACAAAGCAAAGCAAAACCCAAAAACCCTCACAGGCACAGCAGCCTCTTTCTCTCTAACCAAAAAAAACACAACACACAGCACACAGACACGGAGAGAGAGAGAGAAGCAAAGAAGGAAGAAATGGCTCAGTCTTTGGAGCTTTTGTTGATACAATTCTTGATGCCTGACAACGATGCTCGGCGGCAAGCGGAGGAGCAGATAAAGCGGCTGGCGAAGGACCCACAAGTGGTCCCTGCGCTCGTGCAGCACCTCCGCACCGCCAAGACCCCCAACGTCCGCCAGCTCGCCGCCGTGCTCCTCCGCAAGAAGATCACCGGACACTGGGCCAAGCTGTCACCTCAACTCAAGCATTTGGTCAAGCAGTCACTGATTGAGAGCATCACGATGGAACACAGGTTTTTAACTTATTTGGAAAATTTGTTGTTGTTGTTGTTGTTGTTTCTTGTTATGATGAATGTGGGTATGGATTTGATTGGCTGTTTGATTTGAATAATAGAATATAAAGTCTTAGTGATGCAACTAAGAATTGGCATGTTATGATTGGTGTTATTGGAATCAGAAATGGCATAGGGACAATATTTTTTCACAATGGCTGACATGGCATATTGTGATTGGAGCGTAGTAATAAAAGTGGTGTTAGTGGCGAACCTAGTAGAAGTTATATTGTTCCAATCACAATGGATCATGTTAGGAGTTGTAGTAAAATGTTGTTATAAATGCTGTGTCCTTAGCATTACTATTTGATTTGGATTATGGACTTCTTTGGTTATGAAAAGAAGCACTTTGTGAAAGTGATGTAGCTCCAATCACAACTGATCGTGTTAGCAGTTTTAGAAAAAAAGTTGTGTTCTTGGCATTACTTATGTTTTTTGTTCGGTTTAGCTGATTGAATTCTCCTTTCTATGCTGAATTGTGTATATGGGTATGATTGATTTGAATTGTGGACTGAATTCTCCTTTAGTGGGTTGTCTTTGGTTATTGCATTAGACCTGAATTGCGATATTCTGATGAGTTTTGAATTGAACTTTGAGTTTTGTGATGAAGTAGTAAGAGTTTGGAATTTGACAGGATTGGAATTTCTGATTGAGTTTAATTCTATCTGACTGTACTTATATGTGGACTAAGTTAATGGGTTTATATCCCACATTTGATTGATCGGGGAAGTTGAGAGCCGGAGAGAGACTTAAAGTTTGGATTCTCATTTTATTTTATTTTGTGCTTGATACAACAATTTGGCTTAGTTGAGATTCTATATGATGTGATTGAGGGTTCATCTTGTGGTTGTTGATGGCTTCTACTCGATTGGAAGCTTATTTGTTTTGCTTGTAAAATGATGAATAGAAATTGAGCATTTAATTTCTTGGTAATTTGTAAACTCACTTTGTTCTGTTTACTGGTTCAATTGGACACTTGAATGAGTTTTCACTGTGATACCCCTTGATTATATTTGCATTCAGTATTGATCATTTAGTGACTCTTTCATGTCTGATCTTAGTTTTAATACATTTTTGAGGCCTTCAGTTTTTATTTTTGATTCCCAAGAAGAGTTAGGGAATGCAATTCAAAATGGTGAATCTCAAGGAAAATTTTCTTTAACGTTCTGGAGACAAAGAAGTTGCTCAATAGTTCATCTCTAACAGCCTTTTTTCTTAAGACCTATCTATATGTGACCTATTTTTAAAAAAACTTGTCATTTCTGCTTTACCCTTACTTTGGGGTTTGTTAAGTTTGAGTATTGCCTTTTCTACTGGTTAGTTAACTGTATATGATATTTGACTTTATTGTATTCGTAATTTTTTTATTCGTAAATTTTTTATTAGTAATAATGCTTCATTGAAAAAATTGGAAATAAACTAGGAACTAAAGCACACAGGCAGTATATTCGTAATTGTTTTTCTTTGGAATTTTGATATGATCTTGTTGATTCTGTTGCTGCAGTCCGCCAGTGAGGCGAGCAAGTGCAAATGTGGTCAGTATCATAGCAAAGTATGCCGTTCCAGCAGGAGAGTGGCCTGACTTGCTTCCCTTTTTGTTCCAATGTAGCCAGAGTGCACAGGAAGACCATAGAGAAGTAAGCTTATGACTCTTAAAAGCTATCTGGTTGCACTTCCTAATTATGATATTTTTAATGTCTTATGTTGCTCATCATTGCTATCTTGTTGCCAAATCGGACCTCTTCAAACACTCATCCACACATTTATGGTTGCTTTGATTGTCTAAATTTGTTGGAGGATATTAACCTTGATGGGATAATCTTGTATAGACTTCAAAATCGGGGTTTTGTTTACATGTGGTGCCAGTTACAGTACTTAAAGTTACAAGTCACAACTCTTGTTATCGGCAACATGTTTTAAATACAATTATAACCTTAGACAAGATGGTTCTGTGCAATAGGTAGTTTGGAGCTATGTACATATATAACAGCATGATCAAATTGATGGCTTACATGAAGTTAAACGTGCCATATTTTCCTGACTGATTGAAATTTAGGAAATGATTTTGTGTGTGTGTTTTTAATTCATAAAGAAGAGCTGTGAATTTTTCATTTCTCCATTTCTGTCCAACTGTAATATCATTCGTGTATTTAATAGTATTTAAATGTAGGGAACTTGCTAAGAACTTATCTCCAAGGTCATGATTGTAAAGTAGTGAGTTTAGTTAAATATGTATATAGCAATGCTTTATCACCTATAAGTTCCTTACTTATTTAAGGACATACTTGTCATGAAACCCCAACTGTATTGCTTAATGGGATAAATTATGGTCAAATCTGTTTTTCTTTATTCTTAAACTACCATGAATATTTTTTGCTCATCTTGCATGAAGTAGTATTTTTTCAATAAAATTATTTTTACCTATAAAAAAAAGAATGTTTTTGCTCATCAATCCTTGATGTTTCTTTTTGCTGTGAATTAATTCATATGGATGCTTGCTCCTGGTTCGTATTTACCAGGTTTAATAGACTAACTTATATGGTTGTTTTGGTTTTGGTGGTATAAGGTGGCATTGATCCTTTTCAGCTCTTTAACTGAAACCATTGGGAATAGTTTTCAACCTCATTTTGCTGATTTGCAAGCTCTTCTATTAAAGTGTCTACAGGATGAGACAAGCAATCGTGTTAGAGTTGCTGCTCTCAAGTAATTTAAAAGTCCTTTTTGTATTCTTTTCGACATTTATGGTGTTCATTCTGTTGTGAAATAGTAATATCATATGGTTGCTTACTATAATTTTTTGCCTGTGTTACCAGAGCAGTGGGATCTTTTCTAGAGTTCACTAACGATGGGGCTGAAGTGGTGAGTTTGTAATATAATATCTACTTGTAGTTTTGTGGTGCTCATTTGTTCCTGCTTTTGTTTTAATTTGTAATGCACATTCATATTTTGGAAAGAATCTGGCTATCCATCCGTTTTTACTTGATCAAGCAGTTACAATGCGTGTGCTTGAATTATACTTTTTATTTTTTAAGAAACAACGTTACTCATTCTGATGACTTGCTTTGTGTGTTATCTTTAATTCAGTTCTGTGTAATATCTGAGGTTATGCATTTCTTGTTGCTTTGTGTGCTGCGATCACAGGAAGCTTGCAGCAGGCTTCTAGAAAGGACAGCAGAAAATTATATTAATGCTGAGAGATGAAATGCATATTTAGTAATGTGCATTTGTTGAGCTTAGTATCAAAACTCAAAAGTTCATACTCTTAATCTAACGTTAAAATTTGGCATTAAGATAAAATTGATTCCTAAGTGTGTACTAAAATATGTAGCCGCATTAAGTTATAAATTTTAAGACCTTTTACTAAAAATAGTATAGACATTCACAATTTTATGGTCATAATGCAATATAACAGGTATTGTGTATTATTTTTCATGTGAATAATTGGCAAGTATATGAAACTGATGTACACCAGTAATTTCTGACATGGTGGACTATGGTTATGGGCCATCCTGTGGATATTGGGCATGTATACATAGAAAGAGATTACTGGCTTTGCCTTGTTGGATTAGACAATTACTTTGGTAAGCTTCTGGTTATGGAGAATCTTTTGAAGAAGTAATTGTTGATTGGTATTTTGTGTGCAAAAATTGTGGGGAAACGGTCAACCATTTCTTCACTCTTTGGTTGTAAGAGATCTATAAGGTCATTTGTATTCACCTTAAGCACGAGTGAAGTTGCTGTGTGTTGGAAAGGGCAATTTGGGAGTGGGCATGGCCGCAGTTGTTTGTTCTGCTTTGTATTGGAAAGTGCTTCATGTGGTGTATTATCCGGGAAAGCATCTTGGGCTTTGATGAGGTTGGACTCCTCTGGAAAGCTTAAACTTATGTTTGTGATCACTCTTCTGCGGTCATGTGCTTTTAATTGATATTCATTTCTCCCCCTTCTTTTGGAAATTCTTGGATCTTCAAACTTTTGGGATGTAACTTTGGGGTGTCCTTTGGATTGGACACTAACCATCAAGACGCCTCATGCCTGTCTCAAGGCATTAAAAAGACGACACTTCATATAATAAGATACCTGAGAGAGGGGGGTGGGGGAATCAGTGGGTGTTTTGGCTTGGAAAAGACATGACAAGCTTGGGGTTGCAGCTGCGTATGATGCAGTAATGGTTTGTGAAAGTAAGTGGAGACGGCATTAAAAATGTGCAATAAAAATAATGTATTCGATCAGAGCAAAATTGTTTTGAGCCTTGGCATCTAAATTGACAATGATCCTTTGCTATATGAAAAATTCAGTACAGTTCTTGTAGTAATGCTTTTTATTATTCCCATGCATGAGTGATATACTATTATAGATTGGGAGGCATTGAGGATTCTTTAATTGCTAATCAGTTATAGGGTGTATGCATGGATCTGCAACTTTTTATTTTACCTTGAAGTTTGATTCTATTGTCAAATTACATTATATTTTTGGCTGGCATGAATTAAATACTGATTTTTTTTTGGGGGATTATGAATATGGGACTGATACTATTTTTTATTGTGATTATTATTCGAACTTTCATAAGGTTTTATTGAAGGATTTGGTTTGAATTGAGGTTAGGATTTGGGGATATGGTTTGCTTTTGGGAATACTTGCTGTGGACCCGTCGTGTTGACTTTTGTATATATTCAATATGGTTAATGTGCAAGAGGTGTTGGGTTTTGAATTGCCTTGCCATGCCTATGATTGGTTGCTCTCTTATGACAGTGATTAGGACTATGTGAAAGGACAAGAGCAAAGTCTGTATTTGACACTGCAAAGTTTTCAAATAATGAAGTGGCTTGTTTTATTGAAATGGATTTGTATACTTATTCTTGATGTTTACGCTTTCTTGGATTAGCACTTCCTATGCAATGTTTACTCTTCTTGGATTACAGGATTAGCGCTCTATATAATGTTTATAATTAGAATTGTTTATCAGGAACTTGGTATTGCATTATATAATTTTCATTGTGAGGCTAGTGGTCTTCCTGGACAGAATGCTGCTCATAGAATGAACTCCAAACAGAGTAGAAATTATCTTGTAGTGGATGGAAATTGGAATTGTTTATGGGATAAACCTGCCCATTTATTGTGGTTGTCCGATTTTGCTAGAAATAGATTCTGAGTTGAATAGTCTTCAACATCAGCCATGTATTTGAGTGTCTTATACCTTAGATACTAATTTTGTTGTCATACTTTTTACTCTGGTTTGGAATTTATGTTGGCTTTTATCCATCTTGGATGTACATGTCAAGGAGGTTGGATTTATTTTTTACAGAATGAGATCAAAGAAAGACAAATACAACCAAACATGGATGACATCATGAGTTAGAATTTCATTATTATGACGCTGACAAAATTCTTGTCTGAGATCAGTGTGTGCAAACTTGTTAATATTGGAAGGGAGTTATTTCAATTCTAAGATCATAAAATGAAACTTAGAATGGCATTATGGGACGAGCCCTCATATATTTAATGGATGTGCATTTTTTCTTCTGCTGCTTATAATGTACCCATGTTCTACCAAAGTCTAGAATCAACCATGCCCTTGATTCTTCTCAAAAAAAAAAATCATACCCTTGATTTGTTGTGAGAAGCCTAACTTGATTCTGTACATATGCTGGTTGGGTCCTGGACTTTGATAATTGAATTTATTATATAATTTAGAATTTCATGGGTGTTTGCATAGGCCTAATACCAATGAGCTCTATCTTAAATGGCACCTCCTCCCCCTTATCTCGTGGTTTCAAATTTCAAAACCTGTTGACTGCATGGTTTACCAATAAAAGAAGTATTAGTGTTAAAATATGATGTTATATTCCTTTGCTGCTACTTTTTTCAGTGGAACTAATTTTCTGGTTTTTGTGCAAATCTTTAGGTTACATGAGCACGTGTGATTTATTTATTTTTCATGATTTCTTTTATTATGTTGGTGGCGAAGCTTTTTGCAGCTCAGGACTGCTATTTACTCCTTCATTCTCTTTTGGGTTTCATTAAATTATATGATACCTGTGCAGGTCAAGTTTCGTGAGTTCATTCCTAGCATTTTGCACGTATCAAGACAGTGTCTTGCCTCTGGAGATGAAGATGTAGCTGTAATTGCTTTTGAAATCTTTGATGAGCTGATTGAATCTCCTGCACCTCTTCTTGGTGAATCTATTAAATCCATTGTGCAGTTCGCCCTTGAAGTTTGCTCAAGTCAAAATTTGGAATCCAACACACGTCATCAGGTAGGAAGGATCATCAATCTATTTCCTTGTTTTTCATATTTTAGTCAACCTAGCTAGTTGGTATAAAGCTTTGTTAACTGTTGATTTTGCTCCATTTTATTGCTCATACGCCTCCTGGGTATTGTAGATACTTTGCTTATTTCTTATGCTTTGTTCAATTTATCAGGCTATTCAGATAATTTCATGGCTGGCAAAGTACAAGTCCAATTCCCTTAAAAAGCATAAGTTGGTCATCCCTATCCTGCAAGTTATGTGCCCTTTGCTTGCAGAATCAACTGATGGAGATGAAGATGATGATCTTGCACCAGATAGAGCTGCCGCTGAAGTTATTGACACTATGGCTTTGAATCTTCCAAAGCATGTGTTTGCCCCTGTTTTAGAATTTGCTTCTTTGAGTAGTCAGAATGCAAATCCAAAGTTTCGGGAAGCTTCTGTAACTGCTCTAGGTGTCATTTCAGAGGGTTGTTTGGAGTTGATGAAAAATAAGTTGGAGCCTGTTCTTCATATTGTCTTAGGGGCTTTAAGGGATCCCGAACAAATGGTTAGAGGGGCAGCATCATTTGCATTAGGTCAGTTCGCTGAGCATTTGCAGCCTGAAATTGTATCCCATTATGAAAGTGTTCTTCCCTGTATCTTAAATGCCCTTGAGGATGCATCTGATGAAGTAAAGGTAAACATAGAAAAAGTGTTTAATTCTGGGGTTAATTATTTGTAAATTATTGTCTGAGCGCAACTCAGTCTTTTTTTTACAGGAGAAGTCATACTATGCTTTGGCTGCATTCTGTGAGAACATGGGGGAGGAGATCCTTCCTTTTCTTGATCCTCTGATGGGCAGACTATTGGCTGCCCTCCAAAGTAGCCCTCGAAATTTGCAGGAGACATGCATGGTACAAAGATGTATCTTATATGCTTTAAAGACTTACATTATTGGTTTGAATATGGTTTGATAAGCCTCAAGGTTCATGTTCTTGTCTTTAAGTGCTAATTTTAGATTCTATTTTAATTTTCTTGTAGTCTGCAATCGGTTCAGTTGCATCAGCTTCAGAGCAAGCATTCCTTCCATATGCTGAAAGGGTTCTGGAGTTGATGAAAAATTTCATGGTGCTTACCAAGGATGAGGATCTCTGTTCAAGAGCAAGGGCTACTGAACTAGTTGGAATCATTGCAATGTCTGTAGGAAGAATGGGGATGGAACCGATTCTACCGCCTTTCATAGAAGCTGCAATTGCAGTAATTGCCTTGGCACATCTCTTTGACTGGAATTGTTGTCTTTTCTAGTACTTAATTTTGTGTTTCATTCTCAGGGTTTTGGATTGGAGTATAGTGAGCTTCGGGAGTACACCCATGGATTTTTCAGCAATATAGCAGAAATACTGGCTGATGGCTTTGCACAGGTGTGGATTTATATAATATACTTTTGTGGATTTTATTTTGCCTATATTCATGGGTGAATATTTATGTTGGTAAACAGTATCTTCCTCATGTTGTGCCTCTGGCATTTGCTTCCTGCAATCTGGATGATGGCTCTGCAGTGGACATTGAAGAGTCTGATGATGAAAATATTAATGGATTTGGTGGAGTTTCATCTGATGATGAAGCTCATGATGAGCCAAGAGTACGAAATATCAGTATAAGAACCGGAGTTCTTGATGAAAAGGCAGCTGCTACTCAGGCACTTGGCTTATTTGCAGAACACACAAAGATTTCTTATGCACCGTATCCTTTCACATGTTATATATATAAATATATATATATATAAATATATATATATATAAATATATATATATATTTATCTCATGATTCCATGGGTAGATTACATATTTGTAAATAAAGAAGTATTTTTTTGGGGGGTTTCTTAACTTTTTAAAGCTATTTGGAGGAGTCACAGAAAATTTTGGTGAGACACTCAGGCTATTTTCATGAAGATGTTCGGCTTCAGGCAATCATAGGTTTAAAACGTGAGTAGTAGCTATCTGCTTGTGGCAAAATTATTTGTAAATTTCTTTTAACCCAAGCATCATCTTGTCATAATCAGGAGAGCCTCAACTCCAACTCTGTCTTATGATCTTATGGTTTTGTTATCTGAAGTCTGAACCCATTTGTGCTCTCTCTCTCTCTCTCCCCCCCCCCCCCCCCTAAAAAAAAAGGAAAGAAAAGAATATATTCTTGTTCAAACTCATGAACCTGTATGAGAAGTGAGTGAAGATTTTATATCGGGTGTGCTAACAGGTTTATATTTAGTGGCGATTGTATTCCTATATAATCTTGTTACTTGGGATAGGCAACTATGTTTCCAGGTCATTGTTTCTTTGTCTTGTCTTAACTTTACTCTCAACTATATGGGATTTAATTCTGTAATTAATAGAGAAAGTGGTAGATGCTGGTAAACTTTATAAGTCCAATTATTGTGGCACTTTGTACTTCGTGTGTTTCAACTTTGTGTATGAATCTATAGAATGCTCATATTGGAATTAATTTTAATTGCAGACATATTAACAGCAGCACAGGCGATCTACCAGAGTCAACATGTTAGTCTGCATCAGAATCCTCTCTCTCTCTAATTTTGATTCTTCTACTTGCCAAACCGTGGCATTAATTTGTCATCTGGATTTTGTTTATTAAGATTCTGTGGAGCTGTTTATTTGCCAATATTGGTTTGATCTAGATATTAGTTGATAAAGAACTATCTAGTTGTCAATGCTTTTAGAAGCAGCCTCTTCAGATTTGCAACTTCAGTTGAAAGCTAGCTTTGGTTTTGTTACTTTATGTCATTTTAAATCCCATAGGTGGAAATATATACTACTGAAGTGATCACAATCTTTGTCTCGTTTTGCAGGAAGGACTGGCAAAAACAAAAGAAGTTCTTGGTAAGAACATGATGTAGGAATGATAAACATCTTAGCTTTGAAATTGCTGGCCTGGCTGGTTTTCTATTCTTCTAGCAGTAGTAGAAATCTTATAGTGCCTTTTGTAATCTACAGATACTGTGATGAATATTTATATCAAGACTATGACTGAAGATGATGACAAGGAAGTTGTCGCTCAAGCTTGTATGAGCATAGCTGATATCATCAAGGAATATGGATACGTGGCCATTGAGCAATGTGAGTTAAATTTTGCTGCCTTCATTTTGCCTTTTGTTCATAGGAATATATCTGATGCAAATGAAATGACATAGTTGGAACTTGCCTTTTGACGTAATCTGATTTCAGACGTGCCTCGGCTTGTTGATGCTACTTTGGTATTGCTCCGAGAAGAATCTTGTTGTCAGCAAGAAGAATCTGACGGTGACATTGATGATGATGATACCAAACATGATGAAGAGCTTATGGATGCAGTTTCTGATCTTCTTCCTGCATTTGCCAAGTCCATGGGTTCTCATTTTGCACCTATCTTTGCAAAGCTATTCGATCCTTTAATGAAATTTGCGGTAGGTTAGCACCTGATTTTGTGGTATATGTAGTTGCATTTCTATGCTATCGTTTCTTTGTGTTATTTTCTCATTGTTTTAATTATTGGAAAATGCAGAGAGCTTCACGCCCTCCACAAGATCGTACTATGGTGGTTGCTTGCCTCGCTGAAGTAGCTCAGGATATGGGTCCTCCAATTGCTGGCTATGTCGATGTAAATTTTATTACTCTTAAATATTTGCCTGCAATTTACTTTTGGTCCTTTAAATGTAAAAAGTTATGCCTTAGTACTGGAAGATCTAAATGCTACCAAAATAGTCCTCTGTCCATCAATTGTTCACTCTTTCTCTCTCAACTCACTTCCCTTTTTATCTTTCATTTTCTCTCCCTTGAAAGTGAGATAAAAAGGCAAGAAATATTCAAGGCCCAAACACAAACATGTGGAAGAGAAGCTTGGAGCTTTCAAATTAAGTCCCAAAAACCACCACCAACACTCACAAGCAACAATGACCGTGGGTGCACGCATAGGTGTGGGCGTGTGCAACATGGGTATACCAGGAGTGTGGGTGTGGGTATTGGTGGACCGTTAATGGAGGTTGGAGCACACTGGTGAAGGAGTGTTGTGGTGATGTGATATCCCCGGAAATATATGGAGGGTTAGAGTGAGGTGATGAAAAGTGGGTGTTGGTATGTGACGGAGTATTAAGGGAGTATGAGGAGGGCTTGCTGGTTGGGAGAAAAATGTAGAAAGACAGCTTCTGATGAAAGAAAAAGAGAAAAAAGTGAGAAGTGGATGAGATGCAAGCCCTATGCTGGTGTGTCCTTGTTTGTCATGTCTACGACCATGCCAGCTTTTTAATGTGTCACATCATCTCTAGGTCTGCCACATATGCATCTCCTTTGACAGCTGATAAATGGAATGACTAAATGCTACTATTTAGATATTTTGAGGACAAAGTTGAAACTATCAAATTTCTGAGATGAGGATAAAACCTAGACCTAATTCTAGGGACCAAAAGTGTATTTCAGCTCACATTTTTTTTTTCTTCTAATTTTTGGAACATTAATGGTGTCTAATTTGTGACTCTAATGGCATATGTTTCAGCGAGTAATGCCCATAGTACTAAAAGAACTAGCTTCATCTGAGGCAACTAATAGAAGGAATGCTGCATTTTGTGTTGGAGAGCTGTGCAAAAATGGGGGCGAGTCAACTTTAAAGTATCCTTCTTAGTAGTCATGTTGCTTCTTTTTCTTCTCCTTTCCTCTCTCATACCCTATTTGGTAGTTGTAAATTTTAATTACTGCATGTTGTGGGGTCATCGGATTTTAAGTGGGGGCATACATAGTCTATGATTAGTCTTCTACATTTCTTTGTTGGAATTGAATCTCATCTTCCCTAGAAACTTTCATTGCCATTCTGTAGCTTTTTCCTTTCATCAGTACTAGATACTATGGTGATATATTGCGTGGACTTTTCCCATTATTTGGGGAATCAGAACCAGACAATGCTGTCAGGGATAATGCAGCTGGCGCTGTGGCAAGGATGATAATGGTTTATCCTGAGTCCATCCCATTAAACCAGGTTTTCTTCCAGTTTCTTCTTTTAGGAAAGGAAAACAATGAATTTGTACCATTACTCCTTATAGCTAATTATTCCTTTTATGTCTGTCCATGTCCTGGTTACTTTTCTCAGGTCCTTCCCGTCTTCCTAAAAGCTCTCCCCTTAAAAGAAGATCATGAAGAGTCCATGGCAGTCTATAGTTGTGTATCTACTCTTGTTTTATCATCAAATCCCCAGGTATTTGTTTCATTTCCTGATTGCAATGTAAAATTGGCTAACTAGTTGTTTAATATTTACTTCTCTCAAGAACTGATGTTTTTGCTTGTTTGTTTTTCTCCTTTGATGCAAAGCAGATCCTCACTCTAGTTCCTGAGTTGGTTAATCTATTTGCTCAAGTAGTGGTGTCCCCAGAAGAAACTTCTGAAGTTAAAGCTCAAGTGGGAAGAGCTTTCTCTCACTTGATTTCTCTATATGGTCAACAAATGCAACCCCTTTTAAGCAACCTTTCTCCAGCGCATGCTAATGCACTAGCTGCATTTGCCCCAAGAAGCTGATACCTAGTCAAAAAGTTGTCATTCTTTCCCGTCATGTCGACTTCTTTGACTACCAAATTTGTTTTTCAAAGGGGATTGTTTGTTATACCTATTTTTTAGTTTGAAAGTTGTGGGACCTGAAAGAAGTTCATCATCTCTACCAGGTAAGTGTCTGATATGGGAAATTACAAATGATTGGCATAAAAAACATAAAACCTGTATTAGATTTCCCTAAAATTCTGTTAATATATGTACATTTGGTTCTAAATGTCATTGCTTCTAGATTCTCTTGGTGACTGTGTTCATAACGCCATAGTCTTACCATTCTACTCTTGATTTGATATGTTAGAAATAGAAAACATTCCTGAAAATGTTGACCAACAAAGCTTGAAGTTTACAGTCCCAAATTGATTATTTTGTCTCAGTATAGCATTGGAATTTTATTATCGTGTCTTTGGTGGATCGTAGTATGCAAATAAGACCAATCACTTAGTTCTATGGACATGTTTTAAATTGGAGTCTTTAAAATTATGCTTTATTGTAGTGCTGTGTTTCCATTTAGCAATACCATGTTTTATTTTTTAAAATTTCATTGTTACAGCAAACATAAATTCAGAAATTCTTGCTCGTTTTTGCAGGTTATTGGTCCTGCTGCTGATTCCAGTGCCTTCTCCATTTTTCCTGTGTGGAGACACTGCCTTTTCTTCTAGTTTCACAATATTTAAAATATTCATTTTCTTTCAAAATTAATTGTGTTTTACTTGGGTTTGGCTCCTCTGTTATGTTCTTTTATTTATTATTATTTTTTGTTGGGGGTTTGTGTATCACAACAATGCATCCAATTCTCAATTAGAAGAAGTTTTTGTATATTTTTCATGTGTGCAGTTTCAATATATTTTTTTTATCAGTAATTTATTGAGGGAGATTGTTGGTTTCAATTGCCAATAATAATTTTGTAATTCACACTGTTCTTAGATAAATCTTATCATATGTTGAGATTGTTTTTTGGTTATACCGTCCTTTTCTTTTTTGTTCTTTTGTTTGATTCCTGGAATTGGACTTAGTATCCGTTTGGTGAAGCAGTTTCAAAGTGCACTTTTCAAAACACAATTTTTTTGAACTTCACTCTTTTCTTGGTATATTGTTTATTTTTTCCCCTAAGAATCTCCTTTTCAAAAATATTCTTTTCAAAAAGTAAAAAATAAGTTATACCAACTGAACAATAAGGATATTGGTATTTGGCACCAATTGCATTTTCAAAAAAAGTAAAATATAAGTTGCACCAAAACAGACACTATGGACTTTGATAAATCCAATACATTCTCAAGTGTATTAATACACTTGTTTAATCATACATTGTCAAAGTATTTGTATTAATACAAATTTAACAGTTGATTGAACTTGTTGGCTTTGACTTTGGTCAAATCCTTTGAGAAAATGCGTGAGTAACACGTGTCAACATCACAAGTGGTTGATCTCTTCCAAAAGAACTCAGATAACAACATCATTGTTTCTCAAAAAAAAAAAAAAAAAAAAAAAAAAAAAAAGAAGATATCAACATCATTGTTTGAGCATAATAAATGATAATGCATTTTTCACGGAGGTATTACCACGGCGTGACCAAACGTTAATATGAATGGGCTTCATTATTTTGGGCAGGGAAGAAAATTTAAGAGCAATTATATAATTCTACTTAGTTATATGTACTAATTTAATTTTAAATTTTAGTATATTTCTTATTCTTTGAATGGTGAAATTTTTTTTGTTAAGAATTTAACCAATAAAGATAAAATCATGATTCCGTTCCTCCTAATTACGTGGTTTAATTGTTCAAGATATATGGTCAACCATAAACCAATCATTCATAGATGAAGTTGAATTTTATATGGTATTATTATAATATAACTTTAATATTATGGTTTTATGGTGTTATTAGAATAGAATAAAACTCTGATATATGATGGTTTGGGCTGCAAAGGATGAGATATTGTTGCCTTTATTGGGGTTGAGTTGAAGGAAGCGATGTTGATGGTGATAGGATGAAAAGGAAGAGAGGTGGAAGGAGGTGAATTTTTATTAAGAAAATTTGATTAATTTATATTTTGTGTTTATTTTTAATAAAGCATTTTCTTTTTCTAATATCCTTGTAAAACGATGTGTTTGGATTGGTTAAGGGGAGTTTATGACAGATCATGATGGAATTACAACATTGATATAGATATTATAATGAAGGGTGCAATTTATATGCTTTGGTAGTTGAAGGACCAAATTGATAACGCCCTATAAGAGTGTGCAAAAATGTATTTTTTCAAAAATATAATTTAAGAGCATATTAAATATTTGGTTAAGTTTTCTACCAAGAACAAGACCTAGATCAAGTTTGTAGATGGCTCCCTCCATCAAATGAAGTCAATTTCAATGTTGATGATGCTGTGACAAATACCTTCATTACTTTAGCTATAGTAAAGCTCGAAATGCTTTTAGTGAGATACTTATAACTTGGACAAAACATAATGCCTTGTGTGACCCTTTTCAGGCCGAAGGTGCAGCATTCCTTTGGGCTTTACAGATTGTAAAATTTGAGGGATTTCAGAAGATTATTGTGGAGAGAGATTCTAAGCAATGTGTTGCTGCTTTAAATTCAAGTTTATCTTCTACTAAGTGGTCTACTTCCACCATTTTGTGTAATGTGTTTGAGCTTAGCAAATGATTTTTCTAGTATGTTTTTAGCTGAGTTAGGGGAAATGCTAATTGTGTTGCATATGCCCTTGCTATATTTGCTACTGCTCATAGGCTTTTTGGATTATGTAACAGGCACTCTCTTTCTCTTGCTGTTGTTGAGCAATTGAGGAAAGATGCTGCTTTTCTTGTTATTTAACGAAGATTAGGTATTATCAAAAATAATAATAATAAAAAAGTTTTTCTACGGTGTAGAAAACCTTTTTTTATTTCTTTCTTCTTCTATATAGTTAGGTATATATAAATATATACAAATTCCACTTAATAACAAACAGATCCGCTGTAGCACTCTTGCTAAAGTAAAATTAATTACCTGCTAAAGTAAAATTAATTAACAATAACAATCTGGGTTCAACTCCTGGCAGCGGAAATACATTTTTTTTTAAAAAAAAAATTTGCCCTTTTCTTTTAGACTTATTTTAATTTAAGAGGTTCAGCACACTTCTTATGAAGTTATGAACTAATAGATAGTCTAAAGAGGAAAGGGAGACAACTGTTCTTGATAGTTCAAAATCCTAAACCAAAAAGATAATAATAATAAAATAAAAAATAAAATAAAAAATAAAAAACAAACAAACAAACAAACAAAACAAAAAAACATCAATGATATTCAGATGTTTCCAAAATTGCTAGTTTATTTCACCAATGAGTATAAATTGATCATTGCATTCATAATTAGAACAATTAATCCCTTATAGACTTTATTTCTGCATCAATTTAGTTCTTATTTTGAACCATTAATTCCTTATACTAATTTATTTTGTATGTAGTAATTTAGTTTATATATTTCTGATTTTTTAATGGTGATACTTTTTTTTTCATGCTTTGATCCACAAAGATAAAATCAAGTTTCCAATACTACTGTTCAAGATACATGGTTAACCATAAACTAATTACCCATAAATGAAAGTGAGTTTTTTGGTATTATTATAGCAGATATAACTAATTTAAATATTTTTAAAAATATTTTTCCTTTAAAAAGAATGTTGTTTTTGGATTGGCGAGATAGATCATCACAAAAGCATGACATTGACATCAATATTATAATAAAGGGAGCGATTTATAAGTTTTGATAATTGAGCAACCAAATGGTTAACTAGAGCTATAAACGAGTTGAGCAATAATTATTAAAAGTTTAAAATTGTTTATTAATTTTATTTCAAATACAAGCCAAATTTGAACTTATTACCAAATTAGTAAGTTTAGTTCATTTTCTTGTCAAATAAGCTTGAATTTTTTTAAAAGATATTTAATTAACTTTCTTTTCCCATATATAGTAAATAAATCCACTAAATTCTTTTACCCTTTTACAAATATATTCTAAAAATTAATAAATTGTGGTTAAATTATATTCTTTGTGTTAATTAGATAGTATAATTTTCTTTTATTAACTTATAAAAATTTGATTGTCCAACCTTGTTTTGTTAAAAATTATATATAATTTCACTATAAATAGACTATTTATATTATCAATAAACTACGAATAATAATTTAATATCTTATGAATTTATTTACAAACTTACACTATCTAATCTCAAGTCTATGTAAGTTTATCTTAAACTCTCGAATTTGTTTACGAGCACATTATTATGTTTGAGCTTGATTTGTTTAATAATTGAGTCTATCTTATGTTATTAGTTTGACTCATTTATTAAATAAAAAAACATAAACAATTTTTTTCTCGTACCAAACTCGGAATATATAAACATTTTATTTCATTTACAAGTCTTGAAAAAAGATTGTTGCAAAAATAAATTTAATAGGATATTAAATATCTTGGCTAAGTTTTCTATCAACATCATAAGAAATCTGTTCCTTATTATTATTTATTTTTTTAAAAGATGTTCATCCTGACATTTTTTCCAAAGTTGAAGATATAAATTAATGAATAACTTTTTATCTTAAACTGTAAGATCTGCTGTAGCATATTGGGTGAAGTCTTAAAGGATTACTTGTGTTTGACGCTTGGCACTGGGAATCTCATAAGATTGTCTTATCAGAATTTATCTTACAACATGCGTGGATCTCACACCCTATAACTATAAGTGAGATCTCTCATAAGAGTTTTTTGATGAGATGCTCTCTCCAAATTTACAAGAGATGGGTGAGTGGAACTGTCTGTTATGACTAAAATGTCACATTAGATTGTAGTTGTTTTGTACCCAAGCAATTCTCTTTCAAGATTCACTCTAGAACTTATTTTTTGTATTTTTGCTATATGTAAATTTTTTTTAAAAAAAAAATAGTAACTGACAACCTTTGCAGACTCTATTGAATTTACATATCCTTTGTTTTGGGTAAGTAAGTGAATTTTTTTATAGCAATCAACATCAAGGAATCAACACAACCAAGAAGTTACCTTCTCTTTTAAAACTGCAACACACTCAGCTCCAAGTGAACTTCCATCCATCTGCGCATACAAAAATATAATATATGAATGAAAATTAAAATCGAAGTACCTTCATATCAAAATAGGTTCTTTATTTTTGTCTTGTACTTGACATAAAGAGAACATTACAACCCCTTTGTTTTTGTCCATAAATAAAAACACATTAGGGGATATATAGCCCAACAGGAAACTCTTTCACTCATTCCTTTGAAGTCTAATATTGTTACTCCTAAATATGGTTATCACTTATCTTATCTCTCACTTAACCATCATTACTAAGAAGATGTCTAACCGATATTATAAATAATTAACCATTCTTTACGATCCAACCTATCAAAAAAAAAAAAAAAAACACTCTTTACTATCCAACAAAAGGTTATATTTCACTAATTTGTAGTGAAATGTTCATTTGAAATTAAAAAAATTAAAATGAAAAGCAAAGCGAAATACAACATGGGTGTCAAATGGATTGTTGAGATCAAAGGTATGTCATCTTTAACTCTTTTGGTATCCAATATGCTATTTCTTTTTTCTTTTAAATCTTTTCCATAGTCCCACTACACCTTTTTTAGGGTTTTTGCTATACACACAAACACAATTTTTTAACAACCGGAATGAAAATTAGGAAAATAGAAGAAATGTTGAGCGCGTACCAAATATTTTCTTAAGTTACATATAGAACATTTTTGAAAAAGTTTGAAGTATATTATTATACGTTTAAATACTTTATATCAATTTATTTTCTCAATTTAGTCTTAAGTAAAAAAAAAATTATTTCAAATTTCTTATATTTAGAATACTCTTTTCTCAGTTAATATGTTGGTGAATATATATAATTGTACTTATTACTTGATTGTAAAAAAGAAAATTTTAGTAATAATAAAGATTAGTTATTCCCTACAAATTCTTTTATTTTGTGTGACAAGTAAAAGTTTCTTTCAATTGCTTATCTATTTTATTATTTACATTAATCAGTAATTTTTAAATCATTTTGCCTTCAACATTGTTTTTTAATTTTGGCTCTACCATTGCTATGAGGAAAAAGTAAAACTAAATATGATTAGAGTTAATAGAAAACCATATATATAAGTCACAATTTTAATTTTTCATTTATTCAGAGCATCCTAACTTGCAACATCTATGAATCATTTTCAATTTTGATAGGATTTGTAGCCAAATTTTGCGAATTTTCAGCCCTCTAAAAATGTTAAATATTAGATTGGATTTGGAATTGTTCAAACCATATTAGTTATTTTAGTTTGTTTTGAGTGATTGTTTTATTTTCTTATTTGTGAATGCTATATCCTCAAATCATTTAATAGTCAAAATTAAGCTTAAGCTTAATCTTAATTCGTTTGTTAAATAAGTGAATATCAAAAGCCATTTTTTTCTTCCATAGAGCATAGGAGTTGGAACAAATCAGTTTTACAATCCTAAAACTCCGTATAAGTACCCCTCTATAATTTCATCATTTAATGTGTACCAACAATGTATGGGCATATGAATGATCTCAATACATTTACAATCCTAAGAGCTAAGACTTAGGACCCTGCTAACTATTTCAAAGTTATTATGATAACTTCATCTTTAATAAAAATGCATGCGCAGTAACGGCATAAGTTAAAGGCGCAGTCCTAGTGTTATAGGATTTGAGCTGTGAAATATAAATGTTGGTCAGTTCGAGCTTGCAGTAGAGGTGCATACAACAGTTAGTGGGGCTAACTCATTATATGTATAATGCTTCAATTATCTACTTTAGGGTAAGCCTAAGCACCTAAGTGGGACTGAGCTAGAAATTTATTCTTGGGTGGCCGACTTCTAAGACAAAAATGAAATAGTATGAAACTCAAAGCGCGTGTACGCAAAAACACACGCATACTCACACATAATTATGTATGTGTTTGGAAACACCAAATGAATAATTACTTTAAGAAACTATCATTAGATCACTCTCAATAAACTTACAAAAAAAATTATGTATATGTTGTTATTCTGCTTGAAAAAATTAGTGAAAATTTTTTTGTTAGATATAACTACGACTGAATAATTCTTAATTTGAGATATGTTTCATATAAAATTAAAGTTAAATTAAGCATTCATATAGTACCTGTAATATATTTTGCGCTTATTCATGAATTATGAGGTATGTTTTACTTTATTGAAACTTATGATCTCTCAAACATTTAAATTTAAATTTTGAAAATAAATAACTTCATTTACCACTCACAATACTAACAAACTTGTTCAATACACTAAATCCCAAGCATATATATTTGACCCGCATATATCAAATCAATAGCCAATAGACCAATCAAGAATCATTTTAAAAAGTTTATAAAAAAAAATCAATTAAAAAAAATTATCATTTCCAATCAATCTCTTAAAAAACTTACTTATAAATCAAATTCTCTTTAAAAAATTAATTTTATTTTTAATGACATCTCATATGACTTTACACTCTTTCTTGTCATAAAGATCAACAAACTAAATACTATAACAACAAGAAGAAAAAAATTTTGAGCAGTCAAGAAATTTATGAAAACTATGCATATTGAATACAATGAAAAGTGCATTGTTGAAACTAAGTTGACAAAGCCTAAAACTCCTTCAATAATATTTTATCACTCATACTATATATATATAAGAATCTTATACTAAATAGATATTCTACTTTGAATTTGACAATGTATTTTCTTTTGTTACATACCTTAAAAATATAACATTAGATTCCTTAAAAAAATTGTATTACAACCAGTAAACAATTTTCATAAAAATAATGAATTCGACTATTTGAGTAGGCTTTTGTAAAATTTGTATAACCTATTGCTAATCTTATTATTTTTTATGAGGTGCTATAATTTTTTTTTAATTCCTTAAAATACTAGGTTTTTTTTTTCTTTCTTTCTTTCTTTCTTTCTTTCTTTCAGGGGCCAATTCAATTTTGTTGTAGGCTAAACTCTTAAAGCTTTTAATTTTGATTAAAAAAAAACACATACAATTTATTGAAAATTATTGAGGCTATTGGAGGCCATAGCCCCCCTTTGGTCAATATTTAGCTCCATCCCAACACGTAAAAAACTGTTCCTAAATTTTTCTCTACTAAAGTAGGATGACAAACAAATTAAAGACATACCTCAACATGTAAATGGTAGCTGGAACTATCATCAGAAATATGGAAAGTTGAAGCACTCTTAATGCACATGTCTTCTGCTTCTAGATCCCTTATCAAATTGGAAAGAACATCTTCTCTATCTTTTTGCAAGCATATTTGTATGATCACTTGGCCTTCTTTGACTTCATGCACAGAGACTGAGGGAGCTTGAACTTTTATGTGTAGGGTTTGATCGAGATTTTGCTGGTTTTCAAGTGCTGATAGCATATCCTTCTTCCTGAGAGTTAGCTTTTTTATTTCATTTTCTAGCTCTGGAACGTAGTCAAGAATTCTATCCATTATGACTGGCGCACTCCATCTCTTCTGTAATATATTCAGCAAAAACACTGAGAGAAACCATATAGCAAATGCGCCTTTTTTTTTATAAGTATATACTATTTTATATACCTTAAGGAAATTAATATATATATACACACCTTGATAGAATACAACTATAATAATTTTCTTGAAAGCGATATTAGAGTTACTATAAATTTTATTTCATAAATCTTATAAATTAATGTGTTATTAATTACAAAAAAATTAATTTATTATATTATTAAAATGACATTAATTACATTAATTATCATGTCAATTTATTAAAAAAAAAATTGGTAAAATTGGTGATAACTTTGGCACTTTGTTTACTTCAGCACATGATGTTAATGTAAAGACACAATGCTGGTCTAAATGTTTAATACTCCTCTTATAACCTACAAATGTTATCCTTTAATGAAGCTAATTAAACTTTAATTACTAAGTGTCTATCTGGCTACTTTATTACATTGTTTAAAAGTGATCACAAAAGTGAGTTTAAACAAATAAATTAGTTTTAAACAAGCGAAATTATTTGCTTAAAGCCAATTTTTTATGTCAACTTTAAGTAAATAAACCAGCAGCAGATAAATGCTACCAAACCCTTTTATCACCTGAGTCAAGGCCAAATTGCCAAAGCTCTAAGAATAAATAAAAAGAAACTTCCAGAGAGCAACTGATTAAACATAAATCATTATAACTGAACTGATCAATAAAGCTAACATTTTTTTTCCTTATTTATTTATCCAAAAAAGAAAAAGAAGAAAGAGGAAACTGATCTTATCCTAAATCTTATTATTTAATTGATAGATAAAAAATTTCTTAAAACTATCTATTGTTAGCTTGTAATAGACCATGGTCCTTGAAAACTATAAACTGGTACCATATAGGAGAGAAGATCATGGGTTTTACCATGAGAGTCAAACAAAATTTGATGGTAGCCTAGTGTTAGAGATATCAAGGCCGGCTAAGGCTCGAGTCCTTTATAATTAATTAGTCCAGTTTTATGTACTAAGATCTACTTTGTAGTGCCATATTGCAATGGACTTAGCCTTAGGCCTTGATATGGCTAACAGGTGTTGATTAATTTGAAATTGTTATCCAATTGAAAGCTCAATAAAGGGTACATTGTGGTTGTGACTCCACCTTTGATCTTCGAGAATCTGGTAGCAATGAACCAAGGGCAAGGTAAGAAGAATTGAGATTCTTCCTCCGTACTCTCTCTTTAGCATTATGGTCTTGTTTCTTAGAAGCTGATCCTTCTTCTGCATTAGGTTCCACCACCTTTTTTCTAGGTTGTATGCGTTTTAAACCATGGTTTCTCTCCCTAGTCCTCTTAGAGTTGAGACCTTTTCCAGACATTACTTTCTCAGTACTAGAATCAGCCAACAGTACTGGAAGTTCTTGATCAAGAAGCATGCTTGAATCCAGTGCACAATTAGTGTCATGATCTATATTACTTTCTTGTGGAAATGGCCATGGATTATTTGAAGCATCAAGAATGGTGGACAAGTTGTCATCTTTGTGGAAACTGAGACCATTTTCTTGTAACCCCTCATCAATATTATTCCTTGATTCCACCAATGCTGAATGTTCTTGAGCAAGGAACACGCTTGGATCCAACACATCATTAATGTTATCTGCAAGTTCACTAGGCTTTGATATGCTGCTTTCTCCCAGAAGTGGCCATAAATTATCAGAAGCTTCAAGAACCACACACATACAAAACTGTTATCTGTGTTCTGGGGAAGATGTGGAAAAATCGACTAAAAATCATGTGCTCTTTCTTATGTTGAACTTTATAATCCACAAACTGCAGAATGTTGTGGGTCTGATTTTTTCCATTTCAAATTTTCATTAATTACTTAATTTATAAGGGAAAAATAATTGTAACAAATTGCAATTAATGAAATATAAAGTGAAACACTCAAAATAAGTTAAATAATTTTTATTGTTTACCAAAAAAATAATTTTTATTAAAAAGAAGTTATACATTGTTATTGTTGATGTTCCCAAAAGGGTTTCCATGATATATTTTTTCCAACCAAAGAAAACACCCCATAAATCTAGTTCTGTAAAATTATAAAAGAACTTTTATTTGACTATCACAGACATTATTGAGAAAATTTTAGCTGTAAAATATCTGAAACCCTAAAATAAAGTTTTCACTCTGAAATTTATATATACATCACTTACTTTCAAGGTAGAGCGGGTCATCAAGTCCAGGCCATGCATCAAGGTGATCCATTGTCTTCCTTCATATCTCACAGCCCAAACTGAGATTTACATTAACGTGTTTCAGTGCATCCAATAAATGATTCTGACTTAAATAACCTGTTAGATTTATACTTTGTGTCTTGTGTAGCATACACAGATCATGAAAAATGATTTGCAATTTAAACCAATTAAGTTCTGACAAAGTGAGAAACCCCATTTTCAAGTAATGTTTTAACAAGAATACAAAGTGAAGTTTGTGATCATAATAAATCCTTTTGAAATAATAGCAAAAATCTCTCAAACTCAAAAGCACCATTATGTTTATGTATGACATGGAATATACACAAAAAGGGTTCATTATAAGAAAAAATAGAGAGGCAAGCAAACCTAGTTAATGGAAATACAAATCTTATAACAGGAAAAGAGAGAGAGAGAGAGAGAGAGAGAAGAAAACATATTTTCTAACTATAATGATCAGGAGGACAAATTAGGTAGGTACCTCTTATGCATCATGTACACATCTAAAGTCTGTACTGCACAAACCACAAAGTCAATGTACTACAGATGAAAATAATAGAGTTTTTGATGATGGACAAAAGAGGGAGACAAAGAGAGAGGTAAATGGGGTTTTCAATAAGGTGTCCATGACCTAGAGCCAAAAAAGTATTTAAATAAGCATAGTATTAGATAAGAACCTAATCTTTTGGAACCTTTACATTAAAAAATTGCTTTGCTCAATAGGCTCTCTATGGCATATACCAAGGAAGATATTAAAAAATACATATGATAAGTGTTCAAGGGTAGAACGCAGTTCCTTTAAAACCTTTACATTATATTATATATATAATACTACTAACTCTGAAGTACAATTAGCCATTTATATGCAAGTACAGTGCTCTCATATGTAGTAGTACAGGCTTCTTCCATAACCCCTGATAACCCCTTTACATTGGGGAAACAAACTGTGATGAGAATGTTACTTTGTGTATGATTTTAGATACTCATGATGGGTGCCAATCTTAGATGACACTGGCGACTTCTTTTTCTCTTTCATTCTTTGATTTTAGGGTTTTATGTTAAGATTTGATGCTATTCATTCCTTTTTATGAAACCATATTTAAGCTATATATTATTATAGAGAAATAGACAGATTTTGGATCCATTCCATGTGGCTCAAAATGGAAATAGTCCATTTCAGTTTTCATGAATCTTAAGGTGCATATGGTGCCACGTCCTATAACATTCTATTCCTCCAGTAAAAAAAAAACGATCTTAGGTTGATCTAAACTTTATAGACCGGATTAAACATCACATATGGCCAAAAGTAATGGTTTAAGAATTATCACAACCATAGTAATAATCACCACAATCCAAAGCAACAAAAAGAACGCGTGGATTTTGGTGACAACACGGAAGACTTTTGATGAACTCTTCAAAAGGAAAACCATTTTGGGGTATCCAATCCAAAGGAACTTCACATTATAAATGAAACATTTACAATTGTTTTATTCTCACAAAACTTTTGTAGATTAGTCATGACTTGTGACCTCAATTACGTTTGCCTCTCACTACAATGGCTCCCAGAACTATGGAATTCTTCAATAAAGTTTCGTCCACAAATGAACTTGTTCGCATCAACCTCGAACTCCGACACTCTACAAAACTCTTTGGAGCACTCTACAAAAGATTTTTGTTTTGATTTCAAAGATCCACATACAGACATGCATACTCAACAGCATTGGGAAGAAGCTTGAGCCCTCTGAGTTCGACGAGTGGATTTGAAAGGTATAAGTCAAGTCAAATGGAGGATTCTATATGAGAACTTTAATGTCAATATCAACAATAATTTTGGATAGAATAACTCGAATCAAAGTGTTATATGACTTTATGGTTCAAAATCCAAAATTAAATAAAAAGACTTGATGTAAGAGCATGGCAACTTATGTAGCAACCATATAGGCAACATGTGTCATTTATTATTTTTAAATTCATTTGTATTTTAGTTATCTTTATTATTCAGTCAAAGTTAATTATAAATCTTGTCGGTAGTTATTTTAGCCTAATAAATCTGATCATAGAGTAATGTGAAGTCAGTCTAGAGAGTTGTCATTTGTATTGGAAGTTATCAAACATTTATGTGGCGTTTGGTATGGGGGAATCCACATTACTCCTGGCATCCAAATTCCTAGAAATGTGATTCCTTGCAATTTGGATGCCTAAGAATGTATTTATTCCTATGTTTGATTTTATTTATCTTTATTATTCAGTCAAAGTTTTATAAGTCTAGTTGGTAGTTATTTCAGCCTAATAAATATGATTATAGAGTGATGTGATCGAAGTCAGTCTAGGGAGTTGTCATTTGTATTGGAAGTTATCAAGTATTTATGTGGCATTTGGTACAGGGAAATCCACATTACTCCTAGCATCTAGATTCCTGAGAATGTGATTCCTTGCAATTTGGATGCCTAAGAATGTAGCTATATCCTATGTTTGGTTTCATTGGGAATCTAATAAGATTCCTAAGAATGTGAGATGATAATGTTTGGTTTATTCTCAAGAATCTTAAATGAATTATTTATTTTTTCCATTCTATCTTTAGATTTGAATGTGAATTACCAAGTCCTTTTTTTAAAAAAAAAAAAACTTCCTCTAAATAAATAATGAAAAACAAAATATAAACTATAAATTATGACAAATTCATTAAAACTGTAGTCTAACATTTCAAAATGACAAGTACAATACAAAAATAACTACTTAAATTCTCAACAAGAAATCAGAAGAAGGGAGAAGAGTTTCTATTCAAAAAAATTATTTGCAAGTGTCCTTGCTTTGGAGTTTTCTCCTAACAATCAAGTAGGTGACTTGGTGGTGTTGAGTGACATCCGCAATTAGTAGCATTGAGTGACATCCGCTAGGTTTAGTGGCATCGTAGTTCCTAAAACTATTCATCTTATCATTAAGTTAAATCTTTGATTTAGCATATCTAGCAAGTCTCGGCCTGCATACCCTAAACCTAGAGGGTGTAATTTACAAATTAGTCTTAAAATGTTATTCCAACTAAAATTATATTACCAAACGTTTCAAGAATTTTAAAATAAAATCTATTATCTATTTTAATTGTTTTAGTTATGTTTTAATATGATAAAAGTCACACCTTAATATTGTGTTTTAATATAATAAAGTTACATCCTATATACTATATTTGTGCCAAGCAATCTCTTGCATATAACATTCTACACTAGCATGAGAACTACTTCCATGTAAAGGAGGCTATATCTAATATTTTGAATGTACATAGGAAAAAATATTATAAGGCTATATCTAATATTTTGAATGTACATAGAAAAAATATGTGATAAGTGTGATGCAACATTCGAAATATTAGATAATATCAATATTTATAAGATGGGATGTGTTTTGATTGGGATCTGATCAGAATGGGACCTTTTAGTCTTTGTTTGGTTTAAGACAATGAGAAAGAATGGAAGAGAAATGACTCATTATCCTTTGTTTGGTTAGAAAGATATAGAGGAGCAAAAAGAAATGTGGGAAGCAAATAATTCCATGAGTCCTACCAATTTTTTTTATTTCCCTCCAAATCTTTAAAATTAGTCTTAAACCTTTAGAAAGGTTTGAATTTTTTTTTCTTGTGAAATTACTTTTATAATCTCATAATTTTTTTTTGACTGAATAATCTCATAATTAATTAGGGATCAAAATATTATTTTACCTCGAATAACATATTATTATTAACTAGTATGTAACCCGTGCTTACGCACGAGAATGGTGAATTGTAGTGGTGCTATTAATGTTAGCTTAGGTTATTAAATATATACGACATTAGTTCGGCCAGGATATTTGGAGGTACTAAAACGGTTTTTCCTTGCAATTTTCATAATATTGGTTATGTCAAGTTTCTCATTACACTGCTATTACGTATATAATTTTGAAAATTATTGTTGGATACTACATATATAATATAAATTTACAATCACTATTCATAAAATTCTACTAACTACAACACAAAATAAAAGAATAAATTGATCCAATAGTATCTCCTAAATTGAATGGACCATACATTGTCATAGTATATTCCATAAATAACTTATAAATTTGAATTATTTTTAGTTACACAAAAAATGGCTCATAAATATAAAATTAGTCAAACTCTTTCTTCCTCTAATTTTATATATATATAGAGTTAGATATATGATTAGGTTTTTTTTATGATTCATTTATATTGAACTCTTTTTCTACACTGAATTAACTCACTTTGTACAAAAATTAAAAAACTTAAATTAAATGTGACACGTGACACAAAATTAAACTCTAATTAAAATCAAATTTTTACATTAAATTAACCCACTTGGCACAAAACTTTAAAAACTTAAATTAGATAGAACACGTAGCACAAAATTAGATTCTAATTGAGATCTAATTTAAAATTTAATTGGATTTTCTCTCAAATTTGACTATTAATATATATATATATATATATATAGACTAGTATGTAGCCTTGTGTATATGCACGAGTACAATTAAAAACAATCACAATTATACGGTTAAAATTATATTTGTTAGGTTCTAAAGAGTTAGGAACTAATGTATTTAGAACTCTAATGTGTATTGTTGGCAAACCATGATCAAAACAGATTGTTTAGTCTTGTTTAGACTTGCTCAAAATTGTGTCTTTTATGTAAAGTTGGAATCGAGCTGTTGCAGAAGTATTAGTGCATTTCG
Organism: Notholithocarpus densiflorus; assembly: GCA_030021035.2. Taxonomy (NCBI): domain Eukaryota; kingdom Viridiplantae; phylum Streptophyta; class Magnoliopsida; order Fagales; family Fagaceae; genus Notholithocarpus; species Notholithocarpus densiflorus. Next base: position 12,264,966 of record JARYZH020000003.1, read on the forward strand.
GCCTGGCTCGATCGATCGAAGAACAGGCTCGATCGATCGAATCTCGAGTAGAATGTTTTTCTGCAGAATTCCAACTCAGCTCTAGCTCATTAAAATGTTTAGGGTTTTATGTTTTTGCCCTAGGTATATAAGGCAAACCCTAGCCACGTTTTAGTGGTTGCTCATATTGCTGTTTGTGTGAATCTCTTGTGAGATCTGTGAGGAGCTTTCCTTTACACAAGCTTAGAATTATCAAGAAGGAGATTCATTCAAGAACTTGATGATCATTTAGTTGCTGCCATAAGAACTTAAAGAAACACAAGTGGGTGTGCTTGTACTTGCTGGAGAATCCAAGAAAGAAGGAGTCCGTGGTCTCGGAGTTTGCACGTGGTCGTGTCAGTAAGTTTCTACTGGTGGGTAGCAATAGGATGTTAGTGGTCTAAGTTCTATTGTAAAACTTCAATTCTTTCATAGTGGATTCAGGTTTACCTTAAGGATAGCTAGGTTAAATCCTTCCCAGTTTTTACCGGTTTAGTTTCCTGAGTCATCATATCATTGTGTTCTTTATATTTCTGCTGCTTTACATTGATATGATTATATGATTGTGTTAACCTAGATCTGAAAATTTGACTAAGTAATCACTTGGCTAATTAATTAGGTTAATCCAATTGTATTTTAAGGGGTCTAAAAACGTACAAGTGGTATCAGAGCAAGTTGCTCTCTTGTTGTTGATCTTTTGATCTCTAAGCTGATCCTTGACCCCTGTTGTCATGGAACACAGACACTCTCTTATTATTCCTCCTCACTTTGATGGGAATAACTATGCTTATTGGAAAGTAAGGATAAAAGCATTCCTAAAATCCATTGATGAGAAAGTCTGGAACTCCGTTGAGTACGGATGGGAGAAGTCCACTACTCCTGTTAGTGAGTGGGAAACTTCTTAGAAAGAAGCAGCAGCCTTCAATAGCAAAGTTATGAATGCAATTTTTAATGTTGTTTCTATGGAGGAATTTAAGAGAATCTCTAATGTTGAGGTTGCTCATACTGCTTTGAATATCCTCCAGACTGTGCACGAAGGCACAAAGGCTGTTAAAATCAATAAGTTACAACAATTAACTACTAGATTTGAAAGCATTAGGATGTCTGATGATGAATCTTTTGATGAATTCTATGCTAAGCTTAATGATATTGTTAATTCTGCTTACAACTTGGGTGAAATCTATGATCAACCTAAAATTGTTAGGAAGATTCTTAGATCTTTGACTGAAGATTTTAGACCCAAAGTGACTGCCATCACTGAGAGCAAGGATGTGGATTCCATCCCTGTTGATGAACTTGTAGGATCTCTTCAATCCTATGAGCTGGACCTACCTAAGACTAGCAAATCCAAATCAATGGCTCTTAAGTCAGTTGATGATATTGATGTTGGTGGATTTGATGATGAGCTCTCTGTTACAGAGATTGCTTACATTGCCAAGAACTTTAGGAATTTCCTTAGAAACAACAACAGAAGGGCAAGAGATAAGAACACTGCTGAATCTAGAAATTTTAGGAAGAATGATCCCACTAAGGTTAACAACACTGATAAACCTAGAGAAAAAGTAGGTCAATCTTCTAATAATTCTATGGGTTCTCAGTGTTTTGGATGTTAAGAGTATGGTCACATGAAATCTGAATGTCCTACTTACTTGAAGTCTAAGGGTAAGACTATGATTGTAACCCTTAGTGATGGTGAAGTTTCTGATGATGAGTCTGGTTGTGACGATGATGGAAACCTCATTGCTTTCACTGCTACTGCTGTAGTAAATGAAAGTGTATCTGCTGAAGAGAACCCTTCTGATGGGGAACTCTCTAAGGATGCAGATCTTCAAGAAGCCTACAATAAACTTTGCAAAGTTGCTGCAAAGGATGCTATGAACGTTAAATTAAGCTTGAAGAAAATTGCATCTCTTGAGCTTGATAAGAAAAATTTCTTATTAAATTGTTTAATGCTACTGAACTTTTGAATAATGTTAAGACTGAGAACATGCATTTGCTTGAAAAAGTTAAGAATTTGGAACATGAGCTTTCCGTTGCTAGAGATCAAACTAATAGGTCTGCTAGTTCCAAACTTGATCATATGCTTAGTGTTCAAAAGTCTTCTTCTGACAAAACTGGTTTAGGTTTTATAGAAAGCATCAATGTGTCAGCACCCAATTCCACTATCTTTGTTCCTTCATCTTCTTCTAAACCCCCTGTGAGTGAGGCTGTGAGTGAGGTTGTCAAACCTTTAGATGTTACACCTCCTAGAAAGATTAGGGTTGAACTGAAAGAGTCTAAACCTAAGCAGTATACCCTTTCTAAGGACAAGTCACATGATAAGCCTGCATGGGTTTGTCATTTTTGTGGAAAGTCTGGACACATTCGTCCAAACTGTTACAAGCTGCAAGCTGCTAAGAGAGTAAATAAACCAAAAGTACATGTGCCTCAAGCACAAGATCCTATGGTACTCATTGGTGAATTGGTAAAGGCTCTAAACTTTTATTCCAATCCTGGAGTTGGAAATCATTCTCATGTGAATAAGAACTCCAATGCTCGTGGTGCATCTAAAAAGTTTTGGATGCAAAAGGCTCAATCTAATTGAGTCTTTCTGACATGGTCCTTGTGCTTCATTGCTTTTCTTTGTGACCTTTGTTCTTTTTTTTTTTTTTTTCTTTTTTTTTTTTTCTTTGTTTCTAGGATTTGTATTGCATAACATTCATGCATTTCATTCTAGGTTGTTTTTTATTTTTTTTTAAATAAAAATAAAAAAAGGAAGAAAAAGGAATCAAGTTGTGTTTTGCAATATTTTCTTGGTTTTGAAAACAAGGTTGGTCAATTTATTTTCACATAACATGTTTTTTGTATTTGTTTAGCTTTGATGAGCTTACTTATTGCACTTTACTAGTTGAAACTTTGTAGTGCATGTTGTGTGGGAAAGATGTTTATGGTTTTGTTCACTTTGTCTTGATCTTGAAGTCACATGTCTTTGACTGTCGGACTTGAACCTTTTGAGAAAGGCATATATAACCATCTCACCACTGTTCACTAGCCAATCATGAACACCTTAGTGCATATCGTAAGATTTTGTACTCGAGAAAGTGTAGCACATGCACAAAAAGAACATAAGGTGTAGCCTCGGTTTTAATGTTAAAATTGGTGTGTACATTATTAGGCTATAATTAATTCAATCAATTAAAATTGGTGTGTACATTATCCTGGCTATTATTAATAAGTTTCTGAACAATTAAAATTTGTGTGTACAATTTGAGGTAAAATCAAGAAACTTACATGATTGCAAGCTTATGTTCTAGGAGATGTGGGAGTTATATGATGTAACTCTTTAGGTGATAGTCTCTTTCAAATTCAATGTGATGAATTTTGTAGACTTTGTGTTTGATTGCTATTCATATATCACCTCACATGTATCTCAAGTTTTTGCTAGTTACACACACTACACAAGTTACTATTTGCTAAACATTGTACATGTTATTGTGTGTGTTTCTGGTTTGACCAACCAAGTTTGAAAATATCTTGAGTTTTATGCAAAACATATTTGATACTTGAGAATTTAAGGAGATTGTATTGAAAATCTTCATTTTGGGAAAATTGGGTTTAAAACTTGTGTTTTTTTTAAAAGCATTTCATATCATACTCATGCATTTTTTTTATTTTATAAAATTCAATGCTTTGAGGAGTTTCTTGCAAAACTGCTTTGTTTTTTTTTTCAAAAATTTTGTTTTTCCAAAATTTCGATCGATCGAGACTGTATTTCGATCAATCGAAATTGCGATTAAAAATTTAGCTGAGCCTCTGTTTGTTTCGATCGATCGAACCTAAAATTTCGATCAATCGAAAATCGTATGAGAAGTTTTTTTAAAAACTGATTATCAGTTGAGTCAAACGCTTTTTCAAAAAGTTCTTTATCTTTTCTCTTTCCATACTACTCGGTCAAGGCTAAATCCAATTTTTTGTCGTTTTCGATCATTCTTTTTGCAAGGTTTTCCTCTCACAAGGCCGGTAAGACCTTTATACCCTTCCTTTTGCATTTATTTTCATGTTTTCATGCATAAACTCATGCATTTTGTTGGGATTTTCGGAACTATGCAAAATTGGGGTTTTTGATGATTCAAGTCTTCTTTTCTGAAATTGATCATTGGGTTTTGTTCCTATAATGTTATAAACATGATCTATGATGTTTAATTTGATCAATTTGGTGTTTTGTGAGAAATTGGAAATTCTAGGGCTTATATTTACCCGATTTGGGGATTTTGTTCAAATTGAGTTTAATTGATGAAATTGGCTTGTTGAATTGATATAATTGATCATTATATTCTGTATTCTACCTTGTGTGATGATCAATTGGTCAATTTTTTACAAATTGAACAAGTGGTTTTACAATTTTTGGGGTTTTTGTTAGAAACTCTATGCTCAAGCCAATTTTGTGATATTGAACTTAATTTCACTGCATTAGAGCATGCATCATGACATTTAACTGTTCATGCATCATATAGATTTTTGTTCTATATTTTTTTTTTTGCTAACTTGCAGTCTGCCTTTGGTTTTTTTTTTTTTTTTTTTCTTGTTTTGTTTTGCTTTGTGTCTTTGTCCTTTTCCTAACACCATGCCTAGGAAGACTAGAGCTCATAGGACACCCTCCATTTCCTTTGAGTCTCCCTCTAGGAGTGAGTTGTTTCGGAATGACAAAAGCAAAGAGGTTTATGAGAAACTGAATTGTAGGAGAAATATTTGAGCTGAGCGATCTGTTGTGTTAGATGAGGTTGATCCTGCCATTAGAGCAAACTTTGAGAGTAGAGGCTGGTTGTCTTTGTTGGAGGTAGATCATCCACCCCCGACCGCCCTGATTAGAGAGTTCTATCGAATCTCTCTTGCCACATCTATGAATCCAACACCCTTGTTAGGAGTTGGATACGAGGTGTTGAGTTCATTACCCCTAGGATAGTGGCTGAAGCTCTTGGGGTTCCGGTCGTTAGGCAGCCTGTCTATCCTTATGAGGAGTCTCCACCCCTTGATGCCATTATGTCTTACATCACTGGTCTTCTGTCCAGTGGGGTTCTGATCCTCAGATCACGTCTGCTGAGCTTACTGAGACTTCCTATCTTTTCTTTAGGATAGCGTGTCATTCTTTGTGGCCTATTTCTCATCTCCACACCATCCTTCTTGAGCGATGTGTGTTTTTGTACGCCTTTGTCTCTGGTGCGTCCATTAGTTTTCCTCATCTGTTTTTTCGTTCTTTGAATGAAGTTCATAGGAGTTCTGCCGCCGCTCATGCTCTTAGTCATCCTATTTTCATTCATAGGATTTTGTTGTTTCTCGATTTATGTGATTTCCCTACTGGTGAGCCCGTACATGTTATAGCTCCCATAAATGTCACCTTCCTTAGGCAGAGGGCTACTCACTTGAGAGTTGGCTCTACGCGTCCTAGAGGTGAGTCTTCTAGTGCTGTACCCGCTCCTCCCTCTTCTACAGGTGCTAATACGGCTGAGGCGTCTGGTGCTGCTGGTGCTGCTGCTGATGCTGATGTTCCTCCACCGACTACTTCGATTGATTCAGACTTTTGACGTACCTTGGATCATGTCTTGACCGTTCAGGCGGCTCATGGACAGATTTTGGTGGACATGCTCGATGAGATCCGTGCCTTGCGCGCAGAGTTGGCACAGTTTCGACAATCCTCACCTCCACCTTCTTTTGATGATGGATTTTGATTGCCCTTTGGCATTCCATCACAAAAATTGGGAGTATTTTAGGGTTTGAGCTTTTGTAGGATTTGAGCTCTTGTAGAGTTTTTGCTTTCAGGGGGAGTTTTTTTTTTTTTTTTTTTTTTTTTTTTGTGTGTTGGAGCTTGTGAAGCGATTAGATTGTATCTAGGTGCTTCATTTTGTATTTACCTTTTTGGCTCTTGATGTATTTTTGTTGGGCTATTCATGTTAGGGGGAGATACTTTTATTGTTTCATTTGTTTCTTGTTTCACTGCTTATTGATTTATATTTATGAGTTATTCATTGATATATGTCTTTATTTTGTGTTGAGTGAAATCAAGAATTTATTTTGTTTACTTGTATTTTCCACACATGCGGTTATGCGTTTTGTTTAGTGTTTCAGGAAATATACAAGTTGATTTAATTGAGCTGCTATCTACACTTGCAAATGATGGATAGTAGTTAGGATTGAATTTGTTATAATGAGCATTTTTATTGTAAATGGCTTTTCTTTATAAACTTTGAGCTTTTAGTTGTATTTTGTCACGGATTGCCAAAGGGGGGGTTTGTTAGGTTCTAAAGAGTTAGGAACTAATATATTTAGAACTCTAATGTGTATTGTTGGCAAATCATGATCAAAACAGGTTGTTTAGTATTGTTTAGACTTGCTCAAAGTTGTGTCTTTTATGTAAAGTTGGAATCAAGCTGTTGCAGAAGTATTAGTGCATTTCGACCTGGCTCGATCGATCAAAGAACAGACTCGATCGATCGAATCTCGGGCAGAATGTTTTTCTGCAGAATTCCAACTCAGCCCTAACTCATTAAAACATTTAGGGTTTTATGTTTTTGCCCTAGGTATATAAGGCAAACCTTAGCCACGTTTTAGTGATTGCTCATATTGCTGTTTGTGTGAATCTCTTGTGAGATCTGTGAGGAGCTTTCCTTTACACAAGCTTAGGATTATCAAGAAGGAGATTCGTTCAAGAACTTGATGATCATTTAGTTGCTGCCATAAGAACTTAAAAAAACACAAGCGAGTGCGCTTGTACTTGCTGGAGAATCCAAGAATGAAGGAGTTCGTGGTCTCGGAACTTGCACATGGTCATGTCAGTAAGTTTCTACTGGTGGGTAGCAATAGGATATTAATGGTCTAAGTCCTATTGTAAAATTTTGATTCTTTCATAGTGGATTCAGGTTTACCTTGAGGATAGCTAGGTTAAATCCTCCCCAAGTTTTTACCGGTTTGGTTTCCTAGGTCATCATATCATTGGTTCTTTATATTTCTGCTGCTTTGCATTGATATGCTTATATGATTGTGTTAACCTAAATCTGAAATTTTGACTAAGTAATCACTTGGCTAATTAATTAGGTTAATCCAATTGTGTTTTAAGGGGTCTAAAAATATACAATATTTTTTTTTTTATAAAAGAAGTTCAAATTATATATAGTATTAGCTTACACTTTTTTTTAAACCTACCATACATTTTTAAAATATGTAATGGTTTCTCATTATGTATATATAATTGGTTTTGGGGGAATGTGCAAAATAGACAAGTAAAGGGGTTGTATATGGTTAGTTAGGCAACGTTTGAAACAATAATGGAAAGTAGCATCTCGAGTTTTAGAAACTCGAGATCCATATTAAAACTCGAGTCCCAAAGACTCGCTTTGCGAGTGTTTGGGGACTGAAAATGCCACATAAATCTTGAGTCTTTAAAATTCAAGTTCCATGCAAAAAAAATTTCCCCTATAGTGGCGTTTTTAAGCCTTACAGTGACGTTTTAAAGCCCTATAGCGGCGTTTTCCTGCAAATTTTTTTTTATAAGTGATCACCCCATACCAGGTTTAGGGAATCCTATAGTGGCGTTTTTAAGCCCTATAATGACGTTTTAAAGCCCTATAGCGGCGTTTTTCTACAATTTATGGAACTCGAGTCTTTAAAACTCGATTTTCACGTGGATTTTTTCCCAAATTAGACCCATCCTCTTACAAATCGAGACTTAAAAACTCAAGTTTTATCTTGGAACTCGAGTTTTAGACACTCGAGATGCTAGTTTTCATCATTGTTTTGATACGTAACAACTAACTAAATTTTTTTATATTTGTTGTTATTTGGGAAGGGTGTTCAATTGGTTTTAGACTCTTTGGTTTTTGCACTTAATAATTCACTTGCCACAAAAATTAAAAACTTAGATGAATATATGGCGGAAAATTGGACTCCAATTTAGAATCTAATTGGATTTAGACTCTTCGATTTTTACACTCAATAATTCACTTGGCACAAAATTAAAAATTTAATGGGACATATGACACAAAATTGAGAATCCAATTAAAATCTAATTAGATTTTCTCTGAATTTTGGCTATTAATATATATATATATAAATATATTTATATTTATATATATATATAGACTAGTATATAACCTGTGCTTACGCACGAGAATGATAAATTGTAATAGTGCTATTGATGTTAGTTTGAGTTATTAAACATATAGGACATAGTTTGACCAGGACATTTGAAGGTACTAAAATAGTTTTTTCTTGCAATTTTCATGATATTGGTTACGCCAAGTTTCTCATTACATTGCTATTACGTATATAATTTTGAAAATCAATATTAGATTCCACATATACAATATCAATTCACGATTATTTTCTGTGAAATTCGATCTACTAAATACAACACAAAATAAAATAATAAATTGGTCAAATTGTATCTCCTAAATTAAATGAGGATAGGTGTATGAGATCGCTCAACTTAATTACAGTTTGTTACGTTCAATATCTTCGCATACAAAACATCTGAATAGAAACGGTATAAAAAAATATGCTCATTAGTTCAGATAAAAAATAGCAACAAAAATCTAAACAATTTAATTTGCATAGATAGCTAACAAACGCAAAATCCAATTTTTATTCTAATTGAATTTTCTCTAAACTTTGGTTTAATATATATAAAACCAAGTTAGTAATGGACCGTATATTATGGTAATTACATAAATAATTTATAAATTTGAACTATTTTTAATAATATGATTATGTTTTTTATGGTTTATTTATATTGGACTTCTTTTTTTCTATACTAAATTAACTCATTTGGCACAAAAATTAAAAAACTTAGATTAGGTGGAACATGTAACACAAAATTAAACTCTAATTGAAATCCAATTTTTACACCAAATTAACTCACTTGACACAAAAATTTAAAATTTAGATTAGATAGGACACGTAGTGCAAAATTAGACTCTAATTAAATTTCAATTTGAAATCTAATTAAATTTTCCCTCATCATTCACCTATTAATATATATATATATATAGATTTTTTTTAATTCTCTCTCTACTTTCTCTTTCTCTCTAAATCCAAAACATACAAAAACAGATTTTTCTTTCTCCTTTTCTTTCCCTATTCCACCCAACCAAACATGTTGTTAGGGAATTTCCCACTCTCATACAAAACAGTAGGGTACTATAGGAAGGAATATATAAATGTTACATAATTCTGGTCAAAACGAGTGAAAAGTAAAAACCAATTGACCTTTTTTTTCTTATTAATATAATCCGCATCGTTTGAAACGTGTCTTGAGGGAATAGGATAGAGAGTAGAGAAAAAAGTGAGTCTAGAGCTTTGAAGTTTTCTGTCACTCTCTCGGGAAAATTCTCCGTCTGGAGAGAGAGAGAGAGATGGATCCAGAGCAAACGTTCATACGGGTGCAAGAGCGGTTCTCACAGATGGTGAGACCCAAATTGAGAGCTGTTTTGGAGTACTTGTACCTCTTCATCGCCGTCACTTTGTTCTGTATCCTCGTTGTTATGCACGCCAATTACGTTCAACAGGTACAAAAATCTTATCAATTTTCGATCTTCAGGGTTTTTTTGTTGTTGTTGTTGTTCAATTTTCAATTTCTATTTGCCAATTTGTTTTTTTTTTTTTTTTTTAACTCAGTTTCTAGTTGATTGCCAAATGAATCAGTGTTAGGGTTAGAAAGAAATGAAAAACTAGACCATTGTGGTTTCTTGATATTCAAGTTGTTGACTCTTGATTGCTACAGTTTTTAGTAGCTTAATACATTATTTCAACCGAATTTGAAAGTTCATTATATGTGCATTCCAAGTAACATTGGAAGGGACATGAAAGAAAAGAACAGATCCTTGTTCATAAGGCTTTACCATTTATTATTATTATTATTATTGAAGTTGTCATTACCACAGTGTCTTGGTTTGAGGGCAATATTATTCTAACTTATGATATATGTTAGTGATCCACTGTAATGATAATGACTGGAAATTAAACATTGACTCCCCTGTTCGAGTATCTATGTTTATCAAATTGAGAAATGTATGTCTTGCCATAGTGCTTTAACCAAAATCTGTGCTTTTGCATTTGAAGCCTGGCTGTTCTAGAGAGCTCTCTGGAGCTGAAATGACAGAAGCACAACTCATCCAAATTAAGGTAATATATTGTCTTTCATTTCTGATGGGTTAGCTTTATTTGTGTGTTTCTGCAATGTATTCCCTCTGGCTAGTTACTAATGCTCTGTATATTTCGATGGAAAACCCTATGTGAAGATAGATTTTTGCGTTTTCCTATGTTTGGTAGTATTAGAAAAGACGGGTCAAAGGAAAATTATTTATGGTCAACGGAAAACCTATGTGAAGATAGATTTTTGCGTTTTCCTATGTTTGGTAGTATTAGAAAAGACGGGTCAAAGGAAAATTATCTATGGTCAATGGAAAACCTATTAAAACAATGGCTTATTTTTTAGAGGTTGTTTTCCACTATAATTCCGGAAAAAAACTCTATCTCATGTCAAGCTCAATAAGGGAAGCCAAGAGATAGTTTTTCAAATCATTTTAAGGTCACTACTAAACATAGGAAAATGAGATAGTTTTCCAAAAAAATACTTTTTGGAAAATGATTCATTTTTCAAAAAACGCTAACATCAAAATAAATGGAGCGTAAATGGGCTTGGTATCATCATGTTTAGCTCCCTTTGGACTTTGGGAATTTTCATCCTTCCAGATCATATACTTTCTCAATCTGCAACTAGTTGATCTTGGCTAACAACAGGGTGTTGCAACTATGTCCTTTGTCATTGTAGTTTTATTAATTCTTTATTAATTTCCCCATTTCTTCATGGGAAATAGGGAAAATATTGTGGTTTAATTTGTTGGTGTTGATTCATACGTAGCTATGACCTGGTTTTCAGGAATTTCTGTCTATATTGCATTCAAGTTAATTTCTTCCTAGGAGTTAATTTCTTCCTAGGACATTATCAATTGTTGTTTTGGAGGTTTTTGTAGATATCATTAATACTTAGTTGTTACAACGTGAGTTTAATGCTTATTAATTAGATATTGTGTGTCTGTGATAGATTTCTTTGTTAACTCTCATATTTTTTTGTTCCTGGTGAAAAATTATAAATTTTACTTTGAAAATTGTATGTATCACTTTTTTTGAGATCTATGGTGATCTATTTTGTGTGATTTACTGTGCATTTGACAGATGATTTTGGTTTTGTTTCTTAAGTTGGCCAAACAGTCATGTTTTGTAACCAATTTTTTTTACTTTGGTATAGATAACTAGTGCAGGGTTGTGGTCGCACAATGAGTCTGAATCTAATGCGATTGATGTTCCTGATTTGAAAACCGTGACGAATAAATTGGAAATTGCAAATGTGGATGGAGATGGATTGACATTTTTGGCTGCAAATTTTTGGTTAAATTGGGTTGGTTCTGGTACTAGAAGGAGCAAACTAGCCTGGAAGTTCTGGAAGACTGACACCGAGCTTCTTGAGCATCAAGCAGAAACCTCAATGAGTTGTCAAAGCTCTAAGCCAACAGTAGATGACACAGTCATCAAAATTGATAAAGAGGAGCGGCGTAGTTTCCCTTTATCTGCCAGAGAGGCATTTAAAGCAGCAGTATTTCATTTTGGCAAAAAGTGGTACAAGCGTCTGTTATTTATTTGGCGACATGCAGTGCAGCTCATTAGAAGTTTCTGGAAGTTGTGGGTGAGTAGATGAAGAAAATGTTCTTATCTGTAGCTAGATTATTAAGTATTCAATACAATATCCCCTTTTTTTTATTACTGAATCATGGAAGTTTCTGCTCACTTTACTAGGAGCTATTTTAAATCACATTTTATCTTAACCAGCACTTTAATCGCTCTTGTGTCCTTTTCTTTGTCATTTTTGTTGTTTTTGAGATTTTAGGTTTCCTTTTAAAATATGAGCATGTGTTCTGTTGTAGTTATCTGCCTCTGGGTCTGGGTACTTTCTAGATGTTGTGGATCGTAGAACGTAATGATCCTATAATTTATATATTGTCTCAATTCTTTTGATTTGTCTTTTTCTGGGTGAATATATGTGACATTGTTTTAAAATGGTCTTTGTGTCCATTTGGTACAGCTTAATTTTTAGCTTTTCTGAAAATGGGTTGTTTGATTACTTATAAAAAAAAGGGTTGTTTGAAAAAGCTACACTTAAAAAGGTGAGGTTTTAAAATGATGTACTTTGAAAAAGTCTGGTTTTAAACTGCCCTCCCAAACAGGCACTTAGTTTCAACTTTATTGATATATTGATGATACACTTGGAGAAGACATAAACTATCGACTTATCAAAAAAAGATATACTAGGAGAAGACATGAGGCTAGATACTGGTCAATGCGGATGCATGTACCCTGAGGCTAAATCTCCACATATTTTTTGTATTGGAAAATCTCATATATCTATCATGAAGTTCTGCTTAGTTCAAATCATGTCATCTTATTAATTTATTAAAATTTGAATTTCTTTTAAAAAAAACTCTAGTCATACTAAATGTGTGATGGAAGCCCTCTATTGGTCTTCATACTCATAACAGACAGGTTTTAATATTTCTTGTTATTATCAGCCAGCAGGACTGACTGGTGGCTTCAATATTTGATGCAGATGTTATTCAGTTACTTACAAAAAAAAAACTGTCTCTCTCTCTCTCTCCCTCTCATATTTTTCCAAACATGCACTGTGAAAGTTGCTTGGTTTCTAAAGGCATTATAAGGAGAAACTTATACTGTACCATATTTGATTTATTGTATCAAGGCCAAGTCTCTATTTGCTGAATTTGAAATTTCAAGTGCAGAATCTTGCAGGTATAAATTTAAATATTGATATTCCCAAGTGGTTGCGTATACTTCATTTGGACAGGCTTAACTCATATGCAGGTAAATGGAAATTTTTTTAGTTCTCCTCATTTACTATCATCGTGTTGCAGAATTATAGTGATTATGCAAAAATTGAAAACTCTTAGGTAGAACTGTAGTCTCTTAAAATTTATTGTCCTCACTTGGATGAAATGTGAGTCCCTAGTAGCCATGCTGACTGTAATTCTAGAATGCTGGTTTACTATATTGGTGCTCAATCTAACTTCAGCTTTTTGGTTAGTTGGCAAATGTTTTATACTTACAAAATACAACGGGGACAAAATCCATTGAAACAAGTTTATTTTGGGAGTTCATTTTTATTATTTTTGCTTAGCAGCATTCTTTAGGGCTGCCAAGAGCAGCTTTGGGTGAATTGTAAAAGTGTTGGGTCAATAATTACATTTTACCCCAATTATGATCTTGCTACATTATTCACTGAATATCTGTACTGAAGCATACCTAATTATTTGGGTGGGACCCATCACCCAACCGACAGTTAGACCATTAGAGAGATATAGAGAGAAGATATTCAAGTTTGTTTGTTCCCTTTCTATTGGGGGAGGGGGAGGGGGGAACTGGGAAAGTGTTAATAATAATTTTTGTTGATAAGTAGAAAGTGTTAATAATAATTGCTAAGATAATTTTCTTGGTAAGGACTGTAGAGGTATTGAACCACCTTGTTTTCCTATTGTGATAGAAGTTTAATGATAAAAAATTCACTTTGTTGCTTTCCTAAGTTGTTCTATATATTTCTTGTTTTTGGCTATTACTTTTTGCATCTGTTTCAGTGCATTCACTTGAGAAGAGAATCAAAGCATTTGAGCCAACATATATATACACTATGGAAAAGGTAATCTTTTCACCAAATTTGATTCCTCCTTGCAATTCATGAAATTTGTCTGCATGCTCTGCTGTGGTTTTCTAACATCTAACATTTCAATATTCTAATAAGCGCTTGTCCTGCAGGGATATTTTTTGCTACCTGAAGAAGCAAGGTCTCGCCATAATATTCTTACCGTTAACATTAGCATATCAGCTCGACATTCCTGTTTTGGTAACAGGTTATTTCTTCTGAACATAACTCTGGTTTGAATTGAGCTTGGAAGTGGCAATTTTTCTGTCTAGAGCCTATTTTTGCTTCAATTATTGGTTTTTAAGTCTTGATTCATAATTCTGATATCAGTCTGTTTCAAAATTTTAATTTCCATGGACCTTTATATATGCTTTCCATGCCATGTGCTTCCTCCAATACTGGAACTGGGGCTGCCTTTCTGTAGTATGAAACCTAGAATACAGATTGAGAATCATCTGTGATTTAAAGCTTTTCTTTTTGTTGACTAGCTAGAGCCACTGAGAACAATTGTGTCAATGCCTGTTTAGGAAGATAATGTACCGGCATTCTTCTAGGAATAATACAAAGGTTCTAACTTCAGTATACCATTAGTGTGCTTGTTTGAGATCAATTGAAAGCTTTACAAAGCTTCCTTACAATTTGGTAAACTTAATTATGTTTTAAACATTTTTGTCTAACATTTGTTGAACTTTATAATTTGAGGTGTATGCATATTTGTAGAGAGTTGAACGTAAATGGATATTTTCTTATTACCAGGTGGCAGCAACTCCTCATAAACAGAATCGTTGGATATGATACTATTTTGATGAATAGTTTATTGACTTCTACTGGTCAAGGTGACATCCCATTACAAATTTATTTGTTAAAATCTTGTTTTCTGAACATATTGTAAGAGTTTTTTCATTCTCACACTATGGGTCATTGTATTATACCCTCGTGTTATCTAATACTTCATTATTATTTTTCTGTCATTTTTGAATTGGCATGTTTCTAACCGTTGCCAACTTGTCATATGATCTAGCAGAGATTTTTTTATTGTTTAATTTTGAAAGTCAATTGTATTTTTATTCAGTTGGATTTTCTTTTTTGGGCATTATTACTTAATTAGGTTATTAGAATTTTATTTAATTTCGTTTTAAATTAAATAAAATTCTTTAATTTCGTACTTATCAAAAAAAAAATATTTATTTAATTTCGTAGAGTCAAGTGGTTTTTTTTTTTTGGGAAATTCAATAGTTAGGTTTTTTAAGTCAATTAGAACTTGGGTTAAGTTGTAGCATTCTATTGAGTACAATATTGTACTCAAAATCTTACAGTCTGCTTGATTAATATAATTTCTCTTGAAAATTTTCCAGTTGTTTGGTGCTTACTCCTAGGTTTTCTATTTCGTTTGGTGTTGACTATAAAAAGCAACTCTTGGTGCTGTCTCCTAGGTTATTTTTATTTTCTTGTTATTTATTTTATTATATTTTGGATAAGCAATGGAAATTTTGTAGATATCGGAAAAATAGAGTCACCCAAGAATATAGGCAGTATACAACTGGGGACTATACAATAAATCATGCAAATTACATAAATCTATCAAATCAAAAACTTCAATTATGTTATTGCATTAGTTTTAGTTTTGTTGAAACTTTTCCCAATTTTCTAAAATTTTTATTTTTTAATTTAACTGTGACAAGGGTACAAACTACATGAATTTATTGGTATTGTCTCGTCACTGTCGCCCTTGGTTCACGTACTATTTGCCGTCAAAACTTTACCAGACCGACGGATCAAGATTAGGATGTATAATTTGCACAATTGATTATAATTCCATACGAATATAATGATGTGGTGGAACACAAGGCGTGTTTGTTCTCAATGCTATTAAGGATGATTCATGAGATTTGGGCTTTCTTATTTTGTGTTCTCAATGCTATTAAAGATGATTCATGAGATTTGGGCTTTCTTATTTTGTTTGGGATGCGGCCATAGGCAAAATTTTGACAACAAACAATCTTCATAAGAGAGGTTTTGTTATAGTGGACTGGTGTTGTTTATTTAAGTCAGATGGTGAATCTGTTAGCCATCTATTGCTGCATTTTCCTACTGTTTCGGAGATGTGGGCTTTCTTATTTTGCATAGTCGGGCTTGCTTGGTTATGCCAAGTTCAGTTGAAGCTATGTTGGAGTCTTGGGTTGGAGTTTGGGGAGTTTGTGGATATGTAAAATTTTGGAGGGTAGCTCTGGCTTGTCTTATGTGGTGTGTTTGGGTGGAACATAATCACCATCCGTTTGAGGGAAAGGAGCTATCTTTACGAAATCTCAAGTTTCTCTTTTTGAAGACTCTCTTCAATTGGTCATCAGAATCTAGTACTCTATCCATGTTTTCTTTGATGGAATTCCTAGATTCCTTATGCCCTGCCGTTGATTGGCTTTGGCTTTTTTATGCTATGTATCCTTTTTTACTTGCTGTCTTTTTCTCATTGTATACTGGTACGCTCTTTTAACTTTTTAATGAATTGAACTTGCCACAAAAAAGAAAATAAGAACAAAGACAATCCTTGAGTTGAAGCAAGTTTCACTTGCAAAAGTTCTTATTCTTCGACACTTCAAAATTTGAGGATGAGTTTTTTCTAATTAGGGGAGAAGTGCGAAGAAATTTTATTTTAATTTAGTTTTATTCGATTTTGGAATTCAGTTGTATTTTTATTGGTCAATTGGATTTTATTATAGATATTAGTTAATTAGGTTATTATTATTTTATTTAATTTCCTTAAGTCAATGTTATTTTTGTAATTCAATAATTAAGTTTCCTTAGTAAGTTAGAATTAAGGGTTAAGTCAGTAATTTATATAAGCACAGTATTGTACTCAAAAGTTTACAGTTTGCTTGATTAATAAAATTACTCTTGGAATTTTTCCAATGGTCTGGTGTTGACTCTAGCTAACCCTAACTGCTGATTCCTAGGTTTCCTATCTCGCTTGGTACCAACTCCAAGAAACCCTAGGTGCTGAGTTCTAGGTTATTTATATTTTTCTGTTCTTCTATTTTGTTGCTGCATCTGTTTTGGTTTTGTATTGCATTACTTTCTTTATTTGTCCTTATTGCACTAGTTCAAAAATTCAAATTATAATGCTTATGATGATGACGACTTTCTCTTTATATTTAAATTTTTGAACTTGTGTATGGTTTGTGGCAGTTTTATACATTTTGATTGACCTATCTTAGCTGCGTTAATTCCTTCTTTTATTTTTTGTAAGTAATATGAAAATTGTTTTAGAAAGAGGAGAACCTAATTATATAATAGATTCAAAGGAATTGCCTAAAGAATCACAATTGAATGCTTTAGTTCCTTCTAAATGTCTTTGATGATCTGTGGTTGGAATGAAGCATGCTTGAATTGAATTGTACGCAGTGAGGTAAATGAATGCTGACTCTTTAATCAAACCTTTGATGGTTGGTTGGATTTGATCCATCTGTTTTGAATTATTATTGCACATTGCCAATAATATAAGCATGAATAGAGTCAATAATTGGGTTAGTGATCTGTTCTATTTTATCTAAGCATGTTTTGGTACTTCATTGCAGGTTATCTGTACAATTATCAAACAAAGGAGTTTTATAATCTTAGTTATGCACAATTACCCCCAGAAGGTCCTGCAGGATTTGGAGGTTTGTTGAGCTATGCCTTCTATATGCATTGATGGAATGTTTTTATACTTATACACTAAGGTTGCAATATCTGATTGCAAATGTCATTATGCATTTCAGTTTGGGTAATTAATAATGAGTGAAGGCACTAATGAAGGTTTCCTTTTTTGTATGGACTGTCTTTTGGGAAAATTCTAACAGTAGATAATCCGATAAAATGAGTGATAATAATTGTGGACTAGTGCTACTTATCAAAAAAAGAAAAAGATAATTGTGGAGTAGTGCTGTATGTGACTGTAAATGTAGTGGTGAGAATGCAGGATCATTTGCCACCACATTGCACAATAGCTGAGTAGTTGTGGACTTTTGTTTTTGTGTTGGTTGGAGTTAAATGGGTGATGATGACTATTGGGTTCAGAAGTTGCTTCAACATTGGAGGAGGAGACCTAAGTCTTTTAGACAGAGTATGGAATGTAGTATTAGAGTCTCATGCGGACGTGTGGAGAATATGGAAGGAAAGGATTAGGAGGACTTCTGAGGGGGAAGGAACTCAGTTGAGAGAATGCATCTTTAGATGAGTGTGGACCTTCTAGTCTTGTAGTTTCTTTGTGCTTTTTATATGCGTGAATTACCTAGAGGAGAGAGTTGAGCATATAACCTGTATACATGAAGTTTTTCCTTGATTATTAAAATGAAGATTAGGCTGGTCAATAAAGTAACCCATTGAATCCTTCATTACCTTGACTAACTATAGATTAATTGAATCTCAACTCTAAGATTGAAAGGCAGGGTACTGACACCTGAAGCACTGAGTCAGATATCACTGAAGGATGAGTTGCTTCAAGATTTGTAAACATTTAGAGTTGCTTATTCTGGCATATTGTTAGGTAAACAAGCTAATATTTCATAATTGTTTTTATTCTTGTTATTGTTATTCTTATCTGATGCTGGAACGGAAGGGTACTGTTGGATTGTGGAGGACAGTTTGAAGAACATGGAAAAATTCCACTTGATTTTGAAAGTTGAGGAACAAATTGCCAATGAGCTCTAGCTGAACTAACACCTTGTTCCCTTGCAAGTGCTTGGTGGAGGGTGAGGTTGTGGGTTGGGCGTGTGTGTAACTTACCTATGAAAAAACTTGAGGGACGAAATTGACTTGATCTTGAAAGTTAAGAAAAGAAATTGACACAATTAATCGTTGAGGGACATTAATTTTGAAAGTTAAAGGACAAAATTGACACAATTAAATATAGAGGTTCAAAATTGTAATTGTGACATGTACAAGGACCAAAATTGTGGTTTGGCTGAAATAAAATCAATTTGTGTCAATCATATGATCATTTAGGTCTAATGAAATCAATCAACATCAATACGTTCAATTTTGTGTCTGCACCAGCACATATATAATGACTCACTCTCTCTCTCTTTTCTTTTTTTGACCCTCAGACAGGTCCCTCCACTTGGGAGGGAAGTGCCATTTGGCATATAGGGACTCTTTCTTGTGCCAGTAGTGTTAAGGCTCCTAAAACCCAAACCCAATAGAAGACTCCTACTGAATAATCTAGATCAAACTGAATTATGAAAATTATCCTAACTATAGAAGCATGTACAAGATGTTTATGAAATTTCAAATGTTTTGTTGCACTTGTACATGAAAACAGCTATGATTCTCAAACAAGTGACCCAAATTGGAAGCAATGTGAGAGCCTTTAAAGCCGTAGCCGTAGGGCTCTTGCTTCAATTGGACATGGCACGTGGACCCTGCAAAATAAACTTTGAAATCGACAAAATTGCACAGTAGCACACATATCAACAACGGATCAATCTTCCATGGCTGCATTACCATCAAAGCCAAAGGAGTGTTTGTTTTTATACTGCAAACAAAAAGCAAAGAACTTGAAATTTTTTTCAGCAAAATGAACATTTAAATTGACAAAAGTGCACTGTAGCACACATAACCACAACAATTCAATCTTCTATAGCTGCATTACTAGCATAACCAAAAGCATTTGTTCTTTCACTGTAAACAAAAAGTGAAGAACCTGAAATTTTTTTCTGAGGGACATTTAACTGCATGCAGATTGTGCTCTATTTTTATTTTTTTTCCCTTTTTCTGGATATAAATTGTGCTGAACTTGTGCCATTCATCTGGTTTCCATGCAGACTACCTTGTGACCAAGTGTGGTGTACTTATGATGTCACTATTTGTGTTCTTTACTACCACAATGTCAGTTTCATTTACATTGAGAGAGACACAGACCCGCATGCTGAAGTTTACAGGTTTGTTTAACCCACCCCTTCCCCCCCCCCCCCCTCTCTCCCGCTGCCTTTTATACACAAATTCTGTCATTCAGTCCATTGAACCATCTCAGTTGAATATATATACTTTTTGTTTGAAATTGGACCTATTTTTTCATCTCATGTGTTGCAAGAGGGTTTCAAAAATATCCTCTTGCTGTTGGATTTCTTGATGGGTGAATCTGATGGATACAAGGATTGAGGTGGCACATTATGAGGGTGCCACAATAAATCAAGCTTCTTCTTGCACTTCCTTAAAATTCCCCTTTTGTCAATTTATTGCAGTGCAGCTTCAACACCATGCTCGACATCGGCTTCCAACATTTCAATTGATCTTTGTGCATGTAATCGAATCACTTGTCTTTGTACCGGTAAGCATTCATTTTTATTTTATTTGTATGCATATCTACCAAACCATTCTCAAATTGTTGTCATGAATTATTTCTAGTCTTCTTCCGCACGACTAGTTTGATTTTTACAGGTCGTATTGACTAATAGAGTTCTGTATTGGTTTTTGCAGATTATGATTGGTATTTTGTTTTTTCTGTTCGAGTTTTATGATGATCAGCTGTTGGCTTTCATGGTTTTGATTCTAGTCTGGTTGAGTGAACTGTTTACTCTAATCAGGTATCTCTCTCTCTCATAAATATATAGCCACTTTTTTGCTATGCATGGTATTCTTGTACATGTGTTTGGTTGAGAATGCATATATGTGGGCAAGGTAGCCTATCTAATTGCTGTGTTGGGCCCCACACACAAAAATATATATATAATAATCTCAATCTGAGCAACAGCCTGTTGGGATTTTTTTCAAGATTAATTTTTTTTACTTTATTCAATGTAGAAGTTTACGGTTTGTAATGAGACAGGTTGGTTCAGTTTATGCCATAGGTGAGTCAGAATTGTGGTTAGATATTAATATAGACATTGTTTGGATTTCTTGACTTATTGGGTATGGGTTGGGTTGTAATTTTCAGCTAGGCTAAATGAATATGTTCACTTAAAGGCAAAGTTACACTTGGTCAAGACTAAATTTGGGGCAGTGAAGTGGGTTGGACTGTGATGGAAGTATGGAACGTCATGGTAACAGTATTTTAACTCATAAAAAACCATTACTGGTCCAATAGAAAATGCCCAGATAAATTTGCTTTGATGCAATGATTGACTATTTTCTTTAATGACCATAACATGGGTTATTGTGGCCCAGAGGGGCAACAGATGAACCCTTTTTGAAAATCCTCTCTGACTAATTGCCCCTTGCACCTAGCATCTAATATATTTTCCGTGTGTGTGTGTGTGTCTGCTCACAGGTGTATTCATGTAACATGCTGTTCTAATATGGTTTGCTTGCTAATGTCTTGCAGCGTCCGGACACCAATATCAATGAAGTTCTTTCCTCGCTTCTTTTTGCTCTACTTTCTGGTTTTTCACATTTATTTCTTTTCCTATGCTTATGGTATGGCCCTATCACTTTTTGGACTTATTTCTGTTTCTGGTGGAAAGTCTAATTTTTCTCATAAATTATTGGTTGGATAATTTCTCCAGGTTTTTCATATTTGGCTCTCTCTACAACAGCAGCATTTATGCAGCACCTAATTCTCTACTTCTGGAACCGTTTTGAGGTAAGCATCATGGTATATGCCTCCAAGTATGGGTTTTATTTTTTTTGGTGACACATATCCATTGGCTTTATTTTAGTCTTATGATAAAGCCAGTAGTCACTATAAGTTTGCAATTGCATGAAGATGATATAATTATTCAACTTCTCCCTTTGTGTGGACTGTTTTCACTGCAAATATTTATAGGCTACAGAATCTGTAGTTAAAAATGAGCCGGGCTTGTTTCTCATTTTTGTTTCTGGTCAATAGGCTTGTCCTTTCGCATCTTCACTTTAAGCCATCATATATGATTCTTCTACTGAAGTTGCCAGAGGATAGATATTTAGCTGCTAACAAACAAGATTACTACTTATCAAAAAAAAAAGATTACTTTTGGAACATATAGAAATCGGTATAAAACTTTCACAACTTCAAAGTATTATAATGGTTGTAAATACATCTCAGGTCCCTGCTTTACAAAGGTTTATGCAGCACCGTCGATCACAGCTTCAGCAGCCTCTAGATTTCCACATTACCTCCTCAACCATCCTTGCGTCGACTTTACACATCACAAGATTGAATACGAGGAATCCTGGTCCAGTTAACACGGACCTGACAACTGGGACTGGGTTGAGACCTGGGTCCAACCCAGCAATGCCAGCAAATGGAGAAATGGACGTATCCGGGCTTCAGGAACAATCAGAAAGTGAAAACAGAGCAGAGAACCCTCTTCAGCAGGCAGATAATGGTCCCAACCCTGGGGCAATGAATGCATTCAGTTCGCTTTTGTTATGGATCTTAGGAGGGGCCTCTTCTGAAGGCCTCAACTCATTCCTTTCCATGTTCAGAGATGCGAGAGAGCAAGGACAAGTTTATGCTGAAAACCGCGCCAATCAGAATGTGCGATAATGTTGGAACATTAACTTTGAAGCGGATTTCAGTGCTGCTTTGTTAGTTTTAGATTGTAATATATGTTCATGTTGAATAGTATAGCACAGGGTTAACTGGATGTACTTGTCTGTATAGAAATTATATACGGCAGACATGTTACAAACATACAGTCAAGCCCCTTACTTTTGTCCTTAGGAGATGGAAAAAAATAAAAAATAAAAAAAATAAAAAAAAAGAAATATATCATGTGAGATTGTGAATATTCATTAGTCATTACCTTATATCCAGTTATCAGAAATACTTTGTTTTGCTTTTCTCAGTGGGGCATATGGTTAGTATATCAAATTGAATGTTAAACAAAGATATCTACCCTTTTTTTTAAAGATGGGTATAGTGGGCAGTGGAGGTGGGTTTAAACCGCAAACATGTCCCTATTTTGAAGAGGAAAGCTCCCAGGCATTACTACTCTGAGGATGTTATTAACCAATCGCTGGCAAGAAGTTTGGAATCAACAATCTCGTGGGTATGATGAGATTTTAGGAACCACTTAGCCAACCTATTGGAGTTTCTAACATGGTATAGTTAATACAATATATTAGATTTTCTAATTAAACTATATATATATTGCTGGCAAGAAGTTTCAAATCCACGATCTCATGGGTATGATAAGGTTTTAGGAACAACTTAGCCAACCTATTGGAGTTTCTAACATGGTATATTTAATACAATATATTAGATTTTCTAATTAAAACACATTTATTTATATATATATAATATATATAAATAAATGTGTTTTAAATTTTGTAAGAATTTTTTTTAAGGAAACATAATGCATTTACATTTAATTATTATGTAAGGCAAGATATTTTGTAAATAACGTGATGTGTGGTTGGAATTTGTTTCTAGTATTCCTTACAAAAGACACATCCGCTATACGTTTTGAATGACCTAAAGAAGAAACCGATATAAGTAAATTAATTACTTATATTAGGGAAAAAAAAGACTTTAACAAAAAAAAAAAAAAAATTTTATCAAGAATATATCCACATTAGGCTGAGAATGTGACATAATTGTTAATAAAACAGCTCTTCTTTTTACACATACCTATCCTCCCTAAACATCACCGAAGTGGATCGAACAGACCAAAGTGAATTGAATGGACGGGGTGGACTGAAAAGATTGAAATAGACCTAGTAGATCAAAGTAAACCAAAGTTGACCAAAATGGACTAGATGGATTGAAATGCTACGCTGATGTGATTCAATAAGAATATAGAAAGGTTTTAGATATTAAATAGATATAGATGTCAAAACTCAAAGGCTTATATTTTCTGGTGAAAACACCTTATACTTCCTTGATTAAATTGTTATCTTTATGCAAAAGCCTACATTTTTCATTGAAAATACAAGAAGTTTGCTAAAGGATTTTAAGCTAAATTATTATTATTATTATTATTATTATTTTGGTTAAAAAAGTTTATGTGAGGGGAGGCTACCCCATACTAGAGTCAGGGCAAGCCGCAGACCTCAAAGAAAACTTACATTGGACTTATAGATTGCCTACCAAGAAGGACTGCTGGCAACAGGACTCGAACCTACGTCTTTTGAATGAAACATTCGAGTCTTACCAACTGAACCAACCCCCCATTGGCCTAAACTAAATTATGTACTTCAACAAGTAATTATTCAATATTTTTTTCAATATCTAATCATTTTCGCCTTTGTTTGGAAGTGATTTAAATTATGAGATGAAATATATAATACTTAAGAAAATATTTTTAAAGGAAAGAATTTAAATCCCTCCACCTCCTCTCAACCATGATGCATAAAAATAATAATATACTCCTATAATAAGATAAATCAATAAAATTAAAACAAATTCCTTCACACACACAAATTATTATTATTATTATTACTATAATTTTGAAAAAATATATAAAAATAAAACATTCACAGTAAAATAGTTCTTCTTTAATAACAAGGAGGGAGGAGAAACACTAGTTTTTCTGGGTTTCATTTTAGCTTCATAGAAGAATCGCAAAGTCCAACGATCCCAAAAATGGCAACAACAGTAACTCTCCCATCGGTGATTATTCCTCGGAGTTGGAATTCGAACCTTTCTTCTCCACACCAAAACGGACCGTTTTGGACCAAGAAAACACCCTCGATTTCTATCACTCTCTCTCTCTCATCCACAAAAATTAGCAGAAGCAAAAGCAGCAGCAGAAGCTCTTCCTTGCCTGCTGCTTTGCCCTTCGATCTCTCTCCTCCTCCAATCGATCACGACTTCCTCGTAAGTAGTAGCCTCATTTTCACTACATGCCTACATTTTTTTTGTGCCAAATTTCATATATATATATTTATTGAAGTGACCAAAAGTGTATTTATGCTTCCAAAATTAGGATTTTTATTTGTGGTAATTTAGAATTAACAGTTTTTAGAGTAATTTCTCTCAAACATTTTTTTCTACATCTTGTATTATATATGCAATACACCCTAATTATTGTTACATACGCTGAGTTATACACTGTCGTACACACTTCAACTGAACTGAAAACACGATTTCAGACTGTGACTAATGTTTTATGTATATGCACCGAGAGCCTTGTAGCTCAACTAGCACTTCCTGATGTTTTCAACTGGGGCATCAAAGTTCAAATGTATATATACTAGTCAGTAATCCGTGCTGTGCACGGAAATGTCTAAATATGAAATTTGATAATTATTAATAGGATATTAAACAAAATATGACATAGTGTCCGTTTGGGAAAAACTTATTTAACTTTTTGCTGAAATTGCGCTGAAGTATACTTGTACTTTGAAAGAGTGAGGTTTTTAAAATACATAATAGTTAAAAGCAAAAAAACTGGCTTATAAGCCAATGCCAAGCAGACACGTAGTAAGATTCTAATTGAGGGTTTTAATGTAAAATATAATTAAAAATCAATTAAAAATATGTACTATTAGAATAATGACATGTAAAATTTTGAGGTCTCATAAGTTTATGTGGAAAGATTTCATGAGGTGAACCAAAAGTCTAACATTTTTATTTTTATTTTATATATATTATACAGATATTGTGTACGTATGCATGCATGTGTTACTTATATAATATTAATATTGTACAATATAAAAAAAGAAAAAAAAAAAAAAAAAACCTTTATCTTAATTGGAAGAATGGTTACCGGATTTTAAAATTTTGTGAATTTAATGAATCAAATAATGCCGTAGGTTTAATAGCTTGAATCTTTGCAGGATGCTCTGACACTTTCAGGTACAAAGGTTTCGGATGATGGGATTGTTGAAACATTTGACAATGATGATGAAGCATTAGATGCGGTTGATAATGGGGTTGTGGTGCGTATTTGATTTGATCATAGTTCTAAACCTCTGCTCATTTTCCTCTTCTGTTTCTTCCTCATGCTATTGCTTAGTTTGGTGAAGGAAATGGTTCTATGCTTATATGATCCTCCAGCTTTGTCATATTCGTGAATTGCATGAGTGCATTTTAGCTTCACATATTACTGAGTTTTTAAGACATGACAAGTAGATGCACATGCAAAGAGTATTGATTTTTATACTTTGCCATTGAAGTTGCATTATCAGATGTCATTTTTTTTCCTTTTAAAAGGTTTTTATTGCAGAGTCTGGTGCAGATAAATTCTATGTTGATTTTTAATTGGTATTTTATTTTGGTAATTGTGAATAAGAAGAAGATTTAGTCATGGCTCCATTATTTGTTCTCTGATCAATTAGACATAGTTGTGACAAAACTTGGAAATATGTTGAACATATTCACCATTGAATACCCTAGCAATAGATTTTAGTTAGTGTTAAGCAAGACACTCTACTTAGTTTCCCTAAACAAATATTTGAAGTGCTTTGAGGAATCCATGAATAAATAACACAATGTAATCTGGCTCTGGGCGTGCCAAAGCAGCTAAAACTATTAGGCATTGATGGACTAGGCTTAGGGCTGTAAACGAGCCGAGCTTTGTTGAGTAGTGAATGTTCAAGCTCGGCTTGACAGCAAAAGTAGAATGTTCAAGTTTGGCTTGAACTTGATACGAGCCTAAAAATAATGTTCAAGCTTGAGCTCGGCTTGGCTTGACTTGGCTTGGTTCATTAGTCAAGCCAAGCTCGAGCTCAATATCAAGCCCAAACTCAAGCTCAATATCATGCTTTTGAGCTTGAGATCCAAAACAAGTATATTATCAAGCCTATTATCTAGCCTATTTGGTTTGGATGAGTGGTCTCAACTTATAATTAATTAAAGTCTTAGAAGGATATAAGTTTACTTGTCAAGCTCATATCAATTTTATTAAAACTCATAAATAAGCCTAGGCTCAACTTGTTTTGTTATTTTTGTATCGAGCCTTGGTGTTCACGAGCTTGTTCATGAACAATATTTTTTACTCGGGCTTGGCTCGTTTATTAAACAAACCTAAAACTAAAGTTTAAGCTTGGCTTGTTTATAAACAAACAAACATGAATGAGCTTTTTATCGAGCCAAGCCCGAGCTGTTTATGAACGGCTTAGTTCATTTACAACCCTAAGTCTCTAGGCTTATGCTTGGGCTTAGTCAGCTAGATCAGCTAATCACAGCTCATAATTATTTGCTAAGTACAACTTTGTGCTTATTATGTGGATTCAAATAATTTAATCCATGCAGTTGTTGTGGAATATTTTTGTTTACATTGTTTACAAGTTTTATAATACTGAAAGCAGTCTTTGAACTTATTTCTTTTGGTAAGCTTTTAGCAATCCATTGTGTTTGAGTTTTAACTAATCTTGATCATGTAGCTATGGCTTTATGGCTTGATTGTATTTCTTTTTGTGACATCTGACATCTTAGGTTGTGGACCTTTCACATTATGGCCGGATAAGAGGTACATTTTTCTTTCATGTACTTTCCTTATCATCATCATCATGTTAGCTAACATGTTGGTATTATTATCAGACATATTAAGTATTACAAGTTCAGAAACTGCCTTATTTTAATAATTGACATTTTTCACCGTCATCTTTGCATTGAACTCGTGATTTGTTTTTTCATATTATTAAACTTATGATGTATTTTTTGATTGAATGCTTGAGGTTTACCATTCTAATTTATCTAAAGCTCATGCTGTATATGGTGGTTTCATTCTTTTTTTTTTTTTTTTTTTTTGTCCTTCTCTTATGAATAATATGGATTCAACTGACATGAAGTTAGTGGAGAAGACCGTATCCAGTTTCTTCACAACCAAAGCACTGCAGATTTTGAATGTCTTCACGAAGGACAGGTAAGTTTTGGTAGGATGTGAAATTATTTCTTTGCATTCATGGAGTTCCTACTTATATCAATACAAATTTACAGGCTTAAGTAACAGGATTTCTCATTGAAATCCGTAGGGATGTGACACTGTTTTTGTTACACCAACAGCTCGGACAATTGATCTTTCACATGCGTGGATCATGGTAATCTTCATCGTTCTCCCGTGGCTGATGGCTTTCTTGCAATGTAATAATCTTAGTATTTTTGTTAGCTGATTAGAATTTTTTTTGGTTGCTTTTGTTCACAGAAAAATGCAGTTTTATTAGTAGTTTCACCAGTGACATGTCAAAGTATAACTGAAATGCTGAACAAGTAGGTGCATCTTGTTGAGTTGTATTTCTTCTTGTTATTATTTACTATTAGTAGTATTAGTCTTTTGTATTGCAAATAAGGATAGTATTTGTTATGTCCAGCAAAAATGTGGTTCAATGGCTGTCAATAAAAATATACAGTGGGCTTTTGACAGATTAGATGATACCAACAGAGTACAATGTAGAAAAAATAATTCATCCATGTTGTTGAATTAAGGTCTTGTTTAGTTGAGTGAATATATTTTTTTGTATGGAACTTTTTTTTTCCCCCAAGTTATTGTCTTGTGTTATTAAATCTTTTGCTCACTATATTGATATCAAGAGAAAAGATTCATGCAGTAAACCTTTTATGAGGAATTCAATTGTAGGTACATATTTCCTGCTGACAAGGTTGAGATTCAAGACATCACCAAGCAAACTAGCTTATTTGTTTTGGTGGGACCCAGAAGCAATCAAGTAAGAAAGATATGAAGTTCTCGTATATTACTAGATATTTTTCCAGCATTCTATGTGATGCTTTTGAAGCTTTGAATTTGATGAGATTAATGATTGTAATCATGGTGATCAGGTAATGGAGGGGTTGAACCTTGGTGATCTTGTTGGACAACCTTACGGCACACATCGACATTTTAGTGTATGCTTCAATGATTTTCTGGACTGTTGTATGAGCAATTTGTGCTTATTGGTTTATTTTCGTGTGAGAATTACTAGACATTCTCTCTTACCTCATTTTGCTGGTCAAATCTATATATGCAATGAATTCTGTTACAATTTTCATCTGGTACAATATATGATCATTATTGCAGTCAATGACTTTATTTTGGAGTCTGAGTGATGCTATATAAATATATATATATATATATATTCATTTTAAGTTGACACATAATTCAGGGATCTTTTTTTTCACATAAAATGGTTCTGTTCTGTGTGTACATCAGTTTTCTAGTGTGATTAATAAAGCATTTATGTTACAACCAACCTGGGGAAAATTACATGTTACATCATTGTAATTTGCCTCATATGACAATTTTTTTGATGTGACAAATGATGTGTCCTCAGCAGCCCATGACTTAACTCCATTTAAAAATTGTATCTATAAGTGTCAAATTCTGGCTTGGAGTAAATATCTACAGAAACCAATAGCTTGATTTAACACTTTGTCTTTTAACAACTTCTGTACTGAAAAAGGTTAATGCTTGTGTCTTTTAACAACTACTATACTAAAAAAAAAAAAAAATTTATAATCATTCAAATTACAAGTTCACAATTAGAATAATGCATTATGGAAGTATAGGAAGCCAAGAACAGCAGCAATTTATTGTGTACATTTATCATTTGCAAATGATCTTAACCAAAATCCTTTTTCAACTTGCAGGTAAATGGAATGCCGGTTACTGTAGGGGTGGGAAATGTCATTTCCGAAGAAGGTTTTTCTCTGTTGTTGACACCAGCTGCTGCTGAATCAGTCTGGAAAACCATTCTTTCTCTGGGTGCTATCCCAATGGGCTCTAATGTGTGGGAAAAACTAAGGGTTCTTCAAGGTGGAGAATTCTTTATTGCGTCGATTGGCTTGCATGTTTGTATCTATATAATATGAGAATGGAATGTCATTATTGCAGGTAGGCCGGCTCCTCAAAAGGAACTTACTAATGAATTTAATGTCCTGGAGGCTCATCTCTGGAATTCCATCTCTCTGAACAAGGGTATTTAAAGTTTTAACTCCTGTAAAATCATTTACATAGGACAAGAAGATGGGAGGTCTAATTCCAATCTTCTCAGGGTGTTACAAGGGACAGGAGACTATATCTAGACTCGTAACATATGATGGAGTCAAGCAGAGACTCTGGGGAATTCGTCTATCAGCACCAGCAGAACCTGGCAGCCCCATCACAATTAATGGGAAAAAGGTACTAGTCATGATTCATATAAAAATAACCCATATAAATTTTTTTTCTCGCTTATACTGTGTTTGGTCACTGAAGAAAGGTGAAAAGAAGAAAATGGAATTAATTTGCGGATTAGGTTTCTCATTTTATGAAAGCTTTGGAAACAAAATATCCAATCGACCGCCTAAAAAAATTAGTTAGTTTATTTAGTTTTCTTCTTTGGAAATCAAAAGATAATAATATGCTAATTTAATTAGACTAAGTTTATTCAAAAAGCAGATGGATTTTTTATGCAATGGTGGTCTTTTATTTTTATTTTTATTAAAAATTTAAATAAATAAAAAAAGCAAGCAAGCCATTCTCTCTTCATGGCTCTTGCACATAAAGCACCAATCCATAATAAATAATGCCTATGTATATAATTTTCATTTCTGTTCCCTTTAAGCTATTACTCTTTCTGGGTTAACATGCACTATATGGTCGCATCTGCAGGGAAAAAACTAATAATAATAATAATAATAAAGGGGAACTTCATGGTTATAATATATTTGTGAACTTTGTGCAGGTGGGAAAGATGACAAGTTATGCATCTGGAAGAAAAGAATCTGAGCATTTTGGTTTAGGCTATATCAAGAGGCAAGCTGCTTCAGAAGGAGACACTGTAATTGTTGGAGACGACATCACAGGGACCGTGGTGGAAGTTCCTTTTCTTGCACAGCAATGCCCACCATCACGTGGTTCAAGTTCTTGAGGTACAATTATCATGTAGATTAAGATGAACCCCAATTTTTTACAGATTGTTATCTGATCTCATTTTTCACCACTATCAGATGTAAATGTCATTTTTTGATGGTGATGACTGATGATGGCAATGGTGAAGATGTTTGATACTTGGTTCCTAGTTCTTGTTTTTAGTCCTTAATCAGGTCTTGAAATATGAAAGTAGGAAATGGGAGGGAAAGACCAATGTGGAGTGGTCTTTCTGCCCCTTGGACAGTGGGTTTTCTTGTCTTGGCTAAAAGTAGTATGGTAGATTGGTTTAAAAGCGATTTGGTCCCGTTTTTTAAAAACGTGAAAGCTACTCTGATGTCTAGAGCACTTGTTTTGCTGCTCGATTAGAGATATGAGGTTTCAAACATCAAATGTCGATTGGACTAAAATTTGATGTCTTCAATTTCTGACTCCTCTCCAAGCAAGTGATATTACTGTTGGAATACATCTCTCTCTCTCTCTCTCTCTCTCTCTCTCTCTCTATATATATATATACAAAACTAGGAGAAAATCCAATTAGATTTCAAATTGGAATTTAATTAGAGTCTAATTTTGCTCCACATGTCCCATCTAATCTAAGTTTTTAAATTTTTGTGCCAAATGAGTTAATTCAGAATAAAAATTGAATTTCAATTAGAGTTTAATTTTGCGTTACGTGTCCCATCTAATTTGAGTTTTTTTTTTTTGTACCAAATGAGTTAATTTAGTGTAGAAGTAAGGAGTCCAATATAAATAAATCATAAAAAAAAAAAAAAAACCTAATCATATATGTAACTCTATATATAAAATTTATAAAATTAGAGGAAGAGAGAGTTTGAATGATTTTATATTTATGAGTTTTTTTTTTTTTTTTTTTTGGATAACTAAAAACAATTCAAATTTATAAGTCATTTATATAATATACCATGACTATGTATGGTCCATTACTAACCAGGTGTGTGTGTGTGTATATATATATATATATTTTCTTTTTCTTTTTCTTTTTTAAACCAAATTTTAGAGAAAATTTAATTAAAATCAAAATTGGATTTTGCTTTTGTTAGCTTTCCATACGAATTTAATTGTTTAGATTTTTGCTATTATTTTTTCTGTAATAAGCATATTTTTTATACTGTTTTTATTCAGATATTTTGTATGCGAAGACGTATATTTTTTTGTTTGAGAAAAAGATAAATATTGAACGTAAGAAATTGTAATTGAGCTGAACAATCCCATGCACCTATCTCCATTCAATTTAGGACATACTATTTGATCAATTTATTATTTCATTTTGTGTTATATTTAGTAGAATTTCACATACAGTAATTGTGAATTGATAGTATATATGTAGTATCTAATAGTGATTTTCAAAATTATATTTGAAATAGCAATGTAATGAAAAATTTGGCGTAACCAATATTATGAAAATAGCAAGGAAAAACTATTTTAGTACCTCTAAATGTCATGGTCGAACTATATCTTATATGTTTAATAACTCAAACTTATATCAATAGAACTACTACAATTCATCATTCCTGTGCATAAGCACAGCTTACACGCTAGTTACAATAATTTTATATGTGTACCCATAAAAGTTATCAAATTATATACATTATTAATTACAAGGCACTAGGACTTGAGTATTAATTTCTCTCCTCTCTCATTTTTTTGATAAGTTATTCTAAGTAAATCTCAATGCCATAAAGAATGGATAAAAACAAAAAGAATAAGTTGATGATCATCAAGTACAATCTTGTAGTATTCTACATGCTTGAGCTCGTTTTTCATCACTCAGTTCTGTGGGAAACTGAACGAGAAACTTGATTCGAAGATCACCTCTCTTTCCTGGGTCTTTAGGATTTGGCATGCCTTGGCCCTTAATAACCTTTTCATAGCCAGGATATATGATATCATCAAATGACAATGTCATCTTATCACCTCGAAATAGAGGAACCGAAATTGAGCAGCCTGTGAGAGCACTGAGTAGCGGGACTTCAACTCCAATTTCCAAATCGTCACCATCCCTTGTAAACAAAGGGTGTCTTTTTTCATCTATTGAGAAGATTATATCAGCTGGTAAGTAGCGTGGTTTCTCATCACCCTTTCCCTCAAATGTAACCTTAGTTCCTTTCTTCCATCCAGGTTTTACTTGTATCTTCAGTACCTCCTCTTGTTGGACGATCATCCTGTCACATTGTGCATCATTATAAGAAAAAGGCAATAACAATGACACAAACACAAATATTTACATCTTGTTAAGTTGACAAATCTGTAATTAGTACAACATCATTTTCACGAATACAAACTCTCTGTTCCATATTTTGTATTCCACTTTATGTTCCACCAATCACAACTTGTCATGTGTTTATTTGTTTTTTTTTTTTTTTTTAATTTTAAACTTTGGTTATTTTATAAGGAAAGTTAAACAAGTATATGATAAGTTGTGATTGGTAGAACATAAAGTGGAACACAAAAAATGGTACAATGGATTTGTATTCGTTAGGCTTTTATCAATGCTTGTGTTAATTTTGTTTATTGATTATTATGATTAATTTTATTTGCTTATGTACTTCTTTTTGAAGTATTGTTTTTAATAAGTACAATTGTACTTATACCAAGCTTATTTTTTTAACTAAAATAAGTCCTAGAAAATAAGCTATATCAAATCAAGCTAAATGAGCCTTGTATTCAAGAAACTGTTCCTTTGTTCTTCCAATTCAAATCAACTTCATTATGAATTAAAACACTGCAGTTTGAATAAAATCATTCATTGCCTATAGAAAAGTAAATGATTTAGACCCATGATAGAACCATTTTTTTATGTAATCAAAGTTTTCATTTTGGCAGGATTAGAAAACATAAACTATGCATAATATATGATGCATGACATGCTTTGATTATGTCTCTTATAGGTTGACACAAATGAGAACATAGGAAATGATTGATTAACTAACCCGGTATTTGTGATGACATCTCTATTGATCTTGATCTTCTTGACGCATCCTTCAAACAACTCCTCAAGAGTGCACTTGAGCTTCTTCTCGACGGGTGGAGGTTTTTTAAGCGCAGTTGATTGCGAGAATATGATCGGGGTGCTGCTTCTTCGGCTGCTCGTATTTCTTGATAGAGAAGGCACGGGGCTTACTGGCTTCTCGGTTTCTGGTGATCTCGTGTTTCTTAATATAGAGGCTTCTGTTTCCGAGTTGCTCCTCCTGCTTTTACTTCTTAATAGATTGCTTTCTGTTTCTGATGGGCTCCCTCTACTCATATCTCTTGATAGCATAGGGAAATCAGTCTCTGATGTGCTCCTTCTACTCATACTTCTTGATAGTGGGGTGGAGTACCTTGTATTAGGAGTACTAGTGTTTGTGACTGAACGTGGGGTTGGTGTTTTGCTTCTTCTTCTACTTGTACTCCTTGAGAAGAGGGAAGCTCTGCGTGTGAAGAAGCCATCTTCATCATCGTCCTGATCTTGACGAATAAAATCCGCCAGTGTTGTTGAATCGTTAGTTGTTCTTCTTCTTTCTTCATCATATCTTCCATTGACAACCTAAAAATGGAAGAAACCCAAAATAAAATAAAAAAATCCTCTCTATACAGAAACTACAATGAAAAATCCTATGAATATAGAAGCTAGAATGAAGAATCCTGTGTGCATAAAACTAAAATGAAAAATCCCATGTATATTGAATCTAAAATTCTAAATGCTCTCCATAAAATTCTAAAGGTCAGTTTGAATACCGCTTATTATGCTGAAAACTTATTGCTCAAAACACTGTAACAAAATATTTTTTATTGCTGAAAATACTGTTCACACGTTTTTTATCACTTGGCTGGTCCATGAACAGTGCCATGGGACCAGCCAAAAAAACGCAAACGCACGCAAACGCAGAAATGCCGCTACGCAAACGCACACTAAATGTTGTCTTCAAAATAAAAATCATATGTCATATCCTATTTTTAGTGTTCCAATTTATATTACCCCAAATCTCAATCATACCTATAGCATTCTTTTTCCCCCATATAAAGTAAATAAAACACTAAAATTGGAATAAAATATTTGTATTCGTTACTTGTGCACAAAACTCTCAATTCTACCTTTTATCCTAATTTTTTTTTTACCAACTGGAAAGTACTTTACTTGTTATCGCATTAAAGCTCAAAACCTTGAAAATAAAAGAAAGGGCTTTTGCTTGAGGCTTTATTTATTTTTAATGAATATTTCATTGAAGCTCAAACAAAGTAATCCAAATTTTATAGTGTAAAAAAGAAATTACAAGTTTTTAGCCACAGAATTCAATTTTCACCCAATTTTTATGGTGTAAAAAAAGAAAGTACAAATCTCTAGCCCTAAAATTCATAAAATCCAGAAGTAAAAATAAAATTCCTTCTGGGGTCAAATACCCCAAATGAAAATTTGGGTTAAAACAGAGATTTAATAACCTATCTCGTTGATTTAATTTTGCATGGATTTAAGAGAGAGATGCATGAGAAATTGTATGTTTACGTACCTTATAGGCTTCATTCTTAATGCCTGGTGATCTGGCTTCAACTTCTGTTTTGCTTATGGGGCTTTTTTCAGAATGAAATTTATTGAAAAGGGATTTGTATGCTTTGCATAAATCTTTCGAGATTGTGAGGATGCTATAGGGATCAGTCGACGGTGAACGTGGAGGGTCTCCCATGAAAATAGTGAGAGAGAAAAAAAAAGAAAAGGTTTGAGGATGAAACCCACAAAAAAAATGTGATAAAAAAAATGAGAATCAATGTGTGTGGAATCAAAGATGAGAGAGAGCCTCTTGTTTCCCATTTATAAATAAGGCAAATGTTGGGTCATTTTGTTTCTCAATTAGTTGTTTCTTACATTTATTTTTGCTATATTTAGATGTAGTTGGAGCTCCAAATTTTGTTTCCTACATTAATGTATAAAAATTGTTATGTCATGTCTAACTGACCAATTTTTGTTACATGTTACTATGTAACAACCAATTTTTTTGTGACTAAATGTAAAATCACATGCACTAAATTGTTTAAAGTACACAATTTTTTAACAGTTGCCTATGTGACAGTGTGACATTGCCTGTGAGACAGTGTACATATGTGAGCAAACCAATTAATTTCCATAATTTTACATTTAAAAACCCCAAAAGAAAAGAGTGGCATGCCCCAAGCCTCCCTAATAAGTAAGTGTAACAAATTTAATCTTCTTTTCCTTATCTTTTTTTATTTTATTTTATTTTATTATTATCTATTTTGGAGTGGGGACAAAAGAGAGAGGCTATAATAAGGCCACTCAATCTCATTGATCAAACCAATATTATAAATACCATTTTGGTATGTTTATTAAAATGAATTGGTGTGTTCAAGCACGATTGTGAATTTCATTCCGTTTTAATAAGAACGGTCAAAATGATTCATTCTAATCACGAAATTGGTACATTTAACATCATATTCTACCTCACCTTACTTTTTAATTTGTTTTGATTTGTTGCAGTCAATATGTGTCTCAACTTTTTCTTTTCTTTTCCCTTCCTATCTTCATTTCTTATCTTTATGAATTTTTATTTTTATCTCTTCTTTAATTCTATTCTCTCCTCCCCACCAATGGAAAAAGGTGTTGCACATAGAAAAATTAATTGGAAATAAATACTTCAAAGAAAATACTCAATGATTGAAGTTTAGTGTCATCTTATACAATATAATTTAAACCAATTTAAAGGGAAATTTCTCCACTTCTTCAAATCGATTAGAAGAGAATTCCTCCAATCTATTTAAAAGTAATCCTATATATGCTTTTAGTCACATTATCTATTAAATTATGTAACTTGGTTAAGTTACTTAAATATCACACAATAAAGATGGCGTGGATTATTCTCTGATGAGTATTCAAGAAAACTTTATCCCTTAACTTCCCAATAGGGTAATGCCCAAGATGTTTTTTCACAACATGCGAATATGGCAAGTTATGATTGGTATAATATAGAATTTTTACATGGATTCTTTATTCGTCATCATTTTTATTATACACCAATTATAACATGTCACTTCAGCAATTATTAAAAGTGAGAAAATTATGTAAAAGCTCCAAGATTTATACCATATTTTAGATTAGGTCTAAGGTTTTTAAATTTGTTAATTTATAAAGTCTCAAACTTATGAAACAATTCGATTTAAATTTTCTATCTATTTGTGTTATTCATTTTACTTTGTGTTTTACCTAGGTCTCAAGTTTCAATTTTTTGGCAATTACTTTCTCACTTTAAGCAAAAAAAATTCCTCTAAATGAAGCCTTCTATTCAATAATTACCAAATTGATTTATGAATAAACTCTATGTGAAATGAAGAATTTAATAAATAATTTTTCACTTTTTTTTACTCTATTACTAGAATTGATGGAAATAAATAATATAAATTGATAAAGGTTTCAAATTGAAATGGTATTTTAAATTAGGACTTTAATTGAGAAATTTAAAAACCTTTTGAAAAATGGTATACCCACAACTCTCTACATAATCTCACAACCATAAAAAATAAATAAATAAGTAAATTGTTTATGTTGCCTTAGATATGGGTAATTCATTACTGCTGGGCCCACACTAGTTTTCTTGCTGGCTAAGAAAATGCTAACACGAAAAAAATGAAAATGGAAAAGAGGTTCACACTTTCACAGCCCCAAAATCACGAAAGTCATAACGGCAACGCCAGACAACATTTTAAACTCTCCATTTCCATCTTTCTCAGCTATCAAACAAAGCTTACACTCCACCAACATCGGTTTCCTCAAAAAAGCTACAATCTTTGAGGATGTCATCTGGTATGTAAATTCTTTTTTATATAACAAGGCAGTTTTTTAATTCTAAACTTTTAGTTTGTTTGATTGTTTGTTTATTTTCTGGGTTGTGGTTGATGTGGAGGTTTATTTTGTTTCATGGCTTCCAATGCAGAAAGTGAGGACACAGCTATATCAACCTCGTAAGTATCTCTAAACATCTTTTCACTTTTTTGTATGTGCAAAATGTGTGTTGTGTTTGGTTGCCAAGAAATGGTGTGAAAAGGAAAGAAATTGAAATATATCATGAGTTACATGTCAAACACAAGAAATCTAGCTCAATCGGTAAAATTTTTTGTTGTCGAATAAGGACTTGAGTTTTAAATTCCACCTATGAAAAAAAGAAGCAAATCGGTGCTTTGGAGTGATGTTAAAGAATGCATCATATCTATTGAACAAATACACAAAAGAATGCCTTAATCTCAACTAAATATTTTATTTAGTTATTATATTATTTGGGGTTTGAGAAAGTAAAAGTTTTTTTTTATACTTTTAAAATGGAAAACCATTAAAATAATGAGTTATTAATTTGCAAATTACATTTCTCAAAATCTGTAAAAGTGAGAGTTTTGTGCATTGAATATAACCTTAATAAGAATGTGAAAAATGTCTTTTTTATCTGTCCTACTTAATAATGGGTAATGGGTATCTTAATTTATTATTATTATTATTTGTTATATATGAATGAGAATTTTATTTAGAACAAAGAGGTAGAGAATTTTCAGCTCAGTGCAACCAAACTAGCAGCGTTGCTGTAAAACAACTAAGTACACTCTACTGACTTGGGTGTCTTAATTTCAGGCCAAGAACCTTGTATAAAGATCCTGATGATGGGAGGCAGAGATTTTTGCTCGAACTTGAATTTGTTCAGTGTCTAGCTAATCCTACTTACATACACTGTAAGTTGGTTATTTTCGTGTGAAATTCACATAGTATGGTAGTGGTGTTATAATATAGGCATGAGGATACTCTTACTCTCATTTGAAATGGAATAGAAAGCACCCATTTGGTGATCCACAGATTGTGGATGAATGATCTTGTATATGCCTTGAAAATATTTATATCCAAATGAAATCCATACCTTATGCATGTGCAATTAAAATCTGTATGGAATGTCAAATCCTTTAGTGAAAATAAAGAATCTGTTTTAGATTAGTATAAAGAGCATTACTAGGCATTAAATGTATTTCAAGACTGACATGGTTAATCAACTTCCTGTTTCTGATTGAATCAAAAATTGACCATCAATGTCACATTAATCTAAAACTTTTCCTTGCTATTTGAACCAAATTACAGAGTCATGAAGTGTTGAATCTTCATTGTTCACGATGTGGACAATAAACTCATCATTGCATCAAACGACCCCCCCCCCCCCCTCAATTCTGTTGTCAGGATATCCAGATGATGCCTTGGCTATTTGCCTTCCTAAGCAAGTCTTGCATTTATAAGTATAGGTTATATGACGAGCTTAGGTAGTGCTTACTTGACAGAAAGGAACTTCTATATGTACCTTTACTGCTTTCAAGTTTTTAAATAAAAACCTATCGATTTGTGTGGTGAAAGATGGAAGCAGAGAAAGTAATGTGCTTGTATTGCATCTCACTCACATCTTCCTTTAAAAGGTAATTGTGATAAAGCATAGAGATCATTAATATGGATAATTTACTTAATATTTGTCAATGGTGGTAGCAGCCAATTCAGAAAGTAATTACAAAGGCATTTTGTCTTGTAACATTAGTATGCTGTTTATTCTATATGCCAGTTATTAATACTTAGCCTTTTATACCATATATGCCAAGCACTTGAGAATGTTTTTCATTTCTGATACAGATTTGGCTCAAAATCGCTATTTTGAGGATGAAGCTTTTATTGGCTACTTGAGATACCTTCAATACTGGCAACGACCAGAGTATGCAAAATTTATAATGTGAGCTAATTCTACTTATCCAATAACTGTAGCATTAGGCTTGAAATAAAGCTGAGCAACTGCTTATTTTATTGTCTGATTCTGTCGGTTAATGGTCTTATATATATCATTATATTGTGACATCCAAATACATATACTTACTTACTAGGATTGTATCAGGTATCCACATTGCCTTTACTTTCTCGAACTTCTCCAAAATGCAAACTTTCGCAGTTCAATGGCACATCCAGGCAACAAGGTTAGGATCTGACTTTTTGGACACCAGTGGTGGCTCTAAGAATTTTTTTTAGAGTGGTCATTAAGAAATTTAAATTACCGCAATATTTTTATTGAATAAATTGAACGAGTTACAAATTTTATCTTTTTGTTTTTTAATAGGCTTTTTGTTGAATAATTTTTTCACTTCTTGTTGTTTGGTCTTATCTTGTTTTTGTTTGGTTTATATTTGTTGTAATTTGAGCTAATATTTATTGTTGTTATTTAAGCTTTAAAAAAAACAGGGATTAAGAATTATGTTTGGAGGCAGAATTAATTTTGGAGTAATGCTATGTCCACAATATTTTTACAATAAATCTTATGCAAAAAACTGTTATTGGTGGGTAAAAAAATAATATTAGTATTTGGCCCAAATTAGAATCAGTAACAGCTTATTACATTAGATTTGTTGTAAAATTATTGTGAAAATGTTGTGAATGTAGTAGCACTACTCTTATTTTTGTTGAATCTAAATTTTTGTAATTCTCAAGTCAGGGTGTTCAAAATTTTTATGAGAGTAGTCATAATAGGTTAGTTTAGCATATAATAATTTTTTGGCAAGTGTATAAATACATTTTTTTGTAAATCAGGGTGGTCTTGTGACCACCCTGGCTTGCACGTAGAGCTGCCACTGCTGGACAGGACACCCACCCCACTTATTTTGTATCTTGAGCAACAGAGTGGCTTTTTGAAATCGGATCTCTTTTTACTTGGAACAACTAACTGGTTCAGTAATGGTTGTATATTTGTTACCTACTGAGGATCAAATTGATGGTTTCATTTACTTAAGTAGTTTATTTGTTGATGTTGATTCCATTATATGGCTTAAGCCAGGAAACAAGTGGTCACTTAAGTTTTGCAAAAAGAATGATAAATTCACTTTTAATTCCTGACTGAGAGAGAGAGGCAACATGATGCTATCATAGCCACAGAGATGTCTGTTTACCCTCGACCTAGCTAAGGAATGAAATTACGCCTTCTCCCCTGCACCACACCACCACACATGCACAAAAGGGAAAATAAATAATGATAAATTGAGTTCCTCTCTATTGCGTTCATATGGTTATCTATTATGGCCTATAGGTAGAAAAATGTCTACCTAATCAGATAAATGCAGTGGCAAACCTTCCTTCTTTGTTTCTTTTTTTCCTTTTAGTTGCTAAGTTTTGGCACAATGTCTTAAGTGCATCTCTTAAATCTCAGACATTTATATTTATTAGATGTCACTTGTTGGTATGTATTAAGAGAGTAATGAATTTGAGTTTCTGGGTTGAAATGAAAGTGACTTATAACAGTCAATGAAATTAAATGTATTTTTCCATTTGTATTGACACTATAAATTTTTTCAGGTAAATTAGCTAATGAGTTTGAAAATTATCTGGAGTTGGCAGGAGTTGGTGCATAGGCAGCAATTCTACTTCTGGAAGAACTTTAAGAACAACAGGCTGAAACACATTATATCAAAGTCTCAACTTCAAGCTGCTGCTGCAACTCCAGCTTCTGTTTCTCCACCACCCACACCACCTACAGCCATTGCTGTTGTTTCTCCACCATCCACACCTCCTACAACCATTGCTGTTACTGCTCCTATTGATCCTCCTGAATCATCCATTGCTGTTACATCCAGCACAACTGCTACGGTACAGGAGATAAGTAGTGGGGTGGATAGATAGAGGAAGCATGGTTCTTATCTTTAGTTTAGCTAGGTAAGGGGAAAACTTTAACAGTGAATTTTCTATGTTACCAAGAGTCTTGTAGCTCAGTGGCATTACATGTTCTCTTTATGGAGAACTTGGTTCAAATTCCCTCCCCCACTTATTGTAAGCAAAATAAAAAGTGAATTTCCTTTTTTCTTTTAGTTAAATGAAGCTGTGTAAACCCCCAGTTATACTGATTCTTATATGATTTCATTACAGGAAAGAAGTTTGACATATGCTATCATCTATCATGAATATGTTGGATGGAATACATTAATGAAGGGCCTTTTTCCTTTTGTCAAAGGAGGGAAAAGAAAGGGAATAATAATTTTCAAGGTAATACTTCCTTTTCTTTGGGTTGAAGTTGAAGCAGGATAGGCACTGATTCCAAATGAATTTTGATATTTGTAGCCAGAATTCTCAAGTTTTCTTATAAGTGTATTGAAGGTGGTAGATAGATTAATGATCATTTGCATATGCTCACTCAGAAGTGGTGAATGTTATTTTAGTGTGTGGTGTTACAACTTGCGTTCCCAATAAGTCTAGGGATATAACATTTTTTCATTATTATGATTGGTGCACAATAAAAGTGGTGTCAATAGTAGGCTCAAGTGAAAGTGGCGTTGCTCCACTCATAACAGACCATATCAATATTGTGAAAAATATTATATCCCTAACATTGCTTCTGCCTCCACCCCCCTTCTCCCAAACAGAAATAATAATAATAATAATATCCAATTTGTTATATAGA
The DNA here is from genome assembly GCA_030021035.2 of Notholithocarpus densiflorus. NCBI lineage: Eukaryota > Viridiplantae > Streptophyta > Magnoliopsida > Fagales > Fagaceae > Notholithocarpus > Notholithocarpus densiflorus. The sequence continues at coordinate 12,306,863 of JARYZH020000003.1, forward strand.
TAGGCATGTGCTTTTGCCTTTGTGGATCTCTTCAATTAATGATTGGGACTATTGTAAGCAATGGAGCCGGTACTATTACATGAAACAAGGTATCAAAAATATCAATAAGTCTCGAGACCAAAAAAAAAAAAAAAATACAATTGTTGATGTGGCAAGTTATTTTTTGTAAGTGAGAAAATGATGTCAGTAGTAGACTCAAATAAAAATAAGTAAAACTTGTTAAATCGAATGGTATGAAAAATGCTGCGGAAATTGTTGCCCGTAGCATTTCCTCCAAAAATATTTGAAATATTTTTTATTTGGTAGTAAATTTTGGTTAGTTTAACTTGTTATTAGTCAATTAGTTTTGTTTTCGTGCTGAAACGCACTTACCTTGGATGGAAAATTAGTAAGAATTAAGAAAATCAAAGTCATCCACATGGCAAAAGAAGTCTTCCACTCAAACTAAACATGGCCCAAAGTCGAAAGCAAGGGAAATATTTTCCCATCAAAACTTCAATTGTCAATAAGTTAGGTCCAGGAATGATAGAGTATCTTGGAAGACCACTATATACCAGTTCCTTTCATAGTTGTTACCCCTTTGGTGTCAAAGGTTTTTTTTTTGGCAGTGTGTTTGACTTGGTATGAGATAAGATCATTGAGTGTATGTTTGGATTCCACTGAAAACAGCATACGTGTGCGTCTGCATTTTTTTGTGTGGGTCTCGTGCACTGTTCACTGGACCCGCAAGTACAGATTTCAGCAAATTTTTCTTTAAAATTGGGTCCCGCGGCACTATTCACACATTTAAAAATTATTTTAGTACAATGTTTTCAGTTTTCAGCAATAAGCGGTATCCAAACAGACCCTGAATCCATTGCTAAATTCAGTCGGCACAAGTACTTTCCTTTCCTCATTTTTTTACCATTTGGATAAAATGCTAACGGGTAGTTTCTTTCTATTTTTGTTGTTTTTGTGTATGTGTGATTCAAAGCAAAGTCTCTTATTTGATGACAAGATTTTACTAGTTGAATTAATTGGATTTTTGACTCATCTTCCCCTTTTGGCTTTTGATGAAGGCAAGTTATTTTAGTTTTTAGACTTTTGATTTAACCTAAGAGTTAATTGTTTAGGTTTGTGACAAATCAAACATTTTGCTATTATTTTCCGTTAGAATCTAATTACAAGATGTGAGCATGATTTTTGTCACATAACATCATCAGGTGGATATTTAAAAATGACAAAATCTTGTCGTTTAACTCCCCTTCTACAAAAGTGTATTAACACATTTATTGACTTCTCGATAGAGGTGTATGATCCTTTTTTGTGAGATGCAAATAAGCAATTCTTTGTGGTCGTGAATTTTTTTTTGTGGGATGCAAATAAGCAAGTCCTTATGGTCGGTAACAAGTAAAGAGATATTGCCATGAGACTTGTCTAAAGGTTTTTTTTTTTTTTTTTTTTTTTAAAGAATTAGACTCATCTAAGTTAGTCGCTAAAAAAGCTACCCCAATTTTTTGATCAAGTTCAATTTCAACTACATGCCATTGAAGTTGAGAGCACAAATGCGACCATCCCTTATCTACCAAAAAAAATAAAAGACCATTCTATTAAGTCCCATTGAACACGATTTATTTTTAGTGCGTGTTTAGTATTTGATTATAAGTTAGCTTTTTACTTATTTTATTTTTTATGTACTGTTTGTGGATTTTACATTACTTTTTATCTTTACATTATTTTAAATAATTTAAGTTTTAGTTCTTTAAAAATAAGCTAACTTTTAATTTTTGGTCTCAAATTATGCACTTTAAACTACTAAAAATAAGCAATTCTTACAAATCTACTTTAAACAAATTATTTATTTAAAGCGGATATCAGTAATCCATTATCTATCACATAGAAAAGTATAAATATCTAATTTTACCCCTCGCTCTCTCTTTCTCTCTTCTTTTAAATTCAAATTCTTACAAAATAAAAAAGATTAACGCGTCCTATCAAAAAAAGAAAAAGATTAACGCGTTTGACGTGTCGTAACCATAGCCCATAGCCGGCTTTAACCAGTAATAAAGTAAGACTAACAAACAAGGAATGATATCTTCAAATCATCAAATAATAATAATAATAATAACAACGACGACGATGATGATACCTCCTCAACCAGTGGACAAGGACATCCCATTAACAAAAGCTTTAATTTGTTACGTTGTTGAAAGACTGAAATTTTACCAATTATTCTACTTATTATCATGTAAATTTTTAAACTTTATCTAGTAAAATTTGAATAAAAATTATTTCTTTCATTTTTAGTGTTTTTTTAAAAAGGAAATTTCTAGTGAAAGACTCGCATGCGGGTGTGTGAGAGAGAAATGGAAATGCGAAGCTCGAGAGAGAGAGAGAGAGAGAAAAAAACTTGAAAGAAGTGAGCGCCAGAGACAAGAGAGAGTGGGGTGCGAATTTATTGGGATGGTTTTACTGTGATTTACTAATATTTAACCACGGTTAAATAAAATACTATAAATAAAAGGTGGTTAAAAATCTTGGGTCAGTATCGATTGGTCAACAAAAAAAAAAGGCTGTAAATCTTGGCTCGGCTTCAGTCTTGGATAAAATATCGTATAATTTGAAATATAAGGTGTTAAAACTTAAAAGTGTTAAAACGTTTGAATTTTCTCAGCAAAAAAAAAAAAAAAAAAAAAAAGTTTGAATTTTCAAATATTGGAAACCATAATTAGACTTTATCCATTTGATTGGATTTGTTCAACTATTATCCAAAATGTTATGTTTTACTTACAGCAAGATCATTAACAAATCTTACATTTAAATCATGTTTATTTGTCAAGAATCATGTAACTCAATTAGTATATTTTTAAAAATATTATGGATTTAAACACTGCATTCTTTGACTATTGAATTATAAAAAAGAAAAAACTATGTTTCTTGAAAAATAAGCATAGAAAAAAGAAAATTAATAATAAATACTATGGTTAAAATTCACAATCCAAAAGTTTAAGCCGATAAGGAAAAAAAAAACTACAAGGGGGCAAAAGTATGAATTTTTTCAACTATAGATTGACAAATTTAATTTAATTTAATTTAAATCATACATGGATAAAGTGAAACTACACTAAAAAAAAATAAGGTGAAATTAATCTAAAATGTAGAGAGAGAAAATTCAAATTATATCATTTAAACTTATCTTCTCAAAAAAAAAAAAAAAATCATTTAAACATAAAGTACATTCAATTGTGCTATAATTTATTATATTCTCTATTTAATTCAATTAATTGTGCTATGAAGTATGATCTATTGATATCTTCGCATATATGTGTGAATTTCAAATAATTTAACTGATAAAATATCTTATCGTCGAATAAGAAATCAATTGTTGGCTTTAATTAGCTCGATAGAGTTGACTTATTGATCACTTGCTCTTGTTGTTCTTCTTATAGATACTAGTGGGACGAGGTCAATGGTGGTCTTGTGGCCATTGATGGCTGCAATGGGGTCGATGGAGTTGTGCTTCTTGGTTGGGTTATTCCTTGAAGACAACTTTATTGGCTAGGATAGTGCATGTAATTTGTAAAAATACAAATACAGAGAGAGAAAGATAAACATGGTTCAACATAATGACTTACATATATAGTAAAAGGCGCTTAAAAGCTACATGTTTACTTTTCTAAATTGTATGTTACCAAGAACCCAATGAAAAATATATACTAAGTGTAATATGGTACACTTAAAACTATGATAGCCTATGGTATTTTGCAAAACCTTGCAATATACATTTATGACAATATCTTAATATATTATATGAGCTACACATTTACGGTATTATGCTAATATATTCTCTTATCCCACTCAAACTTAAGGTGGAGGAGTAGCAAAAACTTGAGTTTGAAAAGAATGTATCCAATGCTTGTTGAAAGAATCAAGGCCCACAAAGAAACATGAAAAATATCACCGTCCAAGCAAGAGAAGTCTATGAAATGCATGATGCGGGAGTGGAAGTAGCTGCATCTCCAAAACATGTACTTAAACAATAGTTTTTAGTTTTTTTAAAAATATATATTTATGAAAAAGTGTGTAAAAATATGTGTAATATTGTTTAAAAACTGAAAACGGTTATTTAAGTTGTGATACCAAATAGACCCGTATTGTGTGGAGTAGAGAACTATAAAAGTCAAATCATAGGTCAAGTGTATTGCCAAAATGAAAACTGGCGCTAATTTTGAAGTGCATATGAGACATATGGATGACGTCTTCAAGGTAAGAAATAGAGTACGCAACCACAAGAAAGCACATGATTAGGACTGAAACAGTTTGTGAAGGTGTATGTAATGCTCAAATGGTGATAGGACGTGAATGTAGATCTAAGGAGTCTAGGTTAATTAACATGGTATAGTCACGAATATTGTGACTTAGATACCATGTTAAAATAGGAAGAAGAAATAAATGATATATTGAGAGAGTATGATAATTAACGTAATTTGACCGAATGACCTATGTTCACAATCTAAAACCTAAAATGACTACATTTTTATTACTATTGAATTCTATGTTACAAAGAACCTGTATTAATATGAATACATTATGTTATCTCCAAATATCACTATTGAACATTACTATTGAATTGTATGTTACAAAGAACCCGTATTAATACGAATACATTTTGTTATCTCCAAATATCAGCATACCAAGCAAGTCTAATTACCAAGGATCTAAAACTCATTCCCCTTCCATGAAGTTTTATATCTGAGTAATCTCTTCTTATTCATACAAAATAAATCCACTGAAACCGACACCGAATCTTCTTAGACATTTACCCTTGATTTCTTTTTTTTTTGCCAAATATTTACCCTTGATTTCAAAGGACACATTTGAGTACTTCCCATATAAAATTCCAAAGTTGTCTTATTTTTGCAGATAAATTATTATCTTCTTTGTTTGATCAGGAAAGAAAATAGCTAGAAAACAACAAACATACTATGCAGACATTCTGCATTGTGATAAGCATATTATCTTCAGAGGCCAGAGTGTGAGATTTCTTCGAGAATTGCAATAATGCTTTTACCTATATAATCGAACACGAGACATTATTAACTCAATCAACCCCCTACGTACATTGTATATGCATTGCCCACCATAGTAAAACAGTGTCATCAATGTTTCTCACACTGTCAAGGGGGTTCTGTTTCCTTTTTCACTTTTACTTCATATACTTACCCTTAAAGGGAAAAGAAGAAAAACAATCTGCGTAAAGAAAAAGTTAGACTCCGAGCCTTCTAATCTTTTATCCAAAAAATAAAAGAAAAAAGAGAGCTAGTCCGAGCGACCAAGTCCTGGATACTCCGTAGTCAATACGAGTACTAGAGAAGCAACAATTTCTGCTTACTTCAGTCAATCTTTTTTGACCAAAATTTCCACTCTGTCAACGTATGCTTTCGCTGTCTGACTGAGTCCTCGATCGGTCTAATGCATAAAATTATTCTACTCCATATGACAGTATTACTACAGCCACGTTCTTTTTAGTTTTCACAGCCTGTTTCTATTGAGAAAGTAAATTGTAATTGGTTTAATATTTATTTTTAGTGAGGCTTTTGGTTAAATATTATGCAAATTGGAGTTTATTTGTGATATGGACAAAGTTCAAAATTATTTAAGAAAATGAGAAAAGATGTGAATTTTGGTAATAGTATTGTCAAAATTGTGAGAAAAAGTATGAGAGAGGAGAGAGAAAAAGTGATTTCGGCAATAGTAATGCTGAAATATCGGCCCAATTTTACCAACTAACTTTGATCGAAACAATGAGAGAAAAAAAAATTTTGAATTGCCACAATTCAACTTTTTACTTTATTTTTTTTATTTATCTCTCCCCTCTCCTCCTATTTTGGCACTTTAATTACCACAATTCAACTTTTTTTTCCCTCCTCTCTCTCCTTTATTTCGGCAATGAGATTGTCATGATTAAAATTTTTTCTCTCTCCTCTCTCCTCCTATTTCAGCAATGACATTGCCACAATTAAATTTTTTTCTCTCTCCTTGTTTCAATTAGTTTAGTTGGGCAGCACAAAAATTGGGCAATTATTTCAGCAATACCATTGTCGAAATCACTTTTTCTCTTCTCTTTTCGTCACATCATTTCTCTTTTCTCTCTCTTACTTTTTCTCACAATTTTGGTAATATTATTGCTGAAATTTACATCTTTTCTCATTTCCTTAAATAGCTTTGAGTAATATCCATATTACAAATAAACTCCAATTTGCACAATATTTAGCCTAAAGACTCTATTTTTACATTAATCCATTTTCATACAGAACTATAAGTAATAAAGCAATTAAGGAAAAAGTTAACGGATGCTCTAAAGTATTGGTTTAGGAGATATTTTTAGAAAAATTTCATGGCAAAAGAATATTTAGCCTAAAGACTCTATTTTTACATTAATCCATTTTCATACAGAACTATAAGCAATAAAGCAATTAAGGAAAAAGTTAACAGATGCCCTAAAGTATTGGTTTAGAAGATATTTTTAGAAAAATTTTATGGCAAAAGAAAAAAGCAATTAATTGTTTTGATGGCTCTCTATATTTTTCATAAAAGTTGTATCAAAACTTTCTTAAAATGGTTTTGTGAAGACAAATTACCAAGAGTCACGCATCTTGGGCTGTGGGCCTAATTCGAGGAAGACTCATGGGCCGAACAGTGTGGCATTTATTAAACATTCTACTTTCAGAAGATTCGCACATAGGAAACGGCGATTCTGTCCGAGGAGGGTATAGTCCTCGGATTAGAAGAGTTCAGTTCAAGGATGAATCCCAGTGATTGAAGTAATCCTCCTGGAATCCCCAATGACAGAAATGACCTCTGTGAACTTACTGGAAAGGAAAAGATCCCCAAAATATCTGAAGAAAGGCTGCTACCACTACATTGAATACCCTGCAACTACTTTTCTGGCCGCATTTATGTGGAAAAGACCTCTGAACAGTGCTACCAAGACTATTACCTCTCACAGGGAAGCCAAAGAAAAAATCTGATGGGACAAGTATCAAGGGACGCCTTAGATGAATGACAAGTGTAAGGTTATGATGATTAGAAGATGATTATATAGTGTAACTCCCCCTCCATTGTAGGGGGGGAATTATTTTTTGGGCAAAAGGAAAAAGATCGAAAGAAAAGAAAAGAAGAAAAGAACTAGAACGTGAATTACATAACATGATGTCTCCTCGAACCTAAATAAAACTTATTTATACCAAATTATCTCGATATGCTTTGGCCCTTTGATCAGCTTTTTAGTTCGTTTTTAAGAATAGGTTGAACGTAGTTCTCGCCATTCGGACCTAATTCTTTAACCCACTCTCTACAAATTTATTGCAGCGGACTTATTGGGCCCAGGTCCTGCATGCTTTGGACTTGAGTGCACAATTTGTTGCCCTACAGGTTTATTAACAATTGTTTTAAGGGTACCCATTAACATGACTCATAAAGTAATGCTACATGCTCAAAACTTTTACATCGTTTTTTTGTAATAATTAAATTGACAAGTTTTTACTCATTTTTATTTGGCATTCACCACTAACACAACTTTTTGCTTACCATTAGTAATATGTCATCAAGAATTGTGAAATTTGTTGTGTCTCTAGAGTTATTATAAGCAATGACATATCAACACAACTTCTTTAAAATAGTTGTAATAGAACAAAAAATTGTATCACCGTAGAGTTTATTCTAGTTTGTAGCTAACGATTATAATTCTTACTTAAAAAAATTAAATATAATTACATATTTTGAGAGTATAACCATTTAATTTATATGTTCTTTATATTCTTGATATATATATATCAAATTTTGTACTAATAAAATATTATTTATTACCGATTTATAATTTTAATTTTTATACTAGAAAATTTAAATATTTAATTGACAATATAATTATTAATTTTTTATTTTTTAAAAATGTAGATATTGAATAGAGCTATAATTAGCCAAATTTTGTCCTATTCTGTATTGGCACAAAATTTTCACGTGCGAATCACAAATTAGCACTACGACAAGTGAAATGGTCGTTAATATATATATGTGTCGTGAATATATATATGTGGCCGGGTCAAAGTCTGGTGAGTTTTTAACCCAAAAAAAAAAAAAAGTCTGGTGAGTTGATCAGCTTATCGTGTAGAAGTGGATTTCCTCATATTAAATACCAATGTAGTGGTACTGTAATGACTCGTGTCACCTATTTACGACTCTATATGCTAGGGACCCTTTTGAAGAAGAGGAAGAATATCTGGCCAATCACCATTAATTGATGTATCCATCCTACAGATTGGGATCCATATATATTCAGCGGCAAAATATTAAGGGAGTGTTTGGATTGAAAGTATCTCAAAATTTAAAACTCTGAACTCAAAACACGTGACTCAGAAACATAACTCAATTCTCAAAACTCTATCTCACTCAAAACCCAAAACTGAAAAAAGTTGTTTGGCTCTAATATCTCAAATCCGTGCCCCACATCTTAATTCTCAATTTTTTCACTTTTGGTGGAGCCCACAGCCACAGCCTGCAATAGCTTTTGTCTTTTTTGGTTATAGGTGCTGTTAGTTGAACTTGTTATTGTGTTGGTTGTATCTATACACTGCCACTAGGTCCCACATAGATGAAATAATAACCAAAATACCATCAAACCCAGTTTTTGAAAACTGAAAACACCATGAAACCAGTTCTCAGTTTTCATTCCCATGTCTCAAATTTTTGAGAAACAAGTTTTAGAAACCATGACTGAAAACAACGCCAAACAAATTGCAACTCAGTGGGGCCCACGAAATTTGAGTTTTGAGTTATCAATTTTGAGTTATATAAATTAATGGGGCCAATCACCATTAATTTATGTATCCATCCTACAGATTGGGACCCATATATATCCAGCGGAAAAATATTAAGTGGTTCTGGGTGTATCACCCTCTACCAATCACAACTCGTCACATAGGTGAGTTGTGCACAAAATTATGTCACCAAAATTTTCCAAAAATATTTGATACACCATACATCGATCCGCTCTGGTTTCGTGTCTAAGAGAGGACGCTGCTGAGGCCAGAGATAATGGTACGTACATATATTATTGAACATCCCGGCCGGTTCAGCTGGATGCACCAAATTTACTCACCATCTAGGATCTCACAAGATCTTCCAGACACAGGACTACTTGTACATTATCCCATTGTCACACTGGATTCAAACCAACTGTACCTCGCTGCAAGTTCTCAATTGTGATATAGTGATATATGTCATTATCTAAATGGGTTTAATACACAAAAAAATATTGTAGCACTGAATTCAAGCCAAGTTATTGCCGCAAGTTCACAACGGCAATGGCTAGCGGTGGGATTGTATAAAAATAAAATCAGGTCCCACGATGATAATAAGTAATTTGGGATGAGGGGAATGCATTTTCCAATAAGGGACCATAGTCCATACTCACGCACGTGGATGATAATGCTAGTGTAGACTGTAGACTGTGTATTGTTACAGTAAACTCTGTTTAGAATCTTTTTTTATTTTATAATTAATATAATTTGATATAAATAGAATTTATACTATATATATATATATATATATATATAGGCTGAATTGGTCGATATAATACCTGCATGGAGTACTTAGCATCTAGGAAGTACAAACATGAACATAGGTGTGGACTATGAACACAAATACGACATAATAACACAAACAATTTCTTAAAAATTATAACATAAAATAGCCAGTATGACAGAAACATAACACCCTAAATAAAGTGTGACTACTTCCTAAGTTTACATGAAGTATGAAAGGCATGAAACACGGCATAAAGTGTGACTACTTCCTAAGTTTACATAAGGTCAATAAGAAGTATGAAAGGCATGAAACACAGCAGACACGTTATGTTTATTGTTTTATTGGAGACAGCAACACTGACGTGCCTGTCGATACTGGGAGGAGACATGTATGTTGTTTATCAGATCTCCAACCCTTTTAATTATATCTGTCTCAATAATATAGTCTAATAATTTTGAGTATGATATAATATTTGCTTTTAGATGCTTCTACTAATGAATCCAACTACTATATCCTAGAAATTGATGACAGTTACAAAACCTGGCAGTTAAGTTAAATTATAATAAAAAATGAAGATGATAACTTAACGCACATCTCTTTTTATAAACTCAGCAAAACCAAGTCCTCGCGTGGGCGGCGTGGCATGCATGCCCGGTATTGCCATGGAGTCATGGACTATGTCAGTGGTGAGTCTGGTGACACAAAAAAATACTGAATAGTTTTTATTTTGGTAACTTTTTCAGTGAGACTGCATGCCATTAGATATGCTTGTACTTAAATACTTAATTGTTGAAGTTGAACACAAATAAGTTTAATAGAACTTAAATAAGTAGGGTCGGGTTAATGTGTCTTTAGAGTATATTAATTATATATTTTAGAAAATTTTTTATAAAAAATTAAAAAAACTGTCAAAAAAGTCAATCACGTTTTTATTTTCCTATAAAAAGATTTACTAAAATATGTGTGCCCATATAAGTAAGTACATATATAATACTATAAAGTGGCAATTGGGAGATTTGGGAGTGGGTAAGTACATCATACTAGTAGTAAAAATTGGGCTTTTTTTTTGGAGTCAAATAGCATAATTTTAAGAAAAAATGTATGAGAAATGCATTCGGTCAAACTTATTTAGTTGTGTAGCACTTTTTTGGAGTTTAAGTTTGTCAAACTTGAGTTCCAAATGAAACTCGAGTTTCAAGCATTATGTTTGATCATATTGCTACACAAGCTCATAATGTTTGGAACTCGATTTTGACAAAATCGAGCTTCCCGTGAAACTTAAATTTGACAAACTTGAATTCTAAAAAAGTGTTATACAACTAAATAAGTTTGGTTAGATATGTTTTTTCTAAATTTTTTCTAAAATTATACTATTTGACCAAATTAGTCTAAAAATGTCTAAAAATGAATTTCAATATCAGTTTTTTTGGTTTGGACTTGAATTTTTCAGAGTTGTGTTTAATTCCCAAAGTTCCAGCAGTATATATTGGATCAAGATTTGAGCATTGATGGAGTGAGTGCAAAAATTGTCTGATCCTAGTAATGAGGTAGAATCTTTTATTATCAATTTCCAAAAACGTGAAGCTCTTATCAATTGTCTCATCTGATCATACTCTCACTCTCAGTCTTTCATGGACATGGGTTGTCGGTTGACTAGTGACTTAGGGGGAGGTATGACTCTGCACGTGATGCGAAGGAGGAGTTTCCACTGTCTTTCGTACGTGCCTTTTTGTTCATAATTAATAATTTAATTGATGATGAACACAGTGCACGAGGGGAATCAACATTTGCAATTTTGCATTGCACGTACACCCCATTCATGTGATCCTCTTTAATGCCATTGCAACTTCGTTTACTATACTCTCACTATACTCAACACTAGTCAACCACACAGACGAGAGAGAGAGAGACAGAAACAGCTAACTTTGAGTTGACTACTGCAAGCATATAATAAGAAAAATTCTTAGGTATTTTTGGAGTACGAAAAAATAGTGCTTATACCTCTCATATACATGGTAGACTCTACAATGAATTTAATGAGTAAACTCCACCATAAATGTGAGAGAATGAAGTACAATTTTCCATACTCTAAAAATACTTAAAAATTATTCGTATATTACTTAATTAATTCATTTATGGCGTTGCATATATCCATGGAGTAACACTTCTTGCTAAATCATGAAGCAATGTATTGATGAAGATCAAACTATACAAATTGGGTGTCTTAAGAGTTGGCATTTGTGATTTGTATACCTAGCTAACTAGGGTACTTCAAATGGGATGTTGATTTTTTTATTTATTATTCCTTTACTTACTAATAAAAATCGATTTTTTTTTGGGTGTGGTTGTTTTGTGCGTGTCAATGAAAATAATGCAAACAACTTCAATTTTAGGCTTTTAGCTTTAAGAAGAAATTACTTCGTTTTAACTTTTCCTTTCTTTTGGATGAATGAGTTTTTAAGTTGATCAGAAGGTGGAGTTGAGTCTTGTCATGAATTTTGATTTTCAATCGATACTAAATTTGTGTAGTTAAACTTAAAAGTGACCCCCTTTTATGTTGGTGACCTTTTGTTTTTCAGAAGAAGTTAGGTGAGCCTCTAACTCAAAGGTAGATGCTTTCTAATTCTAATTTACCGAGCTATATAAATATATTAATAAAAACAGTGATATATATGATCAATTTTATTCATTAATTGAAAAGCCAAAGGTCACTATAAAATTTTTACACTTTGATCGTTTTTTATTTTGAGATTTGTTTTATTATATACCGAAGGATTTTAAACATATATATGATATTTATTTTAAGATATATATATATATATATATTTTATCATTGGACAACACACCAATGAATTTATTTTTTGTGTAAATGTAATTGAGCTAATAGAAATTAGAAATCCACTTATTTGAAAATTATCACTATATGAATTTCATATTTTTATACTAATTTATTTTGTATAACTTATACTAGTTTTTTATTTGGTTGAAAAAAGTATAACTTACTAGTTTATACTGCCTATAAAGGACGCTTTTTCTTCCCCTTAATTGAGAAATATGCATTAGTTCACTAGATAGATTTATTCTTCTTTGTGTTTTTCTCTCAACTTCGGTTCTTAATTTACAAATACTAATATCATATATCTAGTTATATAATACTATATATCATAGTACTTAAAATGTCGATTAGTAAGATAGCTAGCACTAGGGATTGACAGGCTAGATTGCTAGAATATCCTAGCGATAGAATGACCAAAAGTTTATTATATTAGTTGATAATTAAGAGAACGACAAATGCCTGTGTCTCAACTTGATCAGTGATCACACTCAATCTTGTAAAACTAAAGCATATAAATATAAATAATGTTTCATACAATATTTGAAGTAAATAAACAGGATAATATACCATCTTCCAATTTTCTTTATTTTAAGGTGTGCACATTGGTGCAAGATATATTATTATTATTATTATTATTATTATTATTATTATTATTTAATGCATATTTTTATGAACTAGAAAATTCATTTTATTTATTACTTTATATTTGGTGGAACAAACTGACATGATGCAATAACTCCGAAGGTTAAAATGTGCATGGATGAAAATATAACATCGAGGGTAGGTTATGAGTCTATGACTCTTTATTAGGGCCCCTTTATTATTAGTTTACGACCAGAAAGAAAAATCAAATTTTGAACTGTGATATAGAACTATTCAAGATCCTGCAAAGTTGGCCCCAAAGACTTGACCCATTGTCCTTGATGTTGGTTCCAATTGTTTTCCAAAGTTGGGCAATGGAAGCCTTTATGATAATTACAAATCTTCCTTTTCTAACACTCTTGGCTCCTTCCCTCATAAATAACCTTAGAACAATTGGAAGTTGGAAGTGCCTAAGCTAATCATTCTCAAACATTCAATTCTACCAAATCAAAACCAATTATTATAATTTAAATGGAATTGGCGCCACCATGTACTTTTTTTCTTGATAGATTCTGATTCTTATAATCAAAATTTAATAAATTTTCTTTGTCAATATGACCTTCTAAAAGCTTTTTGTACCATTGCTGATCTCATTGGCTTAAATTAATCAGCAAGATTAAACTATGATTAATATCATAAGGGCGCCACACAATTCAAATAGTCAAATATATGATGGGGGCCACTTGGTTCACCGGTTGCTCAGCTAATTAGCCATGCAAAGTGAAAGTTGTTTTGGACATAGATAGATAGATTGATCTTTAAGACACCAACTAACACCAATATAAACAAGTTGCTTATGTTTCAAAGTTCTAAAACTTAAGCAAATATGATGATTTTGTCTTATTTGGGCTTAAATCTAATATGGGTGGACCGGTGGAGAGGGGGATATCTTTAATTTTTTCCTTTTTTTATAAAATGGTAACCAAACTTTTTTAAGCCATTGCCTCCTCTTTAAGTGAAAAAATAAAAAAGACAATGATCAAAGTCATTCAACAGATTTCTTGCCTCACGGTTTTATCAGGAAATGATTGAGGGAGCCTAAATTCTTTATTGTTCAAATGATGATACCCAAAAACAAGCTCTTGTGGGCAACTTAATGTATGAAAAGGCAAATCGTATGCATGTCTTTCAAGTTTCAATCATGTACAATGGAAATGAAATGGCCTTTTACTTTAAAGTATTAAATATTTCTAGAAGCAGCTCTCAGCTCTAAAACTCTCCTATTTGACATGTATTTTTTTTTTCTTTCATTTTTTTTTTTTTTTTTTTTTTGAAAAGACATGTATTTCTTTTCTTATTTAATTACGTTTTTCCTCACTCCCTTGAATTTTAAATTGAAACTAATGCATTTGGCTAATTAATAATTTATTTTTCATTCTTTAATAAATAAAATAAAAGTTTAATCAACCAATAATTTTTTTAGGAAACATATACTAATATATAAGGTGTTGTTTTTGACAAGTTATAGATATATTTTGCAATTAGAAAGATTTAAATATGTAGTATTTTGATTCTAAAAAAAAAAATGTAGTATTTTGATTTTTGATAATCTCACTTTAGAGTGGACCAAGTCAGGCCTTTGGAAAAAATTAGTTGTGTTACTCATTTTCATGATCCTTTTAAGTTATAATCAATTAATTATATCTCTAGTTAAAAGTTTGACCCACTTTGAAAAGTCGAAGATAATTTAACGATTCATTTCAATGTTAAGGTAGGTCATATGTAAATAGATATATAAAGGTTCTTTTATTCTATTTACCAACCAACAAAAATAGTTCTTTTATTGCCTTTTGTATGAGAGTGCCCTTTCACGCAACAAACTAGCATCAATGCTTTTGTTGTCACAACAACAAACTATTATATGAGTTTTCGCTGTCAAACACGCGTGTACCATTTTTTTTTTTGGTAAACAGGAGAATTCATTTAACTAAAAAACAGCAACATGAGAGCAGAAACGCTCATACCACTTTCAAATAGGGATGTCAATGTTCGACCCAACCCGCGAACCCGACACAGGTTTTTTCGGGTTAGGGTTGGACCTTAATGGGTTTGGGTCATAAACGGGTCGACCCGAAAACGACACGATAAGAAACGTGTCATAAGCGGGTCAACCCGCGTAACCCGCAATAGACACGTTTGACACACCAATTTATTTGTGTTAACCCGAAATGACCCAATGAACACAACCCGTTTAACTCGTATAACAAATAAATTTTTATTTTATTTTAGATTTGTCAAATAACTTTTATATCCAACATATATTTTAAATTTAAAAAGAAAAGTGAGTAAATCCAAAAATTTACAAGGGATATAATTGGAAATTGAAACTTTACAAACCCTAGATCTCTAAACCCTACAAACCCTAAACCTCTAAACCTTCTTATAAATATCTTTTTTTTTTCTTTTTTTTTTCTTTTTCTTTTTAATTTCAGCCATACTACACTTCTCATGCCAATTCTCAAACTCTAGATGAATGTTATATTTTTGTTGAACTATATTATTTTGAACGTGGGTTGAAGACTTGAAGTGTATGCACTGCTTTTTGGGATCGATGTAAAAAAAATTATTTCTAGATAGATGCTATATTTAATATTATGCAGGTTGAAATGGGTTGTGTTACATTCATGTCAACCCAACACGACTCGTTTATTAAGCGTGTTAAATGGGTTGGGTCAGGTCAACTCGCCTTATTAACAGGTCAGGTTAGGATTGAAGGATCATGACACGATTATTAAATGGGTCGGGTTAGGGTTGAGCCATTTAGTCGAATACCCCTACCTCGACACGACACAAACCGACACGCTAACCCGAATTGACACCCCTACTTTCAAATTCATCCTTTTTTAAAGAGTTTGAAAAGGCATTTAATTTTGGTGACAAGTAATTTATGTAGCGTTAATGAAAAGATTTCGTAAAATTATAATGGGTGTTGAGGGAGAAATTTGTGCCTCTGAATAAGATGTTGGGAAACCAAGTCGAAACTTGACTTTGGGCTCTTGAGATGACACCCAAAGGCTTTTGGTGTGATGACAAGCCTATCCAAGCAAGAAAAACAAAGGCTGCACTTAACAAAACAGCAACAAAAGCCCAATGAAAAATACTTTACAATACTTAGTTAATACATTAGTGGTTTTGTTTTGATAGTTCAAGGGAAATAAGTTCTCCAGCGATAAGGGTGAAGTTACACTTAAGTCCAAAAGATGAATTGTCCAATGATAAAGATGGAATTACACGGTCTAGCCATTAATAATGAGATAAATTTAAGCAAATTTTAGGTCCTTATGTGTCTCATTCAAGAGGGATTTATTGTGCTTTCAGCCGTCATTACATCAAAGTGAGGGAAGAGTTCAATTGTTACAAATACATCATATCCTTCAATGGTAAAGTAAAAAGTAAAAATTAAAGGTTCCCTTGGAAGAAAAAATGGAGGATTAATTGGCATGGTGTGAAAGGAGAGAGAGATCCCCAGCTCAGTGCAGCAAGTATCAAGCTAAGATTTTAATGGGCTAAGATTTTAGTGAGTGTAAATTTACAAGGCATGAATAAGATGAACGTGGGCTACTTCTGAGTGAGGGAGATGGGATTGATGCTGAGACCGAAGCCTTTTATGGGTAATGGGCTGTTTGTGGCTAGCTGGAGGACACTTATGAGCCGTGATAGTGTAAAGGGAGGAGAAGAAGGTCTGAGATTAGATGAGTCTGGGCTTTAAGATGATGGGTGGTGAGCTAAAAGAGAACTGAACCACCAGCAAAAAGAATGACCAATGAATTTCAAAGTCTCTGAGAAGGGTAGCCAGGTTGGTTTTTGGTTAGCATGCTTGTGCTTTTTATAATGGAGTTTTTTTAGAGAAGCATTTATTGACAAAAATCCAAAAAACGTATGACCACTCAGGGGTGATGAATCAGAATCAAGCTTCCCAGTGATTTTTGCTCAGAAGTAGGAAAATCCATTTCAGGGGCTGCCTTGCCTTTTTAGGTAATGATGGGATTTTAGAGCGTTTTGCTTTAAATGCTAGGATTTGGGGCTGAGCTTAATTATTGTGATTGGGGTGTGTATCAAGAGCGAATCCTAATGCTGCAACTGAGATTCGGACCCTTGAGAAGTAAAATTTAACACCCCAAGCCAGGTGTCAAGTTCTAGTCTACTTCTAGGGGTTCCGCTGGAGATCCTTTTATGCCTTCCAAACCACATGTTCCCAATTTTTCCCCTTTAGGATTCATGGGCTTGGTACATGAATTATGTTTAGAGCATTTTTAACATTTATAGCATCATTTTGTTGAAGTTTGGATAATTTTGTTTCAGCTTCCCTTCTGCTGGAGGTGCAGCTTTGAGGAAGATGATGGAGCCCCTTCATCTTTTTGACTTCAGTTGATATGACAAGCCTTGGGCACTGTTCACATCAGGCAGAGAGTGGCAGAAAACTGATGGACCAGCCCTTAGTCCATTCTCAAAGGCTTGGTTCCCTTGTATGAGTCCCTAGTTACTCTTTTTTTGGTTAGGAATGAACAAGGGCTGTTCTCCTTTGCCTCCTACTGGTGTTTTTTGCTTTGGCTTGCTCACATGGGCTGGGTTGTGTGCACATGTTGCCATGGGCTTTCATTCCTCATGGACTTTTATTAGTAAATATACTTCTTTTTTTTGTGTTTTTCATAGATACTTGCAATGGGCCTTTGAGCAATTAGTTGTAATATTTGAAACAATAGGACAAGTTTCAAAATACTTTTGTAAATAATATTACTTTGATGAATTCCATGTTTGCAATAATGTTCATGGTTTCTAATAATCGCATCATAACTTAAATGATGAGCTTGTGGGTTTGAATGTTTACCACGAGTGTCGAAGGCGTATATTATGGATGTCACAATGCAAATGATGTCCATGTATTTCATGGGTTTATAATATAAGAACATAATTTTCAAGATAACTCCCAATGAGTTTTTTTTTTTTTTGGTTTATAAGACAATTGCCATGGTGATATTTTACCATGATATTTTTTCTTTGCCAAGTATTGATAATTTTGGGCTCTTTTTTGATAAAATAGTGCCAATAAAAATTGGGCTTTGATATTGCCAATGAGAATTGGGTTTTGATGTTGCCAATGAGGATTGGGCTTTAAATATTGCCAATAAGAATTGGGCTTTGATGTTGCCAATGAGAATTGGGTTTTAAATATTTCCAGCGAGAACTGGGCTTCGATATTGCCAATGAGAATTGGACTTTGATGTTGCCAATGAGAATTGGGCTTTGATATTGCCAATAAGAATTGGGTTTTGATGTTGCCAATGAGAAATTGGGCTTTGAATAAATTGCCATGGGTTTAAATCATGGGCTTTGATCATGGATTTGAATTCCATAAAATTGTTTTGTCATGGATTTGAATCATGGGCTTTTCAAATATTGCTAAGCATAAGTATTCTTGGGCTTTAAATAGGATAGAATGTGTGTGTTTGAAATTAAATAAGTGGTACTTAACAATAGGTCATGCTAACGAATGTCCTTAGGGCATTCGTTAACAATCCATTTTAAGAAAGTTTTGACACCACTTTTATGGGAGATGAAAAAAACTGTCAAAATATTAATTGCTTTATTTCATTTTCCCATAAAAGTTTTCTTTAAATGGATTATTAACCAATGCCCTAAGGGTATTCGTTAGCATTTCCCAATTATAATTTAAGGGTGTAATAAATTAATATACTTTTTTTTTTTGAGAAATAATTACAACATGCTGTTAACCTCGTAACTTGAACCATTTTTCCCTATTGACTCCCGAGCACTTTGTGCATGGAAAGGTGCTAATTCAGTTACAAGGCATTTGACATAATAAATTAATATACATGGTTTCAAAGAAAGTAACAAAGAAAATCATAAAGTGAATGGTTGTTATTTGATTGACTAAATTTTTATTATTATTATTTTTTTCTGTTTGGCTACCAAGAAATTAGATTGTAAAGTAAAAGAAAAGAGTGGGGAAACAAATAAAAAAACAAAGAGAAAAGGCAACATATTATATGACATGTCAATTTCGTGCCCATATGTAACTGAAATAACCATTTTATACTAGTTATTTTTTATTCTAATAATGTGATTTAATCAATTAGAGATATTAGCATCTTCTCACCAAAAAAAAAAAAAAAAAAAAAAAAAAAAAAAAAAAAAGAAGAAGAAGAAGAAGAAGAAGAAGAGATATTAGCATTTTTGGTCAATGAAAGTTATGAAACGACAGTAAACTAAAAAGACAACTTTGTCAGTGTAAAAAAAAATCATGATGAAATTGATGCAATTGAATTCGTGAGTACCAAAATGAAATCACTTTCCATATTTGTAAGGACAACAAATGATTATTTTTATTTTATTTTTTATAATTCAATAGTTGGTGATGAAGGAATTTGAATCTAGGATGTTTCCATTAAAACTATCATGAGGTGTCAGCCAGTTGAGTTACAAGACTCTTTAACTTATTTATAGAATTCAAAAAAGCGTTTACTTTTGGTGATAAGTAATTTATGTAGCGTTCATGAAAGGATTTTTGGGAAACTATATTTTAAATCTTATAATATAGTTTAGGGATGTAGTAAAATATATAAGTTTCAAAGAAAGTGTCAAATAAAACTGTGTGGAGTTTGGGGACCGAAGAGGACTAAAACATGAAATGTTTCGCACAAACACGCTTGTAGAAGTGTATCAGTCTCGAGGACTTCACTGACCCAAGCATGGGAGGGGATACGGAGTAGCGCTTCATGTAAACCCGTGCGGAAGAGAAAGGACCATGAGGGGGGCAGTGACAGTGGGAGGAAGCTTCCTGGAGAAGTTTACCTTCCCCCTTCGCATTAAATGTTCTGGAACAACCTTAACAGCTGCATTTAATGAGGAAATGACTCCTGAACAAAATCTTCACAACTAGTAACCCTTTCCACCACCTTCATCAGAGTGTTGATGGGACAAGTGTCCTTAGAAACGCTTGGAGGCATATAGATGGAGGACTAGGATATGAAGAAGAGGGGTATAAAAGGAGAGGAGTCTCCTAGAAAGGGGGGGGGGGACCTTTTTCTTGTGGAGAAACTAGAAAAAAGAGAAAGTATACAGTGCATTATTGGGTGTAAAACTCAGACCTTATTTACAAGAGACTAATCCTTAGATCTGCTCAAGGAGAGTTATTTTTCTTATCATATACTTGTATTAATCCTTTCTGTCATTCCAGACTCTTCAGTCTTTGATTTGAATTCAGATTAGAGTTGCACTTGAATTGTTTGCCCACTCTCTAGAGAAATTCTATTGTTGGGCTCGAATTTGAGGAACTAGGCAATGTTGTTCTAAGTAGACTTGGGTCTTTATTTTTAGAGCGCTTACAAAAACCATAAAGTGAATGATTGTTATTATTATTATTATCATTATAGAATGAAGTGAATGATTGTTATTTGATGAAGCTTTTGTTTTTATTTTCTTCTTGGCTACGAAGGGTTGACTATATTCATAAAGTTGTAAGGCAATGTTGATAGCCATAGTATATACCTCCTGAAAATAGAGGCAAGTAGACTTATAGCACTTAGCAGCACAATCAAAGAAATTGAAGATGGGCATGAGCAAACAGTATCTGTGCCAAGAAGCAAACTTAACTTGGAGGGAAAACAAGAGAGAATTTGGAATTCAACAATTAGCATCTTACATGAAGGATTCCTTATTTTCTCATATATTCTTCCTCCTTGTGTGAAAATGTAAGGACTAGTTGGGGGTTTTTATTAAAAAATAACTATAAAACCCAATCTATATTATTAGTTAGGCAACGTTTCAAACATATTTGATTTCTAACAATTCGAGTTCTCTGCACTCGATTTTGCCCAGTGAATTTGCACTTGGAAATCGAGTCTCACACTCAATTTTCTTAGAGCAAAATCGAGTCCTCTGGACTCAATTTGTTAGAAATGAAATTTATTTCAAACCTTGCCTAACTAATAATATAGTTTGGGTTTTATAGTTATTTTTTAGTAAAATCCCTAGTTGGGATCTCACTGAAAAGGAAATTCACTTGTAACCTGGCTATCAGTACCTTTACATATTGAATTGTAAAATTTTTTGGTTTGTTTTCTTTCTTTTTTCTTCTTTATGAAGCTTCCATTGGCTGTGTTGTTGTGTTGACTTCAAGAACCATTTGTCATCAAAGGGAAGTCACAAGTTTAATGGTTGTTGCATTTCACAGGTTTGCTGGAGAGAGTTGAGCACTTCAGTAGGGTTTGAGTACTTGGAAGATTTCACACTTCCACTTCTTTCTTCTTGTAATACGTTTTCTGTAGATTAAGGAAATATTTAAAAACTAAACCTGAATTTAGATAGCAGTTCAAGCTTGTAAAGATTCTGTATTGAAATATACATACAAGGTTAGAGTTTCTCTGTTACCATGAATTATAGATTGAGGCTTGGATAGCCTGCATAAGTAATCCTCTGTCATTTGGAAATGGAAATGATTGACCACTTTGTTGTAGTGCTGCAAGCTCAGTAGGTTTTTTTTTGTAGAGAAGGGTTTTGACAAAGAGTTTTTCCTTCTCTTTTATTTTTTCAGTTTTATAATGTAGTATAGAAAAACCCCTATATCATTTTAATCAATTTCACAGGTAAAATGAAAGCCTGGGGAGATGGATGATGACTAGAACAATTAACGAACCCGAAAATTTATATGATTAAATTGTTTGTATTCCCATCAAATGCTTAAACAAGTGAACATCAAGTTGAATTTGTTGTAGAGCAGAAAGAGACAACATCAAGCACTTGGAATTCAAAAAGTACTTTCCTCCCCCTGCTTCTTCTTCTTTTTATTTTTTCATTTTTTATTTTTGGAAGGGGGTAATCGATCACAGGGCCAAATCTCACATTTCAAACAACAATATTCATAATAACTTAGTTGAAAAGTTTTAATAATAAGATAATGTTTGTGACATTTACTCTTAAAAAAATGGTGGACAACATGAGGTGTTATTTTTTTTAATAAGTGGTGGAAAACAAGAGTTTGCATTTGTTTTATTGCATATTTATATACATAGTTTTACTTTTCAAGATTGATGAATCAATTGGTTGCATTGTTGACATGGACAATGAACATATGCAAAAAGGATCGTCAAATGAACACTGGTGTAGTGCTGGACATTGATCCTTTGATGCTTAAATCAATGAATAATTATGTCTCTATATATATAGCATCATTAATCAAAGAGAGAGAGAGGGTAGTTTTTTTGTGATTTAAATAACTATGTGTACTTTTTTTGTCATTTTCTCTTCTTATAAAGAATCTTTATGGCTTGGTATGAGGACTGTTTCTTGAATCATTGTTGTTGTGGTTAATGAAGACTATATTCAGTCTGCTATAATGGAAGAAGATAGTTAAGTTAGTATAAGGATTATAGTTGACCTTCAGAAGCAGAATAGAGAAGAGACCCATGGAGAATTGCAGTGTTAAGTGCTGATACACTAAGGTTGGCAAAGCTTTCACAAAATATTCATTTCAGCTGGGTTCCCAGATCGGCTAACAATGCAGCACATAGTTTAGATTCTTGGTCTCTCTTAAATCGTTTATCTGGCTCTTTGCTTTAGGCTCTGTCTCGCAGGTTTTTACTGATATTGTGTTATCTGAGCATGCATTTTGTTGTATTTTATCCTAGCTTTTACTCTTCTGTTTGACTTTAATAAAATTCTTATAGTTATCTATCAAAAAAGGATTATGGTTAACCATAATTAAAAAATAATAATAATAATTTGAGTAGGATTTCTTTTTAATTAAAAAAAATGTTCGGTTAAAGAAGATACAATATGAGATGACATCAACTTTTTATATAAACTTCAAGAAGAGAGTCTCATTTGCTAGTTTGAGGAGTGTCATATCACCTTTTTATATAAATCTCAAGGAGAGAGTGTCATTATTGCTCTATTTGAGGAGTGACTTATCGTGAAGTCCAGGAAAATTGTTTGTATAAGTGTAACTTTAAAAAAAAAAAAACACTCAATTTTATACTTTATATAAGGCATATTATCAATACTATTGAACACAGAGGTTTAAAGCCTGTGCTATATATCTAAAAATTATGTCATTTTATACTTTATATAAGGCATATTACCAATACTATTGGATACACTTAATTTTATAACAGAGACCTTATCATCCCCTCTTCCTGTGTGTGTTAAAAATACTTAATATTTTTAAAAGAAAAAATAGTGGGTTAATCTCACATTAGAAAATGAGTGTGAGTAAAAAAGGTTTAAAGCTTGTACTGTGTATCCAAAAGTTAGACCCTTTTGGATATACACAAATGTTAATTTATTTAAGACATTCTTCCATCTTCTTGTGTGTGTGTTAATAATGGATAAAAAAATATTAGTCCATATAAAAATCGAGTGTAAAATTGTGTGTCTACTACTTACAGTTAACCACATCAATATATTATGAAATTGGGTGTAAAATTACGTGTACATAGATTTTTTTTTCGAGCAATGTTTTTATGTAATCCAGATTGCAGGAATTTTTATGCAACAAACCATACATGTGACCTAGTTGCATAAAAATCTTTTCCTTTTGACTTTTTAATGGTTGTAGCTAGGGCTGTCTAGACCTAACTAAAGCCCGACAACCCGGCCAAATCGCCCAACGCCGATCCGAATCCTGCTCGAACTAAAGGTCCAGTCTGTTGGCAGTGGGTCTCCGTTTTCAAGAACCGACATTGGTAGGTCAAGTGGCGGGTTTCCTTCTCCAAAACCCAAGCCACCCGAACTCGACCAGAGTTATAGACGAAGTTCGGCCAAATCTGGCTAGACCAAGCTAGATCTGGCAAGATCTTAACCAAATCCGGCGAGATCTCAACCAAATCTGGTGGGATTTAGCTAAATCCAACCAAATCATAGCAAATTTCAATGAAAATTAGCACATTCCAGTGAAAAATTTATAGATTTCAGTGAAGTTTTGCAGATTTCGACAACGATTTCCAATTTTTGGCGACAATTTCCAATATTTGGAGAACTTTAGAATCGACCCGAGCTCCACCTGAACTCGAAACTAAAATTGATTTGACCGATTGACACCAGCAGTCGGTTTTGAGTCTTTCCACCCTTCACTCGACTTGGTGGGTTGGGTCCAAAACCAACCCAGCCCAACACAACCCTAGTTGTAGCCAATGGTTATAAATTCCAAAATAATAATAATAACAACAACATGGCTACATATTTTGAAAATCTAATAGTTAGATTACATATTCTTTATATTCTTAATATGTGTATTAAATTTTGTGTCAATCGATTGTTATTTACTAATCGATTTATAAACTTATTTTTTATGCATAATTTTAGACTATAAAAACTTGAAATTTAATATTTGATTAAAATATAGCTAATAACCTTTAACCTCCTGAAAATTTCGCAAATGTATAAAATATATAAAAAAAAAATATAATTTAATCGTTGATTTGTCAAACTCACATCTAATAAAAGAGGTATAGGGTGAATTTGTAGTTTGTACCTTGTAGTATCTTTTAATTTCCAACTTCCGAGGAAATGTATATCAATGACCAAACAAAACAAAGTCCACTCGCATATTCCTCTTCATCCACAAAAACCCTTCCACATGTTACAAATCTCATTCAATCAAACACAGCCACGTCAGCTAATGACGTGGTATTCTCAATTTACATAAACACCCTCCACATTCCAAGCAAAATACCATAAACCCTTCATTCACTCACACAGAGTCTTCTCCTCAGTCTTCTTCTTCCTCTCTGTTTCTCCAAAAAATCTCTCAGCCTCTCTGATCCATTTCTCTCTTCTCCAATTCTCAATGTTGAATCCCTCTCAACCTTCACATTCCTCAAAGTTCTAGTCTTTCGACCCATCTCTTTGTTCTCTCTCTCAAATGGGGACATTTCGTTGTAGATCTGGGTTATGGGTTTTGATCCTTGTGGTTGTTCTTTTGGGACTTTGTGGGATTGGCTCGGTTGTTGCTCAGAATCGAAGACCCAAAAACGTGCAAGTCGCGGTTCGGGCCAAGTGGTCTGGTACACCTCTGCTTTTGGAGGCTGGGTATGTATACGTTGCCAGTTTTTGTAGTTCTTGTTCTATTGTTTTTGGTTGTTGAATTTTGTTTTTGCTTTCATTTCTTGTTGTTTTTGGCAAAATCATGAAATGGGTATTGATGAATGTGTCACCAATCACCAATACAAAGTAATCTTTACAAAAAAAAAAATACTTACTTATTACAACAAAGTGTAATTCAAACATTCATTGCTGTGGTGGTGAATTATTATTATTTTTTACGTGAAAATTTGCTTAAAATTTGATACGGGTTATGCTAGGAGGTGTGTTGAAAAGTTTATGTTGGAATTGGTTTGTTTCAAAGTTGTGAACATGGCTGCACATTTTGAATTCCTAGCAATTCGTGCTAGCGCATCGTTTCAAGACGGGTATTTGACCATATGGGATGTGTCGCGACCAGTTTGTTAACCTGATGGCAATTTTGAAGAAGATGAAGCTCAGTTCAATGCTTCATTTGACCATTTCATTGTGGCAATTTTGTAAACAGAACGTGTATTGGTTGCTAGTTCATCTCCAACTCTAAATGAGTAAAACAGGCAAATTTATTCCAACCATTTCTGATGTGTTTCCACAAATCAACCCCATAAGTAGCTCTAACAACACTAGAACACCAATCACCCCAGCTAGCGTTTATTTGCTATTAATCAGCTTCTTCCGTAGTGAGTCACTTTCTATCATATAATGTCACAGCCATTTACCAAAAAAAAAAAAAAAATGTTGGGTTAAAGATCAAAACTTTTCTAACTCCCTGACCCCATTTTAAATTTATGCTCACCACCAATGCCACCCAAAGGATACCCAATGCCTGCTCAGTGGGGTGTGTAGGCTTCCGGGGTTTGCCCCTCAGTGGTGGTCCCACTGGCCCATACCTTGAGGGGGTTCCTCATCATTATAAAAAAAAAAAAAAAAAAAAAAAAAAGGTAGCTGCTTCAATTTTTGTTAGCCAACATATCAGATAGTGGAAACAAAGACAAGAAAAAAGTAGGAAGACTAGAGAGCATACTCTTTATTAATGTGAGAACTCCCTTTGATGGATAAAGTTCCTTCCACCCCAATAGTATCCTTTCCATTTTCTTTAAATGCCGTCCCATATGCTGCTTGCTTTGAAGTGAGCCCCAAGAGGGAGTCCTAAATATTTCAATGGGAGAAAAGATGCCTTACATCCTAAGGTATTAGCCAAAGCTTTCATATATGTAACCATCCCCATTGTCATCATATAAGATTTAATCAAGTTTATCTTGAGACTAGTAATAGCAGTAAAACACAACAAAACACATCTTAAATGACAAATCTGATTGGCATCTGTATAAAAAAAAAAAAAAAAAATCAAAGTATCATTGGCAAATAACAAATGCCGATATCACCAAAGTCTCATTATTGCGATTATAGATGGAGAACCTATCTATACAACCTCCCACTATCAATCTACTAAAGGCCTCCATAACCATAACAAAAAACAATGGGGGAGGATCACCTTGAAATAGTCCTCTACCACTGTCAAAGAAACCGTTTGGAGTTCCATTGATAAATACTGAAAAGCGGATGGTAGAATTGCAAAACTGAATCCATTGCCTCCATATTTCTCCAAACCCACATATTTGCCATATGTATAACATATTCTTCCAATTAATTGCCAAAGAATTCCAAGGATTCTGGATTGTTGGCAACTATCCAAACATTCATTAGCTATCAAAACTCAATCCATAATGCATATTGAGTCTTAGAAATGACCTTCCCTAACACGTGTTTGTCTATTTGCCAAATTTTTTAGCAAGAATTTTGTAGACACTACCAAGGATATTGATAGGCCTGAAATCCCTCATATCAATAGCACCAATCTTCTTTGTAATGCAAGCTGTAAAAGAGTAAATTGATGCTTCCACCCCCACTCTCCAAAAGTACCTTTTTTGATAGGTAATCAAAGATTTATTGCATAAAAAAGGACATCATGTTCACGATGGTGAACACTCTAAACTTAAAACAGATACAAGTAACTCAAGTAGAGATACGAACAGAAAGGAGAAAATAAAAAATGGAAATACATTGTGTAAAGCCCCAAATTCTACCCCACCGAAATAAAGTCCCAACTAGAGTACCTGTCTCATGGAAGTAAAAAAAAAAAAAAAAAAACTTGTGATGTCTTCTTTCACTGCATTCCAACACTTCTGAAAAAAAAGTTATAGTGAAGCTGAAGCCGTCTGGGCTTGATGGTTTATCTTCATCTATTGATTTTAGTGCTTGAAGTACTTCTTCCTCTGTGAAATTACTTTTCAAATTTCCTGCATCATCTTCCTCTAGCATATCAAATGATAGCCCGCCCATCTTTGGATGTCAACTACAAGGTTCTTGATAAAGATTTCTATAAAACTATAAAAAACTTTCTTGTATTGCATCTTAATTATCTACGATCGTATCCCCACATTTTATGCTACTAACAAATTGTTCGTCCTAGTGAGTTAGCTGGTTGCTGAAAGAATTTCATATTTTTATCTCCCTCTGTTAGCCATAGAGCTTGTGATTTTTTTTCTTTAGCTTGTCTGGAACAAGAAAAGTTTCTGAACCTAACATGACATGTCATTTCTACTGTATAGATTTATGCAAATGTAATATAGAAAGCACAACCAAAAATCATGCATTCAAAAGAGAATGAAAAGCAATTAGAAAAGTTCAGATATACAATGAAAGAAACCAAATATAGATTACATTTTTTTTTGTTTAAGTAAATAGAGATTACGTTATTAAAGTAGTAAAGAACTTGACATAGCAATATCAGACAGATAATATTAAAGATCACCCATCTAATCAAGTGCATCAAAGTAACAAAAAACCAGGCAACGTCATATGGGTACCCGAAAAAAATCAGAATGGCCAATGAGCTTTAACTCAGCTGACAGCTCCTCCCCTTATAAGTGCTAGGTGGAGGGTGGGGTCATGGGCTCAAGATCCAACAGGCTCGTTTGGGACTGAACATAGAAGTTATCATTAGTAACATCAGAAAACAACCAAATAGTCATATTAAAAAAAACCTATTTAGACAAATCCTTTAAAAAGAACCCATTTAATCCACTGCTTAATTACACTAGTATAGAATCAAGCATAACAAGGAAGCATGAAATGCACTGCAATAACATCGTACAAACAGAAATATAAGATAAACTATAAATCAAATAAAATTATGTAGCCTAAGAATTAAAATAAATTACCCTTCAACTCCAAGAAGAACCGGGAGTTCCTTAGATGGGTTCTGGTTGTTTGTGCTGGAAGGTGAGCAGAAAGAAATGAACAGATTGCATTTGGTTTAGAATTTCCCAATTGGAAACAGAAAATAAATGTTTATCTATTGTTTGTTCACTCGGTTTAGATTCAGTAAAGATATTTCCTTTCCTAAGCCTGTAATAACTTTCATTTTTTGTTATATACAGTGAATTATTATCTAAAGAATGGAAAGACCTTTTTTGGGACTTCATTGAGGTCTGGCTTCATACTGAGGACAGCCTTGATTCTTCTACAGCAAAAGGCTGCCTTAAGAAAATATTAGAACATGGGCACTCTCTTTTAAGTGAACCATTGGCATCGTTATTTGAATTCTCTCTTATGATGAGATCATCATCACCTAGATTGGTGCTTTATCAGCAACTAGCAGAGGAGTCTCTTTCTTCTTTTCCACCGGCTGATGAGGGTATCTCAAACAATATTGGGGCAGAAGCTTTAGAAACAAATGCAAAAATGGAGAATAAAAAATCAGATCCCTTGCTTGTTGGTGTAAACCCGAAGAGCCCTGGTGGAAAGTGTTGTTGGGTGGATACTGGTGGGTCTCTGTTCTTTGATGTTTCAGAAATGTTGTTGTGGCTTCGTAATCCTACTGAACTGTAAGTTCTGCTCTGTCATTTTTTAATATGTGTTGTCCTTGTTTTTATTTTACTTTTATTTATCTGATAATTATTGTTATTATCTGATAATTGGCATATATTGCTGTCTTCCCCATAATTATTTGCTCATTTCTTGGTTGCCAGTGCTGGAGATTCGTTTCAGCAGCCTGAGCTATTTGATTTTGATCACATCCATTTTGATTCAAGTGCTGGAAGCCCAGTTGCCATCCTTTATGGTGCTCTTGGAACTGATTGCTTCAAGAAATTTCATGTCACACTAGTTGAAGCAGCCAAAGAGGTCTATTACTTGTGTTAAAAAGTTTGTCACTATATTTTATGTTAAAGCAGTAGTCAATTAGTGTTGTTGCTTCTGTAGTTGGAATGACTTCTTATAATGGATTTGCAAAAGATTGTAACATAGGAAGCAGATGAAAAGCAGGGGCATGGGTGGCTTTTCCCATGAGCTTAAAGATGTATTGGTTTTGTGTTACTGATCATCATTAGGAGATTCCATATTCTTTGATGACTATATCCTATTTATCTAGCAACACATGTTGATTCATTACTAAATACATTATAGATTTTGGAAGCTCAAAATTTTAGAATTTTGTGAAGGAATTTCCCAATTTGTCCCAAATAAAGGCGAAGAATTTCTGCTGCTGGCAACTGCATTAACTAGAATTTATGGTCTTAGATGCCAATGAGCTATAACTCAACTAGCACCTGCTCTCCTTGTAACTTACCAATCAAAGAATTTTTGGTCTTAGACTTTCTATTTCTTCTTATTAGCAACTTCTTTGTAAAGGAGGTTTTTCAAGATTGTCTACTGTTGATTGGTGTTGTATGTGCAAAATGAAGGGGAAGACTATTATCCATCTTTACCTTCATTATGACATTGCATGTGATCTTGGTCTATGGTTTCTCTTTATTTGTAAATTTCTTACTCAGTGAGAGACTGCCTAGCTTGTTGGAGAGGTGGTTTTAAGGGCCACAGCACGGACATGTGGAACACCATTCCTCATTGTTTTGTTAGGTG
Source organism: Notholithocarpus densiflorus (assembly GCA_030021035.2). Lineage (NCBI taxonomy): Eukaryota > Viridiplantae > Streptophyta > Magnoliopsida > Fagales > Fagaceae > Notholithocarpus > Notholithocarpus densiflorus. The sequence continues at coordinate 12,336,870 of JARYZH020000003.1, forward strand.
CATTTGGACAGAGCATAATTCTTGGTCATTTGAAGGGATTGAATCCCTGTTGCTTCAACTGAAGTTCTTTTTTCTTAGATCTCTTTATGATGAGTTGGATTAAGAACATTGGTAATAGTAGTTCTTCTTTTTTGGATTTTGTAGTTCTTTGTAATTTTTAGGTTTTTGTTGTATAGCTCTTGTATATTCCTTGAGTACTTGGGCTGCCTTTTTCCCCCCCTCCCTTTAATAAAGTTTATTACTTATGCTTTTGTTTTGTTTTTCTAGGTTAGTGTGTCAGACTAAATTGATTTGTTTTTGATAATGGTATTTCCTTAGGTACATACAGCCCAAATACGATTCTAGAAAGCCTTAAAACAGAGGAAGAAGATTGACTAACTTTTGTTTTTTTTGGATAAGCTAGTTTTGGCCTCAAGGGAACCTCCATTTTATGAGACATGGTCCCCTGCAGATTGTGCTACCCCTTAGGGTTAGATTGACTTTCTTATCAATCTCAAAGTCTGCTTATGAGTTTAGAAGTGCTAAGAAAGTTTTATTCTAATTTAGTTTTTTTATTTAAATTTGAAGGTCAATTGTATTTTTATTGGTCAGTTGGATTTTATTTTAGGTCTTATTGGTTAATGAGGAAAATGATGCGGGAAGCACTAAGAAAATTTTATTCTTTTATTTATTTATTTTTTAATTTTATAAAATTTTGGAAGTCAATTGTATTTTTATTTGAATTTTATTTCAGGTCTTATTGGTTAAATAGGTTGTTTGAATTTGTATTTTATTTCCTAGAGTCAAGGTTATTTTTGTAATTCAATAATTGGCTTCCCTAAGTCAACTAGAATGAGGGTTTAGTTCTAGTAGTCTATATAAGCTTGCTATTATACTCCCATGGAGACAAGGTTGATTGATTTATCAAATTTTTGTTGGAATGTTTCCAATGGTTTGGTGCTGTGTCCATCCTACCCTTGATATTAACTCCTAGGTTTGTTCTCCCTTGCTCGGTGTTGACACCAAGCAAGCCTAGGTGTTGACTCCTAGGTTATGTATATTTTTATTTTTCTGTTTTTCAATTTTGTCATTTCATCATTTTGGTTTTGTTCGGCATCATTGTATAAGCTTATTTTCTAGTTTATTGTTTATTTGGTTACGTATAATTTTTTAAAGCCTCACTTTTTTTTTTTTTTTTTTTTTTAGGTATAGCTAAATTTCTATATAATCCATCTCCTAGATTCTTCACTTCTGCTAAATACTTGTATATTTGCAAGATGATTGCTGATAGATTGTCTCAATAACTTCCAGGGAAAAGTAAAGTACGTTGTTAGACCTGTTTTACCTTCTGGCTGTGAAACAAAAACTGGCCATTGTGGTGCTGTTGGTACAAGAGATTCCTTGAACTTGGGCGGTTATGGTGTAGAACTTGCTTTGAAGAATATGGAATATAAGGCTATGGATGACAGTGCAGTAAAGAAAGGTTAGAATGGTTGATTTATGCCGTAGCCCAACTTTCATTCAACTTATGCTTAAACTTTAAAAGCTGGAGTTTTTTTGTCCAAGGCAAGCTGTATTGGGGAATGCTATCTTCTATTGTGATACTGATTGTGCTTTATTCCTTCCCCTTAAATTATATAATAATTCTTTTTGGTTTTCCTTTCAGTGTTTGTGTTAAGTCAATTCATGAAAGTCAATAATATCTGACCAGTTTCTGATTCAATTCATTCAAAGAAGCTGTTAGTTTTGGCATCTGTGAATATTAAAGTTACTCTTTCACTTGCTGCTTCCTTCCTTCAAAGTTGTATTTGATACGGTTCATGTTTTTTGATAGATATTTATATGCACACATGTTCCTTGTCTTTTTGGCCCACACCTCTACAGATATATTCACTATCCAATTATTCTGAGTTAGGAGGAGATCTGAAATAACATTATTAGATGTGGTGAAGAATAATGTGTTGGATAAGAAGGTGACACAGAGTGTGACTTTAGAAATTGCAGAATGATGGAAGGAATACATGTAATTGATCTTGATTAGTTGATAAGTACCCATAACTGATCCCAATTTACTTGAGATTAAGGTGTAGATGAGTTGAGTTGAGTTAAGTCTTTTTATCTTTGAAAAGATTGCCAACGATGAACGAATTGCTTTAGGATATATAAATATGTTAAGTCTTGCACACAGACACACACTTATAAATAGAATATAAAATCCTTATAACATGTTGACGGGATATTGATGCCTATAATAGTAATAAAAAGGTTTTATTTTGTGTATGTATTACCATGTTTTGGTACTTAGATTTTATTGGTTTATAATGTATGTGTTAAAAATGTGTGGTTTGAGTTGCAGGTGTCACTCTAGAGGATCCTCGGACTGAAGATCTCAGCCAAGAAGTTAGAGGGTTCATATTCTCTAAAATTCTGGTTGGTTATCCTTTAATGTTACAAATTTGTTCAGATTATTTTTCATGTTAGAAATTATAACCACTTTCAGGACCCTTTGTCTTATCCTGAATACAATGGGTGTGTGGGGGTGGTGTGACAATATACGCTAGGATAGTATATTCATGAACAGTATGCTGTTATCTATTTTTATGGAGTATTATCTATGTTTCTTTTTTTTTTTTTTTTTTTTTGATAGCCAATGCATAAAGATTTTCATTAATTGAGGCAAATGCCCAAATAGGATACATCCATACAAACTTGGTTTTCTATTATCGGGGGAGTGTCTTCCACCCAAATTACACAATCAGATATAAGCTTAGCATATTTCGCTAAACTATGGGCAGCACCATTGCTGCATCTCCGCACATGTTTCGCCTCCCAACCATTGAAACACTAGGGTTCTCTTCCTGAGGAGTCGTTGTCTCCCAATGCATCCCTCCCACAGTTCTTTTTTGTTGCTGCTCCACACCCGATGCTTCCTTTCCATGAATGGAAGGCATATTGCCTGGGTCGGATTCAACTCTGCTTACCTTCCCCATTTCGTGAAAACTCTCTGTTCCCCCCACCAACTCTCCTGACTTGTTTGTCTCCATCCCCTTATTGCTATTCTCTGTCATAGGATCGTTTGACTTTGGTACTTTCTCTTTCTCCGTTGTGACCATCGGCAACTGCCGTTCCGCCACCGTGACACGCCTGTTTTCTTTTTCCAACTCCCTTGTTCTTTCAGTTCCTGTGTTGTGGCCAAACCGTGGAGCCTCCCTTGTGCCTCGTCTCACAATTTCACCTCGCAACCACGGGCCATACTGAAGACTGTCCTGCTCTAAAGTCTCATCTTTTTCCTTGGCAGCTTTGCAGTCCTTCCAGTCATGGCACAACATACCACAATAGTAGCAAAAATTTGGGAGCCTTTCGTATTTGAAGAGGACCCATCTGTTTTCTTCCCCCTCTATGGTCACCTTCTTTCCTCGTATAAGTTTCTTTGTCACATCAATACTTACCTTCACTCTAAGATACTTCCCCCATTGGACCCCATTATCTTCCACATCCACCTCTAAAACATCACCAAGCGTTCCTCCAATAGCCCAGCCAGTTTCTCTGGTTCTGCTTTTGAGTGGGAGGTTATGGATTTGTATCCAAAAGGGAGATCTTGTGAGGGAAATCTCCTTTGGAGCTTGCTCTCCCTTGAAGTCTTGTAAGAGAATTAGCTGTTTCTCGTAGCTCCATGGGCACATCTCCAGGACTCTCTTTTTATCCTTTTCATCGCCAAACTCTGCCATGTATAGCTCCTCTTCAATCTCTGTTATTTGCAACCCTTTATTTGGCTTCCACACCATCCTTAGATTTTTTCTTAACGTATCTAGCATGATGCTTCTACGGGAGAGTATCTTCATAACGAGACAATTTTTGCCACGTTCCTTTGCTGCTTTGGTGCTGCTACTCCCCAACGTAATACTCTCATCTTCCTCTTCTGTAAACTCTAATTTCTCCCATAGCGTTGTCAATTCTTCTGCCATATCCGCGGACTCAAATGGCCTCACCCAAAAGGGGGCCCCTACACTCTTGTAAGGAAACAACCTACAAGACACTCCTTGCTTCTACATGCACCAAGGCACGAGAGCACAATTATCTATGTTTCAACTAAAGTTGAACTTGGGAATTGGCCTTAAGCTATCATGGTGCTCAAGAGTTATCATGATTGTGAATTCTTGTTTTTGTATTTTATCATTTTTTTCTTTCTTTTTGATAGCATACATCATGTACCTGTGAATAATTCTAGATGCATTTTTTTGCTCTATGAAATTAGAAGAGTAAGTTTGGCTTTTTTAAAAATAGGACAATTGATGTAGTGATTTTTTTTAATTAATAAATTAATCCTTCTGTTTTTCTATAGAAGTACTCTTGGATGACGCATACTAGGATATTTAAAGCTACTAGCACTTGCTTGTGCCACTAACCTTTTAAGGTGGGCTCAAAAGGAAGCTTATAGTGAGATTTTCTTAGTTATCAATCTCCTGATTTCCAGTAAGGTAGACAAGCATCAAGAAGATTCAAAATTCTAGAATTCGATGATAAGGTTGTAAACACACACACACACACAAAAAGAAAAAAAGAAAGAAAGAAAGACAGAAAGATTCTTCTTCTAGAAAAAATATCGAAAAAGAAAGAAAGAAATAAATGCTTTCTTTTATAATTATGTAAACCTTGACAAAGGCTTTGTTGAATCTAAGATACTAATGTTTGAATTGCAATTTTGGATTTGAATTTCATAGCCTTGAGAGTTTCCTTGCCTTAGGTTAATAAGCAAAAGAAGTCTATAGAAAATAAAAGTAGGGAAGGTTGTATGGCTCAACTGAAGTTCCTGTGGGAACTTGGGAATCTGTGGATGATGATGACATAATGTGGTTTTTTAATTTAGCACAATTTTTACTAAAAAAAAAAGAAAAAGAAAAAAGAAAAAGAAAAAGATGTTTAACAAGATTTTAAGGATTAGAAGATGCTTATGACTGGAAGAAAGATCACTTTGTTACTTATGAGGATAAATATTTTTGGTATCTATGAGAGAATACAAGTGATATTCAAATATGCATCTATCATTGCACTAAGCCTTTATAATTATGCCCTATGATGAAACTCTTTGAGATAGTGATTGAGGAAAGGATATGATGTCAGGACGTTTAGTGCATGATTAGCATCTTATGCTTGGAATCCTGGGTGATGACAAGAATTTTTTTTATTTTATTTTAAAGATGTTTGGAATTAGGAATTCATTAAGCTGAGTTGATTTCAAGCTGTATTTTCTTTTGATCTGGTGCATTTGCAAACAATTGCTGTTACGATAACACCAATTTCATAATACTTTAATCTTTATTAATTTATTTAGTTTAGATGATTTTGATAACACCAATTTTATAATACTTTTATCTTTATTAATTTATTTAGTTTAGATGATTTTGAAGTTCCAATGTCCGCAAACTCAATGTAGTACTAAAGATGCATTTTGGTTTGTCCACTTGCAGGAGCGCAAACCTGAACTAACGTCTGAGATAATGGCTTTCAGGGATTATCTCTTGTCATCAACAGTATCAGATACTCTTGATGTTTGGGAACTGAAGGGTATTTACAATTTATGGTTTTTCTTTTGTTAATTTCATACACTGCAATTATTATAATGGTCTTTTCCCCTTGAACAGATTTAGGACATCAAACTGCCCAGAGAATAGTTCATGCCTCTGATCCTCTGCAGTCAATGCAGGAGATTAGTCAAAATTTTCCAAGCATAGTTTCTTCCTTATCTCGCATGAAGGTACATACTTTGTCACAGATTATCAGGTTGGATAGGTAAAATAGAAAGTAGCTGTTTGTTGGACAAAATATTTGCTGAAAAGATATTGCAAGCCATGTGTTTTCCTGATTAAACTGTGTAAATGTTTGGCAGCTCAATGATTCTGTTAAGGATGAAATTACTGCAAACCAGCGAATGATCCCACCTGGCAAGTCCTTAATGGCTCTCAATGGTGCTTTGATCAATATCGAAGATATTGACCTCTATCTGTAATGCTTTTGCTCTCACTGATATCTTTTTCTCTTTTCATGCTGAAGATCATGGCCATTCCCAAAATTTTCATCTTTATTCAACCTACAATGCATCTTGTTGTCTTGTATTGCTCATTTTAGACTTTCATGTTTTTTCAGGTTGACAAATTTGTTTAATTGAAAGGGTTTATAACCATTTATCAGGAGCATTATACTTCTATTAGTTCTATATAATTTTGGGTAGTTTTTGCTTTGATATCTGTTTGTTATTCTTTTCAAGAAATTATACATGTATGACATTTATTAAACTGCTAAGAAGGCCATACAATATTATTATAATGCATGATTGAAGTTTGATAAATCCAGAAAATGGAAAACCTAATGTCTGAACTAAGGTTGATAATTTTAAAGTTAGGTAGACACTAGAAATTCCTTTTAAGTTTTCCCTGTGCATGTTCTTTCGTGTGTGTGTGTAAGTGTCATATGTTAACAGTTTACTCTGCACATGGGAAAAAAAGGAGGTTCTATTATTTTTAGGCCAGAATAGGACCTTCAGTTGAGGAATCTTGTCCATCTATATGCCCCCCCCCCGCCCCCCCCTCCCTAATAAAAAAAAGGAAATAAAATCTGCCTACAGGTAATTTGAATATGGCTTCAGTTAGTTGCACTATTTTTGCATCACATGAATTCTTTGAAATCCATACATTGATGCAACATTGAATGCGATTTATTAAAGTTAACCCAATTAGGAAGCACGGACACTTAATTTAGGGTGCCATATCCGTGTTGTACCCATGTCAAAACAGTGTCATACCGGCCGTTTCATGTTATATTTTTTCAAAAATTGCTCGTGTCACCGTATTGTATCCGTGTCCGTGCTTCCTAGTAACCTGAGATATTAGACCTAAATTTCTTTATAGCTTATTTATATGTGAGCTTTCTAGGGGAACTTTTTGAAAATTCCTTTCAAAATATATGTTAAGTGATGATATATAGATAATACTCAAAGAAATTAAGTCGTGATCCTTTCAAAATATACTTAGAGCATTTGTTAATGAACAATTTTAGGAAAGTTTTAATACCACTTTTTTGGGAAATATAAAAAGTTGTCAAAAAGTTAGTTACTTTTTTCTTTTTCCACATTAAAAGTTTCTAAAAATATTTCTTAAACTAATGCCCTTAGGGCATCCTTTAACTTTTCCTATATATATATATATATATATAATGAGAAGTGCTACGTTAACAACAAAGCATATGTGGTAAGTTATTATTGGTTCTAATTTGAACCTAACACTGAAATTACTTTTTTGCCAACCAATAACAACTTATAACAACTTGCCACTTAGGATTTGTTATGAAAGTGTTGTGAAAATATTGTGGACATAGCATTTCTCTTATATATTAGGTTATAAATTTAGCATTAAGTCTTTCTTAGTATAAAATGTAATAATATCTCTTCATTGTGAACCATTTCTTATTTTGCCATGTAGTTTTAAATTATTTTTTAGCGCATCTACAATTTATAGTTGATTTCACAATCTTGGCAAATGGATGAACAGATGTTTCATTAATATTCATATGGCTTATAAATCATAGAGTACATGATATGTAATTTAAAAAAGAAGAAATATTTATACTTATATAATATTCTTTTACATCTAAAAAAAATTCAAATTAAAAGAATAAAATATAAAAAGAATTCTTTAAAGTATATACTTATGAATGATAATGACATAAACTTTTTTCCTTATGTTTGTAGTTTTGTGCTGTTTAGATATAATATATATAATTTATTACATAACATTATATATATATATATAATATGTAATTGATCTAAAACTTCTATTTTTTAAAACGCTATTAGATTGGATGTCTAGTGTAGAAAGCTATACTATCTCTTCGATTTATGATTTGATGGATGCTTTTAATTTGAGTTCTTGATTGTATTGATCCCCAGCTGGCTGTATACGTTGTGTATACTTGGATGACTCTTTTTTCAAAGATTCAATAAATTTTTGGCTCACTCTTTCTGTTATTATGTCTTATCCTATTTTAGGTTGCTTGACATGGTCCATCAGGATTTATTGTTGGCTGATCAATATTCAAAGTTGAAGGTAAAATGTTTTTAAAATTTTCTTTGCTCAGCTGCATTGGCATTGATGATAAACTAATGTTGTGGTTAAATTATTCATAAGATGTAATAGTTGTGGTTGGACAAAAAATGCTCATTTTCTGCATTTTTATACTTGATAATCTGTATTGTATATAAAAGTCTGAATAAGTGTGGAACTTTTTTGGACAGAAATTCCTTAATATTTAGTTAAAATCCCAATATATCCAACTTCTAATAGATTGCATGCTATCAAATTTCCAATGAATCCTGTGTGAAGTTCTAGGTTAGCCACTGAAATTAAGAGTTTTACTGATTTCATTGTGACGCAGGACAGATAAAGTAGAAATAGAAATGACTGAAAAGATAAAGGATAGAACAAACCCTAGGCTTCACCACCAAAGGGTGCTTGGAATCACCATCAAGTTTAGAGAAACATCTCTTAATCAAATTATTTGGTTGGCATCTTAAGGTGGATTTTTTGAGTCAAGTTTAGAGTCCTCCCTTTGTCTTTTAATTCTGATGGATTCAACTAACAAATGTATTTAAACCTCGTTATCCCTAGACTTGCACAGTCATTTCGAAGCTTTAAGTTTATACCATACAAATTCAGTTAATGTGTTCTAGGCTACGTTTCAGTTGATTTTTTTTATTTGTTTTCTTTGGTATTACATATGTATTGTTTTTCATAAGTAAAACTTATTTTTTTGTAAGTAGGAAAATTTAATTGAAAAGAGACTACTTCATGCAAAACGGCATAAAGTGGCCTTAATAATTACAAACAATTATAAAAATTATATACAATGAAATAGAGACTCAATAAACATGGGAACATAATCTCTATTCGTGCGTCCCCAAACTTGTGACCAATCAAACAAAGTCCCAACAAAATGAGCTAGAATCTAGTCTCTTGTACTCTCCATATCCTCAAACGTTCTCTTGTTCCGTTGTCGCCAAAGAATCCACATCAAACAAAGTGGAACCAAATTCCAAATATTCAATGAATTTTTGCCAAACCAATTCCTCCAACCAAACAAAATATCTTTCACACTCCCTAGCAAAACCCAGGAAATACAAACAAATTGAAATACAAAACACCCAATTGATAAGCCTCCTATCCTTACAATGACTGAAAAGGTGATTTACCCCCTCCCCACTATCCTGACATACAACACCAATCCAAAGAGAAAAATAGGACGTGTACAGACCCTTTTCAAAAATACAATCACAAATAAAGTGTCAATAAAATCAGCAAATGACATTGAAGGGATGCCGGCTGCTGCCTAGAGCATGCATCCAATCAAAGTAAGTCTGTATTGAGTTCAATTAATCGATAATTGCCTAAATTCATGTGCAGGGAAAATTAGTTTTTCTTGTTTTCTTTCAACGACCAAATTGAAAGTTATGAAAAAAACTATAACTACAATAGGTGAAATATTTTTTTTAATCAATGTACAAAGAAACAAAAAACAGCTAAAAATTGAAACACAAGAAGATTAACATGGAAATAAAAAAAATATATTGATCAAAGTCATAGTGATCCATAACAATCAGCAATGTTACAAAATGGACATATGAACGCTACCATATATTTATGATTTGGTTATCATGTTTACATGGGCTATAATGAAACTAGAATGATTTAAACAATATGCCAATTCCAATGTAACTATAGCAGAAAAAAGTTTTCTTCTTCTTCTTTTTGTAAAGTTTTCTTTGCAAGAGCAAAGAATAAATTTAGGTTTCATTCGTCCTGAATTCTCTATTACTTTGTTTAGATTATTTTAAAAATTGTTTACAATCTTATGTAAAGACACTATCTGAGTTTATATAAGGCTTTTTTCAATTTGTTATCCTTGTACTTTTCAATTATTTGCCTTCTCAAATCTTTAAAATTTTCAGTTATTTTTTTAGCCCCATTAGAAATAAGGTCATTGCAAAGCATGCATGTCTAAGTTAGTATGTCAAAACCTTTACCTATAAAAAAAAGAAAGAAAGAAGAAGTTAGTATGCATGAAATGAATATATTGTGTAGAATAGAAAAACAAGAAGCTGTGAGTAAAGGGGTATAATCGTCATGAAAATCAAATATTGGCATTTTTCTAATTTCTATATCTCATATATGCTTCACAAAGGAGAATCAATTTGTTGAAAATTGGCAGAAATTTTTATAGTTCTAAAAATCTGTAGTTGTTTTCCTTTCAAATTTCTGCACAATTTTTTATAGTTAGCTTCTGACCAAGCCTGAATCATGTTAACTTATTGATGTCATTTATCACAGATTCCTCATACCACCATTCGGAAACTCCTATCATCTTTGCCTCCTCAAGAGTCCAGTATGTTCCGTGTTGATTTTCGTTCAACGCATGTTCATTATCTCAATAACTTGGAGGAAGATGCTATGTATAAGCGATGGCGGAACAATCTAAATGAGGTAGTTCAATCCTTCTTTATGTCTCTCATCTTTGATACTGGGATGGTTTTGTACGATTAGGTTGTGGATAACATGGGTTCTAAAATTTTTACTTTTGCAGATTTTGATGCCAGTATTCCCTGGACAACTACGTTATATACGTAAGAACCTTTACCATGCAGTTTATGTTCTTGATCCAGCTACCGTTTGTGGTCTTGAGGCAAGTTTTATCTGCCAGTCAAATAATTGGATTTCTGTTGTGCATTGCATTGCTGGTGAGATTTTTAATATATCTTTTAATAATTATTGGAATCTTGCAGTCAATTGACACGATTACATCTCTATATGAGAATAATTTTCCTATGAGATTTGGGGTTATATTGTATTCTACAAAGTTTGTCAAGCATATGGAATTGACCGGTGGTGGGATTTATTCCTCTGTGAAGGAGAATGACAGTCAAAATGAGGACGACATATCTAGTTTGGTAATTTTCTCTTTCTTTTGTTCAATTTTCTATTTATCTTGCATTTCCACTGAGAGTAAGCTTTTTTCCACTTTCATATTGTCTGTGCTGTCTGCACATCACATGGTATAATCTTTGTGGCAGATAATGAACATTTTTTTTTTTTGCTTTGTGTGGCAGATAATACGTCTCTTTATTTATATCAAGGAGAACCACGGAGTTAAAACAGCTTTCCAGTTTTTGGGCAATGTATGGATTTGACTCTTAGCATGTATTATTTAACATTTATTCGTTACTGCAATTGACATGTAAACTAGATTATTTCTGCTTCTTTGTAAATTTTATGCCATTATTTTGCTCTCTTTTCTTTACTAATAATAACATTAAAGAAAAGCAGTTGTACAAGTAGTAGATAACTTAAAAATGGAAAGAGTACAAGCCATTCAGATAAGTAGCAGGGTTGAAATAATTTTGCTAATTGTGTCGGTCAGTTCCAAATTTTCATGTGTTGAGGGTCTATACCTGACTCCAAAATTTTGGGACTAGGGCTTGGTTGCTATTGTTGTTGCCTGTTACTAAACCATTTGAAATTTGCAGATAGACAATCACATTTATTACAAGATGAGAGTAGATACATCATGAATGAAGTGATATAGTTTTTCTTTGGTTAAATAACCACTTTCTCGTGCATCTGTAATTACTGTTTTATGATGTTTTGTAATCTTAACTAGGCCTTTCATAAATTAGCATATTAGGAGGAAATACATGTAGAGAGAATTTAAAGAATTAAAGAAGTGAAAAGATGCCTCTCCTTTTTTATTTTTTTGAAAAATTCTTTATATCTTATTTTTAATTATAGTGGGTTCAAATGATCTGTTCCCTTAACTTGCTTCTTGTTTAATGGTAGCATGACATATTTAACATCACAAAATATTTCCATGCAATGTTTTGACTTTTCATATACTGCACATTTAATGCTTTGGTGGTATCATATGATAAACTGTTTTTTTATATCTCGATAGTGAGTTTGAACATATTTGGCAGGTCAATAAGTTACGGATTGAGGGAGATGGTTCTTTAGATGATGTGCCTGAAATGCACCATGTTGAAGGGGCATTTGTAGAAACAGTATTGTAAGTTAAAAGGATTTCTTAGGTTGATTTCACAACTTGTATGCTTATGAGGAATGGTGTTTTCTCTGTTCTGCTTCTCTCCTTTCTACAATATGGGTTATCTTTATCAAATCTACTGACCTTATATTAAGTGTAGTCATTCTGTTTCTGCAGACCAAAGGTAACATCTCCTCCTCAAGATATATTACTAAAGCTGGAGAGGGAGCAAACCTTTAAGGAACTGTCACAAGAGGGCTCCATGTTTGTTTTCAAGTTGGGTCTTGCTAAGCTGCAGTGCTGCCTTTTGATGAATGGACTTGTCTTTGATTCTAATCAGGTATTGCTGTAGGTTACACCCCCCCCCCCCTCTCCGGTCCCCAATATATGTGTCCCTTATAATCGTAAGTTCTCTCATTTTCCATTGATAGTAGTACATAAGGCAGTCTAGTTTCCTTGGCTCTTCAGTCATTAACTTGGATTCCCTCTTTTATCCAGTCAACTAAAGTCTGATATATGTTACTTTTATGTTATTCTTATTTCACTAGGCTTATTAAAAAATTTTCTTTTTTCACTATAATTATGGAGACATCATTGTTTACCATGTGGTGTATAAACTCTTTCCTGTCACTGTATAATTCTTTTGCAATTACTTTGAACAGGATGCTCTTATAAATGCCATGAATGATGAGCTTCCCAGAATACAGGAACAAGTTTATTATGGGCATATAAATTCTCGCACTGATGTGCTGGACAAATTCCTATCAGAAAATGGTATTAGTCGCTATAATCCACAGGTAAAGCATTTGAAAGACTAGTGTGAGAGGATAAATCTGTTTACTCGTATTATCTTTCTGGTGATATTTCTGTAATAATGTTGCAATACTCAGTTAAATACTTCATGCTAATTTGTTGATGTAGATTATTGCTAATGGCAAGCCAAGGTTCATATCTCTGTCTACATCCATTCTTGGAGGAGAATCCGTGTTAAATGATATTAACTATTTGCATTCTCCTGAAAGTAAGCTGTATTAAAGATGAAATCATTAGCTTCATGCTTAGAATCTCGCTGAGTCATTGTAGTCCTGACATTTGATTTCTTTGCCCAGCTATCAATGATTTGAAGCCTGTGACACATCTTCTTGCTGTTGATGTTGCAACAAAGAAAGGAATGAAGTTGCTACATGAAGGCCTACACTACCTGGTTATTCTTCTTGACCAAGATGCTAGTCTTTTTTATGTTTTCTTAATTTATCATCATTTATCTCTGCTATGACTAATCATCAATTCATCATCAGTATCACTAACATTATCATCATTGATATTTTTGCAATTTGTGCATTATGATGCAGATAGAAGGTTCTAAAGGTGCTCGAGTAGGCATGCTATTTAGTGTGAATCAAGATGCTGATTTATATAGTTTCCTTTTTGTGAATGTGTTTGAAATCACTGCATCCTCATTTAGGTTCGTTAAATATATTAATGTTGGTTATTTGTAAATAAATCTTGTAAAATTGTTTTTATAAGTTATATGGTTTTGGATGCAAACTCAAGTACAAGTTTCATGTTAAATGTGTATGCCTGACTTTTATGTTATCATGCAGTCATAAGAAGAATGCATTGAACTTTCTGGATAACTTTTGCTCATTCTATGAGCAAAAGTACATCTTTGCATCTTCCAAAGCAGCTGATAACACACAAGCATTTCTGGATACGGTCTATGAGCTTGCTGAGGCCAATGGGTTACCGTCCAACACTTTTAAATCTGCTCTTACTGAAGTTTCCATCGACCAATTGAGAAAACACTTAAATAAGGTGTGTTATTGTTGCTATTTGGCTTCTAGATGTTTCTATTCTAGTGTATTAGCCACGGGTTTATTTATTTATTTTTGGATGTATTCTTTTTTCTTGATTATAATTGGTCTCCTATGGGTCATAGGAAATGGCTGTTCTAGAGACGATTCTATCTTCCACTTCTTTTTCCTTTATTCTATTTTGACTGGTCTTGAGGTTGTATACATTAGTTTAAGGCTTCAGGGTTCTTGAAAGTCTATTGCCCCTGGGAAATTTAACTACTTATCATGGAATACAGGTGTCACATTTTTTGTATAGGCAACTTGGACAGGAATTTGGTGTCAATGCAGTCATTACTAATGGAAGGGTGAGTCTTATGATCTCTCTTTCTTCCCTCCCATTTGATATAAGTTGTTTATAAATCCTAGTTTAGTTTCTGTGGGATGATTTTAAATAGCTGGATTTGTTGAATTTCTCATTTTATGTAATAATAGTGGTATTTTTTTTATAGCTTATCATCTTTCACAAAAATATAATGGATTCTTGATTTTATTTCTTTAAGAGATAGCTTGTAAATGGTGCTATAATAATTTCCCATGTCCATTATGCAATTTCGTCTTCTTAATATTATAGTTCGGTATTGGATAGGTTATGTTTCCCATTGATGAAAGCACCTTTTTGAGCCATGATCTACATCTTCTAGAGTCTGTAGAGCTTAAGCAGAGAATAAAGCACATTGTGGAAATTATTGAAGAAGTAAATTGGCAGGACATAGATCCTGACACTATTACGAGGTATGTTGGTTCTCTGCTCCTTGTTGATGATGATCTCCTCCATACTTGTCTCTCTATCTCTCTCTTGGGTGGGGAGGTTTTTTCTGGGTTTTCTGGTTTTCATGAAGCTTAATAAACCTGCTTTTTCTTTTTGGCTCAAATACACTATTAGTCCCTAAACTTTAGCCCATGAGCGATTTTAACCCTGAAGTTTAAAGTGATTACTTTTTGTCCCTTAGATGGCCAAATTTAAAACTAACACATCATCTCTTTGTTAGACACATTAGGGACTAAACACGATCACTTCTGGTGTAGGGACTAAAATAAGTTTGTTAGGGACTAAAAGCAACCACATTAAGTTTGTTAGGGACTAAAAATGATCACCTTAAACTTCAGGAACTAAAGTCACTCATGGGCTAAATAATGTTTAGGGACTAACAATATAATGCAACTATCACAGAATAGTAATCTATATGTCCACTCTTGTAATACAACTCTCTCTTCACAACCTATTAGCATCTCCATCTAAGTCCCATTTGTTGTCTTTCACCATAATATTATTGAACAAAATGTTTTTCTCTCCCATCCCCTTCCAGCATCTTATTCTTGGTCTTGTCCTCGATGCCTTCTTTTACATCTCTTATTTAAATGTCTATACTACCATTTTATGTCATGTAGTTACGCTTTCTCTTGCTATAAATTTACAATTTTTTTTTTTGATAGGTAATATATATATATCAACAATAGAAAATATAGAAAGACTCCTCAAGACTGACAGCCAGTCCAATAATGTTCTAGAAAAGAACAACTTGAGGTCAGACATAGAAATCCCGGTATTCTCAGACCTTACTTTCCCTCCAAATGCTCCACATCAAGTAATGAGGGATAACCATTTAAACATGACCATTCTGATGACGACCAAATTGACCTTGTCAGGCATCACCCAGTAAACTACAAACAAACTCAAAATCATGGACCACAAGTGTGAAGGAATAGGGCAATGTAGCAATAGGTGATCAACAGATTGCACATATAACACTAATCTATAATCCTTACCTTTTTCTTCTTCAAATTTTCAATTGTCAAAATTTTACCCAAAGCTGGAGTCCAATCAAAGAAGGCCACTCTTGGAGGGACCTTTGATCTCCATATGATTTTGCAAGGGAAAGGATGATCACTAGTAGCGCCCAAAAGTCGGTAATAAACACCAACCTTGTTGCCCTTTTTCTGGTCTGGTTTCCAACACATCTTATCCTCCCCAATCCCCCTAACTACCGTTCCATAAATGGTATCCATGAAGGTTGTCAAGGATTCTAATTCCTAGTTTTGTATGACCGGTATAAAGTGTAGATCCCAGTGAAGAACCCCATTGATGAACTGCATAAAATCTGCCACACTTTCGTCCTTATTTCAGCTAATTCTAAATAACTCATTATAACATACAACAAGAGAACTCTCCAGTCTCCCTTATCCATTGGTCTTGCCAAAATTTCGCCCGTGTTTCATCCCCAACTTCATATTGGATGTAATATGACAAAGAAGGCCAACCCTGTCTAATAGTTCTCCACAGACCAATTCCATAAGGGCCAAGGACTGAGCAAGTAAACCCCCCCCCCCCCCCCCCCCAAGCAAAGCTTCATTAAATAGTCTCAATCTTCTAATACCCAAACCACCTAAGAAAGTGGATCACAACCAATTGCCCATTTAACAAGAGGGAATTTAGTCTCTTCCTCATACCACCCCATAAAAATTTCCCCTGGAGTTTTTCAATTTGGTTAGCCACATCTGCAAGGATAGGAAATAACGAGAGAAAGTAGGTAGGCAAATTCAATAGAGTACTCTTAATTAAGGCAACTCCACCTCCCTTGGATAAATATAAATGTTTCCATCCTGCAAGTCTCCTTTCCACCTTCTCTAAAATTGGATTCTATATCGTCCTCTCTTTGAAATTAGCACCCATAGGAAGCAAACCTTGCTTGCATTTTAGCACATCCACCAATTATTCCATATCAAATTACAATCTTTACAACGACCTCTATAGTCTAACAAAAATTCAACCCACTCTAAAAGGTTATCAAGGATGAACCCCTTTTCTTAAATCAAGTGTTTGTCGATAACATTTCATGTGCCATTGCTAAATTTAAGATAGTATCACCTATTGTGTTCGCTTATCAATATGTCTGACCTCCATGTACCCTCTCAAGTCTTCTGTTTTTCTCAACATAACCATTTAGTCCTTGATTAAATGCGTTTTCTGTTTGATATTTTCCGAAAGAATGAAGTAATTTATCTATATCTCCCCAGAAATTGTTGCTTAATGGATTCTTCTAAACGTGTTTGTGGAGCATAAGCACTCACTATGTTAACCGTCTCTTCTCCTAATACAGACAGGTCTTATCAACAATCCTATCTCCTGTCTTCTGTGACTTTAATCTCCAACAGACTTATCCATTTTTCTTTTAGGCTTATATGGATGTTATTAATTTGGTTAGCATTTTCTAGTTCTTCAGCATCTTGTCTTCTTTAGCGTGTATAACATTCCATGGTGATTTTCTAAATGTTACTTGCAGCAAATTCATTAGTGATGCTATTATGGTCGTGTCATCTTCAATGGCTATGAGAGATCGAAGTTCTGAAAGTGCGCGTTTTGAGGTTTTGAATGCTGAATATAGGTGAAAGACTCTACTGCAACTTTGAGTTGGCACATTTTCTCTATTGTTTTATTCTCATCGCATATGAGAGTGATTATACTATGTTCTATAAGGTATGAAATAAGGATAAATAGTGAATGAGCTCTAGCTCAAATGGCACCTCATCCCCTTGTAAGAGCAGGTGGAGGGTGAAAGTATAAGTTCAAGACCCATTGGGTGCATGTGTAATTACCAATAGAAAGATAAACAGACAAGTACATGGTTTTTAATGAAATAAGCATTTATTGGCTATAGATTTATAGAATCTAACAATTCTTTTGTACCCTAAATTCTTACCTTTTTCTTTTTATTCTTAACTGTGCACAGTGCTGTTGTTTTTGATAATGAAAATTCAACTATTCATATCGATGCGGTTGTTGATCCTTTAAGTCCATCTGGCCAGAAGTTGTCTTCAATTCTTAGGGTTCTGCAGAAATACATTCAGCCTAGCATGAGGATTGTACTAAATCCATTGGTGAGTTAATGGTCACTTCTACTTGAATGTTTTTTTTTGATAGGTGAAGAAAAGTTTGATTAAAACAATAGGATGGCCAAGGGTGAAGTACATTGATTATTTGAGATGTCTTGATCTTCCCTTGCGTAATGCCTAATTCTTGTTTTAAACTCTTCTTACATTTGTGATATTTGAAACATGTTGCATGGTCGAATTCCCATTTCCTTAGGCTTTGGGTTTTTTTATAGAGGAGCCATCCTTCTCATCCAGTGTGCTGCAAGGGAAGGAGTTGACAGCTGCATATTTATAAAAAATGAAATGCAGTCCTGCCTTATAGATATTATACTCCCATTTTACCTTAAATGTCTTGACAGATTCACTCAGCTGTGCATGTTTCTTCCTGTACTTATATCAAATAATTGGGTAAAGTTGTATCTACTTTTTGAGGGACTAACATATTTATATTTTTATATCCTCGCAGAGCTCACTTGTTGATCTTCCTCTCAAGAATTACTACAGATATGTAGTACCAACTATGGTATAGCCAAGGCTTGTGATTCTAAAAGATATCCTGATTTGAGTACCCATGCTTGGTGTCTTAGTTCTGTTCTGATTTGCAGGATGATTTCAGCAGTACTGACTATACAATAAATGGCCCTAAAGCATTTTTTGCTAACATGCCATTGTCCAAAACCCTCACCATGAACCTTGATGTTCCTGAGCCTTGGCTTGTTGAGCCTGTTATTGCTGTGTATGTTTCATACTTTTTATAAGTTATTGTGTTACTGTTATCATTTCTTTGTTCTGTACAAATGTAGAAGGCTTTCATTTCTACAACACAAGTTTTATCTATGACATTTCTTGACATTTTCCCTTTCTTATGTCGGTTTTAAATCTTCAGCCATGACCTGGATAATATTTTGCTTGAAAACCTTGGTGACACAAGGACATTGCAAGCTGTGTTTGATCTTGAAGCTCTTGTCCTCACTGGTAAGGTTTTGTTTATTCAACTGAACTGAAACATGGTGATTTATGACTGAATAATGAGGTGAAGGGTATGCTACCAGTTTTGTAATAGTCAAATTAATGAGCCACCTTTACCAGGTCATTGTTCTGAGAAAGATCATGATCCTCCTCGAGGCCTTCAGTTGATTCTTGGAACTAAGAGTACACCCCACTTGGTTGATACTATTGTGATGGCCAATCTGGGTTATTGGCAAATGAAAGTCTCTCCTGGAGTCTGGTATTTGCAACTTGCTCCAAGTAGGAGTTCTGAGCTTTATGTACTGAAGGATGATGGTGATGGAAGTCAGGAGAACCAATTTTCAAAACGAATCACTATTAGTGATTTGCGGGGTAAAGTGGTTCATTTGGAAGTAGTGAAAAAAAAGGGAAAGGAGCATGACAAATTGCTGGTTCCTGATGATGATGACAATTCAGAAGACGAGAAAGTGAGTACTTGTTATCTTGGCTGAAAGTTGTCCACATCATATTAGTGAATAAGGTTTGCCAGAGAATTGTGTACTATATTGTGTTGGTGTAGCCTTATAAAATCCCTTTATCAATTTTTTTTAGGGAAATGGCTGGAACTCCAATTTCTTGAAATGGGCTTCTGGATTTATTGGTGGCAGTGAGCAATCAAAAAAGAGTGAGAGCACTTCAGTGGTGAGGAATTTTTTTTTTTCATCCTCCCCATCCTCATTTTATGTGAACTCACTTGCTCTTATTTGGTTTGTATTCAAGCCGTCTACTGAATCATACAGATCCAACTATAAATCATATAATTCACCATTAGCTTTTTCTGATCTACAATTCTCATCGTAGCATTAGAACTTATTACCTCACCGTCCACCCCTTATTAGAAGGCGGTGCCACTTGGTAAAAGATCATTGGCAAATTCTGATATTGATCTGTCTTTTTTTTATTTTAGTAGTGATAATCTTGACCTTTTTCACTTCAGGAGCAAGGAAAGGGTGGGCGACATGGAAAAACAATTAATATTTTTTCTATTGCTTCTGGACACCTGTGAGTGTTTGTGTTCCTTTATCTTTCACTCTAAGTGTGCGTTTGGATACCGTTTATTTTGCTGAAAACTGAAAACAATGAAAAAATCATTTTTTGGTTACTGTTCACTTTTAAAATTACTGTTCATAAGCCTAAATGCACTGTTCATGTCACATGAACAGTGCACCAGGCGCTGGAATTAAAAAAAAAAGCAGCCA
Organism: Notholithocarpus densiflorus; assembly: GCA_030021035.2. Classification (NCBI taxonomy): domain Eukaryota; kingdom Viridiplantae; phylum Streptophyta; class Magnoliopsida; order Fagales; family Fagaceae; genus Notholithocarpus; species Notholithocarpus densiflorus. The sequence continues at coordinate 12,356,863 of JARYZH020000003.1, forward strand.
AAAATGCGTCTGCGTGAAAACGCAGATGCAATCCAAACAAAGCTTAATTGTATATAATTCTCTAAACAATTTTCTGCCTTATCAGTTTATTATTTTGATCTTATGTTTGAAATATACATACTTTTGTATATGGGAGTATACATTTACATGGGGTTTCAACTTTAGTTAATAACTTTACTCTTATCAGTCTCATGTCTTTACATGGTAGAGAATACTATATGTGGCCAATCCCGATTAGTTTGTAGAGGATCCACAGCTGATCCCAAAAGTGATGGGATGAAGGGTCTGCTTGATACTACTTATTTTGGAAGGTTTTATGAAAATGAGCTATTTGGAAAGATGTGCCTAGGAAAAAGTGGGGTTAAAATCTGTGCATTGCCGCCCTCTCAAATGGGCACTAATGCATTGTTGTTATATTCAAACTAACAATATTTGACTTACAAAAAAATCAGATTGTTTCATTACCTAGTTTGGTATATGTTTCCAAAAACTTTTTGTGTGAGAGAGAGGAGGAGCCCTAGTGCATTTATACTCCAAAAATGCACCTACACCTTTTGATTTATTTTTTTGGTATGTGTTTCCAAAAACTTTTTGTGTGAGAGAGAGCAGGAGCCCTAGTGCATTTATACTCCAAAAATGCACCTACACCTTTTGATTTATTTTTAGGGCTCTATACGTCTGCTGATATTGATAGTTAATGCTTTGAGGAGATGCAATTGTTAGAATATTTGGCTTATGATAATTTTCAGACCATGTGATTGTGTCTGAACAAACACACACACAGAAACCCACCCATTGCCAATGCAAATTTCTATGTGGCAGAGAAACCTACTTATCCCCCACAAAGATAACTGCACGCTTGTACAAATGTTGAAATTCATACTTTATTTTATAAACTAATTTTTATGGTTTGACCAAGTGGTACTCTGTGTGTGTGTGTGTGTGTGTGAAATATGCATTGTTTTTGGGGGGTAACATTCTAATGATATGTTCTTGCAGGTATGAACGATTTCTGAAAATCATGATTCTAAGTGTCCTAAAGAACACACGTCGTCCAGTTAAATTTTGGTTCATAAAGAACTACCTCTCTCCTCAGTTTAAGGTTGTGTATATCTAAGCTATATATATCGAAGGTGTCTTATGGTCATTCAATTTAATAAAGAAATAATAAATCTTTCTTATGTCTCTCTTCGTTATTGATATACAATGCAGGATGTGATTCCACATATGGCACAAGAATATGGTTTTGATTATGAGTTAATCACCTACAAGTGGCCCACATGGTTGCATAAGCAGAAAGAAAAGCAACGAATTATTTGGGCCTATAAGATCTTGTTCCTTGATGTTATCTTCCCTATTTCTTTGGAAAAGGTGTGAATTTTTCTTAGTTCTACGTTAGAATAGTATGCTTCATCGTTGCTTCTTTATCTTCTATCGCTTGCCAGCTTAACGCATATGGTATGCTAAAAAAATAATCAATATCTGCAGGTCATTTTTGTTGATGCGGATCAAATTGTCAGGGCAGACATGGGAGAACTCTATGACATGGATATAAAAGGAAGACCTCTTGCTTATACTCCTTTTTGTGACAACAACAAGGATATGGATGGATATCGATTTTGGAGACAAGTAGATTCCACTTTCTATATTAATTTTAATTCTTATGTAGATCTTAATTGTAGGTGCTTGGTCATTACACATAATTGTCTGTAAATAAACCTCGGTGTATTTATATTCCTTTATTTTCTGTGGAACAGGGTTTCTGGAAAGAGCATTTACGGGGAAGACCATATCATATCAGGTATGTTGCTGCTTTTGTTTATTTTGTTGCTAAAACGATGGATCCCCAAAAATTCAGTTGGGCTTAACAATCTGCTATGCTTTTTCCAGTGCTTTATATGTTGTTGATCTGAAGAAATTCCGAGAGACTGCAGCAGGAGATAATCTAAGAGTTTTCTATGAAAGTCTTAGCAAGGATCCCAACAGTTTATCAAATCTGGATCAGGCAAGTGGTTAAGTTCAAGATGTTTTCTGTCTTCTTTTCATTTGAGTTCATTTTGTGTGCCTTAACAACCCAGTTCCTCGTGCGTCAGCAATATCATGTTTCCCATAATTATTGAACAATTACTAAATATTAGAATTAGTTCCCTCTTGTCTGGATGACTGTGAAAATGATTAGTTCCGTTTTGTTTCAGTACCTTTGGAGTCATCTTGTATGCATCCTATAAATTAGTAGTTCCTCACATGTCAGCAATATCGTGCTTAAGTGGTTATTTTGAAGTAAAGCTCAATTAAAAAGGACTTCTACACATGGGACTGATAAGCAGTTGTAAAAGTAAGGGATTCACCTCTATATAACCACAATTTAAAGAGTCTGCAAACATGATGCCATAGTATAAACCACTTGTTTTAGGTCATAAGCAAAAAGAGTACTTGAAAGTACTGATACCAAATGGGGGCTAAACAATGCTTTAGAATAACTCTTGATTTTGGCTTTGCTTTTTTTTTTTCCTGCTTCTGTTCAAAGTTCCTTTGCTGAATACCTATATTCTTATTTCAGGATCTTCCAAACTATGCTCAGCATACAGTACCCATTTTCTCATTACCGCAAGAATGGCTATGGTGTGAGTCATGGTGTGGTAATGCCACAAAATTGAAAGCAAAAACCATCGATCTTTGCAACAACCCCATGACAAAGGAACCGAAGCTTCAGGTAAATGTTTGTTCCTTCGAGTTATTTTCCTTCTTCCTTTAAATGCTTGCACCATGGAATAATCAATGTGGTTGTCTTTTCCCCCCAGAGATTGAGCATTTACTAACTTTTGTTGTGAATCTCACAGGGTGCTAGAAGAATAGTTTCCGAGTGGCCTGATCTCGACTCGGAAGCAAGAGGATTCACTGCAAAATTCTTAGGTGATGAAGTGGAACTCCAAGAGCCATCTCCTAACCAATCGCAGACTTCTACGAGTAAAACTTTTTCTGAGGTAGACTTAGAATCAAAGGCAGAGAGTTCTTCCAAGGTAGACTTGGAATCAAAAGAAGAGAGTTCTTCTAAGGTTGACTTGGAATCAAAGGCAGAGTTGTGAATATAATATACAAAGTTAATTGAACCTTTTAGTGAGATCTGGAGGCATTCAGTAAACTTTGCCATCCTTGTACTCAACTTCAAGGTAGTGTTTCTTTCCACCAGGAGCTTAGATGGCAAAGGAGAGATTTTGAGCTCAGCAGCCATTGCCTTCAAATAAGCTGTGGAGATGTGCCATCCCCAGCTGATTTTTGCATAGGTTTGCCTCAGTAGTTACTTCCTAGAAACCAATAGTTCATAAATGAAGTTATATGGATTTAGTAGAACTAGTAACTTGCTCATTTTATCATCTGCCCTTGGGCGTATGATTCTTATTTGAGGTACTTGAAAGGCTCTGGGGAAACTCTTTGGAGGTAGTATAATGTGGGAGACATGGGAAAAATACAAGAAAATAGTTTCCATGTACAATTTTGAGGCAATTATTGTTGTATGCATCAAGCTAGCACAGTTCCTAACCAAAATTAATTCTCAGTAGTGTGTTCCATCGGATTTCAGTTGGATTTGTTTCATCACAAATTTTTTTTTTCTTTTTTCTTTTTTGAGAAGGATTCTAAATGGCACATGCCAATGAGTTATAACTCAAATAACACATCATTACCTTATAATAGTAAGGTGCACGGTGACTCGGTGAGGTCGTAGGTTCAAGACTCACTGATATGTGTATCTTGCTGAGAGTATGTGTGCTTTTAGCCTTTCACATATTCCACCAGTGGGGTGTGAGTGAGAAGGAATCAGTCTGCCTAGTGCAACAGGGACTCCTGCTACTTTGAACTTCTCTCCGGCTCTTCACCCATCCAATGTAGCCCCGGGGCTTGCTATTGGAACTAACCTATAATCTCAGTTGCTCTTCAACTGAGGTTTAAACTTTAAAGAGCCTGGTGGCCTGGATTTTATCTTATGGAATGCCTGGATTTTGTTTAGGCCTACTTGATTTTTTGGCGACCTGGGATGGGATGACATTTTTAAGTTATGGTACCCACAAATATATTAGTGGTTACCTCACTACCCTATCCAAACAAAGCATGCTTCAATTTCCCTTAAGAAGTGTCCAATGTTCATAAATTATCTCCCCTCAAATCACACTTCAGGGTGTTGTCACTTAAAATTTTATTTCATATAAAAAATAAAAAAAAATAAAAAAAACTGATTTTAAATAATGGGGTATAAATATAATATGTATTTTTAGATTCATGAAAAACTAAAGTTTCACTGTGTTTAATGTCCATTTCAAAGACAAATGGAGATATAAATCAACCTCTCCCCCAAAAAAAACAAAAGGAGAGAAAAGGGTATAGCTACGCTAGATTTTTGAAGCATAAGTTGTCAAAAGTAAATGATAGATTACAAAAGGAAATGATGGGCTTCAAACACTTAGCGGCTATTTGGTCACCCATTTCAAAACATAGTGTTCAGTGTTTAAACACTGAACACTAGCGTCCAAAAACAAAAAAAAACGTGTTTGGTGGACCATTTCTGTTCAGGGTTGTTTGAAAAATATTGTTCAAAAATCCATGTTTAAACAGTTGTTTTTGAAATCACCTTGGAGCTGATTTTAAACAACAAACACTAGTTTCAGTGGCAGTTCGGTAATTATATTGAACACTCTTATGGGCCCACCTGGTCAGCTTTTTTTCAAGTATTGTCTACTCTCTTTACTCTCATCTCTTCACGCTGAATCCTCTCGCACCTGGTATGAAGATCACACAGTTAGAGCAACCCAGCGGCATAACTCTCACCCACCTCCATAACTCCCCTCACCGACCTAGCGCCATTAAACCTATCACCATTAAATCCTCACCAACCCATCATAAACACATCTTCTACACACTCAGCTTACACCGCATCACCAACCTCAGTCAATCAAAAAAGTGAGAAATCTGTGAGTGAAGAAGGAACGGTTCGGTCTTTAGACAAAAACCCAGTGAGGAAGCAAGGTGAAAGTGAGATTCGAACCTAGATCTTGGAGTGATAGGTCGGCGACTTGGCAGCGACAGAAGCTCGATTAGTTGCTGGGTCTTGGAGTGCTGACAGTGGAGATGAGATCCGAGGAACGTGAAGCCCAGCCATGGATTTTCTTTGGCGTCAATGGAGATGAGGACTGTGCGTGGGTTTGGTTTTCTGCTCTCAGGGAAGAGAAGGGATAAAGAAGGAAAGAGAGGAGCAATGGGAAATATGGATGTTCTCTCTCCTGATTAAAAAAATGTTATTTCGTACTTTGGTTAGCTTTTTTTACCATCCAAAACACACATACCAAACACTTATATTTTTTGAACACTGAAAAATGTTATTTAAACCATGATACCAAACACATTTTTTGTTTTATTCACACTAAAAACACGTTTTTCAACAACACTTTTTAAACCACAGTTTTCACATCTTTTTAAACAACAATTTTTGAAAACTATGACCAAACGGGCCTTTAAAATCTGTAACAAAATTTAACTTCCATTCCATTTCCGGACTTGTCTTTCTTCCTGTTTTGCGATTAAGATTATGCGTTCATCTAAAATGTGTGAGTGACACTGATTATTTTTGTGTTGGCAAAAAGCTGAAAACCAATATTGCACAGGCCTCTTTGCTGCAGTCATGACTTTCCTCTTGCTATAATGCTGCACGTGAGGTGGGGCACAGTTCAATTGCTCCGCATTTTGAAGAATGAATAAGAGCTTAAGTAAAACAAAAATTTACATGAATTTGATAACCAGACCATTTAAATTATTAGTTTCTTGTTTTTATCTATTACTATGACATTATATGAGGAAGGGTTGTCTTTTCAGTGTCACTTTAAAGAGTCTTTAGGCGTGGAGCTGAAATCATAGTTGCTCTCTTATATGATAAACCGCATCCCATCCATGCACATCAAATGGTCAGTTCATAGATTACCTGACCACTTAATTTGGATTTGGGCCCTAATGGAAATTAAGATTAACTAGCATGGATGATTTTACGTTTGATTTGATTACCAAGTGATAATTACCATGCTTGCTTGCTGTTACTGGTTACTTGGCTTTCAAAAAAAATGGGTTTTGTAAGAGGCATCATTCATGATCAGGGAGGCAGCTGGTAAAAGATAATTATTATTATTAATCTACCTCATCATTCAAAAACTTGAACAAACGAGATGGGGATCCTTTTCTAGAGCAAAAAGATAGAGGCTCGATAGGCAGCATAATAAGTTAACGAGTTCTCAAATACATGGTTTATAGACCAAAAGGAAAGAGAAGATAATAACATTCTAACCAAGAAAACTATAGTTCAATTAGCACCTCTTGATGTTTTCAATGGAGACATTTATGGTTCAAATCCTCTCAGGCTTAACTATCAATGTATCAATTCTTTTTTTAATATCTACAATAATAGAGATTACAGAACAGTGGTAAGGATAAGATAGTACGCTATACTGCTATAGGATCAATAACATTAAAATCATCACATTTCAAAATAAAGTAAGAGAAATCCTCTTCTAGCATTCTTTCCACTGCAAAAAGAGCCGCATAATGAGTCAATTTGGATTAGTAGAGATAGACCATGAGAAGAGAATTTTAGCTTTATGATTGAGGCATACGACTGGAAGTTACAGAGGAGTCAGAGACTGCTGCATCAAAATTCAATTTCATTAGTTTAGAAGGACTCTATTGGACTTGCCTAGAGTTTTTTACTTGACCTGATTCCCTAACCAGTTTGCTATTGTTGTAGGAGCTGAGGATTCCATAATTTACCAATTTACATTCAATTGCAAATCAAGATTTGGTTTATGCATTTCAAAAAGTGATAGATTGCTTTTATTGGAGTCAAATAGCTGTACTCCTAGCCAGTTAAAACTCTCATTTTAACTTGGGGGCATGCATGAGTCCCATATGTTTGCCTTCTGCTATTAGAGGTTTTTGCTCCATATAAACCAAGTTGGTAGTCTGAAAAATGCCTTGCATGTATTTAGTTTGAAGCTTAGAGAGTTGGCATAAGTTAATGGTCACTCTGGTCAGGTAAATGAATAAAGAGAGCAAACTAAATTGATTTCACAGTACAAACTACAAACTACACATTAGAGAATATTTATAGAGAGTTTAGTTGAACCCTATTCCGATCCTGATAGAACTAGGTTACTTGTCCTGCAAGTAAATATTTGGACCCAATGGACCCTAAGTATATCTAACAACAACAATGATTGATTGAAAAAATTAATTGTTGGAACTAGATCACTTGTTTAGAATCATCAACTTAACAATATTCATTACGTTTAGTCATTATAAAGCATGATTATGAGAAAGGGTTAGCTTCTTCAGTTTGACTCAATGTTTGTAGAGCCAAGAAGCTCTCTCTCCTGATGATGGAGCCAAGTCCTTGTGATTGCCACTCAAATGAATAATACACGGAAGTTTTTATTTGTGGCATCAAGGTCATCACTGCTTGCATGCTTAATAATTGCTCTCAATTCCTCAATGTCATCAATGTATTGCCCCAGTGTCGCAAGAGTCAGATGCTACCAACTTGATATTTTAACCTAAGCTGAATTCCTTGCACATTTGTCATTCCACAATATGCATCAAAAAATATTTATTGGCATGTTGATATGAAAAACAATTTGTCCCAACCTAAGAAAAAGTTAACTACATATGCGATATAATCCAAAACATGTAAGCATGAATTAATCAAGTTGTAATTGAGGCTCACCGTAATCACCTTTATATATAGTCCAATCCGACCTACTAAACACCAGATCTAGGACTCCACATGCGTCCATACAACACACACTTGTCTAATCCAATCCACATAATTCCAATATTTCATTGCCCACCATTTGTTGCTTGCCAACATGCTTGTGCGATTTTGACATTGTGCATACATGGTGGAAACATATACTTTACTTCAATCAAATGAGAGACAGCCAAAGACGTGTTGGGATCAATCTGCTCCTCGGCCACGATTCACCACTCTTGTATATGCAAGTCGAATGCCTTGTGTCTAATCAAACTACCTGAGGTTAGTGCACTTAAGAGTCAGCCACTTTGCCAAGAGGTACAAATATACAATCTGAATTATACCTTACAGGATTTGAAATCAGGAAATAAGAGCCAATTATTGATTGTCCAATCTTCTGTGTCATCCCAGATTACCAGAGTTTCAATAATGGTTCACTTGAATTGTTAATTGAGTTTTCAGCTGAATTTGCGGTAACAATGGTTTAATAACTGATCTTTTTTTAGATATGGTAGAATTTATGATTGTTTATCATCAAGTTAAGACATCAGTTAGTTTTTGGTATAGGCGGAATTTAAAATCTAGATCTCTTATTTGATGATAAGAGACTTTACCAAGTGAACTAACTGATAATTGATATATTTGTACTAAATCATGATGTATTACAATTTAGTAACTTTATAAGATCCCTTGTATGACAACAAAAAACTTTATCATAATTAATTATGATGGGTTTATGCTAAATAGAAATAGACAAATAGAACATAATCGTACACGATACACAAAAATTTATTTGGTTCAGCCTTATACCCATATTTAGGGAAGTAGCACAACATTCTCACAAAACTCGCTCTAAATAAACTCTTAAGAGCTTTATTCATCAAAGGGCACAGCTACAAACCTGTGGCTTGAACTCTCTCTATCAAATTAGGAATTATGTCCAGATAAATATCCAACAAAGTTGGCACAAAATTCCTAATACCAACTAAACTAACTCCTAATAACCGAATTCAGTATGCTTCAACATCAAGCCTCACCTTATAACAAACTCAATTTGGCCATGCTTTAATTAACTTAATGTAAACCTCACATGTTTTTGTATAATCTTTATTATATGCTTCTTCCTCCAAATTTAGGTTTTGCAGTTGATTAGCTTCCCGAGGAAGAATTAATAAAATTGCTTTCTCAAGGAGAGAAAGTTAAAGATAATGGTTCCTATTCTGAATTGAAATTAAAATTGGTCTTTAGCCTAGAGACCTCATAAATAGAGTGAGTGAAGCAGAGCCCATGAGGCCCAACGCGACATATTTAATTTTTATTTTTCCTGGGTTGAGTTATAGGTTAATGGGGGTGTGGGAGCAAATCCCCTGCGGTATGGGATGGGTATAATGAGAAATTTCAATGAATCAGATTAGGGTTTCTATGAAGGCACTATGAAATAATTGTACATTTTTTGACAGTGACGATTTTTGCCGCTAGCTACTGTGATTGTAGACACATTGCCAAACCACGAAAAACATATTTGGGTTGATTTTCACTCTATAGTTTCTATATTTTTCATTAATATTGCTAAAATCTATAATATTCAATAGAGAACAAAAGGATTACCATTTGTTAACCAAAAACAACACTAACGATACCAACACCCATTATGGGTCCAACCCTGTAGTGGATAACATATTGGACATTTTTATTTATATGCATTTGGATCCTGATTCAGCCCTCGTAAACTTTTTTTTTTTCTTCATCAAATTATAGAATAGATATATGTAGTAACAATTTAACCCGACAATACCAACACCTATGCATAACGAATCAAGACCATTGAGTGGAGATTTATACATATTGGTTTTAGCGGCTGTTTCTCATATTGACCATCATGAACTCTTTTGTTTCTCTTTTGTTTTAAGCTTTTAGCTGCAACCTATGTACGGCTTTTCACATTTAATTCTTCCATGAATTCCTGGAAAAATAAGTTCATCAAATTAAATTCAGGATAAAAAAAAAAATGGCATGTTAAATCAATGAGTTTTCAATTCAAGAATATCTAAATATAATTAGTTAATTCTATACAATAAATCAAATACTCTTTGTAGGGTTGTCCACGAGTCGGTCCGAGTCAGGTTTGTGCCCAACTCAGACCGACTCAACAACTTCGGGTGGTAGAGCAGTTGACCTGACCCACTACCAACTGTTGGAAAGCACGGATCGAGTTGGTTTCGATTCAGGTGGGCGGCGATCGATTTCAGTTAAAATCGACTGAGAGCGGCAGTCTTAAACGACGGTAGGGATTTGGTCGGATCTCGACGAATGTCTTCAAGATCTTGCCAGATCTACGTCTAAGAGAGAGGGGGCGGGCAATGAACTGCGAGCTTTCGGAGGGGAGGTTGGTTGGGTCAGTTGGACTCTGTTTTTCATGCAAAGACCTGTCAACTGACCTGCTTTTTTCGGTTCCTGAACATGGAGATCCACCATCGACCTTCACCGACATCAAGTCAGACACTTTTCGATTTGGGCTAGGCGGTTTGGGCGGGTAGGTCAGTTGCAGGTTAGACTTGGACACCCCTAACTCTTTGGATAAACAAAAAATTATGATATATACTCTTATTTTTTGGCTAAAATATTATTTTCATCCCTAAACTTTATCAAAAGTTAATTTTTCATTCCTATACTAAACTTTATAAAGAAATTTTTCAATAGTTTAGAAGTGAAATATATATATATATATATATATATATATATAAAGTTTAAGAACAGAATGTGAAACATTTTGATAGTTTATGGAGGACAAACAAATTTTTTAAAGTTTAAACACGAAAAATGAACTTCATGAAAATTTTAGGAACGAAAATAATATTTTAACCTTTTTTCTGTAAAAAATTTGTGATACAATAAGTGTATGTATATACAATACACTTTCACATGTGGGATTTTTAGATGTGTAAGAGCATCTCCAATAGATGAGCTAAAACCAAAATCCGCTTTATTTTAGAGAGTAAAACCTAAAAACACAACTCCAACAATCTCTTTAAAGTTCAAAGAGTGTTTTGCTAATGAACAATCACTCTCTTTGTCTAGAGTACTACTATTCATTGGCAAAAGAATTTATTTGAATAAAATATTCATTGGCAAAACAAAGAAAAATGATTATTTTAAATGGAATAGAGAAATGGTAGAGAATCTATTGAAAAATATATTTAAAAAAGTAAGTAGGTAAAAAGTTAAAATTATTATTTACTCTTTAAACAGTACAAAAATATAAAGAATATGTCGGCCCTAATATGTGAACTCCGCGTCTTACCTGCTTTTCAGGGATCCAAATGTGAACTCATATCTGTCATTGTAATCGACTCATGAGTCTAATCATTGGTAAGAATAGTGGCTCCCCTCCAAAGTCCAAAGCTTTCAATATTGAGGTCTTTATCCTTGTCCATGTCCATGAAGACATGCATGAAGGTAATTGGCAAATGTATTGTTTTAGGCAAATAAAGTTTGTACTAAAATCATAACAGGGGGTCCACTAGAGATTGATAATAAAATTTGTATGGATACATTTTTTTTGGATTTGTGAAAAATGGGGTAATTTGAATTTGACCTGTTAAAATGAAAGGTTGACATTTTTTAGGGGGGAAATTTTTTTATTTTCCTAATTTGGTTTTAAATTTGTTATTTTCACAAATTTTCACTTGCAAATCTTTTTCTATATGCTTCACTTTCTCGGTTTCTTCTCTTCACTATTCTTAATCTTTCTCTTTTTCTCTTTATCCGATGAGGGTTGATCTTTGTCTGCTAGCATTGACATTTATTTTATTTTTTTAATTCTCTTTAAAAAAATCTTTAATTACTCATTTATTTTATTTTTAATTCTCATATTGAATTTTCTTTTGTTATCTATACTGCATAAAAACCTCTAATAAGTTCATTATGTAAATTCTCTATTTTAAAAAATATAGTAAATATGTTTTTTTAATAAAATTTGTGAAATTTCTTTGCTGTTGCTTATCTTCTATAAGATATTATTTTCTTTTAAAAACTCTTTTTAAACTTATTTAAATTATTTGGGCTAAACAAACACTGTCCAACGTAACCTTTGTATGATCCTACCATGATTTCATTTTCTAAGAAAAATTTGAAATATTATCATTCTATTAACTTTACTTCACATTTTATACTATAACATTGTAAAATTTTATATATTATTTAACTTTTATATGTGAGTTTTTTTATCTTTATTTTTTCTACTTTTTTGTATTGAAAAAACAAAACAAAAGATTATGCTCAAGTTTCTTTTTATTTATTTTATGTGAAAAGATATGAATCATAACGGGTTGACCCAACTTGTCAAAGATCTTGAAAGGGTCATAAGATATGCGACCCATTTTAGTTTATTCAAACCTAATTTGACCCATATGTATGCAAATAAGTCGAAACTGAATCCAACTAACTTGACCCTTTTTTCAGGTCTACTATACGCAAAGTGATCAAAATAACTTGAGAATCTCCAAAATGAACAAAATACCTTCAAAATTTTTAATATGATTGAAATGCATGTCATTAAAACCACCAAAGTGACAAATATATGCCCCAAAACCATTGAGAATTTGACATCATGTAAATACCCCCTTGAAACCTCCAAAATGACAACCTTATACCTTAGAACTTTAGGAATCATCTCCAAACTTTAAAAGTCACACACAAAAAAAAACTTTCAAGTTTCATATGGAGGGTGTTTGTAGTTATGCATATGAATATGTAAGTTTAGTTAAATAATTTTTGTTAAGTATTTTTTTTATTTATGCTACTGCACTATTATTTTAATTGTGCTTATTAGTGTAATTTTCAATAATTTACTTTGATTTTACTTATTTATTAAGTTAATTTTGTTGTAATATATAAAATATGGGAACATTTGTGATTTTTCATAGAAGCCAAATGCCAAAAAAAAAAAAAAAATCTAGATAATTTGCATGAACACAGCCAAACTCCATGAAACAAACAATTTTTCCATTCAACTGAAAAATATTTCCTTAGAAAAAAAATTTATGTCAAAATAAACAAAACCTAAATCTTGTTGTGTGTGCTTAGTATGACCAGCTTATTTGCCTAACTTTTGAGCAAATAAACTGACAATAAATAAGCTGATTAAATGCACATTAATGATAGGAACATGACAATCCCTTTACATCCACAAGGTTCGGTTGCAACTTGCAAAGTGTATTAATTTTTGCAAAAGTATTTTATATCCAAATCTCTTCGAATATCCGATCAATCTTTTGAGATTCCTATATTCCCATCTTATTCGTGATGGGTAATTACATGAACAAATCTCTAGATGACAAAGACAGCATGCATCTATGGTAGAATTGTACCAATCTTCATACGCACACAAAAAACAAAAAAAAAATGTGGTAGAATTGTACCATAAAAGGATTTTTTTTTCCATGTCCTATAAAAGCTATAAAATAAAATAAACAAAATTAAAGAGCATGGGCCCTTTTCATATCAACTTGGGTGCATTTGTCAATTTATAAAGTGAGCTTCCCAGCAGGTTCAACTAGAGAGTGGAGAATTTTAGTTGTCGCCATCATTGCATATTTAGATGTGGTAGTCATTACAATCAAAGCTGTCCGGCAACACCTTTTTTTTTTTTTTTTTTTTAATCTCAACGCCCATAGCTTTAACCACTCCCTCCTTGATGCAATATTGCAATGGTATTATGCAAACTTTATAAGCTATTTTGAATCTTTACTGTAAGCTATAATATCAAACTGGCTTTCAAAGCCATTACTTAGCATTTGCATCAGTAATTGTATAATAGAAAAATGTGTCAAATGTATATATTTAAGTTTCAAAATCACCATCATTAATTAAGTTAAAGATGTGTAAATTTACAAAACTATTATAGTAATTATGTAAATAACTGTATATATTTAAACGGTTATTCTAGCTTTATATATCATTATTCTAATTTTTTTTTCTCTCGCCTTTTGTCTCATCAAATTCCCCTCTCTCTCTCTATGAAGATAATAATAAGCAAATAATAGAAAATGATTATTTAAATAAAATAGAATATAGAATATATAATCTAACGTGGGTGTTTTTGAAAAGTGATTGTTTAAAATAGAAAAATTATGTTTTTATACTAAAATAGATAGAGATTTTTGCACGAGCCGATGCGAATGCTTTTAAGTTAATGTAATTACAAACTTTGGAATGCTAAAATAGATAGAGATTTTGATGTCCATTAGTTTTGGTTTCTTAATAAATTTCCAGGCCAACGGTCTTGGTTCTCAAAAAAAAAAAAAAAAAAAAAAGGTAATTACAAAGTTTGGATTATACTATGATTACTATGATTAGGGGAAAATATACAAGAAAGTTTAACCTTTCTTTTTTACTGGTTAAGGCCTGTGATAAGTCTCGGATTTAGATAAACACTTCAAAGGCAGGGAATCTTATTTGTAAAAGTATTAGCCGACCAGTTTATAAAGGAAAAGATACCTTACTTTGGATAGATAATTGGGTTTTTGATAACTATATATCTGCACTTTTACAATAGTAATGAAAATATGAGGAATATTGATAGGGAATTTAAAAGTTAGTGATACTATTGAACTTGAAGACAACAAAGGGTGGAATGTGAATAAAATCAAAAGTAATTTGGTTAGAAGTAACTTTTGTGATTAGATCAAATTTATTCCCAACAAAATTTTCCTCCAAACGATGCTTCTATTCTTTATATGACGGCTTGAATGAGTGTTCTTGTATAGTTTTAATCACGTCATCTATTTAAAAGTTATGTAACTTGTTCATCATATGATTTAGATGAAATAAACATGAATGATCATTTGAATTGTTTCATAATTCTCCGATGTAGGTTGGAGAGTAGAGATCAAGGGGGTGTTTGGTAGAATAGTTTGAAATGAGATTTTTGTAATTTTTTGAAATACGTGTGAGTAAAAAAATGTGTGTAAATGTGCGTAATGTTGTTTAAAATGTAAAAATGTGAGTTTGAGTTAAGAGACCAAACAGGCCCCAAAAATCACACGATTCATGTCTTTATACATTGTGCCAATGGTACTGGTCAAGGATGCCACAGTTGTCCATGTAAGAAAAATAATTCAAATTTGTTGATTTGTTTTTTACTGTTTAAATCTATAAATAAATAATATGATAATTATAAATAAAAGAGGTCGGCGTAGGTGTATCTGTCAATTTTGAGGGGACGCCACCATAATAGTTTCTTCTGGATAGTGAAATATAATAGTATTGTTTGTATATGATTGGAAAAGATTGTGGGAGAAAATATAGTCAATATTTATGGCAATTTAAGTTTAATATATAGATATATATATATATATTTTTTTTTTGAGGGAGAGAAAAATAAAAGTGATAATCAATTACCCTCTTTTTGGATGGGAGAGAAAAAGGAGAGAAAGGAAGGTTTTTGGCATTTCTTGGTTGCTAAATGAACATTATTTTACTGTTACCAATAACATTGAATGGACCATACGTGCATAACTAGCTTTCAATCTAGCCACCAACTTAGAAAACTCAGAGATGGAAATAGGCTCAACCTTTATTACAAGAAAGGCCCATTGGACAGAATAAAAAGTTTTTTTTTTTTTTAATTTTATTTAAGAAATGGACAAGATAAAAGTTAAAAACTTAAAATTACTTCCTTCAACATTTGAGAAAAAAAAAAAAACCATGGGTTGCGTTTAACATTTTGTCTTTTGACTATTCCTTGATTTTATGCCTCATTGGATATAGTACAGGTCAAATTAATATGCCAACACTACGAGGAGTTAAAAGGTTAATTTGTTTTATCATGGTCTATGTTGGGCGGAATGGTAGCTCCCCTTGCCATGAGGACTTGAGGTTATTTATGTGCTTGTTAGTTTGAGTCTCGAGAGATGAGTTTGGGGTGGGAATTAGGTATTAGGATTTCTAAACTAAAAAAATAAAAAATAAAATGAAGCATTTAAATAATGCTTCTAACCTTTTCTAAAAAAAATGAAGCATTTAAATCATGAATATTATCAAAACTAAGTTTTGTAACAAAATAGATAATGATATTTAACAGACTCTTTGATTTTGTTTATCAAAAGAAAAAATATTCTGAAATTTAGTACATAATCAATTATAAAATTACTTTTGGGATTTTAAAGAACGTCAAGTTAGATTTTGATATATTTACCAAATCCAACTACTAAGGCGAAATGAAAATCAATCAATAACTTAATATGTTTCAATTGGCACTGGTTGCTAACATCCCAACCTAACATGATTGGTTTAGATAGCAGATTAGCAGGTTCAAATAAAACCAAACTATACTCAATCCAGAATTAGCTGTATAGTACACGTTTGATGGGGGATCCAATGTCCCTATATCATGTGTTTTATAATTCAGTGACATTTTCCGATTTTCGTAATGATTAAAACCATGATTTGAATTCCTCTCTTCCACTTGATGCAACAAATGAATTTAACTTCAAAAAAAAAAAAAAAGTGTTTCATTAACACAAAAAGACATCCCTACAATGAAACTTTACAAAATTTGTTTGTTCTGTGTTTTTTTTTTCCTTTTCATGGTAGGTCCATTAATCCAATAATAAGTCTTAAGTCACAAAGGGAGGCATTCCATCTCAATTATCTTAAGAGACCATATGAGTAACCTACCATTCCTAATTTCTTGTCATCCTCTTTCACAAACTTTTTTTTTAGTACTTGTTTAATGGAGAGGAAAAGACTTGACAATATAGCATTGAACCAAGTCTCTTGACAATGGGTGGGTTCCAATTAGCTCAATTGGTAAAGTCTCTAATAGTTGAATAAGAGATCTGGAATTCAATCCCCGCCTACACCAAAAACTGATTGGTGTTTTGGTCTGATAATAAAGAACTATCATCAAGAGCGAACGCCATAGGTTGAAATTCTCTCAAAAAAAAAAAAAAAGTCTCTTGACAATGGTCTCTCAATTATTATGCACATGTTTTGCTCAAATTATATTATCCTACCGACCGCGTAATAAGAGCTTTAATAATAGAGCTTTAGGGGTCAAAAAGTGCTTTAAGCCTATTAAAACTCTTTTAATTAAAATTGTTGACAATTTCAATAAAGAGTTTTAAGGTAAAAAATTGAGATTTGGAGCTTTTTGAAAGAAAAAAATAAATCTACATTTCACGGTTCACAAGGATGGAGCCAAGATTTTTCTTAGGAGGGGCCAAAGCATGAAATAATTTTTTTAATTTAAAATTAAGAAATATATTAAATTTTAATACTAAATTAATATATAAAAATAAAATTAGAATTCATTCAATATTAACAATATATATATATATATTAAAAGTCAAAGTTCGGAGAAAATTCAAATTGATTTCAATTAGATTCTCAATTATGTGCCACGTGTCCCATCTAATTTTAAATTTTTGTGTCAAATGAATTATTGAGTGTAAAAATTGAAAAGTTCAAATCAAATTATATTCTAAATTGGATTTTAGTTGGAGTCCAATTTTGTGCGACGTGCCCATCTAGTTTTTGTGACAAGTTATTAGGTGTAAAAACCGAAAAATCTAAATTCAATTAAATATATGTATATGTGTGTGTGTGCACGCGCGCGTGTGTGTATATATATAATAAGAATCCATTACATATTTAAAAAATGTATAGTTTAAAAAAGGTGTAAGCTAACACTATATATAATTTAAACCTCTATTAAAAAAAATGAATAATTTGAACCATATAATTGTGATTGTTTTTAATTGTACCAATGCATGTGCACGAGATTATACACTAGTATAAATAAAATCAAAATATATAATGATCGACTCTTTATTAATGCATTTTTACTCAATTATTTGTGATCTATCAAAATGGAATTCCATGTTATTTTAATTGCAAAAATCATTTTTTTGTAATTTTTATACCAAATGCTGTATAATTTTTCTTTTAATGCACAAAATAAAAGAATTCTTTAGAAAACTATATTTTATTGCAAAACTTACTTTTGACAATATTCATGAAAAAAAGTACTAATGTCATCATTGCATTAGAAAGTAGAAGAGTAAGTAGAAGTAAAAGTATTCTACAAAGAAAATGCGACCATGAAAATTGTGTTCACAATGCATAAAACACACATTTTTTCTTAAAAACACATACTCATACCAAACACTCAATTGTGTGTGTTTTTTAAATATATATTATTAGAAGCATAATATCAAAATGTTTTTTACATTATAAGTACTTTTTTCACGACAAGTTCAAACCATTTTAAAAACTAATATTGAAACTCTTTTGCCAAACCGCCCAAGCTCCACTGCTAAGATCTACAGTTAAAAGCTCTATTTTTTAAGAGCAATATCATATTGAACACTTAAACTAATTAAGCAACTGTGCAAGAGGATCCGGATCCTCTCCATTTCAAAGTGAAATGGAGAGTGTCCAGTTAAGGGACAGGATGCATCTAAAATAAATCAAGGGTGTAAAAATTGCCACATCAATTAAAATATAAAGCACTTTAACTCTAGAAGCTCAATTGTCGTTAAACAAAAGGGTTAACTCAGCAAACCCATCTTATCTCAATCTCTCTTCTCCATCGCCGAATATATCAAAATCACCAACGCCGAATATGGCAAACCCATCTTATTTTCCTTTGCCAAGCCAAATCTTACCCTCTTCTTTCTCCCATATCTTCTTCTCTCATGTCTCTATTTCGTTGATGGAAATCCTTTGGTAGTGGCCGGTGGGTCAACAAATTTCGATGGGATAACTGGATTTGGGTTTTTTTTTTTTTTTTTTTTTTTTGGAGAGAAATTGGATTTGGGTTTAATAGCAATATTGTGATGGAATTTTGGACCTTGGTCCTTGGCTGGTGTGATTGGGTTAAGGTCATTTGGGTTTTCATGGGTTTCTTTGTGAAAGAGATGAAGAAATTCCTTTTGGTTTTCTCGGCAACCAAACACTAAGTAAAGGAGTCTAAAGAGCATATGAGACTATATGGGTTGTCCTTTTGATATTTTGGCTACTTATTAGATTTAGGAATGAAGAAGATTTATGGGTTGTTCTTTTGATTTTCTTGGCTGCCAAACACAGAATGGGGAAGATCCATGTGACTTTTTCTTTGGATTTTCTTGGCTACCAAACACAAAATTATTAATAATTTTATTTTAAGAAAAAGTCTAAGAAAATCATTGGTGTGGTGTTGATGAAACATGAAATGGTGTGGTGTTAATGTCCCACTTGCTTGTTGTCATTGTAGTCTTTCTTTAGAAATCCCAGGTAGCTTTGCACTGGGAGAGAATGCACAAACGGCTTTACACGCCGTTAATGTTTAAAGAACCAAATTGGACATTTTAAAGAAGTTTTGTATGTTTGGCTTAATTCTACTATTTCTCAGACCATTGGTGCCACACCATCTAGCATGGATTCTAAGTGTTTGAGTTCGAATTTGAACATGATGATTTGGCCTACCACATGCTTAACTGTATTGTGCAAAATAGCAAATCCCTCTCCAAAAGCTGCCCCCACAACACCCCCTGAAGCAAGATCAGCCATATCTTTTTGGAACCTCAATTAAGAAAGAAATACAATACGGCGATGGAGAAGAGAGATTGAGAGAGCAAAGCACGGCATTGGTGATTCTGATATATTCGGCGATGGAGAAGAGAGATTGAGAGAGCAAAGCACGACGTTGGTGATTTTGATATATTTGGCGATGGAGAAGAGAGATTGAGATAAGATGGGTTTGCTGAGTTATCCCTTTTTGTTTAACCACAGTTGAGGAGTTAAAGTGCTTTTAATTTTAATTGACGTGGCAGTTTTTACACCCTTAATTTATTTTAAATGCATCTTGTCCCTTAACTAGACGCTCTCTATTTCATTTTGAAATAGAGATGATCCGGATCCCTGTGGAGAACTGCAAAACAGGCTGCCCCCACTAAAACGTGTCTTGCAGTGACTCGAATTAAAACGTGAATAAAGTATTTGTTACACTGACAATAACATTTATTACAGGAGTTGGAGTCTCATGGAAACTAACCAAACTGAAAGCCTAAAATTTGGTGTGGGTCAGAAGCACTAAGATAGTCATAGAGCTGTCGGTGTAAATTAGCTTCTGTTTGTTTTAATTTAAAATTATCAAATATTTTTTTATCATTTTTTATGTAAATTTTTTAAAACTTCTTCTTATCTCATTTTTACACAATTGAATTTTTAAACAAAATAAAAATAAGTTCATACAAACCCTTTCTAATTCTATAAGACCCCAATAACATAACAAATTAACAACTAAAGAGAAAAATATCCAGTTGATAATTGCATGGAAAGCAATTTTTTTTTTTGGATGAACAAAAAAATGAGTAGAGAGACAACTTGAATTGGTGTATTTCACTAAAGCGTAGCTATAATGACATCTTATTCACTAGACTCGGGTCTGTGGGAGCAGAAAAAGTAATTTTATCTTAAAAGAGAAATTTTCATTTCATTTTTAATGTCAAAATTATTAAATAAAGGGAACCTTATTACATGCTGACATGCTGTGATGCCCATGAAAGGGATGAATCTTCACCTTGGTGGCCATATTTCTAGTGGGGACTCGTATCTCTTCCAATTAATTGTGGCCATGCAACATACACATTAAAAAAAAAAAAGGTTTTCTGGCACATCACACAATAAAGTTGGAATTATATTGAGAGAGAGAGATAAATAGATAGAGAGGGCCCTTATTGTCCTTACCCACGAACAACAAGGCCAAAAATTTCACACCCCCACCATTTCTATTTGAAATCTTATCACAATCACAAAGCATATATTGATCAAATGCATGTTTTCCCATGAGGATTATTTCCTCTACACCTCAACTTTTTTCAGCTAGATAGTACTACTTGAGACTTGAGAGGGCCACAACCTACTCTTCCACACACAACAATACCATCACCATTCATCACAAACCTCTTTTGTTTCCTTCCTTCTTGGCCTTTTTCTCTTTCAAAACGATTCTTTAGAATCCATTCCTATATATATTTGTCTTAAAAAATACACCAAGACTAGTTGTTTTGGAAAATGGAGATGAAGATTAGTCCAAATGATCTTCACTTAGCCTCCTCTAACATGAAGAGGGGTAACCAGAAAGACCAACACAACGAGCTGGAAACTTCACAACATGAAGAAAATGATATTTCATCACCTCTCAATATGCAAAACTTGTCCAAGATCATCCTTCCTCCATTGGGTGCTTCTAGTTATAATCAAAATCAAATAAAGTCAAAAGGGCGGATTATTTCGCCAATGGATTCAAGATATAGGTACGTAGTTCAACAAATTTTGAATTTTTTACTACCAACATAACAAGAAATGATTTCTTTTTCTTCTTCGTTTTGGATGAATGAAAAACTAAGAAAATTCCATTCTTGTTTGTTGGTTTTTCTGGGCTTATGTACATTTTTCATGTCATGGCCATGTATTTTACATTTATATATATTAAACTGTATTGAACAATAACATTTTATATACGTACGTACGTGTGTGTATATATATGTCACATGACATAGATTTAAGCATGTGAATTTAATCGAGAGTCATGTAATTTAATGACATTATCTAATTCTTTTGATGAAATTTGCTGTAAACTTGTAATTAATTATAAAAAGAAAAAAGCATTCGCTTTGTTTAGGTAGGTAGAGTTAAACATGCTTAGCTAACTTGGTTACTGAGTACTGAGTAATCATGTTCAACAAAACTCATCAGCTTTTGTTGGACTGAGGACTAGAGTCATAGGATTATAATAAATGGAGTGAACTAAGTTATAATCACTGATAATTATTATAGTTGATAATAAAATGGTAAGTACTAAATTAGCAAAAGGGTCACCTTTTTGTGGGAGAGAAATATAAGTTATATTACCTTCAATCCACTTTTAGTAACGTAAATAAAATAGCTACGTATATTAGCTCAATGTTCAAGTCTGAAAATGACGAATTTTTTGGTTTTATTATGTTTTTTAAGGATTTCTTGGAAGAGCCTAATAATGCTGCACTTTTTCGAAGTATAATTTTTTTAAATCCGATTTTTTTCAAAGATACATATTTTTTCAAACAGCTTTAAAAAAATAAATAAATAAAAATAAAATAAAAACTGTACTAATGGGTACTAGAGGTTAAGGTTAAATTATTATTATTTTTAATAAAATAATTTTTATTTAAAAAAAAGAAAAAGAAAAAGGCAAGCTAATACTATGGATAGTGGGTTTCATAAAAGTGGTATTTACATGTTGTGTGCAGGATTTGGGAGACATTTATGGTGCTTTTGGTTGCTTACTCAGCATGGGTTTACCCATTTGAGGTTGCATTTCTCAATTTCTATCCCAAGAGAGAACTGTGGATTGCAGACAATATTGTCGATCTATTTTTTGGGGTTGATATTGTCTTGACATTTTTCGTTGCATATATTGATTCAAGAACTCAGCTTCTAGTTCGTGACTCTGGAAAGATTGCCAAGAGGTTAGTGTACAATATTAATTATTTTCCAAATCAAAATTAATTTGGCAGAAAATTTATTGGCCTTACATATTTTATATATTGAGTAATGTATGCTTGGTTTTAAAAGAGAAACATGGAATAAGAATTTTTTTTTCTTTGTTTGAGATGATTGGCCAATATTGAGTCTATTAATAGACTCAATATTGGCCAATCATCTCAAACAAAGAAAAAAAAATTCTTAGCCAAAAGTTTCAAAACTTTAATAAAAATGTAGTGTACAATTAAAAAATAAATAATTTTTTTGACCACTTTTGAGTTTTGAGTCTTTGACTGATTTCTCTTCCATAAAGCTGTCTAGGCACTATTCTTATTATAAAATAAAGTTTGATTTTGACATTTTTACTTTTTTGATTATGTGCTTGTTAAATTGATGATTGGATATTTGGAATAAGAATACCTTTTAGTTGGTAACGGGAGAAGCTGAAATTGGCTTTCTGACATATGTAATTATTTTCATAGATTTTTGCTATCAAAAAATAATTTTATTAACAAACTCATTATTATATAGAAAAGATGATAGTGACAAAATTCGCATTCACTAACCTATTAACTGCGAGCTTTGAATGTAAAATAGATATATTAAAAAAAAAATTTGATAGGATTAATTTTATTATTTGATCCACCACATTTAGTAGGTTATTTTTTATTATTATTTTTGTTATGTGGCATGCAGGGTAATAGTTTGAGGAATAATTTTTATTTTTATTTTATAATTTAATAATCAGTGAAAATTTGAACTTAGATATTTTCATTAAAAATAATAGAAAGTGATTGAGTTGAGCTATGTACAAGTCTATAATGCTTAACAAGAAATAAAATTATTAAGTTTATCAAAAGTTCAACACATGAGCCTTTAATAACACCATTATAAAATTATTAAGTTCACAAAACTAAGTTTATTTTGATAGTGTAAGTTTACATTTGATGGGATTTTTGCTTTTGAGGAAAATTTGAGAGGATTTTTTTTTTTTTTTGAATATAAAGAGTTTGTAATGTTTTATTTTGAAATATGCTTTAGCCTTCATATATATTTTAAAAGTTGTTTTGACCAAGTAAGATCATATGATCTATTGATCTGAATCGCGATTCTGCGACCATAATTAACATGAGATAGTCTCATGTTTCATGTTAATTAACATGAGATAGTCTCAATAGTATTCATCAAAAAAAAAAAAATTTAACATGAGATAGTCAATGATTTTTTGTCCTTAATTACAAAGACAAACCGTTTGAGGCATTAATGGCCCCAACAAGGAAGTCAGGAAAATAATATGTTCCTTTACTTTTAAAGATAATATTGAATTTTTTTTTAGAAAGAAGATAATATTGAATATGATTATTAAAGAGGAGTTTTATTATTTACGTTATTCTACCATTATGAAATCATAGACAAACATTTATTAAAAAACAAAATTTATAGACAAAAACTAGATCAAATCTCATCACTCCCAATCATCAAATAATCAAAAAAGACAAATGTTTGAAATAACTCCACTTTTTTTTTTTTGAGATATATTATAATATACATATACTGCTAATTTCATAGCTTAAATATTTTCCCTACTTAAATTTTTAAGCACTTTATACGTGGAGAGATATCAATTAAGTTACAAGACTCTTGCCAAATAACTCCACTTTTAGTCAATAAAAACAAGAAAAAAAAAAAAAAAAACATCTATATATATCTAAAATGTTTCTAAAAAAAAAAAATTAGTTTTTTTTTTTTAGAAATAATTACAACATGTTGTTAACCTCGCAGTTCGAACCCTTTTCCCCCTTAGACCCCCAATCATTTTATGCATGGGGGGGTGCCAATTCAGGTACAAAGCCTTTGGCAAAAAAAAAAAAAAAGGTTTGATTCCACGAATCTACTTCCCTTTAATTAGCTTAGGATATAGCGACAACCACTATTATTTTATATGTAAGTGGCATACTATCTTAATTTTGACACGGAAATTACACGTTAAATTGTATTGTTGGGAAAACTTTCATAATATTCGATTTTAATTTTAATTTATCTTTTGTTTTTTCTGTACAATAATCAAGAACTTGAACATAATTTTTACGAAAGAGTGACGCTCACTGCGTTGGACCACTTTTCTAAACTACTTTTCTCATTATAAATCCTAACCCAGATCCTGACCCGCATGTAAAGTAGGTACAATCATTGCAAACAAGGTACAATTAATTGAAAATATAAGGTGGATACAAAATTACAATTCTTTTCGAAAATTCGCAATGGCAATCATGGTGTTGAGCCCTCAACCAACTTTGTACGTTGTGTATAAAGGAATTGAAGATGGTGTATACGAGGCACCACAATGGCAACTATTGTAAGATTAAGTGAAATTTTAAGGGCAGATTATAATTAGTTCAACTAATAAAGTTCATAGGTTAAAATAATTATGTCGTATGTTTTTTAAAAAGTAAGTATTCTTTTGTTGTATAAGAGGATTTGGATTCAAAATTTGACTATGCTAACAACTAATATATATCTTGACTTTGTGTTAAAGAGAGTATCATAACTATGAAGAAAATAATGATCTTTTAAGGTGGTTTAACATGGTTTTTTTTTGTGGGTTCCAGTTTGCTTAATTGGTAAAATTTCTGATGGTTGAATGAGAGATTTGAGATTCAATTCCCGCCTACATCAATTACCGATTGGTGTCTTGGTCTGATGATAAAGAACTATCATCAGGAGTGGACGCCATAGGTTGAAACTCTCTCAAAAAAAAAAAATTCTCTCAAAAAAAAAAAACATGGCTTTTTTAAAGATATATTTTTTAAATTTTTTTTGTATTTTTAGATATATATATATATTAAATAGTTAATTAATTACTTAATTGTCAAGAGGTTGTATTAGATATAAATTTTTAATGGGCAATTAGCATGCAAAACAAAAGATAGCATGAGAGTAGAGTACACATAAGTCCAGGGCATTTTGTGTGTGCTTATAGGAAAAAAAATGTTGTAGGGTGAAGTGACTTAGATATGTAAACTTAGTATTAGTAATGGACTAATCATCGGGTTGATTCAACTAAAATTTGACAACCCAATCCAATTAAGGAATTAATATTGGGTTAGCTTGTAGCTAGACAAAAAAACCATTAGTTATAGTACAAAACCAAACCAAAACTAACCATTTGTGGGTGTGTTTTTTAATCTTTCATAATCCAACTTATATTTTTCCCCATTTTGTTCTCTCTCTCTCTCTCTCTCTCTAAACACAAGGATCGCTAATTATTGTCTTCACCATGTGGTTGAGGTTAGCCATGGGGTAGCCGATCATGACTATTGAGTGGTTGATTTAGGCTGTGGGGTAGCCGATCATGACTATTGAATGGTTGATTTAGGCTGTGAGGTGACAAATCTTCAATGTGATATGACCAATGTTGGCCAATTGAGTTTTATAAATGATGTGTCTATTTTTAAATTTAATAAATAAAAAACTCTAATTTAAACATAGATTAATTTTACTATTGATGTGACATCAAACATATTAATTATCAAATTAGTTTATTTACCTTTCATTCACCAGCAGTATATATATCATAATATTAATGGGGACAACCTATGTTCCCAAAGTATTGGAGGTTCAAAGTCATCTTCTCAAGGAAGGATTGAAAATATTTAGGTCTTAAGTCTAATAAATTAACCATTTGCTCACCAACAATCCAATGGTTAAAATCAGTGGAACTCCAATAATTAAGGATCCGTTTGGGAACGGCTTATTCAGCTGAAATTGAAAACTTTTTGTTGAAAGTACTGTAGATAAAACTAAAAGTTAGCTGAAATAGTATAGTGGGATTCATGAATAGTACCAAAAAGTGCAATAGGATCCATGAATAATAGCAAAAATAAGCTAAATAATAAAAGAAGTTGCCCAATATAAGCTATCCCAAACGCAACTTAAATGTGCGTTTGGCATTGGCTTAAAAAACCAGTTTTTATTACTATTTAGCTTATTTTTACTACTATTCAGCTTATTTTTGCTATTATTCATGTGTCCCATTACACTTTTTGGTACTATTTATGGGTTTTACATTACTGTTTCAGCTACCTTTTACTTTATCTACAGTACTTTCAGCAAAAAAAATTCAGTTTCAGCTAAATAAGTTGTTCTTAAACGGACACTAAATTGTGTTGAAGATGATTATCCATAAGTTAAATTTCATTTCCACTCTTTTCCATAACACCAACTTCCTATAACTTTCTCTTCGATATCATCACATTTTTCTTTATCTTTTCTTATTTTCAATGGGTACTTATGTTCAACTCTCTCTATGAATTATGTTTGCGCAAATTAAAAGAATAAGATTGAGCATTTAAGCCAACCAAGTGTTCCAAATAAAAAATAAAAAATACTCCTCAAATTCTTGTGTAATGACTAAAAATGTCAAAAATAGAAAACCTACAGGTGGTCTATATGAAGCTGGATTTGGGTTGGCATGTGTCTTGTTTATATGCCCTGTAGAATGTATTTAAAAGTTTTTTTTTTTTTTTTTTTTTTTGATAACCTTATTTTAAAAAGTTGGTGTATTAATTTTAACCTGTATACTTTTTACTTATTCCTTCTTTTAAAAATTCCCAGCCTTTGGTTTATAAGATCTGCATATTGCCAGGATGTCAGAGAGACATTTGAATTTGAGTTAAAACTAAATGTATATCCCAATTAAATAGTTCTTATTTGATGCTAATTACTAGGCATGTTGTTGTATTAGATTTGCTTCTAGTTCTAATTACTATGTTTCCCTTATCTTAGAGATTTTTTTCCTGATTTTTATTTATTTTTTTAATATTATGAATCCCTTTTATCTTAATTTCTATAAGACAACATTGTGTAACTTTCCATTACGACAAATCTTTAGGCCTTGGTGCTTCGTACTAAAATTGTTCAGCAAAAAAAAAAAAATCTTCACATTTGATCATTCAAAATTGCAAGTGTCAAGCAGGTTCAACCGTTTTATAGAACTAACCACTGTGCTAAGAGCCATTGTTCCTTTGTTAAATTATGCTTATACGTGTGTATATGCGTGTCTGTGTTTGTGTGTAAATTCATGTTTTGCTACTTTTGTTTTACAATTGATCCAGTGTGCTAGTGAAGGATGTGATGAATAAACATAGTGGATTTCAGATTTCTACTATTGGTTTGCAACATCAAATCAGATTTTTTTTTTATCCATAGATTCAGTTTAATTCTCATAATAGGAGTTTGAAAAAAAGAGATAGATGGATATCCTTTTTCATTGTACTCTTCTTTTCCAACCACCATTCTCTTCTCTCTCTAACTCTCTCTCCCTCTTACTTATTGTTGGTCACCATCCTCTTTTTATTAGAGGTTGGTAATTTGTCTCTTCAAGAATCTAGCGGTCATTATTAACTTTTTTACAACTTTGTTGTATGTCTGAGCCTCTGGGGCAGTCTGCATATTTTTTGTTAAATCTATTTCATCCCACTTTGATCTGCTACACTTGGTAGTTTTAATTACAATAGCTCCAAACAATCCGTTAGAAAGCCAACTTCTTGTATTTTCTTAAAGCCCTTCCTTTCATAGATGTGGACCCTTTGATTCAAAACCTTCAGATAGGAAGGTTGGCAAGGCACATGTATGCGGTGTTGTCTTGTACCTTTGGCTAATATGCTGTTATGAGGTGACACAAGCTGTTATTCATGGCCACCAACTTACAATAACTAGAAAACCCCACGTGGCATTCACCCACATGAGGAACAGCAACATAGAAGATCCACAAGGACTTTTGTCACTTTCCTTGTCACATTGCTATGAAAATTCCATAGTCCATTGTGGGTCGGATATTACAACTTTTCTTGTCTATAAAACATCAGCTGTCCTTTTGGCCTTTCTTTCAGAACCCAACAAAAAACAGTGATCGGTAGGAAATACCTAAAATTTCCTTTGGGGCCCCTAGAAAAGATATAATCAAACATTTCTAAGCAACCATCTCTGATGGAGGAAACTAGAGAGGGTAGATAAAGAGGAAGCTAATGGATGGAGTCAAAGAAAAAAATGGGTGCTCGCCAATGAGATCAAGCTCAACTGGCACTTCCTTCTCTTGAAATTTCTAGGTGGAGGGCGACATCATGAATTCATGACCCATTAGGTTTGCGTTCAACTTACCACCAATTGAAAAAATGGGGGCTCAAAGAAAAACCCTGCAGGACCTCTTTAATCTGGAATCCTATAATATGAATAGAATTAAGCATGGCAGCATCACTAGCAGGCTATCCTTTTCTAATTCTATAAATGAAGACATTCTTTCTATTATCTCTCACTGCACCTTCATCTTCACCTTCACTGACCCTTTGGAATCCCCTTCAAAGCAAGATCTCAAGCGAGTCAAGCTCACTCAGCTCCTCTCCATCTTAAAATCCTCAAAAAAACTCCAAGATCAAATTTTAGCGCCTCTCATGTCCATGCTATCGACCAACCTGTTCCGGCCACTCCCTCCACCTTCCAACCCCAGCATCAGCTCAGACTTGATTGATGATGAAGACTCCATTTCTTCTTTTCCACCAACATGGTCACATCTCCAAATTGTTTATGATATCCTATTAAGATTAGTTATCAACATGGATCCTGAGACACTTCGAAACTATGTCAATCATCCTTTCCTTCTCAATCTCCTCTCTCTTTTCCGATCCGAAGACCCAAGGGAGCGTGAGAGCTTGAAGAATGTGTACCACCGGATATATTCAAGGTTCACATTCTATCGTTCATTCATGCAGAAATCAATGAATGATGTGTTCTTGCACTACATATTTGAAAAGGAGAGGCATAGTGGCATCGGAGATCTTCTAGAGATATGGGGAACTCTCATCAATGGTTTTACAGTTCCACTCAAAGAAGATCATAAGTTGTTTTTAATGAGAGTGCTAATTCCTTTGCACAAGACCAAGGGGATGCATACTTACCATAGGCAGCTGGCTTACTGTGTTTCTCAGTTTGTGCAGAAGGAGCCTGTGCTTGGAGGGGTTGTTTTTAGAGGAATTTTGAGGTATTGGCCCGTCACTAATTGTCAGAAGGAGATTTTGCTATTAGAGGAATTGGAAGAGCTGGTGGAGAATATAGATCCTGATCAGTACAGAAAGTTAGCACTTCCTCTATGTACCCAGATTACGAAGTGTTCGAACAGTTGGAACTCACAGGTAAGCTCAATGATACTTTTTCTCAAATTGAAACTCTTGGTAAATTCTGTTTAAGGTCTATCCTTTATTGAGTTCTAGGATCTTTAGTTTTAATGAATTTTAGAATAGAGTCCTACAAACTTTGTTTCATCTCTCATGCATTCCATTTTATTTGCAAATTAATTGTACCAAAGAAAAGATCATTTGGAATTAACTACTAAAACCAGAGTTGCCATTCCAAGTATTTTATTTTCAGTTACTTTTTTTTTCTCCCATCCGTCACACGGGAATGTTGATAAATCTTTGACTCTGCTATCATATGGGAATGTTGATCAAATCTTTGAGACTAACATCCTGAGCCTCATGGGTGAAAAAGTACATTTATGGGACTAGCTGCTGCTTAATATTGCTATGAAAGTCAATTAGCTTTTATTTTTGGTTCTACACATCCCTCTCCTATTTCCCTGATGAACTTATGTGTCCTATAATTTTGGATTCAGGTTGCTGAGCGTGCACTACATGTATGGAACAATGAACACTTTGTGAAGATGGCAACACTGGAAATAGAAGAAGTATTTCCGATTGTCATTGAAGGTGTGGAGAGAAATCTCAAATGGCATTGGAGTAAGAGCGTTCGGCAATTTACAGAAATTATAAAGGAAATGCTGGAAGATTTGGATTCAGCTTTGTACTCCAAATGCCTCCAGGAAATTGACCTCAGAGAATACAGAGCTCGCCAAGAAGAGATCAAGAGGAGAGAAAAATGGGAGAGAATAGAAATGGCAGCAAAAAAGAATTAGTTCCTCCAACCATCACATCGCATACGTGTTTCTCATTGAAGAACAAGCGTCTACAAGGAGAGAAGGTATTTCATGCATCTGATATATGCCTCCTTCCTTTTACAGCACATGGGTCAAACACAGCTGTGGAGCCTATACGTTAGGAGAGGGAAGATGCATATATCCAATGCGTGAGATAAATATTGCTACTAAATCTTTGTTGGCAATTAATGCAAAATCCCATTGAACATTAGTATCATGGAAGATCAGTAGCAAGATTGCTTGCTACTTGATGAGCTGGACTGAGAATATTTCAGCAACAAGAGAAACCATCTTATACCTGAAACCAACAGGATTTGTATGCCAGCCAATCTATGCATATACACATGCAATATGTATATTAAATTTGAAGTGGTTAGTTTTCCAACTAAGTAGGTTCCAATCATCACTATGAGGATGATTTTGGTGTTGAGATTTGAGAAGTCCATGATGTAGTGAAGGTTGTAACACTAAAAGGTCTTTTAATGTCCATTAAACCAGTCGTTGAGATCAAGCCAATCGAGTCTTTATTCCCAAAGGTTCATGGCACACACAAGAATCAGCAAATATAAAACCCACTTTCTTCATGCTTCAACAACCATATAGGTGAACAATTAATTCGAAAACAGTTGACATAGTTTCAACTCTAATTTGTTCTGCGTTTGCATGGTCAAGCGGACATTATAGGTTTCATTTCAAATATTTTATTGGATTACAAAAAGGGGAAAAAAAATATTTTATGACCATTCAACTTTAGCCTACTATAATCTTTTATTGGATTACAAAAATCACTGATCTAATCATCTAATAGTCCCTTAAATCTTTTAGGTAGTATTGTATCCTATAAGATTATTATCTGCTCATATCGAAATATCTGTTGAAGTACCATGTGCTTGCCAATAGTTAATTCACCACTTTGGCATATACACGGGATTTTCAATATTTTTTCCCGCATTTTCTAATAATGTCATTTTAAAGGAAGATTTTATTCTAATTGTGTTAAAAATAAATAAAAAAAATAAAAAAAACTAATATTAATGTAGAAGAAATTTCACAATAAAACTTACACAATAATCATAAAACAAGCCCCTTCTCCCCTCCCCTACACACACATATTTTTGGTGATTAAATGATCATATCTGGAAAGAAAAAATAAAATAAAAAATTGATGAAGTAAAAAACCAATGAAGAACCAATCTCAAGGGAAAAAACAATTCAAAGGTACCTCTACTCCAACTAGGAAATTCACTATATAAAGAAAAGTTTTACAATAGAGCTCATACTTATGACTAGTGGGATACCTAATCACAGGCAACAGAGAAATGGGTCTCTCTTATTCACTCTTGGGCATGCTAAGATTTTGGAGACTCCGACGGGTTAAGCAACTCTTCACCAGGTTAGTGTTGTCCTAAAAATCACAATTAGACGTGCATATTCTAAAATTAACTTGCTTTGGCTCTTTAATCTTGATAGGCTTGAGAAGGACATCAGGTTCAGTTATTTCTGGGTCCGATGTGCTAGGCTACTATCTGTAAGTTACATATATAATATATTTGCAAGCCTGAATCATTATTCTAAACCTACAAGATTTGCCTACTATAACAGTTTAAGGATTGTTTTTCCCTCATTTTCCACATATTACATCATTTAGGTGTTAAAAAAGTGTTAAACTGTGTATATAATTATATATGGAACATATTCTATTGGATATCATAAATGTTGTTGTTAGACATACATTAGTATGTTTCTCAAAAAAGAAAGAAGACATATTAGTATTAATGATCAAGTGACCCATGCCAATTGTTAGTCCATGTACTTGTAGGACAAGTAAATTGATCTTGGGTAAATCTATGGTTAAGCTAGGATTAGTCTAGTATTTTTTAGTATATTAACCCTTTATTGGGTTCATTGTTATAGTGGTTAATAGATAACACGTAACCATTGAAAGCTTTTCACTGTAGATATAAGTTATCAGATTGAACTATATAAACCTTTATGTTCCTTTTTTTCTCTCACTTCCGCATCTCTGTACAATTTTTGCTACAATATTTTTCCATGAATGCTAATAACCTAATAAGAACAACAGAAACAACAAAAATGACATTAGATAGTTAAGCACAAGAACATTTGGTGGCTTTTTTATTTCTGGTGTAGTAAGCATAATTGTTGGCTTCAGGTGACACTATTTACGATGCACTGTGCTGGGTGTTTTTACTACAAGCTAGCTGACATGTACCCTCACAAAGGAAAGACATGGATTGGAGTTCTGAACCCAAATTTTAAAGAAACAAGCCTTTGGATACGATACATTTCAGCCATGTATTGGTCCATCACCACCATGACCACAGTTGGCTATGGAGACCTCCATGCACAAAACACTGTGGAAATGGTCTTTATTATTTTCTACATGCTTTTCAACCTTGGCCTAACAGCTTACATAATTGGTAACATGACAAATTTAGTGGTTGAAGGAACTAGTCGTACTATGGAATTTGTAAGTACTATTTCACACCTTCTACGCTTTCATTCTTTAAATCTATTTTTCCTATTTTATCATGTCGGAATAAGTTCATCTTCATTTCATTAAAAATGCGAGAAAAGTTCATTTCATATTTAAAATTTATTTCTTAAATCTAATAGTATACAAAGAAGCATATTATTTAAAATTTTAATGACATAGCAATAGATATACTTTTAAATTTTTAATACTTAATTTGTATCACGAAACTGATATATTTCAAATAGAGAATATCCTTATACCTTAAAGTCATACTTTTCAAATGAATAAAATCTTTTCCTCATAAATAAAAATAAAAATAAAAACCCAAAAAATAGAAAAATGAAAAAACACATTACATATCATAATTTGTGAGGTATGAAGTGAAATACTTATAGTGAGACATAGGATTTTTGTTCCTTTTCAAATTCACTATACATTTTACATAATTTATTGGTTTGTGTTTCTCTGTGGTGGTGGTGAATTTGACTGGCTTATATTGCAGAGAAATAGCATTGAAGCAGCATCAAATTTTGGATGCCGAAATCATTTGCCTACAAGGTTAAAAGAACAAATACTGGCTTATATGTGCTTGAGGTTTAAGGCTGAGAGCCTAAACCAGCAACACCTACTTGAACAGCTACCAAAGTCTATCTGCAAAAACATTTACCAGCATTTATTTTTGCCTACCGTGGAGAAGGTCTATCTCTTTAAGGGCATCTCCAAGGAAAACTTATTGATCATGGTACGAAAATATAGTTTGATGCTGTTAAAAAAAAAATTTAGTACAAGTCTAAACTAATTAAACTTAATTAGTTAAAATATCTTCCATCTAAAGAAATTTTTTGCATATATATTGTAGACCTTTCTATGTGTGAGAAGTGTTAGGGCCCATTGGGCCCAAATGTGCTGTTAAAACCATAATATTTGCAAGCTTGTACTTTGGATCAAAATAGGGTTAGACTAACTTCTCTATAAATATTCTCTAATATGTTGTATAGTATAGTGAAATCGATTTAATTTTCTCTCCTCACACACTATGCCTATGTTTGACCTATATATTTGTTTTACTTCCTAAAAAGATCTCAAATGTAGTAATAGTATTACTATAATAAATAAATAAAAATTTATCTATTATGTTGTTGAAGTGATACTAATCATATTCATTGTCACGTCAATTTACAAACTTTTTTTTGCTGTAAAATTGATAATAGTTTTAGTATTTTCCAAACAAACATACAAGCCAACCCTAATAAAATCTCAAAGTATACAAGATTTTGGTTGATTTTTCTTGCCAATCTTGCACTGTTGACTAACATGTGGTATGATGAAAATGAATAGGTTGCCAAAATGAAAGCTGAGTACATACCACCTAGAGAGGATGTTATAATGCAAAATGAAGCACCAGATGATGTTTACATAATTGTATCAGGTGAAGTTGAAATTATCAATTGTGAGAATGACAAAGAAGAAGTGGTTGGGACTTTGCATTCTGGAGACATGTTTGGAGAAGCTGGTGCACTTTATTGTAGACCTCAAAGCCATACATATCGAACCAAGACACTTTCACAACTCTTGAGTCTCAAAACCTCTGCTCTATTAGATGCAACCCATACTAAACTAGAAGACTATGAGAGAATGTTGAAGAACATCCTTCAGGTCAGTAACTTGATAGAACATGTGTTAAAGCTCTTTTCTCTTTCAACATTTCGATTTTTTTCCCCTTTAGAAGGTCTTATCCATAAGACTCTGTTTATATAAATGGGTATTTCTTATCAAGCTTAAACAACATTTATTAATTATCATGCCTCTTCAATTAGCTTCGCCTAGAACTATATTTTCAATTGTAGAAATCAACTTTTTCCTAGAAATATATATTCGGAGAAATCATAATTTTCCACCTTTTTAAAAAAAAGGGAATTTTAAAAACTCTTGGAAATAATAAAGTCAACCAATTTAGGAACACATTTACTTGCAAGCACTAATAGACACTTTTCAGGTTACTAATGTGCTTTGAAATGTTTTGGTAAACAAAACTTCTATAAATGGAGGGTTTTATTGTCTTTATTATCTAGAGTTCTTTTCTTCCCTAAATTTTCACATAAAAATTATTCAAACACATTGAAAACTAAGAAAATATAAAATGACTAAATTACAAATTACACCCTAACTTTGACCTATTTTAAATTTGGTCCTTTAAGTTTTTTTAATCCTATAACTTTAATATATTTTCAATTTAGTTTTTTCATCTACCTTCATCTAATCTTGCCGTTAGTTTTAGTATTTTTCCACATTTCAAAACATCTCAGTTAATGCTGCAAATTGGATGGCAAAACTACAAGTCTACAACGGAAGTGAATATAATCAGTTAAATTAAGGATAGGAATGAAAAAAAAAAAAAAAAAAGGACTAGTTGCATTGAAAACATATCAAAGTTAATTGGTGTAATATATAATTTAATCTATAAATTTTACTGAAATATACGTTTAAAGAAAATAATTTAGTAGGAAAAATATATTATAGTTTTTAGGAAACGAACACACAGCCTTATTAGGAAAATTTTGCAACATAATAAAAAGGCCTTGATACTTTTAATCTTTACCTGATTCTTGGAAGAGTATATATTACATCCTGCTTCTTCTTTTTTTGAGAAATATTCTTACCTCCTGCACGCTTTTGATAACTATGCTTATGTTCTCTTTAATTAAGGACTCAAGGTTTATTATATGGTGTAATGCAGCATCAAAAAAAACTAAAGGATCTAAGTATTGGAGATTTGAATGTGGACAATGGGGAAGAAGAGGGTGACCCAAACATGGCTTCCAACTTGTTGACAGCTGCTGATACAGGCAATGCTGCTTTTCTTGATGAGCTTCTCAGGGCAAGGTTTGATCCTGATATTGGAGATTCTGAAGGAAGAACCCCATTGGTATGTTTTTATGTTATATATAAATATATATATATATAATAGAATTTTTTATGTATTCGTTTTTTATACTTTCAAAAATATATATAACTCTATAATCTAATTGAAAATAATTTAACAATTAAGGTAATAAAGGAAAATTGAGAAATTTAAAATTCAAGTACTTCAAAGAAACACATTTTATACTTAAACTTTAGACACGTGTATAGCAAATTGAAAGAGGCTAGTGTTTAATTAGATTACCTATATATATAAAATATGTAGAAAAAGAAATTTTAAATAAAATAAATGAACATGCAACATAAGATTGATCAGATGATGATGATGTTGATTGTTATTATTATTAAAATTCTTGTAGCACATTGCAGCATCAAAAGGGCATGAAGAGTGTGTTTTTGTACTCCTTAAGCATGCATGCAACGTACACGTACGAGGTAATATCCAATGCTTTTTAACATGCTTCCATTTTCTTTTTCTAGTTAAATTCTTGCTTACCTTAATAAGTTTATCTCTGGTTAAATTCTTGCAGACATTAATGGCAACACTGCATTATGGGATGCTATAGCATCGAAGCACAGTTCCATATTCCGAATCCTCTACCAATATGCTGCTGTTTCTGATCCACACACTGCTGGTGATCTTTTATGCACTGCTGCAAAAAGAGATAATATAACAGTGATGGAGGAACTATTGAAAGAAGGAATAAGTGTGGACTCAAAGGATCTCCATGGGTACACTGCAATTCAGATTGCCATGGCCAAAAACAATGTGGAAATGGTAAATCTACTTATGATGAATGGTGCAGATGTTATTGATATTAATTCATATGAGTTTCCTTCGACGACTCTAAACGAAATGCTGCAAAAGAGAGAGGTTGGGCACCGGATTGTAGTACATGATACCATGCCAAATGAAGTGCCTTTGGGG
Organism: Notholithocarpus densiflorus; assembly: GCA_030021035.2. NCBI lineage: Eukaryota > Viridiplantae > Streptophyta > Magnoliopsida > Fagales > Fagaceae > Notholithocarpus > Notholithocarpus densiflorus. The sequence continues at coordinate 12,393,491 of JARYZH020000003.1, forward strand.
AGGCATGATGAAGGAGAGCAAAATTGCAAATGGAAAAAACCCAGTGGACCTATTTGTACTCCAAGGGTGAGCATTTATAGAGGCAATCCAGTTGTGAGGAGAGAAACTTGTTGCATGGAATCTGGGAGATTAATTGAGTTGCCAGATTCACTAGAGCAGCTCAAGACCATTGCAGGTACATATATATTCTCATGAGTACTAATGCTAAGCATTTTTTCTTTCAAAAATTTGAAAATTTTGATAAGACCTAATAGCATGAGTTTTTTTTTTTTTTTAATTTATCAAAATTAGGACATTTTTGTAAAATAAAAATCATGTCTCATTTTTAGCGTTCCACTTTATGCTTCACAAACTCATTAGAATCTTGACATATTATGTTTTTTTTAATGGTAGAATATATATATATATATATAAGTCATATAAGGTTCCGATTGACCCCATTTTTTGGGTTGAATGGTTCCAATTTGGCCTTATTAGTGTCTTCAATCAACTTTTATAGGTCAAAAGTTTGGGTTGAATGCAAGAAATGCTTTGGTAATGGATGGAGAGGGAGCAGAAATCGATTCTATTAAAGTGATTAGAGATAATGATAAACTTTTCATAGTTGAAGATTCAAATTCCCCAATGTAATCAGAATTTTTAAGCACTAATAATGTAGATTAATTAACAAATGCTTGTCAAGAATATTCCATCATTCACTTCTATGAAAGAAAGCTCTTACTTGAAGAAACGTGTATATTTTGGTGGAATCACATAGTCAATGGAAATATCTTTTTGCTTTCCTTTTTATTATTATTTTTTTTTCCCTTCGGTAAAAATCAAAAGTGTGCGTGAACGTTTTTTTTTTTTTTTTGATAAGTGCGTGAATGTTTTCTTTATCATTCTTCATCATTTTCTTTGTTTATATATATATATAAATATATATATATATTTTCTATGTTTATATTTACATGTTTTAGATATTAAGTTTTTTCAAACTAATTAATATTACAACCCTTAATAATACCATTACATTCAGATATGTTATGACATAGAATAATATCACTCAAAAGTCGGTGATGAACCCTCTTGACCAAATAGACTGGACCACTTAATTAAAATCGGTCATTTACTAAAGAAAAAGACCTCAGACCAACCAAGACCATCGAAAGTGAAGTGACCAAGAAAACTCCGATGGCTAAAAAATGCAAGTACAAACAATTAAAACTTCGTATATTTATCAAATAAATAAAACCCAAATACCAAAAAAAATCTTGTCATAATAAGAAAACTTAATCTCATTATTTTGCGATAAACTTGAATTCTTCAAAAAAGTTTTTATAGTCTTAGTACTTTCTAGGATCGATAACTTGATTTCAAATTATTCATGGTCAAAGTTTTCAAGTAGTTACTTAAGTTAAGAAAGATATTTGATATAATAATAGGAGTGTCAATTTGGGTTAACGTGTCGGGTTTATATCGTGTCGAGGTAGGAGTATTCAACTAAATGGCTCAACCCTAACTCAACATATTTAATAATCGTGTCATGATCCTTCAATCTTAACCCAACTTGTTAATGAAGCAGGTTGACCTGACCCAACTCACTTAACACGCTCAATAAACAGGTCATGTTGGGTTGACAAGAATGTGACACAACCCATTTCAACCTGCTTAATATTAAATATAATATCCATCTAGAAATAAATATTTTTTACATTCCAAAAGTAATGCATACACTCCAAGTCTTCAACCCACATTCAAAATAATATGGTACAATTTCTAATTATACTAGGGTACGTAAAATTTGTAAATTTCCAATTTCCAATTATACTTGTAAGTTTTTTGTAATTACTCACTTTTCATTTTAAGTTTAAAATATAGGTTAGATATAAAAGGTATTTAAAAAATCTAAAATAAAATAAAATTTTGTTTGTTATACAAGTTAAACAAGTTGTGTTAAATGAGTCATTTTAGGTTGATACAAATAAATTGGCGTGTTAAACGTGTCTATTGCAGGTCATGTGGGTTGACCCTCTTATGACCCGTTTCTTATAGTGTTGTTTTCTGGTCAACCCGTTTATGACCTAAACCTACTAAGGCCCAACCCTAACCCGCAAAAACCCGTGTCAGGTTCATATCATGTTTACGGGTTGGGTTGAACATTGACACCCCTATATAATAATCCACATACGATTATAATTTCCATTTGAGAGCATCGCAGCAGGTAATTCCATTATCTATAGACTAATATAGGTAATTCCATTGTCATTAATTGAATCTGAGCTCTGATATCAACAACAATGAACTAAAAATGAATCTTATCACAATGTACGATTTTACAACTCCACTCATGGGGCAATTAATATTGGTTTAACTCCCACTCTCGATTAATTAACTTTGGGTCAAGTTTGCAAATCCTTTTTTTTAACAAACGAGATATTTAGATCTTTTCAAGTATCTGATTACTTTCTCGAGTATATGCAGTCCCCCGTCCTAACAAGCACACCTTACCTTGTCAATTTTGGTACCTCTCCTTTGCTCATCTGCTGAAGTCTTATATGTCACGCACAAACAGACACAACAACATTGCATGAATGGAACTTAAGCAATTGTGTTCTTTTTTTCCACAGACGACCGACCTATTTTATTTAGGAAGCAAGCCACTTTGATAGGACAATACTTTAATTTAATTCGTACCTAAATAATTATATGATTCTGAGATATGATCATTGCCCTCTTTGAAATTGTATAGGGACTACGAAATCTTGAGTTTGGAACGTGACATTGCGTGCAGTTTTGCATAATGTTACTACAATTTGTTTCTTCTTTTTGACTTTTATTTTGGCATATCTATTTGTCTCTCTTTATTATATATAATATCAGTAATATACTCATACAATACAATGCATGTGGAGAAGAAGAAAAAAAAAATCACAAATTGAACAAAAAAATAGTTATTAAAAAAGTTGAAGCCTACCGTGAAAGACCAAACTTTTGTTAATTAAAACTATATAAAATTACGGATGATGATTAAAGTAATCTAAAATATATATATATATATATATATAATGAAAATTCTTTCAAACGTTCCAAACCTTTAAGAAAGTTTTTTTGTTGGTCAGTTGAAAAGGTGTAAAATAAATGGACAATGATATTGTTCACATGGCAAAAGGAGGAAAAAAAATATATGGAATCCACTTGGCACTCCAATTGCATATATGTTTATTATATACTATGTGATTAGTACTATGGCCTATGCGACGCACGAATTAATAATAAAAACTCATATATAAGTTAAAAGTAAATAATTATAAAAATTACTTAAAATTTATATGGTTGGAGCAAATAATGTAAGAACAAGTTCTTATTAAAAAAATAAATTATTAGATTATTTATAAAAATTTTAATGATTGAATTTTAATCATATCAGTATTTTAAAATTTTAAAAACTTTGGTAATAAAATTTCACTAAGAGTAAACTATGTTAATGAAATCTATATCCATTTATAGTGTATTACATGACATGTTGTATGATATGTATACTTACGTTGAATCCCACACAATGCAAGCATGACATTTAAGACCCAATTTTTATTTTTAAAATTAAAATTTATGGTAGATTGTTAAAATAATATAAAATAAATAATGTAATTTCTATTAAATTTATAAAAACATTAGTATTAGAATTTTGATTGGGATAGTTTTTTTAAACTTCTTGAAACTTTAGTAGAGTTTTACAAGCAAACTAAATGAAAACAAAAACAAAAAATATATATAAATAAATAAATAAATTGGGAGGTGGTGGGGGGGGGGGAAGAAATTACATAAAAGTATCGTAGGTTTTTAATTTTATTAATTAAAGTCCAAAATTTAAGAAATTGTTTCAATTTGAATCTTATGTCAATTTCCATTTTTTTTGTCCTTATTCTAGTTCTAGGTACAAAAAAGAGAAAAGCGTGAAACCATTAATCAAAATATGCGTTTCACTTAGGGCTTGTTCTTAAATCAATTTGGCAACCGTTGAACAAAGAGGGTAGAGAGATAAATCTAAGTCTAGAGTGAAAAAATTTTGGCTAAAGTGAATAAATGATTTCCAACAAACTGAAGATGGTTACTTATATGGAAGACAAAGTTTTATCAACAGTTTCTCATTTTTTTTCCTGCTCCATTACTATATAGAATAACAAAAATGAATATAAGAGATGGACAGTGACTTCAAATTGAAACTATTTCATTTGTCTAGAACTTTAATCAACAAAATTAAAGTCTTGAGACTTAATTTGAAATACAATATAAACTTTAGAAACTTTTAGTTTTATGTAATTTCTCCCTTAAAATAAGGAAAAAAGGAGAACGTCTAAGACACAACTTTAATTATATGGTAATTATATGGTAAGTAATATGATGTGTCCACTTTTTTTTTTTTTTTCTTTTTTTTTTTTTTTTGAGAATACCAAGTATTAACACACACTCTCGGGGAGAGAGGAGAAAGTTTTTTAAAAAAACTTATAGTGGTGTATATCCAAAAATGCCTACTTTTAGATACACAGCACAGACTTTAAACCTCTTTAACTCACACTCATTTTATAATGTGTCCACTTAATGTATAAGAAACCACTTTTATGATATAATATAAGTGCATGATTTGAATGAAATTCCATTAAAATAAAAATCTTATTCCATTGTTCATCCAAAGTACAAAATAAATTTGGGCATTTCCCTATCCTAATTGCCTTGCGCATGTTTTCCTCACCCCAGAGAGGTGATGAGATAGTGATAGGTTTTGGCATTAGCTCACCTTGTCTCGAATGTGTATATATTTTGATTATTATTATATATAATTCAATCCTTATTTAAATATATTTTTTTATTTTTTTATCATATACTCTTATCATATCTCTCTCTCTCTCTCTCTCTCTCTCTCTCTCTCTCTCTCTCATTGGACTGTCCTGCTTTGTTGTCATCCTTAACACAAACGCATGTAATTTGTAGACACGTCTAGTCTAGACTATGATATCAAGATCAGAATTTAAATTTAAATTAATGAATCCTTAAATACTTTTCATACCTACGTATTTATAAAGACACTTTAAACCAGTTATCATTCTTTTCAATAAAAAGTCATAATTCATTTTCTGCTCCCAAGTGAGTTTGGTTTCCCCTGTGCCCAGCTCCCTTGAGAATTGCTTAAATTCAGACCTTTAGTGCTTGGGGCACGCACACACACATGTGTGTGTGTGTGAAAGAATGGACCATCATAGTTATCTAGATTTCTAGAATCAATGGGCACACAGATTATAATATTCCATTGCATGGGAATCAAGAATTTTAATGACTAAAGAAGAATGTAGGTCTAAAAAAGAGAGAGAGAGAATCTGCATTTGAAAACATAAACTACTCTATATACAGAGAAGCCCTCACCATCCAATTCCTTTCAAAAGAACCAAATCACAATTAAATACAACTTGTTTTGGAATACAGCACCAAAAAGGTGCAATATGAAATGTGTAGAAAGATGGGGAAGGAAGAGAAAAGGTAGAGAAGCCAAATAGCACTCAATTTCGAAGGGAACCAAATCAAACTAGAAGAATGAGAAGAAAATCTCAGTCAAAGTAGTCAGACTTATAATACGGAAACACAATCTAACATATCATATGATAAAGAGCTTCAAGATTGTTGATTTGCTTTCTAACATATATTCCTATATTATTTTTTTGTGTGATTTACTTTCTATTAGATATATTCATTATTCACCCCCTAGGATTGTCCAAAAAAACAAGCAAAAAAGAAAAAGGAAAGAGAAAAAAAAAGGTAATAAGTCAAATAAAGAAAAACTGGAGAGAGCCCATGAAGTTCTCATGTTTCATATTATTCTCTTACTCTACAATCTGATACATTATTAATTATAAAAATGTAATTCAAACATTTTTTATTATGTCGGTGAAATGTAAACAAACATTTTTTATTATGTCAGTGAAATGTAACAGATCACATATAATGTTTATTTTGTCACGTTAATTTGTAAGATTTTTATAGTAAAGTTGATAGTAGTTTTAGCATTTTTCTTTTCTCGTTCTCTATCTCTCTCTCTCTCTCTCTAACTTTTTCATTTCTTTCTTTTCATAACAGCCCATTTAACAATGAAACAGCAGATTCCCAATCATCTCCTCCACTCTATAGGAAACACCCATAATTGCACCCAACAATGCTTTTAACTATAGAAACCTGAGCTCCTGGAGCTACCCAGTACTTTTTACAATCCTCCTTCTTTAATTTTTCTTTATCTTCTAATTATATATACCCATCAATCTCCATCATCTTTTTCTCCCCTACCCACCATATATCATCTTTTTCTTTCTTTCTTTCCATGATGGATCCCTCATGCATACCTTCTTCTGTCAATGGCTTCTACAACTTTCTCAACCAAGGACTCGATGATCTTGATCGATCCTTGCTCTCTCATGACTTCATGTCAACCCAGTTCCTTCAAACTGTGCTCTCTTCACTAAGATCCTTTCATTCCCAGTTAACCATTTTGGTTCAAAAGCTTCACTTGCCAATAGGCGAAAAATGGCTAGATGAGTACATGGATGAAAGTTCAAGGCTTTGGGAAGCCTGTCAAGTACTTAAATCCGGAGCTTCCGGAATGGAAAATTACTATTCAACTAGTGCCAATATAGCTTCCTCCTTTGATGGTTACCACCATTTAAACCCTCAACTTTCACGTCAGGTTTGTGTTTTAAAAGTTGACACATCAATTTGTAACATTATCTCAACTGCTTAAGTGATGTGCACATGTATTTCTCAAATATATTCAAATTTGTTTTCAAACTTTTAAAAAGTTGGCGCATCAGTTTATAAGGACTTACTCGATGTGCACATGTATTTCTCCAATATATTCAACAAAAAAATTCAATTTAATTTTGTTATGATTTAAGTTTATGCATATATAGGTAGTTGGGACTATATATATTATGATTTATAATAATTGTGTACAATTTATGCATAGGTAATTCGAGCTATAAGTGGTTGCCAAAGGGAAATTATAGCGTTGGAAGAGGATAACAAGAGCTTGATGGAAACAAGAATTCAACCACTATCATTATGTTCCAATGAGAACGTCTCAACAGTATCAAAGTTCAACGGGTTCAATGGTTTTCGAGGTGTTCTTTATGCAATGAGAAATGTTAGTTCATTGCTTTTGATGATCTTGCTTTGTGGACTAGTATATTGTTGGCCTGCATCGATGTTTTGCCAAGGAGGGTACGAGGGAAATGCTATATTTGGTTCAGCTTTCATGGGCTCAATTCAAAGATTGCAACAAAGAGTGGCAAATGAGATAGGTCAAATTGAAGGGCAGCCAGGAATTTTGCTATACGAGTTCCGGGAAGCGAAAAGCACCATGGAAGAGTTGAAGCTTGAAATGGAGAGGTTTTTGGAGTATGAAGCTGAGGTTGACATTCAAGAAAGGGCTGATAGGTTGAAGAATTGCTTTGGGTTGTTGAGATGTGGGGTTGAAACTATAATTGGACAGCTTGATGATTTTTTTGATGAAATAGTTGAGTGGAGGAAGAAGCTTTTGGACATGTGCACTCATAGGTAGAGAGAGAGTTTGGAAACATGTGCAGCCCTAAATTGAGAGGAAAAATTTTAAAAGAATAAAAAAAAAAAAAAAAAAAAATTCATAACCAGTGCACAAATCTCCCACTCTTCTAAATTGGCATTAATCTCAACCATCTCTCTCTTTCTCCAATTTTTTTTTTTTTTTTCTATCTCGAAGTCAAAAAGGTCCTATTCAGTGCACAAAAGTCCAGCTTTTTAACCAAATTGAAACTAATCTCAGTGCCTTACCCATCTCTCTCTCTCCCCCTCGCTCTGTCTTCTTTTTTTCTTTTTCTTTTTTTTCCCTTTTATATCTTCAAGTCACTTTGTTTTGAAGCTACAATAGTGTTGAAGCATTGAGCTAGCTTTGTCAGAGCAAACCCAGAAAGGAAAATTCTGAAGGAAAGAGAATGTGATACTTTGCTTTGAACAAAAGCAACATTACTATCCAAAGGAACAAGAAGAATATTAAGACAACCAATAGCTAGCTTGAATGCATGGAAAGCACAATTTTCATATCCAAAGTCAGATTCTTCTCCTGTTAGAATGAGAAGATAACATAAATGGAGTAGAGAAAATGATGCTTCTTGTTTGCCCCACTGGACCAGATGTCACAGATAATTAAGTATTTAACATGTATGAGGTTTGCAAGAATTTTCTATGAAACAGTTTGAGAGTTACTGAAAGCACTTTAATTTTATACTATCTCCTTGTAGCTCTCTCTCTCTCTCTCTCTCTGCCATAAAATAGGTACTGTTTCACTACTTTATGGCATTAGTTTATTCCGATTTTATATTTGAGCAAAGCGCTGAATTGACTTATGTGGAAATTTTTGCCATAGTTTTTCATGTTATGCAAAGCAATCAAGATGGATAGTTCTGATGGTTTTTTATGAGCTGAATTGAGGTTGTTTAGCTTGTTTGTGATTTGTGAATGTTTCTGTTAGTTTCTTCTTCTTTTTTTCCTTATTTAGTTTGTGTTGGTAGATAGCGCTCTAATATTTCTTTACTATATTACAAAGTCACAATTTCATAATTTGGAACATTCAGTCAAGCAGGAGAGACATTAATCATGCAATTAATAACTTTCTGCTGCAATTCCTTAAGAAAAATCCTAAAGCCCCAAACTATTTTATAAACTTTTTTACAAACTGCTTGAAGCTTTAGCATCCAAATAAATAAATAAAATCAATAAGCTTGGGTACATATTTCTTCAAAAATTATTTCTTAAAAGGAAAATGTGAGGAGTGAATTTGAAATATCTTTTTTTTTTTTTGACTTATTTGCTTATGTACGTCCTTCTTTTTGTAAATACAACTTTACTTTTGTCCAACCTAAATTTTAAATAAAATAAACTACTCCTAAAAATAAGTTCTACCAAATCAAACTTTATAGAAAATGCAGCAATACCATACAAGGCAGAACATAAGACCAAGTGTTGAGGAGAAAGTATTCCATGGATTTGATATATGCATCTTCTCTTTCAAAATGTGTAGGTCAAGTGATTTTTATTTGTAAGATAGAGGAAACTTATATCAACTACTACGTAGAATAATTATTGAACTCCCAAGATTGTCAACTGCCTTGAAGCAACAATGACTACATAAAACAATTATTGAGTTCCCTTAATTGTCAATTGCCTTGAAGCAACAATGACTACATAAAAATAATTATTGAGCTCCCAAGGATTGTCAGTTGCCTTGAAGCAACAATGAGTACTTCCCTAGTCAAGTTTAAGAAATATTTGTACCATAAAAGGAGATTATGCTACCTGCCCACAAGACAATCTAAAAAATCATTTGCAGACAATGACGTTTCTTAATTAAGAAGAAAAGTTCGATCTTAATTTATTTGTGGGACAGCTTCTTACCTTCTTTTCAACTTTTCCAACTATAAGCTACTTGATTCATCATCTTCTCAAACAAAACAAAACAAAACGAAACAAAACATTAAAGAAAAAAAAAAGTTGCTCAATTCACCTTTGATCAAGTTTAGATGTAGAAATATCATAGCTCAAAATTTGATCCAATGTTTTTGTAAATTTCAAGAACAATATTCATCAACCCTCTAATAGATCTTGAGGCAAGATTGAATGTCTCATATCATGCTAGTGTGTTAATAGAACTACTCAGTGCTATTTGAACCTTATATTAGCTGCATGCACAAAGACAGATTCTCTTTCTACTCATAATGTGAAGTGTGGAAAGCTAGCACAGCAGTGCAAGTAGCACTACTATTAAAAGTCCTTATCAACATGAGCCAAACAGTTAAAAATTCAGTGGCACTTGAGTGGGAAAAGGAAATGAAGCAAAGAATTAAGATTCCTATAATACTTTTTTTTTCTTCCTCCTGATTTCCCATCTCCAGCCAGGAAAGATTGTACCCTTGTAATGGTGCATCCTTTTCTCTTGGCATATCTTTTACGGCTAAAATCAGTGGCACTTGAGTAGGAAAAAGAAAAATGAAGCAAGAATTAAGATTCGTAATACTTTTTTGTTCCCAATTTTCCTTCTCTAGTCAAGAAAGATTTTGCCCTTGTAATAGTGCAACATTCTTATCTAACATATCTTTTGCATTTTCATAGAGATTCTTCAGAGTTGTGATAGTAAATTACTAATCATTCCAGTGTGAAACAATGATGGAAAAGTGGGCTGATAGGACAAGTGGACATCAACAGAGGCAGAGAGAGAGAGAGAGAGAAAGAGATTGAGAGAGAGATTCCTAGGTTTGCTTTACTAAAAATTCAAAAAGCAGTTTTTTTCTATCTCAATGGAGCTTTTGTCTGATTCTTGTTTGGTTTGAAATGAAAGCAATGGTGTTAGGACTTCGGAGTCGCTGTAGTTGATGATGATGGAATGTCCCTCATGACTCATGAGTCTCTTAAGGCCAAGCACTGACATGTTTCCTGTTCATTTTGATTCATAAGTTTTTATCATCTTTTTTTTTTTCCTTCCACTCTGTCCTTTGTAATAATGTCTTCGTCCTTTCCCCGTAATGAAATTATGGTAGTAATGAATCTACTGTCGGAATTGCACAATTTTACCTTTTTAGTACATGCATTTTTCACCCAATTCATCAAGTGTGATTTTGTATGGTTAATTTATTTGTTTCTCTAACAAGTAACAATCTTACTTTATGTGGCCTATACAATATTTGACCGCAATAGCAACTCTTAACTACAATTATCACCCTCACAAACAAAGAAAAAATGTTTTTTTTGAGGCAAATTACAATAAACCCACGTAATTAGGCCTGTTTTTACCTTACTTACTCGTGATTTAAAATTTGACATTTTATCTATCTGAAATTAACTCTGTTTGTCTCCCATAACCCACTTTTATTAAAAACTAGCTTGTAATCTCATGCATATGCATGGATACACTTAAAGATATACATAAGATACATAATATAATTCATATATATATAATTTAAATACTATTGATAGTCATTTTTATATTTTGTTAACTTTTTAAAAAAAAATTTAAAGATATTATTAGGTATAAAATGTAAATTGTCCATTTTTTTTAATTATTGTGTAGCACTTTTCTTTTTCTTTTTTCGATTCATTTATTTTAGACTTTTTCGTTTTTGTACTTAATAACTTATTTGAATGAATATTTATGATGCGGTCCCACATTTGATTATAAAATTAAGAAATAAAACTCTTTAAGAATAAATAATCTAAGACACATGGCGCAAAATTGGAACTCTAATTTGAAATTCTAATTTGAGTTTCTCTCAGCTTCACCTATTATTATATATATATATAGATATGGGTAAATATGTAATTTTTATTTCCTTTTATATCTCTCTCTGCAAAACAAAACAAAAAAAAAAAAAAAAATCAAAAAACAAGAGAAAATAAAATCTAAAAGTTAGGGTTTTGTAAAAAAGAACCAACATAATCTATATCCGATTTCCATCTCCTCACTGCATAACCCATTTAAGTTTTTATATCCAAACCTTTCAATCAACTTCGTAAACTTCATTTTCTTCTCATCATTAGCACGTTAAAAAATTGTTTTCCATGACCAAACCTACCATTCAAGTTATTACAACTTTTAAAACGAAGGACCAACCTTCAATTTTAGAGGCAAGTTCCTCACAATTCCCACAAAAACAAAAACCCATAAATCAAATTAAAAGTCAATTCAAAATCACAATCCACAAAGGCAACTGTAAAGGTAGCATGCAATGCACACAAACACAACAAGTCTGATACACACAAAAAATTCATTTTACAATTTCAAGGAGCCACCAAGGGACCCATGGCTACAAACACAAAAAACCCAAAAGGCAAAAATTGAAATCCAGATTAAGGAGTGAGAATTCTCCATTATAACCAAAAAAAAAATAGAGCTTTGCTTGATCGAACCCTAACTTTTGGTTGAACGGCAAGATGGCAGTGGCAGTGGACAACAAATGAGCTAGGATTCATGGTGGATCAACAGAGATCGGAGATTGGCAGCCGATCTCTCTCTCTCTCTCTCTCTGGGGTGGGGTTTAGGGAAAATCTCATCTCTCCCTCTCTCAGTTGTGTGGTACCTTATGGGTTTGGAAATGAAATTAATGAAATTGATTGGTTCTCTCTCTCTCTGAGGGGTGGGGTTTAGGGAAAAATCTCATCTCTCCCTCTTTCAGCTGTGTGATACCTTATGGATTAGGGGTATGGATTATGAAATGAAATTAATGAAATTGATTGGTTCTCTCTCTCTCTCTGAGGGGTGGGGTTTAGGGAAAATCTCATCTCTCCCTCTCTTAGCTGTGTGATACCTTATGGATTAGGAAATGAAATTAAAACCAAGGTTGGGTTTTTGCATAAACTTTTTTATAACAATAGCATTTTTTATCTTTATTTCTCTTGTTTTTGTATGTTTCTTTTTGTTTTGGGAGGAGAGAGACATAAAAGAAGAGAAAAATCACATATTTACGCATATTTTTAACAAATGTGAGTTATGAACCTAACGACAGGTGGGTTTACTTTAATTTGCCCCTTTTTTTCTACCTTGGTTTGTAAGCATGTAGCCATGTTAGAGTGATGATTATTTAAATTATCCGGAATTAATTAACTTTTTATATATTTGAAGATTCCTAAAACTATTACTATAACTATACAATCTCTAAATTATTTACTAAAAAAAGCCTTGAAGATAATTGAATTAGTATCAACTATGATCAAAATATAATTTATATTATTTTCCAGATCTCGACATAAATAATTTAGTTAGCTTTTAACTTTCAGGTTTCTAATTAGTACCAAGTAAATTATGGCAGGTTTATAAACATTAACGTACATGTTTCAAAGTATTCAAAGTTCAACTTTGCTCAAGGATGAAATAATACCTCAGTAATAATGTCATCTTTTGTGATTCAAACCCACCTCTCCCTCCCTCACTGAAGAAAAATAAATGAATAAATAAATAATCAGCCTTGCACTACCGAAAGCATTTTTGAGGTAATAATAAGTTTTAAATCCTCATTTTTTTTTTTCTACAGCTCTAACATTACGGAGTTCAAAGAAACTATACAAAAGTAAAGACCAATCCAGATTTTCCATGTTTACTTCAGAAGTTCACCAATTCACTGAACAAGTCAGATAGAGAATGAAAGGAAAATGAGCATGGTGTATATCTTTCACATTATTTAGTAGAAACAATATGACAATGTTAACTGGATCAAGGATTATTGATCCAACATTGCACTTGCTGTATCTAACCTTATCGAAAAGAATTCATAACTTCAATTCATACAGATCAAATTCAAACTATTCTGCACACTCTCTATACATTAAGGTTGAACTCAGGTTTGGTTGATCCAGATTTGATCTTCTGTTTTTGACAGCTGACAAAATGTCCCAAACACCACCATACTCATTGTTTTGCAGCCACCATTTTTTTCAACACAGCAGGAAGAACTAATTATCAAAACAATCCTCCCTTTATCAGGGAAAAATCCTTGTGTACCTTAGGTAGTAAAAGGTTGGCGACTGCATCAACCATAGCCAAAATAATCGCAGAGACGCCAACCAAGAACACAAGGACAAACAGAGGACATAAATTTCGAAGGTAGCATGAGCAGCAGAGGTCTGTCAGGTATAAGAGGAGGATGACGGTAATCCTTCCAGTTACCTTTCAAATGTCGGATGGTAACCAGCAACCCTTTATATGCAGCAACTCTTGAACCCATTCAAACGTCAAATCCTGGCATTGCAAACTGTGTAGCAAAACTTTCAACTCGGGTCCGGAGGTCAACAATGTCCTTGTTACCTTGGAAAACCTTCAAAAAACCCTTCTTCCCATGCTCTCTCTGCACTGTACTAGCAATCTGTGCAGCTCTGAGGAGGAATTCAGCCATTGTCTCAAAATCAGACTCTAGACATCCTCTAGATGTCATAGCAGGGGTACCTGGCAGTATTAAGAGCATCAGTTATTATAACAGCACATTGTCCCTTGAAGTAGACATGTCAAGCTTAGAAAACTTGCAAATTGAAATGTAATGAAATTTTCACATACCAATTCTTACTCCTCCAGGAGTGATGGCTCCATTGTCACCGAAAATAGCAATTTTATTGAGAGTTATGTGACACATCTCACATACTTTCTCATAATTCTTACCTGTAAAAACATAAATAGAATAGGATTATAGAAGCTCAAACATAGAGAAATCAGATATGGAAAAAATAGTCTGAACTGGGATCAAAATATAATTTGCATGTCCCAGGTAGGGAACAACAACAGCCAGAAAAGAAGAGAATATGCTCCAAATTTTATTGGTCAATTATTTGATCCCTGATGAAAAACATAATTTGTATAATACTATAATAGCAAGCAAAAATCACCTGTAAATGTATCCATTAAGGAAAGAGGATGAGAAAGCATTTTGCTTCAAAATTCAAATGGTTATGAGTAATTACAAAAAAAGTGTCAATGATGTCATTTTCTCAAATCCTTAAATGATCTTAATTAAACAACAAAGACCAGTTTCAGACTACAAAGCAATACCGACTCATTGATGAGCTTATCTACCCTTGACTGAGATATTATTGTTCATGTATGCTTTGAGATTTGAAAGTTCTCTCAGATTTTAGCATTTTCTTGGCATGCAATGTCATAACAATTAATTTCCATAAACACCCATTGGTCAATTTATTTTTCAGTTTCAGATTGGATTATTGGGCTGCTTTGAGCACTTGTTGAATTGTATTCAGTAGAGGTTCTTAATGAAAATAAGCTCACTAGAACATTCACCAACAAAGATTGGAAGGAAAAATTTATGGCATAAATGAAGCATATGCCCTGCAGTTATATTTATTAAGAATGCCCGAAATTGTTATCTAATTTGTAAAAGGATATTGTTATTATGATCTTCACAGATGATGCCACATGAAATGCCTTTTGAGAGGAGGAGGGGGGGGGGAGGAGAATGAGTAGGCCTTTTTTTTAACTTTGATATTAATTCTTGACAATTGCCACAAATGTTTTAAGACATTTTGTAACATGTTGTCTAAACTATGTATAGGATCCAAGAGTAATGTTATTTGGACAGTATTTGCACCCTTTTGATGTCATTTTATGAGTAATGTTATTTTTCAAATACGTAAAAATAATGGCTAGTTACTTCTTTTTTTCCCTGGATGATAAGGTTATTAATGTGGTGTTATAACCAAACACAACTTCAATTAGGGAACAACTTTTCAACTTTATGGTTTACTTTTTTCAGCATTATACAAACATCACTTCTCAGCAATAACACCTTCTCCAAAAAAAAATGCAATAAAGAGAGAGGGGGGGTGGGGGGGGGCGCTAAGACACCATCTCTATTCTTTTTCCTCACCACACTATCAAGCCACATCATTCCAATTCAAGTGAATTTAGTTCATAATATATGGCCTCTACCACCTCAACCTATCATCAATCATTCAAGCCTCTGAAAAAAGGAAAACTCCAATGCATACCCACCCCAACAACAATCCAGTCAAGTTTTCTATTGAAGCATCCTTTGAAGGCTAGCTAGAATGCACCCTAGAAAATGAAGCTTCAAGAGAGAACCTCCAATTAAAAAATTCCTATCAAAACAGACCATGACCCCAATTTAACATTGTCAAAAACAAGTATACAACCAAAAACCCTAGTCGCCCAGTATCTCCAACAAAAAAATATTTCCTCCGAAGGCTGTCTTTCATGGCCAGACCTCCACAAGCACTTTCAAACGTCTGTTTTGAAAAAATAGTGCAGTTAACCCACCCATACCTTGGTAAGCAAACCAACTTTCAAATTTATATTTCACTCTCAAAATACCCCAAACAAAGTCCTTCCAATCATTTGAAGGCTTTGGGCAGACATTAAACTAAGTGAAACAAAATTTTTGCTAGCATTTTTGGTAGATAATTTATATGCAAAAATGAAATGAACCAGTTTGCATCATAATGCATAGTAACAATATACCTGTTAATCCAAGAGGCCTTAGATCCCACAGTATCAAATGGTTGTCTGTGCCTCCAGTAACCAACCTGCATTTTCTTCTCAATAAAGCAGACGCTAGAGCCTGAGTATTTTTCTTCACCTGCTGCATGTATGCCTTGTACTCGGGTGTAGCCACCTGTTTTAATGCTATGGCAAGAGCAGCAATGTGGTTATTGTGTGGTCCACCTTGCAATGATGGAAACACTGCAAAGTTTATCTTTTCCTCAAAGTCATATTGGTCACTTTCATCTCCTTGACTTAAAAGCATTCCTCTCTTCCTTGGCTTCAAACCCTTCCTATAAAAAATTATACCTCCCCTAGGACCTCGAAGACTTTTATGAGTTGTTGAGGTGACAATGTCACAGTAGTCAAAAGGGTTAACACACTCCTGTAAAAAAGTCCAGACACATTAAACAGGAGGATTTTTTGGTCAGATCAAACTTTTGTGTGTGTGTGTGTGTTTGTGTTTCCATACACAAACAAGGTAAGCGTGCATTGGGGTTGGGCGTTTTGCCCAATCTGCGCGTTCAGCGTTTTTTTAGTGGGTCCCATGGGTACTGTTCACGTACCACCAAACTCAGCAAAACACAAATTTCTAGGTAAATTTGGATCCCACAGCATTATTCACACCTTTAAAAATTATTTTACTACAGTGTTTTCAGCAATAAGTTTTCAGTTTTCAACAAATAAGCGGTATCCAAACACACTCTAAATTCCAAAGTTTGCAAAGTAGTAGAGCCTTCAAACAAAATAATATAGAGGGATTAAATTTAATGGCACGACAAAATTTAATTTATTCAAGAATAACAAGTGCTATCAGACTATTAAGAATGTCCTCCACTCCCGTGCCAAGTTAAAAAAGTATCATCCCCAAAAAAACCCCAAATATAACATTCCTTTTTGGGCACTTGAGATACAAGATTTCTCCCATGTGCCACTCCACCCATTCAAACCCTAGCTATCCACTATAGGCACCAAGAAGATGTTTTAACAACAAACAAGATTTCAAATCCTTTACAAGGGACAACACATAAAACTATCAGCATGTAGCCCATTCGTAATGAAACACAAAACTTGTAGATCTTAAATACATGGTCTGGTATCACTATTTTACTACACTACTCTCTTTGACTACATATTTTGCTGGAGAGAAAGAAAGAGCAAACTAGTTGTTGACCTCGTCCAGTCTACAACATTGCAGAAGGTATTTCAAATTCTAGATTTTGAACCTAGTCAAAACAAATGTATTAAGAAGAAATGACATTGGAAGGGTGAATCATTTTGCATGCCGAAATAACCTGCCTTTTATCTAGGTTAGGATTACCTTCCTCCATCAAGAATTGTGGACTTCCTAGTGATGCAGCAATAGGCAGGTACCCAGCTTCTACAAACACTTTGTCCTTTTTCTTTTTTTTTATGGTCAATTTGTGAATTGCTGCCTAAAAAGTAGAATTGTCTACCTCGTAAAATATTTCTAGATGATTGCATTTTAAATAGTTATCACGTGGAAATATATGTAACCACTGTATGAATTACGCACCATTAAGAAACCCTTAGAAAACAAACCCCAGCTTACAAATCAAGTATAAAGCCAACACCAACTTAAAACAACCACATTATTACACCTTTCAAACTCTGTTGAACTAATAACCAAACAAAACATTCTTCCTTGGTTCCCTCACATACAGGATTACTTCTTGCCCACCCTACCCAGTCATGGCCAGAGAATCACAAATGACTCATCAAAATAAAACTTTTTCAAGTCCAATGAAAGTACACATTTAAAAAAATGGTCCAGCCAACTGAACTAAAAGAGTGCTTTACAATTTTCAACTTCTTGCTTAATAAATAAAAAGCCCAAAATACAGCGTTCATCTCTAAACATTAGCTCATGAGCAATTTTAGTCCCTGAAGTTCAAAGTAATCGCTTATGATTCCTAACAAAATTAATGTATCGCTTTAACTCCTAACAGACATAAAGTGATCTCTTTTAGTCCCTAATGTGTCCAATGGAGTGTTGATATGTCAATTTTTAGTCATATCATCTATGGGACTAAAGGTGACAACTTTAAACTTCAAGGACTAAAACAGCTTTAGGGAACAACATTATATTTAAGCCATAAAACCAATTAGAAACAAGCAGATAATACCACTACATAGCAAATGAAGCATTAGTCTACAATTCATATACACTTAAAAAAAAAACAAACAAACTTCAATACCATAACACAATTCTCAATCTTAAACAAACAATCAAGTACTGCAAGATCAAATTCACACCTTAGCCGCAACGAGCCCGCTAATTTGCGCCATATCACACATCAAAACAGCACCACACCTATCCGCAACCTGCCTAAACCTTGCATAATCCCACTCCCTCGGGTACGAACTCCCTCCACAAATCAATATCTTAGGCCTAAAATCCAATGCCCTCTCCTCCAACTTATCGAAATCAATATACCCAGTTTGCGGATTCACCTTATACGGCAAACTCTCGAAGAAAATCGACGCCCCCGAAACCTTCCTCCCATTCGGGGTATAGTACCCGTGACTCGTGTTCCCACCTGACGGCGTATCCAACCCCATAATCCGATCACCGGGCAACAAAAGCCCCGTGTAAACCGCGAAATTCGCCGAGGTACACGAATACGGCTGCACGTTGACTCCCCAATTCTCCGGTTCGAGGCCGAACGCCGCCAATGCGCGGTCGCAGCATAGAGTCTCGATGTCGTCGATGTACTGATTTCCGCCGTAGTATCGCGCTCCGGGCATTCCCTCGGAGTACTTGTTCGTCAAATGGCTTCCGAGAGCTTCCATCACCGCCCGGCACACGAAATTCTCGGAGGCGATCAATTCGATCCCTTTGAATTGCCGCTCCTTCTCCTTCTCCATAATCTCGAATATCTCCGGGTCCGCCGCGTGGAGAGGCGCGTCACCCCAAGCGCGCACGGAGTTCCTTCGCGACTCGATCGTTTCGGGGTCGGGACGGCGGCGTTTGACGCAGTGGCCGAGGAGGCGGATTTCGTCGTTTTGGTGGTGGTAGGGGGGCGAAACGGCGCCGTTGGATTCGAGGAGTTGGAGAGGGATGGTGGGAGGAGCGAGAGGAGTGGGTTCGCGGAGAGAGGAGTCGAGTTGGAGAGAGATGGAGTCGTCGGCGATTTGGGTACGGTGGTGGTGGTTGTTGTTGTTGTGGCGGGGCGAGGGTTGTGGTGATGGTGATGAGAACCCTAGAGAGAGAGTGGATTGCGGGTGGGTCAAGTCCATTTTGAGAAAAAAAGACCCGAATATTCTGTGAGAGGGTTTTTAAGAGAGAGAGAGAGAGTATGGGAAGTAACGAGTGAATGGAATAGAAAGCGTGGTGGGTTGATGACGGCGACGGGTACAGATTTTTCTAATCCAGAGGGAATGTACCTGGACACTGTTGTTGTTGTTGTTGTTGATGATGAGCTGGGTTTCTACTTTCTTTATTTGTTTGACTTGGGGTTGGGTTTTTTATTAGTGGGAGAGGGGAGTGTGTGGGTTTACAGTTTTGGGCTTCTTTTTAGGCCGTGCACACCATATTTAGATTTCGTTTGGGAATAGTTTATTTAGCTAAAATTGTAGAAAAATAAAAAGTTAGCTTAATAGTACAATAGAACTCATAAAAAGTACTAAAAAGTGCAATGAAATCTATGAATAGTACCAAAAAGAAGCTAAAAACTAAATAAGATGAAGGAAACAAACTCATCCTTAGTCTTCCTTAACTTACGAGTAAATAACTAAAGGATAAAGTTTAGCTACAAAATTGGTTGTACTATAAGGTTACAACTTTACTTATTAAAATAAACATTACTGTATATTTTGAAAATCTAATCGTTGAATTGCATGTTCTTTACCCTCTCTTTAATATACATGTAAACTTTTGTGTCAATCGGATATTATTTACTATATAATCTATAATCTTATATTTTATGCATAATTTTAAACTACAAAAATTTGCAATTTAAACAATTTATTGATGACATAGCTATTAATATTTAATTTTCTAGAAATTTTGCAAGCATGAGGGATAGAAGAAGAAGAAGTAATCCAATGATGGATTTGTTAAAATTCATATCTAATAAAAAGATATTAAGTAAGGTTGTAGTCTTATGCTACAATCAATTTTGTAGTTAAACTTTGTCCATAACTAAATATTTGAATTCCAAGATACTACTCATTAATATGGGAGAGAATCAAGGAGTGGCGATAAAATATTTGATAAATTACATTGAGACTCTTTTTTTTGTTTTGGGAGTGCACATCACGGTGGAGTTAATGGAGGATATTGTGTATTTGTGGTGTAATAAAGTAGGGTAAGCTAGGTTTTAATTGTTGGATAGTGGACCGCCTATTTCAAATACACATTGCCTCTTTCTTTTTCTTTGGTACATTCATCTTTATTAAAGGAAAAGCCATAAATCCTATTAATTTTTGGGAAAGATTTATTAAATTCATTTATTCACTCTTAATTCTTATGATATTACCAAATGAACATTAAACTTTCTTTATTTAAAACATTTAGTTTTGGATATGATGAAATTGTGAACCTATTTTTGGTTTTATTAGAGGATTATTATTTACTATTATCTCAATGGTTTAAGAATAATTACTTTATAATGTTAATATTTAGTTACAATTTTTTTTTTAACATTCTTAATAATATGTGAAAAATTACATAAAATTATTTATATTTTTTTTAACTAAACATAATTAGTTTTAAACTTATTATGTAATTATTTTAATAATTTAAAAATTATCAATTAAATATTAATGACATCACCGGTTCAACCATTGATCCGACCATAAAACTGAGAACCACTCTCTTTTTTTGGTTTTTTGACCGGTTCGATTTTTAAAACCATGCTACTAAGTCCTATAATGCGTGTGTCCTAGAGTCTAGGACTGTCTAAACACCCATCCAAACTGATCCACCCGCTCAACTTGAACCTACTCATTGGGATTCAATTGGTTTTTGATGACGGTTGGCATTTGGCTATCATTGGTGGATCCAATGTTTCAAAACCTACCTCTTACACCTCATGTTTTGGTTTCCCTACTTTATAAATCCAACTCGACTCATTCTAACCAACCACCCCTTACTTTCACTTATGGCAATATCGCCACCTGAAAATGACGAAGATCTTCAGATCTTTGTCTAAATATGGCAAAGATCTCGAGATCTTTGTCTCTCCCTGTCACTACCAGTTCCAAATTTTGTCGCTATTGTTGGATTTGCAACTATTGTCGTCTTCAACCTATTATGACATAATTTGTCTACCACTAGTGGACACTTGAACTATCAAACCTGTTGTTTATGTTCAGTTGACAACGAGTTCTACCGTCTCTCCTACTCGATGTGGTCTGATCAAGTATTGCATTGACTCTACACTCAACTCGACTTGAACTGTGGATACATTACATTCAAGATCTTGGGTTAAGTCTACAGCAACAACACCACCGCCCACGTTGGGCGGAGTGGTACTTTCCCGAGCCTTAAAGGCTTATGGGGTTTGAGGACCCAAGTTCAAGTGGTCCTGAGTGAGGAGGAGTAGGGGTAGTATATTAGGTTCTTTAGATTTGAACCATGGACATGTTTGTTTAAAAAAAAAAAATAGCACAATTATATTGGAAGAAAAATACTTTTGTGGCCCAATGCCAAAATCATTATCATAGTTTTCCGTGTTTGTTTTGTTAGTCAAAAGGGAAGCTTTTTATGCCATTAGATTATAGTTTAATACAACCAAGGATGACCATTTTAATCGCATACCACGAAAATAGTTATAATACAAAAAGGTGGGGGACACTTGTGGTAGACTTGGTTGGGTCTAGGAAGTTCAGCACCTTCTTTTCAGCTAGCATGTTAGCACAACCAATAGCTCCCTTGTAGATGTGATGAATCTCTACAAATCATTCCTTAAAGGAGGTTGCTGCAATGTATCAAAGACAAGAATAGAAAGGACTCGTTAGAAACTTTAAATCAAATAAAAATTTACTTCAAATATAGAATCTTTAAGACCCAAATTCAAAGTTAGTTGAAGCCCTCTCTAACTGGCAAACAATTCAACCATTAGACTGGTAGATTGCTATGAGTGTATGACAGCATATAGCAAAGCCTAAAATCCAACGATTTAATTGAAGGAGAAGCATGTGGAAACGCTTCTTAGCGTATTGATTGTGGGCAAAGAACTGGAAACTTTTTGTAGAAATACAGAGGCTTGAGGAGGGCCATCCCTCCCCAAATTTTCCATATAATTCAATTTTTACCTATATATCTAGTTAAAAATTTGCATAAGAATATATCTAGTTAAAAATTTGCATAAGAATATATCTAGTTAAAAAAACTCTTAAGGGCTATATTACTATTATACGAGAGTGTAGTACAAATCCTGTATTACAATGAACATAACATCAGTGTATATAAAAGTCTATATCCTAGACTTTTAATATAAGTAAAAGACTTGTCTTGCACACAAAGGAAGATGAGTTTGGACATATACTAATGGGCTAATATATCTCTAACCTATCTCTAAATAGTCTCCTGTCCTCATTTCTGAAATTTTAACTCCGCCTTGAACATACTAAAAAGATTAGTAGTTGCTTGCAAATATAAACTGATAAATATGAAGGGTGTTTTCGCATTGTACACATTGAAACTTCAGATAAATGAGGAATAGGTGTTTTCAACTTTTCATTTAAAAAAAGAGAAAAACGAATGGAGTGAATATGAAAATTCCAAGTTTAGGAGGGTGAAAGAATATCCGTTTTGTTAAGGGAAAACTCATGAGGAGTAAACTAGAATTCGAGGTCCAACAAAAGATTATGCAAGGGTACAATAAGAAGCCAAAAATCGACCAAACTGAAATCTTGGTTCCAAAAATCGACCAAACTAGAAAAAGAAGATCACCAACTTTGTAATTTTTTTATTTTATTTTATTTTATTTTTAATGAAACCAACTTTGTAATATACTAGTGCCTAGGTATTGACAAAAAATATTCACGGAGGAAACAGCATGATTTAAGAGTATATATCTTATAATATGGGGTGACTGCCAAAGAAGTTAATCAAGTTTCATCGATATTGCTTGATTTTGATTCATGAAAGGAACCACCAAATTTATCTTATTCATTTTATTTGAACAATAAGGTCAAATTATAATGAACATTTTTTTTTTTTTTCGATACATTACAAGATTGATACTGAAGATCATTTATTATATATAAGTAATGTTGGCAACTTGAACAATTTGTTTGAGTGCTTGAAATAAGCATATCACAAAAATGACAAATTTGGATCATTGTAAGACTAAGTTCATACTGATCCCACAATTTGGATGTCAAGTCCTATGTTGATCCTAACTAAAGATTTGTTGTAATTTAGATTATTCAATAATAATTATACAATTGTAGGATTCTATTGTTCGGACCAAAACAACAATGGTTTTGGCTTTTGAGGTTATTTGCTTAACTTTGGTTAGTCCTGGTGATATATGGCATGTTTTATAATTTGTGAAACAATTGAGAGTGTTTTTGGAGGGGGGTGTCAAGTGTTACAATTGGGCTAATCTGAGGGAAGCTTGCAATGTTTTTCAGAGCAAAAACTTTAAAAGAACAAGAAAAATACTAAAATAATACATAAAGATGCTCAATATATATTGATTAATGGTGTTTTGGCCTAATTATAAAGAGCAATAATTATGGAACGGACGCCATAAGTTTGAGAAACAAACACACACACACAAGGGAGAGGGAAAGAGACTCTAACACAAAGACACATCACAAACTCAACTCAAAAGTCATTATAACTTTTAAGGGAGAGTGGGACAAGTCATACTATACACAACACATCCTCTTAAGCAAACACTAAGTAATTTCTTATACTTCAAATTTTGAGCATATAGTACCTTAAATATTCCAATCTAATGATGCAAGTAAAGGAAATTCTTTGGAATACTTTAGGCATATTGTGTACTTATCATTAATTTTAATGATTGATGCTTATTTTTTCAAAAACAAATAAGGAAATACCTTGCTCCCCTCTCTCTCCATGACCAAAATCAAACCATGAGATAACTAGTGAAGGCAATTTGAGATCTATTTCAAGTAAAATGAATCCATGAATTGAAGTTATCTGATTATGATGATTGATGAATGAGATCAATGACTTTGAGCTTCTAGCAAATGAGATGACGCTCCTCATAGCAAACAAGAATGTAGATTTTGGGTTGTTCAACTATCGTTTTGAAATTTGAGTGAAGTAAAAACTTCAAAATAGAAGATCAAATTTCACCAATATATTTTTAAATGGATTAACAAAACTATTGATCTAAGGAAAGAAAATGAAACTTGATTGATAAATAACAAAGTTTGGTTTCAAACATGTTTGAAGTTTTAGACTCTAACCACCAATAAGAATATGACATTTGTATTTGTCATGTGATTCACTTAACCTAACCAACCAAGTGAGCAGGTGACTTGATGCATTTGGGGGCCTAAGGCGAAAATTGATTATCTTGTTTCATATGTAAAATTACTATTAATTAACATGAGCCACGTAGATTTTTTTTTTATTTTTTTTAGTTTATAAACACAAAAAAAATTGACAAAAATTTTTACATTTGTTGATGTGGCAGATTAATAGTAGTGAGTAAAAAAATGATGTTAGTGGTAAATTTAGTTGAAAAGTAGTAAAAGTCTGCTAACTCGACTATTGTAAAAAATGTTGTGAATTTTTTTGTGGATTGCTTTCTTTATTTTCTTTTTTCTTTTAGAAGTGCTACATTCACAATGTTTTTCATAACAAATCTTGTATAGTTATTTCTTGTTTTCTATTTGAACCTACCACTAAAATTATTATTTTTGCTGTCAATAATAGCCCTTAAAAATCTGCTATTTAGGATTTTTTTTGTAAAAATGTTGTGGACATAACATTTCTTTCTCTTTTTTATTTGTTTTCATTTGATAAGAAAATATTATTTTATTTATTTGTTAATATTTCGGCTTAATTAATATTATTGGTTAAAATTTAGGGGCCTTTTTTTCACTTGTGGCCTTAGGCGGCCACATCAATGGTTTATATCATTGAGCCGGCACTGCAAGTGAGTTATATGAATTGCACATAACAGGACACATGTCATCTTTTTATTAGTGATTAGAACCCAAGACTTCAAACACTTTTGGAGTCAAACCTTTTCCACTAATAAATTTAAGACTAATGATCAATTTAGGTTAATTTAGTCCGATTTTTTTTATAAACAAGGGAATTTAAGACTAATACTTTTTGAGTCAAACCTTTTCAAGTATCTAACAATTCTCTCGAGTATGTACAGCATCTTCCGTCTCGCACATACTAAGTTATTACAATATAGAACCCTTTGAAAATGGCTCCAAGATACTGTCAAAAAATTTCTAGTCTAAGAACTTAGAGATATCTTGAGAACGTAAAAACTGCTAGTCTGATTTTTAAAACCATAAAAGCTAGTAATTTTAAAGTTTAGGCCACTAATACTCCGCACTGAGCACTGATGAGTCACCATAGCACTTTTTCTCTGTGTATGGCCGTGTAGGCTGAAACGTGTAAGCACTGCCTACCTCTTGTCCAAGTGCATGAGCCTTGGTTGTACCAAAGCCGCTCACTTTTCAGAGAGTGAGTGAGTCCCACTTGACCCCACCAACCACAGAAGTTTTAAAATTGTCGGACACGTGGCAAACCCGCGTGCTTTTCGTGGGGTTTAAGAGTAAAATTTCACTGCTTCACCATCCACAATAACTCCACCTATGGAGTAATTCTTAGGTACTCCCGGAGCATAGAGAATGGTGCTCCCTCCTCTCACATTCATGGTAGGGTCCGTTCATTAAATTCATGGTGGGGTCCACCATGAATGTGAGAGGAGGGAGCACCATTTTACTATACTCCGGGACTACCTAAGAATTTTCCCCACCTATGACCTATCTAAGTCGGTTGCTGAATTAGATAGGTGGACAGGTGAGTCTTAGATAGAGCGAGTAGATTTTGTTTTTCATACTCGCAGAGCGTGGAATGTCAAGTCCGAAATTAGAGGAGACGACTTTTGGATGACGTGGCACCGCTCGTTGAAAGGACGTGTAACGTCACGGCGAAGCGTCACATCTTTTTATCGGTGATTCGGTTGCCTCCGAAAGTTATTGAGGAAAAAAAAAATAGTAATTTATCTAAAAAATAATAAAAAAGAAAATAGTAATGAATTATTATGTGAATTTACTACACTAAGAGCATTAGTATCGAATATACAAAAAAAACACATTTTACATCTTTAAATATTATTTTATTTATTTTATCAATTTATTTTATAATTCACTTTGAATTTTAGTTTTTTTTACACACAATCCAATAAAATAATATAAACTATCAAATAAAATAATAAAAAGTATTTTTATATCTCTCTTTCCTCCCACTATCTTTTTCTATTCACACACAACCATAAGATTAAAAAAAAAAATTTCTTTACAACCTATGAATAGTAAGGTTGCATATGCAACCTTACTATTCATAGGTTGCAAATTTTTTTAGGTATACAAACATGGATAGAGTGAGTTTTTGCTGTCTTAGGCTGTAAAATAGCAACTAGGAGTATTTACACCCCTAATGCTAGTGCTCTCTAACCCATTGATCTTTCTTATTAAGCTTATTAACAATTCTAAATTCTATGATAGACATTTTATTTTTTATAATTTGATAATTAATGAGAGGGAATTTGAATTCGATGTCTATATTGAAAATTGCCAAAAAGTTCTGTAGAGTCATTGGTACAATCATAAGTGTTGAAATTGAGCTTGATGCTAAAGCTGTGATGGGTTGGGTGTCAGATAGTTCTTGCAATAACTCTGTCCATTTTATTCTCATATCGGATTGCATGCAACTTATGAGACAGATACCAAACATGAAGATTAATCAATACTATTGAGAGGCAAATTAGTGCACAGACAAGCTAACAAAAAATGAATGATTCATTTGGTTTGTTTTATGATTCTTACTAATAATAATAATAATAATAGGGTCATGTCAACGGATGCCCTTAAGGTAATTGTTTTTTTTTTTTAATAATCCTTAGGGTAATTGTTAATAAACTATATTAGAAAAATTTTTAATACTGCTTTTATGAAAAATATAAAAAGTTCTCAGAAAAATTAATTACTTTATTATTTTCTCATAAAATTTTTATAAAAATAATTTCTAAACCAATTCCCTTAAGTCATTCATTAACATTTCTCATAATAATAATAATAATAATAATAATAATAATAACAACTTATGATTCTTACTGTTATTCCCTAATCGAGAAGTATATGATGTAAGCGGATTTATAAGATAATTTTCATTCTAAACTGGGTTATTTGGACTTTCTACTTTCATTAGTTTAACCAAATATTAAAAAGTCCAACTATTTCTTTTCTATTTTTTATTTTTTCACTTTTTCTTTTCTTGATTCTTTGGTTGGGGCCAGGCATTGCGCATTGGGTGAGATTGAAGTCCTCTCTGCTTTTGCATTTTCAAGGGACAAGTCAAGTATGGCAGCATAAATTCACAAAGCTGTATGAAGGGCAAAAGACCCTTGAATTCTACAATTTACAACCTGAAGTGACACTTACCAATAACAATTATGGCTCAACAGGATTGTACTTTTAATTCCTTTTTTTTTCCCCAATGAAGTGATCTTTTCCTTAAAAAAAAGAAAAAAAAAGAAATGCTAGGACACTAATTTTGGCACAATTTTGTGCCACAACTCGCCATGTGGCGAGTTGTAATTTGTAAGTGTGTGTCTGCATTTGTGGCACAAAATTATGCCAAAATTGGTGTTCCTAGCATTTCTCTTAAAAAAAAAAAAAAAAAGTGATAGTAAACATTTGGGTTATGTTTATTGGTAAATTATATAATTATCAAGTCAATTTTTTGAAGATATATTTTCACCTGTTATCTTACTTTTTTTTAATAGATCATTTAGAGTATCCCATTAATTAATTTGGAATTACACTTAAACATCCATTATTTTCTCATTCTTCCAACTTAGCAAAATAATAAATAAAAAAAGATAACTAACTAACATCATTTAAATAAAAAATTATTGATAGCACAAAAAGAAAAGGTTTAAAACTTGAACACTTGATTGCTACAAAAAATAAAAACCTTGAACACTTGACTAATCCTTGAATGCATGTAGTTCTATTATTCTATATACTTTGAAAACTGGTAAAGTTAGCTCAACTGGTAAAGTCTTTGATGTTTATATAAGAGATCTGAAATTCAATCCCCGCCTACACCAAAAATTAATTGGTGTCTTGGTTTGATATAAAAACACATGTTATTAAAAGTGTCAATTAACCTAAAAGTCATTACGTCACTTAGGATTAATTTATTTAGTCATTTGATTAAACAAAAAGTTCAAAAAACCATTTAAATTGAATGAATTATAACAACAGTCTAAATCTTAGCCAAACAATTTTATGGTCGCAAGTAAAGATAATGACATCTTAGTTTCCTCAAAAGAAAAAATAAATAAATAAATAATAGTATCATAGGAGAAGCAACCTAGTTATTAATGATCACTTCTTTCTTTTTATTTTTTAAATAATTAATTTGAAAAAGGAGATAGAATAAATACTTATTAGAGATAAATAAACCCAAGAAGAATTTCCTAAATCATCCATAATCCATTGCATTACTCAATCAAACACACTTTATACCATTATTATTATTATTATTATTATTATTATTATTTTGAGAAAAACTTTATACCATTATTGGTAACTTGATGTGAGTTTTTTTTTCCTCCTCTTTTCTTTTGCTAAACGATAAACTTGTACAATGAATCATACACATATTCCTGGATCCAAGGCAAGTTGTAAAGGAATTGTGTAAAAGACGTTAAAAAAAGTCAGATCAAACTGCCTCAACTTAAGATTCTCTCTAATCATAGACCTTTAAGCCTAATTTGTCTTGATTATAAAAAAGCTTTGATACCATCATGAGTCATGACTTATCCTTTTTTTTTTGCTAACCGAGTCATGACTTATCCTTGCGATAATCGATGGAAGGAACATTATTGCATCAATTCACCATGACTTTTTCATGAATCAACAGTAATTTTTGCCTTGGAAGTTGGTTGTTGGTATAGCATAAAAATGAATAAAATTAAAATCACGTCTCACCCATTTCACATTTGATCATTGATAGAAAAATGCAAATCAATTTTTGTGATTCAAGGAATCACACCTACTTGGTTTATAAAGAATGTTTAATTATTAAGGAAAAGGTAATGTTGCATGCACGTCTATTTAGTTCCCAATTAGAGGAAGAGGATGAGGATGGACCATAGTGGTTAGGGAGTGGAGAGAACCAAACCATTATTTGATTTGATTTTATATACACAAATATAATGGAGATGTAATTGGGAAGAGCCCGTGTTGAATGCATGAGTTGCACTTGAGTCCTGGACACGTTAAGATATAAACATGTGTCTAGTTTTGGATACAAGTTAGTGTTTGATGTAACTTTATGACCTTATTTATTTTCTTTCAAATGTGTACAAGGTTAAATTAGAAAAGGAAAAAAAAAGTACAAAAAAAATCAAGATAATGCATGTGATCAAATCAATGAAATCATGAAGATTGAAGAGTATGTATTTATTAATTGCTAATAACAATTTTTTTTTTATTTTATTTTATTGCAGTTTATGTATTTATTTCGAGAAGATCTTTGCTTTTCAAAAAGGATGTTGATACATTATTGTCATATTTATGTTGGCAATAATGATTATTGTAGCTTGAGTGTTACGCATTGGTCACACATGGGAGAAAGCCATTTTCTTTGATGAACACCCTAAAGTATGCATGCATCTATGATTTTCTTTCAATATTAATTCTTGGCCAAATCTTAAAAAAGTATGAGGTAAAATGCTGATTATTCAGTCTTAGTTAATGTTCTCGTCAAACATTACCTACTAAGGCTAACCAAGAAGAATTGTGACCCAAAACTTCAAGGGATTTCATTTGTTGTATCATATAGAATAATGACTTCATTTGATTTCATACTTAGAAGTTAGAATTGAGAAATAAATATATTGCCTTTCAATTGCAAGATGTTATCCACTTAATATTGAATAAATGTTTTGCTCTCTCTCTCTCTCTCTCTCATGGTGATTTGATTTAGTGATAAATAATATTAAATATATGAATGGTACAAGTACAAGAGAATAGAGTAAAAGATTAAAAGATCATGTTAATCTTTCCGTATCATTGCAATATTGAGCTAAGACAAAATGGAAGTAGGTGATATTCTAATACTAAAAATATTTAATAGTGGTGAGATGTAGTATCAATTACTTAACGAGGGAATTACGTGCGAGTTGCGATGTACTATTTATTCCAATCTCAATTATTATAGAAAGGTTTCTTAATGGTTGAGTATTTACCTAACAAAAATCGAATAAAATAAGCAGAGAGGTTTCTTGAAAAAGTTTAAAACTATATATATTTTTTGAGAGAGAAAAAAAAAAGTTAAAAACTATGGGGGAATAAAGTTAAAAGAAGAATAAAAAATAAGAGTAAAGTCGTTAGTACTTGGCGTAATTCAGTGGATTGCAATGGATACCCAAAATAAAAAGAAAGGAGAGGAAGAAGAGAAAATAAAAATAGTAATTAGATAATTAGTATTATTTTATCTATGTATCTATTAAGAGTTAAGACAATCTTATTCAGACTATTTCAGAGTCCAACGTGAAATATATGTAGAATTATGGCTTGTGTAAGATAATTCTTTTGACTAGAAGCACTTATAAATGTAAGAATTTTTTATATTATCTATTTGTTTAGATGGAAAATCATGTGTGAAGATAATTTTCCGCGCTTTATAGTATTTGGTAGTATCATAACAAATGAGTAAAAAAAAAAAAAACTATTTTTGATCAATATATAAAAAGTATGACTTATTTTTAGAAATTGTTTTTCATTAAATTTTTTTAGAAAACAACTGTATTTCATGACAATCTAAATAAGGGAAGTTAGAAGATCATTTTCCAATTCATTTAAGATTTCTACCAAATATAGCAAAATGAGATAATTTTATAGAAAATATGCTTTGAAAAATGACTCATTTTCTAAAAAGTATTAGTGTCAAAATAAACAAAGTGTAACCCTTTTCATCTCAAAATAGATGTGATGATTTTAAATAAGATACATTTATGTCAAGTTGAAAAATATTATTATTAGTATTATTAAAGGAAGAAAAAAACTGTGTTCAAAATTGAAAAGAAAAAAAGGGTTCAAAATGGAGGTACACTAGCTATAAATATGTGTTGAATGGACTTAAAATTTTTTAATTAAGGGTCATATTAAGACAGTTGTTAATAAACAATTTTAGAAAAATATTAACACCATTTTTATAGGAAATAGAAAAAACTGGCAAAAAATTAATTTTTTTTTCCCATAAAATTTTTCCTAAAATTAATTATTAACAAATGTCTTTGGGGCATTCGTTAAATTTTTCATTAAATTAATTATGGTAAAGATTTTATATATATATAATCTTCTAATCCATTCAAATTTGGTTCCTCCAAGGCATGTGCCATTATGATTTGATCTCAAAGAGATTTGGGGGGTCAAAACAATGCCAATTGATATAAAGAGAAGGTAATAATTTTTTGAATAAATTACAAATTACATCCCTAAAGTTTAGAGGTGTTTGGATACATCTCTAAAGTTCGGAGGTGTTTAAATTTTATATCCTGAAGTTTCAGAATTTAGATTTTACCTCCTAAAGTTTTGGGTGTTTGAATTTTACACTCTAACGTTTTAAAATTTGGATTTTACCTCCTAAAGTTTGGATGTGTTTGGATTTTATACTTCTAAATTCTGAAATTTTAAAGTGTAAAATCTAAACACTCCCAAACTTTAGGAAGTAAAATCCAAACACCCCCTAAAATTTAGGGGGTAAGATCCTAATTCTGAAATGTAAGAATGTAAAATTTAAATACTTCCAAACTTTAGGGGGTTAAATTCAAATTTTGAAAAGTTAGGGTGTAAAATTCAAACACCCCCAAACTTTAGGGGTATAATTTGTAATTTACCCTCCTTCTTCTTTTTTTTTTTCTTTTTTTTATTTATTTATTTTTTCTTGAGAAAAGGAGAAGGTAATATAATATGATATATAAAAAAACACCATGTGCGTCAAAGACCTTTTTTTTACAATATTAAATTACATATGATATGATGTGGAAGTTAATGGATGATAGCTTTCATTTTTATTATTGTTATATTATATATTTTATTAAAAGTTTAAAATTAAAATATTTTACCCTCTTCAAGACAAAAAAGAATGTCTTCCATTCTCCTCTGTATATCTTTTACAACGTGTGACACGTGTAACCGTGTTACAACAACTAATGCAACCACTACCTATTTTTTTCCTTGCACCGACTTAACGAGCATTAAGTAAAAGAATATTATTTTAGATTGACATTGCCTGCTCGGTTTCTAAATTGAATTCAATTACATTATTTTATTGACTAATGCAACAAAAATAAAATATGTTTTATAAAAATAAATAAATTTAAATACTAATCTAGTGGTAAACAGATGGAAATGATTCAATTTAATTGAATCATGTCAGATTCAACAACAAATAACTTGTAATTTACATTTATTATTGATGGGATAGTAAAAAATTACAACTCATAGTCGTCCATATGGATCGTCCATGATCTTGAGCCAAGTATTTTTGTTGATCGTCTGAGCAATGGGATCGTCCATGGGTAAAGCACATGGACAACTCACACAACGTCAGAGCATTAGCATCGTCCATGTACAAAGCACATGGACGACTCACACAACGTCTAAACAGTAGGGTCGTCCATGGGCAAAGCACATGGACGACTCACATAACACCGTCAGAAAACCAGTCTTCCATGGACGAAGTCCATGGACGACCACATAACACTTAGAAACTCTCAAGTATAAATTCACTGGAGAGTATGGAAGATTCGAATCCCAAAACCTTGAAACAGTTACTCAACCCGAATTCATCACCATGGATTCCTCTTAAGTACATAACTTCCATCAACAGTTGTAACTCTTATAGCCGTTGGGGAAGTTATGTCTGGACTCAAGAGAATTTCCTCAAATCTTGGGGAAGTTACCAAGCCAATAACCGCTCCAAGATCCTCTATATAAAGGACCAGTCTGAATCAAAATGAGGTAGGTGTATTATGAGATTTTCCTTCTAAAAGTTGAAACTCTTTTCTAGGAAGAAACTAATTTAGCCATCGGAGGGTGTTTGGCCGGTCCACACCGGTCCCCTTTAATTGTGTGTTCATCTTTGTAGGCCTTCGCAACCACCAGTAGCCCACCGAAGCCGAAGCATTCAGCCTACTGATTCCGTGCAACATCAATTATTATAGTTTTTTTTTTAATATTCAATTTTTGAAAATTATTTTGTTAAAAAGATTTTATTGTAACTTATTTAGTTATATAGTATTTTTTTTGTAAATTTGACTTTCTCAAAATATAGTTTAAACTATAATTCAATTTTATCAAAGTGGAAGGTGGTAAATCTGAAACTCGTTTTTATCAAACTTGAGTTGAACATTCTATTAAATGGTAAAGAACCCGATTTTAACGAAATTAAGTTTCAAAAAATGCCACATAATTAAATAAATAGGCATAAAAGTTTTGTAATAAAATAATTTTCAAAAACCAAATATTTAGCAAAAAGAAAGCCTATTATTAATTTATGAGATTATTATCATCATTGTTTTGACAAAATGGTCAATAAATAAATAAATAACATAACACAAGGCGCAGAGGCAGGGGGCCAGGGGGGCATTGAAGTAAAAAAAGGTCGGCCCAGGGGTATTGGCAGTCCACAAACAACAACTGAACTAAGCAAAGCAATTCAACCAAGCAACGCAACCCAAAGCTGAAGGAATTAAGGACAAAAAAAAAAACCGAAACAGAAAGAAAATAATAATAAAAAATTGCAAATTAAGCACAAAGATTGAAGTGTTTGAATTTTACACCTTAATTTTTCAAAATTTGAATTTTTACTTCTTGAAGTTAGGAGTTTTTAGATTTTGAGTAAGTCTAGTCATTACTAGTTTCACAACTTTGGCACGTGGCGACTCATAAGTGGTAGAATCATGGACTTACCGTTTTATTTCCACAATTTATAACTCGCCACATAAGCAAGTTGTAGCAAAAGTTGTAAAAATTGTTGTGGTAGTAGACTTACTCTTAGATTTTACACCTTAATTTTTTAGAATTTAAATTTTTACACTCTAAAGTTTAGAAGTGTTTGGATTTTACATATCAAATTTTGAAATTTCAGAGTATAAAATTTAAACACTCTCAAACAATAGATAGTAAAATTCATAAAATTTAGGAATAAAATCTAAATATAAAAAAAACTCAAAGATTAAAATTAAAATTCTAAAATTTTAGAGCATAAAATTTAAACAATCTCAAATTTTAAAGGAATAATTAAAAAATAATAAGAAAAAGAAAAGTAGGAGTAGATAGAGTACCGTTGGGGCCTCTGCCAACGTGGCATGGATAAGTAAAGTATTTCACACAACACCCAAAAAAACAAATCTCTTTCT
The DNA here is from genome assembly GCA_030021035.2 of Notholithocarpus densiflorus. Lineage (NCBI taxonomy): Eukaryota > Viridiplantae > Streptophyta > Magnoliopsida > Fagales > Fagaceae > Notholithocarpus > Notholithocarpus densiflorus. Next base: position 12,428,177 of record JARYZH020000003.1, read on the forward strand.
TTATTACAAAAACCAAACCCAAACCCAAACACCAACACAAAACCAAACTCTCTTTCTTTTCTTTTCTATATTTTGAAAACACCAAACGCAGCCTTTTGAAGAAAGAGTTGTGTTGCTCAGTCTTTCGTGATCTTTCCACAATTATCGTTATCGATCTGACTCTCTCTCTCTCTCTCTCTCTATATATATATATAGAGACTGAAACGACGTCGTTGTGATCGCTTTAGTGTATCGATGATGGCTGGGGGAGTGGAATCGTGGTCTCCGTCGTCGTCGCCGCCGTCGCCGTCGCCGCCTGAGGGAAGAGGAGAAGGGAAAGTGGTGGTTGTCGGAGGAGCGATGGTAATGGACTTTCCGTTGGATGACAGTGGTGCGACGTCGTTTTCGTCCTCCTCTTCTTCTTCGCCCAAATTGCCTCGCAGGCTTCGCCGGAGACTCTCCGAGTCTAAGTCACCGCAGAACTGTACCGTCGAAGATATCGAAGCCAAGCTCCGCCACGCCGATCTTCGCCGCCAGGTCTCTCTCTCTCTCTCTCTTTTTGGTGTGGTTCTTGAATATGAAGACTCTCTCTCAACTTTACTCTTCTCAGCTGTTGTTGTTTTTTTTTTTTTTGAAATTTTTTTAATTCGTTTAATTAATTACTATTATCACTAACAAAAAGGTTCGTGTTTGTTTACTGAGAAAATTAACGGAAAAAGATTGAGAATTTTGAAGCTTTCTTTTTTGGTCTGGTTCTTGAAATTGAAGACTCAACTCTACTGTTCTTTTTTTTTTTTTTGTTAATTAAATATAATTATCATAATGTCACGTTAATTATGATTAATTAAAAAAAAGTCGGTTTGTTTGTTTTCTCAGAAAATTGAATTTTGAGCGTTTTTTTTGTTGTTGAATTGATGATTATTCTGAGATTTTGGTTATGGTTTAATTTCTTAACTTTTCGATTATTTCCTGAGAAAATGAAATTCAAGGGAAAGAAATAACTAGAATTTCTTGGTTTGTGAAATTACTTGGAACTTAACTGAGCCAATTAATTCTTCAGGTAGTTAAAGATTCTTGTCTTAAACGTGCTGATTAGTTAATTAAACATTTTGAAGACTTATCAATCTGAGTTTCATTTACAGAAAATCTTCAGAGATCACCAAACGGTGTGATCGTTTCATAAAAGTTGGTACAGTCTGTAATTTTCTCAGGAGCCAGATCAAAATTTTGATATTTTTTTTGTTGGTAACCAATAGGATTTGGATATAAGCTTCCTGAATTTCAAAGAATCATGGGTTATGTTATTTATTTATAAATAATTTTTTTTTGGGTGGTTAAAAGTTAAAAGCTTTGTATTGAAGGGGTTTTTTTTTTATGGTGTGGGGGGGGGGGGGGGGTGTTAGGTAAAGGTGGGTGCTTCTTCTGTTTGAATTTTTTCTGTTTTGCACTTTCTGGTCTTTCCTTTTCATCTGGTGGGCCTCTCTTTGTTCCATTTTCAAATTAATTTGCTTTTTAACATTCTTTCCTTAAAAAAAAAAAAAAAACATGATTACTTGTTGAATTGAATTTAAATTTAAAATAGTTTTTTGTAATCACTATCTTTATTTCCATGAAAAAAATTCACTTTGTAGGCATTTCTGTGTTTTCATTTTCTGAATCCTACATTGGTTTTTTCTAATTTTTTAATTTTATCGTTCTTAGTCCCTCTGAATAGTGAATCTTACATGAACTTTATTCTGTCATGTTGTTTTGGGTGCAGCAATACTATGAGAAATTGTCAAGCAAGGCTCGAGCGAAGCCCAGAAGCCCATCACGATCCTCATCTAATGAGGAAGATCTTGGTCAGCGCCTTGAAGCGAAGCTCCAAGCTGCTGAGCAGAAGAGGTAATATTTTTGTATTGCATAACTTATTTTTCAGCCTTTTGAAAATGGGGTTGTTTGAGAAAGCTTCACCTAGGAAAAAATTGAAGTTTAAAAAAGCTGTGCTTTGAAAAAGTGTGGTTAGAAAATGCATTACCAAACATGCATACGTTTTTTATCTCAATTATACATTCTTCTGTATTCCGCATCAACCTTTAGGCATTGTTTTGTAGAATTTTTGTGCATGAATGCTTTTCTGTATTTCCGTTTGATTGTCTACTTGTTCTTCCAAATGGCTTATATGGAACTTTTGAGTTGTCTCCAATAGCCTCATCTCTAAGTTTTTCCTTTATAACTTTGCCACTCATTAGCGATCTTAGTAACTACTCCAATACACATCTCTACTATGAATATAAATTTCTGTTCCAGATGTGACATCATTGTCCCTTCTTCTTACATGAGATATGAGACCAAAATATTTATTAAAAAAGAGAAAAACCAAGATATCAAGAAGAGTTTCAAATTCAAAATCTGATTTTTTGTATGGGGAATACATGGTGCATTTATTATGGGTGGGAGATGAGAACACATAAATACTCTATCGTAATGGAAATACGTTTCTATATATATTTATCATCACTAAATTGGGATGTATAAATCTGAACCATGTTAACCAAAATTTTCATCCTTGTTGTATTATCGGTGTCGGATATAACTACCTGGCTGTGACTTACTATGTCTTGCCTCGGCATGCATTCGCTGCTTGCTCACATTTGTCAATTATGGAACTTAGATTAAAAGAAAAACTTGGAATTCAAAAGAGATCATTGATTGTTGATTATTGGAATTGGATATAAAGGTGGATTAAGTTCCAGTAAAGACTTACAAATGTGTCCTCCAAGTGATTCCTGTTATTTTTATGTTTGCTTAGGTAAATAAAGAAACATTTTCCTTACACTGATGAGAACCAAAGTATGTTTTGCTTGTTGAAATTCTAGGATGTTTGTTCTTTTAAGCTTACTTGTTATTGAACCAACAGGTTGAGCATTTTGGCAAAGGCCCAGACGCGGCTAGCTAAGTTGGATGAGTTGCGGCAAGCAGCTAAAACTGGGGTACAAATGCGTTTTGAGAAGGAACGTGAAAAGCTTGGCACAAAAGTGGAATCACGGGTTCAGCAGGCAGAAGTAAATAGAATGCTTATCCTCAAGGCTTACAGGCAAAGAAGAGCCACACTAAAGGAGAGGTCATCTCAGTCATTATTGCGAAGGATGGCCCGGGATAGCAAGTATAAGGAGCGTGTACGTGCTGCAATTCAACAGAAGCGTGCAGCTGCCGAGACAAAGCGACTGGATTTGCTGGAAGCAGAGAAAAAGAGGGCACGTGCTCGGATGTTGCAAGTGCGACGGGTGGCTAAATCTGTCTCTCACCAACGTGAAGTTGAGAGAAGGAGAATGAGGGACCAGTTGGAAGATCGACTTCAGAGGGTATGCATGTTGCCTGAAGTTATATTATATTATATTTATCTACTTTTTCTTGATGTGGCCTTCATGGGGCTTGATTATCTTATTATTGCTCATAATTTGTTTTGATCAGTATTGTTTCTCATAAATTATTATGATACTTAGGCAAAGAGACAAAGAGCAGAATATTTGAGGCAGAGAGGAAGACTAAATAATCCTGTCCACACCAAGTGGAATAGGATGCACAGGCAGGCTGATCATCTCTCCAGAAAATTAGCATGGTATATAACCCAACCTTACTAATACAGAATTTTTTCCATATGCAAAAAGGAAAAAACTGCTACAGAATTCTAAAGCATTTGTTGTTAATTTTTATTGTGCATTCTTGAGCTGGGTTAGAAACTTATAGCATTTAGCTCTGTATGGGCGTAGTTGCTGATATTTTTTATTTGTTATGTGAACTTGATGGAGTTATCTAATGCCTGCAATATCTGGTCTATGCTTTTGAGATGAATGACAAGTTTGTGACAATGTCTTTATAGCATTGCAGATATCAATATCGCTCTATTTGTTTCAATGGAAAACCTTATGTAAAGATAGTTTTCCTTGTTTTCCAATGTTTGGTAGCATAAAAAAAGATGAGTAAAAGGAAAACTATCTTTGGTCAATGTAAAAAGTATAGCCTATTTTAAAGATTGTTTTCCATTAAATTTTTTTGGAAAACAACTTTATCTTACAGCAAGCTAAATAAGGGAAATTAGGAGGTTATTTTTCAACTCATTTAAAGTTGCCACCAAACATTGGAAAATAAGATAGTTTTATAGAAAATGCTTCTTGGAAAATGACTCATTTTCTAGAAAACATCATTGTTGAAACAAATAGAGCGTATGAAGAAAATATTTCTATTTTCAAGAACTTATTGATTTTTTAGGACAACAATAATGCCACTTTTATTTTAAAAAAAATTATTTTAAAGAGGAAATAATTTTTGAAATTTGCATTACACAATGCTTTTTATGAATTATGATATTTTTGCAATTTAGTATGTCTGATTTGAAGTTTTTTTGACCAAATGTCTAATTTGAAGTTAAAGCATATTCAACTGCCTAATGGTATTGCTTGAATTCAGTGCTCAAATAATTTTTCAATTTCAGAACTTAGTAAATGAAGTTAAGCATATCCAACACTTTTTCTTTTTTTGGAAAAAAAACATATTTTTTTAAAATTAGTTGTCCTGCAATTTTTCTCTCTTGGATGAAACTGAATGTTTCTTATCCTAATATGTTGCTCTATTAGGTGTTGGAGGCGATTTCTTAAGCTGAGGAGAACTACCTTAGCCTTGGCAAAAGCATATGATGCTTTGAAAATCAATGAGCAGTCTGTGAAGTCAGTGCCTTTTGATCAGCTTGCTGTTCTGATTGAATCATCTGCTACCCTACAAACAGTGAAAGCTTTGGTTGACCGGTTTGAGAGCCGCTTGAAGGTCTCCAGGGCCGTTTCTTCTGCTAATCATGCAATTTTGGATAACATTGACCACCTTCTTAAACGAGTTGCTTCCCCAAAGAAAAGGGCTACTCCCAGGACTTCTATGAGGAGCAGAGATGTAAAGAAAGGAGGCTCTGTCAGGGAGGCAGCCAGAAGCCCAGAAAAATTATCTAGGTATCCTGTGAGACTGGTTCTTTGTGCTTACATGATATTGGGTCATCCAGATGCAGTTTTCAGTGGTCAAGGAGAGCGTGAAACTGCTCTGGCCAAGTCTGCAGAGGAATTTATTCGAGAGTTTGAGTTGTTGATTAAGATTATACTGGAGGGGCCCATGCAAAGTTCTGATGAAGAGTCTGACTTTGGATTGCAAAAACGTTGGACCTTCAGGTCTCAGCTTGCAGCATTTGATAAAGCTTGGTGCTCCTACTTAAATTGCTTTGTGGTGTGGAAGGTTAAGGATGCTCAGTTGTTGGAGGATGATTTGGTGAGGGCAGCTTGCCAGCTTGAGCTCTCTATGATTCAAACTTGCAAGCTGACTCCAGAAGGAGAGAGTGGTGCTCTTACCCATGATATGAAGGCTATTCAGAAACAGGTCTTGCCCTTAGCCCCCCTTTTATTAATAATCTTTTCTGGAGAAATCATCAAACATGCAATTATTGTTTTAGGCTTTTGTAAAGCACTGCAGCATGCAACTCTGGAAGTTACCATTAGTCAACTTTGTATTTTGTCACTAAAAATAGGCTTTTAAATGACTTAGAGAAGATGTTTTCCTGATGCAGGTTAATTTTGTAAAATTTTGTTGTAGGCATTGATATTGAACTGTTCTTTTGATAGGTTTTAATTTTGTTCATAGATTTTACTGATGGTTATGTTTGGATGTTTGGAAATGCAGGTTACAGAAGATCAAAAACTCTTGAGGGAAAAGGTGAAACACCTGAGTGGAGATGCGGGGATCGAGCGTATGGAATTTGCTCTATCTGAAACTCGATCAAAGTACTTCCAAGCAAAGGAAAATGGAAGCCCAGTGGGATCACCAATCACACGCTTCATAACTCCAAGCCCACCTAGTTCCTCGGCTGGTCCTTCTTTACCTAGCTCAGATAATAGGAGTAATCTGATTGAGGGTGTTGAGAAGCCAAGCCGTGTAGTTCGCTCCCTATTTAAGGAAGATGATATTTCCCCAGTGAAAGGATTTGATGTCTCTACACATAGTAGCAGTTTAGATGGTCAACTGGGTTCTTCAGGTAAAAAGGTGATCCCGGAGAATGAACTGATTGTAAATGAATTCCTTCATAAGCAGCGCTCTGCTTCCTTAGATAGCCCAAGTGTCACTAATGAAGATCAAGAGAGTATCAAGGTTAGTAATTGAGTATAATGTTTTTTTTCCTTCATATTTATCAAGAGAATGGAGGACTCTGTATGTTGGTTCTGCTGCTGCTGCTGCTTTGCCAGAGTATTGAATGTAGGAAAAATGCTCTAATATAGAAGGAAGAAAGTGTTTTAAGGTTCGCTAAACTTATTTTCTGCCATGCCCTAACAACTTGATACTCATATTTTGTGACTGAAACATATTACAACCCCAAGACCCTTTTATATATTTATAGTCACTTATATGGTAATTTTTTTACTCACCTGGAAAAAAATGTATGGTATATCTGTCTGTTGTCAATATGCAGAAACATGAAGTTCACACATTGCTGGTTATTATTTATTTTTTTTATGGGTAATTCATTTTCTTGCCTCATTATTTTGCAGGCAAAGATAAGAGCAACAATGGAGAATGCTTTCTGGGATGGCATCATAGAATCTATGAAACAGGATGATCCTGACTATGATCGGGTCATTCAACTCATGAGGGAGGTGAGGGAGGAACTGTGTGAGATGGCTCCACAGAGCTGGAAACAAGAAGTTACTGACGCTTTTGATATAGAGGTGCTATCTCAGGTAATTCCATTGCTGCAGCCAGTAATTGATATTACTGTTAAAACCATCATTAATAAACATTAACCCTTCTTTTCTTCCCTCATGAAGGTGCTGAAGTCAGGTAACCTGGACATTGATTACCTTGGAAGGATTCTAGAGTTTGCATTGGTAACTTTGCAGAAGCTTTCCGCACCAGCTAGTGATGATGAAATGAAGGCCAATCATCAGAAGTTTTTGAATGAGTTATTTGAGATGTGTCATGCCACAAATGAGTTAAAATATTCATGTGTCATTGCAATGATCAAGGGTCTGCGCTTTGTCCTAGAGCAGATTCAGGTGTGTTTTCATGCATTCTCTTTCATTTGTTTTTGCTTTGTGGTTTGATCTGGAATTATCCTTAAAAGATAAAAGAAAAATTGCATTTTATCATGTTGGTTGCCTACTTGCTTAATAAAGCATATTTATAGACATATTCAAGTAAAATGTTGGGAGTTTGGGATTGGATTTCTTATTTCCATCCTTAGCGCATATGAAATTGCTACTTGGGAAGGGAAATATGCATCATATATGGCCTCCCTTTCTTTGTCATAAATTTTTTTTTTTTGGTTGTTATGAGATGCTTCAGCCCTGTAGCCCCAAAACAGATTGTGTCTGTTACCAGTCATAGTTGACACTATGCTTTTTTTTTTTTTTACTTGTTACAAGATTGGTCCTTTATTTTCACTTGACAATCGATGGTTATTTTTATGGTTCATGTGTTGAAGTTGTCTCAGTTCCAGTTTCCTTTTTTTTTTCAGCATGATAAACTCTTACTGATGCTGCTAGTCTTCTAGCGCCAAGCTTTTATAAAATGAGTGGTTGACCTAGGATTGGTGATTACCTACTACACCAGTTGTTATGGTTAATGGTCATGCCTTGGAAAGTTTACCTATATCATCCAAACCATTTCCTTAGGATAGTTTTTGCATCTTACTAGTGGCAGGTCTTCTCTGTTTTAAAATGAGAACTGCAGAGGATTTGAACTGCATGATCTGCCCTTGTTTAGTTTTCATTTATATATTTTTGTTCTTCTGCAGAGATACTTGTCAAAAAGAATTGTCTTTTTTGGTGTATTGCATGTCTGCTAATGTAACTGCATTTCATATAATGTGTTCCTTTTTCGACAGGTGCTTAAGCAAGATATAAGCAAAGCACGTCTAAGAATTATGGAGCCTTTGTTAAAGGGTCCTGCAGGCTTGGATTACCTTAAAAATGCTTTTGCCAACCGCTATGGATCTCCATCTGAAGCATTTACCTCTCTGCCATTGACGGTGCGGTGGCTTTCTTCCCTCTTGGATTGCAAAGATCAGGAATGGGAAGAACACACAAATTCTCTTGCTGCTTTGATGAGCAATGAAAATTCAACACATGGGTTTCTTCCTTCCACCACCCTTAGAACTGGTGGAAATTTTCCAGTTAAAACAAATGGAAGCCTTGCTGATAAGAGCACTGGTATGATTTTGGATTCAACATTTAGTTATTTTCTAATGGGGAACTATAACAAAGGATTTTGAGCATCCAAAAAATGGAAAATTTTAAATCTTGATGAAAAAAAAATTGACATTCCATAATGAAACTGAGAAGAGAAATATTTTGTTACAGATTTGGCATGTATGTTTGTCTTGATACACTTGGTTTTGAGCATCCAAAAAATGGAAATTTTGAATCTTGATGGAAAAAATTGACATTTCATATTGAATTTGAGAAGAGAAATAAGTTGTTACTGATGTCGCATTGAGTCTTTATAAACTTGGTTCTGTCCTTGATTCAGGAAATCAACAACCAGAGTGCAAGGGAGGGAAAGTTGACTTGCTTGTGAGGCTTGGCTTATTGAAGTTGGTAAATGGAGTAGTAGGTCTAGCACAAGAAGCTCTGCCGGAGACTTTTATGCATAACCTCTTAAGGTTGAGGTCTGTTCAGGCTCAAATCCAGAAGATTATTGTAATTTCAACAAGGTAAAAAGGCTTGCAATATTATATGGGAATGTATGTATTGATTATTTATATATACGGAGGGTAAAAACACATTCAGCATCGAATTTTGAAATTTCTTCAATTTTTTGAATCACAACTCAAATGGTTTAATCCTCTATATATTACAACAGTCTTTTGTCATTAATATTGTTTGTTCAATTTTTCGAATGAGTTGCTTACTAATGTAAAGTTATGTAAAATGCAGCATTTTAATCTGTCGACAGACCCTCCTGAGTGACAAAGTGATAGCCAGCCCTGCAGACATGGAAAGCATAGTATCAAAGTGTACTGAGCAACTTTTGGATCTATTGGACCGTGTTGAAGATGCAGGTATTGAACAAATTATTGAAATAATCAGTGTCTTCCCAGAACATGGTGATGAAGTGGTAGACACTGAGAAGCTTCAGTCCCGGAGGGTAGTAATGGCCAGGATGCTAGCAAAGAGCTTGCAAGCTGGGGATCCCGTGTTTGGAAAGGTGTCTCGCACTGTTTATTTGGCTGCTAGAGGAGTCGTGCTGGGTGGGAGCGGACCTCGTGGAATAAAATTAGCAGAAACGGCATTGCGGCAAGTTGGAGCTGCTGTGTTGACAAAGAGGGTGGTGGAAGCTGCTGAAGTTTTAGTGGTGGCTGCCACCGTGTCGGTTAGTGTTCATGAGCCATGGTATATAAATCTGACTGCTACTATGTGATGGATTTGAACGAAGAGAAGGTGTAGTAGTACAGAATAAAATAATACACACTTGTACATACTAGTGTGTGTAGTATATAGATGTATGTACATGGATTGGAAGCGTATAAATAATTATGGTGAATTCTTTGATGTAAAAGAACAAGATGTAAATAATGTTTAGACTAATTGAAGGGTTTTTTCTTTTGTTTTAGTTATCTTTGTTCTGTTTCGCTTGGTTTGCAAAAATTGAGGCCAGCTATGTGGAAGTTGTTAGTTATGTATATTTGTTCTAAATAAATGACAGCATGTCGAATTACACTATGCTTTTCTTTAAATTGAATTCACTGTCTTAAAAGGCACCTGGGTACCATGGAAAATTTTTAGACACAAAAATCTTATGCCATAGGAGCTTTGTGGGGAAGAAAGCAGAGTACTTGCTTAAGCATACGGAAGTTGAGATGAATTAGGTTCTTTCTCCATTTGAAATAGGACAAAACTTAGGTACAGTACCTTAGGTGTTGTTGCTTAGGTTTCTCTCTTAAGATTTAGCCATGTGGCTATTTAACTAAGAAATATACTTTTATCCCATGAGAAAAAGTCTACATGGCAGAATTTTAAGAAGGGAACCTGAGGAACAGCACCTAAGTACTGTACCTAAGTCTTGCTCTTTAAAAAATTGTTTCATGTTTCATGTTTCATGTCAAATATAATAAATAAAGGTGTATCTAATATCATGGAACTTTATATACAGTCAGATTTTGAAAATAAGGTCTTAAGAACTATCCATTTTCATATCGGATCCAATCTTTTATATCTCAAAAGAGCAGCTTCAAAGTCCTAGAAAAAAAATGCCTTAGCATATATGAAGTTTGATTGGTTGAACTTAAGGGCCTGTTTGGATTGAGAGTGGAGTGAGAAGGAGTGGAGAAAAGTAGAGTAGAGTTAACCAAAAAAATAGGCTAATTTTAGTCCAATTCTTATCTACTCTACTCTACTCTCTTTTCCTCCCTCTCGATCCAAACGGACTATAAGAGTGTGTTTATTTGGAGGTGAAATAGGATAGATGAAAAACTTTAGAAAGAAAATGGGAAGAAAAACTTTTTTGAGTGTGTTTGGTTGAATGGAAAGGAAGGAAATTAAATGATGGAGCCTAGATGTTTTTTCTCCGTGTCCACCAAAAAGTTTTTTCTCCAAAATGAAGAGAAAACTGAAGGGAAAAATGGGGCAGCTTAATGGACAAAAATGCCCATGTCCAGTTCTTTTCTTTTTTTTCCTTCTTTTTTTTTTTTTTCTTTTTTTTTTTTTTTTTTTTTTTTTGTGTGCTGGGCACGTTGCCTCTTTCCCCCTTTTTTTTTTGCTTTTCTTCCCTAGATGTTGCTTTTTTTTTTCTTTTTTTCTTTTCATTTTTTGATTTCTTGGGCTGTGGATGGGCATGTTGCCTCTTTTTTTCTTTTCTTTCCTGGACGTTGCCTTTTTTTTTTTTCTCTCTTTCTGGATTGTGGGTGTGATAGTTGCTTTGTTTTTTTCTTTTTTTCTTTTTTTTTGGGTTTAACTAGACATGATTTTTTTTGGGACATAATTTTTATTTTTTAATAAATTAGGTGGTTGCTTTTTTCTTTTTTTTTGGTTTGTCATTTTTTTGTATTAATTGGCCATCATTTTTTAACAAGAGTGTATGAGTAAATTTATACAAACTCATTTTTTCCATCCCTCCACTTTTCTACTCCCAACCAAACAAAAAGGAGAGAAATTAAAATCTTTTCTATCCTCCTACTTTTTCATCTTTTCACCATTTTCTATCTTCTCACTTTTTCACCCCTCCAACCAAACGGACCCTAAGCGTCGAACGGTCGAAACTTCTTTTAAACAAAAAATAAAGGTCTTAATAGATATTTATTGGGGTAATTTTCAGCAGCAGAATGAAGCTATTGATCTTGCATTGTATCCTTTCATTTTCTCACTTTGTTGCATTTTTTTTTTTTTTTTCTTTGGGATGATATTTTAATTTTAGTAATAAACCAGGTTTCTTTTTTTCTTTTCTTTTTTTTTTGGGAAAAACAACTACAATCATATATACAAAGGTTATCATCAATATTAGCATTAACATTTACTTATCTAATACCTCATTTGCTTTCATGCGGCTCGATTCCATTTCTAGGGGCATACTTTAGAAAATCATTTCACCACATTATAAAATACATGACATGGTTATTGCCTAGGAAATTTGAAATGCGTCATTGGATCTCGCACACATTTTCAACATTTTCTTACAATGCATACTTTTCATGATACCATCAAGAACATCACTAATGAAAGTCATCTTTGTAATGGCTTAAATAAAGTGCTAGTTACATTTGCGTTATACTTTTAAAATATCTTGTCACAATTGGTGCATTTCATAATTACTTATTGAGATTAGATCATTCTAGTACACAACAAGACCCTGCCAATATTACATCACAATTATTCAATTTATTTTCCATACCAGTAAAGTCTAAGAATTAGTTATAACAAGGGACGATCATGTGTCGTTGTGTGATGCGTAACAACTACTCCACGCATAACCAAATTTCCTGCATGTTTTTGAATTAAAACATGGTTTTGACCCTTGGCTAGGATAAAAGACCTTGAGACTCTCCTTTGACTTAGGTTTAGTATTAAAATCAATTAGATTTAAGTGACCGATTACAACTTAGTTGAAGAAATTCCTCAATTTCCACCAACTACGTTGGTGAGTGAATTTCCCCAACTTGAATACATGGCCTTAGGATGTATTTGATATATAGCTGTGGCCAAAAAAAAAAAAAAAAAAAAAAAAAAAACCTCCTTGAGGTTTGGGTTAGTTGTAAACTGACCACTCTTGTACCATCAATTTGGTAGTACTGACCCTTGAAGTTTAAGAATTGTTTAAATTGACTCATTAATCTTAACGTTGTTAACTGTAACTGATAGAAAATGATAACATGGTGTACAAATGACCACTTTATAATAAAGAAATTAATTAAAAAATATGTGTACAACACATGCCATTTTATGTTAATTATAATTAATAGAATTGATATGAAGGTTTCAATTTAGACAATTCTTTCTTTCTTTCTTTCTTTTTTTGAGGAACAATTTAGACAATTCTTAAACCTTGGTGAATCAAAAATACAAAATTAATAGCACATGGGGTCAGCTTGCAACTAACCCAAACTCCAAGGGTTTCTTTTTTTTTTTTTTGCATTTTTTTCTTCTCTTTTTTAGTTCATTATATTTTTCCATGTTCTTTTTTATCCACTTATTTGCTAAATTGTGTTTCACATTCTTATTTCACCGTGACATTCTCTTGAAATCTCAAAACTTATGTCACTCCATCTTTGCAGGGGAGAGATGCTATGATTACATACTAGATTGGAGGAATCTCATGATTAATGTAAAAACAAGACCCACTACATGATTTTCATGTGTCTCCTATTTTGAGTTGTGTTGCTTTGAGATACGTAATAATATTATTCAGGGGGATATTGTACACATTATAGTTGAATTTTATACTGGATTTTATTGGTCAGTCTCTTGTCTAATTATCTTATGAATTTGATGAGTCATGATTTTGGATACTATCTAGTAAAGGCATTATGTGTTAATGCACCTTGTGTGGCAAGTAGTTTTCCCTCATGAACTCGTCCCGATTCAACATGCAGAAGGCGGTGATGTCTTGTATTAGAGAGCTAGCATAACTAGTATCATCACCCTTTCTTCATTCTCCAACATGCATATGATCAGCTCATCATGCTCTTATTCAAAGAATTTTCTTGCTTCATCACCTTAACATTCTCGTTAAGGTATTCTAGATTTATGACATTGATATGGGTGGAATTATTGGTGCTATGGTTTTGACAATTGGTCATTAGGGATATTGGATCGATTTGCTTGAGGCGGGATGGAATTTCTCATGGTGAGGAGACCATCTATGGAGTGGTCGAGATTCAAGACCCTAGTGGTTCTCATACTTTTGGTTGAGGTCAAAATTTTTGGGTAATAAAAAATGCCAAAGCTACTATAAAGGTTTACAAAGTAATGTTACAATGAATGTAATTGTTGGACTTCAACAAAATAATAAATAAATGTCGTCGTAGTAATTTTTTTATGATCAATTTATAAGATTTATGTAATAAAATTTATAGTATCCCTAACATCACTCTACGTGGGGTTTGGTAAGAGGATACCAATTGAAGGAGATGGTTTCATGGCATGTTACTTGGTCTCTTTCCTCAAGACGTGATTCGCCCTGGGCTCTATTGGCGTAAATAGGATTCTCAACAATTGTATAATATAATGAGCATAGAATTAAGTTGTTTGTCTAATTTTATAACGAGTGTTGTGTAGGTAATTTTGTAAGGGAGCTTGTAGAAATTGTATAGACCTCTACCTGTCTGTTTGAGCAGATGTCGATTTGATCAGTTGTAACTATTTGAACAATATATATCTGTTCGAACAAACATAACCCTTCTCTTGTTTTTGGTGTTCAACATAACCTTTCTCTTGTGTATACTCATAAAGACAAACCTTTTACTTGTGTCTGTTCGAAGAGACAATTTTTTTAGACAATTTTTTTTTTTTGGCTGAAAGGAAATCTCTCATGCTAAACGGAAACCATCCCAAACTTTAAATACTTTCGAAGTTACAAGAAACAACAAGATGATCTCATTTGCTTGCTGTACCATATTGAAAAAGCACTCAATTGCTAAATTTCAATGGTAATAGTATCCTTTGCAAAATGCTGAATTTCAAGTTATAACTTGTTGCAAAAGCTTTCAACAAGATGATCTCATGTCTGTGGTTTGAACCCACCTCCTCTCCCACTATATACCTAAAAAACATGCTGAATTTGCCATCTCAATTTGGGTCCCTGACTCTGCCATTAAATCAGTGTGTATTAGCAAACTCAGGGAGCTCAACTGTCAAGATACATTGCGTTTTCAGTCACTACTATAACTTACATGATAATGACTCACAGACACATACTTATTGAGTCAAACAGGACACCATCACATTCAGATTACACAACTCACGAGCAACATACAAGTGCCTCAATGTCATTCAATGCCTTTCTGCTACGATTATAAAATTACCTTTGGTCATGGTGTGATACATAAGAAACGGGCTACTAACAAGTTTTGCAAAACTGTACACACTAAAATATCCACTACATAAATGGTACAAAGCCTTTGGTCCAGACAGCCAGAAATGCATGGTTGTCACACAAAATCCTTCCCCATAGTTTTAAATTAAATGCAACAAGGAATTGCTTTCTAGTTTCTACTATACATGCTTTTGAAATAATCAAGATTGTATCCCGTTTCCAGCTGCTGACCACAAAGGAAGCACTCTTCCATCGTTCGAACTAGACTTTGTATTTGAACCATTCATTTCAAAATCATAATCATAGAAATCTAGGTCATCATCTATGCATTGGTTGTAAGAATCTGGCTTCATACCATTAGAAGTCTCAGCAATTTTCTTCTGCTCCGTTACTGCTCTTTTCTTTGATCTACCAGTACTTCTGGAAAAGTCATCATCCTCAAAGTTAGTATTTTGGTTGCTATTTGTATTCCTTCTCCTCTTCATTGAATCAGTACTGTCATTGCTGCCGCTGTTGTTTTTCTCTGTCTTGTAGTATTCGTGGATGGTAGACTCGATGGTTTCAAGTATCCGATCTCCGTACTTGCTTACCTTAGCCCTGAATTAAAGCCAGAAAGTTAATAAAATTGACTCTGGAGTAACCAGGGCTTAATTAACCTCACAACTTACTTGCCAATGCCATTGATCTCAAGAAGTTCTTCCTTTGTTCTGGGAATTCTTTTGCTGATGTGCTGCAGTGTAGCATTACTAAATCGAGAAGAGGGGTAAAAGCAACTTATTAGGGCATATATTAAAACAAAGTGGGATAGAGATGACAAACAGCAATATATAAATGTGTATAAAGACAAATATTGCATCCTGAAAGAATTGTAAAAAATCAATGAAAATTTTATAAGTTTGTATAAAGACAAATATTGCATCCTGAAAAAATTGTAAAAAATCAAAAGAATTTATTTTGCTTCCATGACTTCTCCCAGGCCCCGCAAAAGTAAGAGTTTTGTGCACTGGGTACAACCTTTTATTCTTATAAACAAAAATAGTCATAAATGGAAAACACTGTGGAAGAATAGGAAATGGCTAAGAACAAACCCAAATATGTGGTATGCCATGACCCCCTCCCCAGCTTCTTTGACAAGAATAGTTCGGAGCATTCGCAGAGCTGAATACAGTTTGGCTGAGAGATTCTGTTGTCAAACACATTGATAGCAAAAAAAACAAAACAAAACAAAGAGTTGATTTAGCAGTTAATGAAAGTCATAAATTTCATAAAGCAGAAGATTGCAAAGGATGATGGATATATGCATATATAATATCCATCAAAAATACCAAGTCTACTTCAGGTTGAGGCTCGGCAGGAGTGTCAATTCGAGGAGGACTTAGTTTCCCAGATGTCAATGAGCCTTTTGCTGGAGTCACTCCAGATTTGCTCAGTTTAACCGCTTTCGCAGAGGAATGGAATCTACAAAGTATACAAGGTGTCAGTGCATGAGATTGTAGCAATGCATGTCGGTTAAACAAAACTTTGCTGGAATTTGCTTAGGAAATAATCAAAGAGGATAACAGTTCACAGATAAACACAACCAAAAACATTCTGATCAAAACAAGCTTTCGCTGATCTAGTAAGTGTTAGATGCATTTTTTTAGTCCTTAAATGTAGCTTTTATTAATCTAATCTTTCAATAACAAACTTAATTCTTCACCAAGACACATGGAACAATTTGCTAAACTCACAATAGTACTCCAAACGACAAGCAAGAATTTATTCACAGTAAAAAAAGTGAATGACCTTGAAATGTAGACACAGCTGATCCAGGAACAGAGCAGCTGTAGCCCTATTTCCTGGAACCCAACAGAAAGCCTACAGGAATTTGGCCCTTCAGAAGGCCCAAAAATAAGAAAATGACAGAATACATAGACAATTCATCTACACCATGTCTCGGTGATTACAAAACATCTGGGAGAGGATCAAAGCAAGAACTTTATTTGAGAAACTAATATGATAACCTGGAAATCAAACTTTTAAAAGGTTGAATTATACCAACATGGCCATAATTTGTTAAACCGTGTAGGATAGAGTAAAAATATTTGATGAGAAACAAAAAATAGAATAACTATAAAGAACTAAATTACAGTGATGAAGGCATAATAAAGAACTTCATTTCATAGTAAAAACCACACCTTCACTACTAGTACCTTTCAGTGTAAGAAAGAGCCATAGCCCCTTGCTCTCAAAATTAAGGTCAATACCCCATTTTCTTTCACATACAGAAGTATGTTGTGAAACATACAACACATTCCCAACATAGAGACAGGGTCCAAAATTGCACAGCCAAGTAGCAAAAAATTTTAGTAAAAATAAACAAAGAGGCATCAATATAGATTTCAATCGGCTGTTTGGGTGTGTGATACCCTCACACCCCAGATTGTGCAGATTTGATTGGATTAGGTTGTTTTAGTGTGTGTTATGCGGGTGTGTGCTGAGTCCCGCATCGGGTGTTTACTAGATATATCTTGGGTTTATAAGTGATTATGAGGAGCCCCAATTGCAATTTGACTAATTCTTTTGGGGTGTGAGCATAAATGTGGCTAGTGCTTTCCTCAGATTGTTACAAATAATACCAAAGCAAACCTCTGGTAACACCACGTAGCTTGAGGGCACTGCGTCACAATGTGAGCCCTGAAAAGGACGTCAGGAATCTAAATGGCAGAGATTGTGATACCGCAGATTGGAGTAAATATGATTCGATTGGATTGTTTGAGTTTGTGTTGTTATGAGGATGTGTGTTGAGTTCCACATCAGGTGTTTACTAGGTGGATTTTAGGTTTATAAGTAATTACAGTGAGCCCCAATTGCACTTAACTAGTTCTTTTGGGGTATAAGCAAATATGTGGCTACCCCTTTCCCTAGGTCTTTACAGAGTCAACAACCATTTGCGCATGCTACTTGATTACAAGTCTATCATAAACCAAAAATAACTAGACCAAGTCAAACACTAAAGTGCCTTTATCATGAAGAGACAATTGAGACAAGCAATAAAGATGGACACAGAAGCAAGTTATTAAGCATTCAGAGTCTCAAATATACCATCAAGGAGACACAGCAACCAGACCACATGTGAAACAGATAATATGTTAATTCAACTACATTGGTGACTTGCAGCATATATGAATTTTCTATGGACAAGCCATAAACAATTAACCTCATAATCCATGACATCTTATCAAAAAAAATTTATTTTTTAAAATCCCTTCATTGTCCATGACATGAGAAACTAGCAACAGTATTACCAACATAAAATGCTTTTTGAGCAATTAACACCCTAATTAATTACATATAATCAAAAAATGAAATGCTAGTAAAATAATTATGAAAGGAAATAACAGAGTCCACAGATTTGAGAAATAAAAGGTATTGGACATGGGTGCAAGTACGCAACTCAAATCAGACATTAACATGTCATGTTGGCAAGCATCTGACTGACAAAATTTTACATATCAAGACCATATTCACTCGCAAAAAGACTTGCTAGACTTGGCATATATCAGATTTACAACTAAGCATGACACAACAGGGCTAAAAAGGACCTTAATATGATTGTCTGCCCGCCAAGGAAGAGATTTTTAGCTTTGGACTCGTTCACCTGAACAAAATTTAAAATAACACTAAACCTTAATACGAGAAATTAAAACAAAGGAAGAAATTTTATATGCATAAACTAACCGTAGTGGGCAACATCAAGGAGCAATTTCTAACCCCTTTCAATCGAAGTCATCTCATATACAAAATACAGAATGAAAGTTTAAAGAAATTACAATTACCTTCAATATTGATGATACAGATCCATAAACATCACTTTTCTTGACATCTTCCACAAGGAAATCCTCAGTAACAAGATGACGCAATATACGGGAAGCTTCACCCTTGTCTAGATGTTTCCCAGCTCCATGCAGGCTTAAAGTCTCATGTCTGTGCTTCTTGACCTAGTTGAAATAAGCCGGACATAATTAAATAATAGAAAGTGACATGAACATAGAAAGCAAAGCACAAGTTTTATAAGAACGTACAAATTGGCTTAAGGATCCCCTATAGACTTCTAAAATATGAGATGATGAAAACTGCTGCCCCATTAACTTTACCAGTTCAACCTAGCAAGACAAATAAAAAAGTGATTAATGAAATGATAAGTGAATTAAAATGAACTACAGTATCCATAAAAAGGTGTAACTAAAAGACGAAAATGCTTTCAAACCAATTGCTTTGCAATGCCTGTGACATCCTTCTCAATTAAACTTTTATTCTTCAAACAATTGTCACAGGTTTTTTTACAGTTTGCAGAATCGAACTTCTCTCCAAAATGAACGAGCTGTAGAAGACGTCGACAATCAACATCATTTTCACAATAACTGACCTGAAACAATTTGACATTAATTAAGAACATTTTCATTCAAATCAATAGGGTATTAGTAACAGACAGAAAAAACTACAATGCAAAGCTTATATCAAGTACCATGCGCAAAATATTTTCAGTATTTGTTTCCAGTATCCTCCCTGAATTAGCAGCGTTGACGCGATTATATCCAGATGTCAATGGAGTTTGCTCTGCTACTCCTAGGCTAATCATATGCTTGAGTCTTATCTGCAAAAAAAGACAAGTGGGGAAAAAGAACCAATAAAGACAAAATGTATAAATACAAACTCATTGTTCAAATATAGAATTAAAAAAACTCAACAAGAAGTATGAGTTTTACTAGAGTGACTTACATAGTCACTATAACTGTAATACAACACACAAGATGACCGCTGACCATCTCTACCAGCTCGGCCACACTCCTGAGACATAACAGTGATACAATGAGCTAAAAGAATCATTAAGCTGAATTTAAAAAGTCATCCACTGTTGTGTTCAATTCTAAACTACTGACATAAGTATCACTGTCCAAGTAGTGGTATACTTGTTATTAATTACCTGGTGGTAACCTTCAATAGATTTTGGGAGAGAATGATGAATTACAAAGCGGACATCTGGCTTGTTGATACCTGAAATGCACACATTACTATTTACTACATTGTTCTTTGTAATTAATCAAAAGGCAGCAAGCAGCGAAAGTCAATGATACCCATTCCAAATGCCACCGTAGCACAAATTATATTGATTTCATCTTTGCTCCATTGCTTTTGGGTAAAGGCACGTTGAGCAGGATCCATGCTACCATGGTAGAATGCCGCTTTATGTCCACATTCCTAAAGAAATGATAGACTTAAGCAAACATGAATCACAAAATTAAAAAATACATATATTGATCTTATATTTTATCTTTGGCTCACCCCTTGGCCTTACACACAAATTCCCAGTAGCATAATAGTCAATTTGATGGTTTTCAGGGGTTTGCCATTTGTTTCTTAACTAATGCCTTTTATCTTATCACTATTTAAGTACTCCAAATTTAGGTCCTCCCTTTTTTTACCTTTCATACACAAACCAATTGCTCAAGAATGTGCAACATACACAAATAGCACAAATTAGATGGACAAACGTCATTTAAACATGTTAAATACAGCAAGCACATTTGATGAACTCAAAAGATTGTTTCAATGATTTAACAACTATGATTATAATTTCCAATACTGGAAGAACTTATTAGTCAAAAATAATATAAAAGTCCCTTCATCAGAAGCAAGCACAGCTATAGCCAAATTTTCGAATAGGTGTGTCATGTTGCACTTGCACAGTCCCACATAGATGACCATAACGTAAGAATGTATACAGGACAATCAATTTCATTAAACACTAGCAAGCAATCAAGATCAATCTAGTATGACCAAAATATCAAAAAATTCAATACCAAACAGATTCCAAGCTAGGCAATAAATTTGCAAAAAATTCAAAGCTAAAATAGACTAAACAAGCAATATTCAGACCTGCAATAAAGTAAATCAAAGAAAGGAAAACAAGAGTACTAATACGTTATTAAATCATTCACGGTATCATGCTCATGCCCTTCTTAAAAGTACTAAAACACACACCCCGCCAACAAAAACAAAGTAATGATAAGATAGACTGACCTGTAACTTTTCAGCTACTTTTTCACAGTCCATTCTTGAAAGACAATAAATTATTCCACATTCATCAAAGTGGTTTTCTTTGATGAATTTGTCAATGTCTTCCACACACTTCTTAGTCTTAGGGATAACAGAATACCTGCAACGTTCACAGTGAGTGATGAATTCTATTTTCAGTGGGAACTTCTTCTTTTTTTTCTTTTTTTGCTAGGGTGTGAACATTTATTCAACACTAACCATAAATTTGGGCGATTAAAACTTTGCCGGAAAACAATGCAGTTGACAAGGCCTAGAGCCTGCACAACATCTTCTTTTACACTGGCTGTTGCAGTAGCTGTTAAAGCTAACACAGGAGTATTTTGGAACTTCTGTTTCAAGATACCAAGACCCTGGACGTTTTGCAAAACAGCTTAGCACTAAGCAGCAGCTATATTACCTGTAGCATGAAGTTAAAAAGGTTTTAAAAGCCACAACCTGATAATCTGGTCTAAAATCATGCCCCCACTGGCTCACACAATGAGCTTCATCAATAACAACCCTGGCAAGCAATTCCCGAGCATGTAAACTCTCCAGGTGCCTCAAAAGAACATCACTTCTGCATTCAAGAAGATTGGTTTCCAAAATTAACAAAATAATGAAAACAAAAGTTCAACTGCACTTTTCAACTCCATACTTTGGTCATTACAATGTCCCTTCTAAAGATCCAGTTTGCACAATCAACTCTAATCTATGAGGACACAAAACATGACAGCACAAACACGAACATGACACAATAAACCAAAAGACAAGGGAGACAAAAGAGTACAAAAATACATATTTATTTATATACAAATACCATGTGCACATCCACACACGCATATATAGAGTATCATGCATATAATATTTGTGCTACTTTATAAATCATTCTCAATTCATAATTTTAAATAAAATATTCTATATTCATTATTTATAAAAGGAAGACAAGATAAATCACATATAACCCAAGGTTGACTCAAAGAACCATTATTGAAGTGGCTTAGTTGATGTTTAAAAGTGAATTAGACCATCAGATCACGTTTAAGTGTTTAATATGTCCAACTCATTGCAGAGTGTTCACTATCGTGAGCATGATGTTCTTTTTTTTCAATATAAAGTCTTATTACCTATCAAAAAAAAATAATATGTCCAACTCATTGCCAACTTTAAAGACAGATAATCAGATATTCTATTGCAGGTCTATCTTAAAAGTGTCCGGCATGTGTAGCACATGGGCACTTAGACATATCTGTGAACTGTTGCTCCATAGCTCCTAATTTTAGAAAGAATGACAAATAACCCTTCCCCCCCCCCCCCCACTTCTGTCCAACCCACCCACAGACAAAAAAGAATGCCATCAAATGTATTGGCTTTTTCAAAAATGTAATTATCATGTGATTTTGGGCTACCATTTCAATCAAAAACACCCAGATTTTGTAAAAATAGCATTACCCTAATCTACACTGCACCCCCCCCCCCCCCCTTCAAATTCCACCATTGCATAATTTACATCCTTTATCCAGCAGCACTCTCCGTATAACACGACAAACCTATAGCATCATTGTACCATAATTTTCAGTTGTGAATCCCAGCATTGCTCCATTGCCTAGCTCACTAACACAATAAGACCACCACTTATATTCCTAGCTGCTGCCATCTTTCAATTGTAACATAATTGAACTCCTATCCTCCAATCTAAAATCCAAGGATCACTCCATCTCCCAACTCTCCACACAACCTAGGCTCACTATCATTATTTTTCCTGGCCACCACCATCATTAATATCCATCATTGCATCATCATCACTTAACCATTTTTTCCAAACCCCAACAGTCAAACTACAATCATCAAAACCACCATCAACCAAATTCAAAAGTCAAAATGATATATAATTCAAAAATTAAATCTGAAATGGTTTTGGTTGTGCTCCCTGCATCAAACACCATCACATAAACTTATGACCATGAATATTCACCCTAAACCCATCAAAAACCCACAAACAAAACCACCATCACAATCCATTAAGCTACATCACTGACATGCCCTAGTCTAACATCCACTAACATTACCATTGTGGTCAACTTGCAACCACAATTGTGTAAACACTGAATGACACAGCAAACCATTATCACAGACCACTTAGTCTAATTTTAAATTCATATAAGACCCTTTGTTTTTCTCGTCAATTTCTCCACTTCCTTTAATTGGAAGTGGAGGAACAAGTACCTAGGAAGTAGGGAGTGTATTGAAGAATCCGTTAAAGAATTAGGATCTAAAATCCATATAATCAAGAAAATAAGAGGACAAAGGGACACTGCCAATCACCAACATCCAATCATACAGAACCTTGAAGAATGGACTTCAGCATTGCTTTAATTGGGTTTGTTAGTCATTGTTCTATTGGTTGTGCAAAAGTGATTGAAGAAAATACTAGGTCATGGCTTTAGCTAATTTAAATCTTTGGAGATTAAAGAAAGCTCAAGAATGGTTGAGCTACATCAACAATTGGGGAAAAGATGGCTAGTTCATCTTGGACTACTAGAAGTATCAATTTGTCCTATATTTGTTATAAATAGCACGCTTGTCCATTTCTAGTGTTTCTTCATCAAGCAATAGTCAAGTAATGCAGCTAAAGTAATAGGACATATCAGTGCATGGTTTTTTGCAAAATAGTAATCATGAAGATTAAAAAAACACTCACCTGGCAACTTTCTCTGGTGTCACATATAACAGCTTGTATTTACAGTAATCAGAGCATAGCTCTCTAAGGATCTCCTGCTGTTCTGTCCATTCCATATTGCCACTTAAGTAAGCAGCAGGTATGTTCGCCTAAGTGCAACTCAAAGAGAAAAAAAAAATGTATATCATTCAATAAGCAGCACATAAATAGTCCAGATGGTATTGAAGGCTGCAGATGTCAGTGATAAAGCAAACATTACCTGCAATAGATGCATTATCTGATCTTGAATAAGTGACACGAGGGGAGAAATTACCAATGTTATACCTGGACAGATAAGAGCAGGGAGCTGCGAGGAAAAAAAAAACAAACAAACAAAAAATTCCAAAGTGTAAACTCCCATAATGCAAACGAAAAAAAGTTAAATTTCCCAATATTAACAAGGGAACCCTACACTATACAAGTTGCTTGATCTAGAATACCACTAAAATCAAGCATATAAGAAAATGAACAAGCAAAACAGGCCAGAATTATCAATGATGTACTGACCATAGATCAGAAAATTAGAAACAACAGATGACTGAAATCATTTTTAAAAAAGGGATCAGTAAGGTGGCACAATCATTAAGATGTACTGAGAATGAAAATAGTAAACAGTATCTTATTACCCAGAAATTGAAGAACCATGATCCATAAGATCCTTGCAAGCTTTTTTTACCTGATATGTCAAACTCTTTCCCCCTCCAGTTGGCATTAGAACGAAAACATCACAACCACTCATCGTAGCGTTAATAACCTCTCTTTGGTTGGGGCGAAAAGAGTGGTTCCCAAACACTTTCTTGTTATTGGCCTGAGAGTGGAAGTATGTAAATAACCATCAGGATGACATCCATGCAAATAAGAAACTTGAAAATAATTCAGATAAGCACCTCCAGCTTCTTTGCCCATGGGAAGTTCTGACTACTCCACTTTTTGTCATTAGAACCTTCAATATAATTAACTTCAACATACTTAGGAACATACGGTTCCCTCTCCAAAGGGCCTGATGAAACATCAAATCTATCTACAGAGGAGAATGAATTCCACCTTTCATTCCCTCCCAGCTCATTATTCAGATTTACCTGGGCTTCAAATCTCATTGGCGTCTTGAAAGCAGCTGCTTGAGGTGTTTCATATTGAAATGACCTGATGGCTGTTGTGGATGTAGAATAATGTGATCTTTGTCTTTCCTCGTCGACTGAATTGGCACGAAGATACCCATCAAGCTGCTGAATTTGCTTATTTAGCTGTGACCTAACAATAAACAAACATTAATTGGCTCATACCTCTTAGACAATGATGATTAGTGTATTACAAAAACATGAAAGAGTGCTATTATGAGAAAACAAAAGGCAATATAAACCATTCTGCATGAATTCACCTATTCATCATATTCTATTATTTCTTTGTATATTCAGAATTTCACTTTGTCATTTCCTCTGAACAGATCCAATATACGTAGCAAATAGAATATTGAACAATAATTACAGATCAGGTGGGAAGCAAACCTATCTTGGCGAAGCTTCTCAATGTGCTCTGAGGTGAGTTCATTAACATTATCAAGCAATTCATTTGATATAACAATTAGCATGTCCTTCATTTCCTGCAAATGAGTCGTAGCTTCGGGGCACAGTCCTAGCTGCATTACGACCAAAAATCAGGCATATGAAGCTGACAGTATATTAAAATGGAGTCACAATTGAACAGAAAAAATATGCTACACCTACCTTAAGACCATGACTGCAGTTTGAGCACAATTCCAGTGGCAAACTACTTTCATCTTGCCTAGAAAAATTATCTTTATCTATAGTTGGAGTAATGGGTGGCAGCTTAGAAATTGATGGTTGTGGTGTGCAAGTTGATTGGTACCGTTCCACTATATGGTCCACATCAATATTCTGAACCCAAAGGTAGTAAATGAGACAGGTGGATGCACAGAAAACAACATTGACATCAATAAAGCCAAAACAACATATGACTTCAGATACATAGAAATATGAGGACTACTTCAACACTTAAACCAGAAGTACATGAAATAATTTTTAACCAGCGAACTGGATTCACCAGAAAAAACCTATGAAATCTTCATTTGCATATGTTCATAAGCAAAACAGCAAAAAATAAAAATCACAACTTTCCTTGAAAATGTAATCCAACAGATGCCATATTACAAACAAACTCAAATTTAGCTGCTTGATAAGCGCTATTTGATGCACTTGAAACTATGCCAACTTTCTTTTATTGGTAAAATTTTGCCAACTTGATGATATCAAAACAATTAAAAACATAGAGTTCCAACATGAATTACTCCTAACCAAGTTAAATTGATTAGAGCTAATTCAGGTTATCCAAGTTTCATTGTAATTCATAAATAACAGTGATATGAATTACCTCAAGTATGTCATCATCATCCAGGTTACCAGCAAAAATTCCTGCAGACTCTTTTACTTGGTCAAAATGAACAGTATGATTGTTGAATGATCTATCCAAATTCTGAGAATGAGAATTGTTGACTATTGATGCTCTTATCTGACTCTTTTCAGCTTCCATGGCTCTAACATTACTTGATGAAAAATTATTGCCCATGGATCTTCCGGGTTGACTAATCTTGCTGTTGGTTTCGCTGAAATTTTTATGTGTTTGTATACCTTCCAAGCTCCTTTCAATGCTAAATGTGCTTTGGGAAATAGTTCTTCCTCCAACACTGTGAGATACATTATTATGAAGATCCTTAACCTGTACAGTTTTTCCAGGTTTTGTGTACTTCCTGCAAGAAATCTGAAGATTGGAAAGAGTATGCCAAGCCTGCCAAAAGTTTTCCATTGAAAATTTATTACCAAATTTGAAGAAGTTATGAACAAATATGGCCATTGAATGTCTACAAATGGATAAACAAGTTAAGAACATTAACTATTGATTGACTTAATTATAAACTAAAACAAGAACTAGAGTTTGTCAACACCAAGCATAATAACAAGATCATAAACATAAGATTTTGTTATAAAAAAATAAAAATAAAAATAAATAAATAAGAGCACAGGGCAAGCAGCTTCAACTACAAAATGAATAAGAAAAAGAACTACTAGCTAGCACAGTTCAAATGAAACATTAAAAAACATATTCACTGCTATAAATCAATTTAATTAGAAAATTAGGACAGCTGAAAATGAACATAGATCCTGCCTAACAACTTTACTTTTTCCACTTGTGCACTCTGGCTCTGCAACCTTGCAATATTTTGACTTTGGAAGTCCATTGCCCTGAAAAAATAAAGATTTTATAAAAAACAAATATTAAAAGCTTAACAAAGTCTGAATAAGTCAACTTTGACACCTTTTAGTTATAGAAAAAAATTAAACGTCCTTGCATAAAATAAAGGAAATTTTTCCAAAAAAAAATGGTTATCTCTTTGTGTTAATGGAGTTTTTTTATACAAGTACTTGTGTTAATGGAGTATTGTCTTACAGTAACCAATGAGTTGTGAATTCTAAGGAATAAGAACTCGAGAATTTCATATAAGGCCTTTAAACTTATAATGTCAATTGCAAACCATTAGAAAGCATGACCATGCAAAAAAAAAAGGGATCAAAAGAAAATGAGCCAACACCATAAAAATATTGTTATTAGGTAAAAGGTATTCGCATTTTTTCTAAACTGCAATCACAGAATACCAAATGTGCATCAAGTTTTTGTATATATAGAATAACGTACTCTAACAACAACACAGCCCTGATTCCCATCATAAAAATATGCATTGCATCAATATATAATCAATTGATAAAAATTTATTTTCTATGGAAGAGAGATTATAGAGTGCACTACAAAATAAAAATAAAACAGTGTGTTTAGTGGTAACATACCGTGCCCACATTGCTCCTTCAGCACCAGGTTTTTGTGAGGACAACGAAAAAAGGAAATTTGAACTCAAAAACTTATTTTGGCTTAAGAAATTATCATGTGCATTAGCATGTTGTGACAAATTAACTCTAGGAAGGTTATCATCACATTTGAGCCCTTGACCTGAATTGCTCCGGCTGCATATAAATAACAAACAATTAACTACACAAGCTAGGAAAAAGGAAAGGAAATTGGTGCAAAAAAAAAAGAAAAAAAAAGAGAGAACAATTATTGAATTATAACTCTTGCCTCATGTGCATTTCCATAGTCATTGATAAGCATATTCGCCTACCAAGTTAACAGTTCCCCATTCTCAAAATCCACATATTAATACAAAAGCCTGCCATATAAAACCTCCTCAATAACAAATTTCAATGTACTACAAAATAAATGAATTCCAGTCTGCAAGTAATTTTGAGAAGATACAAAACTAAAGGCGAAATTGAAAAACCCAAGGTAACAAACTAATTGAGCTAACAAAAGTAGACATAATGAAACTGGAATATAAAAAAAAATTACATAAAGCCAAAACAAGAGTATTCAACCACTCCCACTCACATCCACAAATGAAAAACTGGAGAGGACATCCTCATAAATATCAAGTCAAAGAAACATGCTTTTTTTTTTTTTTTTTTTAATTTTATAAAAGTCAAAGAAACATGTTCTAAAAAGAAAAAGGAAAGAGCAAGTAGAAATAACTTCTAAGGAAAAGTAGTGATGTGCACTAGATAATTATGACTTGCAACATTATCATCCGTGATTCACAAATTCATGACTCATGCAGACATGCAGTTTTCACAAATCCAATGAATAAGGCAAGAGCAAGATTTTTTTTTTTGGATAGGTAATAGAATTTTATTGAAAATGGAACAACTACTCTATGTTCACAATTATGAACATAATCACTTTGAAAAAAATACAGGCAAATTAATCAGAAGATCTAAGAGAAAGTTGGAAATCAAATTACTGATTACCAAGAACTCTTTAGTCCAATATATCACACATGCATTTAACTTATGGATTTTAATTTTAGCCCTTGGAAGAACCAAATAACTGATTATTGATTCTTATCAAAAAACAAAGACCACAGGAAGATGATGAGATTTTTGCATCATATCAATGATATGGTCGCAATATGGCATCTCTAACTAGTTTTACTCCAACAATCCTTCATTCAATTTATGTAAGATTTGCAAATGCACCAAGCCCTCTTATCAATAACAAGACAATCTGGATCAAGTTCAGTAAGCCCAAAGAACACTAGTTTGTAAGAGTTTTAAACAAGCCAGTCCTCACAAATTTTACCCTTAAATACTTCATCTTTTCCATTCGACAATCAGAAAAATTCACAATCATAGGTCAAGCCCATCTCCAATGTATATATAAAACCGTTGGATTACACGTTCCCTTTGTTCTTAACAGGCACACCAAATTTTGTACAAATCAAATGTTACATATATCCAATCCATCAACTCGGCTTTTTTATAACTTACAAAGTAAGGTCAGCTCGTTAAGGAAAGCTCCGGCTATAAAAATTATTGGGTACCAAAAAAAAAACCTTGAAATTTAAATATTTTACGATATAGTTACTGATTTCTGACCATTTGAATATTTTGTCGAGTGGTATAACATTCATAAAAGTTACTCCGAGTGTAACTCAAACCCAACCCTATATAAATTATACACTCATAACCACATTTCTCATTTCACATCCAAACTATGCATATATCCCACTTAGCATAGTTCACATCACTCTTCTTCTAATTAAACAAAATGGGTATTATAGAAAACATCCCCATACATTTTCATTTTCTACTAATCCTCCATTAAAACCGAGGTTCCCACAATAATGACTGTACACAGAGATATACAAATTCAAAAAAAAAAAAACGGAATCAATTGGGGCTCTGAATCCAAAAACGGAGTATTGAAACCCTAAACAAATATATATGTGTGTGTGATGTGAAATGAAGTAGAAACCCTAGAATTGAGGGATTGAAGTTGATTACCTTTGGAATGTGGAAAATCTTTGTTAGGGCTTATTGTGTTTGCTTTGTACACTGCAAGTTTTAGAGAGAGAGAGAGAGAGAGAGAGGGAGAGGGCACTTTAAATAAAATGTAAAAGCGCGGTGTGGGAGTGGCGGGACATTTTGCTGTATTTGATTATTTTAACGAGTGATTAGCCTTTGGCTTTGGTTGTCTTTTTCTTTTTCTTTTTCTTTTTTTTCTTTTTTATAAATAAAAAAAAAATTATATTTTTGTATTATTCTCAACCAAAATTGAAGGTAGCCTATTTATTTAGCATTATGAATATTGTGTTTTGTTGAAACTAATATAGAAAAAAAAAGATAAATGAGAAATAAAATAAAACGATTGTGTTTTTTTTTTTTTTTTATAGAAAAAAAAAGATAAATGAGAAATAAAAAAAAACGATTGTGTTTTTGTTTTGCTGAAAGTACTGATAAAAAAAAGACTACTATTGAAGATTAAAAAAATTTATATCAAAATTTGTAAGGATCCTCTTATTTTTAATCATAACTTTATTTTCCTTTTTTTTTCTTTTTTTTTTCTTTTTTGGTAAAAGGGAAATATTATTAAGCACAAAAGGAGACTACACAATAGCAGAAGCCATACTGGCAGCAACAAGTCTACAATAGTACAAACCATTAATGTCCTTAGCTAATAAAGTTTCTAAATCAGCAGTAAAAGGAAGATCAAAGACAGCAAAGTCTTCCTGCATAGAACAGCCCCATTTTGCCAGCCAATCCGCACATTTATTGGCTTCTCTAAACACGTGAACCACCTGAACTTGAGGAAACTTGTCCAGGAAGTATCTGCAATCAAATAACAGAGGAGCATAAGCTGAATTAGGATTCTTTTTTGACTTTAGCAGCCCAACTAAGCCAAATATTAAAGCCATGAAGATTGGACCAAGAAACAAGTGAAGAAAAGTTGTTCATTAAAACTCGACAGATACCTCGACAGAAACAGTATCTATCGAAACTTAATGAAAAAAGCTCGACAGAAGCTAGACAGAAGCTGATTCTGTTGAGATCTACGAAATCAGAATTTCCAGATCTGATTTTTGGCTCATGCTGACATGTATGTGTAGGGTTTCTTTTCTCACAACCCTAGGCATATATAAGGCTTATTTTAAAGGATGTCATACAAGAAGAACACATGCAGAAAGTAACCTAGTGCCTTATTCTTTCTGCAAGAAGTTACTGCGTCTTTTTCGCTTTAGGATTTTGTAACCAAGTACTTCTTGATCTTCATTGTTGATGAAGTGAAGAACTTTGCAGCCAACAACATCTTCTTTAAGTTGCTAGAGTTAGTCACGTACTAGGATTCGTGCAAATGAGTTAGTCACGTACTGGGATCTGTGCATCATTGGTGACGTTCATATATTATAGAGTTCAGAGGTTCCAAAGCGGTAGAAGATTTCTGCTGTAAATTCATCTACGGGGATTTTAGAGTCTAGGGACAAAAGTTTTGTATTAGATCTAAAACTTCACTTTACTATAGTGAATTTCTTTTCAAGAAGGTTCCCCCCCCCCCTCGTTTTTTACTGTGAAACTAGTTTGTTTCATTGGTTTTCCTGAGTCATCATATCTTGTCTTATTTGCTTTTCCGCTGTGCATGATATTGATGTTTGTTTGTTTCAACAAGGATTATTCATAATGAATCTAATTAACAACTTGGGTTCAAAACTTATTAATTCTATCAACCGGGGTCTAAATTTCCCAACAAACAAATTGTACATGAAAATATTGAAAATGTATAAACAAATGTTTTAGTAAAAGATTAGAATAAGTGTAAGAATATGCATGATAATTAGATGATATATCATTTGCTACTTATAAGCATAATTGTATTAAGTCTTCTAGTTTTTATATATAGAATTTTTAATGATGAATATTTAAAAGAAAAAGGGAAATGGAAGAAGGTTCCCAAAACTTCACATTCTTCTCTAAATAATACTTTGGACATCTATATCATAATCTTCCTAGGTAGTAATTCATGAAGCAAAGAAACATTTAATAACACAAATAATCTGTTTCAAGATCAAATTAATAATTGATGGTGCATACAAACAATTGAACCAAATTTGAAATTCAACTGGCCAACATGGTAAAATTGTATGTTAATATATATACACACATATTATAATTAAAACTACTTATCTATCATCAAGATGAAAAAAAAAACAAACTTTTTTAAGAACTCAAAACATAAGATAGATAAATTATTTATTTTAAAAAAAAAATTACTTACAAAATTGTATACATCATTGAAGTACGTTAGAATAGATATAACTCATACAATACATGCAAATACAATTTTTTTTATAAAGAAAATTCCTTGTTACTATAAAAACAAAAATAATCTTAAATATAACACTTTTTATATAATCAAATGTATAATACAAGTTGATCATTTTACTCTATT
Organism: Notholithocarpus densiflorus; assembly: GCA_030021035.2. Taxonomy (NCBI): domain Eukaryota; kingdom Viridiplantae; phylum Streptophyta; class Magnoliopsida; order Fagales; family Fagaceae; genus Notholithocarpus; species Notholithocarpus densiflorus. The sequence continues at coordinate 12,459,828 of JARYZH020000003.1, forward strand.
TCAATAGATGAGTTTCAGTTCACTTGTCTAAATCTATAAATCAACATAAAAAAAATTTGCATTAGCAAAACAACCACTACATTTATATTTAACGGAAATGTTTATTTTATATAAATTTTTTATGTAAACATTTTGTAGTGGGCCTTTTTTACAATGTTGGGCTGGGCTACCTCCTGCAGTATTGGGCCCAAATGTTCTGAGTAAGGGAGTCGGGACTGGTCCAACTACAACTCACTTTGGTCCAGCTTGTGCACAAACTATGCCCCGTTTACCAGGTTTTGATCACAAGCCCATGGCAGGCAGAGCTGCTGCGAGTAAGTCATGGCAAGCATGATAAAGACAATACAAGAAATAGTAGACAAAATGAATAAAAGGGAGCGACAAGAGGCACCCTGTAGGCCGAAAGTAGAGAAATAAATGAGGAATAATAATAATGGGGTTATTGAATCAAAAAGGGGAAAATCAGTCTGCCATGCCAAGTGATGCTACGGAGCTGAAACTAAGAAGGTAAACCACTTCCTCAATGCGACTAATCTCCCAGGGGAAAAGAAATTAATTGCTTTGAGGGAGTGGGCCTGAATGGTTTATGTTTAATGAGGATCCTCTGCTTTTTTTTTTATAGAGAGCAGGGCTTTAGAGGGAGAGAGGAGATCAACCTATTGGTGCATGCCTGCCATTCTATATTCTCTATTCTCTTATTTTTTTCTTTCTTTCTTTTTTTTCTTCCTCTTCTTTCTCAGTGTTTTCTTACTTTGTTGCGATTCTCTCTTAGAGGTTGCTATTACAGTGTTTGTGATTGTGATCCTGACCTTCCTCCTTCTTTACTGTGCACGACAAGGCCCTTTTTTATAGTGCCTGCTATGACCAGATTTTACTATTTTAGCCTTTAACAATCTTTGTCTGGTCTGGGTGTTCTTGCCGACTACTTACTGGTTTGCTAGTCACTTAGCCATCACCACTTACCTGTGCTGGCCGTGACACCAAACAAAGAAGGCTATTTTGTTTGTTTACCTACCGTGCTACAGTGTGAGTGCTCTCTCTCTCTTCCTATCCCTCATGGCATGCACCTAGTGGTCCCAGCTCATCCTTGCTTTCTTTGGATGGTATGTCATCCCAGCAGGACGTATCCCCCAAAAGAGGTTGAGCAGGAACCCTAGAATAGGTTTTCTCCTCTCCCCACCGCTAGACCATGCCCTCTTACCTCTAACCTATGACCTCACCACCTCTTGTATTAGCTGGCTACAGGCTGGTGATGTCTAGGCTTGGCGCGTGCTTCACTTCCATGTATATCCGAAATCTGCCTGCTGCTCAAGCGTCCGCCGTGGTTTAGAGACTTGTCTGCACATCTTACCGCCCATCCTTGGCTTCTTATGGCGTGAACCATTTTCTGGCTTCTCATTCTTTAAAGCCTGCTCCTTTCGGGGTTGGGCTTTTGCTTAGCCGTGGGCTTTTCCTCCTTTAGCCCACTCTCTTGTTCTTTTCCGCAGTCTTTGTGTGTCCTGTCGTACTGCTCTGCCATTCCTATTATGGCGTTATTTGACCCAAGCCTACTGGGCCTCTTTGGGCTTGTTACTTATTCTTCCCTCAATGACTCAGTCTAGTCATTTGAGCTTTTTTTTTTGTTACGTTGGGCATCCTTGGGCAAAAAAACAGCTAAAACGCTCACTTGAACCCATGTCAGCAATTATAAACAAAAAAATAGGTGAGATACAATAGATTTTCACTGTTTCAAGCCTCAAAAAAAGTCTTATTTCATGGCCTACGCGCAGGGCCCCTCAAGTTCTTGCCTCTTCCTCTCCCACAAGGTACGGAACACAACAAACATTCTCTTCTTTCGTTTTTTAAAATTTAAATTGTCCATTTCAACTATTTGATTTTAAATACTTCTGTCAAAATCTTTATTTATTTGTTTATATATTAAATTCCGTTTGGTTGCTCAGAGAAAAAAAAAAAAAGAGTCAAAATTTTCCACGAAAATATTAAAAAAAAGAAGAAGAAGAATACGTTATTAAGTTATTGATAGTGTTCACGTTTATATCGAGTGAAAACTGATTCGCATGAATTGTAGTAGAATTACGGTTTCTGGGTTGAGTTTTGTGGTAAGACTGTCATGGTATCATAGCAGATGGTATTGAGTTCAAAGTTCGAACCTTGTCTCCACTTTACCTCTCATTTAAATAAGGCTGAAAAATCACAAGTTTTAGGTCCCACTTTTGAGGGGGAGCATTAGAATAATGATTAAATTCGTCATTTTTAGCGGCTTAAGCTTTTGGGACAATCAGTAATTTTTCAATTCCTATTTTGTTTGAGTGCTTAATTGGATTGGTTTCTCTTTTCGGACATAATTCCAAACTCAAGAACATTAAAAAAAAGGCTGAAATTTAAAAGGTTGCAAAAAAAATTTCATCATGGAAAGATTTAGAAGGTATCTATTTCTTGATTGGTTTATTTATTTTACATCATGTTGGATGGAGGGATGAAATTAATACTTTTGAGATTTTTCTAGGACTAAATTGCAACTTTTTGAATTTGAGGGAACAAAATTGTACTTGGATCAAATTTCACCCCCTCAACTAAAAATACAAAATAGGGTTTCTCTTAGTTTCTTGGGAACCAAACAAAGGATTGTATCCTAAGACTTATCAACAATACTACAAACGTAACAAATTTCACAACTTGTTGAGGTGGCAGAATGCGTTTTATAACACATTACTTTCACATGGGACCACCACTGATATCACTTTTACTCTCACAAACTGCCACCTCAGCAGTTGTGAAATTTGTTGTGCCCTTAGACTTATTGAAGACTTGTTCTGAGTTTGGACTGAAACTTTTCTTTGAAATTGTTTGGCATTGTACCTATTGCAGGGTGCTCCGCAGGGGTTTCAACAATCTTTGGGTTTGAGCTTACCGTTTACGAATTCAAGAATCAAAGGCAGCTTACAAACGCGAATTTTTGTGGAGATGCGTGAAGACAGTGCTCCAATGACTAGTGATCACTCTAAGAAGATGAAAATTCCACACGTACTAACTGTTGCTGGCTCTGACTCGGGAGCTGGTGCTGGAATCCAGGCTGATCTTAAGGCCTGTGCTGCGCGAGGAGTGTACTGTTCCACTGTGATAACGGCTGTCACTGCACAGAACACCGTTGGGGTTCAGGTTGCTGTTTGTTATTGTCTTTCTGAGTTATGCTCCATTTGTTTCCAAGGAAGGAAATTATATTTTGTTTTATTATATAGGTCCATTAAAAACAGATGCTCAATTCTACTTTAGTGTGATATGAAAAATCTTTGGCTTAATTGTTGAGAGATTAAAACAACATTAAAAACCAACTTGTCTTATAAAAAAAGTAAAAGCTAAAAGTTTATAATTGTCTTATTTCTTTGTATTCTTCCCATATATCTCAGTGAATGCAGGGTTTATAATGTGGTGTCTCCCTATATATGACAGTTCTCAGACTTGCACATGTTTGTGAATTTTGTTGCAATTGTCAGGGTGTAAGTGTTGTGCCTGAGGATTTCGTGGCAGAGCAGCTTAAGTCTGTGTTATCAGATATGCAAGTTGATGTGGTAAGTCTGAATTAATGGTTACTGTAAGTTCTACTTTCTACTAGATCTATGAGTCGTATGCCAAGCCAATCTTGTGGGAAGTACTAAGTCAAGACCTGTTTTTATCATTATTGGAGCTCGCGTGTTTGTGTCTATTAGATTATTCTAAATCTTATGTGTGACTATTTAATTTGCCTCATCATTTTAAACGAGAATGACTATCTTTTATGCCACTTAAATCTTGAATGTTTTAATAAAATTATTTGGTTTTGTTTTTGGTACACAATAGAGGGATAAGTTGACTCCTTTCTGATTTTATAGTCTCTTTTATCTTGTACGTAGTTTTGATTTTTCTTTGTACTTTTCTAGCTGCTTTGTGCCCTTTTGGCATGAAGTAGTCTTTTTCAATAAAATTTTGCTTGCAGGAATTCCAAATAATTGTATAGCAATGTCTTTCCTTGTCAAAAAAATAATACTATGGAAGAATAAAAAAAAAGTTTGCCATTTTGGATAATTTGATGTAGGATGTGTGGTGAGTTGGTCAGCTTGGGTTTCTGCTTAACCTGTCCTGACATTTGGCTCAATGTTTAATTAGAATCATTTCAAATATGATTTTGTTAAGTTTAGTAATAATAAATTGATTCTGACATAATTGTGAAATGTACTCAGGTGAAGACAGGCATGCTACCCTCTATTGGCATTTTTAATGTTCTTAGTCAAGGTCTAAGGGAGTTTCCAGTTCGAGGTATAAAGTAGTGTCGGTAATTAATGGTGAATATTTTAGATAAAATTCTAGAGGCTTTTTATTTGACTTAGTCCTATCAATGAAGGCAGCTTTAGTGTTTGATCCTGTTATGGTATCTACAAGTGGAGATGTACTAGCTGGTCCTTCCATTCTTGCTGGATTTAGGTATGCTATACTTTCATGTGTAACATTAAGTGAAATTGATATGATCTCCCAACTGATTCTGCAAATTTTATGTGAACCACATTAGCCAATTTGACACCCTTTTCAATTATGTGTTTTGTGGTTAGTGTGTTCTCTTTTTCACCTATGTCCTCTGCATAGACATTATTTTTTGCCCCTTACATGTTCACACATCTCCATTGTCTCTCAAAGCTTTCCGTCTTTTCTAATTCTATGCCAATTTGAATCAGAAATGATTGCATTATCTTATTCATAGTAATCGTTCAAGAAAGGAAGAAGTCCCATGTTTTTTTTATTTCCTTCCAAAATCGTTTCTTTTGTAAGTCATTGATAATTGTGCTTTTCTGGTTCCCAAATGCAGAGAGCAGCTTCTTCCTATTGCTGATATAGTCACACCAAATTTAAAAGAGGCATCTGCGTTACTTGGTGGTCAGCAACTAGAAACGGTTGCTGACATGCGTTCTGCTGCAAAACTGTTGCATGACATGGGCCCACGGTTAGTTATTAGAATTTTTTTTTTGAATTTTTAGTTCTCTCTCTCTCCTGATTAGTTGACTGTTGTATTTCACAACTAGCTACATAGACACATTACAGTTTTCTTATGTTTCTGGACAACAATCATACCAGAAAAGATTTATCTATCCCAAGTGATGCTCTGCCAAACAAGTGTAATACTTGAACATTCAAAATGAGTCAAAGGACCAAGTTGTCATATCTGCACATTATTGCTGGGATGGGCGTGAAATATTACTTACCTACTAATATCAACCCAACACATTTAAGTTGTTCTGCACTAATTTTTTTCTCATAAGAAATAGAATTTCATAGTTCTATTTGCTAATTTTGCTTATGTCATGGGCTTTGCCTTCATAAGGCAAATCTTTTTTGACAAAGTGGATGCATTAGCTTGAGCTAGGAAGGAATAGCTAAAATTAATCTTAGTTGAAAAATTAGTGGTGTTTAAACTTTACACAAACTGTTAATTTGGAATTCAGAAATGTACTTGTCAAAGGTGGTGACCTCCCCGATTCATTGGATGCTGTTGATATTTTCTTTGATGGTAAGCTTAAACTACTTAGAATCCTTCAGAATTAATGGTAATTTTGCTTCCTCTAATTTAATATATGTCCAAGTATTTCATATTAATAACAAACTCAATTTTTATAATTGATTATGCAGGTAAGGACTTCTATGAGCTGCGTTCTTTGCGCATTAAAACTCGCAACACTCATGGTACTGGTTGCAGCTTGGCATCATGTATAGCGGCTGAGCTGGCAAAAGGCTCTTCAATGCTGCCAGCTGTTAAGGTGAGTACATAATTTTTGTTTTCTAGTTCTAAGTTCTGTTACTTAATTGATGCAGGGACTTTGTTTTGCAAGTGAATTTTCTCCACTGAGCACTACTTAGCAAGTAACATTTTAAGAATTAGTGAAACATTGTTAGTTTCTAATCTTTTTCTATGGTCTAGCCAGTGAGACAAGACTTGCTGTGTGGAATTAATGTTTGGCAATGAATATATGAAATGTTTGTCAAATAAATCTGAAATGTGTTTGGCCTTTTGGATTTTGCTTTAACATTGTTGTTTGTCAGCTTAATTTTATTTTCCTGTCATGCCTTATTGTCGATGCTGTGTCTGTGTTTTGTTTGAGAGAGAGAGAGAGATAAATCTGAATTGTGTTTGGATTTTGCTTGAACACTGATGTTTGTCAGCTTAATTTTATTTTCCTGTCATGCCTTATTGTTGATGCTGTGTCTGTGTTTTGTATATGAGAGAGAGAGAGAGAGAGAGAGTTTAAATAAAATGGAGGATCCATATACAGTTCTTATTCACCATCTTTTGACAGGTAGCTAAACACTACATCGAGACGGCTTTGGATTACAGCAAAGACATTGCCATTGGAAATGGGCCTCAAGGCCCCTTCGACCACCTACTTAGGCTTAAGAGTTACGTTCATAATTCATGCAGGCAAGTGGGATTTAATCCAAGTGACTTGTTCTTGTATGCTGTTACAGACTCTAGGATGAATAAAAAGTGGGGCCGTTCCATTACAGATGCTGTTAAAGCTGCCATAGACGGAGGTGCTACCATTATTCAATTGAGGTTTGTTGCTCTCTATATACTCTCAGCTAGTCACATCCTAATTCTTATCTAGTTTAGGCTTTATACCTCATATCAATAATCCTAGTGATATATTCCAATTTACAAATGTGAATACCAAATGTTTTCTCAAAGGATTTTCAGCAATATTCTACAATCCCTTCAAATCTAGTTCTTGACTTATTTTATTCAATTAGTTACAATTTAGCCTTGCTCCCTTTCAAATCATGTTCTTGACTTTTTTTAATAGAATTACAATTTAGCCTCTCTCTCTCTCTCTCTCTCTCGAATTTTTCAATATATATGAGAAAACATTTGTTTTTGGACTTGATCTCTCTCATCTGTTATTGGCTGATGTATTGTTTAGTGGCTGTTTTATTATGTTTTGTAATGCATTAATAAAATTTATACCATTGTAGTAAAAAAGAAGAAGCTATTTATATGACAAATCAGCTTTAAGTTACACCTCTTGACCTCTTAAGCCTTCATGGGAATCAGTCTTAGCTTAGCTCAGGGTACATCTATAAAGCCTTCATATATTCCTTTCCTTCAAAAATAATTAGCAAAGAAAAAAAAAAAAGATAGGGGAAGGGGAGAGGGAGGGGGGGGGTTTTAAGTTATACTTAGTGTAACTCTTTGTTAATTTTACACAACTCAATAACTATCTTCAGCCAAAAAAAAACTCAATAACTATCAAATGTTTGACAATCTCACTGTTAAATTACAAGTTCTCTTTGTATTTAAGATGCATGTCAAATTATATATTAATCATACATTGTATAAGATTATATTTTTTTCGTATAATTTAAAAAAAGAAAAGAAAAAGAAATTAGAACATGTTATAGATGAAATAGTTCTTAATCTTTAATCATCTTGATATTTTGCTAGCATAAAAGGTAATGGAACAGTGTAATCTGGCAGTTCATTTGTTAAAAGTATTCATCTAGTGGTGTGACATTGAGAAAAAGTTACATCGAGTGTGACTTGAACTTAAAAAGTTATTTAGATTTACAAGTGATTTGTTAAACCTCAGTTTGGTTTACTAATTCAGACAAATTTCACTTCACAAAAGAAATTATTTAGATCTAGGATGTGACTAGTTGAGCAAAGTATATCAACTATAATGTGACTTTCTACAGTTTGCTTTCTTTTTTAACAAACTATTCAATTGGCTGTTTGGCTGGCTAGCTTTATTATGGTTTAAGAACTCAGTGATCTGCTCCACACTCTTACATCCTCCCAAGAGAAAAAACTAAGTCCTTCTTTAATTTAAGTAGCAAGCTTCAAACCATCATTTATTGCTGCAGCTGCAAATTCTGACTATAGAATGTAATCTTAAATTCTCACAAGTAGCTAAAAGATGCCTTCTACTCTAATTTCAATGAATTTATAACAGTGGCACACAAGTTTGAAATGTTTCATTATTGCTCTTTTATGTTCTCAACTTGAGTCGTTGAGTGGAATAGCATTGTTATTTGTTCACTTTCTTCTAAGTGCTTAGGAGGTTCCCTTGAATTTAAATGTTTTATACTTTCTTAGCTTGACCTATCCATGAAGGAGGTTGTCTGTGCAAGATATTTTGCTAATGAACACAATGTTTTTGTTATTGACATTATTTGACTTGCTCTATCAGGGAAAAGGATGCTGAAACACAGGATTTTTTGGAAGCAGCAAAAGCGTGTCTCAAAATCTGCCATTCACATGGAGTACCTTTACTGATAAATGACCGCATTGATGTTGCACTTGCTTGTGATGCTGATGGTGTTCATGTTGGTCAGTCAGACATGCCTGCTCGTGTGGCCCGTACTCTTCTTGGTTCTGATAAGATCATTGGTGTATCATGCAAGACACCCGAGCAAGCCCATCAGGCATGGATTGATGGTGCTGACTACATTGGGTGTGGTGGCGTATATCCAACTAATACGAAGGAAAACAATCTCACTGTTGGTCTGGATGGGTTGAAAACTGTTTGTGTAGCTTCTAAGTTACCTGTGGTTGCGATTGGTGGTATTGGTACTTCAAATGCAAGTTCTGTGATGGAAATTGGTGTGCCGAATCTGAAAGGAGTTGCTGTTGTCTCAGCTCTTTTTGATAGGGAATGTATTCTTACAGAGACTACGAAGTTGCATGCGATTCTAACAGAGTCAATGTCAATGAAGAGAACATATTGAAGCTAGTTTGGATCATGCTCTGCAGATTTAAGGTATCACACCAGTAGAGAGATTCTGGGGCTGAAGGCATCTTTCAATTATAGTCAAATCTTATATTATTGGTAAAAGAGATCGATCACATTCATTTTATGACCTTTTGTTTTCTTGACTACTTTAGTTGGTTCTTATAGTCCAAATGAGAACAGTTGATGTGGGAAAGGCACAAATGGACATGCTGTTTGTATCATACTTCATGGCCTTCTCAATAATCTTTAATAAGGGTCTTGTATGGATTGCCCTATGGTTTTTGTTGCAATCGACAATAGGCAAGTTGTTGCCTTTGAGCCAACCATATGTTGTACTTGTAAAAGATGAATTAGCTTTTGAGGATTATTATTATGGGTTTTGCTTGGATAGTCCATCTAAAATTTGATGAATATGTTGCTTTTCAGTTGCTTAACTGTGTAGAGCCTGTAAGCAAGCTGCTGCTGCTGCCTTTGGAGTATGATAAATATTATTTTGCCAGGTAAAAGAACGTAGAAAATATATAGACAGGAGTCCACAAATCCAACCAGAAAGGGTTGCTAGTACAACGGGCACTTTTTGTTACTAAAGTGGAAGACCAGCATTATTTGAACAGTAAATCAAACCTTTCCCTTTCCCTACCAAATCTTCCATTGATATTTGGACCATAATCCACTAAAATTATAAATCTTAAATTCCAAAACTACATTAACCTAAGCCCACCACAAGCAAATCCAGAGAAGTTTAGAACTTTAGAGAGACTCATTAATTTGTCAACTGCTCCCTTCGAACGAAATGATCAAATGGACAAATAAGCTTAAAAAGCTTAGAGTTCAAATCTTACCAAGAAAATAAAGAGGCTAAAATCATTAGTGGAAGACCAGCATTGACCAATGGGCTTATTTTTGTTATATAAGCAATAATCCAGAATGGTAAATTGCAAATAATATTCCACTTTTGGCACAGCCATAAGAACAGAATTAATTACATGTTGAAGGTCAATACATGACAGTTATTAATATTATTTTTTGGATGAATAGAAAAAGGTCTCTAGGGTCGGCTCTACGATTTTATGTGATTTTAAGAGTAATACCATGTGTTTTCTCGGAGCCTTAATAAGATTATCGTTGTAGACACAATACATTTGTTGAAATGCCACATATTTCACCAGAGCCTTGATAGGAGTATCGTTGTAGGCACAACACATTTGTTGAAATGCCCTGAACTACTCAATTTTTGCCAAGAATAATATATCAAACTAGGGGCATTCACCAAACCACAAAAACTGCACCAAAACCGCCTACAAAATGGCATAATCACACCGCACCGCATGGTGTAGTGTAGTTTGCGGTTTTATAATAAGAAAATTGCACAAACCGCACCGCACTGCACTGCACTCTCTCTCTATATTAATATATTTATTTATTATTAATATTTAATATATTATTAATAGTTTAATAACCCTAGTTAAAAAAAAAAAAAAAAAAAGTTTGATAACCCTAGCAAATGTTGATTAGGAAAGCCAGCCAAAAAAAAAAAAAAAAAAGTTTAATAGTTTAAAACTTGGCCCAAAACGAATGGAAAAATTAGTTTTGGGTTGCGTAAGAAAAGTCTAAAATTTGAAAAATATACTTACTTCAAACTGTTCAAACCGCATCTTATACACCATACCACATATGCAACCGTAAAAATGAAGTGCAATGCAATTATGATTTTGGTTAAACTCTAAACCGCACTACACTACATATGTTACCACAAAAATAAAATAAGATACAATTATGATTTTAGCTAAATTGTACTTTAAAGTACAATGCTAAAAATGATCCAAAATTACAGCACTGCGAAACACCCTGTATCAAACGATATAGAACTTCTACTACCAAATCAAACGGCGTTTTATGACAATTAATGGATCTTTCTTCTTCCCCAAAAGACACGTCATGGTCAAGTCTCTTTAACACCACACGCAATTCCAAACACAAGGTCTGACGTTAACCAGGACGACCATAACGACTAGTACATGAAAGAGCCAAGACTAAAGAGTGAGTGAGTGACACGACCCTTCTTTATTTCCAAGTCACTTTCTTTCTTTCATTGCCTTGCAAGTGGCAAGCATGGTCCGCAGAATATTTCCATTTTCCACTTTTTCTTCTTTTTTTTGGGTCATTTTGCCAAAAGTTGATAGCTAAAGAAAAAATACGTATTGTAACTTCAAAAGTTCAAATGATCCACCATGAAGAAGTAAAATTAGTCAGATTGAGGAAAGTTCATCTATTTTAAATGGCTGTAAAAGAGAGTAATTTTCTTTTCACAACCAAACAGATAAACTTTATTCTCAAGTAGTGCCTTTTATTCATTAGTTATTTAGTTCACCTAGTGTTCTCCAAAATGTCCAGGACTTCCATCTCTTACCATGCAACATTTGTATAATAGTTACTCCGCAAGTATAAATGCATGTAAGGTGTAAAAGGTAAGAACTGGAGTTTAAATTTTCAAAAATGAGCCTCACACACACACACTTATATTAAGGTTGAGTAAAATTTCATCTCAAATCAAAAAACTTCCCGCTCTATTAATAAGAAGGTATCTCATGCATCATTCTTCTCACATTTTGTGAATTTCACACAAAATGAGATAATTATTTGGGGTTTGGCGGATGCGCAAAGTGGCTTTCTAAAGCTCAATTCATTGCTTTGATTTATATTAGGGGTCCTTTTTCTTTCAATAAATCATGCATCAATTCATTCGTTGGTATAGCATATCCTGGAATTCAAAGTCCACAACAGATGAACATTATGCTTTTCAGTTGGCATATACTAACAGATTTTTATTGAAGTAGTTACTTTTAACAGCCAAGCCTCCTTACATACAGCTTAAGGGAGTTAAATAGTCTTACAACAATTTCAGGTTCTTTGGTAGAACCTGCAGACCATACAAAACCTTTAAGGTTAACCTTACAGCTCAACCCCTCCCCCCTCTCCAAACCCCTGTAGAGAAGGGGGGGGAAGTAAACAAGATAATAAACCTGTTTTTTGGAAAAAAAGGGGGGGTGTTTAAAAGCCTAATATACTCGAAGATAAAATTTAAATTCAGAGACTTTACGACAACACTATAAATTTACAAACATTTATTCAACACCATGTGCTGAGCAGAAAACTGAATTTTATACAACACAAAACCATTCTGAAATCAAGAGATATTCAAGAACCAAAACTCTTTAGGTCTCTCTAATAATTAAGAAGCAATAAAGTAGGTCCTCAACTGACTTGAACATCTCCATTTTCCTGTGCCTCCTTGACTTTCTTTTCATATTCATCTTCTTCTCCCTCCTCCTCAGCTGCAGCATCTTCGTCCTTAGCATCACCATCTTCTTCTCCTCCCCAGCCAAAGCCTCCAACCGATCGGGAAGCTGGTGGAGGAATTCTGGCCTCTTTAACAATTTTTGTTATATCTTGAACACTTTGGAGGGAAAAGCTTGGATTTTCTTTCTTGTAGTACATTACTTGAGCTGGTTCTGTTAGTTCCCTTGGCAAGTTCTTCAGAAACCATGGGTGGCTCTTGATTTCTTTAATGGTGATCCTCTGAAAAGAAGAAGAAAATAAAAAATAAAAAGAAAGAAAGCAAACATGATATAAAGTATAAACCATAATTTCTCAATATATTTATCATAAATGATGAATGACATCAACATGGGCGACAGGGCACTTCATCAATAACAATAAAATGATCAAGAACATGGACCAAATAAAACAATTATTCCCACATAGCAGCCATGTCTATCTCTTACTCATGTTAGACAACAATATCTCTCCTATACTCCATAAAACAAGTCCTACACACCATACTTGTGCCTGTTAAGTTATATAACTTTTTAAAAAAGAAAAATTGAGCATCTTTAAAAAAAAAAAGATTAGATGCACACTGTGCACTTCAAATGATCTTGGATTATTCTTAGTATAATTTGATCAAATGGAACAGCCACATGCTTGTCTCTAAAAAAAATACCAAAAAGGCACAATACAAGCAGATCTGATTTTTAATGTGATGAAGGGTTTTAGGTTCTTAGTAGTTAATTAGGTTAATTAGAATCTTATTTAATATCCTATAGTCAAGGGTACTTTTGTAATTCAACACATGTATTAAACCAAGTCATTTAGAATTAGGTTTCCTTTACTAGAATTAGGATTCAGGCATGGTCTATATGGGCACAGCATTGTACTCCTATGGAGGAAGGAAGTTCACAGTTTGCTTGTTTCTCTTGGAATTATTTCCTAGGTTCTCTATCCCGTTAGGTACTAACTCCAAGCAACCTTAGGTGCTGACTCCTAGGTTATTCTTATTGTTGTTCTTTAATTTTTTCACGTTGTATCAAGTTTTGGTTGTCTTATGTCAGAGAGAGAGATGTTTCTGTTCCTAGAAGGCCAGAATTTTTCAAGAAACTAAAACCTCAAATTTTCTCAATACATTTCAGATTTATTTTAAGAGGGGGGGGGGGGGGGGACGAAGCTCCAAATGCTTACCACCAAATTTGAAGAGCTCAAGATGGGAGACTGTCTTTCCAATTAAGTAGATCAAATTTCTTAGCAAAGATCAGCAACTCAGTTTCATACGTACCCTTGAAGGACTTGCAACAAAAATGCGTGAAAGGAGATGTTTACATTCTTGAGATATGTGAACATAGTCTGGAATCTTGTATTGAACAGCCATTATTCGCTGCATAAGAATGATAAAGGAAGCTATTCAACTGCTAAATAAGAAACTTATAAATATTAAGGACGGCCAAAATGAAGATATATTACATTAATGGTTTTCCTGAAATTCTTAGGGTCTGCTGGATCTTCAAATGGGTATGCACCCACCAGCATAACATACAGAGTCACTCCACATGACCATACATCTGCCAACTGAACAAACAAAAAGAAAAATTATGTATGACCAACAAAGTAAATGATATTATATCCTTTGCACACACAAAATAAATAAACAAAGATACTTGTCAAACAAGAGAGCAGAACATAGTTTAACAACTTTTTGTACTTCACAGGCTGGAGAAGAGTTTGAATGTTTGCCTTCTGAAAGTGTCTAATATGTGAGTGGGCTTTGTAGTGACTAAAGCAAATATTTGATGACAAAAAGGATGGCCTTAATTGATCCATGAATATGGTGGGATATTTTTCTATTAAAAATTTAAAATCGGCAATTTCTATAACACATTGACAGGCAAAACTATATGCCAGAAACAAAAGAAGAAAACATAAAAAGGATCACATATGACCATGCTCCACCAGCCCGCCAGGGGGGCTTAAAGGAGACACAAATGGCATAGGTGGGGGAAGGGACGCCAGGGGGCAAACCTCATTGTGTACTCTGCTATTGCCTTTTCATTGAAATACAAAAAGATCATGGCCATAGTCCTTAATGCTTTCAACTAAATGCATTATTATTTGTTGCTTCATGAGTGGTGCCCACCTCTTCTAAAAAAATCAAAGTTGTGGGAGCAATGGGTGATTTATAATTTACTTAAACAAGAACATGGGCAAGCAGAAACTCAATGGTTAAGATGATCAGCACTAGGCTCATGCATCAGGTCTTCAAAGCAGAATGTAATCTGGATATGATATGGAACAAGTTTGAAGGAAAATGGTTCAGCTGAAAGGTTGGCGGGAAACAGGATTTGCCAAATGTAAATGTTTATCATGCTAGTCTGTAGCATACCAATAAATTACTTATAGGTAAATACTAATGTAGTCAGCAAAGTGCCTCATTAATCAAATTTACCGATTCTTTCATATAATCATTCTCCAAAAATGCTGAAGTGTACACAACTGCATTTTGCTTGCTTATTTATTTTGATGGAATGTAGACAAGACTGCACAAGCTTTAGCGTTACGGTGCTGAAAAATTCAACCTTGTTCGAGAGGTTACTAGTTGGTGAAACCTGTATAACTAATTTCTTTTAACTGAAAATAGTGCCAGGAGAAATTAACTTGTACAATTATTACTCTCCTTATTGGGTCAGGGGCATCTGCAGATAGCCGAAAGTACATTACAATGTTTTTTTTATGCTTTAGTTACAGGGCTAAAGTAACTGGGTAGTGGGTTCCTTTAGGGTTTTGGGCTGACTATAACCAAAGAAAGAGCATGACATATATCTCACAACTTCCATTGTATTCTTTCAGGCTTTAACTCATCAATCCAGTGTAAATCCCAGTCCTTAAAACACCATTCTGGCTCAAAAAATAATAAATTTTTATAAGTTTAAAGGGAAACTTTTCAACTCATAACCACACATTGTTATTCAATTGTCTCAGTTGCCTAGAATTAGAATGCATGAATCATCTAAAGACAAAGCAAATCCAAATCTGACTTATTAACAGAAAAATAAATAAAAATGAGGCATGCAACTAGGGTTAATGCACGATGTAAGGGGACAACAAACCTTGCCATCATACTCTCTCCGAGAAAGAACCTCAGGTGCAATATATGCTGGAGTTCCGACAGTTGACTTGGGTCTTGAATGCAGCAGAGATGACTGCACAAATAAAACTAATCAGAGGAAAAAAATTTCACATAACCCGAGAGAAAAACTTCCCATACCAAGTTGAATCTTTAATTAAACCTTTGAATAACCAAAATCACAAATCTTCAGACGTGGAGCAGGGCTTCCATCCAATAAGGTGTTCTCCAGCTTCAAATCTCTATGGCATATTTGCTTCAGGACAAAGTAAATTAAAGGAAAAGTCAAAACCAAGCAGAGAAAGGAAACAGAAATAACTCTAAATATCTTTGTATTTATTACCATAGAGTGACAATAGCAAACACCCGATATAAGCTGCTGGAAAAAATATCTGGCCTGATAAGATGCAAAGGAAAATACATGAATTTTATTCGTAGTATTGAACTAAAGGGGAATATTTTTATATTCTTTTCCTACACATTCTCAGCAAACAAACATGATACTACAAACCCACAATCACAAAACCAGAAATTTACAAAGATGGAGCTTGCTATCAGTCAAGAACAATGATCAAACCTCATCTTCACTAAACCTTCCAGCAGAGCAAATTCGCTCAAATAGCTCTCCACCCGCAGCATACTCCATCACGATGGCAAGATGGGTCGGAGTCAAAACCACCTACAAATCCAAAAAACCCTCCAAATTTCACCACTGAAAATAATTATGATAGAATCCAAACTTATCCTATATACTCAAACAAAACCCATATAAATATATATTTATTCATAAAAAGCAAAAGTGTAACAAGTAGACAAACCTCCTTGAATCGAATTATGTTGGGATGGCGAAGGGATCTGTGGTTTATGATTTCTCTAGCCACATTCTCATCAATCTACAACCAAACAAGCAAATAAAACAACCAATCAGAAGCTATACAAACACATACACATACAGTGAAATTATACAACAACAACAACCAAGCATTAGTCCCAAGACTTTTTGGGATCGGCCACATGTATTATAGGGTGGATCTATTCATAATAGAGTGGCCGTCAACCTAACGCAACCCTCCTCTTTTTCCGAGCCGTAAACAAAATATATGACACTAAACACATACACACACAAGTGGAGTTATATTGGGTTGTTCCTTTTGCTCTAAAAAACCAAACTTTTGGTCTGTTTTCAAGGTTATGAAAATGCAAAAGCAAAAAAATCAAGAATTTTGAGGCAAAATCTAACATGGGTATTTTATATTTTTCAATTTTATGAATTGGAAAAAAAAAAAAAAAAGAAAAAAAAAAAAAAGGCACGTACCTTGATACCACGCTCGATGTATTTCATGGCAACGAGTTCTTTGGTCTCTTTGTTCCTCATGAGCCTAGCCACCCCGAAATTCCCAGCACCTATATCCTTCACAAGCTCGTACTTTTCCATTTTTTTTTTCTCTCTTTATTTTATCAAACTCAGTGATTGTAATTGTATTCACAAACCCTAATTTCAATTTTGGAAATTTTTTTCAAAAAATTGAGGCTTAATTCTTGGTTTTCAGCTCAAGAAGAAAATTGGGTGGCAATGGTGTTTGATTTTAGAGACTAAAAATTAATTTGGGAATATAAGAGAGAGAGAGAGAGAGAGTGGGGATTAGAAGCGAAGCAAAGCAAAGAATCAGAGAGAGAGAGAGAGATTCGAAACTGTAATTGTGTGTGTAATGTTTTTAAGGTGTCCAAAGTAAGAACTGTATTATGTATATGTATAGGACAACAAATACTAATAACAAACAACCTCGGAGAGAGAGAGATAGAGCGTGTAAAACACGCGGAATAGAGAGATGGGGGAACACGCGCCTAGCGGATTATCACTTATCAGGACGTTAAATGCGGAACACGCGCCTATCGGCGGGTGATTATCATAATGCTTATAAGGGATTGCCCAATATATTATTAGTACTTTTATTTTGATTCTCAAAACTTCTTCTCAAAAAAAAAAAATATATATATATATTTGATTCTCAAAACTAAAAAATATATATATATATATTCCTACGGGACCATAAAAAATTATTAGTGAGTGATTTGTGTAATGTATAATAATATTTTTATGAACAAAATTTTCCTTTCAAACTAATTTGGAGAGAAACCTTACAAATTTATTATATATCTTTATATTGAGTGTGAATTTTGAAAATCTAACCGTTAGATTGCATGTTCTTATTACATTCTTAATGCTTACAAAATTTCCAAAAATTCAAAGATCAATTGCTATGTCATTAAATAAATATTATAATTTTAAATTTTTGTGATCTAAAGTTTTATATAAAAAACAAGTTAATTGATCAAATAGTAAATAACATCCAATTTGAACGAAATTTGATACATATGTTAAGAACATAAAGAACATGAAATTCAACAGTTATATTTTCAAAATTCACACCCAAAAAAGAAATATATGAGAAGTTTGAAAAGTTTCTCTCTAAACTAGTTTGGAGAGAAACTTTGTTCTATTTTTATTGGGTACCATAAAAAATTATTAGTGAGTGATTTGTGTAATGTATAATGATATTTAATAGAATGTGATCCCTTTTTTTGTTTTATTTTTTCTAAGTATGGAGTTTGATAACTATTGAGTATTGATAGTTATTGATAAGTATCTATTATTTATTATAATTGCTTTTGTATATATAATTATTTATTGTTGCTATATAAAAAAAAATATGATGTAACGATATTTTAATAGATTGTATAACGGAAATAACAAAGTTTAGCTACAAAATTGGTCGTAGCCTAAGGCTACAAACTTACTTAATAAAATAAATATTACTACATATTTTGAAATTTTAACAGTTGAATTACATGTTTTTTACACTCTAAATATACATGTCAAAATTTGTGTCAATCGGATATTATTTATTATGTGATTTATAAGTTTATATTTTATGCATAATCATAAACTACAAAAACTTGCAATTTAAACAATTTATTGATGACATAGCTATTGATTTTTAATTTTTTATAAATTTTGCAAGCATGAAGGATATAAGAAGAAGATGTAATCCAATAATGGATTTATCAAAATTTACTTCCAATAAAAAGATATTGGGTAAGTTTGTAACCTTAGGCTACAATCAAATTTGTAACTAAACTTTATCCTAACGGTAAAGTTTCTGATGATTGAATAAAAGATCTAGGATTTAATCCCCACCTATACCAAAAACCAATTAATGTCTTGATTTAATGATAAAGAACTATCAATATCATCAGGAGCAGACGTCATAGGTTGAAACTCTAAAAAAAAAAAAAAATTTAGAAAATTTAAACATAATTAATATATATATTATATTAGAATAATGACATAAAAAATGTGAGGATTTTAATAGAGTGTATAACGATTTAAAAGGTATTTTTATAAAATTTAAACTCAATTAATATATATATATATATATATTAGAATAATGACATAAAAAATGTGAGGTTTTGAAAACTTGTGTGACAAATTAGAGGAAAATTTAAAATTTAAAATTTAAAATTTTCATTTTATATTATATTAGTTGGTATTTACTATTAAGTAACCCATGTACATTAAAATTTAATCAAGTTTTTTTTTCTCTATTATATTTTTTGTCTAAATATAAAATTGATATTTATTATAGTTATTAATTGACATTTGTTATAACTATTATTTTTTTAAAAGAACAATTGTTATAACAATTATGTTTGTATATAAAACTATCTATTGTTCCAATTAAAGAAATGATATCAAAAGATTTTAATAGAGTGTTTAACTAAAGAATGGAATATTCTAAAAAAATAAAATTTAAACTCAATTAAAAAAAATATATTTTTTTTAAAGAGAGTTTTAACTTATGGCGTCCGCTCCTGATGATAGCTCTTTATCATCAAACTAAGACACCAATCAATTTTTGGTGTAGGCGAGGATTGAACCTCAGATTTCTTATACAACCATTATAGACTTTACCAGTTGAGCTAACTGGAACCCACAATTAAAAATATATTATATTATAATAATCATATAAAAATTATAAAACCTCTAAAACTTATGTAGTAAAATATTTTGAATTTAATCAAAAGTTAAATATTTTGAATTTTTATATATCTCGTAGCTTTTTCAGTTTTTTTTTGTCTATAATTGCATTTTTATTTCATATATATATATATAGATAGAGGCTATAGATATGGACATAAATTACAATAAGATGTATTATTATATTCCATTATCAATGGTCACATTTCATCCTATAATAAGTGTCAAAGTGTACGGTTTCATAGGTGGGTCTATAGCTTCAAAAAATAATTTTGGGAGAAAGTACGGCTTCATAATAATAATTTTATTAAGCGACAAATTACACATTACAAGATATGATTATTATGTTGGTTCCAATTAATTCAATTAATAAATCTCTGATGAATGAATAAGAGATTTGAGATTTAATTCCTGCCTACACCAAAAATTAATTGGTGTCTTAGTCTGATAATAAAGAGTTATTATCAGAAGGTTCAATCTCTGCCTATACCAAAAACCAATTGGTATCTTAGTCTGATGATAAAGAATTATCATCAAAAGTAAACGCCATAGGTTGAAACTTTCTACAAAAACATATATGATTATAATTATTTTTTTGGTAAAATGATTATAATTATTATTATTTTTCTTTTAAAAATATAATTATTATTATGTATGTATGCCATGAATCTCTCACCTTTATTTTTAGGAAGAATCACTCACTTTTAATAGGTAATTTGCTTGGAATTCTTAAAAAGAAAGAATCACTCACTTTTATTAGGCCATTGTTTTGGAATTCTATAGATATCATATCATGTTACTTCTGTTTGAAGGATTATGCTTAGATTACGGGCAAATTGGTATTAATGTAGAGCAATGTTATATTTGACGGCGCGGGAATTTTTTTTTAATAAATTTTTGTTTCCTTCTAAGTTGAGAACCAAGCTACCAATCAAAGTATCAAACTATAAGCCCTAATTTTTCATTTCTAATTCTCAAACCAAAAAAAAAAAAAAAAAACATTTTTAGACCCACAAAAAAAAATCTCCAAATTAAATTTTGAGTACTATGTAACCTTGTCCATTTCTTTTCCTTTGTGTGTGTTTGTTTAAAAAAAAAAAAAAAAAAACCTTGTTCTTAGGTTAAGTTATCATCAAACATTAACTTGGATAAATTTATTGGAAGTCATATTATCATATATTATATTACACAAATTTGGGTCCTAAGGTTGTCCCAATTGTAAGGATAATGGGTGGAGTAGACAAAGACTTTAAGTCTAAACTTTAGGTCTACCCCAAAATGAATACTCTTAACTCTTAGGGTAGAATAAACACTTATAAAGTCAACATCCAACTTCTTATAGGCTATAGCTCATTAAAAATGTGGGACAAAGCCCACAATGGTCTTAGTGTATGTACTACACCTCATATAATAAGCTCTTCATATGTGCTCTTAAAATGTGGCTCATTACTTGTAGGATAGTTTACTTTAGTTTCAATTCTGATACCCAAATTCCTAGAGACTTATTAGCTAATAAGAATTTAAGATCATTTACTTTATGTAAAACTCAACTGCTTAAAGTTTCAAGAAATTTAAAATGCTACTCTATTACTAAAACTATATTTCCTATAAAAAAAAAAAACTAAAATTCTATTACCAAAAAGTATCAATAAATTTAAAATAAGATATATAATTTACTTTAATTAAAATTAAAGTTCTTTTATATTTGCATAATATTTATTGGAGGGTATTATTGGAAATTGTACAAAACAAAAATACAAAACCAAACTTTATAGTAATATAGGCAAATAAGGAGCGCAACTAGATCTGTGGTTTATTCCTATTATGAAGTTTTATAGAAGAAAAATAAAGTTTTATGAAATGTAGAGTATCTCTTCTCTTTTTTTTTTTTTTTTTTTTTTTTGAGAGAGTTTCAACCTATGGCGTTCGCTCCTGATGATAGCTTTTTATCATCAAACCAAGACACCAATCAGTTTTTGGTGTAGGCGGAGATTGAACCCCAGATCTCTTATACAACAATCAGAGACTTTACCAGTTGAACTAACTGGAACCCACAAATGTAGAGTAACATGTACACCAAGTTACCCATGTAAAAAGTTTAGTTTAGTCAATTATATACTTCTTTATAAGACAAACCTATCACATTCATTTATTTTGTAATATATATATGACTTAGTATGTATATTATTACAAAAGGTATTTTCTCATAATTGATAGAACACACACCTTTGTTCTACGAATCTGTATCTTTGATCAAGAACCATCTTCTGATGTTGACATAGATGCATGGTTTTTTTTTGTCAACAACCCAAGAATAAGCTTGAGATGATGATGATGACAAATGCAAGTTGAGAGAGAATAGTAGCAAAGCATGGGCTATATGGGGGCCAATGGGCCATATCACATGCTTTTGCGTCCATGACCATCTTTCTCTGCCTAACATTGTGATTGATAATGTAAATATTTGAGATTATATTACCAAACTATAAAGCACATTTTCTTTTTGGGTATTATTCCACTTGATCTACCAATCAATTTGGCTCCACATCACAACTACTACAGTATTATTTAGATCCATCCATTCCATAATCTCCACGCAATCTTTATTTTCATCATGAGAAGATCACATCAATGACACTTTTAATTATTACGTTAGTTGTAGCATAACATTTTGTTTAATTGGATTGGTTTAGCAAATAATATTACTATTTTATGAGTGAGAGTCGTTGTTGGCTAGTTTATGTTGGAGAATCTTTGACAAGTAATGCAAATGACACATGATACATGTGGGGACTAAAGTTTCGAAGGGATTATAGAACCGCAATAGGATTTTGACGGTCTGAATAATCTTTACAACCTGACCTTACAACCTAACAAAGAGAAATTCAAATTTGGTCCCAAACAACTTGAGGGTTGGCCAGACCAGGGAGGCTCCAATGGTTACAATCACTAAACTGGTGGAAAAATAGAGAAGTAAAAAATTGACAAAGTCACAATATCAAAGTTTTGCATACTTTAGTTCAATGGATGGACGGCGAGAAAGCCCATCCCTCAAGACTCGCCATCTAGTCATCCCTTCAGTTCAGATAAGGGGACATGTGTAAGGACAACAACTACCAATTTACAGTTAAAGAAGATGTTGTTTAATAGCATTAAGGGTCTATTTGGATACCGCTTATTGTTGAAAATTGAAAACTAAAAAAACACTGTAGTAAAATAATTTTCAAATGTGTGAATAGTACCGTAGGACCCAATTTTGAAGAAAAATTTGATGAATTAGACAACTTGTGAGTCCCGTGAACAGTGCACATGACCCATTGACAACATCGGTCCCAGTGCTGAAAACGCCAAAACGCAACTTATCAACTGTATCCAAATGGGTACTAAATGTGATGGTAAGCTGTGGGGCACAATAAATGCTGATTGAAGGAAGCAAGTGGGCATTGCTTTTGAGGAGGATTGTAGTGGCCAATTGATTGGAAGAAAAGATTTGTGGGTCGGTGGTCACGTCAGGGTAATTATAAAATACTCCCGGAGTACCATAAATATATACTTCTTTTTCTCACATAATTATGGGTCTCACTAATTAAATTTATAGTGAGACCTACAATTCATGTGAATAGTACGCATTTATAGTACCCTTATAATATTCAATAATTTTCCATCATGTCATACTGAGATGGGTGTTGGTTTTAGCCAACTGTCAAGAAGGAATGGATCCATAAATCCGTAGATAGGACCATTGAGATGACTATTTGTATTGTTTTATTTTAAGTCTAAAGTTTGATTGTTCTTGAGTCTTGACCGATCACACAATATATCTTCTTTAAAACATAAGTAAAATTTATTTATTTATTAATTATAAGTTTAATACATATCAAGTATGATGCTAATGTGAACACATCCCTTGAAAGTTGAAATGACTATTTTTTTTTTTTTTTAGGAAATTGAAATGAGTAAACTTGCTATACATTGACTTAACTATTTTGACTCTTGAATGGGCTCTTACTTAATCATGCCTAAATTCAGATAAGGAAGACGGAATTTGGTTCCTTTGTTGTGGAATAAATTTATCAATACTAATTAGGAAAAACAATTACGACTTGATTTTATATTGCCAAATATATATTATGCTTTGTTTGTTTTTGTTTTTGTCTGAAAAGGTAGAGCTTCGTTTGTTTATTTATATGCATTTTATTGTGTTTGGTAGTACGAGAAACAAAAAATAATTAAAGGAAAGCTATCACTTGACTTCCCTTATTTAGTTTGGCATGAGATAAAAGTTGTTTTTTCATAAAATTTTAGTAGAAAACAACTCTATTTCATTCTAAGATAAATAAGGGAAGTTTAAAGATAGTTTTTTTTAACTCATTTTAAGGTTGCTACCAAATATAAAAAAAAAAAAGAGATAATTTTTTAGAAAATATTTTTTTTTTTGGAAAAATGTTAATGTGGAAACAAATAAATATAGTTATATTTTGCCAATGTAGCTGGCTCCATCAGCTAAATGGTTATATCTTTTTTAATTTAACTTAATTTAAAAATTAAAACAACTCAAAACCTGGCATGGCAATACTTCCTTGATTTCTTGTCAATTAGCCCAGATTTTCAAAGGACAAATGGAGGAGGATAGGAATAGAAAAAAAGAAGAAGGGAAAAGAGTGCAAGAAGGTTCTTTCAATCTTACATAATTGGGCTATAGGAAAAAAAAAACATTGGGTGACAGGCCCAATTATGCATGAACTATGAGCATCCTAACTAGGCCTAGACATATTTTGGGGATGAATTGAGGTAAGAGACCCAATTACGAGGAAGCAAAGTAGCAAACTCTTTAAATGCTTCGGCTGCCATTGAATAAATTGCTCTGACTGATGAAAATTTTGCAACCTAGGCTTGTTTGATTCAGCTTATTTTCATGATAAAAAAAGGATTGCACACTTAGTTTTAAAGGTTAGAGTTTGGCTACAAAGCTACAATCGATAATTGGAAGATGACACGTGATCATGTAATGTGTAGTAAACATAATTCATTTAAAATAATTGTATAAAATCACTTCAAAGTGTAGTGTAGTAAGTGATCACATGCCATTTTTCTATTGTTGGTTTTAGGCTTGTAGCCTAAGGTTTGTAGCAAATCTTATCATTTTTTTAAAATACATAATAAAGTGTATAAGCTAATGAAAAGAGACTCATCCAAATGCACTTTCTCTTGATATTTTACCAAAAACTAAGGATCCGTTTGGATACCACTTATTTTGCTGAAAACACTGTAGCAAAATAATTTTTAAATGTGTGAATAGTGCCGTGGGACCCATTTTTAATAAAAAAGTTGTTGAAAAAAGAGGTTTGTGGGTCCCGTGAACAGTGCACGAGACCTACTGAACAGTGCCATTCCAGTGTAAATTTGGATTGTCAACGAGGTGGTGGGTCCCGTGCACAGTGCACGGGACCCATTGGCAGGTCTGTGTTCACGTGCATCTCAAGTAAAAAAAAAAAAAAAAAAAAAAGGTGTGAAAACACTTGAATGCATTGAATTTAATTGTTCTAGGAAAAGACAACACTATTTTTTTTTTTATTGATCGAAGCAACAAAGTGTTAAGTTTTACCCTTTGCCTGATTGCCAAACCCACTATTTTTTCCTAGGATAAGCATAGGAGGGTGAACCAATTTTTTTATTTATTTTTTTTATACACAAAGAAAAAAGTTATTAGTTTTATTAATGCTCTTCAGAGTGAGAAATCATCTCAGACTTCCTTCAACTCACCTAGTGAAAGACATTCTGTCTTATACTAGCTCTCTATAGAGCTTTTCTTTTGCTCACACACTTAGGCAAGACAATGCATTAGCACATGCTCTAGCTCAGAGAGCGAGATTTTCTTATCCTGTTATAGTGTGGAATGTGGAGGGAGTTTGTTCATTTAGATCTTCATAGTTTTTTGTAAAACAATATGGGCTTGAAAGAAGGCCCAATTATACATGAATCTTTAACCAAAAAGAAACAAAGGCCTAAAAGTACAAAACTTGGGCCTAAGAGGCTATAATACCCAACAAAACATATATATAAAAACCGAAAAAAAAAGGGGAATTTTTAGTAAACGGCTTCAACTTTGTCATTCACACTCAAAACACGAACACACTCAAACAAACCCACTCTAAAAGGGTAGGGGGGGGTGGCTTTAGCATAGCACACAGGAAGGAAAGAAAATTTTTACAAAAAATAAATAGAAAATCAAAGCAAACGGAAAGTCTTTGAGCTTGAGCGACCCTTTTAGGAAAGAAAGAATCTGGACCGTCCCAGATCCGTCTCTCTCCGGCCATCACCCATGTCCTCCACCGTCCGATCTCTCTCTTTCCTTTCCTCCCCCTTCCTCTTCCTCTTCCTCTTCCTCTTCCTTTCCCTCTCCTCCGTATCGCTCGCCTCCGAGTCAGATCACAAGGTAAATTCTCTCTCTCTCTCTCTCTCTCTCTCTCTCTCTAGCTTTCCACTGCGAACCCTAGCCGAGTCAATGACTCGCCGATTCGACTCGTAGATCTTGTTCATTACGTTGTGTTTGTTTTTGTTGTTGTTCAATTCCCGATTCAGATCTATGGGATTTGTAACGCTTTCGTGATTTGTTTGAAGATTTGGACTTTGGTTATTGCATCTGATTAGCTCAATTTTTTTGTTGCTTAAGCTCATGTGAACCTAATTGTCTGATTTTTCTGTTTGTTTGTTTGATTGGTTCGTTTTTTTCGAAAGATTTGGACTTTGATTTGTGAATTTTAGTGGGTTTTTATTGCTCGTTGATGAATCTAATTAGCTCAATTTGCGAGAGAGATAATGTAACTGATTAGCTCAATTCTGCTTATGCAGTCAAGCTCATGAACCTAATATTCATTGTTGTGAGGGGGAGATCTTGGGTGGGTTGATCATATCGCGAGTGTTATTATTGTCAATGTGATAGAAGTTTTTGGTTGCAGTATAGGTGAATTTGGTTGTAGGGGGGGTGGGGTTAGTGGGATTGTAGAGTTGCTGGTGCATTTTAATGGTGGGTTTCTTTTATGGTGATATGATATGCATTTTTGTATGCTTTTTAAAGTTTCTAGAATTATGACTTACGGCGCATGATTTTGTTATTGCTACATGTTGGATCTAGTTGAGTGGATGTTGAGGTCATTGGGTGTTTGTGTAACCTATCAATCAGAAGAAATTTTTTTGTTGGATCTAGTTCTGATAGGATGTGTTTTGAGAGATTTTTCATGTGGAGTTGTGGATAAAGAAATTATACTGGTTGACTTGTGTAGAATGCTTTGACTTTAGCGGCCAAGAACATATTTGCGTCATTGGAGACAGTCAATCTCTTTTCGTTTGGTTTATTTTATTAGATTTTGGCGAGTGGGGTCTGGGCCACCCACTAGCACTCCAAGAAATGAATCTCAATTGCCTATCCGATTTGCACCTGTGACCCGTATTCATGAAGCTTTGGGGAGATGCTGTTATTGACATTGAGGATCCTTGTCAAGTATTTTTATTTAAGGGGGAAAAAAACTAGAGAAAACTTTCTGAACTTCTTCAGTGGTTATCATATTCACTTTCTACTTTTTGTTCCTTCATTTGCTTGAGTACAATAAGACACAAATTGCTATTGTTGTTCAAATCAAAGTTGCATTCCCTCCTTCCTTTAAAAAGCATCAGTGAAGTAACAGTTTCAATTTGGTATTGGTGCATGAGTTGTGGTACGTATAAGAAAAGGAACATCAATCTGATTGGGAAATTATATAAATAACATGTTCCTTTTTTGAGGATGTATCCTTGTTTATTTTTCAAAAACAAATCATATAAGATGGGCTGGCCCTCTTATTTTTTCTAGATTCTTTCTGTGTACTCGTTGTTTTGTAGTGTAGTATGTGCTGTGGGAACTGTACTGCAGACTTTTCCTTTACTAACTCCAATGGCTTTCTAATGTTTTGTTGTATCTGCATTTTGATATGAATTTTTAAGATACTTTTGTTGATACTCCTTTTGTCTCTTCTGCAGTATCAGCAAGATGATCCAGTTACCCTTTGGGTAAATAAAGTTGGTCCCTATAATAATCCACAAGAAACTTACAATTATTACAGCCTTCCGTTTTGTCGTCCAGAAGGCAATGCTGGTCACAAATGGGGTGGTCTGGGTGAGGTCCTCGGTGGAAATGAACTTATAGATAGCCAGATCGATATAAAGTTTGATAGTACGTACAATTTCCGTCTTATCACTTAAATTTGACATTGAAGTGGACTTAATTGCTTGAGCTGACCCTAATATAATTGGGATTAAGGCTTAATTGAATTGAATTTAGTCTTATGTATTGACTTTTCCTTGCACAGAAAATGTGGAAAAGGCTGTCATTTGTCATCTGGAACTTGATGAGGCAACGGTTAAACATTTCAAGGATGCAATTGAGAACAATTACTGGTTTGAATTCTTTGTGGGTATGTTCTTCATTGAATCTGTTGATGTTTTACTAATATAAGTTGATGATATTTTTGGTATTGATTATCAATTATAGAATGTGGGCTGATGCATATGGGAGTCCTGTAGAAGGTTTAGAGACATGCCTAACATGTACAGAAATAAATTATAATGTTTATTTGAAATGCATTTAGTATGTAATTCCAGAGAGAGGGAAGGAAAGCTAGATGCAAGTAGGTCTGGATTTGTTGTGGGAAAGCAAAGCTAGATATGGGTATAATAATAACTTCAATCCTATCGGATTTGCATTACAAGAAAATAGTTCTTAGAAAAATGATGGGAAATCATGTTCCCTTAGCAGTCTCAGAAATGTAGTTGGTTTTCTGTTATGCTACCTCCCTAAGGCGTATGTCTTGTGTAGTAGCATGAGCACATTCGTACAAAGTGATTTTTTTTTTTTTTTTGAAGAAAACTGTAGATTTATAAGCGGTTAGAATGGCCTTGTACATTCTTGTAATACTTAAAATGATTTTTGTTGGTGCATGTACTTTATTGGTTTAGACTACGTGTGAGTTTGGCATCAAATTAAAAAGCCAGCTTATTTTACTATTCAGTTTATTTTTGCTACTATTCATGGGCCCCATTGCACTTTTTGGCATTATTCATGGGTCCCACTGTACTATTTCAGCTAATTTTTACCTTTATCTATAGTACTTTTAGCAAAAAGTTTTCAGTTTTAGCAAAATAAGCGGATCCCAAATAGACCCTACCTAAAGAACTGATGGGAATGAGAAATTCTAAGATACTTAGGATTTAAAACCTGTTTAGAGTTCCAAACTGAAGTTCAATACCAAAATTTCAACAATCTCCAGTATTGAAATTATAATTAATTGATTTTGACTAACAAAAAGTCATTGTTTAAAAATCATTTCTAGCATTTATGACTCATTGAAGGCACAATTATACTGTGACTACTGTTTCTGACTCATGAAAAATAGTTTGGGAATCATTACTAGCATTTGTGACTCTCTTTGAATGCACAATTATACCAATATTCATTGTTGCATAGTGCAACACCTACACGGGTGTAGATATGTTAATCTAATGACCATATTGCTTTATACTATTGTAATCTGGAAAAGTCATGTGTGGGCTGTTGTATATGTTTTGTATGCAATTTTTGTTTTGCCTTTGCTCTATTTCATGGTATATCAGAGCACTTACACTTGATCTCTTTTCTCTTTTCTAATGTTGGTCTTCGGAATGCTGGATACAAGTTCAGATGATCTGCCTTTATGGGGTATGCATATAACTGACTCTGGTGGTTATATTTAGCTTGAATATAATTTGATGGCTCATGATAATTTGTTTTTTTTTATTATTTTATGTTATAGGTTTTGTTGGTGCGTTGCATCCAGATAAGAACAGTGATAATGGCAAGCATGTTCTTTTCACGCATAAGAGTATTGTTGTCCAATTCAACAAAGATCAGGTTTTGCTTTTCAAAATTGCATATGAATTCTATGATGGGAATTTAGGATTCTTCCCAGAATCATGGTTATGTTTCTATTCTTGCAGATTATTCATGTGAATCTCACTCAAGAGGGCCCAAAGCCTTTGACAGTTGGGAAAACATTAGACATGACATATTCTGTCAAATGGATGCCAACTAATGTCACTTTTGCACGTCGCTTTGATGTTTATCTGGATTATCCTTTCTTTGAGCATCAGGTAACATAATATGGCTGCTGCTTATTTTCTCACTGTACATTGCATTGTTTCCAATATCATGAGCCCCCAATTTTGTATTTTTGACTAAGTCATTTCAGATATTTGTAAGTGTTTCTTTTTTTACGGACTTCTTGATTACCCTTATTCCCATACTTGTTTCTGTTATTGAGAGTTGTGTGTGTATGGTTAATCTGCAGATCCATTGGTTCTCCATTTTTAATTCATTTATGATGGTTATCTTCCTCACTGGTTTGGTGTCAATGATATTAATGCGAACTCTTAGGAATGACTATGCAAAATATGCTCGGGAAGATGATGATCTGGAGACTCTGGTAGTGCTCAATTCACTTGCATTTCTGTTGTCATTTTTTCTTTTGTTTTCTTTGTTTTTGTTTTTGGTTTAAATAATGAAAGGTAAAAACCATTTACAAAAGTAAAAATTGCCATTTTTACCGATCAAAAAACAAAAAAAAAAGGTAAAAATTGTCATTTTTCTTTTGTTAATTGTTTGTTGATTATGTTCCTCTTTTCTTTTAATTAAAGAAATCAAAATTGTTGCTAGCTC
Organism: Notholithocarpus densiflorus; assembly: GCA_030021035.2. Lineage (NCBI taxonomy): Eukaryota > Viridiplantae > Streptophyta > Magnoliopsida > Fagales > Fagaceae > Notholithocarpus > Notholithocarpus densiflorus. The sequence goes on from JARYZH020000003.1 coordinate 12,489,797, forward strand.
TGATGTTTTTGGTTGCTATTTTGCTGCTTTTTTCTTAGGAGAGAGATGTTAGTGAAGAGTCTGGGTGGAAACTTGTGCATGGTGATGTTTTTCGGCCTCCTCGCAATTTGGTTCTTCTTTCGGCTGTTGTTGGTACAGGTGCTCAGCTTGCGTTGCTTGTTCTCCTCGTCATCTTATTGGCAATTGTTGGAATGTTGTATATTGGGTATGTTGAGAAGTTAATGATGACCTTTTTTTTTGTTGGTTAATTACACATGCACATGGTGAATCTTGAACTCATGACCTTACCCTCCTCCTTGCTATTACAAGTGGAGGAGGTGCTGATTAATTTAGAGCTCATTGGCGTTACTAATGACTAACGGGTTATAATTTATTTCATCTTGTGTCTTGAGCCTTATACTTTGGGGTGTATAAACCTGACCAGCAACATAGATGCATTTGCTGGTAGCATATGTTTCCTTTGATCTTCTCATAGCTGTTATAACGTTTTTTAATTTTTATTTATGTGGCTCAGGAGAGGAGCGATTATCACAACTTTCATTGTATGTTATGCTCTTACATCGTTCATTTCTGGTTATGTGAGTGGTGGGATGTACTCGCGCCATGGGGGTAGGAATTTTTACCATTAGTAGCCTCATTTGCTTATTTCTGTTATTCTGTTGCTTTTATATTTGGGTTCTGTTTCAGCTTTGTAATGCTTTTCTTAGATGTTTCTTTTTTGTGCATTATTAATTTTTGTATAACTTCTATGTAATTCTGTCAGGGAAAAATTGGATAAAGTCCATGATCCTCACAGCATCTCTATTTCCATTTATGTGCTTTGGTATTGGGTTCATCTTGAACACAGTTGCTATCTTCTACGGTTCTCTAGCGGCCATTCCCTTTGGCACTATGGTTGTTGTCTTTGTCATATGGGCCTTCATCTCTTTCCCTTTGGCACTTCTTGGTACGGTTGTTGGAAGAAATTGGAGTGGTGCTCCAAACAATCCTTGTCGTGTGAAGACCATTCCTCGTCCAATTCCTGAGAAGAAATGGTATCTCACACCATCTGTGGTCTCAATTATGGGTGGATTGCTACCCTTTGGCAGCATATTCATTGAGATGTATTTTGTCTTTACATCCTTCTGGAATTACAAGGTGAGTTCCACAATTCTGTGGGTTGTTTTGATTGATAAGGAAGATTTGGAGTTATTTCTATTAAGTGATTATTGTGTGGCATTTGAAGGCATGAAGCTATTGTCTAGTTTGGAATTACAGGAGATGGTGAAATAACTACCACACACAGCTAGGGAAAATTTTAACACATTTCGTGATCTCTTTTTACAAAGTATGAAGACAGGTTTCCAATGGCTGATTTGCACCTCTGAAAATACCATGAACTATGGCATACACCATGAACTATGGCATACATGTCTGTGCCTTAGGAAACATATATTAGCTTTATATTGCGATTTAGTGCTAAATTGTAGTTACATAGTGACATTGATATTCAGCATTATAATACAACAGATTTGCATTGACAATTACATTGTCTGGAAAGTTTACTTGTGACAGGAATTTAATTTGTTGGAGAGCTTATTAAATTTTGTTGGAACATTCTCCCTCTCTTCTATTTTATTTTTATTTTTATAACGAGGGTATTAATATTTCCTGGTGGCCTCTTTAGACAGATGGATGTTAAAATTTATGTTGAAAATAGAAATTAGTATGTCTTCACAATACAGTTTGAGGAAATGTTGAACTTGAGTAACTCATCTTAGCTCTTTATGCTTAACAGGTGTACTATGTGTACGGATTTATGCTGCTGGTTTTCGTGATTCTCATTATTGTCACTGTTTGTGTGACCATCGTGGGGACGTACTTCTTGCTGAATGCTGAGAACTATCATTGGCAGTGGACTTCTTTCTTCTCTGCTGCCTCGACAGCTGTCTACGTGTACCTGTATTCGATATACTACTATTATGTGAAGACCAAGATGTCTGGCTTCTTTCAGACCAGCTTCTATTTTGGATACACTTTGATGTTTTGTCTTGGTTTAGGAATCCTCTGTGGTAAGTTTTCACAATTTTATTGTGACATTAATCCTTTTGTTTGTTTTTTTGTTGTTGTTGGTTTTTTTTTTTTGCTGCTTTGACATTCTTTTCTGATTTTTAAATGTCAAAATCTCTCTCAATGAGTTATTTATTTTAAAATGCTGGCGCTCTCTCTAATGCAGGCAGTGGAAAGAAAATTTTATTTTAATTTAGTTTTCTTTAAGGTCAATTGCATTTTTTTCCGTTGCATTTTATTTAGTTCTTATTAGTTATTTATGTTATTAGTATTTTAATTTAAATTCCTAGAATCAAGGGTATTTTTGTAATTTAATAATTAGGTAGAAAATTTAGGGTTAACTCATAGCATAGTTTATATAAGCACACTATTGTACTCCATTGGAAAAGCTTATGGTTTACTTAAGTAAAAATTATTTGTTGGAGTTTTCTTCAATATCTTGGTGCTATTTCGAGGCAACCCTAATTGTGGATTCCTAGGTTTTGCTTTCTTGCCTGGTGCCAATTCCAAGCAAAGCCTGAATGTTGATTCCTAGGTTATATATTATCTTTATGTTCAATTTTTGGGGATCCAACTCTTATTCTGACACTAAAGCCTTGTATGATCGGAATCCATAGCAAAATCTTTATTTATCATTGTAACTTTAGCCAAAGTTTAAATTGTCAAGGCAATGGAGGTGGAAATGAAAATTTCAGTAGGTCTTTTAAATATTTATTGATAATTTAATCGTTGGGGGTTGAGGGATTGAATCCTGGATGCTTTTGTTGGAAATACCAGGAGGTGCCACTTGAGCTACAAGACTGTTGGCACTTGGCACTAGGTCTTTTTAAATTTTTTGAGCCAGTGGTTCCATTAGGCCTTAGGTTCTCCATATTCAGTTTTCCATGGTTGACTAGTAAGTTTCAACTGTCTTTGGCATGGGTTCTATTGAAGCACGTCCTACTGATTTATAGTCATTTACCAGAGTACATGTTGGTGATTTTTGCGGCTGAGATGAGGCTAAGAACGTCTGGTTGATAGGCTACTGACACATCCACATACAGCCTGGCCAAACAAATGAGAAAAGATGTTATCTTTTGGTGCTTGAACATTGATTTGACCGTTTTAATTGTGCAGGAGCTGTGGGTTACCTGGGCTCTAATTTGTTTGTGAGGAGGATCTACAGAAACATCAAGTGCGACTAGGATTCTTCTGAGAAGAAAGAGACTGCATGCCACTTCCCTGAGCACTTTGGTTAGGACACAATAAATTTTGAGAGGAAGCTTGTGGTCATGTACGAGGGACAGCATTTTCTACAGATTCAAATCACAGGGTTTGAGGATGGGGATGTATTCTTCTTCTTTCTCTAGACTAGGGGATGCCCTGAGATTTTTTGTGTTTTCCCCGGCTGTAAGTGAAAGGCCTTAATTTAGGAATCAGAAATTGTTTCTATAGTATGGAAATTTAGCAAAATATCGGACTCTTGTCATTTATTATTTTCTTCTTTGTCCCTTTACAAATAGGTTCCCTGTGTAAGGATTGATGCCTAATTTCCTCTGTTCTTTTTATTTAGTTCTGTACCTGCACATCTTTGGGACAAAGAACTTGTGAGGGAAAATACTTTTTTAGTAATGAATTTTGTGATTCTGAATATGTAAGAATTTACAGATTTTGTTTCTATACCTGCATATATGCTTTGTCTAGTCTTCTAATGGTGGGGTCGCATCCAATCTGTTTTTGTTTTTCATTATTTCAATTTTGATTCCACACACATTTCTATTGATTCCAGGAAGTTAAGCAAATACTTTTAAGGTCATGTGTGCATGGCATTCAAGAAGGTTTTAAATGCCCATTTTGTAGATACCTGTTGTTAGAACTTAGAACAAGGGTCCATTTTTTCCATGCTGTGAGAAAAAGACAAATTGGCCCATCTTTTTTCTCTCTTCTCCTGTTTGTTCTTTTTTTTTTTTTTTTTTTTTTGAATAATTTCTCCTGTTTGTTCTTTGCAACGTCTATGATAAATTGGAAAATTGGCGGTGCCTTGTCTCTTTCAAAATGTTGTGTGGCTATGTGATTTGCACGTTACCTATGCAATTTGTGGCAAATATTTTTTCAGATCTATAACCAAAAGAAAAAAAGGAAATAATTCTCTTTTACCCCCCTTCCCCAAAATAGAAATCCTGCCGTAGTATTAGAATACGAAAAAATAAACCCCATTTTCATTCTTTAAAGAAATGCCAAAAACACAAATTTTTATCAGAGGATTGTGTCAACCACAGTCACCAATAAAATTATGGTGATAATAAAAAGATAAAGTGAGCCACGAGAGGTTGCCAAGTGGCAGATAGGGTTTGTTGCCAACTCAGTTCATCACATAATAGCCACACTATTTCCACAAGCCCTTCCCATTATCAACACTAGTTGCCTCTCCCACTCTTTTTAGCCTTCCAAACTTTCTCCTCAGCCTTGCCAACCAAGAAAAATGGCAACCACAGCTGCTCTCTCTGGCACCATGGTTAGCACCTCCTTCATCCGCCGGCAGCCGGTGACAAGTCTACGATCACTTCCTTGCGTCGGCCAGGCTCTTTTCGGCGTAAAAGGTGGTCGTGGAGGACGTATAACAGCAATTGTTCACAAGGTCAAGCTCATTACACCTGAAGGGCCACAAGAATTTGAATGTCCAGATGATGTTTACATTCTGGACCAGGCTGAGGAGCTTGGTATTGACATCCCATACTCATGCAGGGCTGGTTCTTGCTCTACATGTGCAGGGAAAGTTCAGGGAGGGAAAATTGATCAGTCTGATGGTAGCTTCCTTGATGATGAGCAGATTGAAGAAGGATGGGTTCTCACTTGTGTTGCTTATCCACAATCTGATGTTGTCATTGAGACCCACAAGGAGGAGGAACTCACTGGCTAAAAATGTGAATACACATTCACTATGGCTGCTCTCTCTCCCTCTGTCACTTCATAATGTTTTGTTGGTTGGTTGGTTTGGTGGCTTGGTGAAAGTCCAGGGAAATGGTTGTTGTGTTTAAATGAGTAGCTCTTTTTTTATGTTTTTTGTTTCTTTCATTTGTAGTCACAAATGAACTGCTGTAGCTTAATAATAATAATAATCTTCTATGGGTTTTGCTGACAAGATTGCTCGTGTGTGGGCTTATGTATGTCTTATTAAGCATCATTCATGTTTGTGGACATGCTGGAAATGGAAACATTTTTGTAGCTCTAATCATTATAATATTTTCTATTCAAAAATCAAAAGCACAAAAAAAAAAAAAAAAAAAAAAAGAAAAGAAAAGAAAAGAAAAGAAAGATTATTGTGGATATGGAGCTTTTGCACTGGCACAATGAGGAATTGCAGTTTGTTTGAATTAATATTCCAAATCGACAATGTAAGCTACAAATCTACAAAACTGAATTTGCAATGAAAATAGAGAAAAAATGGCTCATTTTGCAATTGTTTATATGCATCAGATGAATGGATATATGTCTTCCGTGTTACATTTTAGTATATTCCGGTTATCTTTCCCTCTATTCTCCTCTCCCTCCGTTCCAAACATACCCTTACTCTGGTCAACACTAATCAGATTAACTTAAATTTTTCTGGCTCAGAATGATAGCTTGAACTCTAGGTGGATAAACACCTTCATGTCTTCTGAAACAACTCAAAAAGAGTATCCACCTTACTTTCCTCTCCACTGTTTGCATTGTCTTCTTCATCATAGGTGGGAGGGTGTGATTCACTTAGCCTTATAGAGTCTGATAAAAACTCTTCCACCCGTAATGAGATTTCTCCAGGTATGTCAGAAGTCTCAAGCACGGGTTTGACAAGTTCATCTGATGCCACAGTTACATGATTGAGTGAGCCAATGGAAGAGCTTCGAGATAAAGTACCAGATGCAACTGTTATTTCATCTCTCTCATCAATTGTTGTATCAAGTGAACATACTGATCTTGTGGTATGTGAGTGCAAAGAATCGCGTAATTTAGACCTTTCCTTCACTCTTTTACACCAACTATGGAGTGACTCTCTGACACTCTCGGAAACCACGGCTTTCTTAAACCGAGATCCCATCTGAAGTCATTAAGGATCATAGCATTATAAGTATATCATTTGATACAAAAACATGCTATCTACTATATGTATTTCATTAAGTCTATGAGCTAAATTACTATGATATATCTCTATTTAAAAGAGAAGAAATCTTTGGTAGTTCTTTCAAGTCAGGGGAACCAATACAACTCCTGCACAAGGCATTTTATTAAAGTCATGCAGAATAAGGCTATTATAGAATTCATGCAGAATAAGGCTATGTTATAGAAGTCAAGTTGATGAATGAAGGTGGTAAGGGCAAGATTGACTTGCAGATAACATACTCCTTAATATCAAGTGTGTGAAGGTGCACATAATGATATTAGAGATGATGGTGCAGGTGAGAGAACTGGTGAAAAAATGACTTGAACGAATCATTGTTGGCCAAGGGTTCCCAATTTAATTGTTGACACCAACCATCCAATCAAACGCATTATACATGGTGATTGAATATAAATCATGTTCAAAGGAAGTTAGTACAATTTTTAAATTAAAGAATAATGCAATTACTTCTTTTATTTGCAAAAATATCATGAAAGAGAGACATATACAGCACACACAAATATACCAGTTCCATAGAAAGGGTTAAGGACAGTCTGGCATACCAGAAAGATAGGAAAAACAAACTGTTGAGTTTTAATGATGATAATAGCATGTGGAATGAATTCTATATAATATATTTATACGGCCTGCAATCCAAACCCTAACAAGAAAGAAAATTCTAAAAAACTTAAAATGATCCAAAATTACACAGGACCTCTTCAACCAACATAATGGTCTAATAAAGGAAAAATCCCAAAGGACTAAATTGAAAAGAACACAAAAAAAAAAAAAATATCGATCTGAAAAAAAAAGTAGAAACTGATGAAAACAAAGGATTTTGAGGCCCAAATGTCAGAGAAGTTGTTGAGAGCTTCATTTTGACAGGCTGTAGGTTTTGTAACTCTAATAGGATTAAAAGTTATGACTGCTTGGAATTCTGCTGTAAGACTTGGAAATTTAGGAATTCTTCTTACAACTGCCTTTTTTTTCGATAGGTTCTTACAACTACCTTGATTGAGATATACGGTATTTCATCTATGTAGCAAAGACTATATGCCTAACTACCAACTTGAAATACATGATGATGCCAGCATATTTAAGAATTAAAATTTGATCAGTTAAAAGAGAACGCAAACCTGGGTAACAATTACATTGAGTGGCACTGTACTGTAGCTACACCAGAACTGGACAAGAAGACTGCAGTTACCAAAAAGGAAAATCATAAGATGCATATGACCGCATAACAAATTCATAAGAAATCAATTTGAAGTTGCATTCAAATCCATTCCTATGCCATATTCAAGTCTTTGAACCTGGTATTAGGTTTTGATGGGTGAGTGTTACAAAAAAATTATACGCATTAGAGCTTGAAACAGGCAGCTAGACACCAAATTAATATGCATTACAAGCTCAGTGTCATGACAAGGAATTTACACATCTTCATTAGAACTGCATATTAAGAAAGTAAATACCCAGAAGCCAGCCGAATGACTATCATCCAACGGTTTTTCATGAAGCATGATCTCTGTTTGAAGCCCCACTAAACAAAAGATAAAAAAGAAAAGAAAAGGAAAGACCATTATAACTTCATTTTATATGATTGAAAGGAAGCACAAAGAAGTAGTAATTGGATTATTATCTAATGCGCTAACCATTACTGCAATTAACAAGAAAACAGATTTGTTAGTTTTAAATTCTTCAGAGTTTCAAAAGGACTACTCAAAGAAGTTGTTTGAATCTTTGGTATATTATGAACCTGCATCCCATAGATTTAAATTAATCATGACATGTAATTCTGAATAACAAATATGCAGCCTCTATCTTTGTTTGTTTCATTCCTAAGATACTTTAGAAACAGGACAATGATGCTACTAAATGCTACCTTTTCCTGCAATCAAGATCATGTGGACATTATATAGTAAACGAGAAGCAACAGTAGCAAGGATTGCAAGCTCAAACATTTCTACAGATTTTATTTTGTTGATTAGATTTAAGGGATAATAATACATGTAATACATATGTATTCTCTATAACTTTTCCTTGAGAACAAGAAGATACCTGTTGATTACAGGGCTTGAATTTGAGGTGCATCAGTTGCATCTATTAGTGCAATTTTTTCCTCAACATCGCTCATGGACATAGGCCTAAATGCCAAATCACATAAAATCGTTGTGTCCTTGTGAGATTGTTTGTTCTATTTTTCTATTTTTATTTCACATCCACTATAAATAATAATTAACTACATTCACAACATACTGGTTTTAGAGCTTCAGCTATCTCAACAATATCTTTTCTGGAACTCCATTTTTTTACTAATCAAGTATGTTCCACAATGAAAAACTTTCTTTAGAATTGCATTCTATTAATTTATACCTTCTTTCAAGCATTTACACAGGCAGACAAACACAAGCCACACACACACACACACACTATATATATATATATATATAGAGAGAGAGAGAGAGAGAGAGAGAGAGAGAGAGAGAGAGAGAGAGTCTAATCTTACCAAGGACCAGATAAATGTTGCCATCTCAAAGGCATTCTTCATGCACAAGGAAGAAGCTAAGCATTAAATCAAATGAAGAAAATACAATATAAATCATAAATCAGACACAGGATATGAATTACAAATCACCACCTGAAATATGATGAATTGTATCAACCATAATAATATCTCTGGTTTCCTAAACCAAAATAGATCGTCACGTGGCTTTACTTGACCCCCAAAAGATGGACCTGTTTGTTCCCCAATTTCAAGTGCTAAAGAGGAGACAACATGTTGAAGTTTTGTTCCAACCAGCATGACAAGCTTTTTTGAAATGCGAAACAATTGAGCAAGAGATGTTAATTTGAGAAGAATATAGATTCCTTATACTGACATTGTGAGTGAATGTATACTTACAATGGCAGGGATGAAAGAAAGCCAGAAATATATATTCAGACCTGCAGCAATAAGGTAACTACTAAATATTTCATGAAATAAAGCCAAAAAAAAAAAAAAAAATTCTTTGCATTTGCATTCTGAAGATATGACAGTTTACCATGAATATTTATGAAGATGCATACTATGGCATATACCCAAAGCGGCCAGCTGCAAAGTTAAAAGGTAACTCAGTTCTAAGTTTAACATTAAGATATGATTTACTATCAATTTAATTGGAGTTGCATGAAAAAAATTATTTATTTTAGAAAACTGCATACCTAATCCCCAGAATGCCTTGAAATTCATCTTCCATGCTCCGAACCATATATTTATGGAAATCATAAGAATGTGGAAGTTTGTGTTTCTGGATAGTAAATAAACATGCAACAAAAATCAGTACAAATATAATATGGTATTTACTGTTCAGGGTAAATGATATTCAATGATGAGGAGAGAACACTGTCATGCAATGATGTTACAGTTCTGATCATGACTATGTGACCTAAAAATGTCAAATAATTGAGCAACTTCTAACATCTATGTTCACCTAGAAGGTAAAGGTTTAAAATGCTATATGAAAGAAAATTAGCAAAAGGAAGAAAAAAAAAAAAACAGTTGATATATTAATATGAGTATGAAACTACTTATTATTAATAAATATTAAAATGGAAACAATAAAACAATCTAAACTGACATATGGTGTGCTTTTCATCTTTTTGGTACATCTATTATACTTTTTTTTTTTGATGAATAAATTATATTTTTTGCTAATCCAAAAATAGTCAGGCACACATATTATACTAGATCATAGAGCAGCATTGCTAATCTTGGCATTTGTTTGCCTTAACCAATATTGACTAACATGTCTCTAGCACGATTGTCAGTAAACTAAAATCACGATCAAACTGTTATTCATTTTGAATTTTCAAAAAACGGTATTAATAAGAAGTTAAGTACCCACAGTGACAAAACCCAAACGCAGTGCCAAGTAATCTGGTTTCTTTATTGAACTCCTGAATTGATGTAGAAAGCAGAGCTGCACCATTAGCCCACAAATCAACTTTACCTTACAGAAATTTAGAAAGCTAAAGAAGTGACAGATTGGGAAAATAAGATGCTACATTACTTTGTTCAAAAGAAAGGAATGAAAAGAAACTGAAAATTAGACACTAAGTTGGCAGAGTATTATTTATATAAAAGCATATTGAAGTGACTGTCACAAATCTTTGTGATGATTACCATAGGAAAAGCTTAATGGATGGAGATGCATTTGTAAAAGAACATGGCACAGCGAGTTCCATTTAACATAAGTTGCATCAACCTTGTACAGTAATTTAATTAAGAATGTGGTGTCCACAGCTGTGATGTAGATCATCACAAATATGCTTGATTCTAATTGAAATTATCTCTTGAGTAATCAACATATAAGAGAAGATGATGTGAGAATGGGAACATAAGCTGTAAAATTTTACTTGAAAATCAAACTCTCTCAGAAGAAATATAATCTAGAAGCATTTAAGTATATTCCACTACATGAGACATAATGATCTTATATTCCAAAGTGTGGGAATGCAATATGCATTATATTAAGCTAATTTACCCTCCTTTTTCCTGCTTATTTTATTTTCATTTGAAAAATTTTTGGCAGCCAAGGTAGAGTTTAAGCTCATTAACCTAAACAATTTCAAACAAGTACATTCATTTTTATCTTAATTTACATATTCATAATAAGGATGAAAAATCACCATCCAAATGAGAACCCGACTCCTGCTCCAAGGATGAGAAGTGTGATGGAAAACAAAGGTGGACTGTCGCCTCATCACCTTGGGTTTCTTTGCTATAAAACATATCCAAGATTAGAGAGCTAATATTGTTGAAAACTAGGATATAGAAAGATAATCAAAATAAAAACACAAACTTGCATCTCTATCAAATTTTGGGACGATAAAGCTAGACATCACATTACAAATACCTATCAATTGAAAGAAGCAGAAATACTTAAAAGGGTACACCTCTGACCACCTTTTGCACATGAATTAATGTCTCATACCTAGAGGCAGCAGATGCCTCTGAAGGTTACACATCTCATACTTGCAGCAATTCTAAAGGTAAACTAACTAGTTTAGCCAGTCTACATTTTGGGAAACTAAATTTAGTGTGTAGTGGCCAGGAAAAAAGCATCAGCACAACCTAAGTTAAAAAATAATTTTTATTCATTCTTTTTCTACTTGTGGTCTACTTTATCTTACAGTGTGATCTCTGAGATAAAGGAACAGTTTGCGCCTTGCTAAAATCTTTCTTTATGTAATTCATTTTTCTTGTTTAATCAGAATCCTTACATCAAGTTCTAAACAACAGATAACCAATATTCTAAAACCACATGGTCTTAGTTTTTTCCATGCTTGGCCTATGGGGTCTTCAAATCTCTTTTCACTAATTAGACTTTCTCTGATTTCATTTTAGTCTCAAATGTGAAACAAATTTGTGATAAGTGTGTTTGGACTTTGGATAGAGGGAGAAGAGGGGAGAGGAAAGGAGAGTAGAAACTCTACTCTCCTCTCCCCTCATCTGCCTCAGTTCCAAACACTAGGTTTTAACCATAAGCAGTTAAGCAGTTAATTAGGATCACTATTTCTTCTTCATGTCTAACACCTTGCAGTAATGCCAACATCAAAGTTATTTTTCCATAGTCATATTGGATTTCATTTTCTTTTTTTTGGAGGCTATTATGTTAAGAGACAAATATGCCAAACTTAAAAACTCCAAGATCTTAAATATTAATGGAAAGTAAGAACGTGTTGTACAAAATCCTTTCTCCAATACTAGTTTGTTGTGGTAGTGAGAGCTATGTTAGAGTTAGGAATCAGTGGAAACATACCGCAGAAACAATGAAATAGATATCCATACAAGACAACAAGATTTAATGTGTTTAAATTTACATAAGACATGATTATGTGGTTCTATTAACTTCATATCTACATCTACAGGCAATGACAATCCTCATTAATTTAAACCGGTCCAAAGCCTATTACAACCAACTCACATAACCTATGCGTATGTCTCAGTGGGTCCTCTTTCAGCCTCAAAGTAACTACCACACTATTATTCTCTGTATGGGAGGACCACCTCAGCCAAGGCCCTCCACTTAGGCCGAACCTCCACTGGACCAAGGCCCCTAATTGGGTGAAAGTCCCATGCGGGTAGAAACCCCATTTGGGATAAGTCACTAAGTCCCTAACACTAGTGTTTATATATAAGGCTCCAACTGTAAATTCATTAATCTCTTCTTAGTGATGCAGGATTACTGCTCTTACTTAGGAACAAAATGACAGGTTTTTTTTTTTGTTTTGATAATTCAACAGTTGCAATAAGAAGGGAGGATTTGAACCCTGGACATTTCTATTAGAAACACTAGGACTAGGAGGTGCCAGTTGAACTATAAGGCTCTTGGCACGACAAAATGCAACTTTGATTGCCTCAAGTGGAAAATCATCTAATCTCAGCAAACTTTGGACAAGTAGGACAAGATGGGCAGAATGGTTCTGGGGCTCAAAGGCAGGTAAACATCTCACAGCTTTTTATTAGTAAGCAAACAGAGGAATAATGATAATATTTAAGGAATTCAAAAGTCACACAACTAAAGTGTAGAACAAAGACTTGTCAACTAATCATTCCAATGTTCAATTTTGTTGTGTACCTCTCAAATTCTCTTCAGCCAGTAAGCTAGCCTGAATTTCCCATTTCCTCCAACTGTAAATCTACAAAGCCAAGCAATTAAGAAGTGAATAAACCTCCCAGGTAATTTAGGGGCAAAGGACATCACATAAAATAAAATCATATAATTGTATTCGAAGAGGAATTTGAATCAGTATATATGTGTACCTAACATAGAGGCAATATGAAGAAAAATATATGGGTGTCAAACCCCAAGGGGTTGGGATCAAGCTCCATAAAGCTAGTGAGTCTATCTTATCACACTGATTGGACCATATCATGTTTCAGAGAAAACATTGAGTTTCAATCTCATATTTTGGTAATGACCCATCCTTGTATTTTTTGTATAATCATTAAATGACTTCATATTTGATGATTTTGAAAAATCCCATTTCAAAAGATGAATTCATGCCTTCAAATATTACAGAAAAACAATAGATCAAACTGTTTTCATGCAATATCCAAACACCCCTTCAAAGGAGAAAGAACCACACATGAGCTCCAAAATGTGAATGAATTCATCTTTGATAAGCTTGAATGACCCCCTCAATGTTAAAGAAACACAATACAGATTGATTTGTTTTCATGTAATATCCAAGCACCCCCTTAAGAGAGCAAGAAGCTCCCAATGTGAACATGCTCAGATGGGGTCCTATAAATATACAAATAAAGAATGCTGCACCTTGCTCATAGCTAGACCAACTGCCACACAACTATACAGAACATGAGTGATCCCAAGAACAAATAAGAATCGGTGAAGCTGCTCAAGACCCTCATATGACACAAATGGTTCACGACCCTGCAATCAATTATTGGCATCAGTAAGGTTAACTCACCCACAAATCCTAACTTTTGCAAATATTGAGAGTTAATTTACCTCCCCACATTGATTTGTTGAAAGACCTTTTGGAGGAATATCAGTAACATTGGTAGAAGAGAAAGAACTTTTAATCATAATGTTCTCCTTCATTCTGTAATCTTCCTCGGAACAAAGATAGAACCTACTGCTGAAAAGAGATGAATTTACGCAAATCTCAGAGATCCACCTTGCAGATTGTGCCAACAACAAAGATAGAAGCCCAAGCAGCATCATCTCTAACAAGAAGGAAAACAATGTCAACTACAATCAAACCAAATTCCCACATGAAGAATGCTTTGATAGTCTCAACTCTCAGGGATCGAGTCTCACTCAAACAAAAACAAACTACATCAGAGGCAGACACAATCAACAACAAATGCAAAAATCAAAGCTTGAAACCCAGAACCCATATCAGGTATCTTGCCACAATTAACATAAGTGAGAGCTGGCATTGATAAATTACTCACCTTCCTTAATCTTCTCCAAAGAAGCATAAAGAGCCTTCCTCCTAGTCTTCTTCAACCACTGTACACGGCAAACATGAGATTTAGATTTCTTTTTCAACTTGAAAAAAGATCATTTCACTAGCTAATTTATGTTCACCCCAATGAGCCAAATAATCTATTTCATATCCCAAACATCAGGGCAAAAGTTCAGCATTATGGTTTATTCTCCCAAACTTAAAAAGAATAAGCCAACTAGTTTTATTTCTCCTATATTATGTGAGATTTTTATCAATTTCTCATAATTTTGCACTGACCAAGCACAGCATTATCACAAGATTGTTACTCTGCAAACACTTGGTGTCACTTAAATCAAGCTAAATAGTTATGCTGGTTCCAAAGGAATAAAAAAACTCAATAATCTTCAATTCACACACTACCTTAACCTTTCATCTTCACACAATTTATCAGCAATCAAACACAGCATAATCACAAAAAACTGATACTTCCCTAACATCTCCAAACACAATTAACTAAGCACTAAAGTGGGTCCCACATGAAAAATCCAAAGATTCAAAAACCTCTCATTTTCCCACATTTTTTTGAGCAACCAAACAGAGCAATAGAACATTATCAAGAACCTTTTTCCTGCTTTACCTTTCCAAATCTGTAGATTGATCTCTCCACTAACAAGCACACAAAGACCATAACTGTCACCACTGTAGCAACCAAATATGTTGGAGTCTCTGCCAGAGACCTCCCTTGTTTAAACACTTCCGCCATTTCGCACACTAAGAATAACAACAACAAAAGCCCATGAACTCTCAATGCAACTCTATAAAAGCACGTTATAGAGAAAAATGGAATATTTTTCCAAAAATATGGAGACCCAAGTGAGAAAAGTTAGTGAAAGTGAAAGTGAAAGTAAAATATCCAGGAAATGGGGAAGTTTGAATTTGCAAAAGTGAGAGATCCTTCTGTAGTCTATTTTATCATCATTAGGTGAAGGTGTATATGGTTATGCACTGGAACATGTGCTTATTTATAGTTTATTGTTATTTGTTTGGGATTTTCTAAGCAAACCCACTTTCCATTGCATTGAAATTGCTGCTCTCTCTGACTCTCTTTCCAAATCCTTTCCAAGTTTCCAACCAAACCCACATGGGAGAAGTATCGTTGTAACATACAAAACTAGGCTTCACATGCAAACGACCAAACAGTCCCACTATGTTGGAGAGTGACGTGGCTGATTTCTAATGGTATCTAGTTCATGCCACTGGCGAGTGTGAAATGAAAAATGCTAGAACCACAGCAAAGTCACTACTTTTATCTTAACTCATCACGTGGCAAATTATGAATAATAGAGAAAAAATGGTAATTTTATACTTCTACCGATCACAACTCGAGTGGTGAGCTGTAACAAAAGTTATATAAATAATTATGATACGTATGAAGTTGCTGAAAGCTGGACAAATTTTACGTATAAAATGTTAAATGGAGCATATATTACCATGTTGGACTTTATAGGCGACGACAAGTTCGCTGTTGTGTCCAAAAGCGATTTCCAAAGGTCCCTGGCAGAAGTTGATTCGTTTTTTCCAAGTCAAAGATTGAGTCATTCACTGTACTGATTCGATCGGACAACTCACTTGAGCGTTAGATTTGATCCCATTTGTTGTTGAGACTTGGGAGGTAAACTTGATTTGAGATGAAAATTTCTTAGGTATTTCCGGGGGGAATATGCAAAATAAACAAGTAAAAGGGATGTATATGGTTAGTTAGGCAACGTTTGAAACAATAATGGAAAGTAGCATCTCGAGTTTTAGAAACTCGAGATCCATATTACTGAAAATACCACATAAATCTCAAGTCTTTAAGACTCGAGTTCCATGCAAAAAAATTTTTTCTCTATAGTGGCGTTTTTAAGCCTTACAGTGACGTTTTAAAGTCCTATAGCGGCGTTTTTCTGCAAAATTTTTTTATAAGTGATCACCCCATACCAGGTTTAAGGAGCCCTATAGTAGCGTTTTTAAGCCCTATAGTGACGTTTTAAAGCTCTATAGCGGCGTTTTTCTGCAATTTATGGAACTCGAGTCTTTAAAACTCGATTTTCATGTGGATTTTTTTCCAAATCAACTCATTCTCTTACAAATCGAGACTTAAAAACTCGATTTTTATCTTGGAACTCGAGTTTTAGATACTCGAGATGCTAGTTTTCAATATTGTTTTGATCCGTGACAATTAACTAAATTTTTTTATATTTGTTGTTATTTGGAAAGGGAGTTCTATTTCCGGAATACGGAAAAATTGTACTCTATTTTCTTACATTCATTGTAGGCTCACATGAATTTAATAAGTGGGCTCTTTTATGAATGTGAGAAAAAAGAACACAATTTTCTGTGTTTCAAGAATATCTAAGAATTACTTGATTTAGATTATGAAATAAAATAAATGTGCAACAAAAAAGGAGTTTTGTATGGATTAATAAACTTTTTAAGTTACATAATTTAATAGGAAGTATTTTCAAGTTTCAATGGAGATGTCAAGAGTTCATATCCCCTTCTTTATTGTAACTATCGAATTATCAACAAAAAAAAAGAGTCTAGGCTGTATGTCAAGAGTCTTGTACCTCAAGTGAAATCTTCACATGTTTCAAATTAAGACATTCAAGGGTTTAAACCCTTCTACTCTTAAGGGTCAATTTATCAAAAAAAGAAAAAGAAAAAAAGAGATCAAGTTGTATGGTGTAGTATACATTCACATGCTTTCCTGCTTTCTAAATCAAGATGAAAGTTGGAAACATAAATTTTTGTTTGGGGGGAGGGGGTGAGAATAAGTTATCCTATTGATTCGCAATTTATGTATTTATGTCTTCTTACATTAGTTTAATCAATGTAATTCTTATAAGAACTCAAAATACTAACAAAACTAAACTACATTAAAAAAGAAGAAGTAAACTACCAATTGAGCATCTTTAAGGTCACTTTCTCCCTAAGTTTCTATTATACCTTTGAACAGTCATAAGTCCTTTTATAGCTTTGAACAACCAGAAGTCCATAAACATTCAAGAAGTTAAATATAAGAAAATAAGAAATCTAGAGTTTTAGACTACATCTACAAGAAGACATAATATTAACATATATTAAATATAACAAAATCAATATAAGCCAATATGAAATTCTAGATTAAAAAAAAGTGAATAAAGCCTATCAATTGGTTTGATAAATTGGTTCTCAAAAAAAAAAAAAAAAAAAAAAATTGGTTTGATAAATTAAAGGAAAAAAAAAATCATAAACCATAAGATAAATAAATAGAAATGAAAAAGGGAGAAGAAGAATTTAGTAGCTATCAAGATTTTAAAGCCATTTTTACTATAAGCTTCGAATAAGCTCAAGACTCTTTGTTAAGGAAGATGGAGGACCTTAATGCTAAGTGATAATGAGAGAATAGAGCACCAGATGGAAGCTTAAAAAGATGGGGATGGGGGGAGCGAGTTTCAATAGCTTGGAAATTGTACACGTGAAACAATGGTCTGATGTATAGGGGTTTCAATAGTAAAAGCTAAAGGTAAAAACAAGCAAATAGTTAAAGAGTGAAAATACTAAAACATGAAGCTTCAAGGTCCTAAATTAAGCTTGAAGGGGACACTAACGTGGACAAGTTTTGGGGGGGGGGGGGAACTTTTTTCTTGGGGGGGCCAGCTTTGACAAAAATGAATTGGGTCTCAATTTTCTCCTACTTTAAACAATTATTATTATTATTATTATTTTTGTTTTGTTTTGGGGGGAGAGGGGTTGTGATAGCCCCCGCTCACAAACATAGCTCTGTCCCTTGGTTATGTCAAGTCAAAAAATGCAGCATCTTTGACTCTAAATAAAAAAACAATTGCAAAAGGCTCGAAAGGGGAAAGATGAACAACTTTTTTACGTTAATCTATTAGGTTTTGAATAAGACTATTTTCGAAAAAGTTGTAAATGCAACTTCATTCAAGCAAGCAGTGGGAGATTCTCCAAAAACTCTCTAAAGTGAAACAGAGGATGTGGATGTAAAACAAAAAGTTCGCTTTCAAGCATTGAGAGTCAAGTTTGAAACTATACACATGAAAGAATTATTTTTAAGAGTATTGGACATTGTAAATCAATTAAAAAATATGGTGATATTTTGAATGATGCTTGGGTGGTAGAAAAAATCCTTCAGACATTAGCTTCAAAATTTGATCATTGTGGCAATTGAAGAGTCAAAAGATTTAGAGTCAAAGATCATTGATTAGATCATGGGATCTTTACAAGTCAGTAAAATATGATTCAATAAGAAAAAGCAAAAGGTTTTGGAACAAGTTCTATAATATAATCTTACATTGAATGAAAAACGATGCATGTAGCCAAAGAAATAGAGCCAAAGAAATAGAGGATGTGGATGTGATCAAGGAAGAGGATCTAGAGAAAGCAATAGTCTTAGCTCTTTTAATGATGAAGAGAGACATAAAAATTCACAAACCACAAGACAACAAGGAAAATGGTCTAGGCCATACAAAGTATGTGTAAGAAGCCATGACCTTGGGGACTAATCATACGTAAAAGGGTAGATCGAGCAAAATTGTTTCTCAAAATGATGGCTTGACTGATGATATTATTTTCCAAAAATTGAAGGTTTTAGATTGTAGTTGCCATCTATTTTTATTAAAGGGGATAAAAAAAAACCTAGAAATAAACGAAATAGATCACTTTATTTCATGGAGATGTTAAATTTACATCATGGTAGACATAAAAAGGAAGAACTACAAAATTTTGTTTCCTTGTACATATTATGTAAATTATATGGTTTTGGTTTCATTCTAAAAAAAGAAGTAAAATTACGTGGATAAATACTAGTCTATAACTTTTTTATTTTTGAGAAGAAGTCTAGAACCAATAATCTAAGTTCGGCAGCTAGGCTATGGAAATGCAAAGGGATTAGGCACCCATTCTAGCCGGCCTAAACCGGTATTCTAGAAATTAATGACCATGAATTCATATCATTCAATCATACAAATATAATACAACCATCTAAACATGCCATAAAGAAGGAAAGTGAGCATGGAAAAATCAAAGCAACAATTTAAGGTTGGATAAAACCAAATTTTGTTGATGTGAGCATTCAAGTATATTCAAACCCTAAATTATGAGAACATGTTCATCGTTGCATTCATTCCATATCATTATAGAAAATATTTTCGTGTAGAAAAAAAAAAAGGTTATAGCTCTATACCTACATACACATTGAGCTCAGAATATCATGGCTCTTGGATGAGAGTGTTGTTGCTAAAAAGGATTTGCAGTAAATTTAATGGCTCTCTAAAAGAGTGCTTCTACTGTCAAGAACACCACCTTTATTTATAGAGGTGGGAGCTCAAGGTGATGTAGTTTGAACTTTGAATCATAGTCTTCAAGAGTTATCTTAGTTCATATTCATCCCTTGTGTTGATTGGATAAGTGTGCATATCATAAAAATTCAAAAAAGAAAGATGAAAAATCAGATCAGGGCATTGAAGTGTCGATTGGAGGGAGTGTCCATGGGCACTCTGATTTCTGGTCAAAGTGCCAATTGGCACTGTAACCCAGGTTTATCCAATTTCTACTATTTTTTATTTTGCTCAAAATTCTAATAAGTTTTTCTAGATAAATATAAGTTTTGTCCAGCATTTGAAGGGAGAGAGAGAGAGTCAACAATATTGAATAATTGTTGCAAGTGTCTGATACAACATAATAGCCTATAGGGCACAAAATTGACCCCTTCATATTTCAACCCTTATGATCTATAATCCAGTGGCAGAGATTTTAAAACCAAACCAAATGAATATAGAATAATGTTTGATTTGCAAATCTGAGTTGCAGAACATCAACTATACATCAACCACAACTCCTATTTACCTGCCAACTGGGTTGAGAATAGAAAAAGAATACACACAAAAAATATAAAAGGAAGACGGAATAAAAAGAATATTTACATAACAATTGGTTTATATCTCCTATTATAACAGGTGTGCCCACACGTTCATATCCTGAAGTTTCTGCAGCTCAAATGGCAACCTGATACAGAAGTAAATAAAAAACTATAAGACCCCAAAATTGGATAGTAGGAATTAACAAAAGGTGATAGTATATGTTGTTTCATTACATGAGAAAGAGAGATAGAGAGAATCTTCTCCACAATGAACTAGCTCAGTTTATAGAATCAATATTTTAGGTTCATCAAAAAGCTGTAGTGGTGAAGGCACCCTTGCTCTCTTTATCCTAGAATCTAGATTCTGGTGGGACCTCCATTAACAAAAATTGAGCCATCCTACCTAGCATTTTTCAACCATAGAAAGGGATTTTGTACATGATGTAGGACAGAACATGGGGTCAATTTTTGTTGTATGTTAATCTTTGATATTTTGTGTAATATTATATGGTAGTGTATTAATTATGGTATTTGAGAATTTGGTTTATGGAGCCTATAAATTGGTCCTTATGTTGTAAAATGAAAATTGTAGTTTATTATCAATAAAAATTTTCCAAGTTATTTTCTTTCATCTCGTGGATTTCAAAGTGTTTACTTGTGATTTAAGGAGCCCCGTACTTTTAGCTAGAATGAGATTTTACCCTCACCGTCCTGCTTATATTGCAGTAACCTTTGGTAAGACTCTGTTGGAATCTTAGCTAGATATAATTTGGGGTTACACTAGCACAAAATATTGTGTCACAATATACGAAGTATGGTAATAAACATTCACATGAAGGTCATGGATTATAGATACAATGCTGTTTTAAGTATCTAACCTTAATAAACAAAGCATTGCAAATAAAGAACTTGCTTCCTCTCTTAACTAACCTTTAAGCTAGAGATGTCCTCCTGCAAGAACCACCATGGACCATTTTTGGATGATAATCTGAAAGCACAAAAGTGGCCAGTTGGAATTTAGTCCATCACACATGCTAATACTATGGCCAGAATAACATGATAATATCAATCTCAAGAGATCTTGTAAGTGAAGTCAATATCAAAGTTTATTTTCCACTAAGAAAAATGAACAATTAAATTTAATGAGTGTTGCTAAGAGCAAAATCTTAATATTCATATCCAAATTCATCCACAGCCTACTAAAGTGTGGTTGATATGCAGAAACCTCAAATAAATACAGTAGAATCACATTAATACAAGTGTGCGATGAGCTTGACCCAAAGTTTGATTATCTATGTGCCATATCAACTTGAATCATAGCTTGTAAATGTCCAATTTAACCTTGTAGCAATTTGCAAAGGATAGTGATGGTAAAGAGAGAGAAAAAATATTTTGCACAATTCTGCACATACCTCATGTATCCAGCCACTGTTCGCAGGCCCATGAAAAGAGTTAAACCAGACCAAACACCCGAAAGACCAATAACAGAGGGAGCATAAAGCAAAAATGCAGAAGAAATTGCCCCTACCACCATCTGAAAATTATTTGCATATGTTAAAAGAAATGATATAAACTAATCGAATGGGTTAATATCATGACCACTATCTTATCAAAATAGTTAATCAATATGACAAGGCAGCTTACCATAGAGATAGCTGCATATGAAAAGTCTGAAATTCCATAATGGAGGCCATCAAATATATAAGCCAGAGCATTGATAGGTTGACTGGCGCTGACAAACTGTAGCAGATTTAGGCAGGAGCTTATAAACAAAATGATGAAACATATAACAAAATTGGACACGATCCAAGGCTAACAGAGATACATACCAACAACCCGGATCTTACAATTCCTAACACTTCAGAATCATTAGTGAACAATGTAGCTAATGACCCAAAAGACACGCCCAATATGATAGCTAAGGAAATGCCAGTGAATAGCCCTGTCTGAGGAAACATATATGATGTTATAAAAAGTAATCCCAAAGGGAGAAACGGGAAAAAAGAAACACATTCTTTCAATTGCAAAGTATGTGCTAAAACTAAAACAATAACCACATGCAATAAGTCACCTTTAAAGCAAAGTAAGTGATTTCTTTCACAGTGCTGTAGTCACCTTTAGCAAGGGCACTTGCAATAAGAGCCTACATTCAATAAATGCTCTTCAATAATTTTGTAAATTAATGTAAACATGTTAAAATAATAATGCAATCACAAGATTTAACAAGAGCAAAAGCAAAGAAAAGGAATTTGCAATCATATGCAAACACCTTAACTGTGAGGACAACAAATAGGTACCAATGAAACTTTTTAATCTAACTCCAGAATATTAAAAGCTGAGGTAGGCTAACCAAGGAGTTTCTAGTCATGAAAATTAAAGGCAATGGATTGCCAAAGTATCAACCTTAATCTCTCTTTAATATATACAAGTGTAACAGGATGTTACCATATTTAGAAATTTATGAAAATAACAAAGTTAGGAGACTCTGAATGGTTGCAAGAAGGGAGGATTTATAGGAGATTAATAGAAAAGGTTTGTGATTACACATTGCATACCTGACCAGATGCAGCTTGTGCATCAGCAAGGAGAGATACAGATAACCACACTTGCAAGCATATCTGATGAGCTGCCATTGCTAATGGTCCAAGACGAGCAGCCATTGATGTGCTCAAAGTTATTGTCAAAACAGCAGCTAGGGTTCTCCCAAGAAGAAAACCACCTAAGCAAAAAATTCTGGTATGTGAGTGATCAATGCACAAAGAATTAGATACTGTCATATACATTGAAAGTGGAAAAAATAAATGTGCTCATTCACCATTTGACAAGTGGTAGTTTAGCATGGTATTAGAGCAGTGGTCCTGAGTTTGAACTTTGTCTTCATCTTCCCTCCCATTTGAAAGTTAAACATTCCACATGTTGGGACTTGGGACCCACTTATTAAGACGGAGTTTGGGCCCACAGATGAGGTGGTATATTAAAATAATGGTTAAGTGATTATATTCACCATTTCCTAGCATGTTATGTAGCTTCGAATTTTGTCTAGAAACATCAAAGCAATATTAAAAAACCAGTCAATCAATCCAGAAAATGCAAAATTTTGATTGTCCTACATTTTTGACTATATAACATGAGAAACACATAACAGATCTAATTAAAGGAGAGAATGACTTCCATTATAGCCGCATGGAATCAGCAAAAGAGTCAAAGAAGATGTCCCTAAACCAAATATAAGAGCAGAATAAAACTCACCAGATTTTAGGTAGCCACCAAAATGCAAACTTTTCGCACTGGGAACTGATAATACAGTCCTTTTATTAAGATACCAGATCATCAAAATGGTGACAATGTATCTGGAAAATGTGAAAGCATATAGTTTCAGTTATGAGGCTATGAATAACAGAAGCAAAAGGAAGAACTCTTAACAGTTGAAGCACATACTGAGAGACAACAGTAGAAATGGCAGCACCAGTTACTCCCAAGCGAAAATAATACATAAGTAAAGGAAATAAAAACACAGCTGACAAATTTCCGAGTCCTGCAAATAAATCATCTACATCCATTAGTTAGTTAACAAAAAATCTGATAGATAATGCTGAATTGGAGGTCTGCTTGGTTGTAAGCAAAAGATTCAATCCATGGGAACTTACTGGCATGTGTAGAATAACAACTACTTTGTGATAGAAACAATAAGGTGCTAAACCAATATCAACGGAGTTCTACGATAGATGAAATATTTAATAACAGAAATTGAATAAAGTGACTTCATTTTTATGATTTGATATATCACTTTCATTGCATCATTGTGGCCATCTTACTAAATTCATTAAGAAAAATAAATTACATGTAATGTAGTTGAACGTTCTTGCACATGTGATGTTTGACATTATCAGGTCCTTATTTAATGTTATATTCCAATGAGATCAAAGGATAGCCAGGGAAAGAGGGGATGGGGGGGGGGGGGGTGGTTACTCTTAGGGAGACGACACCCTGGGAACACTTCAATTGAGCCCTTATATATCATATAGAGACGCTACTTAACCCCAGAGTTTAAGCCTATGAGTTTGGATCCAATTATGTTATATTAATTTCTCTACTTCTTTAATTTTTCCCGCCCTCCATAGGAACCCTGTTCATATCTATGGGAACCTCGTGGTTCGCCATTCTTCATTGATCTAGCACTGTTGACAATGCTATATTCTAGGGCCTTTTTCCAAGATAATTTATATGGGCATTGTGGGCTTGCCTTGTATGATGCACACTTGTGTGAGCTCCAAGTACACACATTTTGTCGCCACCCTGCCAAAACCTACCATAGCTTTTTTTTTTTTTTTTTTGAGGAATAACCTACCATAGCTCTGATACCACCTGTTATGTAGATAACACCATGGGGAGACTTCAATTTAGACCTTAATATGTTATATGGAACGACACTTAACCCGAAAAATTAAG
The DNA here is from genome assembly GCA_030021035.2 of Notholithocarpus densiflorus. Taxonomy (NCBI): domain Eukaryota; kingdom Viridiplantae; phylum Streptophyta; class Magnoliopsida; order Fagales; family Fagaceae; genus Notholithocarpus; species Notholithocarpus densiflorus. The sequence goes on from JARYZH020000003.1 coordinate 12,514,273, forward strand.
CCTATGGGTTTGGACCTAATTAGGTCATATTGATTCATCAACTTCTTTACTTTTTCTCTATGTGGGACTTCCACACACACTTGTACACCCAAAAATTACCATAAGATGAGCACTACTTGAAGCGTTAGACATGTGACTAATAGAGGGAGGCAAATATGTGCAAAATCACAGGGTGGTTTATATAGCTATAATAGCTTTTAGCCGGCATATATATATAAATTAGGGTGGCTTAGTATGCATCAAAAAAATAGTTTTTTCTTTAAATCTTTCTACAAATGCATTAAATAATATAAAAAAAGCCAAGATAAAATGACTTTTTTTTGTGATATACGGGTCTATGTTGGAACAGTGACACATGCTCATCGCATAAAATACCAGTGCAGTCCAATGACATTCATATTCCTTTCTTCATATAAGTTTTAGAAGGTAAGCTGAGCACTTGCCTAGACATAATACAGGGGTCTTTGTATCCTTAAATCCACGGAAGATGCCTTGAATGGCCAGAGAAACAACAACTGCGGGAGCACCAATTGCTCTAAGTTTAAGAAATTTTTCTGCTGAAATGCGCATGGATGAAGCCTTTTTACAGAAATAAGCATTAGAAGTTAGTTCACTCTATAAATGGAAAATGGAATGTGAGATCAAAATTACAATGCAAATGTTACTCGTCAATAGGAGGTAAATAATAGGAATGCACAAATATCATATGTACTCTTAACAAAGTTTTACTCACAGATGATATGCCCATAATGTTCAGAAATATTCCAGACCCCAAATACATTGCCAAAGCCTCAAAAGTACCAATTGCAACTGATAAAAGTAAGGCAGTAGAGACTGAGGGTAGAAGCTTTCTTTCACCCATTCCACCAAAAGCTGTACATCAATTATTTTAAATAGAGAATGAGATTCAATATTCAGGGTCATTTATCTTGTGTTTCATTTTTTTTTCCCAATGTAAGCAAGGAACTCAATATGGCATGCTTAGAAGTTCAAGAGAAGAAATTCTAGCATCTGTTGTGGTTTCACCTGAATTAGATTCCTTGCTTGCGCTCTTTGATATGTCTTCAGCCACAAATGATGTCGCAACACTGAGAAGAGGGATATTGAAAACCTTTGATATGATGTTGAAAATTGACATAGAAAGACCTGCCGATGCCAACTCCAGGGGCCCTTTTCAAATGGATAAAACCAAGGGCTTATTTAGCATATGCTAAAAAGGTACTTTTGCACAAAATATTAACTTTAGCCAAAGGAAGCAAGAATCAGTATGAGAAAGTAACCAATAAATGTCCAACTACACAGTCACCAAATTTCTTGCATTAGTTGTATGATGCATCATATTCCAAATATCTAATACGTCAAATGTGAACAACATAAGAGTATATAAACTCAAAAATCCTAGAAGATTGATACTCCAAACTCTCAGATTCCATTTAGATCACAGGAAACAGGGTGGAATGGAAAGAAAAATGTTTAAAATTCTTATGATAGGAAGCTAATTTCTCAAGCAATTAGATGGTTTTCCTTTCCCTCATTACTTCTGTGACAAAAAATGGAGCCTTTATAAACCAGCCTACATGCTCCATATTCCAAGTGTGTCCCTCCCAATCAATCAATAAAATAATCTCTTGAATATGGAAGTGATTGGAGCCAATTGTGCATCAACTCAGTTTTGACTAAACCTAAACCAGACACTATAGTTGGTAGACAAAGCTGACAATATTTGATGACCAATTATGCATATCAACCAAAATCAAGACAAAAAGTTGCTAATTAAGACAAAACAAACTTAAGTAACAAAAGTGACTCAAGCTAAAAGGAGCCCTGCAGCAACTTTAGATATGACACATGTCATTAAGCTGATTTCATCCCCACTATTTATGATTACCCATTGCTTAATCGTAGTGGTTTATTTGACAGAGAGAACTCATTGAGTAAAAAATCTAACCCAATCTTCCAATGTAAGCAGTTTCCATCAGTTGTGCCAAGGGCTCAATTGCTTGTCCAGCAATTGCTGGTAAAGAAAGCATTATAAGCTCAGTTTGGACACTTGGAGTATGTGATTCACTGATTGAGGGTGTCTCAGCAATCTCACTGTAAAATTTTCAGGAATTCAATAAAATTAACAAATCTAGAATCAAAAGATAAGCTCAGAACTTTGTAGCTAAAAAAAAAAAGAAAAAAAGAAAAGCTCAGGGCTTCACTGAGTTCTCACACAGTGATGCAATACTATTCGAAGTACCAATTTTTTTAATTAATACTCAAAACTCATTTGTAATAACAAGTAGCAAAAATGAAAAAATAAAAAAGGTTTTTAAGTCTGGTATCTTACAAGATTCTCTTGCTCGGTACTGTCCCATTTTTGGATGCTACAATATCCTGAACCTCCAAACTAGAAGCACTCAACTCATAATCTGATGTTTGTTGCTCACTAATCAACCCACATCGCCTAGCAACATTGCTAAACCTCAATTGTCTATTATCACACGCTGCAAAGTAAGGAACATGATGACCTTCCCTTGAGATTTTGGACCCAAATCTTTTCGCCATGTTTTTAATTGACCTTCTTTCACATTTCTTAACATTAATTCCACAAGCCAGTGAACCAGACAGTTGGGTTATTTCCATATTGCACTAACCAAACTATGAAAAACTTCGAATCAGGAGCAAGATCCAAGGAAATCTCCTGCAAATGATCAAACAGCATGTAAGTGACACTTAATACCACATCCAAAAAAGAACAAGTTACTAATACCATGTCGTACCTTTCTTCTCATTCTTTCTTTGTTCTCATTTATTCATAAGAAAATGTGCTCTCATACGAAGTATGGTCAGAATTTTACAAAGTTCTTCCAACTCACTACGCAGCAATTCAAAAGACTGTCCGCGCATACTTTTATCACACTACTTACCGAATAGTCATGTGACTTGTTTAAATTATTTAATGAATCATGTAATTTAATACAAGTGGATGGTCTTTTGAACCGCCACATAGTGGGTTGGTTGGAGGAAATTCCTCAGATTTGTCCTTTGAAAACACTTTTGTTTTGTTTGGATGCTAAGAGAACATAGGAAAAAGGCTACCAGGAAACGCAGAACTCCACCAAAATGAACAAAACTACAATGTAGCATAGAATTCTTCCATATTATGGATTCCAAAACCACTCACACAGGTTACAGCAAAAAACTAATTTAAAAAATTCAAATCTTTTCCCTCAATTTTCTCCGAAACCAATTAGACAACTAAGTAACTAACGGATATAGCAACAACCTCTGCAAAGCAACTGTTAACTACTTCAAACCCATTACTCAGCAGTCAGCATTATCACCAAAATAACTCATTTCCGTTTGTTTGCTGAGAAAAACATGTGGGAAAGAGAAAATTTTTAAAATTTAAGGAGGTGGGTAAAAAAAAAAAAAAAAGGGAAAAATACCCAAGACAGAATTTTATTCCAGCCATTGAAACACATAGTTAGCTAATGCATCGGAAAATTCCAAAATGTGGGTCACAGTCTCACAGAGATTACCTGCGAAGCTGGTTTTAGCTGGAGGAAAGCTTAGTCAGAATCAAACAAGCTCAACGAATGGCTATGAATTTGTATGTGAGTTTTCTACTTTTTTTAAATGTGATTGCTACAATGTGAGTAGGCGGTGGAGGTTATATTGTGGTGTGTGAGTAGGTGACTGTGTGAATTATTAGTTAGTTGAGCACATTGAATGCATTTGTTATGACTTATTATGAGCAAATGGCAGAAAAGTCATGTGTCTTAATCAAACACGTTCTGGCAGCAATAATTAGCATAGTATGAGCACCATACGAAGCAAACTACAGTCCAGGAGTATCACATGTCATGTTATAACCATCAATTACATTTTTCAGCAAAAAAAAAAAATAAAAAACATGTATTACATTTATGGGGGTAGCATGAGGTATAGAATAGTGCTATGGCTTACTACACGTGGCAGGATGTTATTATGGTCACTCTTAAATAGAACGGTAAGACTTGGCTCCAGTGCATTGGAGCTGACACGATTTGAATACATGACATGTATTTAATTTTTATCACGTGTTCGAATCGTATCGACTTCAGTGCACTGGAGCACGGGAGGTAAGCCGAGTCCTAAATAGGAAAGTCACATTTTGATCTTTTCTTCTACCTATTTTTAAAGCAAAAGAAAAAAATATTTACCCTTTATGGTTTATCTAAAGTATCAATTAGTTTTAGTTTAAGTAAGATTCGAACCTATGTCCTTTATGGGTTGGCAAAAAACTGTATTAGTTTTTATTTTTATTTTTAATAGACTATATTAGTTTGTTTGTTTGTTTTTTTATTTTATTTTTATAAGATAGAAATTCTATTCTAACCTAATCTAAGTGTATAAGTGTATATGTGTATGAAACTTACTCTTGAAGATTTGAACCTTGACCTTTGCCCCCCACACTCTACAAGCATTTATACTTGTGAATTGACCATAGTATCAAGGGTGTGCGGTGATAATAGACTATATTAGTTGAACTAATAGGAAACACAACATATCATTTAATGTGTTTAAAAAGTTAATGCATTTTTTCTTTAGCTTTATTTGAGTTTAAACTAAAGATTACCGGTTTTAAAAATTTACTCTTTTTTATTAAAAACACAATGTATTCAATAATGTTCTTTTAAAAAGTTCAAGAGAGGAATTATGAAATGGAAAATAATAAAATTACGATCAATTTTGTTACAATTAAATTATCTATCAATAAATATGATTAAAAGTTTAATACCATAATAATAAATAATAATTGTTTTTTTGTTTTGCATGCGATCTGCTAAGTGTGCGTTTGGATATAATGTTTATTGCATGTTTGGCGTTTGAATAGTGGGACCCATGACACTGTGCATGTTTCAGCCATTCACACACTTTGTCCATCCTTGCTGGGACCCACATGTACATTTTGTGATATTAATACCACGTTTCAGCCACTGTGCACTGTGCACGTTTCAACATTTATTTGCATAACAGTTTGTCCATCCTTGCTGGGATCCACATGTGCACTGTTTAGTCTAGTTTTAAAATTATTTGCTACAGTGTTTTTAGTTTTCAGTTTTCAGCAAAATAAGCAGTATCAAAACATACTCTAAGTAAAAAAAGAAAAAGAAAAAAATGGTTTCTTGTGCTTTTAATTTATGACCAGTGACAGGGGTTGGTCCTGTTCTAACACCGAGAATAACGTGAACAAAATGATTGAATTGTGCTTTTAATTTATGACTAATAATTATAATAATTTTTTTTGAGGAACAATTTATAACAAATTATTAGATGCTAGTTTTGACATTATTGTCCATTGCTTTGAAATTCTCAACCAGATTTGTCGGTTCAATTCATTCGATTTTGAATCTGCCTCTATATATTTTATCATTGAAAATCAAGAGAAATTGTCAAAAGACTAGGCCATAAATAGTTTTTACAATTTTATTCATAATTATTGTTTATTTGAAATTTTGAATTGTGATTAAAGTAAAATGCATTGATTCGATCACATTATATTTATCATAAATCGATTAAAAAAAAATACTATTAAGAATTGAAAAATATATATGTATATTATATTTTTCAATAGTTTTTATTTTTAATTTTTTTAATACAAGGTAGAAATTCTACTCTAGCATAATCTAAGTGTATATGTATGTGAAACTCCATTTAATAAAGACTTGAACTCTGACCCTTGCCTACCAACCACACGAGCACTTATACTTAGAGAGTGACCATTGCATCAAAGGTGTGCGGCAATGATCAAATTATCAATAGTTGAAACATATTATTGTTTTCCATCACTTAGATCGGACAATCATTTCAGGACTCTGGTTCAAGAATAATGCTATAGTTATAAATTATTTTATAATATTTTTATAAATGATTAGTTTTCATATAGGCCCACTATTAAACTCATTATTTTATTTACTAATAATCACTTACTACATCAATAGTTTATATAACTTTATGTAATAAAGTTTATATTTACTAATAATTTATTACCACATCAATCATTTATAAAACTTTTCAATATTTCACATGTTTTTGTTTTTTCTATTTATTACGAGTTATGACGTCGTCCTTGGCAATTATTGGGAATGTAAAGCAGAATGGAACACGTGTTACCTTGGATTTTGGTAACTCTCTAGTGGGGTTCACGTCCAATTAAAGTTTGTGAAAAGTCTAGGGAGTAGGGACACAAGTAACTTGCGTGTGAAATTTCATAAAAAAAAATCATAAAAATAAAGTAACTTGGGTGAAAACTTTTGATTGAAATTTTTTTTGTCACAACTCGGGTTCCACCGGTAATTCTTGGTGTTTCACGTTTTCACATTTGGCTGGGAGGATAAAAAAAAAGGAAAAAGGAAAATATTTAATTATTACTTACGGATGTTTTTTTGGGGTAAAAAAAGTAGAAGAATAAAATTTTTTTTATTTGATTGAAAAAAATTAGATGATAAAAAATAATGTTTACATAAATTTATTTTCATGTACCTATTACGTGAAAAAAATTTAGTAGTTTATAAAAAAACCCTAAATTTAGGAAAAAAATGACTAAACATTAACATTGAAATATTAAAAAAAAAGAAAAGAAAAAAGAAACTAACATGGAGAGGGCAGAGATAGATAGTAAATGAGTAATTTTCCATCTAAGCCTCTCTTTCTTCTCCCATTTTATTCCCAATGGGCCCCACCAAAATCATCCCCAAACCAAATAAGGGCACTATTCAAAATCTCCCCCCCCCCCCTTTTTTTTTCCTTCCTCATTTTCCATCCCCTCAAAATCACCTTATCCAAATGAGACCTTATGATAGATCTCACTATTTAAATTTACGATGGAATTCATCATCAATGTGAGAAAAGGAAACACCATATCACTATACTCCAAAACTACTATAAATAGTGAAGAAAAAGTAGTGAATTTATATGAAAGTAATTATTCATCAGTTGTAAGCGATGACTTTAATAAGTTGTGGTAAAATTTATTGGAGAGGGTTTGACAAAAAAGAAAAAAGGAAGAAGGTATATTTGCCTTTATATCCCTCGTAAACGAGTGCTAGAGGTCTTGTGGGATTTATGGGACATTTGATTTATTTATTTTCAAAAATAGAAGGTGTGGGAGGATGAGAATCCAAGAATAGGGGCAAGTGAGAGAAGTCCAATATTAGAAGAACAGACCTCGGAAAGCACTGACAGCAAGTCATCGGGAAAGATATAAATAACTCATCACAAGCATAGGGAGACTACAATGCCCGAGGATCCTGAGGATACTAATGTGTCCTCGGAAGGGTCGAGGACCAGTTCTGAAGACCATCGGACATAAACCGAGGAAGAGGAGGAAGATTTGTCATCAAGTAAGAAGGGGAAGAATGTAGATAAAACACCCATCATCTCCGCATTTAATGTTCTAAACCCACTTAGCTGGCTGCATTAATAAAGAAATGATCACTGAACAGTATCATCACAGCTCATAACCTGGTGTAGAAACCTAATAGTGAAACCCTAATGGGGCAAGTATCAAGGGAAATGAACTCTAACCCTCCAAGTGAAAGGCCAAGATACAACCTGGGAGACTATATGAGGTAGAGAGGCTTCTGTGAAAAGGGGATGAAAACATCTGAGAAGACAGAGAGACAGAGAATCATCATTGTAATCCTAGAGCAAGTGTAATTTGTATCTCGGACCAAACCCGAGGAACATAATATAAGCAATCCGAGGTTGTCTTTAACCAACTCTTGCGTTTCGTGCATATATTTAACACTTATCTTTTCATTTTTAGCTTAGTTCAGTCCACCTAAATAGGGGTATCAAAAGGTGATTGGCATCTCACCTCTACAAATTAATTGTGTGAGAAAAAAGCAAATTTGACTTATTTTTGCCCGTCATAGAAGGCATAATACTTTATCATTATTTATTTATTTTTGTGTTGAGTTACCACCAAAATCACTTAAATTTATCACCATTCTTCTATAAAATCTTGCATATATGAGATGCTTATACATATCATACGTATTTATATAGAAAAATATTTTCTTTCATTAAAAAAAGAAAATTTTTTTTTCTATTATTATGGTTATGAAAATGAGTAATGTTACAGTCATAATCTATTTTACAACATACCTTATCAGTTTATTGTCTATTGTTTTTATCTTAATATAAGATGTGAAAATCCACTTAAAATATTATTTTAAAATTTAAAATAATTTTTTTTTCTTCACATGGCCATTTTCTTGTCCACTTTTTTTTAATAAAAATTTAAAAGAATATTCTTTTATTATCAATTCTTAAACTTTAACATTCATGTTAAGTTGACCCTACCGTCTGTTAAGGTCTATAGAATTAACACTATTCGTATATGTGATACAATGTCATTAACTAAACTTAACGATAATGGACATTGTCAAAAGGAGCAATTTGATAGAAATGTTAAAAAAATATAAAGACTAAAAATGGTAAAATTAAACCTTACCAAAAAAAAAAAAAAATGACAATCCTTCCAAGCAGTCAGATACTGTCCCAGTAGTGTCTAGTATAATTTGGTAGAGAGGTACTTTTTTTTGGTAAATGTGGCAGAGAGGTACTTCAGTACTTTCACAAACCACCAGAAAATAATTTGACTCTCCTGGATAAGTGTATATTTGAGTCTCCTAGATTAGAAAGGCACATGGCATGGGGCTAGGATTCTAATTCCTAAAAGAATCTGATTGTTTATTCAGTATTTCAGTGTGTCGGTTCAGTTCTCCTCCTTAAACTCTGCAATTTTCTTCGACAAAAATAATAGTATTATAATTTTTGTCGCAACTTGTTCAAGTAGTAAATTGTGAGTAGTGGAGTAAAAGTTGTGAGTTTATGTGGGTCCACAACTCCACCACTTATGACTTGCTACGTGAATAAGTTGTGACAAAAGTTGTAATCATAGCATTACTCAATGCCACCTAAAACATGTGACTCATCAATTGATAGGTTATAAAATTCTGGCAGTCTACTATGAATTTTCAATATATTAGTATGTGATGATGAATCCATTTATAAAAGAGTAATTAAATTTTATGCTGATGGTCAACTTATTTTAACCCTATTCCTTTTTTTTGGGCTTGGGACAGACTATAAGTAAAATATAGAACACTAATTACGAATCCAGGCAAATATATCAATTGTATTTGGGCCATTCCAGATCCTCATGAAATTTTCCCACCCAAAGAGGAGGAGGAGGGGACACCTATAATTTGTCCCTACCCCGCTTTGTTGCCATGTTCATATGGTGGTGGGCGTTGGGTTTTGGACTTTGGTGAATGAGGTGGGTTATATAGGAGATGAGTTTGGCTTGAAGGAGAATATTGCATGTGACATGGGGTCAAAATGGCAATGATGGTCTAAAGAGTGATGGTTGTTGATATGGGTATGAGTGGAGTGGGTTTGTCAAGATGGTGAATATTTAAGGGATTTTTTTTTTTTTTTTTTTTTTTTTTGAGAAATGAATATAGAAGGTTGAGAAAGGATCTTCAGTTGAGAAATTAGATTACCTATTTTTTTTTTTTTTTAATCCAAATTTGAAGAAAAAAAATTCAAATTTTTATTATTATAAATTTTATCTATTTACTTTTTCAAATATACTTTTTAACATATTTTCTATTTTTTTTACCCCATTTATTATATGGTTTCTTCACTATTTCTTTATTCTTTCCTAACAGTCATATTTTTCAAAAAGTTATGTTTTAGTATAAATAAGGCCATTGCCTCTCTAATTTTCATTACCCAATTTTCTCTTTCATTCAGATTATTGCCTCTATTGCTAGTCATTACATATGCAATATGTTTCTTATTGACCCTGTCTCCAATGATGATTTTAAGATATACGCACTTCTTGTATGGAAAAAGAATGATGGGAAAGTAAGACAACATCACAATCATGTCATGGTTCTGTTCAGGGCCACACATTCATCCAGTGTGATTTTTTGCAAAGCAATCAATGACTTTTTCTTAACTATTTTGCTGAATAACTGGTGTATCCTTCTAGTTCTAGCTAGTGTGTTTCGGAGGAGGTTTCAAATAAATCATCCTTTTCTTTGTTCTTCGTATTTCTTTTTACTTTATTCTCCCGATGATTCCTCTCAATACCCTATCTCAATATAAAATCTAAAACTATAAAATGAAAATTCAAGCCATTGGAAAATTCATTAGTTGTAGGACAGAGAAGGTTAAGTTGGAGGACCTCACCATTTGTTCTTGGTTGCAAGTATTTGGATGGCCAATTATAGGGACAAATTGTAGTGGTATGTAACAATGGACCATATTCCAAGACAAATGCACATGGTGTAAGTTCAAGTTTCATGCTTTATTTGTGTGCATTGTTCCTTGATTAGGACATTATTACATTTCAAATCGATCTACCTCAATAAAATCACCCCTCAATCATTATTAGTAAATTATGCATAAATTGATAATTCATACAGTAACCAAGTTACTTTATTTTCATCTAACAAGCACACAAGCAACAAACATTGTACAATGGTTGTGCAATCAATGGAGCTCATTTTGGAGAGCCATTCTGCATACCCATGGTCTTGGCCTTCTCTCTAAGAACAAATTTTTTTATCTTGCCAGTTGAATTGACTGGCAAGTCCCCAAAAACAACACTATGGGGAACCATATACTTTGGCAATCTCTCCCCACAAAACTCAATGATCTCTTCTGGCACACAATTATCACAACCCTCCTTCAACTTCACAAATGCACAAGGCTTATTTGTTCCTACCACAGCAGCTTCAAACACCTTTGGATGACTTAGCAACACTGCCTCTACTTCAAGTGAGCTTACAATCTCACCCCCACAAATGATCATATCCTTTGCACGGTCTTTCATTTCTATAAAACCATCTTGATGTCTAATTGCAAGGTCCCCTGTACGGTACCATCCACCCCTAAAAGCTTCTTGAGTTACTTTTGGTTTTTTAAAGTACCCCAACATCATAGTATTGCCTTTAAACATTACCTCACCAATGGTTTTCCCATCATGAGGTATGCTTTTCATAGTACTCGGATCTTTTACATCGACCCCATCCATTATAAGGTTGTGAAGCCCTTCAAGACGTTTTGTTTTGGCTTGTTCATCCAAGGTTGAACTATATTGCAACTCGGGTGTACATGGGGTAACAATGGCTGGGCCAAGAGCCTCTGTCATACCATAGCCATGGCTCACATTGAAGCCTAATTCAATAACCTTGGTCACAACTTGGGGTGGTGGTAATGGACCAGCAACAATAATTTCCACTTTGAATGGCAATGGCCTCGCAAGAGACTTTGCTAGTATGTTTAAAATGATGGGTGCACCACACAAGTGAGTTACCTGTCAGAATAATGGTTAAGTGATTAAATTCAACTTTTGTTAACAATTTAAATTTTTGGGACAATAGGTAATTTGTCATTGTATCAGAGTTAAATTTTTCTATACCCTAACCCTGTCTCTGTTCTACCTTTCATTTAAAAAGTTGGAAATTTCATGTGTTAGTCAATAGTCCCATTTATTAAGGAGGAAATGTTTTGAGTAATTTATCATACCTTGTGAACAAGAATTGCATCAAATATAAGTTTTGCCGTTAGAGTACTTCTGAGGCATATATTGGTGCCACCAAGAGCAGCCACTGCCCAAGGGAAACACCACCCATTGCAGCGGAACATGTCAACAGTCCATAAAAACACAAGCTTTTCTCTCACATTGATGCGAAAAATTGTTGCTATTGAATTGAGATAGGCAGCTCTGTGGCTATATATTGCTCCTTTAGGAATCCCAGTTGAGCCAGAGGTGTAATTCACTGAAATAGGATCACATTCATTTTTGGGTCTAATTATCTCAAAGTCTGCTTGTCCCATTGCAAGAAGGTCATTGTAGTCCAGGCTACCTGGTGGGGTTGCTTCAACAATTGAAAATGATTTTTTATCAACCTCAGCTATTAAAACAAGTGGGGGTGGTTTGCCTTCTCTCTCGGAAAGTATGTTTAATGCTCCAAGAACAACTTCAAGGAACTCATAGTATACAAAAATAATTTTGGCCTCCAATTGTTCCAATAACAAGGCTAACATGGTTGAGTCTAACTTGGTGTTAAGTGCAGAAATAACTGCCCCAGCCATTGGAACGCCAAAATGTAGCTCATAGAGTGCTGGAACATTAGGAGCAAAAGCCGCAACCTGCTCACAGAACAAAAACAAAGATGTCTATTAGAGATATTAGAGCCCATTGGATCTAAATCTATCCTTTGAGGACAAGCAACCTTGTCCAACTGAAATTATAATAGGTATTAGCCAATCTATCTTTGAGGGCGACTCTGAAATAGCCATAAACTTCCTCAAGCAGGGAGATACTCTACGATCTGCTTATGGTCACTTGATAAAAAGACAGTCTTGTTCATGTGAACTCTTTACAAAGTTATTTTTTCTCTCATATTTATTGGCAAGGCAACACTGTAGCGCATGCCTTAGTTAGGAGAACAACTTTTTCTTCCCCTCTTTTAATTTGGATGGAGGATGTTTCTTCTGACTGCTTTTCCTTTGTAATGGTTGATTTACCAGTAGATTAATAATACCTCAATGGTCTTTTTCCAAAAAAAAAAAAAATGTATAGTAAAATCACTTTGAATTTGCTCTCTTCTCACAGTACCCAACCATGGTTGTGCATTCATATTCACATATGAGTAGACTTGGCAAATTGGCTGGTTCTGACCGGGCTAATTGGGTTCATGTTAGAAACGGGTCATCTGTGAGTAGGTTGAGTTGATCAAGTTAATTGGGTTATGGATTGACCTGTATTTTTTCACAAGCAAGAATAATAATAATAAAAATAATAATAATAATACGCAATTTTTATTTTTTGATACAAGATAGAATTTCTACTCTAGCCTAATCTAAGTGTATATGTGTGTGAAACTCCCTCCTGGAGACTTGAACCCCGGCTTTTGCCCCCCACACCCTACAAGCATTTATACTTGTGGAGTGACCATCGCACCAAAGGTTTGCGGCAGTAATAATACCCAAATTTTTAAGTTTACACAATCCATAGTTTACTAATGATATCATCACCATAAATGAATGGAAAAAAAAAGTTGTAGACCATAAATTTTTAGGTACAATATATCATCACTATAAATTTTAAATGTCGTGGACCGATAATAAAACTTAAAATTCATCACTATAATCCAGTAATTGGAACAAAAGAAAGCCGAAATTTGTATCTTATTTTTAAATAAATAAAAAAATAAGCATTTTATTTTATTTTAATTAAAAATTCAGTTCTTTAAAAAAGGGGTTCGATACAGGTTGACCCGTTTTTCCAATGGGTCGAGTTATTCCCTTTGAATCGGGTTGAATTAACGGGTTCGGGTCCAATTTTGTTAGGTGTAATAACGAGTACATGCCATGCTTCTAGAAATTATATAATGACAAGCAAAAGTTCCGAATGATTTGATTATTCAATGCAATACTAGGAACCTCTTAGTGGGGGAGAAGCTTAAATATATTTAGTAAAGGTAATTATGTCATTGTGGTGACATTGATCTTGATGAAGTCATGTCCGACATAGGTAAGATTCTTCTCATTTTGAGGGGGTGCGAATTTAGGTGAAACGTAGGACCACAAGGTCACTCTAATATATTAATCAATGATTGATTTTGTGTTAGAGCAATTTATTCTTAAAATATTGATCATATCAACTTATTCCATAAAGTTTTTGAACGGTTTGGTATATATTACTTTATATCTTATTTTCCATTAAAGTTTAGCTATCAAATAATACAAATCGAGCATCTTTCAAACTTTTCAATCCTGTATATTGACATAATCATAGTTCAATTATAAAATTGATACTTAACACATAATTCTAGGACCAAAATCATAATTTATACAGATTCTTTTGAATTTCACAAAGATCATACATTTATGATGGGAAAGAAAAGGAAATTAATCAATCACTATAAGATGACACATGCTTATATACTGTGTGTAAGCGTGTGTGACTGTGTGTATTAACATGTGAAACATGCATGCTATGTTTTTTGTTTGACATTTTTTTTTTTGGATAAATATCCATCTTGACATTTCCTATGTTGTTTATCAACTAAGTCAATTCATGGAAACTCCACGTTTCACTCACGTCATTATTGTTTTTAGCATTCTTTGCTACATCAAAGGCACCCCTTACTATGGTCTCCACTCAGAGACCTTATTGATCGCTACTCCAACGTAGGTTTTTGCATCTTGACCGGTGATTATCTCATTTCATGGTGAAAGCAAGAAACAAACTAGGCTCCACTCAGAGACCTTATTGAGTTGGGCCATTGTACTTGTACTAATCTATGTTTATACTTCTTTACATGTATCTTGAAAACTAGCTTGAAAGGGGAGAGTGTCCAAGAGTTTATATATACATGGTTAAACTTACACTAAATCCATGTGGGGTACTAGGATCATAACATACTATCACGCTCTGCGCTGACATCCATAACGGCTCACTCTATTAACACTGACCTGATGATAGTCATTTCTTCTCTTGATGGCTCCACTCACCTATTAGTTATTTTAATCTAACTTCTAGGAGATCTGATCATAAAGCCGCAACTCATTTAATCCTATACTCAATGAGCTACGTTCGATTACTCGATGTGGTGTTTAGCTTTGATACCAAATGATACAAACTCACGAGTAGAATTTATATACACATCATTAAGTTTTCACTTAATCTATGTAAAACACTAGAATCCAAACATTGTATACATATTATTAATTTTAGACTTTATTTAAACATATAGTCTTCCACTATACATTTTTAAATCTTTCATAATATAATATACACATGCAGTTTAGCATAGGAATTATAAAATGATTTCTGAATGATTTTTTATTATTCAATGTTTATCAAAAAGATTTTATATTATTCAATGAGATCCTAGGAATCTTAAATCTATTTGAATAAGGGAAATTGTCTCCTTGCGGTGACAAGGATCCTATCCTATGTTAGTAAGATGCCTCTCTTATTGAAGGGTACTAATTTACGTGAAACGCATGACCACAAGGCCACTCCAATTAGTAAACGAGTCCAAGAGAGAATCAAAGGACTTCCACTACCATAAAAGTCAATTAATATATATATATATATATATAAATATATATATATTGTCAAATTATTATTTTAGTTTATGAATGTTGAGTTGGAGAAATTTTGTTTTTCAATTATTGATTGCATCAACTTAGTCCATGGTGTTTTGAAACCATTTATTATATATAACTTTTGATACCACTTCCCATCAAAGTTATCAACCAAAGTTATACAAATAATGCCTCTTTCGAACTTTATAATCTCCAATAGTAAGTATCAACTACCGCACTTCTTAGGAGAGTTGGTACCTCCTCTAGCACAAAATGTTTGAGGGGTCTTAACTCTTATGGATAGGGGATTATAGACAGCTAGCTATTAATGGTATTTCTGACCATTAGAAAAAACGTAAGCATCAAAGTTAACTATAGATTAAATTACTCAATTTGTTAAGGAATTTCATAGGGTATCCAATGATAATAAGGACAATAGTAACGTTGACAATAAAATTTTCTCCCATTGATTTATAAGTACCAGGAATAGAATTTTTAAAATATTAATATAATACAAAAGTATTGAAAGGTGTAACATTAATAAAAAGTCACATTTGATCTTGTCATTCTATATATAATTATATATACATATACACATACACATAATAATGTGAGTTCTAGTTAACTCAATTGGTAAAATATCTTATCGTCTAAGAAGAGATTTAGAATTTGAGCTCTACATCTACACTAAAAATCAATTGACGTATTAGCTTAATGATAAAGAACAATTATCTTGGAATGGACACCATAGATTAAATTCTATCATACTTATAAAAGAAAAAAAAAATGAAACACATAACAGCTTCTAAGAAAAATAAGAAGTACAATAGTAACAATGACAAGATAATCTACTCCCATTATTTTTGAAGTATACAAGGGTGGAAATTTTAAAATATTAATCTAATATGAAAGTTTTGAATGGTGTAACATTAATAAAAAGTTACATCAAATATAACTTGATTATATATATATATATATATATATATATATTTATAGTAACAACAATTATTAAATCTTAGTCCCAAAATTTTGAAGATTGACTACAGTCATCAACAGATTAATTAAAGTTGATTGCATGTTATGTGATTCAATATCCATTTTCATGAGACTTAAAAAGAGTGAAGCAATTGAGGACCAAAGTGTCAAACTTACAATATCACCACGAGAAATCCCCAGTTGGACCAAAGCAGAAGCAAGCTTGATGCATCGTTCATGTGTTTCTCCCCAAGTAGTTTTCTCAGTACCATAAACCATGGAAACCTCATCACCATACACAATGGCTGCTCTCTCCAAGAAACCTATAGGTGTCAAAGGTACAAAGTTTGCAGAGCATTGAAGCACACCCTCCATTGATTTATGTCTAACGATAAGGGTCTCCTACAAAATGCAAGATAGTAATATAGGTGGTATTACTCTATATATAGAAAGTGAGCTCTGACTCAGCCATACACGTACGGATATAAAAATGCAAAAGACAAATTATAGTGTTCAATGGGAGGAAGTTAAGATAAGGACGGCAGCATTTATAGGGCCAAAATGGGCAAATGCCCTTTTTGTGCAAAAAAATCAGCGTTTTGCCCTCTTTCTCAAACTAATTAGGGAAATGCCCATTTTTTGAAACTCGATTTTCTCAAAATCGAGTTTTAATTTAAAACTCGATTTTTGGACAATTGAGTTATAACAAATTGAAAATTAAAAAAAAAAAAAAATTTTTTTGGAACTCGAGCTCTATGAACTCAAGTTCCATGCAATTTTTTAAAGCTCTATAGTGACGTTTTAAATACCTATAGCGGCGTTTTTTATGGAACTCGAGTTCCATGCAATTTAAAAAAAAAAAAATAATTTTACCTATAGTTGCGTTTCATGGAGGCCTATAGTGGCGTTTTTAATGGAACTCGGGCTCCATGAACTAGAGTTCCATGCAATTTTTTTTTTAATTTTTAATTTTTTTTTTATTTTTTTAAGTT
Source organism: Notholithocarpus densiflorus (assembly GCA_030021035.2). NCBI lineage: Eukaryota > Viridiplantae > Streptophyta > Magnoliopsida > Fagales > Fagaceae > Notholithocarpus > Notholithocarpus densiflorus. The sequence continues at coordinate 12,531,393 of JARYZH020000003.1, forward strand.
TGATTGCCCCATACTCGATTTTCTACAAATCGAGTTTTACATTGAAACTTGATTTTGAGAAAATCGAGTTATACGCAAGCGTAAAAGTAATAATTACCGTTGTGGTGGCCAAGAAACTCGTGGCACTGTCAGTGTTGCCGGCAATGACGTTGTTACCAGCAGCAGCCAAATCACTATAGATCCAACTTGCCTGGCTCTGAATATGATGACAACTTTGTCTTAGCCTCTGTCTGGTAATTAGTTACAAACATATATAGCTTGTCCTTCAAGAGGAAAATAATGTTCATGCATGAAATATAGAAAGGTTATTATTACGTAGAATTTCATGCTTGATTTTGGTTTGTTTGTTAAATAAATTGTTGGTTTCAGGTGTGAGGTTTTACAGCTGCTTTTTCTTTCTGTATTGTGTTGTGTTCAAATGTTGTAATTCAGTTTTTTTATTGAATCAGTTTTATTTGGTCTCTGCTCTCCTCTTTGAAGGTGATTTTCAGATGGTAATAAATGCTTTGAGGGTAGAAGGTGACTCGCTGGCCTCTTTTGGTCTATTATAGATGCCTTTCATAGTATCTCCTTTTTTCATATTCGTAAATCTAGCAATTTTCTAGCTCACAACTTAACTAAACATGCTAGACATGTTAAAGGTTTAGAAATGTAGATGGAGGATGTTCCTCCGTATGTACTTTCTGTTCTTTCAGCTGATTACGGCTAATTTTTTATTCAATAATGTTCAGAGGTTTTCTTTTAAAAAAAAAAGTTTTATTTGGTAAGTGTGTTATTTGATAATACTATAAGCTGATCAGGTTGGCCGAATCATTATCCAAATTCCAGTCGTGAAAATTAAGAGAGGTTTCGTCTAAGCCTACTGTGCACATGAGAAAAATAAAGAGAGAATGTCCAGTGGAGTGTGGAGTTTGCTGATTTTTTTGGTTTTATTTTTGTTTTTTTCTTACAAAAGAATAATATGTTCTTCTATATTTTTTGGGCACAAAGTTTAATTGACGTAAAGATATATAAAAGGGCTTAAAAGCGTGAAATCAATTTGGTTGGGATATTGGGCCTAAAGGGAGCTAATTCATGGATAGTTGGATACTTATTGTGTAAAGTGCAGCCGAAATAGTTCAATGTTTTTAACCCCGGATTCCTTTGGTTGGAGGAGTAAAAAAGTAAGAGGATAGAAAATGGAGAGAGTATAGAAAATTGAGAGGATAAAAAAGTTTTTAGTTTTTCTCTATAATGTTTGGTTTGAGAGTAGAAAAGTAGAGAGATAGAAAATATAATTTGTATAAATTTACTTTTATGTCTTTAATAGATAAAAAAAATGCCCCTAAAAAATTAAAAGAAAAGTAACAAATAAAAAATAAAAAAAACGGATGAACAAAAAATAAAAGCACCAACGGAAGGAACAGTGCAGAAAAGGACAAAAAAAAAAAAAAAAAGCGAAAGAAAGAAGAAAAAAGAAAAGGGAAAACAAAAAAAAAAGAAAAAGGAAAAGGACAAAAAAACTAAAGAAAGAATTAAAAAAAAGAAAAAGAAACAGTTCACACCAAACAAAAAAATGACAAAACGTATATCAAAATAAGTGTGCGTTTGAATACCGCTTATTTTGCTAAAAACTGAAAATAATTAAAAAATAATTTTCAGTTACTGTTCACACAAAAAAATACTGTTCATTTGCCTTCTTGCATTGTTCATGTCCCATGAACAGTGCAAGAGGCGCTAGTAAAAAAAAAAAAAAAAAAAAAAGAAGCCAAAAACGCAGACTCCTCGGACATAGATGCCAATCCAAACGGAGCCTAAAATGCAAAACGGAAAAGAAAGTAGCAAAGAAAAAAGAAGAAGTAGAAACTGTGAACGGTTGAAACTCAAGTTACCCAGCACATTAGCACAGCATAGGGGCGTTTTTGTCCAAACATTTTCACTCTTGTTTTATCCCCAATTTGGGGAGAAAATATTTTAGTGGGTCCGGGAAGAAAACATTCGGCCCCCACCAATTTATTTTCATCCCTTCCTTTCAACCAAACACCAACTAAAAATATCATCTCTCCACTTTTCTCTCCTTTTTTTTTTTTTTTTTTTTTTTTTTTTCATCTTCCTTAATTCACCTCCAACCAAACATACCCTAAGAGCATCAATATTGGTGCTTTTAAATTGCTAAAAGTTATTTTTAGCACCACACACAACAAAATGAATGTCACATTAATGGTGCTAAAGCTAAAACTTTTACCTCTAGAACTACAGTAAACTGTAAAAAATGACGAGAAGTTATTATAGAGGAACATAAAACAATGCAAAGAAAACAAATTGAACTGGAGTAGTAGAAGACGAAATGAAGGTGCAGGAGATGAAATGAAGAAGACGAAGAAGGGGGCTTGCCAAAAACTATGAAACACAGTGCAGAGCTGCTAACAAAAAAATAGAAATCTGATATTAAGAAGAGAGAATCGGTAAAAATCAAAATATGTTGTTGCATCGGTTCCAACAGGCAAATGATTGTTTTCATTTTTCTTTATAAATTGGAAAGGAAAACTATTTTCTATTTTCCGATGGTTTCATCTTATCAAACAAGTTTTTGGTTACTAGAAACAGAAAATGGTCTTTGAAAACAGAAAATTGAGAGAAAAAAAAAAAATCAGTTACCAAACATACCCTTAATTTTCTCTCATTTGTGTTTTGTTGGAAGTGAAAAAAATGATATTTGTATAGATTTATTCTCATGTCCTTATTACATAAAAAACATTTGATAGTTTATAAGGAAAAAAAAAAAATGAACGTTTAGGAAAAAAAAACCTAGACATTAGCATTGAAACATTAAAAAAAAATAAAGAAACTAACATAGAGGGAGGACGGGGTAGATGAGTAATTTCCCATCTAAGCCCCTCTTTCTTCCCTAATTTTCTCCCTAATTTGGAGAAAAAAAAAACACCCAAAAATGGTGAGTTTGGGGAGAAATCACCTTAACCCCACCAAAATTACCCCAAACCAAACAAGGGCACTATTCAAAATCCCCCCTATTTTTTCCCTCCCTCTTTTTTATCCCCCAAAATCACCCCAATCAAACGGGACCTTATGATAGATCCTATTACTTAAATTCATGGTAGAGTTCATAATAAATTTAAGAGAAAGGAACACCACATCACCATATTTTGGAAATATTTGGTTGACGGTAAATAGTGAGTTTATATGAAAGTGATTATTCATCACTTGCAGTCGACGACTTCAACAAGTTGTATTAAAATTTATAGTAGAGGGTTTGACAAAAAAAAAAAAAAACAAAAGAAGGTAAATTTGCCTTTATATCCCTCGTAAACGAGTTTTAGAGGTAGTGTGAGTGAGATTAATAGGACATTTAATTTATTTATTTACTTAAAAAAAAATTTAGACCGCACCATACTTTATCATTATTTTTTTATTTACAGTGTGGAGTTACCAGTTACCACCATTCTTCCATGAAAGCTTTGCATATATGAGATGCTTTGTACGTATCATATGTATTTATATAGAAATATGTTTTGTTGTGAAATTTTAAAGTACTTGCAAGTGTATGAACCGTACCGAAGTATAGTTTGAAAAGAACGAGGTCGAACTCACATGGACTTGAATGAACGTAGGAAAATTAATTAAACCTTAACCAAATTAATCCTAATCTAGTTTAATAAAAATTGGTTTTTCTGAGATAAAAAAAAAACTAAGCAAATAATAAAATTAAGCAAATAGTTAAACTAAGCAAAAGATATAAAGCAATAAAAAGATGTAAACAATCAATAGAAAGGAATTAAGGTTTTGGAATCCGCCTTGTAAGTCATATCAGCATATATTTATGATCATTAATTTTTCCCAACTCACTACATGATAATCTAGAAATCAATCTTGCTATCATGGAAAATATTCTCATTAAAATCCTTATTTTAAAAATCAAAAGCATGTTCTTATTCGCTTCTTAAGTATAAAATCAAATCATCAATTGTATCCGTAGCCAAATAAATTACAAAGATATATCCAATTATACAGATCAAATCATAAATTGTATCTATTGACAGACAAATCACAAGCGATATCCAATTTTATAATCAAGAATTAATAAACCAAGCATTCAACTAATTAAGATAAATCCTAAATCATGAGAAAAACATGATTGAACTCATATCTAGAATTCCATCTTAGTCAATTAATATAAAGCAAGAACAATTTAAATCATTAAAGAACAACTATTGTGGGAAAAATCAAATCACATAAATATTACTGATAATCCTTAATAAGGTTTCATCCTCAACCTTAATTATAAATTTAGCTACTCATGGTAATTGAAAGAAAACACAAAAATAAAATACTAGACATTAAACTAGACAAATAAAATAAACTAACTGTCATGGAAGAGGTAGCCACAGCTCTCTATACATTCAGCCCTCAGCCCTAACCTCCCTGAATTTGGCCCTAAAGAGCCTTTAAATAGGTCAAGGAATCCTATTACAAGTTGAATTCCCGTTTGGAGAAAATCTTAGATTTTTAGGTTTCACTTAATTGACGGTTTTGGCCCATTTAATGTTAGAATTCGGACTTTTGGTAAACTACAAAGTTGTAGCCCTTTAAGTCAACTTTCCAGCCCACTTGAATCATCTCGTTTGGACGTCTGAGTCGAAAGTTATGCCAATATTACTAACTGATGTGCAGGCTGGAATCCTAATCCGAATTGGACTTGGATTTGGTGCAAATTTCCTTTAATTCCTTACTCCAATTGGACTTAAATTTAATTGGGTTGGCCTTCTTTAACTTTATCATGGCCCTTGTAAAAGTAAAATCCATTAGCTTTCTTCTTTGCACAAATTCACTTATTTAATTTCATTCTCCTACAAAAGACAAATTCACGCAATAAGATTCAATTAAGCACAAAATTGATTATTCAACATTATTCCAAAACCAAATATAAAATGCATGAATTAACTCAAAATAAGTATGATAATGCTTTCTAACAATGATATAAATATGCAAAATTAAGCTATTATCAATGCACATCATGTTTTATTTCATAAAAAAATATTTTCTATTATTATGGTTATGAAAATTCATATGATCATGATCATGTTGTATTACTATTTATCTTCTTAATATAAGACGTGAAAATCAACTTAATTTTTTTTTTCACAAAATGCCATTTTCTTGTTCATTTTTTTTTATAAAAAATATTCTTTTATTATCAATTCTTAAATTTTAATATTCATGTTAAGTTAACAGCCCTTCCTTCTATTACGGTTTATAGAATTGACACTAAACTTAACGACAAAGGACATTGTTGAAAGGACCAATTTGATAGAAATGTTAAAAAAGACTAAAAATGATAAAATTAAACCCTAAAGATACTATCCCAGTGAAAAGAATATAAATATATATATATATAAATATATATATATTTTTTGGCTAAACAACAACATTATCATTCAACTGGCAAAACGATGGCTGTCAGCCTTACAAGCATCTGCAATTACTACAGGGAGAATACTGTAGAGAGGGAAAATTCCCGACCTATCATAAGCTGACACGTCACACTACCAAGTCCACAAAATATAGCCAATTATAAAGCGCCACATATTGCTGCTAGGTTTTACTATCATTACTCAGAAACCAACAGAAGTTTGCCAAGTGTCATGCAAAAACCAATCACCCATCAGCGCGTGTAAGCGATGACACAAGCAGTCCAGAGCGTGTAAACGATGACACAAGCAGTCCAGCGCGTGTAAGCGATGACATAGGCGGACCAATCAGGCTGTGACATGTGTCACCAATCAGATTCCGCCACGTGTCGCTCACCCACCCCCAAACTCCTATAAATAGAAGCCTTCCTAAGACATTTCAGAGGACACAAAAAAGCCATCTAAAGCATAAGCAGCATCAGAGAAGATTCAGAAGCATCAGAAGTACAGAAACTCTGCAGGAATCAAGCCTCAAAGCCTTCAAGAATTTCAAGAACTTCAACCTCAAAACCGAAGAACACTTGAAGCAGAATCATTTAAACTATCTGCCTAGATCCTAAAGTTTGCTGGAATTAAGCTCAAAAGCCTTCAGAAACATCAACAAATCACAAATCAGTGAAGTTCTACAGATTCAAGCCTGTAAAGCACCGAAGAACTTCCACCACAAACTTTTGAAGACGAAGAACGCACCAAGAACACGAAGAACATACAAAGAACACGAAGAACAAAGAATTTCTAACAAGCTCATAGCCAGAGATTCATTGTAATTCTATTTCAAGGGTCTTCGATCCATCCTTCAGCCAAATTGAAGAATATTTTGTGTTCAAGTCAAAATCATATTACCACAATTCCAATCAACAAGTCTTTTAAGGAGATCGAATCAGAGGATCACTCTTTTGTAATCACAGAGAATTGTACCACACAATCATCAATACAAATTCGCATTTGTGAAACTATTTTACTTGTTTGACCCATTTCGAACCGAGAAATTTAGTCGTCTACAAATACACTCATTGAAAAAAAATGCTCTACAAAATCTAATTGCATACTTTGCAGCCTCATGGGCAGCAGTATTGCAATATCTTCTAACCCATCTAAAATTACAATTCAAAAAGAATTTACGAAGATCAAGTATATTACTAATAATAGTAGCAATGGACCAATCAGGCTGCAATTCAGATGTGGTTAGGGGATCAAAACAAGACTTAGTATCTCCTTCAATGATGATATGCTGCCAGTTTTGTGAAAAGAATAATTTGATAGAGAGGTATTTCAGTACTTTCATAAACCGCCCAGAAAATAATTTGAGTATCCTGGATAAGTGAATATATGGTCCCTAGGGCAAGGACGCCAAGGCCTAGATTAGAAAGCACATGGCATGGGGCTAGGATTCTTAGGTCCCTATCTGATTAGTATGTGATGAATCCATTTATAAAAGAGTATTAAATTTTACGCTGACCGTTAACTCTCTTCCTTTTTTTGAGTTTGAAACTATAAACAAAATATATAACGCTAAGTACGAACACAAACAAATATATCAATTTTTTTTTTTCAATTGGTAGGTTATAAAAGAAAAAATAAAAAAGGGAAGCTAGCAACCAGTTAATTACTCAAAAGATTAGACACAACTGACATTGTAGTGGGATTGTATGGAAAATGGTGGATTTTGACTTCAATTGTCACCAGCAGCACCCCTGAGTCCCTGATTGTTCAAAACACCTCGCCGGCCGGTGGGTGTAAATAAATTATGGCTTGCACCAAAATGCACCAGTATCAATGTGATATCATATGAGCGTATGGCAAAAACAAGAGTTTCCATCTGTCCTGTCTTGTCTCAACTCTCAAGCAGATTTTCCCCGTCCCAAAGAGATGATGAGGTGGGACAATGGCTTGTTTCCCTGCATGCAATGAGACCTGGTTTTACTCGACCCACCATGTCTTACCCCGAATGTATGTGTGTCTATATATATTATTTAATATATATATATATATATATTTGAATTACTCATATAATTCATCAGTTCTCTTAATGCTTCATTTTTATCTTATCAATAACAGAGCCATTTCATTTGAATTAGTGAAATATCTCCAGCTCACCTGATTTATCCCATTCTAGCTCTTCATGAATTTTTCCTAGACAAAGAGGAGGAAGGGACACCTATAATCTGTCCCTACCCCGCTTTGTTGCCATGTTCATATGGCGGTGGGTGTTTGGTTTATGGTGAATGAGGTGGGTTATATAGGAGATGAGTTTGGCTTGAAGGAGAATATTGCACATGACATGGGGTCAAAATGTCAATGGTCTAAAGAGTGATTGTTGTTGATATGGGTATGAGTGGAGTAAGTTTGTTAAGATGGTGAATATTTAAGAGTTTTTTTTTTGTTTTGAGAAATGAATATCGAAGGTTGAGAAAGGGTCTTCAGTTGAGAAATTAAAGCACCTACAACAACTTATATATATATTTTTTAATCCAAATTTGAAGAAATTTTTTTTTTTAAAAAATTTTATCTACTTACTTTTTTAAATACACTTTAAATATATTTGCTATTTTTTTTTCTACCACGTTTATTATGGTTTCTTTCACTATTTCTTTATTTTTTCGCGATGGTTATATTTTTCAAAAAGTTATGTTTTTTTTATTAGTATAAATAAGACCATTGCCTCTCTAATTTTCATTACCCAATTTTCTCTTTCATTCACATTACTGTCTCTATGGCTAGTAATTATATATGCAATATGTTTCTTATTGACTGTCTCCAATGATGATTTAAAGATAAATATGCACTTCTTGTATGGACAAAGAATGATGGGAAAGTAAGACAACATCACCATCATGTCATAGTTTTGTTCAGGGCCACACATTCATCCAGTGTGATTCTTTGCAATTTTTTTTTTTTTTTTTTTTTTTGACTATTTTGCTGAATAACTGGTGTATCCATCTACCTAGTGTGTTTCGGAGGAGGTTTCAAATGAATCATCATTTTCTTTTTTCTTCGTATTTAATTTGCGTTAGAAATGCATGATCCATATTTCGTCCAAAATAAGAAATTTTGCGAGAATGCTTGGTATATCTTTCCTTTACAAGATGACCACTACACTAAGGATGCTCATTTATGGAATAGCAACAAATTTTATGGATGAATTGAGATCTACCCCTTTAGATTCGATTTTACTTTATTCTCTTGATGATTCCTCTCCATACCCTATCTCAATATAAAATCTAAAACTTTAAAATGAAAATTCAAGCCATTGGAAAATTGATGGAGGACCTCACCATTTGTTCTTGGTTGCAAGTATTTGGATGGCCAATCATAGGGACAAATTGTAGTGATATGTAACAATGGACCATATTACAAGACAAATGCACATGGTGTAAGTTCAAGTTTCATGCTTTATTTGTGTGCATTGTTTCTTGATTATGACATTATTACATTTCAAATCGATCTACCTCAATAAAATCACCCCTTCAACAATCATTATTCGTGAATTATACATAAACTGACATTCATACAATAGCCAAGTTACTTTATTTTCATCTAACATGCACACAAGCAACAAACATTGTACAATGGTTGTGCAATCAATGGAGCTCATTTTAGAGAGCCAATCTGCATACCCATGGTCTTGGCCTTCTCTCTAAGAACAAATTTTTGTATCTTGCCAGTTGAATTGACCGGCAAATCCCCAAAAACAACACTATGGGGAACCATATACTTTGGCAATCTCTCCCCACAAAACTCAATAATCTCTTCTGGCACACAATCATCACACCCCTCCTTCAACTTCACAAATGCACAAGGCTTATTTGTTCCCACCACAGCAGCTTCAAACACCTTTGGATGACTTAGCAACACTGCCTCTACTTCAAGTGAGCTTACAATCTCACCCCCACAAATGATCATATCCTTTGCACGGTCTTTCATTTCTATACAACCATCTTGATGTCTAATTGCAAGGTCCCCTGTACGGTACCATCCACCCCGAAAAGCTTCTTGAGTTACTTTTGGTTTTTTAAAGTACCCCAACATCATAGTATTGCCTTTAAACATTACCTCACCAATGGTTTTTCCATCATGAGGCATGCTCTTCATGGTACTCGGATCTTTTACATCGACCCCATCCATTATAAGGTTGTGAAGCCCTTCAAGACGTTTTGTTTTGGCATGTTCATCCAAGGTTGAACTATATTGCAACTCGGGTGTACATGGGGTAACAATGGCTGGGCCAAGAGCCTCTGTCATACCATAGCCATGGCTCACATTGAAGCCTAATTCAATAACCTTGGTCACAACTAGGTGTGGTGGTAATGGACCAGCAACAATAATATCCACTTTGAATGGCAATGGCCTCGCAAGAGTCTCTGCTAGTATGTTTAAAATGATAGGTGGACCACACAAGTGAGTTACCTGTTAGAATAATAGTTAAGTGATTAAATTCAACTTTTGATAACAATTTAAATTTTTGGGACGAGATAATTTGTCATGATTTGAGAGTTAAATTTTTCTTTGTCTTAACCTTGTTTCTGTTCTACTTTTCATTTAAAAAGTTGGAAATTTCATTTATTAAGGGAGAAATGTTTGAGTAATTTATCATACCTTGTTAACAAGAATTGCATCAAATATAAGTTTTGCTGTGAGAGTACTTCTGAGGCATATATTGGTGCCACCAAGAGCAGCCACTGCCCAAGGGAAACACCACCCATTGCAGCGGAACATGTCAACAGTCCATAAAAACACAAGCTTTTCTCTCACATTGATGCGAAAAATTGTTGCTAGTGAATTGAGATAGGCAGCTCTGTGGCTATATATTGCTCCTTTAGGAACCCCAGTTGAGCCAGAGGTGTAATTCACTGAAATAGGATCACATTCATTTTTGGGTCTAATTATCTCAAAGTCTGCTTGTCCCATTGCAAGAAGGTCATTGTAGTCCAGGCTACCTGGTGGGGTTGCTTCAACAATGGAGAATGATTTTTTATCACACTCAGCTATTAAAACAAGTGGGGGTGGTTTGCCTTCTCTCTCGGAAAGTATGTTTAATGCTCCAAGAACAACTTCAAGGAACTCATAGTATACAAAAATAATTTTGGCCTCCAATTGTTCCAATAACAAGGCTAACATGGTTGAGTCTAACCTGGTGTTAAGTGCAGAAATAACTGCCCCAGCCATCGGAACGCCAAAATGTAGCTCATAGAGTGCTTGAACATTAGGTGCAAAAGCCGCAACCTGCTCACAGAACGAAAACAAAGATGTCTATTAGAGATATTAGAGCCCATTGGATCTAAATCTATCCTTTGAGGACAAGCAACCTTGTCCAACTGAAACTATAGGTATTAGCCAATCTATCTTTGAGGGCGACTCTAAAATAGCCATAAACTTCCTCAAGTAGGGAGATACTCTATGATCTACTTATGGTCACTTGATAAAAGACAGTCTTGTTCAGGTAAACTCTTTACAAAGTTATTTTTTCTGTCATGTTTATCGGCAAGACAACACTGTAGCGTATGCTTTAATTAGGAGAGCAACTTTTTCTTCCCCTCTTTTAATTTGGATGGAGGATGTTCCTTTTGATTGCTTTTCCTTTGTAACGATTGATTTATCAGTAGATTAATAATACCTCAATGGTCTTTTTCTCCAAAAAAAAAAAAAAAAAAAAAAGTATAGTAAAATCACTTTAATTTGCTGTCTTCTCACAGTACCCAACCATGGTTGTGCATTCATATTCACATATGAGTAGACTTGACAAATTGGCTGGTTCCGATCGGGCTAATTGGGTTCATGTTAGAAATGGGTCACTTGTGAGTAGGTTGAGTTGATCAAGTTAATTGGGTTATGGGTGGACCTGTATTTTTTCACAAGCAGGAATAATAATAATAATAATAATAATAATAATAATAATAATAATAATACCCAAATTTTTAAGTTTACACAATCCATAGTTTACTAATGATATCATCACCATAAATGAATGGAAAAAAAATGTTGTAGACCATAAATTTTTAGGTACAATATATCATCACTATAAATTTTAAATGTCATGGACCAATGATAAAACTTAAAATTCATCACTATAATCCAGTAATTGGAACAAAGAAAGCTGAAATTTGTATATTATCTTTAAATAAAAAAAGCATTTTGTTTTATTTTTATTAAAAATTCAATTCTTTAAAAAACAGGTTCGATACAGGTTGACCCGTTTTTCCAATGAGTCGAGTTATTCCCTTTGAATCTGGTTGAATTAACGGGTTCGGGTCCAATTTTGTTAGGTGTAATAACGAGTACATGCCAAGCTTCTAGAAATTATATAATGACAAGCAAAAGTTCCGAATGATTGGATTATTCAATGCAATAGCAATACTAGGAACCTCTTAGTGGGGGAGAAGCTTAAATATATTTAGTAAAGGTAATTATGTCATTGTGGTGACATTGATCTTGATGAAGTCATGTCCGACTTAGGTAAGATTCTTCTCATTTTGAGGGGGTGCGAATTTAGGTGAAACGCAGGACCACAAGGTCACTCTAATATATTTTGGCCAAATTAATATATTAATCAATGATTGATTTTGTGTTAGAGCAATTTATTCTTAAAATATTGATCATATCAACTTATGATCCATAAAGTTTTTGAACGGTTTAGTATATATTACTTTATATCTTATTTTCCATTAAAGTTTAGCTATCAAATAATACAAAACAAATCGAGCATCTTTCAAACTTTTCAATCCTGTATATTGACATAATCATAGTTCAATTATAAAATTGATACTTAACACATAATTCAAGGACCAAAATCATAATTTATACAGATTCTTTTGAATTTCATAAAGATCATACATTTATGATGGGAAAGAAAAGGAAATTAATCAATCACTATAAGATGACACATGTTTATATACTGTGTGTATGCGTGTGTGTGACTGTGTGTATTAACATATGAAACATGCATGCTATGTTTTTTGTTTGACATTTTTTTTTTGTGATAAATATCCATCTTGACATTTCCTATGTTGTTTATCAACTAAGTCAATTCATGGAAACTCCACATTTCACTCACGTCATTATTGTTTTTAGCATTCTTTGCTACATCAAAGGCACCCCTTACGGCCTTACTATGGTCTCCACTCAGAGACCTTATTGATCGCTTCTCCAACGTAGGTTTTTGCATCTTGACCGGTGATTATCTCATTTCATGGTGAAAGCAAGAAACAAACTAGGCTCCACTCAGAGACCTTATTGAGTTGGGCCTATTGTACTTGTACTAATCTATGTTTATACTTCTTTACATGTATCTTGAAAACTAGCTTGGAAGGGGAGAGTGTCCAAGAGTTTATATATACATGGTTAAACTTACACTAAATCCATGTGGGATACTAGGATCATAACATACTATCACGCTCTGCGTTGACATCCATAACGGCTCATTCTATTAACACTGACCCGATGATAGTCATTTCTTCTCTTGATAGCTCCACTCACCTATTAGTTATTTTAATCTAGCTTTTAGGAGATCTGACCATAAAGCCACAACTCATTTAATCCTATACTCAATGAGTTACGTTCGATTACTCGACGTGGTGTTTAGCTTTGATACCAAATGATACAAACTCACGAGTAGAACTTATATACACATGATTAAACTTTCACTTAATCTATGTAATACACTAGAATCCAAACATTGTATACATATTATTAAATTTAGACTTTATTTAAACATATAGTACTCTTCCACTATACATTTTTAAATCTTTCATAATATAATATACACATGCAGTTTAGCATAGGAATTATAAAATGATTTCTGAATAATTTTTTATTATTCAATGTTTATCAAAAAGATCTTATATTATTCAATGAGATCCTAGGAATCTTAAATCTATTTGAATAAGGGAAATTGTCTCCTTGCGGTGACAAGGATCCTATCTTACGTTAATAAGATGCCTCTCTTATTGAAGGCTACTAATTTACGTGAAACGCATGACCACAAGGCCACTCCAATTAGTAAACGAGTCCAAGAGGGAATCAAAGGACTTCCACTACTATAAAAGTCAATTTATATATATATAGTCAAATTACTATTTTAGTTTATGAATGTTGAGTTGGAGAAATTTTGTTTTTCAATTATTGATTGTATCAACTTAGTCCATGGTGTTTTGAAACCATTTAATATATATAACTTTTGATACCACTTCCCATCAAAGTTATCAACCAAAGTTATACAAATAATGCTTCTTTCGAACTTTATAATCTCCAATAGTAAGTATCCGCACTTCTTGGGAGAGTTGGTACCTCCCCTAGCACAAAATGTTTGAGGGGTCTTAACTCTTATGGGTAGGGGTTCAAATTATAGACAGCTAGGTATTTCTAACTATTAAAAAAAAAGTAAGCATCGAAGTTACCTATAGATTAAATTACTCAATTTGTTTAGGAATTTCATAGGGTATCCAATGATAATAAGGACAATAGTAACGTTGACAATAAAATTTTCTTCCATTGACTTATAAGTACAAGGAATAGAATTTTTAAAATATTAATATAATACGAAAGTATTGAAAGGTGTAGCATTAATAAAAAGTTACATTTGATCTTGTCATTCTATATATAATTATATATACACATACACATAATAATATGAGTTCCAGTTAATTCAATTGGTAAAGTATCTTATTGTCTAAGAAGAGATTTAGAATTTGAGTTCTACACCTACACTAAAAATCAATTGATGTATTAGCTTAATGATAAAAAAACAATTATCTTGGAGTAGACACTATAAATTAAATTCTATCATACTTATAAAAGAAAAAAAATGAAACACATAACAGTTTCTAAGAAAAATAAGAAGTACAGTAGTAACAATGACAAGATAATCTACTCCCATTGTTTTTTAAGTATACAAGGGTAGAAATTTTAAAATATTAATCTAATATGAAGGTTTTGAATGGTGTAACATTAATAAAAAGTTACCTCAAATATAATTTGATCTTTTATATATATATATATATATATATTTATATATATATAGCAACAACAATTATTAAGTCATAGTCCCAAAATTTTGAAGATCGACTATAGTCATCAACAGATTAGGTTGGCTCTGGGGTTGGTCTTCTGCACTGTCCGCTGTTGACTGGGATGCTGGTATAGGCTTCTTTATACCTGCAAGACAAGTTTTGAACAATTAAAACCACTTCCATTGGATTTGGTATTTTACCTTCATGGATAACCAAGTTCCTGTGCTTCCATATTGCCCATAGAGTGGTGAAAATCCCTTGCAAAAATTTTGAAGATCGACTATAGTCATCAACAGATTAATTAAAGTTGATTACATGTTATGTGATTCAATATCCATTTTCATGAGACATAAAGAGTGAAGCAATTGAGGACCAAAGTGTCAAACTTACAATATCACCACGAGAAATCCCCAGTTGGACCAAAGCAGAAGCAAGCTTGATGCATCGTTCATGTGTTTCTCCCCAAGTAGTTTTCTCAGTACCATAAACCATGGAAACCTCATCACCATACACAATGGCTGCTCTCTCCAAGAAACCTATAGGTGTCAAAGGTACAAAGTTTGCAGAGCATTGAATCACACCCTCCATTGATTAATGTCTAACGATAAGGGTCTCCTACAAAATGCAAGATAGTAATATAGGTGATATTACTCTATATATAGAAAATGAGCTCTGACTCAGCCATACACGTACGGATATAAAAATGCAAAAGACAAATTATAGTGTTCAATGGGAGGAGGTTAAGATAAGGACGGCAGTATATATAGTGCTTAATGGGTTCATTCATCAGCAATCATAGACACCTCTTTTGTCATCATTTGTGACATTTATGAATAGTTTTTGATTCTCGATAAATCTTTGCTAAGTAACTTAACTTTACCTGCCTTTTACTGAGATTGAATACAATTTTGTTAGAGCAAATGAATGTGAACTCCTTGGCCATGTATATACGTGCTGATATTTTTCAGGACTTGCATGCAATATTATTGGCTAACTTTAATGGCTTTAATCTTAAAAACATTAAAGGCTTTACGGTAGCATTTAATTTGTTAATAATTATATCATGTATTGGATTGGATACATGTTTGAGGGAGCTAAAAATATTATGTAAACATAAAATTAGATGAAAAGATTTTCATGAAAAACTTGAACTGCTCAAGATGTTAATAGAATGTTATATATATATATATATATATATATATATATATACTTATATATATTAGAATGTTAACATTTATTGAGAAAAATGCTTTAAAAATTAATAGAGGTTGACAAATTTTATTATTGACTTTAATTTCACTTTAAGTTTTCTTGAAGAGAATCGGTTGTATCTCTCTTATATTGTGATTTTGTTCATTAAGTGAGATGCCACACATTAAAATTGGTATTCGAGCCAAGTTATGGGTGATTCACACGTTGAGTGGCCCTACAAACAAAGCTTGATGAGATGAAAGGGATTCTCTTTCTACTTAATACTTGTCTTGATTAACTTACGTACGAATTGTGTTGCAGCAAAATCTCCTCTATGCTTGGTGTTCTCTCTATTGTTATGTTGACCTAAAATATGTTTTAATATATTTTGAAACCCTAGTTCACAGATTTCTAAGTTACTTGGTCAATGTGCTGTAACTTTTGAAAACGGTAATCATGAAGCTCGATCAGTCGATTGGAGTCGAGGTTTAATGAACCTCGATTGATTGAGGTGCGATCGAGGTAGCAGTCAAGGCAACAAAACCCTCACTTTTCTGAATAGTCTCTTGTGTTTTCATTGTAAATTTCCAATTACGTTCTAGACACTAGAATTTACAGCTTAAATACATGAAAAAGAGTTTGACTATAGATTTGCGAACACTTAACATAATTGACCCTAACATACCCATCCTATTTAATTAGTAGATGGTTTTTTTATGAAACACAAATTACTTCTTAAATCATGCCCAAATAAATGAGGCTTCAAACACCACTGTGCAAGTTTGGTGCGATGATCATTCCACAATTATAAGTGTTTGTGGGGAGTGGGGGGTAAGAGACGGGGGTTCAAGTCTCAAGGAGGGAAATTCACACACATATATACTTAGATTATGGTACAGTAGAATTTCTATCTTGTATTAAAAAAAAAAAAAAAAAAAGCTTCAAACAACCTATAAAATTTTAAACCCTTCTTTCAATATTATAAAAAATATAAAAATAAATTTTATACCTTAGAGTTTTGGATATATTTTATTTAAATATTAAGCTTTAAAAATATTTAATTTAAATCTTAATATTTTGAAAAAAATTTTGTTTAAAATTTTTAGTATTATATAATTTTATTTAAACTTTCGACTATTGGGTTAGTTTTATTTTAATAGAGTTAAAAAAAACATGTGATAGAATAGTCAAATGAAACATTTTGAAAGTTTTTTTTGGTTGAGAAAGTAAAAGAAATGGGTGCAACATGAGGACTTCCCAAGAGGTCACTCGTCCTTGTACTACTCTCACCTAAACACACATAATTATGGAGTTCTGATGGGATTCGGTACATTAGTATTAATATGATCACACCTAAATAAAAATGTTAACATACCAAAAACTCTCATAAAATTTTTAAAAGTAATTTATCTAAAAATTTATTTTGTTAGAAAGAGAATTAGTTATGTGGGGGGATGAGAATCCAAAACAGCTAATAGGATAGGTAAGGGCAATTCTAAGGAGGTGAACTTCGTGGAATATTGGCGGCATGCCCTTGGAAAGTACTCACCTAACCTGTGAAGAGGTTGAACTACTATAGTTGACAAGGACACCGAGGATTCCTACCTAACCTCGGAAAGTCAAAAGTCAAGGGTGAAAGGTGCACGACGCAACCCGAGGGAGAAAAATGGTGACTTGGCTCTGAACAAGGAAGAGAAGAAAAAGGAAGGGAAAAACAGACATCCTCTCCGCATTGAATGCATTGCAACCACTTAATTGGCCGCATTAATGAGAAAATGACCATGAATAGTTCTCACACAGCTCACACCTGAATGTAAAACCTTCTAGCAAGGCCTTGATGGGACAAGTATCAAGGAAGTCTGATCCTAATCCTACAAATGTAAAGTCTAGATGCATTTTTGGTTGACTATATCAAGCCAAGAAGCACCTGGACCAGGGGAGGATTCTATGGAGAGGAAAGAGAGAGAGAGAAAAATGGATCACTTGTAGCATTTTCCTCGGACTCAAATCCTCGGATGAACATTTAGCCATTCTAAGGCTTTTTCCAATTGAATATATTCACTTTACACTAGAAACTGATCTAACTATATATCAACTCTTGTCACATAATGGGTATTTATAGGCTGGCCTTGCATTCCACCTCTAAAAATTAATTGTGTGAGCAAACAGTAATACGATTAACACCTGCTTAATTTTTCTGTTCTACTTTTTGCCCGCCACAAGTTACAAACTAAAATTTACGGGTATTATAAATCTAATGGTGAGTGGTCGTATATTGATTGACGAGACCAATTATTTGATAGCACTTTGTGAAGAAGTCCCATGTAATTACTTCTTTGTGATTTGATGATTTAGAGAAAATTTAAATTCTGAATATTTTCGTTGAAAACAATAAAAAGTATTAGTTGAGATATAAATCTCTTTACCCGTGAGATGGTTTTTAAAGTGTCAGTTTTATTCATTAATTTAAAAGGTTCGTTAACCGCATTCTGTCTTTTACTATTAAATTTGGTTGGTTTAGCAATGTCACTACTCACTAGTGACATATCTACATAGAAGATACACTTTGAAGCAGCTCCGCAAATCACATGTCATAGGCAATAATTAGCAATACTGAAAATTAAGACTATTTGGTTGGCTCCTAATCTAGACCAGTTTTGTGTGAATTAAAAAAATCAATTAATAATTTTAGTCAATGTAAAAAAAAAAAGTATTGTCAAATTTATCTAGTCATCATATTATTCACATGGAAAAACATAAATATTTACGTGAAAAATTTATTTATTTTCTTAAAAGAAAAAATTACAGAACAAACTCCAAATAAATCTAATATTAAAATATCTCTTTTTAAGTTTATGTCTAATTTAAGATTACTCCAAATACAATAATATATTCACTCTACAAATTAATACAAAAACTTACTTGGTATCTTTACTCCTCTTGATGCAACACTCTTTGTTGTTGTAGCACCCAAAAACCTTTTCTTTATATATGTCTCAAAACTAAATAAAATTTTCCTATTTTCGTTGCAATGGCAGACGCTATTATTCTCTCATCACCGGCTCTCACATTGCCTGTTTTCTCTTTTTTCTGACGATCTCACGCAGTCACGCTGCAGCACACTCTTTGCGCTTTCCACACTCTCTCCTGTTCTTTTCACGTGAATCTCCTAAACCACACCAAACTGCCATTTTATAATAAACTTGAAGCTATTGCTTTTAGTGGAGCACATGATATGACACAATTTCAAATTAAATAGGAAGCCCCCCCAAAAAACAAAGGTTGACCTCAATATATATACACTGTTTTTGAGGAATTGGTTCACTTTAATATAAGGATTTCTTTATGGATTACTAGCAACATCGTTTCAATATATATAGTTTGGGGTGTAAGACTATAAACTTAATTAAGTCTAGGTCTTTTATATTTGAATATCAATTAAATATAATTATTTTTTTAGAAGAAAAAAAAAGAATAATTTAATACTAATCAACTTAAGGTTAATTTGATGTATCAATACGAACAAAACTAAAGTTGATTTTATATAGAGAACCAAATATTATGGGTTCAAGCATAAAATTTAATAAAATGAAATGAAGATTTATCATTCTTTTAGAAAGAGGGTTTATTTTAACTAGGATAAGGTGATGCATCATTGAAAATTATGATTTTGGAGTTACGAAATAAAAAGAGATTATTTGGTGTCTGACCATGTGAGAGATTAAGTGGCTAATATTAACAATTCATTGTCTAGGATATTGGATAACAAAAATTAAAGCTTCAAACATTTTTTTCCCCAAATAGTTTATGGTTTCAATTGGGTTAGGTTTTTAACTCTTTTTTGGTTTAATGTTTTGGACATCTTTTTGGAGATGAAGAAATAGTACACAACCATTATTTTCATTAGTTGAATAACTTAGGGGGTGTTTGGTAATGTATTTTGAATAACAGTTTTCAGTGTTTAAATAACATTACACGTATTTTCATACACTTTTTTACCTACACGTATTTCCAAAAAATACAAATAACATTATTAGAACAACATTACCAAATGGGTTCTAAATTATCATACAATTTTGAAAATTGCTTTTTTTATTTTTATACAAGATAGAAATTCTACTATAACCTAATTTAAGTGTATATGTGTATGAATCTCCCTTCTGAAAATTTAAACCCTGGCTCTTCTCCGCCATACCCCACAAGTACTTATACTTGTGGAGTGACCACCGCACCAAAGGTGCGCGGTGGTTGAAAATTGCAAACGATACTACAATTTTTATTACATAAAATCAACAAATTAATGTGATAATAAATGTGATTGACGTGCTTCAACTATTTAATAAATAAATGATAGATTTTTTTTATTATTTTTTTTATTTTTTTTGTGTGTGTGTGTGTGATTGATTGAACTGCCACCGATGGTCAGAGAGGAATGCCATTGATACCATAAAGATTAGGTTAAGAAATTTTTTTTTTTTGAGAAACAGAATAGGTTAACCCACTTACTAATTGAGTGTTTGGTATATTTTCAACATACAGTAAGAGTGCGTTTCTTGTCAAAAGCTCCATTAATCGTAGACCCTCTGCCTTTTTATGATGTGATGAAAAGCAAACTCTTAACCAATAGCTACAATCAAAAGTGAGGAAAATTCCCCCAAGAACTTGCGCACGTAACTACGTATCCAATTATTAACTTTATTAAGATCTTCAATATCAGAACTAGTTTATACAGCAATAAAGCATTTCCCAAGACTAGAGAGTCTCTCATGCGCAGAACAGCTTGCCCAATTATCAATTTCATTGATAACTAAGATTCCACTTCTAGACACTATTTAGATCTTGTTTTTTTCTGGCCTGTTTAGCAATTTGATTTAAAATTTCCAGCAAGAAAAAAAAAATCGTTTATCAATACTTCAAGTCTGCAATGCTCTAACCTGACTCTCTATCTCTAGCCCCTCCTGCTGTTGCTAATGTCATCGATGGCACTCTTCTTCACCTCCAATCTTTTCGTTCTTTTGATTTTTCACACATTAAAAGAGAAGGCAATAAGCCTGTCCATATTTTAGCTCATCATGCAAAGTTTGTAGATGATTTTGTGGCATGGAATGAGGAAACCCCCAGTTTCTTAGAAATTGCCGTTGCCTTTGATGTACCGAATTGCTTTTGATATTCTATTAATGATATGCTGCAATAATTTCCCATAATACATACATACATACATATATATATATATATATATATATATATTAGTGATGACTTTCTTTTGCACATGGCAAAGCCTTGCCCAAGATTAGGGCATGTCTTTCTTATTATTATTATTGAGGGCTGGCTAGTTTCCAATATGGCTATGTTATGCTATGTGTTGCTAGCAGTGGCAAAGTCAAGGTTTGACTTGAGGAGAAGAGGGGGCAAAATTTACATTTGACATTCACATTTACACATGCATATGGGCATATATAGTGGTTTAGAGTCATTTGAGGAATAAAAAATCATTCATGTGAATGCTAAGTGATATTTGAATGCAAAAATAAAAAATTTGTAGTAAGTTTCGCCAAATGACTACTCTTACTAATTAGTAAATAAAATATATATATATATATATTTCCTCAATTAAGGGATAATATTTAACAACCCATGTTTTGACTAAGATTCTATTATAAAAAATTTCTAAACTATATCCCACACAAACCACGTTTTTGTTTTTAATTTTTTTTCCCTCAAGTTGCATGATTTCAAAATAATTTAATTTCTATTCAAAACTAAAAGTCTATTATAAAAATTTTCTAAACTTAAATCCCACACAACCCATGTTTTTGTTTTTGTTTTGTTTTTTCCTCAAGTTGCATCTTCTTAAATTAATATTTTATTAGGATATTAAGCTACAAAGCTCTTGACTAAGAGATAAAATTTAACAATAATTTAATTTAGATAAAACTCTATCATCAAAGTTTCAGAAATTTAAATTCAACTCTAACTAAAAGTTCATTATCAAAATTTTTAGAATTTATATATATTCAGCCATGATTTTTTGATACAATCCCTCTTAACCAATAGACCATCCCTATATCATATATCATATAATCATATAATATAATAATATCATATAATAAAAGTTAGGCTTAGAAGCTGTGGTCGCACCAAATTGCAGTAATTTTTAGATAAAACAACATTTTATTTGTTCTTATCAATTTCTTTGGATAAAAGAATAATAAGTGCTTTTTTATTTTATTTTATTTATACAAGATAAAAATTCTACTCTAGTCTAATTTAAGTGTATATGTGTGAGAAGCTCTCTCTTAGAGACTTGAACCCCGGCCCTTATCCTCCTACACCCCACAAACACTTATACATGTGGAGTGACCATCGCACCAAGAGTGTGCGGTGATAAGAATAATAAGTGTCTTAACAAAACATGCAACTTACAATTAGTGTTTTCTAAAGTTTCAAAAAGAGATTAAATTTAGTTGGTTGGTGCCATACAAATACAACCTACAATTATATCTATCTAAAATATTATCAACAAAGCCTTTGGATAGAATTACCTATAAAAAAAGGATAGAAGTTAAATAAAAAAAAAGATATTAAAATAATACCTATAAGAAAATAAGAAAGAATTAAAAAGAAAAAGAAAAAGAAAAAGAAAAAGAAAAAAAGATAGAATTGAATACTATTGTGATCAACCTACCTTTTTTTCACTACGTTTTGTTTTGTTTTGTTTTGTTTTTTGTTTTTTGTTTTTTTTTTGGGATAAATAAGCATCATATGTCATCTTTTTCTTAATAATAAAGCAACAAACTCCTTATTTTTATTCATATCAACTTCTTCACAACTTAAAATTCTCTCTCTATATAAACACAATTTTTTGGTGTATTCTTCTTTCTACTACCTACCTTACAATTGTTTGCTATATTCTTCCCTTCTTGTCTCCTTACCTACAACCTTGCAGGTATTTTTTTTCATCAAATTGAATAGATTTTGGTGCGGTTTGGATAGGACTGAAATGGCGTTTGCGTTTTCCCGCCCCCCCCCCTTTTTTTTTTTTTTTTTTTTTTTTTGCTTCAGCCGCAGTTGTTGACCAAGTCAGCAGTGAAAAGTGCATCCGTGCACTGTTCACGGTCCCACAAATATCACTTTTCAGCAACTTTTTCATTAAAAATGGGTCTCACGATATTATTCACACATTTAAAAATTATTTTGCTATAGTGTTTTCAGTTTTCAGTTTTTAGTTTCAGCAAAATAAGTTATATCCAAACAGACCCTTTGTGTATTTTTTGCCTTTTTATTATATACTATATGATTTTTATCAACAAGTTTTATAGTTAGGTTGAATTCTATGTTTGTGTTTACGGATTATGCTGAAAATATAAACTTTTGTCTCTCTTAATATCATAGTCATCACACCTTTTGTTTTTTTTTTTGTTGTAGACGTCGCATTTTTTTTAATGATAGCTTATAAAGTTTCAATATGAGGTATCCAAAGGAATTCTACAATAATGTAATGGTGTGGAATGTTTTCCCTTTCAGAAGATTATATAGCAAGAAATATATTTATATAATTTATTTTCTCATCATATGATTATTTATTGTTGACATCAATATTTTATTGTGGATTTATTTTGTTGTGGTTTTTGTTTGGTACTTTGTTCCATGTAGTCTATCTTATTTAAAAGTAAAATTTGTTGCCAACATGAAATTGGATATAAGACAAAAAGAAGGATCTAATAATGTTCTTACATGTGGGCTAGGCTAAATTAGATCCATCGGTCCAAATTTCTATGTAAGTCTATCTTTACTTAACTCCGTATTCTTTTTTTTTTTTTTTAGCTCAGAAATTTGGATTGTTTTTCATTAATGAATTGAGATTTTGGCTTAATTTTGTTTTCAAATGTTTTAATTATTAAATCTATTATTTTTTCATGTGTAATATTAATATATGTGTTCTTAAAGGCTAATACACAATACAATTAGAGACATTACTAAAAGTTAGGGTGTTATATTTATTTATTAGTAAGTTAGAATGTTACATGTGGATACTATTACATACGTTGGTTTTAATGCTAAGTGGGTGATATAACCATTGGAATAAAATCAACACTAAAACAGATTATTTAAATATCAAAATAAGACATAAAAATTGAATTTCTTTTAGGTGTGCAAGTACAATTGATTTTTTAAACTTAAATATGGAATCATCAATTCTTTTAGGCTAACCTTATTCATGCAAGTATTAGAAACAATTTAACTATACTAGAGTTCAAATCCCCCTCTTCATAAATAAATAAGGATAAAAAAAATTAGAAAAGATTTTATTAATCATTGTAATTAGATATATTATATATAAGGACAAATATACAAAATTATGCATTTTATAAGATAAACAAATTAATGCATGTAATGCAATCATGAATTTTGGGTATATGAATGGTCATTCTAGCCATCTTCCTTGATTAAATTATGGGTGCAAAATAGAGTGTCTATAGAATGCCCCTAATTGACTGAGCTTGTAAAGCGAATGTCAATGTAAAATAAAGACACTGATTTTGGCAGCCATGATTTAATTGAGGTTGATTTTTCAAAGATTTCCTAGCCCTAGAACCTAAAACCTTGGAACATAGAACTAGTGCCTTGCCAATTGTTGAAATTGAAAATTGTGAATATTTGACCTACTTGATAACTGATAAATTTGAAATGAAGTGACTGAGAGGCTTCTCTATCCCAGTCTGAATGTGGCAAGTCGATAAAGGGGCTTCTCTACCTCGATCTTAATGGAAGGTTGATCAAAGGGCTTCTCTACTTCGATCTTGAACTATTGAAATGTCGATCAAAGGGCTTTTCTACTTCGATCTTGATTGTTGAAATGTCGATCAAAGGGCTTCTCTACTTCGATCTGAATGGACGGTAACCAAGCGGCTTCTCTACCTCAGAACTTGGGACGATTAAAAGGCTTCTCTATCTCAATCTCAAATTGTGGCGACCAAGGGGCTTCTCTACCTCGATTTGAATGGAAGGTATCCAAGGGGCTTCTCTACCTCAAAACCTGGATTGTGATGACCAAGGGCCTTCTTTACCTCGATCTTTGATGAAAGGTAACCAAGGGGCTTCTTTACCTCGGAACCTAGATTGTGGTGACCTAGGGGCTTCTCTACCTCGATCTGAATAAAAGCTATCCAAGGGGCTTTTCTACCTCGATCATTAATGAAAGGTAACCAAGGGGTTTCTCTACCTCGGAACCTAGATTGTGGCGACCAAGGGGCTTCTCAACCTTAATCTGAATGGAAGGTATCCAAGGGGCTTCTCTACCTCGGAACCTGAATTGTGGCGACCAAGGGGCTTCTCTACCTCGATCTTTGATAAAAGGTAACCAATGGGCTTCTCTACTTTGATCTGAACTATTGAAATGTCGGTCAAAGGGCTTCTCTACTTCGATCTAAATTGTTGAAATGTTGATCAAAGGGCTTCTCTACTTCAATCTGAAGCTGTTAAAATGTCGATCAAAGGGCTTCTCTACTTCGATTTGAAATTGTTGAAATGTCGATCAAATGGCTTCTCTACTTCGATTTGAGCTGTTGGAATGTCGATCAAATGGCTTCTCTACTTCGATCTCGAACTGTTGGAATGTCGATCAAATGGCTTCTCTACTTCGATCTTGAACTGTTGAAATGTCGATCAAAGGGCTTCTCTACTTGGATCTTGCTGTTGAAGTGTCGATCAAAGGACTTCTCTACTTCGATCTTGCTGTTGAAATGTTGATCAAAAGGCATCTCTACTTCGATCTTGCTGTTGAAGTGTCGATCAAAGGGCTTCTCTACTTTGATCTTGATGTTGAAGTGTTGATCAAAGGGCTTCTCTACTTCGATCTTGCTTGCTCACTCCCAAGTGCAGGAGATCGTAGCAATATAATTCTCGAAGTACCGAGGTCAAACCACAAGGAGCAGGATAGATTCAAAGACAATATAATTAAACAAAAATTTGGGTAAAGAAGAAAAATACTTTTGCTTGGTGATTGTTAATAAGAATAATAATAAAAAATGATTTAAATCAATAATGTAAATACTAGGGTATCGAAGTGTTTCCCTATATCGATATGAAATTCTTTGTGATCTAAGAAATTATATATTTCATAATTGATTTTTCTTATATAATTAAATACTTATGATTCAGTTGAACTGAGACAATTCAAGAACGCATGATAACCTAGAATAATAATGCGGTTAGAAAAATTTTCAGAAAAACCGATTTACTTTAAAACCTTATTTCAATTTGAAACTATTAGAAATTCATCTAAACAATAAGAAAAACATGATTGAACTTATTGAAAGCATGGAAGAACTAATACATCAAAAGAAATCTAATTAAACAATCAAATATGTTGTTGATAAAATCCTAGAAAGAATCACATTGAATATTCATACCGTATAGAAGAAACATAACCCCTAGCCCTAGCAAAGAGTTTAGGCTGCCATTAGAGAAAGGAAAATACAAGGTTTTCTCTCCCAAAATTCGTTCTACACAGCCTCCATTCCAAAACCCTAACGTCTAAGTGTCCAAAGAAAATAAAACTTTTACTATCTTAATTTCCGTCCAGGTTTACAGCAGTAACTTGTGAGTTAATTTCAGCCTTCAAAAATTGAGAATTTCGGAAAACTCAAAACTGGAAAGTTGTAGATATTTAAGTCATGGTTTCAACACATCTGACCTTGTGTCAATTGGATTTTTTAGGAGAGAAATAAGTCCAAAATACTGATCAGTTCTCAAATCAGATTTTTCCTTTTCGAATTCTGCCTCTTTGATTTCTTTCCTTATTTGAAGATTCCAATCATGGTAGATGATCCAAGCACTCCAGCTGCACCTCCTTAGACATTTAAGCATGATCCTTTAGCTCCACTTTAATTCTAGTTTGGCCTCCATTCTCTCACAAATTCCTGTAAACTCATCTTTCTCACATGATTTCCTGAAAGTAGAAAATTACACACAATGAATGGCATCTTATTCAAGAAATTATGTAAAGATAAATAATAGGGACTAATACAAATCATGGCTTAATTATACAAATTAAGCATAGTAATAAGGAGATAACGCCCATATAAATATATAACAAGTATAAATTTTAAGGCGTTATCAGATCTTGCTGTTGAAATTTCGATCAAAGGGCTTCTCTACTTTGATCTTGATGTTGAAGTGTCGATCAAAGGGCTTCTCTACTTTGATCTTGCTGTTGGAAGCTAACCAAGGGGCTTCTTTACCTCGGAACCCGGAATGATTAAAAGGCTTCTATATCTCAATCTTGAACTATGACGACCAAGGGGTTTCTCTACCTTGATCTTGATAGAAGGTAACCAAGGGGCTTCTCTACCTCAAAACCCGGAACGATTAAAAGGCTTCTCTATCTCAATCTTGAACTGTGACGACCAAGGGGTTTCTCTACCTTGATCTTGATGGAAGGTAACCAAGGGGCTTCTCTACCTTGGAACCTGGGACGATTGAGAGACTTCTCTATCTCAATCTTGAATTGTGACTACCTCGGAACCTGGAAATTTGCCTACAAAAGACCAAAATTTGGGATTAGTCTTTAAATGATGAGTGCTTTATTGTTCCATTATTTTGAGATGTGTGATTTTCATTTGTTCCTTCTTGATTTGAATTCTTCATTTTTAGCAAGAAAACTTTGATTGATTTTATAGCTCTTTGAAAAAGATTTTATCTTTGAAATTTGAAACTTGGAATTTGAAATTTGAGATTGAAAATTTAAAACTTGAGATTTTGAGACTTGAAACTTGGAATTTGAAACTTGAGATTGAAAATTTGAAACTTAAGATTTTGAAACTGGAGATTTTGAAACTTGAAACTTGGAAGAAACTTGAGATTTTGAAAATTTGAAACTTAGAATTGAAACTTGAGATTTTGGGACTTGACACTTGGAATTTGAAACTTAGAATTGAAACTTGATTCAGAAAAGTTTAGAGTTTACCTGATGCGACCTTGTTACTCAAAACTTTGAACTTACTTGGAAGGTCTTCACATGGGTGATCTCACCTAAATGAGACATAACTGAATGCCCCTAGTTTGCAAATTAAAGCATGATTTTGAAAACCTTGACTTTTGAGGAAAAAATAATATCTTTTTTTCAAAATGTATGAGGCATGGCCGAATGCCCCTAGTTTAGAAATGGATGCATGATTTTTGGACATCTTGAATTTTTTTTGAAAAGATTATGATGAATGAGGCATGGCCGAATGCCCCTAGTTTAACAATCAATGTGAATTTTGAAAAATCTTATTGTGTAGGGACCTTTAATAAAGAAAAATTTGAGTAAAACAAGATTAAAATCACAAAACTAGGCAAGACAAGGACCGCTGGAATGATGGTAGCATCTAAATTGAAGATTGATGGTGATTGTTGAGTAGATAAAAGATCCATGTCCACCTCTTGCAAAAGATTCTTTTCATGAGCTTGTTAGTAATCAGTTATTATAAAAATGTTTTGGGCCAATGCCCCTAGTTTAGACATGCTTGCACAGAAAATTTGTTGATATGCTTAATGCAAAATAGATGCTCCTAGCCTAAATTCACACAAAGATATGTCTTGATTTTAAGTCTTTGAAAAAAAAAAATTTTTTTTTTGAGTGATTGTGACCGGGCCTTTAGAAAGTGATAGGCCAAGAATGTATTGACCCCTTATGATAAATTAACCAATTAATTAGCCAAGTGAATTAATTAAGTTAATTAACATGCAATACGCGTGGTAGCACAAACAAATCACCAACTAAATTAATATGTAGCAAAAAATAAAGTTGACACGGTGATTTGTTTACAAATGGGGAAAACCTCCAAGGCAAAAACCCCACCGGGTGATTTTAAGGTCACTACTCTCGAAAATCCACTATTATCACAACAAGCGATTACAAGTAAAGGAATCCTAGTACCTTATACCAACCTACAGTTGAACCCTTACCCCAATACCCAATTGGACTTGTTCTGTAGTGACAATCTCTCCTTTCAATGCACGGCTCCTAGTACGTGACTAACCAATCGATGCACGGATCCAAGTATGTGACTAACCACCAACTTGAGAAGGATGTTGGCTGCAAAGTTCTTCAGTTCATCAACACAATGAAGATCACGAAGCTCCTTGGTTACAAAACCCTACAGCGTACAAATGTAGCAGCTTCTTGAAGAGGAAGATGAACTAGGGCATATGTCTCCGGTCACAATATGCTTATGAAAAACTTTTGCATTTAGTTGCATCAACTGTGACGGCCCTTAAAATAATCCTTATATATGTTTAGGGTTGTGAGAAAAGAAAGCCTAAACATGTATACATGGATTGGAGTGAAATTAGATCTGAAAAACTGATTTCTATAAATCTCGATAGATAGGTTATCTATCGAGCAGCTGTCGAGCATCAGGCAAAAGATGCCTTTTAAACCTCGATAGATGCTATCTGTCGAGCTAGCTGTCGAGTTTTAAAATCCAGCACTTCTTCACTTGTTTCTTGGACAGACTTGCATGGCTTTAACACTTGGACTTGAACTCGAACTCTTGTTCCTTGGAGCATTAAACACATCCTAGATCTACCCAATTACAAGTAAAGTGCGTTTTGTCAAAGGATTAGCCAATTCTAGATGACATATGTTCCTAACATGATTCACATATGTCCTAACAGAAAGGCTGCCTACGTACCTTTCTCATAAAGGATCAAGTCCAGACGTAGTTTGGAAAAATAGTTTTGAAAAATGAAGTTTTGAAAAATCTTCTTTTTTGAAATAAAGTTTCTTTTTGGGTGATTGTGACCTGGCCTTTGAGAAGGCTGCCTACATACCTCTCTCATTGAGGATTAGGTCTAGACGTAGTTCGAAAAAAGAGTTTTGAAAAATGAAGTTTTTTTGTTTTTTTTTGGTAACCGGGACTATGCCTTTGTAAAGGCTGCCTACATACCTCTCTCATAGAAGATTAGGTCCAGACGTAGTTCGAAAAAGTTTTGAAAAAAAAATTTTCAAATGGAGTTTCTTTTTGGGTGATTGTGACTAGGTCTTTGAAAAGGCTGCCTACGTACCTCTCTCATAGAGGATCAGGTCCAAACGTAGTTTGAAAAGAGTTTTTTGAAAAATGATTTTTTCTTTTTTTTTTTTTTTTTTTGAAAATTTTGAAATGAAGACCTTTGTTTTTTTGTAACCCAGACCGAGCCTTTGAAAAGGTTGCCTACGTACCTTTCTCATAGAGGATCGGGTCTAGACGTAGTTCGAACAAAGTTTTTTGAAAGTTTTGAAATAAAGACCCTTTTTTTTTTGTAACCGGGACCGGGCCTTTGAAAAGGTTGCCTACGTACCTCTCTCATAGAGGATCAGGTCCAGACGTAGTTCAAACAAAGTTTTTTGAAAAATGATATATTTTTTTTTTTTTTTTGAATATTTTGAAATGAAGACCTTTTTTTTTTTTTTTCTTGGTAACCGGGACCGGGCCTTTGAAAAGGCTGCCTACGTACCTCTCTCATAGAGGATCAGGTCCAGACGTAGTTCGAACAAAGAGTTTTGAAAAATGAAGTTTTGAAATTTGTTAGTTTTTAGACCCCTTAACACAATATGTTTAACCTAATATTAAGCCAAGTTGATTAACAAGTTTGTTAATTAAATCTAGGTTAAAAAAATATGTGTAAAACAAATATAATGCGGAAAGTAAAGAACACACAGATCTGATGACCCAGGAAAACCAAACCGGTAAAAAACCTGGGGAGGATTTAACCTAGCTATCCTCAAGATAAAAACAGATCCATTATGAAAGAATTGAAGTTTGTACAATAAGACTTAGACCATTAACATCCTATTGTTACCTCGTATAGAAAACTTACTACCACGACCACGTGACAGTTCCGAGTCCACGGACTACTTCTTTCCTTGATCTACAGCAACCATAAGTTCTCCTACTTGTGACTTTGAGACACCTCTTAATGGTTTCAGATCTTCTTGAAAGTTCTTTATGCAGCAATTGAAGCAATCATCGAGTTCTTGACGTGAATCTTGATCTTGATAACTCTATGTGTGTGTATGAAGGTAAACACCACTCAGATCTCACAAAAGATTCAACACACAACTCAACAAAGACTTCTAAAACGTAGCTAGGGTTTTTCCTTTTATACTTGGAATGAAACACTTAACCCTACACGTTATATAGGCTTGGGCTAGTTTGAGAATTCTGCAAAAAATTACTAATGCACGACTTTCGATTAATCGAGCCTTGCAGATTTTGAAAAGTAATTCCTGCAATTAGTCAATTCCAACTTTACATCAATCCAAACTTTGAGCAAGCCTAAACCTAGACTAAATGTTTTGATCATGGTTTTCCAACATATATAAATTGAAGTTCTAATACATTAGTTCCTAAAGTCTTAGAACCTAACAAAATTTCTTTTGAAAAATGAATTTTTGAAATAAGTCTCTTTTTCTCTCTCTTTTTTTTTTTTTTTTTTTTTGAAAAAAGCAATTTAATTAGAATGAGATTTTTTGAAATTTTATCTTTTCCAAATGAACAAAAGGTGATCCTTTGAACAACCTCTTTTGACCAATCATAATGCTCAATTGTTAACTCGATCTCATTAGCTAGAAAGGATTTGAAATCATTAAAAACATGTAATCAAATTTGCTTCTTCATTCCGAAAAAAATTTAGATTAAGTCTTCAAAGACAATCAAAGAAATGAAATGTTTGGGGATCACACTTGTTAGGAATAATCAAGAAAGGGAAAAATCCCAAGTTTGAAGATTTAAAATTTTTTGAGAATCTAGAAATTTGTTCTCTTGAGAGTTATTTTCTGTGGGAAGCAAACAAAGTGAGTATTTAGAGCTTAGAAGAAAAAATTTTAAGTCACTTGAGAATTTGTGAAGTTTGTCTTTTAAGGATATCAGTCAGTGGGGCTTGATAATCTTGAGCATTTTTCCTTCTTAATCCAAGAGAAAATATTATCAGAGCTAAATGTGTGCTTTCAATCAGCAGGACAAAAACCCTTATGATATTTCCCCAAGTTTGCAATGCTTTAAATTCAAGCATTGGAAGATTTTTTTTCCACCTCTTCTATCATTAACTCTTGTGCTAAAATCCTTGTCATGTTCATCATCTTCTCATTGGTCTTCATTGATTCCTTTCATTTGGTCTTGATTTTTTAGCTTGGCAACTTCCTCTTTTGGTCTTCTTAGCATCCTATCTTGTGGTCAGATCACTCACTCTCATTTTTGTTTTTCTCATTTTTTTGAAAGATTTTTTTTTTTTTGAATTTTTTTTTTTGTTTTGTTTTTGCCCTAATTTTTGCCAATGCCGCCCTTTCGAGTTTTTAGCCTAGCAAACTTTTCTTTTCTTTTCTTTTCTTTTCTTTTCTTTTCTTTTTTTGGCTATAATGGCTTTCACTCAATTGCATTTTTTTTTTTGTTCTTTCAATTTGACAAACTTTCATCTCTCTTGGATGAATTTGCACATTTCTCCTTGATACCCTTTTATCCTTTCTAATACACTTTCATTTTTCTTGACTTGACTGAACACACTTTTTTTTTTTTTTTTATGAAGTGTATCTTACTTTTCTTTTCCTCATCTTCCTCAATTTGATTAAATTTCTTCTCTTGATGAATCTTCATTTTTGCTTATCCTTCTCAACTTGAATGATCTTTCATGGAATCTCATGTCTCTCGTGTCTTTTGATGAATTAGTATTCTCTCACAACTTGATGAAAATTCTTGCATTCACTTCTCTCTCTTTTTTTTGGTTGAAGTCTTTTCCAGCTTGATGGCCTTCTATTTTTTCTCACAGTTTGATGCTTTCTCAAAATCTTATCTCTCCTTGATGGATTTCCTTTCTTCCTAGCTTTGATGAACTATCTTTCATAAACTTGATGAACTCTTCATTGGTCTCATTGTCTTCATTGAGGACCTTATGAAGTGGTGCTGAATCCATAAGGTCAACACTTCCTCATCTTGAGATTTAAGCATACATACTTAACTTCCCCACCCAAGATTTAAGTTTTTAGTGGGTTCATTGAAAGACAGGCTAACTATTTAGAGGCTCAAATTGGCTAGCAATGGATAATTATTGTAATAGGTGTCAAGGAATAATGTGGGTTACCAAAGGCGGCCTCCTATCCCTAGTGATGCTTTCTTGTAAGCACAGTGACTTAAAATCTTTTAATAAATTGTTCTTGGAATAGAAGTATAAATGCTCCAATGATGTGAAAAATTCTGTAGAGATTGGGATTGAGTGTATGTGGTTTGAGGAATTTGGATGAATGGATGAATTTCTTTGATTGCCTTTTAGGACCTTTTCATATCATATTTTAAATGTTTAGCAAAAATCCTTCCATGTATTGAATGAAGTTAAATCCCTCATTGGAACAAATTGATTGGCAGAACAATTAATCATCATGATTTGGAAGAAGATTTTCCAAATGGATCATCTTGTATTCTCTTGAAAAGAAGGCTTTGGGAAAAATCTTGGAGTCTTTGAAAGAACAAAAAAAAAAAATTAGAAAAAAGTTACTATTTTTTTTTTTTTTTTGGAAAATGAACTGAAATGACTTGAGGGCCCAATGACCCTAGTTGAAAAATATTTTTTATTTTTATTTCTAATTTTCCAAAACTCCTTTTTTTTTAATCTTTTTTAACTCTGTTTTTTTTTTTTTTGAAATTTTTTTTTGATTTACATATGAATAACATGACAAACCAAATGCATCAAACACAACGTGGATTTTATTAAGTAAAAGACAAACTACAAAGAAAATCATAAATAAACAATAAGACCAAAGAGTCAATCTAAAAAAAAAAAAAAAACTTGTAAATATAGCTGTGAGGGGAATATAATTTGCATAGAAGATTTGTGGAAAAATCCTCTGTTTTGGTAATATATTATACACCGGCCAAAAAAAAAACCAAATGGCTTTATAATTTGACTTGGGATGTCCATTAATTATCATCAAGACTCTGTGATTTATAAATCTTATTTTTGTACGGCCATTTTAGATGGAACCGCTATTAGCTCTTATTCTTAAGTCTTTTTTTTTTTTTTTTTTGAGAAGGCATTCTTAAGTCTTAATGTTGCTGACTTACATATATTAATATCGCTATGCTTGTTTTTAAATTTTGCGTTTGAATATTATTTCACATCTAATAATGTCCACACATCCTAAAAAAATGTCCTCACTCCTTTACATTACATATAAAATATGAATATTTGACATAATGTAAAATATGAATAGTTGACATTATGCAAAATATTTCGAGAATATAAAACAATAATTAACACAAACATCTACGTAATAAAGTACTAAGTTTACAACATTTCTACAATATTTTCACAAAAAAGTACTATGTTCATAAGTTGTTATTAGTTTTAATTTGAACTTACCATTGAAATAACTTTTATGCCCACTAGCTAGTAGCAACTAATAACAACCTACAACTTATAATTTGTTGTAAAAGTGCTGTGAATATAGCTTTTTATTTTTTTATTTATAAAAAATCTACTAGAATCTTGTAATCATAATGAGAAGCATTAAATGGTTTTTTTGTCAAAAAAAAAAAAAAAAAAAACCCAATTAGACAAGCCCCACTGTGAATTGTTTAAATTAATGTAGATGATCAGCCAGATCCCCCAATGAAGAAAGCATTACATGGTTTTTACTTTTAAGTCAAACATAATAGAATGCAAATGGCATGCCCCACCATCTGATGACTAACATTATCACAATTAATTTGACATCACTAGCTAGAAAGCAATAATTTGATTCATATTATAAAACAATTGCTAATGCTCTCTATTATTCTTTTCTTTTCGGCTCCTTTTAAGTAAATGCTGCGGTTTCAATCCCATTAGGTGTGTGTGGGCAGTGTACAAATTGCACTTGGGTTAAAAATATGTTATCTTAGTTCTTGCTGCCCATTTTTTTGAGTAAAGCCAATGTATTAATGTATAGTTACTAGATAGTCATGACGATTCAGATGTTATCTTAGTTCTTGCTGGCAAACGATATTCCACCATGTCAAGTGTTGTTTTTCTAGGCATATTAGACCCGGTATTTACTATTTAGCCTACCAAAAATTAGAAAAAAAGAAAAAGAAAAATTAAGAAGAGAAGATGATGTAGGACTTTATGGTATCTAGATAGCGAGCCACGTACTCAACAAGCGAAAAGGAAAAGAGTAATGATAGTTTTACGCTTTTTATCATACACGCAAGCATTATACACGCATGCTGTCATATATATGATTGAAATCGTGTTTTTAAAACATGATTTTGAAAGGCAGTGTATATGGAGTGTGCAATATGGAGTGTGTAATAAGATTTTTTGGAAGGAAAATGCTTAAGGCATTACAAGTTTTACTATATAAAACTTACAAACTAATGTAATAATATAAATGATTAGTAAGAACTCGGTTTATAAACTTTATGTAGTAAAACTTGTAGTCTGCCTAAAATTACTCCAGCAAAAAAATGCCTACATGCTAGACGTGGCTTGAATCAATAAGACCGTAATGCCATGACATTCGGACATTACTAAGCCATACATCAATATAGCTACATCTACAGAATTGAATCATTGAAACTTGAAAATAAAAATAAGCCAACGGGGGCTTGGCTAAGCGGGTAAGGCTCGAACGCTTCGTGCATCACACCTAGGTTCGAGTCCCGCTGCCTGCAGGAGTCCGTTGGTGGGCATCCTTAGTGAGGGTTGGCCCCCTCACACAGGCGTAAGTCCGAATGGCTGCCTGGCGCCTTGCCCGGGGTGTAATATAACCATAAATCCCTCCATTTTCATTTACCAAAAAAAAAAAAAAAAAAAAAAAAAAAGAAACTTGAAAATGGGCATTACAATTTTAAAAAGATATCAACTTGAAGGAAGAAAGTACACACTTCTTGAGTAATTTCTTCGATCTTTCACTAAAATATATAGAAAAATCAAACTTAAGCACCGGAGCATCAGTGGCGGGACACCACACCGGTGTTCTAGATTTTCTTCATTTCACT